>CM038221.1:173717808-175023654 GCA_021442155.1 Cymbidium sinense | reverse complement strand
AAAAAAAACTTATTTTCAAAATCAAAACAAAAATCAAACACATGTGAACTTTATTTAGCATACCCAAATTTGCTAAGTAAAGATCCCATTTTCAAAATCAAAATAAAAAATCAAATACATTTGGGATTTATTTAGCATACATAATTTGCTAAGTAAAGATTCCATTTCTAAATTCACACATAATATACATTATGGGAAAACAAGCAAGAAGAAAATTATTTTCAAACATCTCATTTAGCATACCCAAATTTGCTAAATGAGTAAATCCCAAAATCAAATCTAAAACAAAATCAATTGACCCTCTATTTAACATACTCAAATTTGTTAAATAAAGGGTCCCCAAACATAAAATCAAATTCAAATATGAACCAATGGAAGCATAAAAGTCTCTCCAAAATATTTGAACCCATTCAACATACACAAATTTGTTGAATAGGGATTCTAAACTCAAATGAAATCTCTCTCCAAGTTATTCAAAATCTCTCCTAAATTCAATGAGCCCCACTTAACATATTCAAATTATTGAGTGTGGTTCAAACTCTAAATCAAATTTAAAAGTCATAGAATAAAGTAATTTGATTGAGTTTATTTTCAACAATTGTAGAGTTCAATTTCAACTTAGTCTAATCTTTTCTCAAGCAAGATAATGGATGGATTCAAGTATGTGTTCACCTTCTCCTTTGGGATGGATTTGGCCTTGGATCAGCCTCCCAAATTGATTTGCTCATTTAATATATTTTGGCAAGGATTGAGTGGATTACTTGTGAGGGCAACCCTCACCACTATCGAAAGAATGTGGTGGCCGGGAAAAGCTAGCCATCCATATTGAGATGCCTCGACTGAATTTCCCTCTAAAAGAGGAAGGTGAAGGGTTCCCTAGTAGCTACAATTCTAGTTCCTACAGGTCATTGTTCCCATCACGATGTGCTAGATCCCACTCATTGGCTTCCTCT
This sequence comes from Cymbidium sinense, assembly GCA_021442155.1. Classification (NCBI taxonomy): domain Eukaryota; kingdom Viridiplantae; phylum Streptophyta; class Magnoliopsida; order Asparagales; family Orchidaceae; genus Cymbidium; species Cymbidium sinense. The sequence continues at coordinate 175,022,701 of CM038221.1, read as the reverse complement.
AAGGGAAGGCTACCCTGCTTCGTGGATAGTCTCCCTACCTAAGATCTAGCTCTGTACCCCCACCTAGCAAAGCCGCACAGATGCAAGATCAATCCACACCACATTGTAGTATCTCACATTGCAGAAGAGGGGTCACCCAGAATAGTTTCTCCTTTGCTTACTCAAAATAAGTTCCATCCTCTTCCGTCTAAAGGAGAGGAAGATGTCAAGAGGATTGTAGTATCACTCACCTCCGTTCATTATGAGACACTCGAGATGGAGAAGGTCATATGTTGGCCTCAGATAGTTTTATGCCAAGTTGGTGGATTATGGACATTAGATTCTAGTATCTCTTGATTTATGATTATTATTCCTCAGCGGTAAGCAACATATGAGAGGGCGAGAGGCTCAGTATCTCACATCACTAGAGAGAGGTGAAGATATGCTACACCAGCCTCCACGCTCATAGATTTCCCTGATTGGTGTGCTACCCGTGTTGGTCACATCGATAGTATATATTGATGGGTACCACCCATGGAGGAGAGCTCTGTAGAGAGTCAAGGTTGCCTCCACCACACCGCTCACTCCATGTCCATAGCTGCCCAGTTCCATCTTCTAGTTCCATCAAAGCCATGAGAGCAAAGATCGGGGAGAAAAAAGCCCCATGATTGATCTACCAAGGGATCCCACTTCATCTACTCCGCTGAGTAAGGCGAGGGCGAGCTCTCCTGCTCGACCTCCTACTTTAGTTGTAGTGAAGAGGGAGTGGCAACCCCGTAGCATAGTCACACCCCCATCACCTCAACCATCATGGATAGCAAGTAGTAGAAGGAGAAGGAGAGCTCTATTGTCCCCATGGTAGATCCCTGTGGACAACACTCCACCCATAGCACAAATATGAGCATGTATCTCCAGTGAGCATAGCCCTCACATGGTTAGACTCAGTAGTAGGGAGGTCGTATCTCTTCATGCATGATCCCACCACATCATGAGCATTTATGCTGCAAATCGCTCCTTGGATGATATCTTAGCATATTATTTTACTGAAAAAGAAAGAAATTCTAGGGTATGATTGGTCTGACCTTGAAGAGGAGAAGGTTAGCTTTGACCCCAATGAAGATGATATATTGGAAGACTCGGCAGAGTTACATATGGTTGATAGAGGTTCTCCTTTGATCACTAGAGTTTGAAAAGTGTTGCGGCCAAACAGGACGATGATGCCTATTCAACCCAACACCTCCATCAACAAATCAAGTAGAAGATGAGCAGATTGATAGAATGGGAAGGAGAGTTAAACATTTGTTATCAGCAGTTCTAGCACTTCAGAATTTAGCTCAAGTAATACATCCTACCATTATGGAGACTAGTCACTGTTGTTTTGTCTGATCAACCCAAGAGTTCCTAAAGGTAGCAAGATTTAGCTTGTATAGAAGGTAGTGGATAGTACCTCCATACAAGAAAAAGATATCAAACTCATGGTTGAACAACAAGTGAAGGAAGTGTTGGCGCAAGCCTGAGGTGGTTCATCAGTTCCAAAGGGTAGACCCTACCCAGAGAAATTCGATGCTATCCAATATCCTAAAGGTTTTGTGCCTCCTTCTTTCAAAGTTTTGATGGCAGAACCTCGCCAAACATATATAACACACTTTAGGCCATTGCAATGCAAATGATGCATTATTGTTCCATCTTTTCATTTAGCATAGCTTTTGATTGGTATGTCAACTCAATGATTCAAGAAGACTTTTGATGAGTTAGAGCAACTCTTTGCTAAGAGGTTTGCTAGAGCTCAGCAAAGGGTAACTGTGGGCCATCTTATTGTAGCTCAACAACACCCAGGTGAGTCCCTTGTTGATTATATTCTTTGACGGTATAATTTAAGCATGAAATGTGAACTACGGCTGTCTGAACAACAAGGAATTGAAATTCTATTAAAGAATTTTTATGGCACGATCTCCTTCATGCTTAAATATTTCACTATTAAAACATTTGAGAAGTTAAACAATAAGGTGGCTAGTCTATAAGGGGAGGCGAGACAGTTGCTTTTTCAAGATCAATCATTAAAGCCAAAGCCATAGAAAGCCTATGAAAAGAAACTAGGGTCAGTAGCAACATTGGATAAGAGGAAGCAACTAGCCAGAAATCAGTATGAGAGACCTCAACCTCAATAGCCTTTGCTTCCACCTCCTTTACCACCTCCTCTATCTACATCCACATAGCCTCCATGGCCTTCGCCTACCTCCTCCTCCATACTCTCAACAAGATATATACATACCCCCGGTAGCTATCATCCACCTACACTTTTTGGATAAACTAAACAAACCTTATTCATTTAAGAGGGAGGTAGAAAATTTTAAGAACCTCTTAAAGAAACTAATTTTAGCCATTGCACCTAAGAAGCCGGAGGAAGTGGGCGTGAGTAATGATCCTAACTTTTGCCCTACCAATGCTAGCCATGTTTTGAGGATTTTTATATTTAAGGATTGGCTTGAGCATATTACAAGTCGCTATAGTTATCTCTAAGGAATACCTAATAGAATAACCATCCAGTTCTGTTAGGGTAATCCTTGGGGATACATGTGATCCTCTCAAAATAAAGAAGGTTGGGATATTTCTTTATCCTGAACCTCTAAAAAGATCATTTCTAAAATCAAGAAACTTTCCTTATAGGTGCTTGAGTAAATCCTTACAACTCTTACCTCCAACATCAAGGAAGGTTCGCAAGTTGCCAAAGATAACTTAGGGAAAGTAGAGCTCAAAGAGAGTAGCACCATACTTCAGATAGCCAAGTAGGCAACCACTAGAGTCCAGCCTCCATTCCATTATTACTACTTTACATTCCTACTCAACTATTCTTCTTCTAGTAGACATCTTGTATGGGATGAGGGCATCAAATCTCACCCCACTTACTTTACTAGATTTCTACTATGTACCTCCTTTAAATCTAAATCAAGGAAGAAAAGCTAGTTTGAATTACATTTGTGTCACTGATGGGTTATCTGATTCTACCCTTTAGAAAACTCTTCAAGTCTTAATAATAATAACTAATCATATTTTTTTTTTGATTTAGAGAGATGGACTTTCCTTGAATAATACGTTCACTTGAGATAGACTTGGAATCATCCGATTAGGGTCCTATAGAGAAGCTAGGTGAACTGATGATGTGTAGAACTTTCCACTAAACCATCTCATAAGTCACCCAAGTCAACCTCATAGGCAAAGGTTCTACCTCCTAGGGTAGCACCTTAAGATAAGTGGAAAACAAGTCATTGGTTCTAGTGATCAAGAATCCCTCCATGGATGCTCCACCCATGGATATGCTTGTGGAGGATGAGTTGACTATAATGTCCTCACTCACCTAAGAAAGTTACTAAACTAAGCATATGATGCCCTTGTCTTATCCAAAGAGATGAGATCATTAATCAAGGCCTTCTTGATCCAAAAAATATGCTTAGCTCACCATCACGAGAGAGAGGCACATTATTCAAGAGAAGTATAAGGAGTCATATTCACCAATAAAGATCTTCCTCTAGGGGATATAGAGCACAACCGTCCCCTCTATATCACAAAGGGATATGGGAAATTACTTTCTAGGGTGTTGGTTGATCCGTGTATCAGTGAACATTATGAGTCAAAACCCTTGCCTATTTGAAGATTGACATCTCAACTGGAGATCGATGATGTTGAGAGGATTCAATGAGAAGCAAGAGGGCTTTAGGCTCCATAGTGTTACCTTTGGAAATAGGTGATTAGAAGACAAGCCAAGTTCTATATAATTGATTCAATACATCATTCACGCTTTGCTTTAGGCCTTGGATACACAATAAGATGATTCCATCTTTCTTCATGCATCAAGTTTTGAAGAGATGGAATCAATACTGTGAGGAGATGAAAAGCCATTCTCAGCTAGAGTGGTTGAGATATATGAGTACGCGACCTACTATCTTTCTCAACATAAAAATGTCTATTCTCATGAACTTGGCCAAAATTCAAATATAAAAGAAAAAAAAGAAAAAAAGAAAAAGAAATGTAAAAGAAAAGAAAAAAGAAATTACAAGTGAGTGAGAAAGGACACCAAGAAGAGGTAGAGTGCATACACATTCCACCCAGTTATTCCACCATACAAATATATGGGTAGATAATTGACCTCCACCGTAAAGGTAGACAAAGGGCTCTAGAGGTGGAAGACCCTGGGACAACTAATGGGTTATGTTCTAGTCAGGAGTACTCTATTCATATAGACTTAGAATCCATCAGGATGAGTCTCATGTGATTAGCATAACCCCTCTGGTTTCATTGGAGGTGACACTCGATAAGATGTGCCTCCAAGCAAAGCATAAATGTATTCAATTAGTTATGTAAAACCATTAGGCATAGCTTGGGAACCTTAGCTCTAACCTACTTTCTTCCCAAAAGTTGAAGGTTTAGTAAGGAAGCCCCTAGATCTTCCATGGATGTCAAGCCAAAGAGATTCTATTGGGATCATCATCCTCAAGTCTAGAAGCAAATGTAAAACTTGAGGATGATTCATATAAAGATTTAATAGAATTACCTTTTGATTGGTACTCCTTATGTTCATCTTGCAAAGAAAGGTTTGATTATACATGGTCCAAGGTCGAGTATTAGAATTTGGGGACAACAAAGCCAGGGATGCACAATCAAGACCAGACTAGATTCAAGATAGTCCAACACGATGATGATTACATTAGTTGTCACCAATCATCTGGAGTCTGATAAGGTCTTATTAAACCACACTAACTGTTATGAGGAGTGTGTTTAGAAACTTCAAATGATCTTAATGATCTTTAAATCAAAGATGCACCTCCAAAATTTGAAGAAGAAATCAATTCAACCATCGACAAGCTCAAAGAAATCAACCTTGAGATAAGAAGATCCACATACATCGTTCTATTGAATGAAGAAACCAATGACTTAGTTAGGCTATTGATTGAGTTTAAGGACTACTTTGCATGGAGCTATGAAGAGATGCCTGAATTATCTCCTGATGTAGCAATCCACAAACTAGTAATAAGACCCTAACACTAGCCCTATCAAGCAAGTTCCTAGATGCATGCGATTAGAAAATGAACAACAGGTCATTTCTGAAGTCAAGAAATTGATCGACACTGGCTTTATCTTGAAAGAAAAATACCCTATCTGGTTAGCCAGTGTCATCCCAGTTAAGAAGAAGAATGACCAAATTCACATATGTGTCAATTTCAGGGACTTAAATAAGGCATGCCTTAAAGATGAATTTTCACTTCCTATACTAATTAATATATTCATTGCCTCATGCAATATTCTCCTTCATGGATAGGTCATCTGGCTACAACCAAATTAAGATGACCCCCAAAGATGAGAGGAATACCCCGATCAAAATCTATTGTTATAAGGTCATGCTCTTCGGCCTTAAAAATGTTGGTGCTACTTACCGGTGGGCCATGACTCAAATTTTTGATGAACTCATTCATCATCAAATAGAATACTATGTAAATGATCTAGTTATCAAAAGTAAAGAAAAGGGAGACCATCTCTTTCACTTGAGAGTAGGTTTTAAATGGTTAAGATAATTCAATCTCAAAATGAACCCCTTGAAGTGTGCATTTAGAGTAGCTTCAGGGAAGTTCCTTGGGTTTGTTGTCTAACACTGGGGAATAGAGATTGACCAAAAAAAGATCAAAGCTATCTTAGAAATGCCACCCCCTAAAAGTCTAACTCAACTCAGGTCATTGCAAGGGAGGTTGGCATATCTAAGGCTTTATCTCCAACCTATTGGGGAGATGCAAGCCATTTTCAACACTTGTCAAAAAGGACGTTAAGTTCAAGTGGGATGACAAGTGCCAGCATTCTTTTGAAGATAATAAATAGTATCTGGTGAAGCTGCCAGTTCTAGCAGCCCCTATCTTAGGAAAGCCACTTATCCTCTACACTGTTGCATTGGATGACTCCCTTGGTGCTTTGTTGGCTTAAACTAATGATGAAGGAAAGAAAAACCCTCTCTACTACCTTAGCCATTATCTGATTCCTGTTGAAGCAAACTATCCACCTATTGAGAAACATTCCTTGCTTTAATCTTTGCATCCCAAAAGCTACGGCATTACATGCTCTCTCATAAGGTAAACTTGATTTTAAGAACTAATCCATTGTAGTATCTCATGGTATGGCCAATGCTATCCCGAAGGTTGGCACGTTGATCCATGATTCTCTCATAATTTGATATCATATTCGTACCCCTTCGTGCTGTGAAAGGACAGACACTAGCATATTTCTTAGCAGTGCACCCACTTCTTGCTAATTCTTCGCTTAGTGATGACCTCCCCGATGAACAAATCATGAACTTAGGGGGCACTAGCATTCACCATTGGGAGATGTATTTTGATTGTGTGGCATCCTTTCAAAATGGAGAAGAACCATGCTCTACTCTTCCAGGAAAGGCAGGGGTAGGAATAGTTCTCTTAACTCCAGACTTCGATGTGATGAGATTCTCATACTATGTCTCCAGTCCATGCACCAATAATGAAGCTGAGTATGAGGCTTTGGTTGTCAGTCTGGAGTTAGCTATTTTAATGTGTTTCAAAAGAATCAACATCTATGGAGATTCTCAACTAGTCATCAACCAGATTGTTGGGTCCTATAAGGATCTAAAACCTAAGCTTCGTCACTACAATGAGTACACCATGAAGCTGTAGGCCCAGATCGCTGAGGTCACCATCTATAAGATTCCTCGAGGAGAGAACACAGTAGTAGATGCTTTGGCCAAACTCCCCAAGGAGTTGGCATGTATGGAAGATGAGTCCATTCCACTAAGGGTCCAAAATAGACAAGCCTATGCCTATTGATGCTGAACTCATTGAGTGACTCTCTCTTGAAGGGGAGGTTGCCATTGCCAAAAAAGATGAGGAGCTAGATTGGAGCCAATAATTCATAAATTATTTGAACACGAGAAAACTACCTCAAGAGAAATCACAAGCCCATCAGATCAAACAAAGAGCTCTCTCCAATGCACTCGTGGATGGCACCTTGTACTGACGGTCTTTCGATCAAATGTGATTACACTATTTAGACAAACGTGAAACTCATAAGATCATGATTGAGGTACATTCAAGTCTATGCAGAGCACATCAATTTGGTCCAAAGATGAAAGCTAAGATCAAAAGACTAGGATACTATTGGCCTTCGATGATTACAGACTACATGGATATAGCTAGGAGATGCCACAATGTTAGGAACACAGTGTAGTCTTGCGCCAACCACCCAACATTCTACACCCTTCATTGGCCTCATGGCCATTCGAGTGTTGGGGTACTGACATAGTGGGTTTAATTGATCCTCCTTCTTCTAAGGACCATCGGTTCATTCTAACTGCCACCAACTACATTTCCAAGTGGGCATTGACAATCCCACTTAGAGAGGTCACAGCTCAGCATGTGCTCCAGTTCTTCAGGAACCATATCATATATAGATTTGGGATGCTTCGATAAATTATATCTGATAATGGTATTGTATTCAAAAGCACCAAAATCAATAGCTTTGCCGGGAGACATAATATAAATTGGAGATACTCCACTATCTATTATTCTAGAGTGAATGGCCTAGCAGAAGCATTCAACAAAACTCTCATCCAGATACTAAAGGAAACACTTGATGACAACAAGCGACAGTAGCATGAGCAGCTAGTTGAAGCCTTGTGGGCATATCGCACCATATACAGAACTCCAACCTAATCTACCCCATTATCCTTAGTGTATGGGTTTGATGCCTATGGTGTTTTACTTCAAACCTTCCCTTTTGGGGGAGAGATCTGAAAAATAAAACATCTTGGTGTTGGGACACCACGCAGATCTACAGATGTTCTTATTAAGGTGATTGAGTATGACATTGAGAAATAGTGTACTATCTCGAAAGATAGAAGTCACCATCCTATAATGGACCTAATCACCTAATAAAGACTCCTAAGAACAATGGGTATTCGAATGAACCAAAGATTCTTCCCCTACTTTATATGGAAAAGTAAAGTAGGATTTACTTTAAACTGGGTTTGTTAAGTTCCCTATGGAGACAAGTTCTCATAATTAATTACATCATTAGGAATAAGATTCTTTAGGAACACTCTTGATTAAGATAAATGATCATTACCTCCAAAGATTTGAAAGATAGGACTATCAATCAATTGGTTATATTTAGAAGATCAAGTGGGATTGATCAAAATGAGAGTTATTATCGAAACCAAAGAGAGATGAGTAGGGGATGCTCATGATACTAGGAAGCCTAGTGAGCATCCCAAACTATCTTACGGTTAGGCTTTACATTTTTTTTGAAATTGAGGTAAATTATGTGTTTGAGTTAAATTTTTATTAGAAATCTAGGGTTTATAATTCCATAATACAAGATCATGAATATGCCTAAGAGGTGAGGATTTATACTTGTAGCCCTATTGACCTCATTTTTTGAATGAACTATCAATCCCTCCATTTTAGACATAGGACTCCTCTTAGATACTAAGTTTTCCTTAGTCTTAAGACACTTCTAGTGACTTGGTGAATACTTAAAATAATCATAGAGACTTAGAAGAGTTAGTCATAGGAATAGGTTATGCCTTAGGGGTGTTAGGAAAATTTATCTACCCTATAGATTGAACCAAATCCTCACTCTCTTCTTTTAAGTCAAACTTCAAAGTCAAATTAATCTCTAACTCAAATCAACTTCAATTCCAAAAAAAAACCTTAAATTAATTCCAAAGGATTTTCTCAAATCATGAATCAATTCCAAATGATTGAAACCCATGATTGAATTCTGAACCAAAAATCTTTCCTAAGTCACTTTGATTCCATCTTTTGGACTTAGCTCAAATCAAATACAAATCAATTCAAATTCAAGAGATTTTATCATAACCCATTTATATTCTCATTTATATTCATAAATATAATTGAAATATAAATTTAAATAACCAAAACTAAATCCAAAACTCAATTCTAAGTTCAAAAAAATCTTTCCTAAGCCCTTTGATTCCACCTTATGGACTTAGCTCAAATCAACTTCAAATCACTTCAAACTCAAGAAATTTTCTCATAAACCATTTATATTCTCATTTATATTCACAAATCTAAATGAAATATAAATTCAAATATCCAAAACCAAATTCAAAAATCAAACCCAAATCTAATCAAATTTCAACCTAAGTCTTTCAAGTCAAATTCTTGAACTTAGCCAAATCAAACTCAAATCAAGCCAAACCCTTGATTTTTCTTCATGATTCAATCAATCCTTCAATCATGAAATCAAATATAAACATAAACTTCAATCATCAAACCAAAACTAAATTCAAAAATCAAACCCAAGTCAAACTCATGTTCACCCTTTGAACTTGAAATTGTCAAATGAATCAAAACTCATTTGACTCAAGTCACTTGCAAATGGATTTATATTTCAATCATAAGTTCATATGTGAGCTCAACCAAACTTGGATCAATCCTTGATCAAGGAAATTGACCTACTTAGGTTCACTTGACCCAAAGTGACCTAAAGTACCCCTTTTGAGCCAAATTCTAATTCAACTCAAATTGGATTGAATTAAGCCCACATAAGCCTCACATTGTGAGTAACAATCATCATGAGATGATCAATCACTCAAATTTGGTCAAACCAAGTCAAACCTAAGGGTTGACCAAGTCAACACTTAGCCTAAATGAAACTGAACTAGCCAAAATCCACCATAGGATAAATTGATTGAAACCATTGATCAAAACCAATTCATGATCAATGTTTGAACTTGACCAAGTCATCATTTGAGCCTAACCTAGCCCAATTGGCCACTTGACCCAGTTGACCAACTTGACCTAAAAGTCAAAATGTCAAATCTTGATCTAAGCCAAATTGATTGCAACCAATGGGTCAAATTCATTCTAGTCCACTTGTTAAACTTGACCAAAGCCTCAATTGGCCAACTAGACCCAACCTAGCCCATTGACCATGAACCCAACTTGACCTAAAAGGTCAAATTGAGCAAAATCAAATCAAACCAAAATTGAAACCAAAGCTTGCATATTTCAAATGACCATCTAAACCTAAACCAACCCATGACCTAACCCAATTAGTTCAAATGGGTCAAATTGGTCAACTTGACCCATTTGACCTAAATGAAATCAAATGAACCAAAATTAAATATAAACCAAATTGAACCAAACCAATGATGCCAACACAATTCAAATGGCCATATGAACTTGACCCAACCCTTGTTTGACCCAATTTGACCAACTGGTCAACTTGGCCTACGTTGACCCATTTTGACCTAAATGGGTCAACATGAGCCCAATGATATCAAATCAACTCCAAATTCTTTGAAAATTGGACCAACCCAATTTTAAATTATTCTAAATCTGCCCAAAGTAAAATCAAAGACAAATGACCATTTTACCCTTAGGTCAATGGGTAACCTATGGCCAATTCTACTTGGAATTTGGTCATATCCTTTCCATGGCCACTTGACACCCTCTTAGTGGACTAAATGGACACTAGTGGGTGTGGTGCACATGACCCAATGGGTTTGGGTCAGCCAAACCCAACCCAAGGTGAAAATTGACCACCCCACTCAAAATGAGCACATGGGTATCACTCCTCCACTTCATTCAGCACATGGGAACTTCTCCACTACATCCCTATGGCCAAACTGAACCACATGGCATCCAAAATGGTCTAACTAATTCAACCCATAGGATCAATTTGATCAAAATGGCAAAAGCCTTGCTCGGGTATCTGATCCATCTATGGGGAGATATACTCCCCCTAATTTTATTTGAATTACACTCACTCATTTGATTGAAGCATAGGAGCTTAGAGGAAGCAATTTCAAGCTCCCCAAGGTCTCCAAGCTACTTTGAATTCTCCATTTTCTTCAAGCCAAAAATAGGGGAGCTCAAGGATTTTCCATCTCATTCAATCCGAGCTCAATTCCTTTCAAGCACCTTGAGGACCCAAGAGCTCACCCAAGTCTTCATCCAAGTGTTCCAAGGAAGGAGAGGGAGCTGAGACCAAGTTGAAGCCCACTTTGTCAATAGGAAGATCCACTCAACCTCAAGCCCTCAAACTTCAACAAAGCTTTGTCTCCACTAGATGAAGCTACCTCGAGTGGGAGCACCGGATGATAGCCTCGGGTATGGATCAAAATAAGCTTAGTGTAGATTATTTGGTCCTTTTGAAAGAAAATTTCACCATTGCAAATTGACCTTAGATCTTCATCTCCTTGCATGATGATGTGGGTAAATTTAGCTCAATCATGAGTTCAAATCAAGCCCCAAGAGATGGACGATTCCCTCTCCCGTGAGCTCAAGGATGAATCATGGACCATCCATCCCATGTTTTGGATGGACCCTGATTAATCCATGTTAGATCCGATTTTAATCCCTTTAATACCAGCTTAATCTTGACTATCCAATCTTGATCGAATGCAAATGGAATGCGAAAGACTAATGGCCGCCTAATGTAGATTGACTTAAATAATGAATCTCATCTCAATATGTGAAAAGCACAATCAGCCCACAATGTGTGATGGATTAGTTATATAATTAGCTATTTAATTAAGTTTTAATTAATCTTCAAAATATATAACTAAATATAGAAAAATAAAAAAATACAAACTCAAATGCATTTTGAAGATATTAAAAGGGAATAATATAAAATTAAATTTAATTGATTTTGAATTATAAAATTTTTATAATTTGGGTTTTATTGGAAATATAATTATGTTAATTACTCTGTAATTATTCCATTGATTAATTTCAAAATTCTCATGTGTGTTTAGTGGGATGACTTTTGACTCCCTTAATTTTCTTGGGATTTATTGATGGTTTAATTAGGGGAGTTGCTTGATTCACTCCTAATTACCCTCTTAATTAATTAAATGATTAATTAACCTATTAAATGGTGATAAATTTATTAATTAAGTTTACTAATCACCTTAGAACAGTGAATGAACTTAGGAAATGAGATTAGGAGTCCTCTCCCAAAAGTTTCCCCTAAGTTTATTTCATTTGGATAAAAATTTAATTAAGGTGCAAACTAATTAAATGGCTTAATTAATTAAAATTTTAAAATCAAATCAATCTGAACTTAACCATTTCCTTCTTGAGTAGATACTTAGGTGTTCAATAACCTAAGTAGCTTTAGAAAATCATATATAACCCATATGTGTGGGAATAATTATGAAAGTACTTAAATTTAACCCTTTAGCTTAATTAATCATTAATTATGAACCAAGTGCATTAGGTCCCTTTCTTTCTAGTGCATTGATTTTAAATTCTTGTGGTTTATGTCATACATTGGCTCATAATTATTTGATTAAATATGTTAAAGTGGTGTAGGTAAGGGTAATTAATGAACTTAATGTACACCTTAACCTAACAAAATATAAAATCAATCTAATGGTTCTAAAATTAAACTAAAATAACACACATGTGGGAGATGGACCAGCAAACCTTCTTTCTAAATTCAAATCAAACTCAAAATAAAATTAAAATTTCCTTAAACCAACTTTGATTCACTTTAAATAATCTTATTCAATAGGATTGGCTTTAGGAATTAATTAGAGTGAATGAAATTCGATGCTTACATCACTTTGTTTCTTTCCTAGAATGCTAAATGTGTATGTCATATGAAAATCATGCATTCATGTCTTTTGAAAAATCAAATTAAAATAAAATGTTTCCTTTATGTCAAATTACATGTTTTGGCTAAAGTAAGAATATGAATGGCTATTATCACTATTAAATCAAAAACTATTTTCAAAACTTATAAATCAAACATTATAAATGAAAAGTATGCTATCTATAATACTTAAGAGCTTGCATGTGAATAGCATAAAATGTGTTATGTGATTTCCTTCTTTTTTTTTAACATATTTGTAGATTTGCAAAGTGTATAGTCCATTTGAAAAGACATAACACTTGCTTAAATCCATTCCTATACACTCCTATGTCATTACTTAAGAAGGAACTCATCACACATGTAAACTAAACAATCAAACCAAAATCAAAACATAAACTTTTGCATGATTCTCTTTCCATGCATTTCTTTTGTACATGCACATGTATTTAAGAAAAGTGGTATATTAGTTTGGACACCCCGGTGGAGGCTTTAAGTAGCCCCAATTAGGTTATGTATCTTACACCCCTAGTGTAAACAATGGCATCATACTCACTTATGTCTTTCATACTTGTAAATGTGTATATAAAATTTGATAAGAGAATCTCTCTTTTTCTACTTAACCAAATCATAAATCATGAAACATCCAAATTTTCTTAAATAATAGCCCTTAGCATTTATCATTAAGGTGTCATTTCCATTTGCATGTATATATATGCTTAAGGTTCATCCATATGCATGTTGCACATGTTGGAAAGAAATAAAGTGTTGTGTGTTTTGTCATAGTAATTCACTTTACTTAATCTTAAAATTCCTTTCTCTCTGAATAGGTTTGTTTAGAGAAAATATAAACTAAGGATTAATTAAAACACATAATAAAACATTCACCCAAAAATAGACATTAATGAATCTACCTTGTAAATTACTTAAGGTAGAGAGGAAAGAGAAGTTCTCTTCTCTTTTTTCTCTCTTTACAACACTTAGTAATTAAGTATAGGTTCATTCAAACCAAATCAAATCATGAAATAAAACTTAATTAAATCAACTAAACCACTTAAATAAAGCCACCCTATAAGTTGAACATTGTCATACTTAGAAAACCTAAACCTTAAAGCCTAACCAGGCATACCACACAAACTTTAGACTAAGTCACCACTTATAGTCTTGAGTTAAGGTGGTGAATGGTTTGATATTTGCTTTTATTTTGTGATGTAATATTTTAGTCTGGATGTTAGGGTGTATGTGCATAGACTCAATGGTAGGGAAATCTCAGTCAAACTATTGTCTTATGTAGGAGATTGTGCTTAAAAGGCACTGTAATAAAAATATAACTACTTTGTGCAGTGTGCCTACCACTAAAAATAAAATAAGTTGGACTTACCCATGTGGGTGCTAAGTCCAATTTATACATACTTGGGGATTGTTTGGTTTGTTTAGCTAATCTCTATTTTGCGTGTTAGTTAGATTTACTTTTCCCTTTTCATGTAATTTTGTAAAATTAGGATTTGGAATGAATTATGGGGATTAGATGAACATTGGTCATAATACTATGTCTTAGGTACCATGTGAAGCGTTGGGGCAAACCACATTCCAACCAAATCAAAAGGAAGAAAGAAGAAAGAAGATAGAAGAAAGATGAAATGAAGAGTGAAGAATGAGGACCCCAATAACATGAATTCCCTTTTGATTGTAATTAATTTATCTGTAATCTGGGTTATATAAGGGTAGAGCTCGACTACCCAATTTATTTTTGGGTTTGTGCAGTGGAGCCCACCATAAAAGGCTTTTATTCTTTTGCTAGCTTTTATAAATTGATTGATGTTTGTTTAACTTGTGCATTAAGATATGTTTTCCTAGTTTCTTCCTTGCTTTGATGATGTATGACCTGATGATGATTAGGCTCTTAGAAAAATTTTTTCTATCCAATTAATCAACTCAAAACTAAAATAAATAACTCATAACCTCACCTAAAGCCTAAGTTATAAATCAAGATAAAAGAATTAGCAACCCTTAGCGATGTTGTATTTTTCTTTCACATCAAAAAAGCATATTATTCCACTCCTGATTTGGATGGCTTCCACCCATGCCAGAGAATTTGGCTTGACCTTTGAGAGCCATGGTAGAAACACACCCCCTTTCTATCTGATTTTGGCCTATAATCCAATTTCTCATGCATTAGGCATATGAATTCTATAAGTCAAAAATCAGTCCAAAATAAAAAAATAAAATATATGAAAAAATTTGCATTAGATTTAAGTCATTAATCATGCCCTACATGATCTAGTCTCTTAGGGAGTGTTTAAGGACTTAGTCTTTCTAAATAAACTTAGCTATCTTGTAAAAGCATATGACTTGCCTACATGTATTTAAAATCATAGAGGAGTTAGTTGGACACCCCCAGTTGTAAGTCCAAACAAGGATTTATCCTCTTATGGAGGTAAACCATATACCCATTTTGCCTTAGATTTAGGTCATGCTTTGGCCCTCACCCAAAGCTCCCTTAAATTTAATTTTGAGGTTACCTTTATGGGCTATGAGTATAAATCCTCACCTCTTAGGAGTTTCCATGTTCTTGTGTTGTGGAATTGTAAGCCCTAAATTTCTAATAAAATTCAACTCAAACAAACAGTTCTCCTCAGTTTCAAAAATGTAAAGCCCAACCATAAGATAGTTTAGGATGCTTACTAGGCTTCCTAGTATCATGAGCATCCCCTAATCATCTCCTCTGGGTTTCGATAATAACTCCCTCCTCTTGATCAATCCCACTTGATATTTCAAAAATAACCAATTGATTGATAGTCCTATCTTTGAAATCTTTGGAGACAATGATCATTTACCTTAATCGAGAGTATTCTTAAGGAATCTCATTCCTTAAGATGTAATTAACTATGGGGCTTACCTCCATAGGAAACTTAATGAACCCGAAAATAAACCCGCTTTTTCATGTAAAGTAGAGAAGAATCTCATATGCGAAGACCCATTGTCCTAGGAGTCCTTATTAGGTGATTAGGTCCATTGTAGGATGGTGACTTCTATCTTTCAAGATAGTATACTATTCTTCAATGTCATACCTGATCACCCTAATAAGAACATCTATAGGTCTACATGGTGTCCAAATCAAAAGTATATTTCTATGTTCATTTTATCCACATAGATTGAAGATGAAAGTATATAAGAAATTTTCACCACAGATTTTTCTGGCAACTCCGTTTGGGATAGTTCCTCACTCCATCTTTGGTAAAGGATCATTGTCTCCAAGTATTGATAATTGGTTTGTATTTTATATGAACTTAAGACTATCTTTCTTTTCTGTTGGCACGTAGCTCATTTCATCCTTAAGCTCTAGCCAACATCCTTTAGGCTTTAGGACCTCATTCCGTGTAGGTCTTAAAACCCCTGTTGGGTTCCCCGATAGGAAAATAAAAATTTAATAAAAATGAAATAACTAATGACTTTCTCCTTACCATTTCTATGGTAAGGTAAGATTCATTCCAAAAATAAAGAAAGCTAAATCTCTTATAAAATAATAATTTTCAAAAAGCACTTTTTCAAAATGCACAAGAATTTTTCACAAATTAAACCTCATCTAACAATCTTCATGATTATATGTATCATCTTTCAAAGAAAAAAATCCAAAATCATATTTTCAAAAAGCATAAATGAATATCTTCACTCAATTTATTTTGATGAAGATTTCATTTTCAAGATAAAATCCAACCATCATCATTTTCAAAAAGAAAATCAACAATCATATTTTCCAAAAGCACAAATGAACATCTCATTCAATTTAATTGAATAAAGATTTCATTTTCAATAAAAATCAAAATTAACAATCATATTTTACAAAAGCACCAAATGAGCATTTTCATTCAATTTATTGAATGAAAATTTCATTTTCAAAAAAGACAAAATCAACAATCAATTTCAAAATCAACAATCATATTTTCCAAAGTATCAAATGCATTCAATTTATTGAATGAAGATTTCATTTTCAAAAAAAATCAACAATCATATTTTCAAAAGCACCAAACATATTTTCATCAATTTAGTGAATGAAGATTTCATTTTTAACAAAATCAATAATCATGTTTTCCAAAAGCACCAAATGAACATCTTCATTCAATTTATTGAATGAAGATTTCATTTTCAACAAAATCAAAATCAACAATCATAATCCTCTTTTCAAAATTAAAACAACACTTGGATCTTTCATTTAGCATACTCAAATTTGCTAAGTGAAGGTCCACTTTCAAAATTGAAATCACAAAAAATATGAAACACATTTGGATTCCTTTAGCATACCTAAATTTGCTAAGAATCCTCTTTTCAAAATCATCAAAACAAAAATCACATTTGGATTTCCTATTTAGCATACCTAAATTTGCTAAGTAGAAATTATCTTTTCAAAATAAAATTCACAAAAACATGAAATACATTTGGATCCTTAGCATACCTAAATTTGCTAAGAATCCTCTTTTCAAAATCAAAAGAACAAAATCAATCACATTTGTATTTTTTATTTAGCATACCTAAATTTGCTAAGTAGAAATCCTCTTTTCAAAAAAAAAAAAAAAGACAAAATCAATTACATTTGGATTTCCTTAGCATACCTAAATTTGCTAAGAATCCTCTTTTCAAACAAAAATCAAAACATGAATCACATTTGGATTTCCTATTTAGCATACCTAAATTTACTAAATAGAAATCCTCTTTTCAAAAACAAAAGAACAAAATCAATCACATTTGGATTTCTTTAGCATACCTAAATTTGCTAATAATTATCTTTTCAAACAAAAATCAAAACATGAAACACATTTGGATTTCCTATTTAGCATACTTAAATTTGCTAAGTAGAAATCCACTTTTTCAAAATCAAAAGAACAAAATCAAACACATTTGGACTCTTCATTTAGCATACCCATATTTGCTAAGTGAAGATTCCATTTTCAAATTCACATATACAAAAAAGAAAACAAAAGAAGAAAATTATTTTCAAACACCTCACCTAGCATACCTAAATTTGCTAAGTGAGTAAAATCCCAAAATCATAAATCAAAACAAAATCAATTGACCCTTTACTTTAACATACTCAAATTTGTTAAATGAAGGGTCCTCAAACTCAAAAATCCAATTCAAATATGAACCTATAGAAGCATCAATCTCCTCAAAAATATTTGAACCCATTTTTCAACATAAACAAATTTGTTGGAAATGGATTCTACATTCAAAATCTTTTTCCAATCAATCTCAAAATCTCTCTTCCAAATTCATTTGAGCCCCACTTAACACTTTCAACTTGTTGAGTTCAAATTCTAAATTCAAATTCAAAAAATCAACAAAAACCAAAATATGATTCAAGTTTATTTTTCAACATTGCAGACTTTACCAAATTTAGTAGTTCAGTTTTAGTTTCATTTCAATGGCATATATGCCTTCACATTTTCTCATGGGATGGATTGGACCTTGGATCAGGATAGCCTCTCATGCTCTGACTATGCCCACCTCATCCACTTTGGCCGAGGGTTTGAGAGGGCTCAAATTACATGTGAGGGGACCACCCTCATGACTTTTAGTAGGAGCATAGTGACCGGGCAGGAGCTAGTCATCTCGGTTGAGTTACCATCAGATTCAGAGATTCCCTCATTGAAGAGGAAGGCTATGGCAGTTCCCACATTAGCAGTAGTGCCGCTAAGGCGCTGATTGTTCCCTTGCCTCTAGCGGCTAGCACACCCATTATCACCTTCCAAGGGGAAGGCTCCCCCTAGGATTGTCTCTCCTTGATTGGATCTAGTTCTACTTGCCTACTTCCAGACTCCGCAAAACAAGAACCGCATGATCGTATCACACTAGCATAGTGGGAGTTGGAGGTAGTTTTCAGTTGGAGGAGTCACCTAGTGTCTCCTCTCATTATAGAGAATAGGTTTCACCCCCTCTCTGGTTCTGATAGAGAGGATGTTAGGAGGATTTTTGCTTCACCTCTACCAAGTTCATTTCAGCTCCTATCGCGAGAGAGGAGGTGAGGCCGCACCGAATACTTTTCATCAGTTGTGAGTACATATGATCGAGTGAGCTCAATTTGATTTGAGATCGCCCATGTGGTAGATAGATTAGATAGGAGAGGGATAGGGAGGCCTGTATATCAATTCATATCACTAGCCGAGAGCGCTAGAGGTACAACCGACAGTCAGCGGCCTACGCACTTGAGGACTTTCTTGATCGGTGTGCTACCCGCATCAATCATACTAACAACATCTTATTGATAGGGACTACCCATCATAGGAGAGGAGCTCCTATTCAGAGAGAGTCATCGCCACACTACTCTACCCCATTTCCACCATCTCCTGTACATGTTCCAACATCTACCATTCCACCAAAGGCCATGAAGGCCGCATCCGGAGAAGAGGACCCCATTGGTGATCTAGCTACGGCCAAGAGATCCCATTCCATCTACACCGCCTACTTTGGCGAGGATGAGCTCTCCTACTCAACCTTCTGCCCCAATTATGGTGAGGAAGGAATGGTGACCTCGGAGTATCATAGTCATCCCGTCACCACCACCATCTCAGGCTATGGAGGTAGCAGTAGTCGAGGGAGCAGGAGATAGTTCAGTTGCCCCCATGGCCATCAATCCTCCTAGGAGTATTAGTCCATCCACATCTAGTGGTAGCCAAAAGCATCTTTCTTCCAGTGAGTGTAGCCCTCATAGGGTTAGCTCTCTAGTAGCACCAAAGGTCAGATGCATTGTTCATAATAGTGATCCTACTACCGGTTAGCCCTGATATTTTGTACCTGTTCAACTAGACCGATCCCTAGATGACATTGTAGCTCAATATCTAGTGGAAAAACATGAGATCTTAGGATATGCCTGATTTGATTTAGAGGATGAGAAGATTGGCTTTGCTCCAAATGAGGATGATCTATTAGAGGAGTCCATGGTACAAGGGTTCTCTCTTCGCATGCAAGACTTTGGAAGGTGATGTGGCTGAGCAAGAAGACACAACCTACTCAACCCAACACCTTCATCGGCAATTAAAGCAAAAGGATGAACAAATAAATATGATGGAGAAGCAACTTGAGGATTGCTAGCAGTAATCTTGGCACTTTAGAACCATGCACCAGCAGTTCATCCTACCATAGTAGAGACTAGTCAGCCAGAGTTGGTGTATGTCTTGGATCCAACCAAAACTGGACCTCCAGTAGAGCAGGGTAGCACCTGTATGGGAAGGTAGTGGATAGTATCTCCATACAAGAAAAGGGTATTAAAACCATGGTTGAGCTGCAGGTGAGAGAAGCATTGGCTCAAGCCCGAGGAGGATCATCGAATCGATTCCAAAGGGTAGACCCTACCCAGAGGAATTCAATTCCAACCAATATCCTAAGGGTTTTGTGTCACATTCTTTCAAGAGTTTTGATGGGAACCCAAGGCAGCACATAGTGCATTTTAGGCCGTTGTTGCAACCCTTATGGCAGTGATGCTCTACTCTTCCATCTCTTTGTCAGCAGCTTAGAAGGCATATCCTTCGATTGGTATGCTAAACTGCAATCAAAGACTTTCGAGAGAACTCTTCTTCATTAAGAGGTTTGTTGGAGCTCAACAAAGAGTGACTGTAGGCAATCTCGTTGTGGCTCAACAACACCATGGTGATTCCCTCATTGACTATAATCTCAGATGATGTAATTTGAATATGAAATGCAAACTGTAATTGTCTGAACAGCATGCCATTGAGATTCTACTTAAGAATATCCATGGCCCGTTCACCTTCATGTTCAAAGGTTTCACCATCAAAATATTTGAGAAGCTAATTAACAAGGTGGCTAGCTTATAAGGAGAATCCAAATAGTTATCTTTTTTGGATCAATCAACAAAGCTGAAGACATAAAAAGCTTATGAAAAGAAATCGAAGGATAGACAAAGGGAAAAAGAGAGAGAGATGAGAGACCTCGTGCTCCACAGCCGTCACTTCCACCTCCTCTACCACCACCAAGGCCATCCTACTAGCCACCACAACAACCTCCATGACCTACACAGCCTCCTCCTCTGCTATATCCACAGCAGTAGTGGTACACATACCTGCTGCCATGTAGCTATGGTCCACCTACTCTTATGGATAAACTAAACAAACCATATTCATTTAACAGGGAGGTAATCAGAAAAATCTTTAAGAATCTCTTAAAGAAACCAAATTTCTAGCTACCCAAACCTAGAAGGCCGGAGGAAGTGGGCAAAGAGCAATGATCCTAACTTTTGCTCCTACCACCACATGCGTTAGGTCATGTTTTGGATGATTGTTTTACATTCAAGGACTGGCTTGAACATAGCTTCAAGACCTGTGCTATAGTTATCCCGAAGGAATACTTTGTGGAACAACCATCTAGTTCCATTAGGTAATCCTTGGGGATACCTGTGATCCTTCTAAAACCAAAGAAGGTTAGGATACCTCCTTATCTCAAACCTCTAAGAAGATTGTTTTCAAAATCAAGAAACTTTCCTTGCAGGTGCTTGAGGTAGCTCGAACCTCCAACATCAAGGAAGGTTTGCAAGTTGTACATGAAAACTTAGGGAAGGGGGAGCTCAGAAGAAGCTATGCGCCGGATAGCCAAGCAAACCACAATGAGTCCAGCCTCCAGTCCACCGGTGCAGCTAAAACATCAACGAGCACCTCTACTTCAGCTAGCTCTTCCTATAGTAGACATCTTGTATCAGTGGATGAGGGCATTAAATCCCTCACCCCACTTACTTTACTTGACTTCTACTATGTACCTCCTTCAAAACCAAAGAAATCAAGGAATAAAGTTAGTTTGAATTATATCTATGTCACTTCTAATGGGTTTCTTAACTCTATTTTTTAGAAAACTCTTCAAGTCTAAATAATAATAATAATAACTTTGATCTTCCTCTTTCTAATTTAGAGTTGGACTTTCCTTCTTTGAATAATACAGGTTTGCCTCTTGAGATAGACTTGGAATCATCTAATTTGAGGGTCCCATAGGAGAAGCTGTATGTGAGCTGAGTGGTAGAACCTCACCAACTTGTCACAAGAGATCACAAGTCAACCTCCGTGGCAAGGTTCTACCTCCTAGGGCAGCAGCACCTCAAGATAGAGGAAACAAGTCATTGTTTGATGATTGAAGCCCTCCAGGATGCTCCACCATTGGATATGCATGGAGGATCAGCCCAAAATGGATTATAATGTCCTCTCTCACCTAAGAAAGTTGTCATCTAAGCTAAGCATATATGATGCCCTTGTCTTATCTAAAGAGATGGGGGCGTCATTGATCAAGGCTCTCTTGGATCTTAAAATATGCTTAGCTCAGTTAATCGCTGTTGGAGAGGAGACATATTATTCCAGAGAATCCCAAGGAGTCTCTTTCACATATGAAGATCTTCTTCTAGGGGACATGGAGCACAACCATCCCCTCCACATTATAGTGGACATGGATAGATTTAGACTTTCTAGGGTTCTTGTTGATCCAGGTGCATCGATGAACATTATGAGTCTAAAGACTCTTGCCTATTTGAGGATCGACATCTCCACACTCGAGAGATCGATGATGAGAGGATTCAATGAACAAGGAGAGGCTTTAGGTTCCATAGTGTTTCCTTTGCAGATAGGTGAATGGAAGGCTTAAGCTAAGTTTTACATAATTGATTCAAATACTTCATTCACTGCTTTGCTCGGTAGGCCATGGATACATCAAAATAAGATGATTCCTTCCTCCCTTCATTAGTGCATCAAGTTCAGGAAAGATGGGATTGAATACCGTGTCAAGGGTGATGAAAAGTCATTTTTAGTAAGAGAGGTTGAGATATATGAAGATGCAACCTATTATCTTCCTCAAAACACCTTTCCTCATGAACTTCATCAAAACTCAAATGCAAAAGAAAAAGAAAAAAAGAAAGAGAAAAAGAAAGAGAAAGAGAAAAGAAAAATAAAAATTCAAGTGAACGAGAAAAGGACATTGAGGAAGAAGTAGAGCCGCATATCACATTCCACCCATAGTTCATTCCATCATATGGACACATGGGTAGGATGAATCGACCTTCACCGGAGAGGTAGAAATAGGCGCCTGAGGTGAAGACACCTTGCCACCAATAGGGGTTATGTTCAGTTCATAGAGTACCCTTACTATTCATAGACTTGAACTGGAAAGATGAGTCTCATATGATTATATACTAGCCAACCCCTCTTAGCAGGTTTCATTGGAGGTGACACTTGAGCCAGACAGTGATGAAGACTGGGCCTCCAGATAAAGCATGAATGTATTTGAATCAGATTTATATGAAACTATAGACAATATTCGAGAACTTTAGCTCTAACTCACTTTCATCTCAAAAGTTGAAGGTTTAGTAGTTAAGGAAGCCCCTAAGTCCATTAATGCTAAGTCAAGAGATTCAGATATTGGGATCATCATCCTCAAGTCTGTTGATGTAGAACTTGAGGATAATTCATATAAAGAATTAATGGAATTGCCTTTTGATTGGTATTCGCTTTGTGTTCTTAATCTTGCAAAGAAGGGTTTAATTCTTATACATGGTCTAAGCACAGGTCAGAATACTTCAAGAAACTATGGAACAATAGAGGCAAGGAAGCATATTCAAGATCAAGACTAGGATTCAAGGTCCACGATGATGATTATTGTTAGTTACCAATCATCTGAGTCGATAGGTTCTTCTCCAACCATACCAACTCTTATGAGGATGTGTGTTTAGAAACTTTAGATGATCCAGATGATCTCCAAATCAAAGATGCACCTAGAATTTGAAGAGGAGATCCATTCAATAATTGACAAGCTTAAAAAAATTAACCTCAAGATAGAAGAAAATCCACACTCAATATACATCAGTTCATTGCTGAATGAAGAAGAAATTAATGACTTAGTTAGGCCATTGATTGAGTTTAAGGACTGCTTTGCATGGAGTTACCAAGAAATGCCTAGATTATCTCATGACTTAGCAGTCCACAAACTAATAATAGATCTTAATGTTAATCTTATCAAGCAAGCTCCTAGATGCATGCGATTATAAATCAAACAACAGATCATTTCTGAAGTCAAGAAATTGATCGATGCTAGTTTCATCAGGGAAGAAAAATACCCTACCTGGTTAGCCAGTGTCATGCCAGTTAAGAAGAAGAATGGCCCAATTCATATATGTGTCAATTTTAGGGACTTAAATAAGGCATGTCCTAAGGATGAGTTTCCTCTTCTTATATTAGAATTAATGGTGGACATCGCCTTATCACATGTAGTATTCTCCTTCATGGATGGGTCATCTAGCTATAACCAAATTAAGATGGCCCCGGAGGATGAAAGAAACACTACTTTTTGAACCCCGATTAGAATCGATTATTATAAGGTCATGCCTTTCGACCTTAAAAATGCTTGTGCTACATACCAATGGGCCATGACTCTGATCTTCAATGAGCTCATCCATCATCAAGTTGAGTGCTATATTGATGATCTAGTAGTTAAAAGCAAAGAAAAGGAAGACCATCACTTTAACTTGAGAGTAATTTTCAAATGGTTAAGATAGTACAAGCTCAAAATGAATCCCCAAGTGTGCAGCTGTGGAAATTCCTTTGTTGTCCGACACGGGATAGAGATACATAAAAGATTAAAGCTATCTTAAAAATACCACCCCCTAAAAGTCTAACTCAACTCAGATCTTTCTAAGGGTGGTTGGCATATCTAAGATGCTTTATTTCCAACTTATCGGGGAGATGCAAACCATTTTCAGCACTTATCAAAAGTACATCAAGTTCAAGCGAGATGATAAGTGTCAGCGTGCCTTCAAAGATATCAAGCAGTATTTGGTGAAGATGCCAGTCCTAGTAGCCCCTATCCTAGGCAGGACGTTAATCCTCTACACAGCTACATTGGATGACTCCCTTGGTGCTCTATTGGCCCAAGTCAAAGACAAAGGAAAGGAGAACACTCTCTTCTACCTCAACCATCATTTGATCCCTGGTGAAGCTAACTGCCCACCTATTGAGAAGCATTGCTTAGCTTTAATCTTTGCATCCCAAAAGTTATGACACTATATGCTTTCTCATAAGGTGAACTTGATTTCCATAATCAATCCACTGCAGTATCTCATGACATGGCCAATGCTATCCGGACATTTGGCATGTTGATCCATGATTCTCTCACAGTTTGATATCACATTCGCACCCTCCGCGTGAAAAGGATAAACACTAGTAGATTTTTTTAGCGAAAGACACCCACTTCCTGCTGATTCTCCTCTTAGTGATGATCCCCTTGATGAATAAATCATGAACTTAGGG
Source organism: Cymbidium sinense (assembly GCA_021442155.1). Taxonomy (NCBI): domain Eukaryota; kingdom Viridiplantae; phylum Streptophyta; class Magnoliopsida; order Asparagales; family Orchidaceae; genus Cymbidium; species Cymbidium sinense. The sequence goes on along the minus strand of CM038221.1, from coordinate 174,997,805 downwards.
GAGGTTAACAATCACCATTGGGAGATGTATTTTGATGGTGCGACTTCCTTTCATAAAGGAGAAGCACCACGATTCACTCTTTCAGTAAAGGTAGGGATAGGAATCATTATCTTAACTCCAGACTATGATGTGATGAGATTCTCATACTATCTTTCCAATCCACCAACAATGAAGCCGAGTATGAGGCTTTAATTGTTGGTTTGGAGTTAGCCATCACAATGTATGTCATAGCATGGGGATTCTCGGTCATCAACCAGCATTGGATCCCAAGGTACTCAAACCCAAGCTTCGTCATTACCATGAGTATACCATGAAGCTGTTGGCCCAGATCCCTGAGGTCGCTATCTACAAAGCCCTCGAAGAGAGAACATAGTAGAAGATGCTTTGGACAAACTTGCCAAAGAGCTGGCATGTCCGAAAGATGAGTCCATTCCAATAAGGGTCCAAAACAGACAAGTCTTATCCCTTATTGATGTTGAACTCATTGAGAGACATTATCTTGAAGAGGAGGTTGTCATTGTCAATAAGAATGAGGAGCTGGATTGGAGGCAACCGTTCATAGATTACTTGAACACCAGCAAACTACCTCAACAGAAATCATAGGACCATCAGGTGAAATAGAGAGCTCTCTTCTATGCTCTTGTAGATGGCACCTTGTACCGACAGTCTTTCGATCAAATGTGGTTACATTGTTTAGAAAAACACGAAGCCCATGACATTGTAACTAAAGTACATTCAGGTCAATGTGGAGTGCATCAATCTGGTCTAAAGATGAAAGCAAAGATCAAGAGACTAGGATACTATTATCCTTCGATGATTATAGACTGAATGAACGTGGCTAGGAGATGCCATCAATGTCAAGTACACAGTGTGGTCCTACATCAACCACCTAACATTCTATACCCTACTTTGGCCTCATGGCCATTTGAGTGTTAGGGTACCAACATAGTAGGTCCGATCAATCCTCCTTCTTCCAAGGGTTACCGGTTCATTCTAGCTATAACTGACTACTTTTCCAAGTGGGCAGAAGGAATCCCACTCAGAGATGTCATAACTCAGCATGTGCTCCAATTTTTCAAGAACCATCTCGTATATAGGTTCAGGGTGCCTCGACGAATTATATCTGATAATGGTACTGCATTCAAGAGCACCAAGATTAATAGCTTTGCCTAGAGACATAGTATATATTGGAGATACTCCACCATCTACTACCCCAGGAAAATGGCTAGCAGAAGCATTCAACAAAACTCTCATCCAAATACTAAAGAAAACACTCAATGACAATAAGCGGTAGTGGCATGAGTAGTTAGTTGAAGCCTCGTGGGCCTATCGTATCACATACAAAACTCCAACTCAATCTACCCCATTTTTCTTAGTGTATGGGTCTGAAGCCATTCTACCCTTAGAAGTTCAACTCTCATCACTAAGGATAGCATTGGGTAGCAAAATCACTACGAATGTAATACAAAGTTGTTAGAAGAGCTCAAAGTTTAGAGGAGAGATGCCTATGCATGCAGAACCTCGAAGTTAAGGCCAAAATGATTCAAGCTCACAACAAGCTAGTCCGCCCTAAGTCTTTTCAACTAGGAGAACTTGTATTAGTTCTAAGGAGACCAATTATTGCTCATCAAAAGATGGGAGGCAAGTTTGAACCCACTTGGGAAGGCCCCTATATAATAGAGAAAGCCTACTAAGGAGAAACTTATCAGCTTATTGATTGTAAAGGGGAACACTCGATGCTTCAAATTAATGGGATCTATTTGAAGAAATATAATCCATAAAAATATGTTTGAAAATAATTATCATCAAAAGAATAAAATTTCATTCTAATTCTTCAAAATCTTCTCTTCATTTGAAGTGTTATTTGCTTGTCTTGCTAATCCGCCATGACGTATTTAGGATAGGTGTAAGTAGAACCCAAGAGACATCCTATCCCTCTTTCATAACATAAACATAATCAAACACAAATCCCTAACACTACTAGAATAGGTGTGGGAGAACCCAAGAGTCATCCTATTTTGACTAGCAAAATTAAGTTAGGTGTAACCCAAGCGGCATCCTTTCTTGGTGGGATTTCAACTACCACTCATGACACCATTTCATCAAATTCCCTAACATGTTTAGGGTAGGTATAAAATAACCCTAGTGGCATCCTATTCCCTTTAGCACAAGCACAAAAACAAACATAAATCTTTTGTCTCAAGCTATTTTGATGTGGGAGCAAGCCCCATATGGCTTTCTTCCTAACTTAACTATTGCAAACCAACAAGCTCCTGGTTAGTTTGGTAGGCTTCACTGTACAACCAGTAAGCTACCTCATGTTGACTTTGTTTAAAAAGATGTGAGTCCCCTAGCTTTCTTCTTAAATTAACCATCATGCATTGACTAGGTTGAGTATTTTTTTAAGCTTAGGATAAGTCCCCTAGAGGCCCCCTTTCCTCTTGACTACTTTTGAGTTGACATAAGTCTCCTAGTGGCATTCACTCAGTAGTCACCCTAGGTCGGATAGCACCTGTCGAGCCAAAGACATACTATCATAGCAATTAGTTATGCTATAGGAATATATGAGTCCCCAGACTTTCTTCCTAGGCTGGTTGTTACAAACTGACGGGCATGTTAGATTGGTTGATGTTTGATATGCTGACAGTAACTCACCCGGTGGATACACCACTCTTGACAGTATGAATCCCCGGGCATTCTCCTTAAGTTGGCCAACGAATACCTATTTGACATATGATTCAGTCATATTATCTTCTCCAGGGTGTTGGATCAAGATTTTAGTGGCCCCATCCCCTGCTTGCAGGCACTCTATTTGGATCACTTCCTTTGAGACCCCATTTAGACATTACCAGACATACTTTTGGATGACTGTCCCTTTCTAGTACCCCCTGTGGTTGGAGAATTTGTTCAGCGAATGTGCAAATTCTCCCTTGGTTTAATAAATCTGAGATAGGTCTAGGTTGATATAAGCTCCTTCTCAGTATGATCCATCACAAACCAACAGGGCCCACTCTAAACAGACAAATAAAATAAATAATTAATTCACTTGTGGATTAGAAATTCAAGCCCCTAAAGGTCCACTTTTTCTAAGCCATCTTATCTTTAGGGCAATGTCAGTAGAACTCTCTATAGGAATTGCCTGACTACCTAAGCTAGATAAGTCCCTAGGTTGGCACTCTTTCCATAGTCGCCCTTTGGTTGGGTTCAATCTGTTTGCCACAAGCAGGTTACCGGCAGTCATTTCTCTTTGGAAGATGTAAGTCTACTACGCATTCTTTCTAACATGACTGTCGTAAACCGACATGCAGCCTTAGGTCAAGTTGACATGTTACCTTGTTAATTTATACTCCAATGGTCTTTTTGTAGTGGAAGATGTGAGTCGATGAGCCATCTTCCCTAAATTAGTTGCTGTAAATCAAAAGGCACCCCTTTGGTTGGATAGCTCTCCCCTCAGTCAGGAAGCTACTCCCTCTGGATTGGTAAATCTGAGCTATATTAAGGCCAACATGGCCCCTATTCAGTGTAGTCCATCACGAACCGATGGGATTCATCAAAAATAATTAAAAAATAAAATTAATTTTGACTATCTTTGAGCTGATTTAAGTCTCCCAGCGACACTCACTCAATAGTCAGCCCCAAGTCAGGTTAAAATGTTACCTTGTTAATTTGTGACCCCAGTGGTTCCTTATTTTGGAAGATGTGAGTCCCTACTTTCTTCTTAAACTTGACTATTGCAAACCAAAAATGCAATTACTTTGGTTTGGTTAGTCCTACTATATGGTTGGTAGACTACCCATTTGGATTTGAATTGAGATCATGACCCACCCCGCCGGTCCATCATGAACCAACAGGGTCCATCTCAAAATCAAAAATTTAAAATAACACAAAACAAATCCAATCAATCTCCCTCAATGGAGTCAAATTAAATAATCAACAAGACTAAACAAACCAAAATAATCAAATCAATTAAATCAATCTACTTCTCCTCAGTGAGATGCAAGTCTTTCAAGTTCCCTTAGCAGATCCTGAATTCTAATCCCTTAGTAGATTTTATAACCTCTCCTCCTAGTTGATAACTTGAACTTGCTCCCCCAATGGAGAGTTCAATTTTCTATCCATAGTGGAGTTGAAACAAACACAACTAAACAATCAAACAAATCAAATAAATTTCTCCTAGTGAGATGCAAATCAAATCAAACCTCTCATCCCATAGTGGATGACTTGGACCTCTTTCCCTAGTAGATTCCTCCTTCACTCTCTTATGTCTTTGATATGAGTAGAGTCACATTGTACTAAGCTCTTGATTCATTCAACACCTTGGGTTGAGTAGATCATTTCTATTAGTGCTTGTGATCGTTCAGTGTTGTTGATCATCTCGGTCACAATATGTGATATGCTTGTCAATCACACCATACTTATTGGGTGCCACTTTGTTGACCTCATTTTTAGAATGAGCTCACAACCCCTACATTTTAGACATAGGACCCCTCTTAGATACTAAGAATTCTTTAGTCTTAAGACACTTCTAGTGATTAGGTGAAGACTTAACCTAACCTTAGAGACTTAGAAGAGTTAGCCATATGAATAGGTTATGCCTTAGGGGTGTTAGGAAAAATTGTCTACCCTATAGTTTGAACCAAATCCTCACTCTCTTCTTTCAAGTAAAACTCCAAAGTCAAATCAATCCCAAACTCAAATCAACTTCAATTCCAAAAATAAACCTTAAATCAATTCTAATGGATTTTCTCAAATCATGAATCAATTCCAAATGATTAAACCCATGATTAAATTCCAAACCTAAAATCTTTCCTAAGTCACTTTGATTCCATCTTATGGACTTAGCTCAAATCAAATCCAAATCAATTCAAATTCAAGATATTTTCTCATAACCCATTTATATTCTCATTTATATTCACAAATAAAAAAGAAATATAAATTCAAATAACCAAAACTAAATCCAAAACTCAATTCTAAGTTCAAAGAAATCTTTCCTAAGCCCTTTGATTCCATCTTATGGACTTAGCTCAAATCAACTTCAAATCACTTCAAACTCAAGAAATTTTTTCATAACCCATTTATATTTTCATTTATATTCACAAATATAAATGAAATATAAATTCAAATATCCAAAACCATATTCAAAATCAAACTCAAATTTAATCAAAATTCAACCTAAGCCTTTCAAGTCAAATTCTTGAACTTAGCCAAATCAAACTCAAATCTAGCCAAACCCTTGATGTTTCTTCATGATTCAATCAATCCTTTAATCATGAAACAAATTATAAACATAAAATTTAACCATCAAACCAAAACTAAATTCAAAAATCAAACCTAAATCAAAATCATGTTCATGCTTTGAACTTGAAATTGTCAAATGAATCAAAACACATTTGAGTCCAAGTCACTTGTAAATGAATTTATATTTTAATCATAAGTCCATATGTGAGTTCAAAAAAACTTGGATCAAGCCTTGATCAAGTCAATTGACCCACTTAGGCTCACTTGATCCAAAGTGAACTAAAGTACCCCTTTTGAGACAAATTCTAATCCTACCCAAATTGGATTGAACTAAGCCCACATAAGCCTCACATGAGTAACAATCATCATGAGATGATCAATCACTCAAATTTGGTCAAACCAAGTCAAACATAAGGATTGACTAAGTCAACACTTAGCCAAAATGAAACCTAAACTAGCAAAATACACCATAGGCCAAATTAATTGGAACCGTTGATCAAAACCAATTCATGATCAATGTTTGAACTTGACCAAATCATTATTTGAGCCTAACCTAGCCAATTAGCCACTTGACCAAAGTTGACCCAACTTGACCTAAAAAGTTAAAATGTCAAATCTTGATCTAAGCCAAATTGATTGCAACCAATGAGTCAAATTCAATCTAGACCACTTGTTGAACTTGACCATAGCCTCAATTGGCCAACTAGACCCAAGCTAGCCCAATTGATTATAAACCCAACTTGACCTAAAAGGTTTAATTGAGCCAAAATAAAATCAAATCAAAATTGATTGGAACCAAAGCTTGCAACATATTTCAAATGACCAACCAAACCTAAACTAACCCATGACTAACCCAACTAGGTCAAATGGGTCAAATTGGTCAACTTGACCCATTTGACCTAAATGAAATCAAATGAACCAAAACCAAATATAAACCAAATTGAACCAAACCAATGATGACAATACATTTCAAATGGTCATATGAACTTGACCCACCCCTTAGTTTGACACAATTTGACCAATTGGTCAACTTGAACCAAGTTGACCCATTCTGACCTAAATGGTTCAACATGAGCCAAATGACATCAAATCAACTCCAAATTCTTTGAAATTTGGACCAACCATTTCAAACTATTATAAATCTTCCTAAAGTAAAATTAAAGCCAAATGACCATTTTACCCCTAGGTCAAGGGGCAACCTATGACCAATTCCACTTAGAATTTGGTCATATCCTTTCCATGGCCACTTGGCACCTTTTTAGTGGACTAAGTGGAGACTAGTGGGTGTGGTGCACATGACCCAATGGATTTGGGTCAGCCAAACCCAACCCAAGGACAAAATTGACCTCCCACTCAAAATGAGCACATGGGAATCACCCATCCACCTCATTTAGCACATGGGAACTTCTCCACTACTTACCTTTGGCCAAACCAAACCACATGGCATCCAAAATGGCCTAACCAACTCAACCCATAGGATCAATTTGATCAAAATGGCAAAGCCATGCTGAGCCATATCCATCCTTCTGGGGAGATATACTCCCCCTAATTTCATTTGAATTACACTCACTCACATTGAATTAAAGCATAGGAACTCAGTGGAAGCAATTCCAAGCTCCCCCAAGGTGTCCTAAGCTACTTTGAATTCTCCATTTGTCAGTTTCTTCAAGCTAAAAATAGGGGAGCTCAAGAGATTTTCCATCTTATTCAATCCTTCTCAGAGCTCAATTCCTCATTCAAACACCTTGAGGGGACCAAATCGAGCTCACCCAAGTCTTCATCCAAGTGTTCAAGGCATGGGAGAGGGAGCTGGACCAAGGCCGCACCCAATTGAAGCCCACTTTGGTCAATAGGAAGATCCACTCAATCTCAAGCCCTCAAATATTCAAAGCTGACTCCACTACAAGCTATCTGGTTGGGAGTGCCCGTGATAGCCTCAGGTGGGATCAAAAATTGAGCTTAGGTGTAGGATTGTTTGGTCCTTTATGAAAGAAAATTTCACCCAATTACAAATTGATCATTAGATCTTCATATCCATTCATGATGATGGTGTGGGTTCAATTTGAGCTAAATTTGAGCTCAATCGAGCTCAAATCAAGCCTTAAGAGATGGACGGTTGCCCTCTCCCATAGGCGAGCTCGAGGATGAAACATCGACCATCCATCCCGCATATTTTGGATGGACGGTTCTGATTAATCCATGTTAGTCTGCATTTTTAATCCTTTTGATACCGTGGGCTTAATCTTGACCATCTAATATTTAATCGAACAGTTCAAGGGAAAGCAGGTAGTGCCATTAACTGTAGCATGGACTACTTAAATAAATCACCATGGAAACCGCCGCACGATCCAATGAAGGCCGATGGGATTAACTATATATTTAGGCTATTTAATTAAGTTTTAATCTCATAATATTCAAAAATACATAACTAAATGTAAAGAAATAAAAAAAATACAAACTTAAATGCATATTGAAGATATTTAAAAGGGGAATAATATTAAATTAAGTTTAATTAATTTTGAACAATAAAGTTTTTGTAATTTGAGTTTTATTGGGAATGTAATTATATTAATTACTCCTTAATTGTTCCATTGATTAATTCTAAACTTCTCATGTGTGGTTAGTGGGATGACTTCTGCCTCTCTTAATTTTCTTGGGATTTATTGATGATTTAATTAGGGGAATTGCTTGATTCACTCCTAATTACCCTATTAATTAATTAAATGATTAATTAACCTAATAAATGGAGATAAATTTATTAATTAAGTTTTTTAATCACCTTAGAATTATGATTGGACTTAGGGAATGAGATTATGAGCCCTCCACTAAATCTTTTCCCCTAAGTTTATTTCATTTGGATAAAAATCTAATTAAATTAAAAATAATTAATCACTAATTAATGGCTTAATTAATCAAAATTTTAAAATCAAATCAATCTAAACTTAACCATTTCATTCTTGGGTAGATACTTAGGTGTTCAATAACCTAAGTAGCTTAAGGAAATCATATCTAACCCATATGTGTGGAAAAAATTATGTAAGTACTTAAATTAAACCCTTAGCTTAATTAATCATTAATTATGAGCCAAGTGAATTATGCCCCTTTCTTTCTTAAGTGTTTTGCTGATTTAAATTCCTTATGTTTTTATGTCATACATTAGCCCATAATTATTTGATTAAATATGTTTAAGTGGTGTAGGTAAGGGGTAATTAATGAGCTTAATGTATACCTTAACCTAACTAAAATATAAAATAAATCTAATAGTTTTGAGATTAAACTAAAATAACATACACATGTGGGATTGGTTAGGACCAATAAACCTTCTCACATTCCTTAAATTCAAATCAAACTCAAAGCAAAATTAAAATTTCCTTAAACCAACTTTGATTCACTTTAAATAATCTTATTCCATAGGATTGGCTTTAGGAATTAATTAGAGTGAATGAAAATACATGATTACATCACTTTGATTCTTTCCTAGCATGCTAAATGTGTATGTCATATGAAAATCATGCATTCATATCTTTGAAAAATCAAATTAAAATAAAATATTTCCTTTATGTCAAATTGCATGTTTTGGCTAAAGTAAGAATATGAATGGCTATTATCACTACTAAATCCAAAAATATTTTCAAAACTTATAAATCAAACATTATGAATGAAAAGTATGCTATCTATAAGTACTTAGGAGCTTGTATGTGAATAGCATAAAATGTGTTATGTAATTTTCCTTCTCTTTTCTTAACACAGGCTTGTATAAGATTTGCAAAATGTATAGTCCATTTGAAAAGGACATAACACTTGCTTAGATCCATTCCTATACACTCTTATGTCATGACTTAAGAAGGAACTCCACATCACACATGTAAACTAAATAATCACACCAAAATCAAATGAACATAAACTTTTTTCATGATTCTCTTTCCGTGCATTTCTTTTTGTACATGCATATGTATTTAAGAAAAGTGGTATATTAGTCTGGACACCACGGGGTTGCAAGGCTTTAAGTAGCCCTAAGTAGGTTATGTACCTTACAGCCCTGGTGTAAATAATAGTACCGTACTCACTATATGTCTTTCATACTTGTTAATGTGCATTTGAAAATGGATAAGAGAATATCTCTTTTTCTACTTAACCAAATCATGCATCACAAAGCATCCAAATTTTCTTAAATAACATCCCTTAGCATTTATCATTAAGGTGTGCTAAACATTTCCACTTGCATGTATAGATATGCTTAAGGTTCATCTATATGCATGTTGAACATATTGGAAAGAAATAAAGTGTTGTGTATTTTTGATAGTAATTCACTTTACTTAATCTTAAAATGTCTTTCTCATTGAATAGGTTTGTTTAGGTGAAATATAAACTTAGGATTAAGTAAAACACAATAAAACATTCACCCAACAAAAATTCAGTAATGAATCTACGTTAGAAATTACTTAAGGTAGGGAGGAAAGAGAAGTTCTCTTCTCTTTTTCTCTCTCTTTATAACACTTAGTAATTAAGTGTAGGTTCATTAAAACCAAGTCAAATCATGAAATAAAACTTAAATAAATCAACTAAACCACTTAAATAAAACCACCCTATAAGTTGAACATTTTCATACGTAGAAAACCTAAACCTTAAAGCCTAACCAAGCATACAACAAAAACTTTACACACATTAGACTAAGTCACCCCTTCTAGTCCTAAGTTAAGGCGGTGCATGGTTTGACGTTTGCTTTTATTTTGTGATGTAATATTTTAGTCTGGATGTTAGGGTGTATGTGCATAGACTGAATGGTAGGGCGATCTCAGTTAAACCATTGTCTTCTATAGGGGATTGTGCTTAAGGGGATGCTGTAATAAAATATAACTATTTTTATTGTGTAGGTTGCCTCTACCCCTAAGCATAATCCAAAATAAGCTAGGTGGACCTAGTTACCCATGTGTGGGGTGCTAAGTCCAATATACATGCTTAGGATTGTTTGGTATGTTTAGCTAATCTCTATTTTGTAGGTGTTAGTTAGATTTACTTTTCCTTTTCATGTAATTTTGTAAATTAGGATTTGGAATGATTATTATGGGGGATTAGGATGAACATTGGTCATAAGATTATGTATTAGGTACCATGTGAAGCCTTGGATCAAACCACATTCTAACCAAATCAAAAAGAAAAAAGAAGAAAGAAGAAAGAAGAAAGAAGAAATGAAGAGTGAAGAATGAGGACCACCATAACATGAATTCCCTTTTAATTGTGATTAATTCATTTATAATCTAGATTGTATAAGGGTAGAGCTCAGCTAACCAATTTTTTTTTTGGGTTTATGTGGTGGAGCCCAACCACAAAGGCATTTTATTCTTTTTCACTAGCTTTATAAATTGATTTATGTTTGTTTAGCTTGTGCATTAAGATGGCATATTTTTCTAGTTTCTTCTTTGCTTTGATGTACTACCTAGATGACGATTAGGTACTTAGGGAAAAATAAATTTTCTATCCAATTAATCAACTTTAAATTAAAAATAAGCAACTCATAACCTCACTTAAAGCCTAAGTTATAAATCAAGATAAAAGAATTAGCAACCCATTAGCTGGATGTTGTATTTTCTTCCTCACATCATGCATAAAAAGCATATTATTTCACTCTTGATTTGGAGGGCTTCCACTCATGCTAGAGAACTTGGCATGACCTTTGAGAGCTATGGTGGAAACACACCTCCTTTCTTGCTGATTTTGGCTTCCATCATGCTAGAGAACTCATGCTAGAGAACTTGGCTTGACTTTTGAGAGCTATGGTGGAAACACACCTCCTTTCTTGTTGATTTTGGCTCATAATCCAATTTCTCATGCATAAGGCATATGAATCCTATAAGCTTGTGCCAAATCAATAGTCCAAAAGGAACATAAAACATATTAAAAACTTGCATTAGATTTAAGTCATTAATCATGCCCTACATGATCTAGGCTCATAATAATTCAACTCAAACAACAATTCTCCTCAATTTCAAAAATGTAAAGCCCAACCATAGGATAGTTTGGGATGCTTACTAGGCTTCCTAGTATCATGAGCATCCCCTAGCCATCTCCTCTTAGTTTTGATAATAACTCCCTCCTCTTGATCAATCCCACTTGATCTTTAAAAAATAACCAATTGACTGATAGTCCTATCTTTGAAATCTTTGGAGACAAGGACCACGTACCTTAATCGAGAGTATTCTTATGGAATGTCATTCCTTAAGATGTAATTAACTATGAGGCTTGCCTCTATAGGGAACTTAACGAACTCGATTTAAAATAAATCCTACTTTACTTTTCCATGTAAAGTAGAGGAAGAATCTTTGGTACATGCGAAGACCCATTGTCCTTAGGAGTCTTATTAAGTGAATAGGTCCATTGTAGGATGGTGACTTCTATCTTTCAAGATATTATACTATTCCTCAATGTCATACCTGATCACCCTAATACAAACATATACAGATCTACATGGTGTCCAAACCAAAAGTATATTTCTATCTTTATTTTATCCACATAGATTGAAGATGGAAGTATATAAGAAATTTTCACCACAAGCCCACAAAGTGAAATAGCAACCTCAGATCCTAAGCATAGGGAGCTTTGGCGAGGCCCAAGGCATGACCTAAATCTAAGGTGAAAATTGATATATGGTTTACCTCCCAAGAGAGGATAAACTACCTGATTGTTGGACTTACAACCGCCTAGAGGTGGTCGTCAACTAACTCCTCCTACAATTTTTAAATACATGTAGGCAAGTCTTATTCTTTTGCAAGATAGCTAGGCTATTGTTTATTTAGAAAAGGAGACTAAGTCCTTAAACACACTCCATAAGAGACTATATCATGTTGGGCATGAGTAATGACTTAATCTAATGCAATTTTGGTTATGTTTTATTTTAATTTTTGGACAATTTATTTGACACAGGTTATGAGATTCATATGCCTAATGCATGAACAATTAGTTATGGGCCAAAATTAGAGAGAAGGAGGTGTGTTTCCACCTATGGCTCTTCAAAGGTCAAAGCCATTTTCTCTAACAAATATGGAAGGGTTGCTAGATCTTTTATTATCTTGATTTATATCATAGGCTTTAGTTATGAATTATTTAATTTTAAATTTGAGTTGATTAATTGGATAAAAAATTTATTTTTTCCTAAGAGCCAAATCGCATCTAGGCCATTCATCAAACAATGAAGAAACTAGAAAAATCATGCCATCTTAATGCACTTGCTAAACAAATATAAAATAAATTTATAAAATTAGTGAAAATGAATAAGAGGTTGGTGTGGTTGGGCTCCACCATACAAATCCAAAAGGAAATGTGGGTAGCCGAGCTCTACCTTATACAACCCGGATTACAAATTCCAATTAAAATGAATTCATGTTTTGGGGGTCTTCATTCTTCATTCTTCTTTCTTCATCTCTTCATTTGTTTCTTTCTTTTCTTCACTTCTTTCTTCCTTTTGGTTAGTTGGGATGTAGTTTACTCCAAGGATTCACATGGTGCATAAGACTTGGTCTTATGACCAATGTTCATCCTAATCCCCCATAACATTCATTCCAAATCTTAATTGCAAAATTATATGAAAATGGGTAGAGTAAATCTAACTAAACCTGGAAAATAGAGATTAGCTAAACATACCATACATCCCAAGCATGCATATAAATAATTTGGACTTAACACCCCGTACATGGGTAACGAAGTCCACCAGTCATAGTTTGGATTTTACTTAGGGGTATAAGCAACCTGCATAGCAAAAACATTTATATTTTTATTACAATGCCCCTTAAGCACAATTCCCCTGTAGAAGAGATGATTAGGCTAAGATCACACTATCATTCAGTCTACGCACATACACCCTAACATCCAGTCTAAAATATTACATCACAAAATAAAATCAGGCATCAAACCATGCATCCTCCTAACATAGAGCTCGAAATGGTGACTTAGCCTAATGTGTGTGCCATTTTATGGCTTGTGTGGCATGTCTTAGCTAGGCTTTAAGGTTGGAATTTTCTAGGTGTGAAGGATTCAACTTAGAGGGGTGGTTTCATTTTAAGTGATTTAGTTGATTTGTCAATTTTTATTTGATGATTTGAATGAACCTACACTTAGTTACTAAACATTGTAAAGAGAAGAAAAGTGAAGAGAACTTCTCTTTCTCCCCTACCTTAAGTAATTTCTAAGGTAGATTCATTAATTATTTTTCTTTAGTGAATGTTTTATTATATATTTAATTAACCCTAAGTTTATATTTGCTCTACATAAACCTATTGAATAAGAAAGGCCACTTAGGATTAGTTAAGGTGAATTATTATCATGTAACACACAACTATTTATTTCTTTCTACCATGTATAACATGTATATGAATGATCCTAAGCATAGCTATACATGCAATGCAAACTTTAGCATACTTTGATGGTGAATGCAAAGAAATGTTGTTTAAGAAATTTGGATGTTCCATAAATGCATGTTTTTATTAAGTAGAAGAGGGGGATTCCTTATCCACTAACAAAATGCATATACATGTATCATGTATAAAGACATAAGTACATGTTGTTTTCTACACCATAAGGTATAAGACCTACTACTTAAAGCCTCGCAACCCGGTATCCGACAATGTATCACTTTTCTTAAATACATGTAAATGTACAAAAAAAATCAAATGGATGAAGAATCATGCAAATGATTTTTTTTATTTGGTTATGTAATTTACATGTGCAAATGTGAAGATCCTTCTTAAGTCATAACATAGAAATGCATAGGAATAGATTCAAGCAAGTGTTATGTTCTTTTCAAATGAACTATACACTTTGCAAATCCTATCCAAATTCATGTTAAGAGAAGGGAAGAAAATTACATAATGCACATCTTATGCTATAATCACATGCAAGCTTGAAAGTATTTATAACTAGAGTCACTCCATTTATAATATTTGATTTATGAGTTTTTAAAAGTAAATTTTGATTTAATAGTGATAATAGCCACTCATATTCTTATCTTTAGCCAAAATATGAAATTTGACATAAAGGAAACATTTTATTTAATTTAATTTTTCAAAATATATGAATACATGATTTCATATGGCATAAAGTATTTAGTATGCTTTGAAAGAAATAAATGATGTAAGCATATGACTTCATTCACTCTAATTAATTCATAAGTACAATCCTATAAGATAAGATTATTTAAAGTGAATCAAAATTCTTTAAAGAGATTTTTAGTTTTGAATTTGATTTGATTTATAAAATGTGAAAAGAGTTTGCTAGTCCTAACCCATTTTTTCCCATGTGTGAATTAGTTTAGTTTAATTTTATAATAATTAAGTTAATTTTATGTTTTGTTTAGATTAAGGTGTAAATTAAACCCATTAATTACCCTTTATCTATACCACCTTAACATAATTAACCAAATAATTATGAGCCAACATATGATATGCAATCACATAGAATTTAAATCAGCAATGCACTTAAGAAATAAAGGGGCCTAATGCAATTGGCTCATAATTATTGATTAATTAAGCTAAATAGTTTTCATTAAGTACTTTCACAACCTTCCCACACATGTGAGTTGGATATGATTTTCTTAAACTTACCTTAGACTCTTGAACACCTAAGGATCTACCCAATAAAAGATTGATTAAGTCAGAGTGATTTAGAAAGTTTCATTAGACTAATTAGATGATTAGTGGATTGATCCTTAATTATGTTTGGATTAAGAAAGAAAGGGGGTTTAAGGAATAAATTAGAGAAAATATCCCAAACCTATTCCATAAACTTCCTTCTCACTTAAAAAAAGTTTAATTATCTTAATTAAGGAATTAAACCACTATTCACATGCTTAATTACTCTTAATTACATAAAGGGAGTGATTAGGGGTTCATTAATTAATTTTCCTAATTAACTCATTAATAAATCCCAAGAAAATTAAGGGAGGTAGAAGTCATCCCACTAAATATGTTTGAGAAATTTGGAATTAATTAATAAAGTAATTAGAGAGTAATTAAGATAATCCAGTTTTTAATTAAACCCTAATTAAGAAAATTCACCATTCAAAATCAATTAGAAATAATTTTATTGGATTCCCCTCTAAATTATCTTTAAAATGAGCCCTCATTTTTATTTTATTTGATTTTTCTATATTTAATTATTAATTTATGAAGTTTCATGATTATGGATAATTAAATTGTCATAATTAATTAACTAATTCTATCGGTGCCATGTGGATCACTGATGCGGTGTGATGAGATTGGTTATTTAAGTTGTCACATTGTACATCGCGTTAGCTAGCGGTGCACTTTCTCCATGGGCCATTCAATCTAAGATTGGATGGCCAAGGTTGTGGTTTTAATGGATTTAAATCAGCAGATCTACTCGATTTAATTAGAACCATCCATCCAAAACACGCAGGATGGACGACCCATGATTCATCCTTGCCTAAGCTACGGGAGATGGATGTTGTCCATCCTCCATGGCTTGATTTGAGCTCACTTGAGCTCAGATTAGGCTGAGATTCACCCCACACCATTAAGAGGTGTAGGGGAGAACATCAAATGATTGGATTTTAATGGGATTACAATTCCCTTCACAAAGGACCAAGCCTTTTTCAAATGAGGGTCAATTTTGAATAATACCTCACTAGAGGCTATCACCGGTGCTTCAAAATGGAGGAGGTTGCTTTGACTAGTGGAGATGAAGCTATGTTGAAATTTTCAAGCCTTGATTTGAAGTGGATGTCTTGATCGACCAAGCACCCCTTCAATGGCTTGTAGCTTTGGTCTAGGTCTCTCTTCCCATGGCTTAGATGCTTGGGAAATGCTTTGGGTGAGCTCTACTTGCTTCCTTAATGGTGCTTGCAAAGTGAATTGAGGTTTGGTGGAGAATTGAGTAAGTTTAAAAATCCTCTCACCTCCTATTTCGGCTATGAAGAAAACTGAGAGAGGGAAATTCAAAGGAGGTTGGGAATGCCTGGAGAGTCTTGGAGAAGCTTGCTCTTACTTCCTAGGGCTCAATTGAATTCAGTGTGTGTGGTTTAGGTTGGAATGAGGGGGAGTATATCTCCCCCTCCTTAGATCAGATGGTCGAGGCTTACTCTTCCATTTTTGATCAATTGCTTGGATTGAATGGGTTGTTTAGGATGTTAGGGATCCCATGTCCTTTGATTTTGATATAGGAGTGGAAGAGAGAAAGTGGACATATGTTAAATGAGTGTATGGGGGGATCCAATTGGAGAATTTTCATTAGAGGAGTCGGTTTGTCCATGGGTTGAGTTTTGGCTGACTTAAACCCATTGGGTTAGGTGCACCACCCTCCTTGGTGTTCAAATGGATCACTAGGAAGATGCCAAGTGGCCATGAGAAGGAATTGGCCAAATTTTAAGTGGATTTGGCCATAGGTTACCCTTTGACCTAGGGGTAAAATGGTCATTTAGCCTTGATTTTGATTTTGATAGATTTGAAGTGATTCAAAACTAGGTTAAGCCAAATTTCAATTGATTTGAAGTTTATTTCGTTTGGATTGGTTCAATTTGATCCATTTATATCAAAATGGGTCAACTTGGGTCAAGTTGACCAATTGGTCAAATTGGGTCATACCATGGGTTAGGTGAAGTTCAAATGATCATTTGGAGCCTATGTGTATCATTGGTTTGGTTCAATTTGTTTTATATTTGGTTTTGATTCATTTGAGTTCATTTAGGTCAAATGGGTCAAGTTGACCAATTTGACCTATTTGACCCAATTAGTCATGAGAGTTGGCTTAGGATTGGTTGATCATTTGAAATGTATTGCAAGCTTTGGTTTCAATGGATTGATTTCAAGTTGATTTGACCTTTTTCAAGTGGTTCATAAGCTGGTTGGTCTTTTGAGACTTTGGTCAAGTTCAACAAGTGATTTAGAATGAATTTGACCCATTGGTTGCAATCAATTTGGCTTATATCAAGATTTGACCCATTTTGACTTTTTAGGTCAACTTTGGTCAACTTAGGTTAACTTAGGTCAACTTGGGTCAAGTGGCCAATTTGGCTTGGTTTGGCTTAATGAATTTGACCCATTGGTTGCAATCAATTTGGCTTATATCAAGATTTGACCCATTTTGACTTTTTAGGCCAACTTTGGTCAACTTAGGTTAACTTAGGTCAACTTGGGTCAAGTGGCCAATTTGGCTTGGTTTGGCTTAATTGATGGCTTGGTCATGTTCAATCATTAATTTTGGATTGGTTTAGATAAATTGTTTCAATCAATTTCACCTATGGTGGATTTTGGCTAGTTTGGGCTTTATTTGGGCTAAGTGTTGACTTAATCAAAGGCTAAGTTTGACTTGGTTTGACCCAATTTGAGTGATTGATCATCTTATGATGATTGTTGCTCACAATGTGAGGCTTAAATGGGCTAAGTTTAATCCAATTTAGGTTGGATTAGAATTTGGCTCAAAAAGGTGCTTTAGGTCACTTTGGGTCAAGTGAGCCTAAATGAGTGAATTGGCTTAATCAAAGCTTGATTCAAGTTTGGTTGAACTCACATATGGACTTATGATTGAAATATAAATCCAATTGCAAGTGATTTGGAGTGAAATGAGTTTTGATTCATTTGACAATTTCAAGTCAAAAGGGTGAACATGGGGTTGACTTGGACTAGTTTGATTTTGGTTTGATAATTAAAGTTTATGTTTATATTTGGATTGATGATTGAAGGATTGAATGTTTCAAGAGAAAATCCAAAGGTTGGATTGATTTGGGAATGATTTTGCTAAGTTCAAGAATTTGACTTGAAAGAGCATAAGTTGGATTAAAGTTAGATTTGGATTTGAGTTTTGAATTTAGTTTTGGTCATTTGAATTTATATTTCATTTATATTTGTGAATATAAATGAGAATATAAATGGGTTATGAGAACAACTTTTGAGTTTGGAGTGATTTGGATTTGTTTGAGCTAAGTCCATAAGATGAAATCAAAAGGCTTAGGAAAGATTTTGGATTTGGAATTGATTCAAGATTTGGATTTTTGAAATTGATTTGAATGATTTGAGAAAAATCATTTGAGTTGAAATTGATTTAATGTTTTATTTGAGTTAAATCCATAAGATGAAATCAAAGGGGCTTAGGGAAGGCTTTAGATTTGATTTAAAATTGATTCATGATTTGAGAAAATCAATTGATTTGGAATTCATTTAAATTTTAATTTGAATTAAAGTTGATTTGAATTTGAAGGTGATTTTAATTTGAAGGAAGTAAGGATTGGGCTTAAGCTATAGGGTAGGCAAGTTTTCCTAATACCCCTAAGGCATAACTTATACCTATGGCTAACTCTTCAAAGTCTCTAGGGTTAGGTCAAGTGTTCACCTAATCACTAAAAGTGTTTTAAAATTAAGGAACTCTTAGTGTTTAGATGAGTCCTATGTCTAAGATGGAGAATTTGAAAGCTCACTCCAAAGAGAGGTCAACAAATCCGTTCTACCATTAGAAGTTTATCTCCCATCACAAAGGATGATAATTGGTAGTAAAATCACTACAGAGCAAAATGCTAGGTTGTGGTTAGAAGAGCTCAAAGGTTTGGAGGAGAGATGCCTACGGGCATGCTAGAACCTCAAGTTGTACAAAGCCAAGATAATTCAAGCTCACAACAAGCTGGTCCACTCTAGAGTTTTTCAAGTAGGAAAGCTTATTTTAGTTCTAAGGAGACTAATTGTTGCTTGTCAAAAGATAGGTGACAAGTTTGAACCCACTTGGGAAGGCCTACTAAGGAGGATCTTATCAACTTATTAATTATAATGGGGAACACCCAATGCTTCCAATCAATGGGCTCTATTTGAAAAAAAAATACTATCCATAAAATTATTTTCAAAAATAATTATCTTTAGAAATTTTATTCCAATTCATTAAAATATTCTCTTCATTTGAAGCTTTGTTTGCTTATTTGTGAATCCGCCATGATGTGTTTAGGGTAGGTGTAAGAGAACCCAAGAGGCATCTTATCCTTCTTTCACAACACGAACACAAATTAAACATGATTCCCCAATGCTACTAGAGTAGGTGTAAGAAATCCAAGAGGCATCCTATTTTAACTAGTATAGCTAAGTTAGGTGTAAGAGAACCTAAGCGGCATCCTTTTTGGTGGAATCAGAACTACCATTGTGGCACCATTTCATCAACTGTTAAGCGTGTTTAGGATAGGTGTAAAAGAACCCAAGTGGCATCCCGTCCTTCCAAAATATAAACACAAACACATATCTTTTATCTCGGGCTATTTTGATGTGGGAGCAAGCCCCCTGTGGCACTCATTCATTACCTACTCTAGGTCGCGACATGCTACCTTGCTAGTGTGTCACCCTAGTGGTCACTTTTTTAGCGGATGTGAGTCCCCGTGCTTTCTTCCTGACTTGACCATTGTAAATTGATGAGCACCTTATTAGTTTGGTAGGCCTCACTATGCAGCCAGTAAGCTACCTCATGTTGACTTTGTTTAAGAGGATGTAAGCTTACACACTTTCTCCTTAAACTAGCCATCATGCACTGACTAGGTCGAGTATATTTGAGGCTTAGGGTAAGTCCCCCAGTGGAATTCACTCAGTAGTCGCTCTATGTTGGATAACACTTGTCGAGCCGAAGATAGACTATCTCGGCAATCAATTCCACTGTAGGAGGATGTGAGTCCCCAATGCTTTCTTCCTAAGCTGATTGCCTCAAATCGATGGGCACCTTAGGTAGGTTGGTTATCACCATGCTGATGGCAGCCCATTCGGTGGATACACCACTCTTGACAGATATGAGTCCCGTGCTTTCTCCTTGATTTAGACACCGTATACCTATAAGCTTTCTTTTATAGGATTTTGGATAACGCCCTTAGTGGGACCTCCCGGGAACTCTACTTGGATTACATCCTTTATGACCATTTAAACACTACTAGGGCTACTCTTGGGTAGGACAGTTCCGCTTTCGTAGTAGCCACCCTTATGGTTGGAGAATTTTCCTTACAGGTATGTAGATTCTCCCTTAGTCCAGTAAATCTAAGATAGGTCTAGGCTGATATAAGCTCCTTCTCAGTAGGATCCCTTGTAAACCAACATGGTCCATGATAAACAAACAAACAAAAAAATTTATTCACTTGTGGCTTAGGAATTCAAGCCCCCAGTGGCCCCTTTCCCAAGTAGGCATCCTATCTTTAGAGCAATGTCAGCAAAACTCCCTATAGGAATTGCTTGACTACACTTGAGTTGAGATAAGTCCTCAGGTTAGTACTCTCAGTAGTCACCCATAGGTCAGGTTCAATCTATTTTGCCACAAATAGGTTGACCTAGTGGTCATTTTGCTTTGGAAGATGTAAGTCAACTATGCATTCTTTCTAGCATGAATATCACAAATCGACGGGCAGCCCTAGGTGGGGTTGACATGTTACCTTGCTAATGCATAGTGGTCTTTTGTTCAAGCAGATGTGAGTCCCTGTGCTTTCTTCCCTAAATTGGCCTCTGTAAACTGAAGGCACCCCTTTGGTTGGATAGTTCTCCCCTTCGATCGGGAAACTACTCCTTTTGGATCGATAAATTTGAAGTAGGCCAAGGCCGACACGGCTCCTACTCAGTGCAGTCAATGCAAATCGACGAGATCCATCAAATATAATTAAAAATAAATTAATTTTGACTATCTTTGAGTTGATTTAAGTCCCCAGTGGCATTCAGTAGTCAGCCTAAGGTTGAGTTCAATTCATTGTATCACCAGCAGATCACCCCAGTTATTGATCCCTACTTTGGAAGATGTAAGTTTGCTACACTTTTCTTCCTAGTATAGCCACCGTACACTGAAAGGCAACCCCTTTGGTTGGATAGTTTTACTATGTTGTTGGTAGACTACCCCTTTGGATTGGTAAATCTCAAATAGGCCAAGGCCGACATGGCTCATACTCAGTGCGGTCCATTACAAATCGACAGGGTCCATCTTAAAATTCAAAATTTAAAATCTGAAATAAAACCAACCCTCCTCCAGTGGAGCCAAATTAAATAATCAAATCGATCAGCATATCCTCAGTGAGATGCAAATCTTTCCGATTTCCCTAGTGGAGTCAATTCAATCCAACCCGAACCTTCTTCCCTAGTGGAGGGTTCACACTTTTGACCTCAGTGGATTCAAAATTCTAATCCCTAGCGGATTTCACAACCTCTTATCCCCAGTGGAAAACCTGAACCTTTTCCTTTTGTGGAAGGCTCACATACTCAATCCCTAGTGGATTCCTCCTTCACTCTCTTATGTCTTTGACATAAGTAGAGTTGCATTGCACTAAGATCTTGATTCCTTCTACACCTCGAGTTTAGGAGTAGATTGTTTCTCTTAGTGCTTGCAATCATTCAAATGTTGTTGATCATCTTGGTCAACACAAATATGTGCAGTATACCTTGTCAGTCACACCACACCTATTGGGCGCCCTTTGTTGACCTCACTTTTGGAGCGAGCTCTCAACTTCTCCATCTTAGACATAGGACACCTCTAGACACTAAGAGTTCCTTAGTCTTAAGACACTTCTAGTGATTAGTTGAACACTCAACCTAACCCTAGAGACTTAGAAGAGTTAGCCATAGGAATAGGTTGTGCCTTAGGGATTTAGGAAGACTTGCCTACCCTATAGCTTGAACCTAATCCTTGCTTCTTTATTTCAAACCAAACCTAAAATTCAAATCCAAATTCAAATTCAAATTCCAAAATTCAAATCATAAATTAATTCCAAATTAGATGATTGAAATCCATGATCAATTCCAAATCCAAAACCTTCCTAAGCCTTATGAATCACATCCATATGTAGCTAAACCCTTCAAATCAACACAAAGCCAAGTGATTTCGTTATAAATCACTTATTTTATCATTTGTAGTCACAACTATAAATGAAATTGGTATCCAAATCATCCAAATTAAATGAATATGAATCAAACCAAATTGAAACCCCTTTTTAAAACTTTTTGACCTACCTTAGCAAATTCACAATCAAATCACTCCAAACTCAAATGATTTTCTCATAATCCATTTATATCTTCATTTATATTCACAAATATAAATGAAGTATAAATTCAAATAACCTAAACTAAACCTAAAATTATACCAAAATCCAACTTATATCCTTTAAGCCAATTTCTTGGAATTAGCCAATTCATTCTCAAAACAATCCAAACCCTTGGATTTTCTCTTCAAACAATCACTCCTTCAATCACATGCCCAAATATAAACATAAACTACAATCACCAAATCAAAATCAAACTAACCCAAGTCAAACCATGTTCATCCTTTTGACTTGAAATTGTCAAATGAACCAAAACCCATTTGACTCTAAACCACTTGCAATTGAATTTATATTTCCATCATAAGTCCATATGTGAGTTCAACCAAACTTGAATCAAGCCTTGATCAAGTCAATTGACCCATTTAGGCTCACTTGACCCAAAGTGACCTAAAGGACCTTTTGAGCCAAATTCTAATCCAACCCAAATTGGATTGAACTAAGCCCATCTAAGCCTCACATTGTGATCAATAATCATCCTAGAATGATCAATCACACAAATTGGGCAAACCAAGTCAAACCTAGCTCTTGACCAAGTCAACACTTAGCCAAATGAAACCCAAACTAGCCAAAATCCATCATATGCCAAATTGATTGAAACCATTGATCCCAAATCATAATCAATGATTGAACCAAACCATCAATTGAGCCAAACCAAGCAATTGGCCACTTGACCTAAGTTGACCCAAATTGACCTAAAAAGTCAAAATGGGTCAAATCTTGATCTAATCAAATTGATTGCAACCAATGGGTCAAATTCATTCAAATCACTTGTTGAACTTGACCAAAGCTTCAATTGACCAATTAGACCAACCTAGCCCAATTGATTTGACTTGACCTAAAGGTCAAATCAACTTGAAATCAAACCAATAAAATTGATTGAAACCAAAGCTTGCAATACATTTCAAATAGTCAACCAAGCCTAAACCAACCCATGACCTAACCCAATTGGGTCAAATTGGTCAAATTGGTCAACTTGACCCATTTGACCAAATGAACCTAAATGAACCAAAACCAAATCTAAACCAAATTGAACCAAACTAATGATACCCATAGGCTCCAAATGATCATTTGAACTTGACCTAACCCATGGTTTGACCCAATTTGACCAATTGGTCAACCAATTTGACCCAAATGGGTCAAATTGAGCCAAATCAAATCAAATGAACTCCAAATCACTTGAAATTTGGAACCCATTTTGAATCATTTAAATCTACCCAAATCAAACTCATAGCCAAATGAATACTTTGCCCTTAGGTCAAAGGGTATCCTATGACCAAATTCACTTAGAATTTGGCCATTTCTTTCTCAATGCCACTTGGCATCCTTCTATTGGTCCACATGGTGCCAAAGAAGGTGGTGAACATGACCCAAGCCAAGGCTAAACTGACCTCCCCACTCACGTTTGAACACTTGGATCACCAAATCCACTCACCATTTACATGGGCAGCCACTCTCCCTCACTCAACTACCAAACGACCCATGTGGGATGTTTTGCAGCTCAAATAGTACCTCCAATCCAAGCCATTAAGCCAAAATGCAATCCTCTCACCATATCAAGGAGGGGAGATATACCCCTCATTCATCTCAAACCACAAGTAATGCATTCCTTAGAGCTCAAGAGGTTTAATCAAAGCCTCCCCAAGCTTTTCCAAGCCATTCTCGAGCTCCCTCATTTCCCATTTTTCAATTTTACTCAAAGCTAAAATATGGGAGGTGAACTCCAATTCCAACTCATTCAATTCTCAACCAAAATCAAGTTAACCTTGCACACACCATCCTTGGACCTCATCGAGCTCAATCGAATCAATGGGAAGTAGAACTTCGATCAAGGCCAATCACCATTAAAGAGGAGCTTGGTTGACCAAGCAAACCACTTCAAATCAAGGTCGAATTTCTTCAACAGGGCTTCATCTCTACCAGACGAAGCTACCTCCTCCACTGGAAGCACCGGTGATAGCCTCCAACGAGGTAATTGCTTGAAACCGTAGCTATAAGAAAATTTAGTTGGTTCTTTTTGAAGGGAATTATCATCCCATGAAATCTTGACCGTTGGATGTGCATCCCCCCTCCTTCTGAAGGTGTGGGATCATTTTGATCCTAATCTGAGCTCAGGTGAGCTCGAATTGAACAAGGAAAGATGAACGATGTTTGTCTCTCATCGTTCACGAAGGAGAAGGATCATACGCCGTCCATTCCACATAATTTGAATGGATGGCTATGATCAGATCATGCTAGATCCTTTGATTCTAAACCGGGATTAATCACCGACCATTGATCTTAGATCGAATGGCCCGAGAAGATGCGTCGCCCTGACTTCGACTACGGATGTGATAACTTAAATAACCAATCGTCATGTGGAAAGCATGCATCGTACATATGGCCGATGGGATTAGGGTTTAATTAGGCCTAATTAATCTAATTTTAATGGTGGAACTTCCAAAAATCATAACTAATTATAAAAAATTCAAAAAAATATAAATAAACACTCATTTTAATAATAATTCAGAGGAGAATAATAGAAAATTAAAATCAATTAATTTTGAATAGTGATTTTGACTCAATTTGTTTTATTGAAAAGTAATTAAGCTAATTACTCCTTAATTACTTCAAAAATTAATTCCAAATGGGATGACCTCTGCCTCCTATGATTTTCTTGGAATTTATTACTTGATTAATTAGAGGAATTGCTTATTTCATTCTTAATCACTCTCTTAATTAATTAAATGATTAATTAACATGTTAAATAGTGATGAATCCATTAATTAAGTTGGCTAATCATTATGAAATAATGAATAGACATAGGGAATGAGATTAAGACCTCATTTCCAATCTTTTTCTCTAAGTTTATTTCATTTGAATAACACTTAATCAATTTATTATTAATTAATGGCTTAATCACTTCATTAAGTCACTTAATTAATCAAACTCAAAACCAAATCATTCCAAAACTCAATCATTCAATTCTTAGGTAGATTCTTAGGTGTTCAATAACCTAAGAGAATTTCAAAGAAATTATAATCAAACTACATGTGTAGGAGGGTTATAAAAGTACTTAATTAAACCCTTTAGCTTAATTAACCAATAATTGTGAGCCAATTGCATTAGGCCCCTTCATTTCTTAGGTGCACTATTGATTTAATTTTCATGTTGTTGCATAAAATATGTTGGCTCATATTTTACTTAGATAATTATCTTAAAGTGGTATAGGTAATGGATTAAAGCATACCTTAACTAAAACAAAATATAAAATCAACATAATTGTTCTAAATTAAACTAAACAAATTCACACATGGGGAATGGGTTAGGACTAGCAAACCCTTTTCATATTGTTTAAGTCAAATCAAATTCAAAGATAAAAATCTCCTTAAAGAATTTTGACTCATTTTAAATGATCTTATTTAATATGATTATCTTTTGAAATTAATTAGAGTGAATGAAGTCATATGCTTACATTCCTTTATTTCTTTCCAATCATGTTAAATATTGCTTGCCATATGAAATCATGCATTCATTTCTTTTAAAAATTCATTTCTTTTAAAAATTAATTAAATAAAATATTTTCTTTTATGTCAAATTGCATGTATTGGCTAACATTAAGAATATGGGAGGCTATTATCACTATTAAACCAAAAATTAGTTTTTTAAAACTTATAAATCAAAGATTATAAATGAAGTGATGCTAGTTATAAATATTTATAAGCTTGCATGTGTTGATAGCATAAGATGTGTATTATCAAGTTCTCTTTCCTTCTCTTATCATGGATTCACATAGAATTTGCAAGTGTATAGTTCATTTGAAAAGAACACAATACTTGCCTAAATCTATTCCTATGCATATCTATATTAAAACTCATGAAAGACCTTCATATTACATATGTAAATCATACAATAAAATCAAGTACAATCTCTTGCATGATTCTTTATCCATTTGGTACTTTTTGTATATCTACATGCATCTAAGAAAAGTGGATATCAGTCTAGACATCTCGGGGCTGCGAGGCTTTAAGTAGCCCTAAGTAGGTCTTATACTTTATGCCCCTCGTGTAGAAAATACTGGCGCTGTACTCACTTATAACTTTTATACATATGGATGTGCATTTAGCTAATGGATAAAAAATCCCTCTTTTCTACATAACAAGACATGCATTAATGGGTTATCCAAATTTTTAAATCATATATCTCTGCATTCATCATCAAAGTGTGCTAAGATTTGTATTGCATGTATAGATACGCTTAAGATTATTCAAATGCATGGTATACATGGTGGAATGAAATGAATGGATGTGTGTTATGTGATAGTAATCCACCTTAACTAATCTAAGATATCTTTCTTATTGAATATGGCCATTTAGAATGAATCTAAACTTAGGTTAATTAAAACACATAATAAACCATTCATTAAAGGAAATTCATTAATCAAATTTACCTTAGAAATCACTTAAGGTAGGGATGAAAGGGAGCTCTATTCTCTTTTCTTCCCTTCATAACACTTTGTTGCTAAGTGTAGGTTCATTCAAACCAAATCAAATCACTAGCTAAAATTGATAAGTCAATTAAATCACTTAAAATGAAACCACCATCTAAATTGAATCTTTCACACTTGAAAATTTCAATCTTAAAGCCTAGCTATGACATGCCACACAAGCCTTACATGGCACACACATTAGGCTAAGTCACCACTTCTAGCTCTATGTTAGGGTAGTGTATGGTTTGATGTATGATTTTATTTTATGGTGTAATGTTGTAGACTAGATGTTACGGTGTATGCGCTAGACTGGATGATAGGGCAATCTTAGCCTAATCATATCTTTTGTAGGGGGTTGTGCTTAAGGGGTATTGTAATAAAAAAATAAAAATATATTTTGCTATGCAGATTTCTTATACCCCTAAGCATAATCCAAATTAGGATAGGTGGGCTTGGTTACCCATGTGTGGGGTACCAAGTCCAAATTATTTATAACTGCTTGGGTTGTATGGTGTGTTTAGCTAACATTTATCTTGCAGGTGTAGCTAGATTTATTTTCCTTTATTTTAATATAATTTTTGCATTAGGATTAAGATAAGTGTTATGAGGACTAAGGTGAACATTGGTTATAAAACCATGTCTTATGTATCATGTGTGAGCAACCATCCTAAGTCAAACCAAAGAAAAGAAAGAAAAGGAGCAAACCAAGATGAAGGAATGAAGGACAAGGAATGAAGAATGGAGGATGAAGAATGAAGATCCCCATAACACTTATCATTTCATAATTGTAATTTATTCTTTCATTATACCGGGATGTATAAGGGTAGAGCTCGGCTACCCAAATTTTTCTTTTTGGGTTGTGCGGTGGAACCCGACCACATCAGCCTCTTATTCTTTTGCACTAATTTTATAAATTTATTGATGTTATATAATTAGGATGACATGATTTTCTTAGTTTCTTAATTGTTTGATGATTATTGAATGACCTGGATGTGATTAGGCTCTTAAAAAAAATAAATTTTCTATGCAGTTAATCAATTCAAAATTAAATAATTCATAACCTCACCTAAAGCCTAGGATATAAATAAAGATAATAAAAGATTTAGCAATCCCTTAGCTAGATGTTGTATGTCTCATATCATGCATAAATCATATTGTCTCACTCCTACCAATGGAGGGCTTCCACCTTTGCCAAAGAAAATGGCTTGACCTTTGAGAGCCATGGTGGAAACACACCTCCTTCTTTCTGATTTTTTATCATAATTAATTTTCTCATGCATTAGGCATATAAAATCCCATAGCTTGTGTTAAATAAAAATGTCCAAAAATCAAAATAAAACTTGACAAAATTTACATTAGATTAAGTCATGAGTTCATGCCCTTCATGATCTAGTCTCTTAGGGAGTGAGTTTAAGGACTTAGTCTTTTTCTAAATAACAACCTAGCAATCTTGCAAAGCATATAACTTGTCTACATGTATTTTAAATCATAGGAGGAGTTAGTTGGTGGCCACGCCAGACAGTTGTAAGTCCAACAGTCGGGTGGTTTACTCTCTCTTGTGGAGGTAAACCATATACCCATTTTTGCCTTAGATTTAGGACATGCTTTGGCCCTCGCCAAAACTTCTTAGATTTAGGATCTGACATTGCTATTTTTCTTTGGGATTATAAGCATAAATCTTCACCTCTTAGGCATTTTTATAATATTGAATTGTAGAATTGTAAATCCTAGATTTCTAATAAAATTCAACTCAAACATATAATTCTTCTCAATTTCAAAAATATAAAGCCCAACCATAGGATAGTTTAGGATGCTCACTAGGTTTCCTCGTATCATGAGTATCCCCTACTTATCTCCCTTTTATTTGATTGATTTGAGAATGATCATTTATCTTAATCGAGAATATTTCTGAATCTCATTCTTTGGGATGTAATTAACTATGGGCTTGCTTTCATAGGAACTTAATAAACTCGGCTTAAAATAAACTACTTTACTTTTTCATGTTAAGTAGGGAAAGATCTGGTATATTCAAGACCCATCATGCCTTAGAGTCCTTATTAGTCCATTATAGGATAGTGAATTCTATCTCTCAGATAGTACTATTCCTTAATGTCATACGATCACCCTATTAAACATGGATTGTATGTCCCCACACATAAATACACACAACAATCATACATCTAAACATAAACACTACATCTATGTAAAGTAGGGAAAAATCTATGGTATATTCGAAGATGCATCACGCCTTAGGAGTCCTTATTAGGTGATTAGATTCATTGTAGGGTGGTGATTTCTATCTTTCAAGATAGGGTGGTGATTAGGTTCATTTTATGGTACACTCTCAGATCTGCATGGTGTACCCCATACACATAAATCAAAAATAAACATCACATTTATCAGGGAGGTCATCACTAAGTAGGGAATCAACATGAAGTGGGTGTGTTGCTAATAAATCCACTAGTATTTATCCTTTCGTGACATAAAGGGGTATGAAAGTGATGTCAAAATGTGACCAAATCATGGACCAACATGCCAACCATCTTGATAGTATCAACCGTGTCATGAGATATTACAGTGGATTGATCTTAGAGATTAAGTTCACCTTATGAGAAAGCCTGTAGTGTCATATCTTTTTGGATGCAAAGATTAAAGCTAGGCAATGCTTTTCATTAGGTGGATAATTTACCTCAGCACAAATTAGATGATGACTGAGATAGTAGAGTGCATTCACTTTCCCTTCATTATTGGTTTGGGCCAACAAAGCACCAAAGGAGTTATCTAATGCAATAATATAAAGGATGAGCAGCTTGCCCGGGATAGGGGCTGCTAGAATTGGTGGTGTTATCAGGTACTACTTGATGTATTTGAAGGCATGTTGACACTTATCATCCCACTTGAACTTGGCATGATTTTTGGCAAGTGATAAAAATGGTTGACATCTTCTTGATAGGTTAGAAATGAACATCTTAAATATGCCAACCACCCTTGAAATGATCTGAGTTCAGTAGATTTTTAGGGGGTGGTATTTCTAATATCACCTTGATCTTCTCGATTGATTCTATTCCACGATGGACAACAAACCCAAGGAATTTTCCTAATGCTACTTCGAATGCACACTTCAGGGAATTCATTATAAGGTTAAATTGTCTTAAACATTCAAAAACTACTCTCAAGTCAAACATATGATCTTCCTTTTCTTTACTTTTGACTCAAGATCATCGACATAACATTCAACATGATGATGAATGAGTCATTGAAGATCTAGGTCATGGCCCGCTGCAAAAAAGTAATAATAATAAAAAACAAAAATAAAATAAAAAAATAATAAAAATAAAAATAAAAATTCATGTCCCGCTGGTAGGTAGCACTGGCATTTTTAAGGTCGAAAGGTATGACTCTATAGCAAAAGATTCTTATTAGGGTTTGAAACACAGTGTTTCTTTCATCTTTAGGAGCCATTTTTATTTGGTTATGACCAAATGAGCCATCCATGAAAGAGAAGACTGCATGAGATGAGGCAATGTCCACCATCAGTTCCAGGAGTGGTTAGTGGAAATTCATCTTTTGGACTTGCCTTATTTAGACCGCTAAAATCAATGTATATGTGAATTTGGCCATTCATTTTCTTAACAATGATCTTCTAGATATTTTCTTCCGATTAAAGGCATTCATTCTTGACTTCATAATTGACTTGCTATTCAATGTCTAATCACATGTGTATAAAATCTTGCTTGAAAGGGTTCTGCTCTATCTAGTTGTGGGCTGCTATGTAAGAGATAAACGCATTTCTTTATAACTCCATGCAAAGTAGTCCTTAAACTTAGTCAATAGCCTAACTGAGTAATTGGTTTTAGTATCACTCAATAAAGAACTGATGTATGTCAGATGTGGATTATCTTCAGTTTCTAAGTTAATTTCTTTAAGCTCGTCGATGATTGATTTGATCTCCTCTTCAAACTCTGGTGGTGCATCCTTGACTTCAAATTCATTTGGATTATCTAAAGTTTCTAAACACACCTCCGCATATGAGTTTTCTTGATTTGAAAAGATCTTATCAAATTAAAAATGATTGATGATGACTACGCAATGATTGTCATCATCGACTAGACCCACTGTATTGAATCCTAGTCATAGTCTTGATTGAGGATGTATACTTTGGTTATCCCATAACCTTTCAAAGTAGTTAGATCTGTGTTTAGACCAAATATGTGGGATTAATCCCTTCTTTTCTATATTAAGAAGACAAGCTGAATATCATACAAAAAATAATTATATTAAATCTTTATATGAATCATCATTAAGTTTTACATCAGCTTCCTGACTTGAGGATGATGCTCCCAAAATGAACCTCTAAGTCTTACCATCTGTGGATGACTTAGGGGCTTCCTTAACTACCAAAACCTTAATTTTTTGTGAGGAATGTGGGGTTAGAGCTAAGGTTTCCAACTAATGCCTGACTGTCTCATATGAAGACTTGGATATATTTATGCTTTGATTTGGAGCCCAGTATTCATCACTATCCTGCTCAAATGTCACCTCAAAAGGGATCTATTATTGAGAAAAGCTAGTTGGTGTGCTAATCATATAAAACTCATTCTCTAAACTAGATTATAAGTCTAACTGGATAGCAGGTGTACTCTTGGTGGCTGGGACACACCTCGTATTGGGTGGCTAATAGGGAGGATTTCCACATCATGGGCTATCCCTAAACTATCCTCTGCCTCTGCCTGGTGGAGGTCAGGTCATCCTACCCATATGTTTGAATAGAGTAACGAACTATGGGTGAAATCAAATGTTAGGCTCTATATTTTCCTTGAGTCTATGTCTTGCTCTCTTTTATTTTATTTTTCTTTCTCTTTTTTCTTTTCTTTTTCTAATTCTTTTTATTTTTTTTTTCTTTTTGTCCCTCATGGGAATCTTGACTGCATTCTCGAGAGTGGACTTGTTGGTTTTGGGATGAAAATAGGCTACATCATTATATATCTCGACCTCATGAATTGTGAAAGGTTTGAGATCTCCTTTGATGCAATACTGAATTGCACCTCTCATGAACTTTATGCACTAATGCAGAGAGGATGGAACTATGTTGTTTTCATGTATCCACGATCTCCCAAGCTAAGCATTGAAAGATGTATCCGAGTCTATGATATGAAACTTGGCTTCAATATTTCAATCATCTATCTTTAATGGCATCACTATGGAGCCTAAGGCCCATTCACCTTGTTCATTGAATCCTCTCAACATCATCCTCGCCTTTTGGAGTTTAAAGGCATCGATCATCAAGTAGGCAAGGGTAGGCAAGGGTTATTAAACTCATAATATTGACTGATGCACCTTTGTCAACCAAAACTCTTGAGAACCTGTATCTGCCAACGTCTATTATAATGTAAAGAGGATGATTATGTTTGGTCATTCATAGAAGAAAGTCTTCATCATTGAATGTAACTCCTAAGATGTCCTTTGAGCTATGTGCCTCCTCTTCAATAGCAGTCAATTGAGCTAAGCATATCTCTAGACCAAGAAGAGCCTTGACTAAAGATTCTCTCATCTCTTTGGATAAGGCAAGGGCATCATATATGCTTAACTTAGCTGGGAACTTTCTAAGATGTGCTACGACATTGTAATCAACTCTAACTTGGTCCTCCACAAGTATATCCATAGGTGGAGCATCCTGTGGAGGCCCTATCTACTCACTAAAACTAATGACTTGTTTACCCTAATCCTGATGTGCTACTCTATAAGGTAGAACTTTGCCACTACGTAGGTTGACTTCAATGACTTCTTGAAATGATGAACTTGTGGAAAGTTCTATCTTCTCATCAGGTGTACCTATAGCTTCTCCTATGAGATTCTAGGAGTCAGTTGACTTTAAGCCAATCTAAAGAGGTGAACCCGATTGATTCCGAAAAGGAAAGTTCGATTCTGAATAGAAGATAGGGGATCGAAATGACTATAGCTATCATTATTATTTTCTAGACTTGGAAAGTTTTCAAAAGGAATAAAATCTAGAGTATCAGAAGTGGACAAGATGTAATTGAAAGCTTTCTTCATTGATTTCCTTTTGGGTGGAGGTTCATGATAGAAAGCTAATAAAATAAGTGGATTAAGGGATTTAATGCCCTTGTCCACTGATACAATGCTCCTGCTGTTACAAGAGGAGCTAGCGGAAGAAGAAGTACTTGCTACAACTATGGATGGAGTGCTGGACTCGAACGATAGTTGCACTATTGAACTATTCCGGGCAAGTAAGGTGGGCAGCTGTTACTGCTGCTGGGCTATCACCTTCTTTGGCAACTTGCAAACCTTCCTTGATGTTGGAGGTTTGACATACCTTAGGCACCTTTAAAAAGAGTTTCTTGATTTTAGAAATTAATTTTTTAGAGGTTCGGGATAAGGCAATATCCCAACCTTCTTTTATCTTAAGAGGATCGCAGGTATCCCCAAGGATTACTCTAATAGAACTGGATGGTTATTTTAATAAATATTCCTTGGGGTTAACTACGCTGCCTGACTTGTAGCTATGCTCAAGCTAATCCTTAAAAGTAATACAATCCTCTAAGATATGACTAATCATGTGGTGGTAGAGATAATAGTTAGGATCATTACTCATGCCCACTTCCTCTGATCTCTTGGGCTCTGGTAATTGAAAATCAGGTTTCTTTAAGAGTTTCTTAAAGATTTTCATAACTACTTTCCTCTTGAATGAATATGGCTTATTCAATCTATCAATAAGATTAGGTGGGTAATAACTACCTGGTGGTGGATAAGAGTACCGATGCTAGGTATGCTATTGAGGTGACAGGAATGGCCATTGTGGTGGCTGATAAGATGGTTAAGGTAGTGGCAAAGGATGCTACTATGCTCGGGGTCTATTGAGCTCATTTTTAGGATGAGCTCTCAATCCCTCCATCTTAGACATAGGACTTCTCTTAGGATTTAAGAGTTCCTTAGTCTTAAGAAACATCTAGAGATTAGGTGGATACTCAAACCTAGCCCTAAAGACTTATAAGAGTTAGTCATAAAAATAGGTCATGCCTTAGGGGTGTTAGGAAAATCTAACTACCCTTAGCTTGAACCATACCTCACCTTCCTTCTTTCAAGTCAAACTCTAAATCAATTCTATTTGATTTTCTCATACTCAAATCAATTCCATGATTCAATTCCATGATTCAAACTTATGATTGAAACCCATGGTCAAAATCCATAAAAAAATCCTAAGTCCAAATTTTTGCCTAAGTCCCTAAGCCTCCCTTAAGAACTTAACCAAAACTATGATCTACACATATTAAAATATTTTAGATTTTCTCATGATCAATTTATATTCTCATTTATATTCACATATATAAATGAAATATACATTCAAACCCATCAAATAAAATTCAAAATTTAAAATCAATTCATGAAATTTTGCCAAAGTCCTTAACCTTCCCTTAAGGACTTAACCAAAATTATGATTCAAACCTATTCAAAACTTTGAGATTTTCTCATAATTCATTTATATTCTCATTTATATTCATATATATATATATATATATGAAATATAAATTCAAATCAATCCAACTAAACTCAAAATTCCAAACCAATTCATGAAAAATTTCTTAAGTCCCTTTAATTTCCCATTAAAGGACTTAGCCAAAATCAACTCTAAACCTTGATCAAATCAATTCAAATCCTTGGGATTTTCTTAAAACTTATTTATATTTTTATATATAAATGCAATATAAATATAAATTAATTAAATCCAACTCAAAAATAAAATTCCAAATTTAAAATCCTTGAAATTCTCCTTAAATCCCTTAATTTTCCATTAATGTATTTAACCTAAACCTTGATCAAACTTATTCAAACTCATGAGATTTTCTCAAAACTTATTTGTATTCTCATTTATATTCTCATATATAAATGAAATATAAATATAAATCAATCAAATCCATTCCAAAAATTAAATTTCAAATTAAAAAATTACTTCAAATCCTTTAAATTCCCTTTAATGGATTTAACTTGAATCATGATTAAACTCTTTCAAATTCTTGAAATTTTCTCATGATAAATTTATATTCTCATTTATATTCACATATATAAATGAAAAATAAATTTAAACAATCAAAACTAATTCCAAAAATCAAACTCAAATCAATTGAAAAATCCAATCTAAGCTTTTAAATTCAAAATCTTGAACTTAGCCAAATCATCTTCAAATCAAGCCAAACTCTTGATTTTATCTCATGGTTAAATCAATCCTACAATCATGAGCTCATATATAAATCCAAACTTCAATCACTCAATCAAAATCCAAATAAAAGATCAAACCCAAGACCCCTTCATATTCTTCTTTTGAATATGAAATTTTCAAACGGATCAAAATACATTTGACTTCAAACCACTTGTAAATTGATTTATAATTCAATCATGAGTCCATATACAAGATCAACCAACTTCAAATCAAGCTTTGACCAAGCCAATTGACCCACTTAGGCTCACTTGACCCAAAGTGTCATAAAGTACACTTATGAACCAACTTTTGATCCTAACCAAATTGGATTGAACCAAACTCATATATCCCTCTTATCATGATCAACAATCATCATGGGATGATCAATCAATCAAATTGGGTCAAACCAAGTCAAACCTAGGGTTGACCAAAGCTTAACCAAATGAAACTTAACATAAATTTCACCATAGGCAAAATTGATTGAAACCATTGATCTAAGTTCACTCATGACTTATGTTTGAACTTGACCAAACCAACATTTGAGCTAACTTGCTTTGGCCAGGTTGATTTTGACCTAAAGGGTCAAAATGTGTCAAAATGATCTAAGCCAAATTGATTGGAACCAATGGGTCAAGTCCATTCCAAATCACTTGTGAAACTTGACCAAAGCCTCAATTAGCCAACTAGACCCAACCTAGCTCAATTGACCATAGACCCAACATGACCTAAAGGGGTCATGTTGAGCTGAAATTGAACTTAACCTAAATGAATTGGAAACAAAGATATCAATCCACTCTATATGACTAACCTAACCTAAACCTACCCTTGACCTACCTCAAATAGGTCAAATGGGTCAAATAGGTCAACTTGACCCATTTGACCTAAATGAAGTCACATGAGCTATAACCAAATATATACCAAATTGAATCAAACCAAAGCCACCAAAACATTTCAAATGGTCATATGAACTTGACCCAACCCTTGGTTTGACCCAATTTGACCTATTGGTCAACTTGACCCAAGTTGACCTAGTTTGACCTAAATGGCTCAACATGAGCCAAACCCTATCAAATAAATTCCAAATCTAATGAAACTTGGCCAAACCTAGTTTTTCCACATACCCAACATATCCAAAGTGGAATATAGCAAAATGACCATCCTATGCCTAGGCCATAGAACAAATTTTGGCCTAACCCATGGGTATTTTGGTCATACCCTCTTCATAATCACTTGACGCTTTCCTAAAAGCTCAAGGGGACTTAGTGATGAGTGGTGCACCCAACCCAATAGGTTTGGGTTAGCCCATTTGGTCCCTAGACCAAATCTGACCCCTTAACTTACAATTAAAATTTCAAACTCCCTCTCAAGCTCAATTCAAGCACATGAGAAGTTGGCAATCCATTCCTTGGATCAAACCGACCATGTGCACACTCAAAATAGTCAAAACAAACTCTCCAATCTCATCAATTGGATCAAAATGGCATGGACATTGGTCATCCGATCCTTCAAGGGGGAGATATACTCCCCCTAATTCACTTTTGTTTTCACTCACTCAAAGTTGATTGAAGAATAGGAAGTCGGAGAAGCCAATGGGGATTGATCCAAAGCCTCTTAAAGCTCTTTCCATTTTCTTCTTCTCGGCTTTTGAACAATGAAAAACATGGGAGGTAGAGTGAATTGCCAACTTCTTATACACTTGATTTCCTCCCAATTCCTCCTACACACTTCTTCTAAGGACCAATCTGAGAGCACTCAAGCTTCCATTGAGTTCCCATAGAAAGGAGAGGAGCAATTGGATCAAAGCAGCAAGGATCCTTAAGTGGTGTTGGTCCATAGAGCAAGCCACTTAATCCCAAGGTCTAGGAATTTCAACAGGGATTCATCTCAACTAGATGAAGCTCCCTCTTTGATCTCGAGCACCAGTGATCACCTCCGATGAGATATGGAATTTTTTGATCACTAAACTCAATGTGGTGTGGAGCTTGAGAAATTTTTACCTCATTGAATTTTGACCATTGGATTTGCCGCTCTCTGTCTCTAGATGGTGTGGGTTGATTTTGATTTGATTCCATGCTAGATCGAGCTTGGATATTCCCCTTGATCATGGACAATATCTATTGATCAAGGGGAAGAACTTGGCACATCTCAGCCATCCATCCACAAATTTTAGATGGATGATTGAGATTATTTAGCACATTTAGATATCATTTTATCCTTTATAAATCACGGGGGGATCCTCAATCGTCTGATCTTTGATCAGACGATAAAGAATATAAGCGCGTACACCATCACTGTCATTTATGAGGTGACATTTAAGTTGTCCCCTGCGGCATGGCATGTCAAGCGATCCGCTTCCATGCATCGTAGTGAACTAGATTAGTTAGGAATTATTTAAAATTCTTAGTTAATTTATAATTAATCCATAGATCTTCAAAAATGAATAACTCTTCATAAAAAAATTAGAAAAATATGAAATAAAAACTTATAGATAGAAAATTAAACTTAGAACATTTTAAAATTAATTTTGATGAGTTTTGAGTTATGATTTTCCCTGAATTTGGGTTTTATTGGAAAGTATATTTTGCTAATTACTCTTTGATTAGGCCTCTGATTAATCCCAAATTTCTTGGGTAAATTTTAGGAGATGACCTCTACATCCCCAAATTTTCTTGAGATTTATTGAAGGCTTGATTAGAGTAATTGCATATGGTTTTCTTAATGACCCTTCTCATATAATTAAGCATAATTAGGTCATGATTAGTGGTTTTACCCTATGATTAGGGTTGATTAACATCAAATCCAATAAGTAAAAGGTTTATGGAATAATTTTGTGGCATTTCCCTAAGTTATTCCCTAAACCCCCTGTTCTCTCCTTAATCTCCTCTTAATTAAGGGTTAATTCATTAATTATCCCTTAATAAATTTCTAAAAATTCTAAAAACTTCCAAAACTTAATTAATCTACCTTGGGTAGATTCTTAGGTGTTTAATAGCCTAAGTTCAATTAAGGAAATCAAAATCCAATTCACATGTGTGAAAGGGTATTTTGAAATAACTTAAACTAAACCTCTTAGCATAATTAACTTTTAATTGAGAGCCAAATTGCATTAGACTTTTTCATTATTAGGTGCATTGAAAATTTAAATTTCTTGTAGGTTTATGTCATCTCATTGGCTCATAATTATCTAGTTAATTCTTCTAAGGTGGTGTAGGTAAGGGTTAATTAAGCTACTTAATTCATACCTTAACCTAATCAACATATAAAAATGGATCTAATTATCTAAAAAAAATATTAAACACATGTGGGAATGGGTTAGAAATAGCAAACTCATCTCACCTTTTCAAAATTAAATCAAACCTCAAACTAAACAAAAATCTTTTTGAAATTCACTTTGATTTATTCTAAATTTTCTTATCCTATAAAAATGTCTTTAGGATTTAAGTAAAGTGAGTTTGTCTACATGCTTTCATTGCTTTGGATCTTTCCTCAACATGTTAAGTTGCATGCCATGTGATTTCATGCATTCATAGTTTTGAAATTCAAATTTTAAAATGAAGTTGTTTACTTTATGTCAAATATGCATGTGTTGGCTAAAGTAAAATATGAGTGGCTATTATCACTACTAAATCCAAATTATTTTTAAAATACATAAATCAAACATCAAATCTGAAAGTATGCTACTTATACTTTAGTTATAAGCTTGCATGTGATAGATATAAAGTCATGCTTAGTGTAGCTTTCCTTTCTTTCTTATGTTAGCATAGTTTTGAATAGGAATTGGTAAGATGTAGGGTTCATTTGAAAAGAACCCAACACTTACTTAATTCTATACCCTATTCATCCCTATGCTATCATCTAAGAAGGGTTTCCTATAATTACATGAATAAATTGCATAAACAAAAAAAATGAATCCATTAAGCAACTTTTGCATATTCCTTTTCTATTTCATTTTTTTATATACATTTTTGTATTTAAGGAAAGTGGTATATTAGTCTGGACAACCTCGAGGTTACAAGGCTTTAAGTAGCACTAAGTAGGTCTTGTACCTTATACCTCTGGTTAACAATGGCGTTGTACTCACTTATGCCTTTCTTACTTTCATGTATGTGAAAATTTAGATAAGAAAACCTTTTTTAAGAGAAAAATGCATATTCAACTTCTAAATTTTCTTAAATGGATTACTTAGCATGCATCATAAAGTGTATAATACTCTCATTTGCATATATAGATATGCTTAGGGTCCATCTATATGCATGTTATATATGTTGGGAAAGAAATGAAGTAATGTGTGTTATGTGAATTTTGATTCATTTTAATTAATCATAAAATGCCTTTCTTTTTAAATAGATTTGTTTAGAGTTTATCTAAACTTAGGATTTCTTAAAAGATTTAATCAAAACATTCACTTAAATTAAACTAAAAATGTGAATATACTTTAGAAATTACTTAGTGTAGGGAAGGAAAGAGAAGTTCTCTTCTCTTTCCATCTCTTCATAACTTAGTAATTAATTGTAGGTTTCATTTAAACTAAATTAAAACATGAAATAAAACCAACCCAAAATACTTAAACAACTTAAATGAAACCCTCCTCTATGTTGAACATGTTCTTCACACTTAGAAAATTTGAACCTAAAGCCATAGCTAAGCATACCACACAAACCTTCAAAGCACACACATTAACCTAAGTCACCACTTCTAGCCTTAGATTAGGCTGGTGCATGGTTTGATATTTGTTTTATTTTGTGATATATGTTTTAGACTGGATGTTAGGGTGTATACTCATAGAATGAATGGTAAGATATTCTTAGTCTGACTATTCTTTTTCACAGGGGATTGTGCTTAAGGTGTGCTATCATAAATAAAAATATAAATACTTTTGCTTGCAAGTGATTTATACCCCTAAGCATAATCCATAGACCAGGTGGACTTAGTCACCCATGTGTGGGGTGATAAGTTTGATATACATGCTTGGGATTTATGTGGTGTGTTTTAGCTAACCTTTATTTTGTAGGTTTTGGTTAGATTTCTATTTTTCCTTTTCATGTAAAAATTTATATAATTAGGATTTTGGAATGATTATTATGGGGATTAGGATGAGCATTGGTCATAAAATCCTATCTTATGCACCATGTGAAGCATTGGAGCATCTACCATCCAACCTTCCAAAGGAGGAACCAAAAGAAGAAAGAAGAAGAAGAAAGAAGAAGAAGAAGAAGAAAGAAGAATGAAGCTTGAAGACCCCATAATAATGAATTCTTTTGCTTAATTGTAATTTAATTCATTTGTAATCTGGATTGTATAAGGGTAGAGCTTGGCTACCCACATTTGATATTTTTGGGTTTATGCGGTGGTGCTCGTTCACAATGACCCCTTATTCTTTTTGCGATTAGTTTTATAAATTGATTGATGACTTTTTTAGCTTTTGCATTAAGTGGCATGCTTTTTCAAGTATATTCCTTGCTTTATGTATAGCCTGGATGTGGATTAGGCTCTTTAGGAAAAATTAAATCTTTTACCCAACTTAATAACTCAGATAAATGTTAAACAACTCATAACCTCACCTAAAGCTTAGGTCTAAAATCAAGATAAAAGAATTAGCAACCCCTTAGCTGGATGAGAATTTCTTTATAATATCATGCACAAATGCATCTTATTTCACTCTTGATTAGAGGGCTTTCACCTTTGCCAAAACTTGATTGACCTTTAAGAGCCATGGTGGAAACTCACCTCTCCTTCGTTGATTTTTTGGCCAATGTCATTTCTCATGCATTAGTCATATGAATCCTATTAGCCTGAGTCAAAATAATTGTCCAAAATGAAATAAAATGAAATTTGAATTACATTAGATTTAGGTCATTTGAAGCATATCCATTTATATGATCTAGTCTCTTTAGGGAGTGAGTTTAAGGACTTAGTCTCTTTCTAATAATAACTAGCTATCTTGCATAAGCATAAAGACTTTTCCATGCATTTAAAATCATAGGAGGAGTTAGTTGGCACCTGTGGTATAGTCCAAGTTGTCGGTGGTTTGTCTCTCTTATGGAGGCAAACCAAACCATTTTTTACTTAGATTTAGGTTGTGCTTTTGGCCCTCTCAAAGCTCCCTTGATTTAGGTTTTTAGGTTGCTTCTCCCTTTGTAGGACATAAGCA
Organism: Cymbidium sinense; assembly: GCA_021442155.1. Classification (NCBI taxonomy): domain Eukaryota; kingdom Viridiplantae; phylum Streptophyta; class Magnoliopsida; order Asparagales; family Orchidaceae; genus Cymbidium; species Cymbidium sinense. Next base: position 174,956,701 of record CM038221.1, on the reverse strand, counting down.
TAATTCCTCACCTCTTAGGCATTTCCTTAATCTTGTGTTAAGAAATCGTAAGTCCTAAATTTTGAATGAAAAAGGCAACTCAAACAAATTAAATCAATTTCAAAAATGTAAAGCCCAATTATAAGATAGTTTGGGATGCTCGCTAGGTTTCCTAGCATCATGGACATCTCCTACTTATCTCCTATTTTAGCTTTGATAATAAATCCCTCTTTTGATCAATCATATTTAATCTTCTAAAAGTAAACCAATCGATTGATAGTCCTTCCCTATTGAAATCTTCAAAGAAAATGATCATTTATCTTAATTGAGAGTTTTCATAAGGGATCCCATCCCTTAGGATGTAATTAACTATGGGGGCTTGCCCTTATAGGGAACTTAATGAACTCGATTTAAAATAAATCTTGCTTTACTTTTTCATGTAAAGTAGAGAAAGAATCTCTAGTACATATGCAGACTCATCATCCTTAGGAGTCCTTATTGATGTGATTGGTTCCATTAAAGGGTAGTGATTTCTATCTCGAGATAGTACACTATTTCCTTGATGACGTACCCAATCACCTGAATAAGTACATTTGCGGATCTGCGTGACGTATTTCCAAGATGAATTTCTATAAGGTGTTCTCTTTCTTTTCTCCCATAGATTTGAAAGGTGACTCCCAATAAGAGATTTATTAATCACAGGTCTCTTATACTAGACTCTGGTTGGCTGCTTCCTCTATCCACTGACACAACTATCCCTAGCTTCTTCTTGAACACCTTCTACAGTTTGGGTTGAGATGATTAGTCAAACAAGGGCAACTATCTAGCTTCATCTTGTAGGCTAGCTGTCTTATTGATTAGTTTCTCAAATATTCAGATGATAAAGCCCTTAAGCATGAAGGCGATCGCCATGAATATTCTTTAGAAGAATCTCAATGTCATGTTATTTTGATAGTTATGGCTCATATTTCATGCTCAGGTTGCACCACCTGAGAATATAATCAACAAAGGACTCATTGGATACTTTCTTCACTACAACAAGGTTCTATTGTCACTCATTGATGAGCTCTAGCAAACTATTGATAAAGAGATGCTCCAACTCAGCAAAAGTCCCTACTGAACTATAAGGCAATTCGACATACCAATTAAATGCAACCCGCGCTAGATCTTCAAGTAGAGTGCTTAGCCATCGGCATTGTACCATCTCAAATGTGCAATATCTTCGTCGGGTTCCCACTGCCATCAAACATCTTGAAGGAAGGTGGCATAAAACCCTTTAGGGTATTGAACTACATCAAATTCCTTTGTGTATAGTCTACCCTTTGGAATGGATGAGCTCCCCGGCTTGCCATATCTCACTTTGCTCTACCATATGCGATATCCCATGTATGGAGGTGCCATCATAACCTTCCTATGCAAGCTACCAGATCATCCTCATGGGAGTGCACCTAGGATGATCTAAAGTATGCACACTGGTTTGACCATGGGAGAAGGCTATGAACGGGGTTGAGTGCATGCTAACCATGACCATCAACTCCTCTACTTTCTTCTCCATCTTGTCAATGTGATCATCCCTCTACTTGAGCTGGTGGAGGTGGTGCTGAGTTGAGTGAGGAGTGTCACCTTCCTCGAGCACAACACCTTTTTGGGTAAGCTAATCCAGCTGTAAGGACCCCCGTGTATCAACCATGTGGACCTCAGCTGTGTCATCCAAAATGCCATCCCTCATCAAATAACCTATCCTCTTCCTACCGAATGGTCACTCACGAGGCCTTTTTTTAAAAGTAGTCCCTAATATGTCATCTATTAATTCACTATGGTGGATTGATATGAATACCCTTCGTGGTGGGAGTGGTCCTTTATCTCATGCAATGGACATTGCCTACTATCAATACTTCCTCACTGGGAGGAATAAATGCCATGGAGACTATGTCTATGTCCACTCCCCCTCTCCCTCTATCTACGGTGGTAGTGATGTGACAATGATGCTCTTGGGTCACCACTCCTTCCTAACCACAGCTGAGGTAGAGGGTTGACCAGGGGAGTTCTATCTCACCTCAACAGGTGGAGTAGGATCCTTGGGCTATAATCGGATCACCAGTGAGGATAATCTTTCCTGGGATGGGGGATTCTGAAGCTTAACGGGAGTGGTAGATGCTACAAATTGAACGGTTGATGGTGGACGATGAGGGGAGCGGTGTGATGGCAATATCAACTACCTCTCAACTAGAGATCTCCTCCTACATTGAATTGCACCAGTAAGAACAATATTGTCTGAATGATCATCCCTAACAAGATGAAGATCAAGAAAATCCATCAGTGGAAGCTACCAACTGCCTTGCATACCTCCATTGCTCTCTTTTGTCTGCCTGAACAAATACTCAAGCCTCCACGGCTCCTCTCTATAGATCTGACCCTTAATGCTCCTAGGGATTATGAATCTCAAATTGAATAAGGTACCAGACTCTGAGCTTTCATAAGCTCTGTGACTTGGTGTAGAATAGTCCTAAGTTATAGGGCCTTTTATGCTCTCTAGCCAGTGTCTCAAAGTATGCTGGTGGTGGAGGTGATGCGGCGATCCTCTTGTAGTCTTTGTCTCATCTGAGGCTGAGAGGGGGTGAAACTACCACTCAAAAGTGAAGAGGTCTCATGGGGAGAACCCTCCTCAGCTATGTGGGAAGTAGCATCGAGCTCCCTGGCTACTCACTCATGGTCCCGCTTAACCTTCCTATTTTTGTTGTGACGTTGGGTACGGATGAGAAAAGAAAACCAGGAGCTGAAACCTACCTTAAAGGTAGGGGAGACTATCTAGGAGGCCAAGATAGCCTTCCCCTGTGGAGTTACCAAAGAGGAGGTGGTAGCTCTTATTGGAGCTATGGTGGGGGCAACTAATTGAACCTGTGTGGAAGTAGTTGATACTGATACTGACACTGACACTGAATGGGGTGTGGGAACCACTGTAGCCTTCCTCTTCAATGAGAGAACTCAAAATTAGATGACATGTCAAGCGGAAATCACACCTCCTCCCAACTAATAGTGGTGAGAGCTATCCCCTTACAAGTAATCTGGATCCCCTCTAAATCATGGCCAAAGTAGATCAGATGTGTGACATCAATCATGGTGAGATTGGCCTTATCCAAGGCAAGATCCACACCAGAGGGGAAGGAGAAAATGAACTTGCTAGGAGCCATGATCACTGCACTGATTGAAGGAAAGACTAATTATACTGAAATCACAACATTTGTTTGAATGTAACTGAGTCAGACCCTTGCTTTAGTATTCATCTTCAATCATTGACTTCTAAATTTGATTTAGAATTTGAACTGACACTTAACAAATTTAAGTATGTTAAGTGGGGTTCATTGAATTTTTGGAGAGATTTTTGACAATTAGAGGAGAGACTTTGCCATATGATTTAAATTTAAAACCCATACTCAACATATTTAAATATGTTGGGCAGGGTTCAAATATTTGGAGTGACTTTTGGAGATATACATATGTTGTATGTTTTGTTTGGAAATTTGATTTGGAAAACCATTACTTAACAAATTTAGGTATGCTAAAAAAGTTTTCAAATATGTGATTAAGAATTTGAAAACATCTTTGTTTGTGATGATTGGTTATGTGTGTGATATATGTTGATTTGATTTAAAAGTGAGGCTTTTGCTTAAGAAATTTGGTATGTTAAATAGAGGCCAAATGTGTCATGATTTGAAAATGAGGCTCTTACTTAACAAATTTAGTTTGTTAAGTAGGGGTAAAGTGTGCGTTGAATAAGAGTTGATTTGTTTTGAAAATGAGCTCACTTAACAAATTTGGTATGTTAAGTAGAGTCAAGTGTGTTGATGATTTGAAAATGAGACTCTTACTTAACAAATTTGGTATGTTAAGTAGGAGTTAAGTGTGTTGATGATTTGAAAATGAGACTCTTACTTAACAAATTTTGTATGTTAAGTAGGAGTCAAATGTGTTGATAATTTTTGAAAATGAGGCTCTTGAAGATTTGAAAAATGAGACTCTTACTTAAGAAATTTGGTATGTTATGTAGGATTCAAGTGTATTATGATTTTTGAAAATGAGACTCTTACTTAACAAATTTGGTATGTTAAGTAGAAGTCAAGTGTATTTATGTTTTTTTAAAAATGAGGCTATTACTTAACAAATTTGGTATGCTAAGTAAGAGTTAAGTGTATTTATGAATTAAAAATGAGACTCTTACTTATTAAATTTGATATGTTAAGTAAGAGTTAAGTGTATTTATGATTTGAAAATGATACTCTTACTTAACAAATTTGGTATGTTAAGTAGGAGTCAAGTGTATTTATGATTGGCTCTCTTTCTTTTTGGAAAGGGAGGGGAACTCTTTGTTTGGAAAATATGGTATGCCAAATAGAGTTCAAAATGTGTTGTGATTTTGAAAGAGGGAAATCTATTTAACAAATTTGGGTATCTTAAATATAGTTCAATTTGTTTTTGTGATTTTTTAAAAATAGGACTCTCATTTGACAAATTTTGGTATGTCAAATGGAGTCCAAATGTGTTTTGATTTTCAAGACTTTGAAAAAGAGGAATTCTATTTAACAAATGTAAGTGTGTTAAATAAAATCCAATTTGTTTTGATTTTTCAAAAGAAAGGGTAACTCTCATTTGACAAATTTGGGTATGTCAAATGGAGTTCAACTATGCCTTGATTTTGTGTGTGATCTCTTGCTTTTGAAAAGAGGAAAATTCAACTCTAATACAAATGAAATATGCTAAGTGGAGTTTCAATTTTATGTCATGATCTTATTTGAAAATAGAATCTTCATTCAGCAAATTTGGGTATGTTGAATGAAGATGGCCATTTCCAAAAGTGTGCTTTTGAAAAAAAAGGGATTTTAAAAGTTTTTTATTTTGATTTTTAAAATAACCTCCATGTAATAATTATACGAATTGTTAAATGAGGTTTGATTATATAAGTCTTGTGCTTTTTAAAAACTTCTTATGATTTTCTTACAAATCATTTATTATGTGAATTTTAAAAAGTGCTTTTGAAAGAGTGCTATTTTGCAAAAAGGGTTCATTTTCTTGAATATAATATGAACCTTACATCACCAAGCTAGTTGTAAAGAGGTTCTAAATTTTTGCCATCTCCTTTCATCAGTTAATTTTATCTTTTATTGGGGGGACCCAATAAGGGTTCCAAGATCGATAAGGAGTGAGGTCCTAAATCCTAAAGGATGTTGGTTAGCTTTGCTTAGAATGAAATAAGCTAAGTGCCAATGGAAGGAAGGATAGTCTTGCATGCATATGAAATACAAGTCCACTATCGATGCTTGGAGACAATAATTATCTACTAGAGATGGAAAGAAGAACTATCCCCAGCGGAGCCACCAGAAAAATCTATGGTGTTTATTTTCAGTATATGTATGGGGGATACCACGCAGATCTGAGGATGTACTTATTGATATGATCGGGTACGACATCAAGAAATGGTACACTATATCAAAAAGTATAAATCACCACCCTACAATGGACTTAGTCACTTAATAAGGGCTCCTAAGGCATGATGGGTCTTCGAATATACAAGAGATTTTTCCCCTACTTTACATGGATAAATATAATTGGGTTTATATTAAATCAGGTTCTAAAGTTTCTTATGGGGCTTGCCAAAATAGTTAATTACATCCTAAGAAAAGTGAATTCCTTAAGAATACTCTCGATTAAAGTAGATAATTATTATCTCTAAAGATTTTAAAGATAGGATTATCAATAAATTGGTTATCCTTGAAAAATTAATCAAGATAGATAAAAAAGGAGAGACTTATTATCGAAGCCAAAAGAGATGTATAGGGAATGCTCATGATTCCAAGAAATCTAGAGAGCACTCTAACATATCATATGGTTTGGCTTTATATGTTTAAAATTGAAGAGAATTTTATGTTTGAGTTGAAATTTTATTAGAAGGCTAGAGCTTATAATCCGACAATACAATGTTATGTAAATGCCTAAGAGGCAAGGATTTATGCTTATAGCCCAAAGGAAATAGAACCTCGGATCCTAAATTTTGGGAGCTTTAGTGAGGGCCAAAGTACATCCTAAATCTAAGCGAAGATGGGTATATGGTTTACTTCACAAGAGAGAGCAAACCACCCAATTGCTGGACTTATAATCAGCTTGGAGTGTCAGCCAGCTAACTCCTCATACGTTTTAAAACCATGTGGTCAAGTCATATGATTTTGCAAGATGGTTGGGTTGTTATTATTTAGGAAGAAACTAAAGTCTTTAAATTCACTCCCTAAGAGACTAAACTATGAGTGGTATGAATAATGACATAGTCTAATGCAAATTCTATCAATTTTTATTTGATTTATTTTACTACTTATTTTGACAAAGGCCATAGAATTTTTTTATGCCTAAATGCATGTTGAAATAAAGTTATTGGCTAAATCAAAGAGAAAGAGGTGTTTTTCACCATAGAGGAGTCCCTTAAAGGTCAAGTCTTTCCCTATTGTGCAAGGGTGGAAACCCTCTCTTAGCAAGAGTGAAGTAATATGAATGCATGATATCAAGCATACAACATTCAGCTAAGGGGTTGCTAAATCTTTTAGTTATCTTGATTTAATGTCGAGTTTTTATGTGAGGTTATGAGTTATTTAGAAAATTTAGTTATGAGTTATAGTTCGGGTAGAAAGCTTATTTTTCTCTAAGAGCCTAATCGGACCCAGAACACACAAAAAATCACATCAAGAAACTAGAAAAAGGCATGTCATTTTTACTGTGCAATTATAAGCAAAACATCAAATAATTTTATAAATCTAATGCAAAAGAATAATAGGCTGGTGCGGTTGGGTACCGCCGCATAGCCTGAAAAGAGAAATGGGTAGCCGAGCTCTTCCCTTATACAACCCGATGTATAAAATAATAATTATAAATTTATAAATTAATAAATGTTAGGGGGAGGGGGTCTTCATTCTTCATATCATATCTCCTTCATTTCCTCATTTAGTTTGCTTCTTTTGATTTAGTAGGCTTCAAGGCATCACATAGCACCCTAGGATCAAACCTTCTGGCCAATGTTCATCCTTAACTCCCATAGTACTAATCCTAATTCCTAATGCAAAATTACATCAAAAATAAGAAAAATAAATCTAACTACACTTGCAAAATAAGTGTTAGCTAAACATACCATATAACTCAAGCAATTATATAGATAATTTAGACTTAGCATACTGCATATGGGTAACCAAGCCCACCGACTTAATTTGGATTATGCTTAGGGTTAAGAAATCTGCAAAAGAGAGTAGTTATATTTATTTTTTAAGCACCCTGCAAAAAATATGATTAGGCTAATCACGATCTAACATCTAGTCTACAAAGCATACACCCTAACATCCAATATAAAATAATACTTCATAAAGTAAGACATTCATCACAGTTGCACCACCTAACATAAAGCTAGAAGTGGTGACTTAATTCTAAAGTGTGTGTATTAAGGCTTGTGTGATTTGCCTTAACTAAGCTTTGTTAGAATTTTATAAGTATGTAAGGGTGTTTAATCATAAGAAGTTGATTTCATTTTAAATGATTTAGTTAATTTGGAAATTTTTACTTAATGTTTTCTTTTATTCCACTTGACTTACTCTTAATAACTAAGTGTTATAAAGAGAAGAAAAGAAGGATTACTCTCTTTTATCCCTATCTTAAGTTATTTCTAAAGCATATTAATTAAATGAATTTTTTTTAGTGAATGACTTATTACATATTTTTAATTAATTCTATGTTTAGGTTCACTTTAAATAATCTCATTCAATATGAAAGGCATCTTAAGATTAATTAGAATTAATTACTATCACATAATACATGTTTATTCATTTTTTTCCATCATATGTAGCATGTGTATGACTAAGTCCTAAACATATCTATATATGTAATATGTATTGGCACACTTAAATAATGAATGTGACATGTACATTTAAAGTTTGTATTTTCCTTTTGATTGAATTATTTTTATCATATTAATTTAAAGCTTTCTCTAAATTCTTATGAAAAATACAAAAGAATGAAGTTAAACAGGTATGTGTCATTGTTAACCAGGAAAGTGAGGTAATCAAATGACCTCCTTGGGGCTAGCTAAAGCCTCGTATTCCCGGGATGTCGAGACTAAATACCATTTGCATTCAAACACATGTAAGTTTGCATACATGAATGTAAGAAAGAGAGCTTTTAATCACATGATTAATTAATTCTATCACTTAGACAACTGTAAATGCATGTGTTTTGGCAAAAGAAAGAGGGGTTTTGACTCCATAATTAAGTACACACACATGTATGAGAGACATAAGCTAGTACATGCCATTGTTAACCAGGAAAGTGAGATAATCAAATGACCTCCTTGAGGCTACTTAATGCCTCATATTCTCGGGATGCCCAGTCTAAATATTTTCTTTTCTCAAATACATATGAATGTATACATAATTAAAGGAGAGAAAATCATGCAAAAGTTGTACTTTTATTTGATTGAAAATGTTTATGCACATGGAGTAAAGTCTTATTGAAATTCTAATATTAAAATATATAGGCATAAAATCAAATGGTGTACACCATTGTTAAACCAAGGGAGTGAGGTAATCAAATGACCTCCCTAGGGCTAGCTAAAGCCTCATATTCTCGGGATGTCCACTAAATATCCATTAACATTCTTACTTACATAAATCAATATATGAATGAAAGAAAAGAACTTTACTTCATACACTTAAAGCTATAATCATTTGCATTTTCTATGTATTTATAACTAACATTCATAGCATATGTAATCATTTATTTATAAGATTTGAAAAATATATTTAGATTTAATAATGATAATAGCCACACATATATTAATTTGAATCAACACATGCAAGCTTGACATAAAGGAAATCATTTATTTTTAATTAATTTTTGAAGAAATGAATACATGAATCAAGTGGCATACAATATTTCAATATGATTGGAAAGAAATAAAGAGACACAATCATGTAATTTCATTCAATCCAACTAATTCCTAAGGACAATCATATTAAATAAGCTTATTTAAAATAAACCAAAGTTTCTTACTATTACTTTTGATTTTATGTTTAACTTGATTTAAGAGATGTGAGAAAGATTTGTTAATCCTAATCCCATTCCCCATATGTGTGAGTTAATTTGATTTAATAAGAAGAAATTAGATTGATTTTATGGATTGATTAAGTTAAGCATGGATTAAATCAATTAATTAAACCCTTACCTATGTTACCTTAAGGTAATTGATTAAATGATTATGAGCTAATGTAATATGCAAATAAATTGAAAAGTAAATAGCATTGCTTCTATGAAATGAAAAGAGCCTAATGCAATTAGCTCATAATCATTTATTAATTAATTTTAAGGAACTATTTTGATTACTTTCATGATTTTCTCACACATGTGAGCTAATCATAATTTCATTAAACCTCTTTAGGTTCTTAAACACTTAAAGCTCTACCAAAGATTAAATAAAGGAAATCAGATTTTCAATTAGGTTTTTAATTTAATTAAATGATTAATCCATTTATTCATTTCTCTTAATTAATTATCAAAGTTAATTTATTATCTTTTGAAATGAGATAGGGTTAAGGGAAAAGGTAGGGAAAGAGGTCCCAACCTAATTCCATAAGCCACCCACTTGATCAAGTATGATTTAATGTGATTTAAATTTTAATTTAGTTAATTAAGTAATTAATTAATTAACTAATCATTAATTAGCATTTGGTTGAAAAGAGAAGGAAACTTAGGAAAAGATTAGGAGGGAGGTCCCAATCCAATTCCCTAAGCCCCATATTATTCAAAAGTGATTAAGGAGTCTAAATAGTTAATTAATTACTATTCATATGCTTAATCATCCCTTAATTAAATTAAGAAGGTAATTAGGACTTAATTAATCAATCCTCCTAATTTAACAAGTAATAAATCTCAAGAAAATTAGAGGAGGCAGAGGTCTTCCTCTCAAATAATCTTAGAAATTTTGGGATAAATCACTTGAATGATTAGAGAGTAATTAAGCTAATTAAGTTTTTAATGAAACACTAATTAAGCTATGTTTGTTGTTCAAAACCAATTGAAAATATTATTTATTAAATCCTCCTCTAAAATACCTTTAAAATGAGCCATTATTTATATTTTTTAGATTTTTCTACAATTAGTTATGAATTATGGAAATTTCAACCTAAAAATTTAATTAATTAGACTTAATTAAGCTTTATCCCGACATGTAGCATCACGCGGCACTTTCCACATGAAACCGCATGATATTTGTGTCACATCTGAGCCGAGTCAAGGCGGTGACGTGACATCGATCTCTCTTGATCTGATCGATGGCGAGATCGAACCCATAATGGGGAGAAAATGATCTAACATACATCGATCGTGAGCCATCTGTTTGAATTAAGTGAAATGGACGGCCTGTGATCCTCCTTTCCATGAGTGATGAACGACGGAGCCCGTCCGACATGGATCACTCAATCTAAGCTCACTTGAGCTCAGATCCACTCCAAACTCAACCCACACCTTCCTGAAGGATCCACAAGGATCAAATAGCAAGGATGAGCTCATATGCAAATTTCCTTCACAAAGGACCAACCAAATTCTCCTATATTTATAGTTTTGAGGAATTACCTCACCGGAGCTGAAGATCGATGGTGGGATCAATGGATGTAGCTTCATCTAATAGAGACAAGGCCCTGCTGAGAAGCAATAAAGCCAATTCCCCTTGGTTTCTTAATTGGCCAAGAATGGTATTTTGGAGCTTTGGCTTTGATCGAACTCCTTGCTCCGATGGGTTTAAAACTTGGGGGAAGCTTTAGGTAGCCTCAACGAGATATGCTGATGGTGTAGGAATGAGTAATTGATCTTTGGTGGCAAATTGATGATTGGATTGAAGATGGCCTCCCTTATTTTAGTTTGGCCTTGGAAGAGGGAAAGTCGAAGGTGGGAAGCTTGGGATCACTCTAGAGCTCACAAGGAAGCTCATAATTATGTTAGGAAGCTCGCATTAAGTGAATTGATGCAAATCTCATTCGAATTGAGGGGGTATACCCCTTGATTTGTTGAGTTGGATGGCTTCATATTTTTTTTGGCCACCGCCGTGGAGGGGTCTCACCGGGTCCACGTGGCTCGATTGGATTGGAGGAACTCATGGGAGGTGGCTCATGGTCTGATGTGGGGAGATCTTTTTGGCTTAATTCGTTGGGTGCTCAACTTGTATTGGAGGAGAGTTAACTCACCTCCCTATGGTCCATGGCCGACCTAGCAAGGGTTAGGTGGCTTAGGTGGGTTAGATGAACCCTCATTTGCGTGAGTGAGGGCTACCAAGGTGATGGGAAAGTGGACTTTGCCATTTATGGGTGGAATCCTATGTGAAGAGGGCATAAATAATGGACTATGGCTTGGATGGGGCCCACTTAACTTTTGGACTAACTTAGGGATAGTTTGGGTTGGGTTTGGTCAGTCATCAAAGTCACATGGGTCAGTTTTATGGTTTTGGCTCAAAGTCACATGGGTTGGTTTTATGGGTTTTAGCTTCATTTGGTCAAATGGGTTCATGTTGGGTTGGGTTGACCAATTGGTCAAATTGGGTCAAATTAAGGCTTGGGTTAGGTTCAAATGATGATTTGAATAATTTTAGTTTAATTGGTTTCAATCAATTTGGCTTAGGTTTAATTTTAGCTCACTTGGAATCATAGAGATCAAATGGGCTAAGTTGACAAATTGACCAATTTGACTAAGTTGGGTTGGGTTAGGTGTTGGTTCATGTTCAATTGTCAATTAAAAATGATTGTAGGCTTCGGTTTGAATCAATTTGAATTTAATTTTGATTTTGGCTAACTTCACCCTTTAAGTAAATTTGGGCTAGGTTAGGTCAAGTTGACCAATTGGTCAAATTGGTCTCAACTATGGCTTTGTCAAGTTTAATAATCAATTTGGAATGAACTTGGTTGCAATCAAATTTGGGTTAGATCATGATTTGACCCATTTTGACCTTGACCAATTTAATTTGGGGTCAAATGGCCAATTGGACTTGGTTTGGCTCAATTGAGGGTCATGTTCAATCATTGATCATGAGTTGGTTTGAACCAATGGTTTCAATCAATTTAGTGTATGGTGGGTTTTGGCTAGTTTAGCTTTCATTTGGGCTAAAGGTTGACTTGGTCAAAGGACCAAGTTGACTTGGTTTGACCTAATTCAAGGTGGTTGATCATCTTAAGGTGATTTTGATCATGATATGAGGCTTGGATGGGTTTGGTTCAATCCAATTTGGGTTGAATTAGAACTTAGCTCAAAAAGGTCATTTATGCCACTTTGGGTCAAGTGGACCTAAATGGGTTAATTGGTTTGGTTTTGACTTGATTTAAGTTTAGTTCAACTTATATATGAGCCTAGGATTGATATAAAATTCAACTACAATTAATTTGGGCTATGATAGGTTTTAGTTCATTTGGAATTTTCAACCTAAAAGGGCTAACTTAAGCTTGACTTGGGTTGACTTGAGTTTGGTTTGATGATTGGAGGTTTTATTTATAATTGGATAGATGATTGAAGGAATGATTGATTCAAGAGAAAATCCATTGGTTTTGGCTTGATTTGGATAGGATTTGGCCAAGTCCAAGGAAATGGCTTAAAAGGCCTGAATTGGGTTTTAGTTTGATTTTGGATTTGGCTTTTGCTATTTGAATTTATATTTGATTTATATTTGGGAATATAAATGAAGATATAAATGATTCATGAGAAAATCACTTGAGCTTGGAGTGATTTGGAATAAAATTTGACCAAGCTCATGGAGGTAGGTCAAAAGGGCTAAGGAGGAAATCAATTTTGTTTGATTTATTTTTGGCCATTAGAAGGTACATTTTATTTATATTTGTGAATATAAATGAATGAATAATTGATTCATGAAGAAATCAATTGATTTGTATGAGATTTGGATAAGTTCATGGAGGTAGGTTCATATGGCTTAAGAAGGGTTTTGATTGGATTTAGATTTAGTTTGATTTGGTTTTGGCTATTTGCGTTTATATTTAATTTATATTTGTAAATATAAATGAAGATATAAATGATTCATGAAGAGATCAATAAAATTTGGGTTGAATTTGGAGATTTTGCTAAGTTTATGGAATTTAATCATAAGGCTTTAAAGAGGATTTTGATTTTATTTTGATTATGAGTTCTAATCATTTGGTTTGGAGTTTGGATTTGGATTTGGATTTGGTTAAGGCTAAGTCCATAAGATGAAATCAAAGGGCTTAGGAAGAATTTTGATTTTGGATTTGATTATGAGTTTCAATCATTTGGTTTGGAATTTTGATTTAGATTTTGATTTTGTTAAGGCTAAGTCCATAAGATGAAATCAAAAGGGTATAGGAAGAATTTTAATTTTGGATTTGATTATAAGTTTCAATCATTTGGTTTAGAATTTGGATTTAGTTAAGGCTAAGTCCATATAATAAAAATAAAATGGTTAGAAGAATTTTGATTTTGGATTTGATTATGAGTTTTAATTATTTGGATTGGAATTTTTATTTAGATTTAGTATTTGAGTTGAATTTGAGGTTAGGTTTAGGAAGGTAAACATAGGTTGGGTCTAGGAAATAGGGCAGGCAAGTTTCCCTAAGTCCATAAGGCATAACTTATCTCTATGACTAACCCTTCTAAGTATCTAAGCTTAGGTTAAGTGTTCACCTAATCACTAGAAGTGTCTTAAGACTAAGGAGCTTTTAGTGTTTATAAGAGTCCTAGATCTATGATGTAGAAGTTGAGAACTCACTCCAAAAGTGAGGTCAACAACTGTGTTACATTCTACATCAAGTAGTTGAAAAGAATCAAAGAACTTCAATGAGATTAATGATGGACTTGCAAATAAACAAACATGAGCTAAGTATCATTGGAGTTTGAGAATTCAATAAATTCAAAACTAAATGCAAAATAAATAAATATTATTTTAACTTATTGAACAAGAATTAAGGATCCATGACCGCATCATATTATTGCTAGTAGATAAGGCATTGTCTTAAATTCTAAATAAACTTCAAATGTATTAATTTTGCATAAATTATAGAGCCAACTATCACTCAATTCAAGTGCTTTAGAATTTGTGCAAGCATTTAAAAAAATGAATTCTTGTACGAAATATAAAATAACCTTAAATTTAATTCAATCTTTCTAAAATTTGTATAAGTATTCCAAATCACCTACATCGCCATGACATTATAATGAATGCATAAATTTAGTGTCTAAGGATGCAGCATGAGTTGATTCCCGATTGGGTCTGTGGATTAGGTCTGGGTTAATAAAACTTAATGATGTTATTATAGTTTTCTCCACTTAAGAAAATATTTGAGAAGTTAATTCTGTCATATGAAAGTAAAGTGATTATCTCTAATTTCCCAATGATTGTTGAGTTAATTAAAGATATCATTAACCAGATGGGTCATTATTAATCAAAATTATCAAAGTATAAATTTAGATCTGATCTTCTATTATTAAATTAATTGAATCAACACGTTATGAAATAATAAATTGAATGATTAAGTAGATTTATATACCCCAATGACCGTGTTGAATAAAGATTTCAACTAGAGGGGATATCACTATCAAGTTATATTCAAAGTTCAATGTTAAATCAAATAAATTTAAATTTCATACAAATATAAAATTTATAAAAAAGCTTAATTTAAATTTCTAAATAAAAATCATTAATATAAAAATTTAAAGCAAAATTCAATTCATCTGCCTTTCATAATTATTTGTTGAATGTGATAAATTAGAAAATTTCTAGCAAAGGAGCCAATGTCAAGTTAAGTACACAACTATGTTCACTCTCAATCAATCTCATGCCAATAAGGATATGGTCCGTGTCCTTTGTTCGCGTGGTTTGGCCAGTAGGCTCCACATATGATGCGGTTATGACTAGAGTCCTTCGATCGGGTGGTAGCCAAATGACACCATTATATTATGGTCACGAATGTAGCCCGTATGCTCCCCAATGGCTCTGTCCTTTGAGTTGTGAATCATAGGGTGCACTTGATAGAGTAAAGAGCCCTTTGTTAGCTAAGGTGGACTTAAGTCTATTTCCTTAGACAAATATCATCCCAAGTCTATAAATTCTCCTTGGATAACACAACCCATGACTACATAAGGATCATTCGATCAGGTTGGGTCGGCTACCTCCTCTGATTAAGTAGACTAGGGACCATGACATCCCAAGATGATGGAATCATGGGATCTTGATTGGGCATCATCATTCCCCCAACCATCTACTTTAAGTTCAATAATGATGAATTTCATAAACCTAAATTTCATAGTTTCACATGCTGCTACTATACGCTACGTATTTAATAATCTAATGACTAGCCTTAATCGAAAGTTTTCTCGCAACATTAGGAGGGGTAATTAACTATAGGTGCTTGTGCTTATAGGAAACCTAAAACCAGACCCAAAATTCTTGCAAATTGAGGCGAAATCTGGGTATTGTCTTATCTACTATTTCATCTTCCTTCTGAAAATTTGATCAACATAAATTATACCCTCTTAATTAAGAGGTTGGTGATGAATTTTTGGAGCCCACGGATGGCAAGCATTAGCTTAGGTAGAGACGACGGTAACCACAATGGTAGAGACAATACATATTAGTGTTAGCATTGATGATGAGTGGAGATCTTTGTGGTGATGATGAGTGTCAATGATGGTGTGGTATTATGGCAAGCATTGACATTGATATTAATACTAAGTGTCAACATTAGAGTTCATGGCATCTATCAATTTTATCAATGATGGTAGGCATCAATGTTATATTGAATTTAATGGCGAGCGTTAGAACTAATGTTGATCTTGAAAGTTGGCCTTGGCGACCATGATAGGCATCAGAACTTGTGTCCATTGTGACCTTGATAGCGGCATAGACACTAAAATTGGTGTTGATAACTTATATTGATCTTTTGGCAGCAGCATACATCAGTGTTAGTGTTGATGCAAATATTTGCTAAGGTATCAATGATGGGAGTTTAATTTTTTGGCAGCAATGTGCATCTTTCATTTTAGCAATGGCAGATATCATTGATGGACATTAGTATTTTGTTGACAATGTATGCTAACCTTGGTATTGACGGTGATCTATTTTGCAACTAAAATGAAAAAAAGAGAGAAAAAATAAAAAAAATGAAGCTCTAACTATAGGGTAATCATCGCCCACATCAACAAAATTGCATGAGTAAAGGAGCAGGAATAGTTGGACTTTGTTTGGCTATAAAATAAGGGGGTTAGCTGAACTCTCGACATAGGTGAGAGAAAGAGAGAGAGAGAGAGAGAGAGAGAGAGAGAGAGAGAGAGAGTGTGTGTGTGTGTGACCAAGAGAGAAGAAGCCCTAGCCCTAGCCTGTCATCACCTTGATGCTAACGTCTAGTCATCGATCTCTCTTTCTCTATCATCATGTGAAAAGTTGAAGAAGAGGAGGTCCTCACATGAAACAACCCAAGCGGCTCTCATGTGAGATTGTCCTAGCAAACTCTTAGGGAAATTTTAAGTAAATAGAGCTTAATTCCTCAAATTACCCTCCCATTCTAAAGTCTTGAATAAGGAGAAATAATAGTATTTTTGTCTAATAGAAAAGGGCTTCTAAGTATCAATTTTAGGTAAATTTCAAAATAAAATTTATTATAATTAATTGCTTATCTCTTAGGTCAAATCAAAGACCATTACTGTCGATCTTGGATTTGGTGTGAGATGAAATTATCTTCCTCCATCGATCTTGTATCCAAAGCAAGAGAGAAGGCACCATATGCTATTTAGCAAGAAATTGCAATATTTATAAGCTGCTACTTTACCAACAATAAAAACAACTAACTCAAAAAAATTAAATTACTTGGAATTAAAAGAAAATACAGTTCTTAAAATTAGAAGACCCAAAAAATTTAAACTATTTGGATTTAAAAGAAAATACAGTTCTTAACATTAGAAGACTCGCACCTATTTATCTTTCCAATAAAATCTATGAAGATCTCTGCATCAATCTTAGACCCAATGCAAGATGAAATAACTTCCTTTCGATCTTGAATCCAAAATAAGGGAGAAGAGTGCCAAATCACACTAAAAGTTGCAAAATATAGCACTGCTAAGTCATTATGTTGTCAAAATTTTGTGAAAATTATTCAACTTAAAACCATAATAAAATTGCACGAAAATTGCCTAAAATAAAATATCCGACTCGAGGCACCGCGACATTACAGAGAGCAGTGCTGAGGTGCTAATCTCTCTAATTTTGGCCTATGGCACTCCACTTTAGCACTACCTTCTGGCTCCTCGATGCTAAGTTCTCTACCCTTTTTACCTATGGGTGTTCCACTTCCAGGGCTGTGGCACTGTGACCAACATTGTGGTGCTATCTGCTGGCACTAAAACATTGCCTCCTCTCTTTTTAAAGCTTAATTTTACCCTTCTAGTGCTGAGATGCTAATTTTACAATGACACTGCATTTCCGCTAGGTGCTGTGTCCCAGAAATGAGAATCTAAACTTTACCTGACATTCCAAAGGGATGTAAATCCAACCTAAATCTAATCTAGCATTCGAAAGGGATGTAAATCCAATTCATATGTTGCTATGCAAACTCTAAAACATAAACTAACATTTCAAAGTGATGTAAGTCTAATATATATGTTTGTCATGCGAACTCAAAATCCTAATGACATTTCAAAGGGAAGTCCAATCTAACAGCTTTCAATAGATATATGTCCAATATAATGACATTTCAAAGGTTATGAGCTATTTAATTTTAATTTTGAGTTGATTATTTACATAGAAAATTTATTTTTTTTCTAGGAGCCTAATTGCATCCAGCCATTCATCAAACAATGAAGAAACTAGGAAAAACATGCCATCTTAATGCACAAGCTAAACAAACATCAAATAATTTTATAAAACTAGTGAAAAAGAAGAAAATGCCTTTATGATCGGGCTCCACCACACAAACCTGAAGAGAAATGTGGGTAGCCGAGCTCTACCCTTATACAACCCAGATTATAAATAAATAATTACAATTTAGAAGGAATTTATGTTATGGGGGTCTTCATTCTTCATTTCTTCATTTTTATTTGCTTCTTTCCTTCCTTTCTTTTGGCTTGGTAGGAATGTGGTTGTGCCAAAGGTTCACATGGTACATAAGACATGGTCTTATGATCAATGTTCACCTACACTTCCCCATAACATTAATTCTAAATACTAATTGTAATAATTACATGAAAATGGGAAAAGTAAATCTAACTAAAACCTTCAAAATTGAGATTAGCTAAACACACCACACAATCCCAAGCATGTGTATGAATAAATTGGACTTAGCACCCCACACATGGGTAACCAAGTCCACCTAGCCTATTTTTGGATTATGCCTAGGGGTATAAGCAACCTGCACAATAAAAAGTATTTATATTTTATTACAGCCCTTTAAGCAAAATCCCCTGGAAGATATGATTAGTCTAAGATCACCCTACCATTCAGTCTATGCATACCTAACATCTAGTCTGAAATATTGCACCAAAAAATAAAATTAAGCATCAAACAATGCACCGCCCTAACATAGAGCTAGAATTGGTGACTTCTCTTGATGTGTGTGCCTTTTTAGGCTTGTGTGATATATCTTAGTTAGGATTTAAGGTTGAAGTTTTCTAAGTGTGAGAGGTTTTAACTTAGAGGGTGGTTTCATTTAAGTGGTTTAGTTGCTTTGGTCAATTTTATTTAATGATTTAATTTAGTTTGAATGAAGATACATTTAATTACTAAGTGTTGTAAAGAGAAGAGAACTTCTCCTTCATCCCTACCTTAAGTAATTTCTAAGGTAGATTCATTAATGATTTTTTATTACTGAATGTCTTATTATGTGTTTTAATTATTCTAAAGTTTAGATTTGCTCTAAATAAACCTATTCAATAAGAAAGGCATCTTAGGAGTAATTGAGGTGAATTAATATCACATAACACACAACCCTTTATCTATTTCCAACATGTATACCATGCATATGAATGATCCTAAGCATAGCCATACATGTAATGCAAACATTTTAGCATACTTTGATGATGAATGCTAAGGAATGTTGTTTAAGAAAACTTTGGATATTTCATGAATGCATGATTTTTGTTTAAGTTAAAAGAGGGACTCTTTTATCTATTAATCAAATGCACATTTATATGTATGAAAGACATAAGTGAGTATGGCGTCATTATTTTCTACACTAGGGGTGTAAGGTATAAGACCTACTTGGGGCTACTTAAAGCGTCACAACCCTGGGATGTCCAGATTAATATACCACTTTTCTTAAATACATGTGCATGTACAAAAACAAATGAATGGATGAGGAATCATACAAAAGATTTTTGTTTGTATGTTTGATTTGGTTTATATATGTAATATTAAGATCCTTCTTAATTCATGACATGGGAGTGCATAGGAATGAACTTAATAAAGTGTTATGTTCTTTTCAAATGAACTATACACTTTACAAATCCTATACAAACTCATGTTAAGAAAAGAAAAGAAAACCATATAAAACACATTTATTTACTATAACCATATGCAAGCTTATAAATATTTATAAGTAGCATACTTTCATTTATGAACTTTGATTTATAGATTTTGAAAATAATTTTTGATTTAGTAGTGATAATAGCCATTTATGTTCTTACTTTAACTAAAGCATGCAATTTGACATAAAGGAAACATTTCATTTTAATTTTATTTTTCAAAAGGTATGAATACATGAGTTCACATGGCAAACAACATTTAACATACTTGGAAAGAGATAAAGTGATCTAAGCATGTAATTTCATTCACCCTAATTAATTCCTAAGGATAATCCTATAAGATAAGATTATTCAAAGTGAACCAAAATTGTTTAAAGAGATTTTTGTTTTAGTTTTGAATTTGATTTGGTTTAGAAGATGTGAGAAGATTTTCTTGGTCTAACCCCAATGTGTGAATTTGTTTAGTTTAATTTTAGGATGATTATATTGATTTTATATTTTATTTAGGTTAAGGTGAAAATTAAATCCATTAATCATTTACCTACTTTAACATAATTAAACAACTAATTAACATATGATATACAACCACATGAAATTTAAATCAGCAATGCTCCTAAGAAAGAAAGGGGCCTAATGTAATTAGCACATAATTAATGATTAATTAAGCTAAAGGGTTTAATTAAGTACTTTCATAACCCTTCTCACACATGTAGGTTGGATTTTATTTCCTTAAGCTTACCTTAGGCTTTTGAACACCTAAGGATCTACCCAAGATTGGGATTAATTAAGTGATTAAGTTTCTGGATTGATTTTTGGTTTTTAGTTTGGTTAATTAAGCTATTTAATGAAATGATTAAATCATTAATCAATTTGTAAATTAATTAAGTCTTCATTTAAATGAAATAGACTTAGGGAAAAAGATTTGGAAAAAGGCATCCTAATCTCATTCCCTAAGTTTATTCATTGTTTCTAGATGATTAGCAAGATTAATTAATGAATTTATCACCATTTAATAGGTTAATTAACCATTTAAGTGATTAAGGGAGTGATTAGAGATGAAACAAGCAATTACTTAAATTAGTCCAATAATAAATTCCAAGAAAATCATGGGAGGTAGAGGTCATCTCACTAATTAACCCTAGGGAGTTTGAAATTAATTATTGGAATAATTAAGGAGTAATTAACATAATTACATCCTCAATAAAACCTAAATGCAGTAAATATTATTATTCAAAATAAATTAAACTTAATTTTATATTATTCCACTCTGAATTATCTTTAAAATAAAGTTGAGTTTGTATTTTTTGTATTTTTCTACATTTAGTTATGAATTTTTGAAGTTTTTGTGATTAATAGGTCATTAAATAACCTAATTATATAACTAATCACATCGAAGCCATGTGGGCTGCTGATGCGGCACATGCTTTCCACGTGGCATGATAGGATTGGTTATTTAAGTTATCAAATTGATTCTTTGCGGCATGGCGGTCTTTACTTTCCACAGGGATCAAAGGTTGAATGGTTAGGATTAAACCCGTGATTTCAAAATGATTAATTAGTTGATTTAGCATGTTTTAATCAGGACCATCCATCCAAAACATGTGGGATGGATGGCCCATGATTTATCCCTACCCTTGTTTGCATGAGATAGAGACCGTCAATCCTCCATGGTTTGATCTGAGGTCACTTGAGCTTAAATTGGGCTAGGATTCAACCCACACCATCAAGAAGCAAGGAGAAGCACATCCAATGGTGGAATTTCAATGGGATTATAATTCCCTTCACAAAAGGCCAAGGATTTTTCTACTTAATCTCGATTTTAAAACATACCTCATTGTAGGCTATCAACTAGTTGAGGTAGCTTCATCTAGTGGAGATGAAGCCCTGTTGAGAATTTTAAGATTCAATTTGTAATGGATCTTCTAATTGACCAAAGCTTGCTTTAATGGCTTGCGACTTTGGTCTAGGTCCACCTTCTTGTGGCTTGGTTGCTTGGAAAACACCTTCGGTGAGCTCGACTTTCCTCCCTGATGGTGCTTGCAAAAGCAATTGAACTTTGGTTGGGTATTGAATAAGTTGGAACTCTCCCTCACCTCCTTTATTTTCAGCTTAGGCAAAATCGAGAAAGGGAAATTAGAAAGAGCTTGAGAATGCTTGGAGAAGCTTGCCTTTGATCCTCTGAGCTCAATCGAATCCAAGGTTAGTGAATTGGAATGGAATGAGGGGGAGTATAACTCCCCTACTTGGATCGGACAACTGAGAGCCTCCTTGCCATTTTGATCAAATTTCTCTCATGGAATGGGTTGTTTAAGTTGTTAAGAGCTTCATGTAGTTCAATTTTGGTAGAGGAGTGGGAGTGTGGAGGTGCACATGTGTTAAAATGAGTGTGGGAGGTGATTCATGTGCATCACTTTCTTTGGTGTCCAAATGGTCCATTAGGAGGATGCCAAGTGGTCTTGATTTTGAATATGATCAAATTCCAAGTGAATTTAACAATAGGTTACCCTTTGGCCTAGGGTTAAAATGGTCATTTGGCTTTGATTTTAATTTGGGCATGTTTGGAATGATTGAAAAATGAGTTGTGCCAATTCTCAATGAATTTGGAGTTTATTTGATATGATTTAGCTCATGTTGACCCATTCATGTCAAAATGGGTCAACTTGGGTCAAGTTGACCAATTGCTGAAATTGGGTCAAACCTTAGGTTAGGTCAAGTTCAAATGATCACTTGTAGCTTATGGGTGTCATTTGTTTGGCTCAATTTGATTTATATTTGGATTTGGTTCATTTGAGTTCACTTAGGTCAAATGGGTTAAGTTGACCAATTTGACCCATTTGACCTAATTGGGTTAGGTCATGGGTTGGTTTAGGCTTGGTTGATAATTTGAAATATATTGTAAGCTTTAATTTCAATTAATTTTGGTTTTATTTGATTTTGTCTTGATTTGACATTTTAGGTCAAGTTGGGTTCATGATTAATTGGACTAGGTTGGGTCTAGTTGGCCAATTGAGGCTTTAGTCAAATTCAACAAGTGATTTAGAATAAATTTAACCCATTAGTTGTAATCAATTTAGTTTAGATCAAGATTTGACCCATTTTGACATTTTAGGTCAAGTTGGATCAACTTGGGTCAAGTGGCCAATTGGGCTAAGTTTGGCTCAGTTGATGGCTTAATCATGTTCAATCATTGATCATGAACTAATTTAGATCAATAGTTTAAATCAATTTGGCCTATGGTATATTTTGGCTAGTTTGGGTTCCATTTAGGTTAAATATTGACTTGGTTTGACCCAATTTGAGTGATTGATCATCTCATGATGATTGTTGCTCACAATGTGAGGCTTAGGTGGGCTTAGTTCAATCCAATTTGGGTAGGATTAGAATTTGGCAAAAGGTGCTTTAGATCACTTTGGGTTAAGTGAGCCTAGTCAATTGATTGATTAAGGCTTGATTCAAGTTTGGTTGAACTCACATATGGACTTATGATTAAAATATAAATCCAATTGCAAGTGATTTGGAGTCAAATGGGTTTTGATTCATTTGATAATTTAAAGTTCAAAGGATAAACTTGGGTTTGATTTGGGTTAGTTTGATTTTGGTTTGATGATTGAAGTTTGTATTTATATTTGGATTTATGATTGAAGGATTGATTGTTTGAAGAGAAAATCCAAAGGTTTGGATTGATTTGATAATGATTTGGCTAAGTTCAATAATTTCACTCGAAAGGCAACAGTTGGATTTAGGTTAGATTTGGGCTTGAGTTTTGAATTTAGTTTTGGTTATTTGAATTTATATTCCATTTATATTTGTGATTATAAATGAGAATATAAATGAGTTGTGAGAAAAGCTTTTGAGTTTGAATTGATTTGGGTTTGATTTGAGCAAAGTCTATAAGTTGAAATCAAAGTGACTTAAGAAAGATTTTTGGATTTAGAATTGAGTTTTGGATTTAGTGTTGGTTATTTGAATTTATATTTCATTTATATTTATGAATATAAATGAGAATATAAATGGGTTATGAGAAAACCTCTTGAATTTGAAGTGATTTGGATTTGATTTGAGCTAAGTCCATAAGATGAAACCAAAGTGACTTAGAAAAGATTTTTGGAATTGAGTTTTAATGATTTGAGAAAAGTCATTTAGGTTGGAATTGATTTGTATTATTTGGAATTGAGTTTGAGTTTAAAGTTGTTTTAGATTTGAAGTTGATTTGAATTTGAAGTTGGTTTGAATTTGAAGTTGATTTGGATTTGAACTTTGTTTGGATTTGAAGTTTGACTTGAAAGAAGGAAGTAAGGTTGGGTTTAAGCTATAGGGTAGGAAAGTTTTTCCTAACACCTCTAAGGCATAACCTTTTCCTATGGCTAACTCTTCTAAGTCTCTAGGGTAAGGTTAAGTGTCCACCTAATCAAAGGAACTCTTAATGTTTAGAGGAGTCCTTTTGCCTAGGATGAAGAAATTGAAAGCTCACTCCAAAAGTGAGGTCAACAAAGGGTGCCCAATAGGTATGATGTGACTAACAAAGTACACCGCACATATTGGTGTTGACTGAGATGTTCAATAATGTCGAACGATCACAAGCACTAATAAAAATGATCTACTCCCAAGCTAGAGGTGTAGAAGGAATCAAGAGCTTAGTACAATGCAACCCTACTTATGCCTAAGACATAAGAGGGTGAAGGAGGAATCCACTAGGGATTGATATGTGAGCCTTCCACTAAGGGAAAAAGTTCAAGTCATCCACTGAGGGATGAGTGGTTTCATTTGATTTGCATCTCCCTAAGGAGAAAATTGATTTGATTTGTTGATTTATGGTTTAGTGTTCTATTACGGATGAAAATGTGAATTCTCCACTAAGGGAGCAAGTTCAAGTCATCTACAGGAGAAAAGAGGTTGTGAAATTTGCTGAGGGATTAGATTTCAGGATCCATTGGGGAACCAGAAAGACTTGCATCTCATTGGGGATAAGATAATTGATTTGATTTGTTAAATTGGTTTGACTCCACTAGGGAGGAGGGTTTAATTTGTTTCATTTGTTTAGTTTGACTCCACTAGGGAGGAAGGTTGATTTTGTTCCCAGATTTTAAATTTTGAATTTTGGATGACCTTATCGGTTTGTGATGGAGCATACTAAGTAGGGGCCATGTTGGCCTTGATCTAGCTCAGATTTATCAATCCAAAGGGGTATTCTATTAACTACATAGTAGGACTATCCAACAAAAGGGATGGCCTTTCGGTGTGCAACAGTTGTACTAGGAAGAAAGCATAGTAGACTTACATCTTTCAAAGTAGGGATCAGTTGTTGGGGTGATCAGTTGGTAACAAAGCGAATCGAACCCAACCTAAGACTAACTACTGAGTGAATGTCATTGGGGGACATAAATCAGCTCAAAGATAGTCAAAATTATATTTGATAGATCCCATCATTTTGTGATGAACTGCACTGAGTAGGGGCCATGTTGGCCTTGATCTAACACAGATTTACTAATCCAAAGGGAGTAGCTTCCCGGCCAAGGGGAGAACTATCCAACCAAAGGGGTGCCTTTCTATTTGTAGCAGCTAATTTAGAGAAGAAAGCTCGGGGACTCACATCTTTCTTGAATAAAAGACCACTAGGGTGACACATTAACGAGGTAATATGTCAACCTAACCTAGAACTTCTGGGTTTACTTGATCATGCTAGAAAGAATGCGTAGTAGACTTATATCTTCCAAAGTGAAATGACCACTGGGTAACCTATTTATGGCCAAATAGATTGAACGACTGGGGTGACTACCAAGAGGGTGTCATCAGGGGACTTAACTCACTCAAGCAATGGGTAATTTCTATAGGGAGTTTTGTTGATACTGCCCTAAAGATAGGATGCCTGTTGGGAAAGGGGCCACTGGAGGCTTGAATTCCTAATCCACAAGCGAATTAATTTATTTGTTTTGTTTATTTGTTTATCATGGACCCTGTTGGTTTGTGAGGGATCATACTGAGAAGGAGCTTATATTAACCTAGACCTATCTCAGATTTACTAAATCAGGGGAGAATCTATGCATTCGTTAAATAGATTCTCCAACCATAGGGGTGGCTACTAGGAAAGAGAGACTGTCTAATCCAAGAGTAACCCTGATAGTGTCTAAATGGGGTTGCAAAGGATGTGATCCAAATAGAATGCTCGCAAGGGAGGTGAGGGCTTTATCCAAAACTCTGGAGAAGATAATTTGCATAGGTATTCAACAGCCTACTCAAGGAGAAATCTAGAGGACTCACAACTGCCACAAGTGGTGTATCCACCGGGTGAGTCAGTCATCATAGTGAACATCAACCAACCTAGGGTACCCATCAATTTACGATAATCAGCCTAGGAAGAAAGCATCAGGAATAGCCAACCTAAGGTATCCATCTCCTACTTGAAAAATTTAGGGCAGACCAGCTTGTTGTGAGCTTGAATCATCTTGGTTTTATATAACTCGAGGTTTTGGCATGCCAGTAGGCATCTCTCCTCCAAACCATCGAGCTCTTCTAACCACAACTTGGCATTCTACTCTATAGTGATTTTACTATCCATTGCTATCCTTAGTGATGGGAGTTGGACTTCTAATGGTAGAACGACTTCAGAACCATACACTAAGGGGAATGGGGTAGATTGAGTTGAGTTTTTTTGAGTGCGGTATGCCCACAATGCTTACATGCCATGCCTATCATTTGTTGTCATCCAATATCTTCTTTAGTTTCTAGATGAGAGTTTTGTTGAATGCTTTTACTAGGCCATTTTTCCTGGGGTAGTAGATGGTGGAGTATTTCCAATCTATACCGTATCTTCTGGCGAAGCTATCCATATTAATGCTCTTGAATGCAGTATTATTATCATATATAATTCATCAAGGAACCCCCAAACCTATATATGATATAGTTCCTCAAAAACTAGAGCGCATGTTGAGCTGTGACCTCTCTTAGTGGGATTGCCTCCACCCACTTTGAAAAGTAGTTGGTGGCAGCTAAGATGAATCGATGACCCTTGGAAGAAGAAGGATGATGGCCATAATGGTACCAACACTCAAATGGCCATGAGGCTACTGTAGGAAGTAGAATATTGGGTGGTTGATGTAGGACCACACCATGTACCTAACACTGATGGCATCTCCTAGCTATGTTCATGCAATCTGTAATCATAGAAGGTCAATAGTATTCTAGTCTCTTGATCTTTGCTTTCATCTTTGGACCAGATTGATGCGCTCTGCATAGATTTGAATGTGCCTCAGTCACGATGCTATAAGCTTCATGTTTTTCTAAATAACATAACCATATTTGATTGAAGGATCATCGGTACAAGGGCCATCCACGAGAGCATAGGAGAGAACTCTCTATTTCATCTGATGGGCTTGTGACTTCTTGTGAGGTAGTTTTCCTCTAGTCAAGTAATCCATGAATGGTTGCCTCCAATCCAGTTCCTTGCCCTTTTCGTCAATGGCAAACTCCCCTTCAAGAGAAAGTCTCTCGATGAGTTCAACATCAATAAGGGATTGAACTTTTCTATTTTGGACCCTTGTTGGAATGGACTCATCTTCCGGACATGCCAATTCCTTGGCAAGTTTGGCCAAAGCATCTACTACTGTGTTCTCTCCTTGAGGGATCTTGTAAATGGTGACATCAGGAATTTAGGCCAATAGCTTCATGGTGTACTCGCAGTAGTGACGAAGCTTAGGTTTTAGAACCTTATAGGACCCTACAATCTGGTCGATGACCAACTAAGAATCTCCATAGATGTTGATGCTTTTGACACACACTATAATAGCTAACTCCAGAACGACAATCAAAGCCTCATACTCGGCTTCATTGTTGGTGCATGGATTGGAGAGATAGTATGAGAATCTCTGTTGACCTTATTTTTAGAATGACCTCTCAACCTTTCCATCTTAGACATAGGACTTCTCTTAGACACTAAGAGTTCCTTAGTCTTAAGACACTTCTAGTGATTAGGTGAACACTCAACCTAACTCTATAGACTTAGAAGAGTTATCCATAGGAATAGGTCATGCCTTAGTGTGTTAGGAAATTTTCCCACCTTATAGCTTGAACCAAATCCTCACTTCCTTCCTTCAGCCAAATTTCAAAACTCAACCAAACCCAAATCAACTTCAAATTCAAATCAACTCCAAAATCAAATCGACTCCAAGATCAAACCAAACTCAAAACTCAAATCAATTCCAACTTGAATGATTGACTCCAAACTCATATTAACTTCAACTCTAAATCAAACCATGAACCAATTTTAATGGATTTTCTTAAATCATGAGTGAATCAAATAATGAAACCCATTAATCCACCAAATTCAAATTCCAAAATATTTCTTAAGCCCTTTGATTCTATCTTATGGACTTAGCTCAAATAAAATCCAAATCAATTCAAATTCATAAAATTTTCTTATAACCCATTTATATTCTTATTTATATTCACAAATATAAATTAAATATAAATTCAAATATCCAAAATCAAATTCAAAACTTAAACTCAAATTCAACCAAAATCCAACATAAGCCTTTCAAGTCAAAATCTTGAACTTAGCCAAATCAAATTCAAATCAAGTAAAACCCTTGATTTTTCTTCATGATTCAATCAATCCTTCAATCATGAATCTAAATATAAACACAAATTTCAATTATCAAATCAAAATCAAGCTTACCCAAGTCAAACCCATATTCACCCTTTTGACTTAAAATTGTCAAATAAATCAAACCCCATTTGACTTCAAATCTCTTGCAAATGAATTTATATTTCAATCATAAATCCATAAATGAGTTCAACCAAACTTGAATCAAGCCTTGATCAAGCCAACTAAACCCAATTGGCTCACTTGACCCAAAGTCTCCAATTTGACCTACATGAACAAAATCTAATTCAATCCAAATCAAAGTAAATTAAGCCAATCCAAACTTCATGTCATTTTTGTTGATCATCATAGGTTAATCAATTATCATGGGTCAAATCAACCAACTAGCCCATTGACCAAGTCAACCCTTTAACCCATATGAACTCAAACTATCCAAATTATAACCTAAACCAAATTTATTGCAACTAATAGCTCAAGTTCACTCTAAATTGATTAATGAACTTAACCAAAGCCTCAATTAAACCCAATTTGACCAATTGGCCAACTAGACCCAACCTATCCTAATTGACCATGAACCCAACTTGACCTAAAATGTCAAATCAAGCCAAAATCAAATCAAACCAAAATTGATTAATAATTAAAGCTTGCAATATATTCCAAATGATCAATCAAACTAAACCAAGCCATGATTCAAGTCAATTTAGTCAATTGGGTCAAATTGGTAACTTAGCCCAAATTGACCTAAAGGATCAAACTAGCCAAAATCTAAATTAAATCCAAATTAAACTAAATTAATTAAAACTAATTAAACTAATGCAATCAAAATGATCATTTGATCTTGACCCAACTCTAGGTTTGACACAATTTGACCAATTGGTCCTTCTTATTTGATCTAATTTGACCGAATGGGTCAAAATTAAAACCAAATGAATTTCAGATACATGAAATTTGGTCTAACTTACTTTTGACTCATTTTAAATATGGTCAAATCAAATTCAATACCAAATGACCACTTTGCCCTTGGATCAAGGGCATCCCATGACAAAAGACACTTGCCCAAGTGGTCATTTCTCTTCCTTGGCCACTTGGCACTCATCCATTGGTCCACATAAGTACCAAGGACACTGATTTTCTGACTCAAGGAGTGGTTGTGGTAGCCATGACTCATGGAAAGGTGAAATCACCTCACTTATCCCATTAGGACACTTGACATGAAAGACTCTCACCTCCCCTTGGTTAGGACACCCATTTGTCCTTCATGGAAGCCACTTTTCATGCCTTAGCCAACCAAAGTGAGCCACCTAGAATGATTCTCTTCCATTCCTAACTACTCCAAGCCAAATGACATGAGTTTGGAGCCAAAATTTCAAAATAAAAGGTGATTTTTGTTCACTTTTCATTTGGCATTAGATCTGGCATTCACCCATTCCTCTCATTCTCCTCTTAGAGCTCCCAAACCCATTGGTAATTACCCCACTTCATTTTGGAAATATTTCAAAACTAAGTGGATTTGGTGAAATGGTGATCACCGAGGAAACTTCATTTCAACATGAAGGCGAAGATCAAGCTCATTAGGCCTCTTTCACTCACAATGCCAGTCATCCGCCACTAGAAATCGAAGTAACTTTCAAAAACCATAGCCATTTTTAAGATCCTTCATTTGTGATAATTTTCTGCATGATTTTTAGAAATTTATCCTAGATATTTTTTACTTTAAATTATCCCAATTAAAAATAGAATTTTTTGGTATGAATCGACATAAAAATGAGTCCATTTGGACATTCCTTCACTTAGAATCTCTCATTTTTCCCAAAATACCCCTAATTTGACTATTCAGCACTAGTGGGTAGCGGCGATCGATCTGCAGTTGGGATCAATTGGATCATGCGTGAATCTGATAGGCCTTAATAAATGATGATATGGGGTCGATCCCGTGATTCATGATGGGATGGCAGATCATTGATCATATGATTGATCGTGCGATCTAATCTGGAGAACTTCGATCTAGATCGACAAGAGAAGCATCACTCTGATCGGTTACCCATTGGCGATGATAGCGAAATCATACACACGTGGCATGCGGCCGTGTGTATGATCGTGGTGCCGTGATAGATTTCCATGTGTCAACACAAGATCGTGTGTAAATAAGAAAATTAGATTATTTTTATTTAAAAAATTACTTTAAAACGTGAAATTTTAAAAATTCATAGAAAATAAAATACTTAATGAAAAATTGCAAAAAAAAGTGCTTGTTAGATTCTTCTTTCTGAGAGGAATCCAACACACCCAAAATTTCCAAATTTTACTAAGTATTTTAAGCTTAATTTGAGTTTTAGTAAAAATCAAATTTCATTAATTAAACTAAAAATACATGTCAGATTAAGCTGAAATTTTCAGAGATTAAAATTGATGTTAAAATACACCTAACAAAAAAAATTTGAAGTCAAAAGGACCTTTGGATTAAAAGATATTGAATTTTGAGTTTTAAATGATTTATTTCAATAACAAATAAGTACACTTCATAAAAATCACTTAAATCAACTGAAACTTCCTGAATTCAAAACTAATTATAGAAAAATTTAAAAAATACAAACTCGAGTTCATCTTAAAGATAATTCAGAGGAAAATCCAATAAAATTATTTCTGATTGAATTTAAATAGTAGATGTTCCTCAATTAGTTTTTATATAAAAACTTAATAACACTCCTTAATGACTTTATTAATCAATTCCAAACTTCTCAAGCATGTTTAGTGGGATGACTTCTGCCTCCTCTAATTTTTTTGAAATTTATTAATGAGTTAATTAAGAAAATTAATTAATGAACTCCTAATCACTCTCTTAATATAATTAAGGTTAATTAAGCATGTGAATAGTGCTTTAATTCCTTGATTAAGATAATTTAAAATTATTTAAGTGATTAGGAGGTTTATGGAATGATTTTGGGATATTTTCCTTAATCAATTTCCTAAATCCCCTTTCTTCCTTACATCCAAATCTAATTAAGGTTTAATCTACTAATGATCTACTTAATTAATCAAATCAAAGTTTCAAAACCAAAATTAATCCAGAAACTTAATCAATCCTTCTTGGGTAGATACTTAGGTGTTCAATAACCTAAGTAAACTTAAGAAAATCATATCTAACCCACATGTGTGGGAAGGGTTATGAAAGTACTTAAATTAATCCTTTTAGCTTAATTAATCACTAATTGTGAGCCAATTACATTAGGTAACTTTCTTTCTTAGGATGCACTGCTGATTTAAATTCCTTGTGATTTTATGTCACACATTGGTTCATAATTATTTGATTAAATATGTTAAAGTGGTATAGGTAAGGGGAAATTGATGAACTTAATCTACACCTTAACCTAACCAAAGCATAAAATTGATCTAATTACCTAAAAATTAAACTAAAACAATACACATGTTGGAATGGGTTAGGACTAGCAAAAATTTTCACATTTCTCTAATTCAAATTAAACTCAAAATGAAATGAAAGTCTCTTTAAATAACTTTTGATTCTCTTTAAATGATTTTACTTCATAAGATTGTCTTTAAGAATTAATTAGGGTGAGTGAAGTTACATGCATACATCACTTTATTTCTTTCCTATCATGTTAAATGCGTATGTCATATGAAAATTGTGCATTCATGTCTTTTAAAAATAAAATTAAAATAAAAAGTTTTCTTTATGTCAAATTGCATGTTTTGGCTAAAGTAAGATATGAATGGCTATTATCACTACTAAATCCAAAACTATTTTCAAAACTTATAAACCAAACATTACAAATGAAAAGTATGCTATCCATAAGTACTTATGAGCTTGCATGTGAATAATATAAAATGTGTTATGTGATTTTCCCTCTCTTTCTTAACATAGGATTGCATAGGATTTGCAAAGTGTATAGTCCATTTGAAAAGGACATGACACTTGTTTGAAATATTCCTATACACTCTATGTCATGACTTAGGAATTCCACATCACACATATAAATTAAACAACCGAAATCAAACAAACAAATATAAACTTTTTGCATGATTCTCTTTCCATGCATTTTTTTGTACATGCACATGTATTTAAGAAAAGTGGTATATTAGTCTAGACAACCCCGGGGTTGTGAGGCTTTAAGTAGCCCTAAGTAGGTCTTGTACCTTACACCCCAGGTGATAAAATGGCACCGTACTCACTTATGTCTTTTATTTTATTTTATTTTTTGTAATATTTTAACTCTAATAGGATTATATGCTGCATGAAAATAAAGTTATTAAATCCTAGAAGGATGGAGGTGTGTTTCCACCATGTCTCTCAAAGGTCAAACCAAGTTTCTCTGGCAAAGGTGGAAGTCCTCAAATCAAGAGTGAAACAAGATGCATTTGTGCATGGCGTTATAAATGAAATAATCATCCAGCAAAGGGGTTGCTAATTCTTCTATCTTGATTTTAAACCTAAGCTTTAGGTGAGGTTATGAATTTATTATTTTAGATTTAAGTTGTCAAGTTTGCTAAAAGATTTATTTTTCACTAAGTTCCTAATCCACATCCAGGGCATACATAAAGCAAGAAAGAAACTAGGAAAAGATGCCACTTAATGCAAAAATAAATAAATCATCAATCAATTTATAAAGCTAATCAAAAAAATAAGAGGTGTTTACTTGCAAAACCAAAACCAATTGGGTAGCTGAGCTCTACCCTTATACAACTAGGTTTATAAATGAATTAAATTACAATTAAGCAAGGAATTCATTATTATCGGGGTCTTCAAGCTTCATTTCTTCACTCTTCTTTTCTTCTTTCTTCTTATTTTCTTCTTTCTTCTTTGGTTCTTTCTTTGAATGGTTGGAAGGTGGATGCTCCAAGGCTTCATATGGTGTATAAGATATGATCTTATGACCAATGCTCATCCTAATCCCCATAATAATTATTCCAAAATCTTTATTGCATAAATTTACAAGAAAATGAAAAGAATGCAAATCTAACCAACGCATGCAAAATTGAGATTAGCTAAAACAAACCACATAAATTCCAAGCATGTATATTAGAATTATCACCCTACACATGGGTGACTAAGTTCACTTGTCCTATTGGATTATGCTTGGGGTATGGTTTGATGCAAAAGCATTTTTATTTTATTTATGATGTTATGCATAATCTAAAATAATGGTCATGCTAAGATCGCCCTACCATTCATTCTATGAGTATACATCCTAATATCCAATCTAAAATATATATCACAAAATAAAACAAACATCAAACCAGTTGCTTAAAGCTAGAAGTGATGACTTAATGTAGCTTTGAAGAGTGTGGTATGCTTAGCTATGGCTTTAAGTTAGAATTTTTTAAGTGTGAAGCATGTTCAACTTGGGAGGGTTTCATTAGTTATTTAATTATTTTGGGTTGATTTTTTTTCATGTTTTGATTAGGTTCAAGTGAATCCTACAATTAATTACTTAATATAAAGAGAGAAAAAAGACTTCTCTTTCACTAACCTAAGTAATTTCTAAAGTAGATTCACATTTTAGTTTTTTTATTGAATATTTTGATTAAGACTTAATTAATCCTAAGCTTAGATGAACTCTAAATAAACCCATTCAAAAAAGAAAGGCATTTTAAGTTTAAATAAAATGAATTCACAAAATATACATTACTTCATTTCTTTCCCAACATGTCCAACATGCATATGAATGAATCCTAAGCATATCTATACACAAAAATGAGAATATTTAATACACTTTATTATGCATGCTAAGTAATTCATTTGAGGAAATTTGAAAGTTTAAGATGCATGATTTTCATTAAGTAGAAAAGGGGTTTCTTATCTAATTTTCACATGCACACATGAAAGTAAGAAATGCATAAGTGAGTATCGTGTCATTGTTAACCAGAGGTGTAAGATTCATGACCTACTTAGGGCTACTTAAAGCCTCATAATCTTGGGGTTGTCCAGACTAATATACAACTTTCCTTAAATACAAATAAATGTGTTTAAAAGAAATGAATGGAAAAAAGAAAGAATGCAAAAGTTGTATTAGTTGATTTATTTTGTTTATGCAGTTTATATATGTGCAAGCATAGGTTTCCTTAAGTGATAGCATAGAATGAATAGGATATGGAATTAGGCAAGTGTTAGGTTCTTTTCAAATGAACCCACATCTTACAAAATCTATTCAAAACTATACTAAAAGAAAAGATAAGGAGAACCTACAAAAATATCCTTATATTCTCACATGCAAGCTTATATTAAGTATCACTTTTTTTTCTTTTAAAATTTTAATAACAAATTTTGAATAATATATATACTTTCCAACACATGCAATTTTATAAAATAACAATTTAGGAATTTTAAATATGGATGCATGAAACTCACATAACATTTAACATGTGGGAAAGAACTAAAACAATGAAAATATAAACTTTTCACTTTAAAAATCAAAGACAATCTTATGAAATGAAAAAAGTATCAAAGTTAATTTTATTTGGTAGGTATTAACTTGCAATTGTATAAACTCATTACATTAACCAATATTCAAAATAAATACAAAAAAAAATAAGCACCTAGAAAATATGAAATTTGGCTCATAATTAATGTTAATTAAGCTAAGGTTTAATTTAATTTCAAAACACCCTTCACACATATGAATTGGGTTTTGATTTTCTTAATTGAATTTAGGCTCTTAAACACCTAAGCATCTATCCAAAGTAGATTAATTAAGTTTGGAAAGTTTTAGAATTTTAGAAATTAATTAGAATAAATAAAGAAATTAATTAAAGAGAGATTAAGGAAGGGGTTTAGGGAATAGCTTAGGAGAAATACTCCAAAATTATTCCCTAAGCCTCCTATTCACTGGATCTAACCTAAATCAATTCCAATGAGGGATTAAAACACTAATCTCACCCTTAATTATCCTTAATAACATTAAAGGAGTAATTAGGTAATACATTTAGAATTCCCCAAATTAAGCCTTTTATAAATCCCAAGAAAATTAGGGGAGGCAGAAGTCATCCCCCAAAATATACCCAAGAAGTTTGGGATTAAGGTAATTAGAGATAATTAAAATAATTTTCCATTAAAATCTAAAATCAAAGAAAAGTATAATCATCCATTAAAATCATTTTAAAATATTCTAGGTTGAATTATCTTTCCATAGAAATTTACCTCATATTTTTTGATTTTATTGAGGAGATATGAATTTTTTTTGAAGTTTTGATTAAATAAAATTAATTAAATCCTAATCCCCTTAGCTCACGTGACATGGCGGGTAGTTGTGCTTTACATGTGCCTTGAGCCATCCACTTAAATGTTGCATCAAGATGACCTTGTGGCGCGGGATGCGGTTTGGTCCCTACCATTCAATTAAGGATCGAATGGCCAGGGATCATCTCATGGTTTTAAAAAGGATAAAGGATTTATAAAATGTGTGTTTAATCTTGAATATCCATCTAATGGATGGATGCTGATCACCATTCTTCCCTAGGATCATCTAACATGATCTAGGGAAGATCAAACTCGATTGAGCTCATTGGAATGAGACTTTATCTTCAAATCTTCCATGATAAGCCCAACTATGGAATTCATTCCATGACAATTTCTTTACAAGGGCCAACATCTCCTAAGCTAGTGGTCAAAAATTTCATACCTCACGAGCGATCAGGTGCTCAAGATCGATGAGGTAAGTTAGTAAGAAAACCTTGTTGAAAGTTTCAAGCCTTGGGGTTGAGTAGATCTCTCTATGGACCAACACCTCCTCTCCTTGCATGTGGCTTTCATCAAATTCAACCTCTCCTTGCTTTGGGAACTTGAATGAGAGCTTGGGTGCACTTGACTTGATCCCAAGAGTGTGCAAGAGAAAGTGGATTTGAGTGAAGAGAAGTTGAGGATTCAATGAGCTCCTTATTTTCAAGAATTTGAAATGCTCTTTTCAAATCCCTCTTAGAATGCTTAGGAATGCTCTCTGATGGCTCCTAACACTCACTAAGGTTCAATCAATAATGAAGGTGATGATATATCTCCCCCTATGGCAATCGGGCGATCGACACTTGTGTTGTCATTTTGATCCAATTTACCATATGAAAAGGGTTATTTGATCTATTTAGAGTTGGCACATGGTCGATTTGAGCTGTTGAGTGGATTGGTAACCTCTCATGTGCTTGAAATCAAGTGGAGGGAGGTTTTTGAATTAGCCACTTGGGGTTTGATTTTGGCCTTGGGTCCATTTTTCCAAACCCATTGGGTTGGTGCACCACTCTCCATTGGGTCCATACCTATTAGGAATGTATCAAGTTGATATGAGGGCTTGACCAAATTACCCATGGATTAGACCAAAATTTGTTCTATGTCCTAGGGGTAGAATGGTCATTTTGCTGATTTTTGAATTTGAATATGTTGGGTATGTGGAGAAAATAGGTTTAGCCAAGTTTCATTAGATTTGGAGTTAATTTGATATGGTTTGGCTCATGTTGACCCATTTAGGTCAAAATGGGTCAACTTGGGTCAAGTTGACCAAATGGTCACATTTGGTCAAACAAAGGTTAGTCAAGTTCATATGGCCATTTGAAATGTTTTGGTGGCTTTTTTTATTCAATTTGGTTTGAATTTGGCTCATATGACTTCATTTAGGTCAAAAAGTTGGTCAATTTGACCCATTTGATATTTGAGCTAGGTCAAAGTAGGTTTAGGTTTGGTTAGATATGGAATGGATTGGTATCTTTGTTTCCAATCAATTTTGGTTAAGTTTTAATTTGGCTCAACATGACCCCTTTAGGTCAAGTTGGGTTCAAAGTAAATTGGGCTAAGTTAGGTCTAGTTGGCCAATTGAGGCTTTGGTTAACTTTAACAAGTGATTTGGAATGAACTTGACCCATTGGTTTCAATCAATTTGACTTAGATCAAGTTTTGACACATTTTGACTTTTAGGTTAAGTTGGGTCAACTTGGGTCAAGTAAGCCAATGCTAGGTTAACTCAAATGTTGACTTGGTCAAGTTCAAACATAGTTCATGAATGAACTTAGATCAATGGTTTCAAAATAATTTATCCTATGATGGATTTTGGCTATGTTAGGTTTCATTTTGGCTAAGTGTTGACTCAACCCCCAGGTTTGACTCAATTTGATTGGATCATCCCATGATGATTGTTGATCATGATGAGAAAGAGGAGTTTGATTCAATCCAATTTGGTTAGTAGAATTTGGCTCATATAGGGTATTTTAGGTCACTTTGGGTCAAGTCCTAAGTAGTCAAATGGCTTGGTCAAAGCTTGATTTGAGTTTGATTGAACTTGTGTATGGACTTATGATTGAAATATAAATCCATTTGTAAGTGGTTTGAAGTCAAATGGGTTTTGATCCATTTGACAATTTCATATTCAGAGAAAGAATATGAAAGGATTTGGGGTTTGATTTTTAAATTGGATTTTGATTTGGTGATTGAAGTTTGTATTTATATATGAATTCATGATTGTAGGGTTGATTGAATCATCAATAAAAATCAAGGGTTTGGCTTGATTTGAAGTTGATTTGATAAGTTCAATATTTTGGCTTGAAAGGCTTAGGTTGGATTTTGAGTGGATTTGAGTTTGGTTTTTGGAATTGGTTTTGATTGAGTGGATCATCAATATATATATATATATATATATATATATATATATATGAATATAAATAAGAATCTAAATGGATCATGAGAAAATTTCAAGGATTTGAAGTGATTTGATCATGATTTTAATCCATTAAAAGAAATTTAAAGGACTTGGAAAATTTTGGAGTTTGAAGTTTGAATTTTTGAATTTGGTTTGATTGATTTAAATTTATATTTCATTTATATATGAGAACATACATGAG
Organism: Cymbidium sinense; assembly: GCA_021442155.1. Classification (NCBI taxonomy): domain Eukaryota; kingdom Viridiplantae; phylum Streptophyta; class Magnoliopsida; order Asparagales; family Orchidaceae; genus Cymbidium; species Cymbidium sinense. The sequence goes on along the minus strand of CM038221.1, from coordinate 174,918,753 downwards.
TTATGAGAAAATCCCATGAATTTGAATTGATTTGATCATGATTTAGGCTAAGTCCATGAAAGAAAACTTAAAGGACTTAAGAAGGATTTTAGATTTGGAATTTAATTTATGGGTTTGATTTGATTGATTTGTATTTTTATTTCATTTGTATATGTAAATATAAATGAGAATATAAATGAGTTATGAGAAAATCTCATGAATTTGAATTGATTTGATCATGATTTAGGTTAAGTCCTTAAGGATGGACTTAGGAAAATTTAATGAATTAATTTTGAATTTTAGTTTAGCCTGATTGGTTTGAATTTGTATTTCATTTATATATATAAATATAAATGAGAATATAAATGAATTATGAAAAAATCTTAAAGATTTGATTTGGTTTTGATCATGATTTAGGTTAAGTCCTAAAGAAGATTAAGGACTTAAGAAGGATTTTAGACTTAGGAATTTAATTCATGGGTTTCAATCATGGATTTCAGTCACATGGAGTTGATTTGAGTTTTGAGAAAATCAAATAAGATTGATTTGGAGTTTGACTTGAAGGAAAGAAGGTGAGGAATGGTTCAAGATAAGGGTAGGAAAATTTTCCTAACACTCCAAGGCATGACCTATTCCTATGGCTAACTCTAAGTCTCTAGGTTGAGTGTCCACCTAATCATTAGATGTGTCTTAAGACTAAGGAACTCTTAAAGTCTAAGAGAAGTCATATGTCTAAGATGAAGGGGTTGAGAGCTCATTCTAAAAATAAGGTCAACAATCATCAATCAGATTTTTGGGTCCTACAAGGTTCTCAAACCCAAGCTTCGTCATTTCCACGAGCATACCATGAAGTTGTTGTCCCAAATCCCCAAAGTCACCATCTACAAGGTTCCCCCAACAGAGAACATAGTAGCTGATGTTTTGGCTAAACTTACTAAAGAATTGGCATGTCCGAAAGATGAGTCCATTCCAATAAGGGTCCAAATAGACAAGTTATATTCCTTATTGATGCTGAACTCATCGAGAGACTTTCTCTTGAGGGAGAGATTGTTGTTGCCTATAAAGATAAGGAGCTGGATTGGAGGCAACTGTTCATAGGCTATTTGAACACTAATAAACTACCTTAAGAAAAGCTCATCAAATGAAATAAAGGGCTCTCTCCTATGCTCTCATTGATGGCACCCTATACTGACGGTCCTTTGATCAAATATGGTTACGTTTTTTAGATAAACACGAAGCCCATGGCATTATAACTGATGTACATTAAGGTCTATGCAGAGCGCATCAATCTAGTTCAAAGATGAAGATCAAGATCAAGATACTAGGATACTACTGGCCTTTGATGATTACAGACTGCATAGATGTAGCTAGGAGATGCCATCAGTGTCAGGTACACATTATGATCCTACACCAACCAGCCAACATTCTACACCATGCATTGGCTTCATGGACATTTGAGTGTTGGGGTACTGACATTGTGGGTCCTATCGATCCTCCTTCTTCCAAGGGTCATCGATTCATCTTAGCTACCATCGACTACTTTTCCAAGTGGGTGGAGGCAATCCCACTCAGAGAGGTCACAAAACATGTGCTTCGCTTTTCGTAAACCATGTCGTATATAGGTTCAGGGTGCCTCAACGAATTATATCTGATAATGGTACTGCATTCAAAAGCACCAAGATCAATAGCTTCGCTAGAAGACATGATATGGATTGGAGATACTTCACCATCTACTATCCCAGAGAAAATGGCTTAGCAGAAGCATTCAATAAAACTCTCATCCAAATACTAAACTGCTCCACATACTGAACTCCAACTCAATCAACCCTATTTTCTTTAGTGTATGGGTCTGAAGCCATTTTACCTTTAGAAGTTCAACTCCCATCACTAAGGTTAGCATTAGGTAGCAAGATCACTCTGAGTAGAATACAAAGTTGTAGTTAGAAGAGCTCGAAGGTTTAGAGGAGAGTCGCCTACGGGCGTGCCAGAACCTTGAGTTGTATAATGCCAAAATGATTCAAGCTCACAACAAGCTGGTCCACCCTAAGTCTTTCCAAGTAGGGGAACTTGTGTTAGTCTTAAAGAGACCAATTATTGCCCGTTGAAAGATGGGAGGCAAGTTTGAACCCACTTTGAAATGCCCCTATGTCATAGAGAAGGACCAAGGAGGATCTTATCAGCTTATTGATTGTGAAGGGGAACACCCGATGCATCCAATTAATGGCCTCTATTTGAAGAAATATTACCCATAGAAATTATGTTTGAAAATAATTTTATCAATCAACAAAAATCTGATTCCATTTCACCAAAATCTTTTCTTCGTTCTAAGCATTGTTTGCTTGTCTTGCAAATCTACCATGAGGTGTTAAGGTTAGGAGTAAGAGAACCCAAATGGCATCATATCTGTCTTCACAACACGAACACATTCCCAAGCGCTACGATAATAGGTGTGAGAGAACCCAAGAGGCATCCTATTTCGATTAACACAATTAAGTTAGGTGTGAGAGAACCCAAGCAACATCCTTTCTTGGTGGGAATCCTGGTTGCCATCTATGGCACCATTTCATCAAAATCCCAGTGTGTTTAAGGTAGGTGTAATAGAACCCAAGAGACATCATATTCCTTTTAACACAAGCATAAAAATAAACACATATCTTTTACCTTGGGCTATTTTTGATGTGAGAGGAAGCCCCTTGTGGCACTCACTCATTAGCTGCTCTAGGTCGGGTCTACATGTTACCTCTCTAGTATGTCACTCCAGTAGTCCCTTGTTTAGAAGATGTGAGTCCCTGCGCTTTCTTCCTAACTTGACTTGTGCAAACTAATGAGCGTCTTGTTAGTATGGTATACTTCACTGCCCAGTCAGTAAGCTACCTCATGTTGATTTTTTTTAAGAAGATGTGAGTCCCCAAGCTTTCTTCTTGAACTAATCATCATGATCTAACTAGGTTGAGTATATTTAAGGTCTACTATAAGTCCCCCAGAGGCTCCTTTTCTCTTGACTACATTTGAGATATAAGTATAATATTCACTTAGCTGTTGCCGGATGGCACCTATCGAGCCAAAGATAGACTATCCCAGCAATCAGTTCCACTATAGGAAGATGTGAGTCTCTGAGGTTTCTTCCTAGGCTAATTATTGAAAACTGACATGCACCTTAGGTAGGTTGATGTTCGCTATGCTAACAGTGACTCACCCAGTGGATACACCACTCTTGGTAGATGTGCATCCCCGTGCTTTTTCCTTGAGTTTGCCAACCAATACCTATTTGATATATGAATAGCCATGTCATCTTCTCCAGGGTTTTGGATTAAGCCCTTAGCAGCCCCTGTCCCTGTGGGCATTCTATTTGGATCACATCCTTTGCGACCCCATTTAGACACTACCCGGGTTACTCTTGGATTGGACAGTCCCTCTTTCCTAGTAGCCACCCATGTGGTTGGAGAATTCATTTAATAGATGCACAAATTCTCCCTTGGTTCAGCAAATCTGAGATAGGTCTAGGATAATATATGCTCCTTCTCAGTATGATCCCTCGCAAATAAATAGGGTCCGTGATAAATAAATAAACAAACAAAATAAATTAATTCTCTTGTGGATTAGAAATTGAAGCCCCCAAAGGGCCCCTTTTCTCAAGTAGGCATCTTATCTTTAGGATAATGTCAGCAAAACTCTCTATAGGAATTGCCTGACTACCTAAGTTGAGATATATCCTCGGGTCGATACTCACTCCATAGTCGCCCTTAGGTAGGTTCAATCTATTTTTCCACAAGCAGGTTACCCCAACGGTCATTCTGCTTTGGAATATGTAATACTATGATGCATTCTTCCTAGCATGACTATCACAAATTGATGGGTAGCCCTAGGTCAGGTTTGATTTATTGCCCAAAGCAATCGATCACCCCAATGGTATTTTGTAGTGGAAGATGTGTGACCCTAAGCTTTCTTCCCTCGAATTGATCATTGCAAATTGGAAGGCACTCCTTTGGTTGAATAGTTCTCCCATCGGCAGGGAAGCTACTCCCTTCGGTTTAGTAAATCTGAGATAGGTCTAGGCTAACATTAGCTCCTTCTCAGTGTGATCCATCACAAACCAACAAAGTCCATCAAAATAAACAAATTTAAAATAAAATTAATCTTGACTATCCTTGAGCTGATCTAAGTCCCCGACGCTTCACTTAATAGTCGCTCAATTTGCCCAAAATCATGACAGTGGTTCCTTGTTTTGGAAGATGTGAGTCCCCACACTTTCGTCCTAACTTAATCATTACACACTAAAAATCATCCCTCTGGTTAGTTAGTCCTACCTTGTGGTTGGTAGACTATTCTCATTGGATTGGTAAATCTAAGTTAGTTCAAGGCCATCACGGCCCCTACTCAGTACAGTCCATTGCAAACTGATGGGACCCATCAAAATAGACTAAAAAATGAAATTAATTTTTTGCTATCTTTGAGCTGATTTAAGTCCCTAAGAGGCATTCACTCAATAGTTAGCTCTAGGTTGGGTTCAATATGTTACCTTCTAATAGATCACCCCAGTAACTGGTCTTTACTTTGGAGGATGTAAGTCTACTATAGTTTCTTCTTAGTACAGCTACTGCATACTGAAAGGCACCCCTTTGGTTGGCTAGGCCTACTATGTGATTGGTAGACTACCCCTTTTAATTGGTAAATCTAAGCTAGGTCTGGGCCCTCATGGCTCTTACTTAGTGCGATCCATCGCAAAACCACAAGGTTCATCCTAAATCCAAAATTTAAAATCTGAAATAAATTCAACCCTCTTCTCTCAATAAAGTCAAACAACAAACAAAACAAATTCAATAAAACAAATCCAATCAACCTCCCCAAGTGGAGTTAATTAAATCAAAATAATCAAAACAAATTAAACAAATCAAATCAATCTCTCCAGTGAGACTCAAATCCAACCTCTCATCCCTCAGCGGATGACTTGAACCTTTTCCCTTAGTGGAAGGTTTACATACTCAATCCCTAGTGGATTCCTCCTTCACTCTTATGTCTTGGACATGAGTAGAGTCACATTGCACTAAGCTCTTGATTCCTTCTACACCTTGGGTTGGGAGTAGATCATTTTTGTTAGTGCTTCTGATCGTTCGGTGTTGTTGATCGTTCTGGTCAACACCAATATGTGTAGTGTACCTTGTCAGTCATACCACGCCTATTGGGTTCCCTTTGTTGACCTCATTTCTAGAATGAGCTCTCAACCATTCCATCTTAGACATAGGACTTCTCTTAGACACTAAGAGTTCCTTAGTCTTAAGACACTTCTAGTGATTCGATGAACAGTCAACCTAATCCTAGAGACTTAGAAAAGTTAGCCATAGGAATAGGTCATGCTTTAGGGGTGTTAGGAAATTTTCCTACCTTATAGCTTGAACCAAATCCTCACTTCCCTCCTTCAAGTCAAATTTCAAAACTCAAATCAACTTCAAATTCAAATCAACTCCAAAATCAAATCAACTCCAAGATCAAATCAAACTCCAAACTCAAATCAATTCCAACTTGATTGATTGACTCCAAACTCATATTAACTTCAACTGAATCAAACATTGAACCAATTTCAATGGATTTTTTCAAATCATGAATCAATTCTAAATAATTGAAACCTATGAATAAAATTCATAACCAAATTTAAATTTCAAAAATATTTCCTAAGACCATTGATTATATCTTATGGATTTAGCTCAAATCAAATCCAAATCAATTCAAATCCAAGAAATTTTTTTATAACCAATTTATATTCTCATTTATATTCACAAATATAAATGAAATATAAATACAAATATCCAAAACCAAACTCAAAACTCAAACTCAAATTCAACCAAAATCCAACCTAAGCCTTTCAAGTCAAAATCTTGAACTTAGCCAAATTAAATTCAAATCAAGTCAAACCGTTGATTTTTCATCATGAATCAATCAAACCTTCAATCATGAATCCAAATATAAACCCAAATTTTAATCATCAAATCAAAATCAAGCTAACCAAGTCAAACCCTTATTCACCCTTTTGACTTGAAATTATCAAATGAATCAAAACCCATTTGACTTCAAATCTATTTCAAATGGATTTATATTTCAATCATAAATCCATATGTTAGTTCAAACAAACTTGAATCAAGCCTTGATCAAGTCAACTAAACCTAATTGGGTCACTTGACCTAAACTAGCCAATTTGACCTATATGAACTAAAATCCAATTCAATCCATATCAAAGTGAATTAAGCCAATCCAAACTTCATGTCATGTTTGTTGATCATCATAGGTTAATCAATTATCATAATTGGGGTCAACTAGCTCATTGACCAAGTCAACCCTTTAACCTATATGAACCCAAACTAGCCAAATTGTAACCTAAAAAAAATTGATTGCAACTAATGGCTCAAGTTCACTCCAAATTGATTATTGAACTTGGTCAAAGCCTCAATTAAATCTAATTTGACCAATTAATCAACCTAGCCCAATTGACCATGAACCCAACTTGACCTAAAAGGTCAAATCAAGCCAAAATCAAATCAAATCAAAATTGATTAAAACTAAAGCTTGCAACATATTCTAAATGATCAACCAAACTCAAACCAAGCCATGATTCAAACCAATTTAGTCAATTGGGTGAAATTGGTCAACTTAGCCTAAATTGACCTAAAGGTTCAAATTGGCCAAAATCCAAATTAAACCAAATTAATTAAAACCAATTGAACCAATGCAATGAAAATGATCATTTGAACTTGACCCAACTCTTGGTTTGATCCAATTTGACCAATTGGTCAACCTAACCCATTTTGACCCAATTTGACCCAAATGGGTCAAATTGACCCAAATTAAACCATATGAATTTCAAATGACATGAAATTTGGTCCAACTTACTTTTGACTCATTTTAAATATGCTCAAATCAAATTCAATACCAAATGACCACTTTTCCCTTGGGTCAAGGGCGTCCCATGAGAAAAGACACTTGCTCAAGTAGTCATTTCTCTTCCCTGGCCACTTGGCACTCATCCATTGGTCCACATAGGCACCAAGGACACTAAATTTCTGACCCAAGGAGTGGTTGGGGCAGCCATTACTCATTGGGGAGGTGAAATCACCTCACCTCTCTCATTAGGACACTTGGCATGAAGGACTCTCACCTCCCTAGGACACCCATTTGTCCTTCATGCCAGCCACTTTCCATGCCTTAGCCAACTAAAGTGAGCCACCTAGGATGATTCTCTTCCATTCCGAACCACCCCAAGCCAAATGACATGAGTTTAGAGCCAAAATTTTTTTAAAAAAAGGGTGATTTTCATTTACTTTTCATTTCAAGGCATTAGAGGGTGAAGCATCCACCCATTCCTCTCATTCTCCCTCTCCTAGAGCTCCCAAACACATTGGCAATCATCCCCACTTAATTTTGGGGAGAAATACTTCAAAACTAAGTGGATTTTGGTGAGGAAATGGTGATCACCGGAGGAAACTTTATTTCGACGTGAAGGTGAAGATCGAAGCTCATTCTAAGGCCAATTCCCTCACTCAACAGCATGCTTGAGTCATCACCACTATCAAAAATCATCCCTGGTGAGGTAACTTTCAAAAACCATAGCAGACCTTGGGATCCTTAATTTGTGATGATTTTTTGCATGATTTTTAGGAATTTACCCTTTCGACCTCATTTTCAAAAGGTGCTCTTAACCCCTCCATCTCAAACATAGGACTCCTCTTAGACTTTAAGAGTTCCTTAGTCTTAAGACTTATCTAGTGATTAGGTGGACACTTAAACCTAGCTCTAGAGACTTAGAAGAGTTAGCCTTAGGAATAGGTCATGCCTTAGGGGTGTTAGGAAAATTGCCTACCCTTAGCTTAAACCACTCCTCACTTTCCTTCTTTCAAATTCAAATTTCAAATCAATTTTATTATTTTTCTCCAAATGCAAATCAACTCCATATGATTGAAATCCATGACCAAAACCCATCAAAAATTCCTAAGTTCAAAGTTTGTCTAAGTCCTTAATGTTGCCTTTATGGACTTAACCAAAATTATGATTCAAACCTATTCAAATCTTTGAGATTTTCTGATAATTCATTTATATTTTCATTTATATCCACATATATAAATGAAGTATAAGTTCAAACCAATCAAACTAAACACAAAATTCCAATTCAATTCATAAAATTTTGCTTAAGTCCTTAATTTTCCATTAATGAACTTAGCCAAAACCTTGACCAAATCAATTCAAACTCATGAGATCTTCTCAAAACTCATTTATATTCTCATTTATATTCACATATATAAATGAAACAAAAATATAAATCAGTCAAATCAAGTCCTCAAATTAAATCTCCAATTTAAAAATCTCCTTAAGTCATTAATTTTCCATTAATGCACTTAGCCTAAATCATGATTCAAATCAATTCAAACTCATGGGATTTTCTCAAAATCATTTATATTCTCATTTATACTCACATATAAAAATGAAATATAAATATAAATCAATAAAATCAAATCAAAGAATTAAATTCCCAATTTAAAATCTCCTTAAGTCATTAAATTTCCATTAATAGACTTAGCCTAAATCTTGATCAAACCATCTCAAACTCATGAGATTTTCTCATAATTATTTTATATTCTCATATATAAATGAAATATAAATATAAATCATTCAAACCAAATTCAAAAATTCAAATTCCAAACTCCAAAGTTTTCCTAAGTCCTTAAATCCTTCTTAATGGGCTTAGCCCAAATCATGATCAAACCACTTCAAATCCTTGAAATTTTCCCATGATCCATTTATATTCTCATTTATATTCACATATATAAATGAAATATAAATTCAAACAATCAAAACCAATTCCAAAAATCAAACTGAAATTAACTCAAAATCCAACCTAAGTCTTTCAAATCAAAATCTTGAACTTATCCAAATCAATTTCAAAACAAGCCAAACCCTTGATTTTCTCTCATGATTCAATCAACCCTACAATCATGAGCTCGTATATAAATCTAAACTCCAATCAAACAATCAAAACCTAAGTCAAAAATCAAAGCCAAATTCCTTTCATATTCTTCCTTTGAATATGAAATTGTCAAATGGACCAAAACCCATTTGACTTCAAACTACTTATAAATAGATTTATGTTTCAATCATGAGTCCATATATAAGATCAACCAACTTCAAATCAAGATTTGACCAATCCATTTGACCCACTTTGGCTCACTTGGCCCAAAGTGACCTAAAGTACCCTTATGAGCTAAATTCTAATCCTAACCAAATTGGACCAAACTCATATTTTCCTCTCATCATGATCAACAATCATCATGGGATGATCAATCAATCAAATTGAGTCAAACCAAGTCAGCTCTTAGCCCAAAATGAAACCTAACATAGCCATATTCCACCATAGGCCAAATCGATTGAAACCATTGATCTAAGTTCACTCATGACCTATGTTTGAACTTGACCAAGCCAACATTTGAGCCTAGCCCATTGGCCACTTGACAAAGTTGACCCATTTTAACCTAAGGGGTCAAAATGTGTCAAAACTTGATCTAAGCCAAATTAAAACCAATGGGTCAAGTCCATCCCAAATCACTTATGGAACTTGACCAAAGCCTCATCCCAACTAGACCCAACCCAAATTCTCAATTTTAGACCCAACATGACTTAAAGGGGTCATGTTGAGCCAAATTTGAACTTAACAAATTTTTTTTGGAAACAAAGATACTAATCCACTCAATATGACTAACCAAACCTAAACCTACCCTTGACCTAGCTCAAATAGGTCAACTTGACCCATTTGACCTACATGAAGTCATATAAGCCAAATTCAAAACTATACCAAATTGAATCAAACCAAAGCCACCAAAACATTTCAAATGGTCATATGAACTTGACCCAACCCTTGATTTGACATAATTTGATCGGACAGCAGAGATCAAATTGCGTGCGTCGCTAGCCATCGTTTGGGATTTGACATTGAAGTAAACCCCTCACAGAGTGATGCATGCAAAGCGCGCTAACCGCCATTGCCACGCATCGTGCTGTGAGCTAGAGGATTAGTTAGGGTTATTTAAAATGCCTTAATTAATTTCTATTAATCTAGGGATCTTCTAAAATTCATAACTCTAGAAAAATCAAAAAAAATCTGAAATAAAATCTTATGGAAAGATAATTCAACCTAGAATATTTTAAAATTAATTTCAATGGGTTTTGAATTATATTTTTCTCTGAATTTAGATTTTATTAGAAAATTTATTTTGATAATTACTTTTTAATTAAGGGTCTGATTAATCCCAAATTTCTTGGGTATGTTTTAGGAATGACTTCTGCCTCCCCTAATTTTCTAGGGATTTATTGAAGTCTTTATTAAAATAATTGCATATGAAATTCTTAATTACCCTCCTTATGTAATTAAGGATAATCAGGGTATGATTAGTGATTTTAACCCATGATTAGGGTTGATTAAGGTCAGATCCAGTGAGTAGGAGGTTTATGGAATATTTTTGGAGCATTTCCCCAAAGCTATTCCCTAAACCCCCTTTTCTCTCCTTAATCTCCTCTTAATTAAGGGTTAATTCATTAATTATCCCCTTAATTAATTTCTAAAAATTCTAAAAAGTTCCAGAAGTTAATTAATCTACTTTGGGTAGATGCTTAGGTGTTTAATAGCCTAAGTTCAATTAAGGAAATCAAAACCCAATTCATAAGTATGAAAGGGTGTTTTGAAATTACTTAAGCTAAATCTCTTAGCTTAATTAACTTTTAATTGTGAGCCAAATTGCATTAGGCCTTTTCTTATTAGGTGCATTGCAAATCTAAATTCCTTGTGAGTTTTTTATGTCATGTCATTTACCCATAATTATTTGGTTAATTATTCTAAGATGATTACGATTTAATTAAGTACTTAATTCATACCTTAACCTAATTAACACATAATAATGGATTTAATTATCTAAAATTAAACAAAAATATCAAACACATGTGGGAAGGGGTTAGGAACAGTAAACTCATCTCACCTTTTCAAAATTAAATCAAACTCCAAACTAAACAAAAATCACTTTGAATTCACTTTGATTTATTTTAAACTTTCTTATTCTATAAGAATGTCTTTAGGATTTAAGTGAAGTGAACTTGTTTACATGCTTTGATTGCTTTGAATCTTTCTCCAACATGCTAAATTTGTATTTCATGTGGTTTCATGCATTCATATTTTTCAAATTACAATTTTAAAAATGAAATTGTTTACTTTATGCCAAATTTCCATGTGTTGGCTAAAGTAAAACTATGAATGCCTATTATCACTACTAAATCCAAATTATTTGTAAAATATATAAATTAAATACCAATTCTTAAAGTGTGCTACTTATACTTTAATTATAAGCTTGCATGTGTAAAGGTATGCTTAGCATAGGTTTCCTTTCTTTCTTATGTTGGTATAGTTTTGAATAGGAGTTAGTAAGATGTAAAGTTCATTTGAAAAGAACCTAACACTTACTTAATTCCATACCCTATTCATCCCTATGCTATCACCTAAGAAGGGTTACCTATACTTGCATACATAAATTTCATAAAATAAAATGAATCCATTAAAAAAATTGTTGCATTTCTATTTCATTTCTTTTATACACACATGTTTGTATTTAAGGAATGTGGTATATTAATCTGGACAACCTCGAGATTGTGAGGCTTTAAGTAGCCCTAAGTAGGTCTTTTACCTTACACCTCTTGTTAATAATGGCGCTATACTCACTCATGCCTTTCTTACTTTCATGTGTGTATGTGAAAATTTGGATAAGGAAAACCCTTTCTACTTAAGAAAAAATCATGCATATTTAATTTCTAAATTTCCTTAAATGGGTTACTTAGCATGCATCATAAAGTGTGTCTAATACTCCCATTTGTATGTATAGATATGCTTAGGGTTCATCCATATGCATGTTATATATGTTGGGAAAGAAATGAAGTGATGTGTGTTATGTGAATTTTTGATTCATTTTATTTAATATTAAAATGCCTTTCTTTTTAATAGGTTTGTTTAGAATTTATCTAAACATAGGATTAATTAAAAGATTTAATCAAAGCATTCACCTAAATAAAACTAAAATATGAACCTACTTTAGAAATTACTTAGGTTAGGAAGGAAAGAGAAGTTCTCTTCTCTTTCCTCTCTTCATAACTTAGTAATTATAGGATCCACTTAAACCAAATAAAAATATTAAATAAAATCAACCCAAAATAATTAAATAACTTAAATGAAACCCTCCTCTAAGTTGAACATGTTCTTCACACTTAGAAAATTTAAACCTAAAGCCATAGCTAAGCATACCACACAAGCCTTCAAAGCACACACATTAGCCTAAGTCACCACTTCTAGCCTTAGGTTAGCTCAGTGCATGGTTTGATGTTTATTTTGTTTTGTGATATATGTTTTAGATTGGATGTTAGGGTGTATGCTCGTATAATGAATGGTAGGACATTCTTAGTCCAACTATTCTTTTTTGCAGGGGATTGTGCTTAAGGGGCACTATCATAAATAAAAATATAAATGCTTTTTTGCTTGCAGGTGCTTCATGCCCCTAAGCATAATCCATAGGCTAGGTGGACTTAGTCACCCATGTATGGGGTGATAAGTCCAATATACATGCTTGGGATTTATATTTTTCATTTTAGCTAACATTTGTTCTACATGTGTTAGTTAGATTTCCACTTTTCCTTTTCATGTAAATTTGTGCAATTATAATTTTGGAATGATTGTTATGGGGATTAGGATGAACATTGGTCATAAGATCGTATCTTATGCACCATGTGAAGCCTTGGAGCATCCATCATCCAACAGACCAAAGAAGAAAGAAGAAAAGAAGAAAGAAGAAGTAAAGCTTGAAGACCCCCATAACAATGAATTCCCTGCTTAATTATAATTTAATTGATTTGTAATCTGGGTTGTATAAGGGTAGAGCTTTTGATGATGGGTTTGTGATGGTGCCCTCTTTTATTCTTTTTAACTTTATAAATTGGTTGATGATTTATTTAGCTTTTGCATTAAGTGGCATGCTTTTCCTAGTTTATTTCTTGCTTTATGTATGGCCTAGATGTAGATTAGGCTCTTTAGAGAAAAAAAATCTTCTTCCCAACTTAACAACTCAAAATAAAATTAAACAACTCATAACCTCACCTAAAGCTTAGGTTTAAAATTAACATAAAAGAATTAGTAACCCCTTAGCTGGATGAGCATTTCTTTTATAATATCATGCACAAATGCATCTTATTTCACACTTGATTGGATGGCTTCCACCTTTGCAAGAGAAATTGGCTTGACCTTTGAGAGCTATAGTGAGAACTCACCTCCTCCCTTCTCACTGATTTTGGTCAATAACCTTTTTTCTCATGCATTAGTCATATGAATCCTATTAGCCTTAGTCAAAATAATTGTCCAAAATGAGAATAAAATGAAATTTGAATTGCATTATATTTAGGTCATTTGACGCATGTCCCTTTACATGATCTAGTCTCTTTAGGAAGTGAGTTTAAGGACTTAGTCTCTTTCTAAATAAATAACAACTTAGCTATCTTGCATAAGCATAAAGACTTTCCTACATGTATTTAATATCGTAGGAGGAGTTAGTTGGTGGCCACCCAGGCTGTTGTAAGTCAAGCGGGTGGTTTATTTTCTTAGGAGGCAAACCAATTACCCATTTTTTGCCTTAGATTTAGGTTATGTTTTCAGCTCTCGCCAAAGCTCCCTATATTTAGGTTCTGAGGTTGCTTCTCCCCTTTGTGGACCATAAGCTTAATTCTTCACCTCTTAGGCATTTCCTTAATCTTGTGTTAAGTAATCTTAAGTCTTAAATTTCTAATGAAAAATGCAACTCAAATAAACTAAATCAATTTCAAAAATGTAAAGCCCAATGGTAGGATAGTTTGAGATGTTCGCTATGTTTCCTAGGATCATGGCCATCTCCTACTTATCTTTCATTTTGGCTTTGATGATAACTCCCTCTTTCGATCAATCCCATTTGATCTTAAAAAATAAACAAATCTATTGATAGCCCTTTCCTATTGAAATCTTTAATGACTACGATCATTTACCTTAATCAAGAGTTTTCCTATGGGATCTCAGCCCTTAGGATGTAATTAACTATGGGGGCTTGCCTCGAGAACTTAACTAACCTAGTTTAAAATAAACCCTTTACTTTTCATAAAGTAGGAGAAGAATCTCGGTACATTTGCACATCCTTAGGAGTCCTTATTGAGTTGATTAGATCCATTAAAGAGTAGTGACTTCTATCATTCGAGATAGTACATTATTTTCTTGATGATGTACCAATCACACAGTCTAGGATGCATGGCATCCTAAAAAGACAAATTTCTATAAGTGTATTATCCTCTATCATTTCTCACCAACATATTTGAAAGGTGAGTCGACCCCTTATAGGAATTTTACTCCACAACCCTAGATAATCTAGTATTTTTACTTTAAATCATCCTAATTAGAAAATAAATTTTTTTGTGAATCGATGCAAAAACGAGTCCATTTGGACAAGTTTTCACTTAGAATCTCTCATTTTTCCCAAAATACCCCTCATTTCACAATTCTGCCAGGTAGTCCGATCCCATGGTTCGCGATGGACGGATCATGTAATCGTCGTCAGCGATCGGATGATGCATTCGATAATCTCACGGTTCGATCAATCGGCTGATGCCATCGTCGATCACGGCTTCCCCTCATATCGTCGATACGTGGATCTTCGCCGATGAGACGATCCAGTGAACCACGCATCGCTCTTATGCATTGATTCCGCCCATTCGGTAGCGGCCGGGTGCCAATAGCGGCGTGGTGCATGTAAATGGCACCATGCATCTAATCTTGTGGCACCACATTCCCATGTCAGCGCCGCGCGCGATGCTGACTATTCTAAATAAGAAAATTGGATTTTTTTTATTTATTTTAAAAATTACTTTAAATCACCTGAAACTTCAAAACTTCATAAAAAATAAAATACTTAATGAAAAATTCAAACAAGTCTTGTTGGATTCATCTCTTTGAGAGGAATCCAACAAATCCTAAATCCCTAAATTTTATTAAGTATTTTGAGCTTAATTTGAGTTTTAGTAAAAAATAAAATTTTATTAATTAAACTAAAAATACATGTCAGATTAACCTGAAATTTTTAGAGATTAAAATTGATGTAAAAATACACCTACCATAAAACATTTCAAGTAAAAAGGACATTTGGATTAAAAAATATTGAATTTTGAGTTTCAAATGATTTGTTTCAATAAAATAAATTAACAAACTTCATAAAAATCACTTAAATCAACTGACATTTCCTAAATTCATAATTAATTATAGAAAAATTCAAAAAATACAAACTCTAGTTCATCTTAAAGATTATTTAGAGGAGAATCCAATAAAGTTGTTTCTAATTGAATTTGAATAGTATATTTTCCTCAATTAGGGTTTATTTGAAAACTTAATATTTCTAATTACTCCCTAATGACTTCATTAATTAATTCCAAACTTCTGCATATTTAGTGGGATGACTTTAGCCTCCTCTAATTTTCTTGGAATTTATTAATGAGTTAATTATGGAAATTAATGAACCCCTAATCACTCTCTTAATGTAATTAAGGTTAATTAAGCATATGAACAGTGGTTTAATTCCTTGATTAAGATAAATAAACATTTTTAAGTGATTAGAGATTTATGGATTGATTGTTGAATATTTTTCTTAAGCTATTCCCTAAATCTCCTTTCTTCCTTAAATCCAAATCTAATTAAGGGTTAACCCACTAATGATCTACTTAATTAATCAAATCAAAATCTCAAAACCAAAATTAATTCAAAAACTTAATCAATCTTTTTCTTGGGTAGATACTTAGGTGTTCAATAACCAAGATAAACTTAAGGAAATCATACATAACCCACATGTGTGGGAAGGGTTATGAAAATACTAAAATCAAATCCTACAGCTTAATTAATCATTAATTGTGAGCCAATTGCATTAGGTACCTTTCTTTCCTAGGATGCACTACTGATTTAAATTCCTTGGGATTTTATATCTTACATTGGCTCATAATTATTTGATTAAATATGTTAAAGTGGTATAAGTAAGGGGAAATTAATGAACTTAAT
Organism: Cymbidium sinense; assembly: GCA_021442155.1. Taxonomy (NCBI): domain Eukaryota; kingdom Viridiplantae; phylum Streptophyta; class Magnoliopsida; order Asparagales; family Orchidaceae; genus Cymbidium; species Cymbidium sinense. Next base: position 174,902,648 of record CM038221.1, on the reverse strand, counting down.
CTACACCTTAACCTAACCAAAGTGTAAAATTGATATAATTAACTAAAATAATACACACATGTGGGAATGGGTTAGGACTAGCAAACCTTTTCACACTTTCCTAATTCAAATTAAACTCAATACAAAATGAAAGTCTCTTTAAATAACTTTTGATTCTATTTAAATGATATTACTTCATAAGATTGTCTTTAGGAATTAATTAGGGTGAGTGAAGTTATATGCTTACATCACTTTATTTTTTTCCTAGAATGCTAAATGTGTAAGTCATATGAAAATCATGAATTCATGTCATTTGAAAATAAAATTAAAATGAAAAGTTTCCTTTATGTCAAGTTGAATGTTTTGGCTAAAGTAAGATATGAATGGCTATTATCACTACTAAATCCAAAACTATTTTCAAAACTTATAAACCAAACATTACAAATGAAAAGTATGTTATCCATAAGTACTTATGAGCTTGCATGTAAATAATATAAATTTTGTTATGTGATTTTCCCTTTCTTTTTTTACATAGGATTGCATAGTATTTGCAAAGTGTATAGTCCATTTGAAAAGGACATGACACTTGTTTGAAATCTATTCCTATTCACTCCTATGTCATGACTCAATAAAGAATTCCACATCTCACATAAATTAAACAACCAAAATCAAACAAACTAACATAAACTTTTTACATGATACTCTTTCCATGAATTTCTTTTTGTACATGCACATATATTTAAGAAAAGTGGTATATTAGTCTAGACAACCCCGGGGTTGTGAGGCTTTAAGTAGCCCTAAGTAAGTCTTGCACCTTACACCCCTGGTGCTAATAATAGCATCGTACTCACTTATATCTTTTATACTTGTAATTGTTCATATAAAAAATAGATAAAAGAATCACTCTCTTCTACTTAACAAAATCATGCATCCATGAAATATTCCAAATTTCCTTAAGTAACCTCTCTTAACATTCTCTTTCCATGCATTTATTTTTGTACATGCACATGTATTTAAGAAAAGTGGTAAATTAGTCAAGACAACCTCAGGGTTGTGAGGCTTTAAAGTATCCCTAAGTAGGTCTTGTACTTTACACCCTTGGTCCTAATAATAGTGTCGTACTCACTTATGTCTTTTATACTTGTAAATGTGCATATGAAAATATGGATAAATGAATCACCCTATTCTACTTAACAAAATCATGCATACATGAAACATTCTAAATTTCATTAAACAATCTCTCTTAGCATTCATTATTAAGGTGTGCTAAATACTTGCTTCGCATGTATAGATATGCTTAGGATTTATTCATGTGCATGATACACATGTGGGAAAGAAATAAAATGTTGTGAGTTTTTTGATAGTAATTCACTTTACTTAATCTTAAAATGTCTTTCTTTTTTGAATAGGATTTTAGAGGAAATCTAGACTTAGGATTAATTAAAACACATAAGAAAATATTTACTAAATAAAATCATTAATAAATATACTTTAGAAATCACTTAAGGTAGGGAGGAAAGAGAAGTTCTCTTCTCTTTTCCTTTCTTCACAACCTTTAGTAATTAAGTGGGTTCATTCAAACCAATTCAAATCATCAAATAAAATTAACCCATATCAACTAAACAACTTAAATGAGACCACCCTTCTAAGTTGAACCTTTTCACACTTAGAAAATCTTAACCTTAAAGCCTAGCTAAGCATATCACACAAACCTTACATGCCACACACATTAGGTTAAGTCACCACTTCTAGTCTTATATTAAGGTGATGAATGGTTTGATGTTTTCTTTTATTTTATGATGTAATGCTTTAGTTTGGATGTTAAGGTGTATCTGCGTAGAATAAATGGTAGGATGATTTAGTCAAATCATTATCTTCTGCAGGGGATTGCACTTAAGGGTGCTTTAATAAAAATGTAGCTTTTGTTGTGCATGTTGCTTATACCCTTAAGCATAATCCAAAATAGGCCAAGTGGACTTGGTTACCCATGTATGGGGTGTTAAGTCCAATTTATTTATATACATGCTTGGAAATGTGTGGTTTGTTTAGCTAATCTCTATTTTGTAGATTTTAGTTAGATTTACTTTTTTTCCTTTTCATGTACTTTTACAATTAGAATTTTGGAATGATTGTTATGGGGGATTAGGATGAGCATTGGTTATAAGATCACATATTATGTACCATGTGAAGCCTTTGGAGTATCCACATTTCAACCATTCAAAAGAAGGAACCAAAAGAAGAAAGAAGAAAGAAGAAGGAAGAAAGAAGAAAGAAGAAATGAAGAAATAAAGACCCCTACAACATGAATTTCTTGCATAATTATAATTAATTCATTTGTAATTAGGGTTGTATAAGGGTAGAGCTCAGCTACCCAATTTATTTTTGGGTTTGTGCGATGGTACCCAACCAAACTTTGCATTTTATTCTTTTGTGTTAGCTTTATAAAATATTTGATGTTTTGTTTAGCTTGTGCATTAGAAATGGCATGCTTTCCTAGTTTTACCTTGCTTTGATGTATGGCCTGGATGGCGATTAGGCTCTTAGGGGGAATCTTCTACCAAATTACTTAACTCAAAATTAAAAATAAATAACTCATAATCCCATTTAAAGCCTAAGTTAAAATTAAGATAAAATAATTAGCAACCCCTTAGCTAGATGAGCATTTCTTTTGTAACATCATGCATAAAAACATATTATTTCACTCTTGCTTGGATGGCTTCCACCTTTGCCCGAGAACTTGGCTTGACCTTTAAGAGTCATGGTGAAAACACACCTCCCCCTTCTCACTAATTTTGGCCCATAATCTTATTTCTCATGCATTAAGCATATGAATCCTATAAGCCTGAGTCAAATGATTGTCCAAAAATGAAAGTAAAATGCAATATGTTTTGCATTAGATTTATGTCATTTTTCATATCCTTACATGATAGTGTCTTAGTGAGTGATCTTAAGGACTTAGTCTCTTTTTAAAATAAATAACAGCTTAGCAATCTTGCATAAACATATGACTGGCCTACATGAATTTAAAATTGGAGTTAGTTGGCGGTTACCCCCAGGCGGTTGTAAGCCCAATAATCGGGTGGTTTATCCTATCTTGTGGAGGTAAACCATATGACCATTTTCACCTTAGATTTAGGTCATGCCTTGGCCCTGCCAAAGCTCCCTAGATTTAGGTTCTAAGTTTGTTATTTATCTTCAGGGTCGTGAGCATAAATCATCACCTCTTAGGCATTTTTATGACCTTGTATCATGAAATTATAAACCCTAAACTTCTAATAAAAATTCAACTCAAATAAATAATTCTCCTTAATTTCAAAATTATAAATTCCAAACATATGATAGTTTGGGATACTCACTAGGCATCCTAGTATCATAAGCATCCCCTACTCATCTCCATTTATTTTCAATAATAACTCCCTCCCTTTGAACAATCCCATTTGATCTTCCAAAATAAATAAATTTATTGATAGTCTAACCTTTAAAATCTTTGGATACAATGATCATTTACTTTAATCAAGAGTATTCCTAAAAAATTCCTTTCCTTATGATGTAATTAACTATGGGGGCTTTTCCCTCTAGGGAACTTAACGAACCCGGCTTAAAATAAACCCTACTTTACTTTTCCATGTAAAGTAGTGGAAGAATCTCTGGTACATATGCAGACCCATTGTCCTGGGAGTCCTTATTGAGGTGATGTCTATTGTAGGTGGTGACTTCCTTTCGAGACACCTCTCAATGTCATACCTACCCCTAATAAGAACATCTATGGATCTACATGGCGTCCCAACTAAAATGCGTATATTTCTATTTTCATTTATCCTCTTCAAAAGGATAGATGAAGGTGGGAATATTTTCACCACAATCTCATCACATCGCTTAAGTTAAGAGAGAACTATTTCCCGAAGAGTAGATCATGGTTCTTCTCCTTTATGAAAGGATGCCACACCATCAAAATACATCTCCCAACAACGATTGTCAACCTCGCCTAAGTTCATGATTTGATCATCGGAGATCTCACTAGAAGAAGTGGGTGCTAAGAAATTTGCTAAGTTGCCCTTTCACCGCATAATAGGAATGTGATATCAATGAGAGAATCATGGACCAACGTACAACCATCCGATAACATCACCGTATCATGAGATACTACGTGGATTGATTCTTGAAATCAAGTTCACCTTATGAAAGCATGTAGTCGTTTTGGTTTTGGGAAAGATTAAAGCTATACAATATTTCTTAATAGGTGGGTAGTTTGCTTCAACAGGGATCAGATGATGGCTGAGGTAGTAGAGAGTATTATCCTTCCCTTCGTTGTTGGTTTGAGCCAACAAAGCACTTAGGGAGTCATCCAATGCAGTAGTGTAGAGGATGAGTGGCTTGCCCAAGATAGGGGCTGCTAGAACTGGCGGCTTCACCAAATACTGTTTGATATCTTCAAAGGCATGCTAGCACTTATCATCCCACCTTAAACTTAGCATCCTTTTTGATAAGTGCTGAAAATGGCTTGCATCTCCTCGATAGATTCTAGATAAAGCATCTTAGATATGCCAAACGACCTTGAAAGGATCTGAGTTGAGTTAAACTTTTAGGGGGTGTCATTTCTAAGATATCTTTGATCTTTTTTGGATCTATTTCTATTCTCCAGTGTTGGGCAACAAACCCAAAGAACTTTTCTGAAGCTACTCCGAATGCACACTTCATGGGGTTCATTTTGAGGTTAAATTATCTTAACCATTCAAAAACTACTCTCAAGTCAAAGAGGTGGTCTTCCTTTTCTTTGCTCTTGACTACTAGATCATCAACATAGCATTCAACTTGATGATGAATGAGTTTGCTAAAAATCTAAGTCATGGCCCATTGGTATGTGGCACCAGCATTTTTAAGGCTGAAAGGCATGGCCTTATAATAATAGATTATGATCAGGGTTTGAAAAGCAGTGTTTCTTTCATCCTCGGGGGCCATCTTGATTTGGTTGTAGCCAGATGACCCATCCATGAAGGAGAATTTTGCATGAGATGAGATGATGTCCACCATTAATTCTGGTATAGGAAGAGGAAATTCATCCTTAAGACATGCCTCATTTAGGTCCCTGAAATCGACGATATGCAAATTTGGCCATTCTTTTCTTAATTGGCACACAGCTAACTGTAGGGTATTTTTTTTCTGATGAAACCAAAGATCGATCAATTTCTTGACTTCATAAATGACATATTCAATTTTAATTGCATCTAGAGCTTGCATGGTTGGAATTAGGTCTATTACTAGTTTATGGACTACGTAGATATAACTATCTCTTCATATCTCCATGTAAAAACATTCCTTAAACTCCAATAGCCTAACTAAGTCATTGGTTTCTTCTTAGCAGAATGATGTATGTATGGATCTTCTTCTATCCTAAGGTTGATTTCTTTAAGCTTATTAATTGTTGAATGGATTTCTTTTTCAAATTCTAGGTGTGCATCTTTGATTTGAAGGTCATCTGGATCATCTGAAGTTTCTAAGCACACTTCTTCAAAAGAGTTGGTGTGGTTTGAGAAGATCATATCGACTCTGATGATTATAACTAAGATCAACTCATCGATCCAGACACAATCTATCAATCCTAGTCCCGATCTTGATTGTGCATTCCTCGCCTGTACTTCTTGAAGTATTCACCCTTAGACCATATATAAGGAATAAAACCTTTCTTGCAAGATTAAGAGCATAAGGTGAATATTAATCAAAAGGCAATTCCATTAAATCTTTATGTGAATTATCCTCAAGTTACATCCTGACTTGAGAATGATCCCAATAGGAATCTCTTGATATCCATGGAAGACCTAGGGGCTTCCTTAACTACTAAACCTTAAACTTTTTGAGAGGAAAGTGAGGTTAGAGCTAAAGTTCTCAACTTCTATCTGATAGTCTTACATAAACTAGATTTGAATACATTGTGCTTTGCTTGGAAGCATGGTCTTCATCACTATCTGGCTCAAGTGTCACCTTCAATGAAACCTGCTAAAAGGGGTTGGCTGGTATGCTAATCACATGAGACTCATCCTCTAAGCTGGATACCAAGTCTATGTGAATAGCAGGGGTACTCCTGTGAATTGGAACATAACCCCTGTTGGTTGGTAGCCAACCAGGGGGTCTTCCACCTCTGGAATTGCCTCTGTGTCTGCCTCTGCTTCTTCCTGTGGAGGTCGAGTCATCCTACCCATATGTCCATATGATGGAATGAACTGTGGGTGGAGTGTGACATGTAGCTCTACTTCTTCCTTGATGTCCTTTTCTTGTTCAATTGTATTTTCCTTTTTCTTTTCCTTTTCTTTTCTTTTTTTTTCTTTTTTCTTTTCTTCTCTTTCCTTTTCTTTTGAATTTGAATTTTGACCAAGTTCACGAGAAAAGGTACTTTGAGGAAGATAGTAGGTCGCATCTTTATATGCCTCAACCTCTCTAACTAAAAATGGCTTTTCATCTCCTTTAACAGATTCCATTCCTTTTAAAACTTGATGCAGATGAGGGAGGATGGAATCATCTTATTCCCATGTATCCAAGGCCTACCAAAAGCAAAGTGAACAACTATTTGAATTAATTATGTAGAACTTGGCTTAGCCTCTTCCACACCTATTTCTAAAGGTAACACTATAGAGCCTAGAGCCCTCTCGCCTTATTCATTGAATCCTCTCAACATTATCCGATCTCCTCAAAGTGTAAAGATGTCAATTTTCAAATAAGCAAGGGCCTTTAGAGTCAAAATGTTCACCGATGCACCTGGATCAACCAAAACCCTAGAAAGTCTGAATCTGCCCATGTCCACTATAATGTAGAGGGGATGGTTGTGCTCCATGCCCCTAGAAGAAGGTCTTCATCAGTGAAGGTAACTCCCTAGGCTTTTCTTGAGTAATATGCCTCCTCTCTAACAGTGATTAGTTGAGCTAAGCATATCTCAAGATCAAGAAGATCCTTGATTAATGATTCCTTCATCTCTTTAGACAAGACAAGAGCATCATAGATGCTTAACTTAGCTGGCAACTTTCTCAAGTGAGCGAGGACATTGTAATCCACTTTGGCTGATGCTCCATAAGCATATTTATGGTGGAGCACCCTGTAGAGGGGCTTCTTGCTCACGGTACAAATGACTTATTTTCCTTATCTTGAGGTACTACCCTAAAAGGTAGAATCTTGCCACTACAGAGGTTAACTTCACTAATCTCTTGTGGCAGTTTAGTGGAAGACTCTACCTGCTCATCAAGCTCACCTACAACTTCTCTATTCGGACCCACAGAATCAGATGATTCCAAATATATCTCAAGAGGTGAACTCACTATTCAGAAGGAAAGTCTATCTCTCAATTAGAAAAGATCAAAAAAGTTATATTATTATTTAGACTTGAAGAGTTTTATAAGAGTTGAATATAACCCATCAAGTGATGATGTAATTCAAACTAGCTTTAATCCTTGATTTCTTGGATTTAGAAGGAGGTACATAGTAGAAATCTAGTGAAGTAAGTGGGGTGAGGGATTTGATGCCCTCATTCACCGATATAAGATGTCTAATGGAAGAAGATCTAGTTGAAGTAGAAGTGCTCATTGAAGTTACAACCTGGAAGGGACCTGAGGTTGCCACTTGGCTATCCCGTATGGGTCACATGTCGCTGAGCTCACTTTCCCCAAGTTGTCTTTGATAACTTGTGAACCTTCCTTGATGTTGGAGGTTCAAGCTACCTTAGGCACCTACAAGGAAACTTTCTTGATTTTTGAAATAATCTTTTTAGAGGTTTGAGATAAAGAGATATCCCAACCTTCTTTGGTTTTGAGAGGATCCCATGTATCCCCAAGGATTACCCTAATGAACTGGATGGTTATTCCACTAAGTATTCTTTTGGGAAAACTATGGTACCTATATTGTAGCTATGCTCAAGACATTCCTTGAATGTAAAGTAATCCTCCAAAACATGGCCTAGCATGGTAGGGGCAAAAGTTAGGATCATTACTCTGCCCCTTCCTCAATTTCTAGGGGTAGTTGAAAGTCAAGTTTCTTTAAGAGATTCTTAAAGATTTTCTAACTACCTTAAAGCTTGTTTAGTTTATCCAAAAGAGTACATTTGTGTATGTGTAGAAGCATGAGGAGAGGGCAAGGTCATGGAGGCTACCTGCGCTGATAAGATGGTCAGTAGAGGAGGAAATGATGGGTGGAGCTCGAGGTCTCTCCGCCTTCTATTCCCCCTTGTCCACCACATTATTTTCTCATAAGCTTTCTACGACTTGGGCTTTAATGATTGATATGTAAAAGGCAACTATTTGGCTTCCCCTAGTAAGCTATCCGCCTTATTAATTAGCTTCTCAAATGTCTTGATGGTAAATCCTTTGAGCATGAAGGTGACTGGGCCATGAATATTCTTTAGTAGAATTTCAATGGCATGCTTAGACAGTTGTGGTTCTCATTTCATACTCAAATTGTTTCATTTGAGGATATAATCAATGAGGACTCACTGTTGTTGACAATAGATCGCCTCACCATTTGAGCTCCAACAAACCTCTTGATGAAGAGAGTTGCTCCACCAAATATTCAACTTCAGCACAACAAACAAAAGATGAATAGAGAAAGCATCAATGCTAGTTTGCAACAAATGCTAAGTGTATATGTGCGACGCGGGATTCATGCGCCATCAAAGCTCTTGAAAGAATGTGGCACAAAACCCTTAGATACCGGATGGCATCAATTCCTCTTGGTAGGTCTACCCTTTTGGAACCAATGATCTCCTCTGCTTATGCCAACTTATCTCACCACCGCTCAATCATGAGTTTAATATCCTTTTCTTGTAGAGGTATCCACTTCCTATACAAGTTTGGTCGCCTTAGATCCAAGACATGCAACAACTTAGGCTGACCTATTTCTACAATATTAGGATGCGCTTCCAAGGCTTGGTTCTGAAGTGTTAAAACTATTGCTAGCAAGTCTTCAAGCCTCTTTCCCATCCTATCAATTTGTTTATCCTTTTATTTAAGTTGTTGAAGGAGGTGTTGGGTTGAGTGGGAAGTATTATCCTGCTCACCCGCAACACCTTCCAAACCCTACTAATCATGAAGGAGGGAACCCCTGGTATCAACCATGTGCACCTAATCAATACACAAGTCATCTTCATTGGGATCAAAATTGACCTTCTCTCCTAAGTTACCGGCCATATCCTAGGATCTCTCAACCATACTATGCCATAATATCCAGGGAATGATCCAACTGGTGTTAAAATGATGTGGTTGACGGATCACCGCCATGAATAGAGACATCTAACCTCCATCGGAGAGATCTTGTGAGGACAACGCTCACTAGAAGATATATGTTCTTGACTATCATTAGATCTGGGTGGAGTGATACTCCTAGAATGATCTATAGTCATACGGATAGTGATAATGTCTCCTTCTCCCTCACTACTGTTATCTCCAAAATCTATTGTGGTGGTGGTGGTGATGGCACAATTACTATGCTAAGGTCGCCATTGCCTCTTCACCACAACTGGGGCAAGAGGTCGAGCAGGAGAGCTCCACCTCACCTCAATTAACAATGTAGATGGAATGGGATCTCTTGGCAGGATATCATGGGGGCTTTCTTTTCCCATATGCCTTCATGGCCTGGAAATAGTGGATGATGGAACTTGCAAGATGGTGGATGGAGAGTAGTGTGGAAGCACTCTCTAGGAGCTCCTCTCCATGGTGGGTAGTACCCATCAATATATAATGCAATGATGACATGGGTAGCGTCGAAAAATTGATGAGGGTCAAGATGTCGACCGCCTCTCTCTCCTGCTAGTAACCTATACTGATACATGGGCCTCCCTGGCCCTCTCCTATCTGAAATGCTCCCTTACACTATGGGGGATGATTGAACATAAATCAAATTGGGCCCCAGACTCTGATCATCCGTAAGCCCCGCCTACTCAGCACAAAATTAATCTAAGGTCGGCACATGACCACCTCCTACCTCTAATAGGAGCCTCATATTGTATTGCAGGTGGAGGTGAAATTAAGATCCTCCTAAAATCTTCCTCTCTATCAGATCCAGAGAGAGGATGGAACTTGTTCTCTATGATCAAAGGAAAACTATCCAGGTAACTCCTCTACCATAGCTTGAGGAATTGCCTCTAGCTCCCTTATGTGGTCATGATGTCACTTGATCTGCATTGTGCGAGTCGAGTCTTGCTATGAGGATCAAAGACGAACTAGACCCTACCTCAGGTGGGGAGATTATCCAAGATAGGTAGCCTTCCCTTGGAAGAATCCAACAGTGCTACTTCATGAAAGGGGAACCACTGAGTGCACTAGCATTAGAACTACAACTACTGCGGGAACTGCCATGCCTTCCTCTTTGGTGAGGGAAACTCTGAGTCAAACGACATCTCAACTTAGATGACTGATTCATCCGCCACACTCACCGACATGAGGGTGGTCCCCTCTCATCCTATCCCTAAAACCTCACCAAAATGAATGAGGTGGGAAAAGTTATGGGAGGCTACTAATCCAAGGCCAAATCCATCCCAAAAGGAAAAGTAAACACGCATTGCCATTTAGAACCTGGACAATCAACTTGAGAAACTGAATCAAGGGTGAACTTCTGTAATTTTGGAAAACAAACCTGAATCAGAGTTTGAAAACAATTTTGTTCTTTTGTTTGCTTGTTTGTGAAATATGTGTGAATTTGAGAATGGAATATTCACTTAGCAAATTTGGGTATGCTAAATGAAGAGTCCAAATGTGTTCTTTTATTTTAGATTTTGAAAAATGGGATCTTTACTTAGGAAATTTGAGTATGCAAAATAAAGTCCAAATGTGTTTTGCATTTTTTTTTTTTTTTGGTTTTGAAAGAGAGGATCTTTACCTAGCAAATTTGGGTATGCTAAATGAAAGAAACCAAATGTGTTTTGTTTTGATTATTAAAAGAGGATTCTTTACTTAGCAAATTTAGGTATGCTAAATAAAGAATCCTAATGTATTTTGTTTTGATTTTTGAAAAGAGGATTCTTTACTTAGCAAATTTAGGTATGCTAAATAAAAGAAATCTAAATGTGTTTTGTTTTTATTTTTGAAAAGAGGATTCTTTACTTAGCAAATTTAGGTATGCTAAATAAAAGAAATCTAAATGTGTCTGATTTTTATGATATTTTGAAAAGAGGATCTTTACTTAGCAAATTTGGGTATGTTAAATAAAAGATCCATGTGTGTTTTGAGTTTTGATTTTGAACTTTGAAAATGAGAACTTTACTTAGCAAATTTGTGTATGCTAAATAAGGTTCAAATGTATTTTTATTTTGATTATTTGATTTTGAAAGGAGGGATCTTTACTTTGCAAACTTGTGTATGCTAAATAAAGGATCCATATGTGATTGATTTTGTGATTTTGAAAAGAGGATCTTTATTTAGCAAATTTTGGTATGCTAAATAAAGAATCCAAATGTGATTGATTTTTTATAATTTTGAAAAGAGGATTTTTATGCAAATTTTCGTTTAACAAATTTGGGTATGTAAGAATGGAATTCAATTTTATTTTTGAAAGATGAAATTTTTATGCGTGATTATTACTTTTTCAAAAGAAGGAAATACTAACTTAACACATGTGGGATGTGTTGAGTGAAATTTCAAATGTTGTGATTTTGCTTGAAAATGAAACCTTCATTCAACATATTTAGATGCATTGAATGGAAAGGCTCATTTTCAAATTTTGTACTTTTTTTTAAAAGAAAGAAATTCTAACTTCAACATATGTGAGATATGTTGAAATGGAATTTCAATGTTATGATGTGATTCTATTTAGAAATGAAATCTTCATTCAATAAATTTGGGTATATTGAATGAGCGCATTCATTTTCAAAAATGTGCTTTTGGAAATATGACTTTGGTTTTATTTGAAAATGAAATCTTCATTCAATAAATTTGGGTATACTGAATGAGGATTTTTCTAAGTGCTTTTTGAAAAGATGATTTAGAAATAAAATCTTCATTCAATAAATTTGAGTATATCAAATGAAGATGTCATTTGTGCTTTTGAAAAGATGATTATTGATTTTGTTTGAAAATGAAAACCTTCATTCAATAAATTTGGTATATTGAATGAGGATGTTCGTAAGTGATTTTTGAAAAGATGATTATTGATTTTGATTTTTGAAAAGGTCATATATGTAACAATCTTGAAGATTGTTAGATGAGGTGTAAATATTTTATTAGTGATATTTTATAAAGGATTTATTTTTCTTTATTTTTGGAATGAACCTTTTCTTACCATAGAAATGGTAAGGAGGAAGTCCTTAGTTATTTCTTTTTATTAAATTTCATTTTCGCCTATTAGGGAACCTAACAGGGGTTTTAAGACCTACACAGAGTGAGGTCCTAAAACTTAAAAGATGTTTCCTAGCTCAGCTTAAGAATGAAATAAATTAAGTGCCAACGGAAAAAAAAAAATAGTCTTGGATTCATATAAAATATAAATCCACTATCGATACTTGGAGATGATGATCATTTACCAAAGATGGAGAGAGGAACCTACCTCAGAGTCACCAGAAAAATCTGTGGTGAATTATTTTTATCTTCATCTATCCTTGAAAAATAAATGAAGGCAAAAATACATTCTTTGGGTGGACACCATGTAGATCCGCAAATATTCTTATTAGGGTGATTGGGTGTGACATTGAGGAATGATACACTATCTCGAGAGACAGAGGTCATCATCCTACAATGGACCTAATCACCTTAATAAGGACTCCTAAAGATAATGGGCCTTTAAATGTACCAGAGATTGTTCCCTTACTTTACATGGAAAAGTAAAGTTAAGGTTTATTTTAAATTGGGTTTGTTAAGTTCCCTATGGAGGCAAACCCCTGTAGTTAATTACATCTTAAGAAATGAGATTCCTTAAGAATACTCTTGATTAAGGTAAATGATCATTGTCTCCAAAGATTTCAAAGATAGGACTATCAATTAGTTGGTCATTCTTAGAAGATAAAATGGGATTGATCAAAATGAGGGAGTTATTATCAAAACCAAAGGGAGATAAGTAGGAGATGCTCACGATACTAAGAAATCTAGTGAGCATCCCAAATTATCATATGGTTGGGCTTTATGTTTTTGAATTTGAAGAGAATTATTGATTTGAGTTGAATTTTTATTAGAAATCTAGGTCTTACAATTCCATGATACAAGATCATAGAGATGCCTAAGAGGTGAGGATTTATGCTTATAGTACGGGAAGGGAAATGGCAACCTTAGATCCTGAATTTAGGGAGCATCAGTGAGGGCCAAAGCATGACCTAAATCTAAGGAGGAAAATGGGCATATGGTTTACCTCCATAAGAGATAAACCACCCATTAATCATCGGGGTGGCGCCAACTAACTCCTAATTTTAAATACATGTAGAAAAGTCTTATGCTTTTGCAAGATAATTAGGCTATTATTTATTTTAGAAAGAAGACTAAGTCCTTAAACTCACTCCCTAAGATACTAGATCATGTAGGGCATGAACTCATGACTTAATCTAATGCAAATTTTTATTATGTTTTTTGGACAATTAGTTTGACACAGGCTATGGGATTCATATGCCTAATGCATGAGAAATTGGTTATGGGCCAAAATCAGCAAGAAGGAGGTGTGTTTCCACCATAGCTCTCAAAGGTCAAGCCATATTCTCTGGCAAAGGTGGAAGCCCTCCATAAGCAAGAGTGAAGCAAGATACTTTTTTATGCATGATGTGAAACATACAACATCCAGCTAAGGGGTTTCTAAATCATTTATTATCTTGATTTATGTCCTAGGCTTTAGGTGATGTTATGAGTTATTTAATTTTAATTTTGAGTTGATTAATTAGATAGAAAATTTATTTTTCACTAAGAGCCTAATCACATCCAGTCCATTCATCAAAAAATGAAGAAACTAGGAAAAACATGCCATCCTAATGCACAAGCTAAATAAACATCAAATAATTTTATAAAGCTAGTGCAAAAGAATAAAAGGCCTTTGTGGTCAGGCTCCACCGTACAAACCCAAAAGAGAAATGTGGCCAGCCAAGCTCTACCCTTATACAACTCATATTATAAATGAATAATTATAATTTATAAGAAATTTATGTTATGGGGGTCTTCATTCTTCATTTTTTTCATTTTTGATTTACTTCTTTCCTTCCTTCCTTTTGGCTTGGTTGGAATGTGGTTGCTCCAAAAGATTCACATCGTACATAAGACATGGTCTTATGACCAATGTTCACCTTCACTTCCCCATAACATTAATTCCAAATCCTAATTACAATAATTGCATGGAAATGGAAAAACTAAATCTAACTAAAACCTACAAAACATAGATTAGCTAAACACACCACATAATCCCAAGCATGTGTATCAATAAATTGGACTTAGCACCCCACACATGGGTAACCAAGTCCACTGTTTTTTTGGATTATGCTTAGGTATAAGCAACCCAATAGTAGAAAGCATTTATATTTTTATTACAAGCACTTTAAGCACAATCCCCAAGACAGACATTAGAAGATTGCCCTACCATTAAGTTTACATGCACCCTAACATCCATAAAACTTTACATCATAAAATAAAATCAAGCATCAAACCATGCACCCTAACATAGAGCTAGAAATGGTGACTTAATTTAATGTGTGCTTGTGGCATATCTTAGTTAGGATTTAAGGTTGAAGTTTTCTAAGTGTGAGAGGTTTCAACTTAGAGGGTGGTTTCATTTAAGTAGTTTAGTTGGTTTGGTCAATTTTATATGATGATTTGATTTGGTTTGAATGAACCTACATTTAATTACTAAGTGTTGTAAAGAGAAGAAAAGAGAAGAGAACTTCTCTTTCATCCCTACCTTAAGTAATTTCTAAGGTAGATTTATTAATGACTTTTCTTTAGTGAAAGTTTTATTATGTGTTTTAATTATTCCTAAGTTTTTTGCTCTAAATAAACATATTCAATAAGAAAGGCATCTTAGGATTAATTGAGGTGAATTAATGTCACATAACACACAACCCTTTATCTCTTTCCAACATGTATACCATGCATATGAATGATCCTAAGCATAGCTATACATGTAATGCAAACACTTTAGCATAATTTATTGATGAATGCTAAGGAATGGTATTTAAGAAAATTTTGGATATTTTATGAATGCATGATTTTTGTTTAAGTAGAAAAGAGAGACTCTTTTATCCATTAATCAAATGTACATTTATATGTATAAAAGACATAAGTGAGTACACCATTATTTTCTACACTAGGGTGTAAGGTACAAGACCTACTTGGGGCTACTTAAAGCTCAAAACCAAGGATCTAACTAATATACCACTTTTCTTAAATACATGTGCATATACAAATGCAAATTAATGGATCAAGAATCGTGCAAAAGATTTTTGTTTATTTGGTTTATATATGTAATATAAAGATCCTTCTTAATTCATGACATGGGAGTGCATAAGAATGACATTAAGCAAACGTTATATTCTTTTCAAATGAACTATACACTTTGTAAATCCTATACAAACCAATGTTAAGAAAAGAGAAGACAACCATATAAAACACATTTCTATACTATAATCACATACAAGCTTATAAATATTTATAAGTAATATACTTTCATTTATGATCTTTGATTTATAGATTTTGAAAATAATTTTTGATTTCGTAGTGATAATATCCATTCATATTCTTACTTTAACTAAAGCATGCAATTTGACATAAAGAAAATATTTCATTTTAATTTGATTTTTCAAAAGGTATGAATGCATGAGTTCACATGGCAAAGAACATTTAACATACTTGGAAAGAGATAAAGTGATATAAGCATGTAATTTCATTCACCCTAATTCATTTCTAAGGACAATGCTATAAGATACGATTATTCAAAGTGAGCCAAAATTGTTTAAAGAGATTTTTGTTTTAGTTTTGAATTTGATTTGATTTAGAGATGAGAAACATTTGGGTCCTAACCCCTTCCCAAATACATGTGTGAATTAGTTTAGTTTAATTTTAGGATGATTAGATTGATTTTATGTTTTTTAAGGTTAAGGTGTAAATTAAATCCATTAATTACCCCTTACCTACACCACTTTAACATAATTTACCAATTAATTACGAGCCAACATATGATATCCAACCGCATGGAATTTAAATTAGCAATGCTCCTAAGAAAGAAAGGGGCCTAATGTAATTTGCTCACAATTAATGATTAATTAAGCTAAAGGGTTTAATTAAATACTTTCATAACCCTTCCCACACATGTGGGTTGGATTTGATTTCCTTAAGCTTACCTTATGCTTTTGAACACCTAAGGATCTACCCAAGATTGGGATTGATTAAGTGATTAAGTTTTTGGATTAATTTTTTATTTTGAGTTTAATTAAGCTATTTAATGAAATGATTAAATCATTAATCAATTTGCAAATTAATTATTCATTCAAATGAAATAGACTTAGGAAAAGATTTGGAAAAGGCATCCTAATCTCATTCCTAAGAGTATTGACTACCAAGATGAACAAGTTTAATTAATGAATTCATCACCATTTAATAGGTTAATTAATCATTTAAATTAAGGGGTGATTATAGATGAACAAAGCAATTACCTAAATTAATCCAATAATAAATTCCAAAAATAGGCAAAAGTCATCCCACCACTAAACCCTAGGGAGTTTGGAATTAATTATTAAAATAATTAAGAGTAATAACAAATCCCTAATAAAACCCAAATTAAGTAAATGTTACTATAAAATCAATTAAACTTAATTTTATATTATTCCCTTTGAATTATCTTTAAAATGAAATTGAGTTTGCATTTTTTTTAGATTTTTCTATATTTAGTTATGAATTTTGGATTTTTTATTATTAATAGTCAAAATAATTATATTAATCCCATAATTAACATGCGCTGAACGGTGTGTTGATGACAGGATTGGTTTAAGTTGTCAAATCGAGTCACATCACCTTGAGCTACGTCTTTCCCAGCGTTCGATTAAAGATCGGCCGAATTAATCATGGTTTTAAAGGATTAAATCAAGATCTAGTGTTTTAATCAACCATCCATCCAAAACATGGGGATGGACGGTCCATGATTCATCCCCGCCTACAAGGATGGAGATCGCCCATCCTCATGGCTTGATCTCAAGCTTGATCAGGGGATTCAACCCACACCATCAAGAAGCAAGGAGAAGCACATCCAACAGTGGAATTTCAATGGGATTGTAATTCCCTTCACAAAGGACCAATAATTTTTCTACTTAAGCTTAGCTTTGAAGCATACCTTGTCGGAGGCTATCACTGGTGCTTCCAACTATTGAGGTAGCTTCATCTAGTGGAGACGAAGACCTGTTGAGAGTTTGAAGGTTCAATTTGCAATGGATCTTCCAATTGACCAAAGCTTGCTTCAATGGCTTGTGACTTTGGACTAGGTCCACCTTCCCGTGGCTTGGTTGCTTGGAAAACACCTTCGGTGAGCTTGACTTGCCTCCTTGATTGTGCAAGCAAAAGCAATTGAACTTTGGTTGGGTATTGAATAAGTTGGAACTCTCCCTTACCTCCCTATTTTTGGGTTAAGCAAACTTGAGAAACAAAAATTAGAAAGAGCTTGAGAATGCTTGGAGAAGCTTAGAGAAGCTTTCCTTTGATCCTCTGAGCTCAATCAA
This sequence comes from Cymbidium sinense, assembly GCA_021442155.1. Taxonomy (NCBI): domain Eukaryota; kingdom Viridiplantae; phylum Streptophyta; class Magnoliopsida; order Asparagales; family Orchidaceae; genus Cymbidium; species Cymbidium sinense. Next base: position 174,885,031 of record CM038221.1, on the reverse strand, counting down.
ATGCAAGGTCAGTGAATTAGAATGGAATGAGGGGGAGTATATCTCCCCCTACTTGGATCAGATGGCCGAGAGCCTCCTTTCCATTTTGATCAAATTGCCCTCATGGAATGGGTTGTTTAGGTTGTTAGAAGCTCCATGTAGTTCGATTTTGGCAGAGGAGAGGGAGTGTGGAGGTGCACCTATGTTAAAATGAATGTGGGAGGTGATTCATGTTGATAATTTTGAGTGGAGGGGTCAGTTTTGGCTGACCCAAACCATTGGGTCATGTGCACCACCTTCCTTGGTGTCCAAATGGTCCACTAGGAGGATGCTGAGTGGTCTTGATTTGCAATATGATTAAATTATAAGTGAATTTGACCATAGGTTACCCTTTGACCTAGGGGTAAAATGGTTATTTGGCTTTGATTTTGATTTGGGCATGTTTAAAATGATTGAAAAATGGGTTGTGCCAATTTTCAATGAATTTGGAGTTTATTTGATATGATTTGGTTCATGATGGGGTCAACTTGGATCAAGTTGACCAATTCGTCAAATTGAGTCAAACCTTGGGTTAGGTCAAGTTCAAATGATCATTTGTAGCCTATGGGTGTTATTGGTTTGGTTCAATTTAATTTATATTTAATTTTGGTTCATTTGAGTTCACTTAGGTCAAATGGGTCAAGTTGACCGATTTGACTTAATTGGGTTAGGTCATGGGTTGGTTTAGGCTTGGTTGATCATTTAAAATGTATTGCAAGCTTTGGTTTCAATCAATTTTGGTTTGATTTGATTTTGGCTTGATTTGACCTTTTAGTCAAGTTGTTCATGGTCAATTAGGTCTAGTTGTCCAATTGAGGCTTTGGTCAAGTTCAACAAGTGATTTAGAATTAATTTATTCCATTGGTTGTAATCAATTTGGCTTAAATCAAGAGTTGACCCATTTTGACTTTTTAGGTCAAGTTGGGTCAACTTGGGTCAAGTGGCCAATTAGGCTAGGTTTGGCTCAATTGTTGGCTTGATCATGTTCAATCATTGATCATGAACTACTTTAGTCAATGGTTTCAATCAATTTGCCTATGGTGAATTTTTAATTTGGGTTCCATTTAGGTTAAGTGTTGACTTCAAAAAGGCTAGGTTTGACTTGTTTGACCCAATTTGAGTGATTGATCATCTCATGATTGTTGCTCACATTGTGAGGCTTAGGTGGGCTTAGTTCAATCCAATTTGGGTAGGATTAGAATTTGGCTCAAAAAGGTGCTTTATGTCACTTTGGGTCAAGTGAGCCTAAGTGGGTCAATTGATTTGATCAAGGCTTGATTCAAGTTTGGTTGAACTCACATATGGACTTATGATTGAAATATAAATCCAATTGCAAGTGATTTGGAGTCAAATGGGTTTTGATTCATTTGATAATTCTAAGTTCAAAGGATGAACATGGGTTTGATTTCGGTTAGTTTGATTTTGGTTTGATGATTAAAGTTTGTATTTATATTTGGGTTTATAATTGAAGGATTGATTATTTGAAGAGAAAATCCAAAGGTTTGGATTGATTTGATAATGATTTGGCTAAGTTCAAGAATTTGACAAAAAGAGTAGTTGGATTTAGGTTAGATTTGAGTTTTGAATTTGGTTTTTATTTGAATTTATATTTCATTTATAATTGTGAATATAAATGAGAATATAAATGGTTGAGAAAATCTTTTGAGTTTGAATGATTTGGGTTTGATTTGAGCTAAGTCCATGATTTGAGCAAGTCCATAAGATGAAATCAAAGTGACTTAGAAAAGATTTTTGGATTTGGAATTGAGTTTTGGATTTAGTTTTGGTTATTTGAATTTATATTTCATTTATATTTATGAATATAAATGAGAATATAAATGGGTTATGAGAAAATCTCTTGAATTTGAACTGATTTGGATTTAATTTGAGCTAAGTCCATAAGATGAAATCAAAGTGACTTAGAAAAGATTTTTGGATTTGGAATTGAGTTTGAATGATTTGAGAATAGTCATTTAGGTTGGAATTGATTTTAGTTATTTGGAATTGAGTTTGAGTTTGAAGTTGAATTGGATTTGAACTTGATTTGAGAATTTGAAGTTGGTTTGAATTTGAAGTTGATTTGGATTTGAAGTTTGTTTGGATTTGAAGTTTGACTTGAAAGAAGAAAGTAAGGATTGGGTTTAAGCTATAAGGTAGGAAAATTTTTCCTAACACCCCTAAGGCATAACCTATTCCTATGGCTAACTCCTCTAAGTCTCTAGGGTTAGGTTAAGTGTCCACCTAATCACTGGAAGTGTCTTAAGACTAATGTCTAGAGGAGTCCTTATGCCTTGAATGAAGAAATTGAAAGCTCACTCCAAAAGTGAGGTCAACAAAGTCCAATCTAATAACAACAATAAATAACAGCTAACAGCATAATAGATAATAACTTAAAAAAATCCAATCTAATAGCTTTTTAATAGATGTAAGCTTGGATTGTGCTTGTGATGAAAACACAACCTAAATCATAATTAGATTTCCAATGAAAGTAAGTTAAGTCATTTGTTTGCAATGAGAACACCAATCCAAAATTAGCATTTCAATGAATATAAGCCTTACACACATCTACAATGCAAACTTTATAAAATTGAATTATTGAATATACTTATAAATTAAGTCTAATTCAATAAATATCTGCACAAAATTTATACCAAATTCTAGTCTATTTGAAATATCTGAAATGTTGCTAATCAGATTTCCTAGACATTACGGATAATAGCCCTCTTATGTTGGTAGACTGGAATAGTGATGGTCCCAAATTGATGGAATCATGGGATTTTGATCGGGACTACTCTATTTTTTCTTTTTATATAGTCATTCACACCACACCACTAGACACCAATTTATATTAGAGATTTATGTTTATTTCTAGCCTTAATTGAGAGTGCTCTCCTACTATAAGAGGGATAATTAATTATGGATGCTTACTTTCATAGGAAGTAGAATCTATATCTAAATAAACCCTAACATAATATTAGGGAAAATATGATTGAATATAAATCAATCTACCCCATGAAGAACAAACTTTAAACATTTTTAAAAGATGGCGGAGATTTTCAAATGTGTTTTTCCTAAGCGATCATGATTACCAAAAAGTTGGCTTTTCTCCAACAAGAGTGGAAAAAGATGTGAAGGATTTTTCTTTAAAGAAAGCTATGATAGTTGCTATGAAGAAGTCAATTGTTAAGAAGGCAATTTCAATGCTAGAATTCAACCTCAAAATAGAAAATCCATGTCAAAAGCATGGAATATCCATGAAGAAATATTGAAGTTGAAAATTTCAAAGAGAATAAGTGTGGAAAAATATTTAAGATTTCTAAGATGTATACTTCCATCTTCACTCTATGTGGAATAAAATGAAATAGAAATATACTCTTTTATGCATTTTTGGACACCACATAGATCCGTAAATGTTCTTATTGAGGATGATCGGGTATGACATTGAGAAGAGATGTACTATCTCAAGACATAGAAGCCACCACCCTACAATAGACCTAATCACCTCAATAAAGACTCCTAAGGACAATGGGTCAGCATATGTACTAAAGATTTTCTCCTACTTTACATGGAAAAGTAAAGTATAGTTTATTTTAAATTGGGTTCATTAAGTTCAATACAGGGGAAATCCCCCATAATTAATTACATCTTAAGGAAGGGGATTCCTTAGAAATACTCTTGATTAAGATAAATGAATGTTGTCTCCAAAGATTTCAATAGGACTATTAATCAATTAGCTTATTTTTAGCAAATCAAGTGCAATCGATCAAGAGGAGGGAGTTCTTACCGAAGCCAAATCAAGATGAGTAGGGAATGTTTAGGATACTAGAAAGCCTAGTAAACATCCCAAACTATCCTATGGTTGGGCTTTACATTTTTGAAATTGAATTATTTATTTGAGTTGAATTTTTATTAGAAGTTTAGGACTTATAATTTCATAATACAAGACAAGGGAAATGCCTAAGAGGTGAGAATTTATACTTATGGCCCGCAAAAGGGAAAAGTAACCTCATAACCTAAATCTAGGGAGCTTTGGCGAGTGCCGAAAGCACGACCTAAATCTATGACCAAAATGGATATTTGGTCCACTTACATAAGAGAGGATAAACTACCCACCGCTAGACTTAACCGTGGTAAACCAACTCCTCCTACAATTTTAAATTCATGTAGGCAAGTCTTATGCTTTATGCAAGATAGCTAGGTTGTTGTTTATTTTAGAAAAAGACTAAGTCCTTAAACTCACTTTTTGAGAGACTAGATCATGTAAGGGCATGAAAAATGACCTAGATCTAATGCAAAATATATTACATTTTTATTTTCGTTTTTTTGACAATCATTTGACTCAGGCTTATAGGATTCATATACTGTGCATGAGAAATAAGATTATGGGCCAAATCAATGAGAAGAGGAGGTGTGTTTCCACCATGGCTCTCAAAGGTCAAACCAAGTTCTCTACGGCAAGGTGGAAGCCCTCAATCAAAAGTAATAATATCTTTTATGCATGATGTTAGAAAAGAAATACTCATCTGCTAAGGGGTTCTAATTCTTTTATCTTGATTTTACTAAGCTTTAGATGAGTTATGAGTTATTTATTTTTAATTTTGAGTTGTTTAATTTGGTAGAAGATTTATTTTTCCTAAGAGCCTAATCATCATCCAGGCCATACATCAAGCAAAGAAGAAACTAGGAAAATATGCCATCTTAATGTACAAGCTAAACAAAACATCAAATATTTTATAAAGCTAATGCAAAATAATAAGAGACCATTTGTGGTGGGCACCACACAAACCAAAAATAAATTGTGGTAGAGCTCTACCCTTATACAATTACAAATGAATTAATTTACAATCAAAAGAAATTCATGTTATGGGGTCATTTCTTCTTTCTTCTTTCTTCTTTCTTCTTTCTTCTTTCTTCTTTTGGTTCCTTCTTTTGGATGGTTGGAAGGTGGTTGCTCCAAAGGCTTCACATGGTACATAAGATGTAATCTTATGACCAATGCATCCCCTAATCCCATAACATTCATTCCACAATCCTAATTGCAAAATTACATGAAAAAGAAAAGTAAATCTAACTAACACTACAAAATAGAGATTAGTTAAATAAACCATACAAATCTCAAGCATATATATTGGACTTAACACCCCACACATGGGTAACCAAGTCCACCTATTGATTATGCTTAGGGGTATAAGCACACACAAAAGATATTTTATTATTATAAGCTAAGCAATCCTCAGAAGATAATGATTAGACTAAATCATCCTACCATTCATTCTACACACATTCACCCTAACATCCAGACTAGAAATAATACATCACAAAATAAAGCAAACATCAAACCATGCACCTAACCTAAAGCTAGAAGTGGTGACTTAACTAATGTGTGTGCTTTAAAGGTTTGTGTGGTATGCTTAGCTATGGCTTTAAGGTTTAGATTTTCTAAGTGTGAAGATGTTCAACTTAGATGGGTGGTTTCATTTAAGTTATTAGTTGATTTGGGTCAATTTTATTTTGATGATTTTTTGGTTTAAATGAATCCTTAATTACTAAGTTGTAGAGAGGAAAAGAGAGAACTTCTCTTTCCTTCCTTACCCTAAGTAATATCTAAAGTAGATTCCATATTTGATTTCATTTAGTGAATATTTTATTATGTGTTTTAATTAATCCTAAGTTTAGATTTTCCCAAAACAAATCTATTCAAAAAGAAAGGTATTTTAAGATTAAGTAAGTGAATTAATATCACAAAACACACATCACTTCATTTCTTTCCCAACATGTATAACATGTATATGAATGAATCCTAAGCATATCTATACATACAAATGGAAATGTTTAGCACACTTTATGATGAATGCTAAGAAATGTTACTTAAGAAAATTGGAATGCTTTATGATGCATGATTTTCATTAAGTACAAAAAAGGGGTTTCTTTTATCCATTATTCACATGCACATGTACATGTATGAAAGGCATAAGTGAGTACGGTGCCATTGTTAACACCAGGGGTGTAAGGTACAAGAACTACTTAGGGCTACTTAAAAGCCTCAACCAGGTTGTCAGACTAATATACCACTTTCCTTAAATACAAACACATGTATAAAAGAAATGAATGGAAAAAAAGATGCAAAGTTTGTATTTGTTTATTTATTTTGTTTATGCAATTATATGTACAAGTGTGGATGTCCTTCTTAGGTAATAGCATGGATAGGAATGGATAGAATGGTTAAGAAGTGTTGTATGTTCTTTTCAAATGAACTATACACTTTGCCAAATCTATTCAAAACTATCTAAAAGAAAGAGAAGGAAAGCTACACTATGCACATCTTCATATTTATATCCACATGCAAGCTTATAAATAATTGTAAGTAGCACACTTTTAGTTTTTTGTGTTTGATTTATAGATTTTAAAAATAACTTTTGATTTAGTAGGGATAATAGGCATTCATATTTTTTACTTTAGCCAAAACATGCAATTTGACATAAAGAAAATATTGTATTTTAATTTTGATTTTGAAAAGATATGAATGCATGAATTTCATATGACATGCACACTTAGCATGCTAGGAAAGAAATAAAGTGATGAAAGCAATGTAAATTCATTCACCTAATTAATTCTAAAAGATCCTATGAAATAAGAAAGTTTAAAGTGAATCAAAGTTTGTTTAATGTGATTTTTTTTGAATTTGTTTTATGTTTGATTTAGGAAATGTGAAAGAATGTTTGCTGGTCCTAACCCATTTCCCCCATGTGTATGGCATTTTAGTTTAATCTTTAGATGATTAGATGATTTTTATATTTTGATTAGGTTAAGGTATGAATTAAGTGTGTTAATTACCCCTTACCTATACCACCTTAGCATATTTAATCAAATAATTATGAGCCAATGATATGACATAAAATCACAAGGAATTTAAATCATGCACCTAAGAAGAAAAGGGCCTAATGCATTTGGCTCATGATTAATGATTAATTAAGCTAAGGGTTTAAGTTAAGTTTCATAACCTCTCACACATGTGAATTGGATTTTGATTTCCTTAATGTGCTTAGGTTATTGAACACCTAAGCATCTACCCAAAATGAATTAATTAAGTTCTAGAAGGTTTTAGAATTTTATCAAATTAATTAGGTAGGTAATTAGTTAATTAATCCCAAATTAAGTTTGGATTAAGGAAGAAAGAGGGTTTAAGGAATAGCTTAAGAAAACATCCCAAAATTATAAACCTATTCATTTAAACAAACCTTAATTAACTCAATTGGGGGTTAAACCACTAATTACACTTAATTAACTTAATTACATTAAGAGGGATTAAAATTAATCAATTCCTAATTAAAATAATAAATCCCAAGAAAATTAGGGGAGGCGAAGTCATCCCACTAAATCAAGTTTGGAATTAATTATGATTAGAGGTAATTAAAATCAAATTTAATAAAAAAAATAATATTTAAAATCCATTGAAAAAAATTTATAATATTCTAGATTCTACCTTTCATATGCAATTTATTTCACATTTTTTTATTTTCTACACTTAGATATGAATTTTGAAGTTTCGAGATTAATTAGGTAATTTAAATCCTAATTAGTTAATCCCGTATGCCATGTGGAGGCTAACGCATGCTTTCCACATGGTGGTGGGATTCACTATATATCACATGTCTCGTCGGCGGCACTTTGCGCTTTCTCCTTCGTCAGATCAAGGATGAGATTAAATGGTTCTAAAGGGAAAATGTGGGATCTATGTGATTTAATCATGGTCATCCATCAAAATGGGATGGATGACATGATCATCTATCTTCTGTGAGATGGCCACCATCCATCTTCAGGGGAAGATAGCTCGATTGAGCTCAGATTGGATTGAAACTCAACCCACACCATCTAAAGGTAAAAGTGATCACATCTAATGGATAGAATCTCATGGGGTGATACTTTCTTTCACAGAGCTCCAAACAATGGCTAGATTAAGCTTGGTTTAATGGAGTACCTCACCGAAGGTGATCACCGGTGCTCGATTCCCTTAGAGAAGCTTTTCTAGTGGAGAGCTTTGTTGAGGTTGAGAATTGGATGGATCTTCTGGCCAACTCCACCTTCACTTGAGCTCGATCTGGTCAAGAGTGGTCCTCCCTTCCTTTAGAATTTGGGAAGAGCTTGGGTGATTTGATCCTCATGAAGCTTGAGGAGGGGTGGCTGATTTGAGTGTGGGTAAGTTGGATTTCACTTGAGCTCCCCATTTTTTTAGTCTAAGAAACCAAAAATGAAGTTCAATCTTGAGAAGCTTGGAGGTTCCAAATGCTTTCTCTGCTCTAAGTTCAATTGAGTGATGATGGAATGAAATCAAATTAGGGGAGTATATCTCCCCAAGAATCGTCAGCTCTTGCCATTTTGATCCAATTGAGCTCCTTGAGTGGGTTTGTTAGGGCTTAGAGGTGTCCTTGCATTGGTTTGGCTAAGGAGTGGAGTAGTGGAGCTCCCATGTGCTTAAATCAAGTGGAGGAGGATTCCATGTGGCCATTTTCAAGAGTGGGATTTTGACCTTGGTTGGGTTGACCCAAACCCATTGGGTTAGGTGCACCACACCCACTAGTGTTCACTTGGTCCACTAGGAAGGTGCCAAGTGATCATGAAGAGGATTTAACCAAATTCTAAGTGGATTTGGCCAACATTTACCCTATGGCCTAAGGGTAAAATGGTCATTTAGCTTGGGTTTTAATTTGAATATGTTTGGTATGATTGAAATAGGTTAGGCCAAGTTTCATTGAATTTGGATTTGGTTTGATATGATTTGGCTCATGTTGACCCATTTAGGTCAAAATGGGTCAACTTAGGTCAAGTTGACCAATTGGTCAAATTGGGTCAAACCAAGGGTTGGGTCAAGTTCATATGACCATTTGAAATGTTTTGGTGGCTTTGGTTTGATTCAATTTGGTTTATATTTGGTTTTGGTTCAATTGAGTTCATTTAGGTCAAATGGGTCAAGTTGACCAAATTGACCCATTTGACCTATTTGGGTTAGGTCATGGGTTGGTTCATGTTTGGTTGGTCATATGAAATGGATTGGTATCTTTGTTTCCAATCAATTTGGTTTATATTTGAGTTTGGCTCAATTTGACCTTTAGGTCAAGTTGGGTTACGGTCAATTGGGCTAGTTAGGGTTTAGTTGGTCAATTGAAGCTTGCTCAAGCTCAACAATCATTTTGGAATGAACTTGACCCATTGGTTTCAATCAATTTGGCTTAGATCAAGTTTTGACACATTTTGACTTTTAGGTCAAGTTGGGTCAACTTGGGTCAAGTGGCCAATTGGGCTAGGTTAGCTCAAATGTTGACTTGGTCAAGTTCAAACATTGATCATGAATGAGTTTGATCAATGGTTTCAATCAATTTGGCCTAGATTTTTTGGCTAGTTTAGGTTTCATTTTGGCTAAGTGTTGACTTGGTCAACCCTTAGGTTTGACTTGGTTTGACCCAATTTGAGTGATTGATCATCTCATGATGATTGTTGATCATGATGAGGCTTAGGTGGGCTTAGTTCAATCCAATTTGGTTAGGATTAGAATTTGGCTCATAAGGGTACTTTAGGTCACTTTGGGTCAAGTGAGCCTAAGTAGGTCAAATGGCTTGGTCAAAGCTTGATTTGAGTTTGATTGAACTCACATATGGACTTATGATTGAAATATAAATCCATTTGCAAGTGATTTGAAGTCAAATGAGTTTTGATTCATTTGATAATTTCAAGTTCAAAGGGGTGAACATAAGTTTGACTTAGGTTTGATTTTTGATTTAGTTTTGGTTTGGTGATTAAATTTTATGTTTATATTTAGATTCATGATTGTAGGATTGATTGAATCATGAAGAAAAATCAAGAGTTTGGCTTGATTTGAAATTGATTTAGCTAAGTTCAAGATTTTGACTTGAAAGGCTTAGGTTGGATTTTGATTGAATTTGAGTTTGATTTTTGGAGTTTGTTTTGGTTGTTTGAATTTATATTTCATTTAGGCTAAGTCCTTAAGATGGAATCAAAGTGGCTTAGAAAAGATTTTTTTTTTTTGGATTTAGTTTGATTTATTTCAATTTATATTTCATTTATATATGAATATAAATGAGAATATAAATGGGTTGTGAGAAAATTTCATGAATTTGAATTGAGATTTGATTTAGGCTAAGTCCAAGAGGGAATCAAAGGACTTAGAAAGATTTTGATTTTGAAATTTTGGATTTAGTTTCAATCATTTGAATTTATATTTCATTTTTATATGTGAATATTTGAGTTGGGTTGAGAAAATCATGAATTTGAATTGATTTAGGTTTGATGTTGATTTGATTTAGAGTTTGACTTGAAGGAAGGAAGTGAGGAATGTGATTCAAGCTAAAGGCAAATTTTCCTAACACCCCTAAAGCATGACTTATTCCTATGGCTAACTCTTCTAAGTCTCTATGGCTAGGTTGATTGTCCACCTAATCATTAGATGTGTCTTAAGACTAAAGATCTCTTAAAGTCTAAGAGGAGTCCTATGTCTAAGATGAGGGGTTGAGAGCTCATCCCAAAAAATGAGGTCAACAAACAAATAGGGTGTGTATGACACAAGGAACATGATTATTGGTGTTGACCAATCAACAACAATCACAAGCACTAACAGTATGGTCTACTCTAACTGAAGGAATCCAGAGCTTAGTGCAATGTGGCTCTACTTATGCCAAGGACATAAGAGAGGGAAGGAGGAATGGATGAGTATGTGAACCACTATAGGTTCAGATCATGATGAGAGGTTAGAGTCTCACTAGAGAAGAGAATTAAGTAAGAGTTGAAGATAAATTTAAAGTGGCTCAGGGATGAAAAGTGAACTTTGGGATGAGATTCATGTCATGTTTTGATTGAATTTGATTATTATTTGCATCTCAGATTTGATTTGATTATTTATTTTATTTGTTGTTTAATTTGATTTTTTAGTGGGCAATGGATCTAGTGGATGGAGTGAACTCATCCAAATCAAAGGAGTACTACCAAACACATAGTAGGAAATCCAACCAAAGGGATTTGTGATCTGGAAGAAAGCATAGTAGATACATCCTTCAAAGAGAGATGATCTATTGATAATGGAGATATTGATTTTGATTATTGATCATGATAGTAAGATTTTTATTTTTTAAAAATGGACCCATCGATTGCTGGAGGATGAGTAGGGGCCTAGACCTAACTCGGTTTTACCAATCCAAAGGGGTAGTCTACCAAACACAAGTAGGACTATCCAACCAAAGGGATGCCTTTGGTGCAATGGTCAAATATTAAGAAGAAAGCGTAGACTTACATCCTCCAAAGAACCACTGGGGTTCTTTTGGGCAATAAATTGAACCCAACCTAGGTCGACTATTGAGTGAATGCCAGGGGACTTAAGATCTCAAAGATAGTCAAGATTAATTTCATTTTAGTTTGTTTTGATGGGTCCCATCGGAGGATGGACTACAGAGGCCATGGAGGCCTAGACTAACTCGATTTACCAAGGGAGTAGTCTACCAACCACAAGGTAGGACTATCCAACCAAGGGGATGCCTTTGGTTTGCAATGGTCAAGTCTTAAAAAAGAAAGTGTGGGACTCACATCTTCTAGAAATAAGAACCATCAGATTGGTTGCTTTGGGGCAACAAATCGATTGACCTAGGCTAACTATTGAGTGAATGTGGGGACTTAAATCACCTCAAAGATAGTCAAGATTAATTTTTTTAGTTTTTTTTTGATGGATTCATTGGTTTGGATGGATCAGAAGGAGCTTATATTAGCCTAGACCTATCTCAAATTTACTGAACCAAAGGGAGTAGCTTTCTAGCCGATGGGAGAACTATCCAACCAAAGGAGTGCCTTTCGGTTTGCAATGATCAATTTAAGGGAAGAAAGCTCGGGACTCACATCTTCCACTACAAAAGACCACTAGGGTGATTTGCTTTGGGCAAATCAACCGACCTAGGCTGCCATCGATTTATGATAATCATGCTAGAAAGAATCATAGTTACATCTTCAAAGTGGAATGACTATCGGTAACTATGGATTGAACAACCTAAGAGACTATGAGAGTACCAACCTGGATTTATCTCAACTGTAGTCGCAACCTATGGGAGTTCTCGAGACGCTCTAAAGATGGATGCCGGGGAAAAGGGGCCCTTTGGGGGCTTGAATTCCTAATCCACAAGTGAATCAATTTGTTTATTTTATTTGTTTTTTTATCATGGATCCTATTAGTTTATGAGGGATCAAATTGAGAAGGGGCTTATATCAGCCTAGACCTATCTGATTTACTAAACCAAGGGAGAAATGCATCGCTAAACAAATTCTCCAACCACAAGGGTGGCTACTAGAAAGGGGACCATCCAAAAAAAGTAACCCGGTAGTGTCTAAATTCCCAAAGGATGTGATCCAAATAGAATGCCCACAGGGAGAGGGGCCAAGGGCTTAATCCAAAACCTAAAGAAGATGACATGGCTAGTCATATATCAAATAGGTATTCAGTGGCCAACTCAAGGAGAAAGTGGGACTCACATCTGCCAAGAGTGGTGTATCCACCGGGTGAGTCACAACATAGCAAACATCAACCAACCTAAGGTGCCCGCTTTACAACAATCGCTAAGAAAGCTGGGGACTCACATCCTCTATAGAACTAATTGTTGGGATAGTCTATCTACAGTGTCATCCGACCTAGGGACTACTATTGAGTGAATGCGGAGGACTTATATCAACTCAAATGTAGTCAAGAGAAAGGAGCCTGGGACTTATCCTAAACCTCAAATATACTGACCTTAGATCATGATGAATTCAAGAAGAAAGCTCGGGACTCACATCTTCTTAAACAAAATCAACATGAGGTAGCTTACTTTGTGAAGTCTACCATACTAACAAGGTGCTCATTGGTTTGCAAATGGTCAAGTTAGGAAGAAAGCAGGGACTCACATCTTCCAAACAAGTGACATTGGGGTGACATACTAATGAGTGAGAGTGGGGCTTGCTCCACAAAGTAGCCCAAGACAAAAAAGATATGTGTTTATTTTGTGTTTTATTAAAGGGAATAGGCCTCTTCTCTCACCTACCTTAAACACACAGAGATTTTGATGAAATGGTGCACGGATGGCAAAGGATTTCCACTAAAGAAAGGATGTCGCTTGGGTTCTCTCACACCTAACTTAGTATGCTAATCAAATAGGATGCCTCTTGGGTTCTCTCACCTATTCTAATAATCGAGAATGTGTTTATGTTTGTGAAAGAGGGATAGGATGCCACTGGGGGACTCTTACACCTACCCTAAACATGTCATGGCAGATTCACAAGACAAGCAAACAATGCTTCAAAAGAAGAGAAGATTTTGATGAAATGGAATCAAATTTTTGTTGATTGATAGAATTATTTTCAAACATGATTTTATGGGTAATATTTCTTCAAATAGAGCCCATTAATTGGAAGCATCGGGTGTTCCCCTTTACAATCAATAAGCTGATAAGATCCTCCTTGGTAGGCCTTCTCTATGACATGGGCCTTCCCAAGTGGGTTCAAACTTGCCTCCCATCTTTTGATGGGCAACAATTGGTCTCCTTAGGACTAACACAAGTTCTCCTACTCAGAAAGACCTAGGGTGGACCAGCTTGTTGTGAGCTTGAATCATTTTGGCCTTGTACAACTCAAGGTTCTAGCATGCCCACAGATGACTCTCATCCAAACCTTCAGCTCTTCTAACCACAACTTTGCATTCTGCTCTGTAGTGATTTTGCTACCCAATGCTATCCTTAGTGATGGGAGTTAAACTTCTAAAGGTATAGTGGCTTTGGACCCATACACTAAGAAAAATGAGGTAGATTGAGTTGGAGTTCGGTATGTGGTGGTGGCCCGGGCTTCAACACTGCTCACCACCACTTGTTATCATCAAGAGTCTTCTTTAATATTTGATGAGAGTTTTGTTGAATGCTTCTACTAAGCCATTTTTTCTAGATAGTAGATGGTGGAGTATCTCCAATCTATACCATGTCTTCAAGCGATCTTGGTGCTTTTGAATGCGTACCATTATCGATATAATTCATCGAGGCACCTAACCTATATACGATATGGTTCCTAAAAATCAATTGAGTTGTGACCTCTCAGTGGGATTGCCTCACCACTTGGAAAAGTATTGGTGGCCTAAGATGAACCGATGACCCTTGGAAGAAGGAGGATCAATCGACCCACATGGGTACCAACACTCAATGGCCATGAGGCCAATGGGTGTAGAATGTTGGGTGGTTGGTGGAGGACCACACCATGTACCGACACCGATGGCATCTCTAGCTACATCCATGCATGTAATCATCAAGGCGAGTATCCTAGTCTCTTGATCTTCATCTTCATCTTTGACGATTGATGTGCTCCACATGACTTGAATGTACCTCGCATAATGCCACAGCTTCATGTTTATCTAAATAACATAACCATATGGTCAAAGGACCGGTAAGGTGCCATCAACGAGCATAGAGAGCTCTCTATTTCACTGATGGGCTTGTGACTTTTCTTGAGGTAGTTTGCCGGTGTTCAAATAGTCTATGAATGGTCCACTCCTTGTCCTTATAAGCAATGGCAACCTCCCTTCAAGAGAAAGTCTCGATGAGTTCAAGATCAAAGGGATAGACTTGTATTTTGGACCCTTATTGGAATGGACTCATCTTCAAACATGCCAATTTTGGCAAGTTTGGCCAAAGCCGCTATTGTTCTCGCCGAACCTTGTAGATGGTGACTTCTGGATTTGGGCCAACAACTTCATGGTATACTAATAATGATGAAGTTTGAGAACCTTGTAGACTCGACACCGATTGATGACCAACCGAGAATCCCCAAAGATGTTGATGCTCTTGACATTGATGATGGATAACCAGACAATCAAAGCCTCATACTTGGCTTTTGTTGGTGTAGGGTTGGAAAGATAGTATGAGAATCTCATCACATCCGGAGTTAGAGAACTATTCCGCCTTTCCGAAGAGTAGATCATGGTGCTTCCCCTTTATGAAAAGAAGTCGCACCATCAAAATACATCTCCAGGTTGTCAACCTCCCTAAGTTCATGATTTGTTCATCGGGAGATCATCACTAAGCGGGAATGAAGTGGGTGTGCTACTAAGAAATCTAGTGCTTATCCTTTATCGCATGGAGGGTACAATGTGATATCAAACTGTGAGAATCATGGACCATCAAACATCTGATAGCTTGGCCGTCATGAGATACTAGTGGATTGTTCTGAAATCAAGTTCACCTTATGAGAAAGCATATAGTGTCGTAGCTTTTGGGATGCAAACATTAAAGCTAGGCAATGTTTCTCAATAGGTAGAGTGTTCGCTTCAGTTAGAATAAGATGACGGTTGAGGTAGTAGAGAGCACTCTCCTTCCCTTCATCATTATCTTGGGCCAGAGAGAGTCATCCAATGCGTATGTAGGATGAGTGGCTTGATGGGGCTATAGAACTAGCGGCTTCACCAAATACCGCTTGATATCTTCAAAGGCATGTCGGCACTTATCATCCCACTTAAACTTGAACTTTTTTGACAAGTGTTGAAATGGCTTGCATCTCTGATAGGTTGGAAATAAAGCATCTTAGACCAACCATCCTTGGAAAGATCTGAGTTGAGTTAAACTTTGAGGTGGCATTTCTAAGATAGCTTTAATCTTTAGATCTAT
The DNA here is from genome assembly GCA_021442155.1 of Cymbidium sinense. Taxonomy (NCBI): domain Eukaryota; kingdom Viridiplantae; phylum Streptophyta; class Magnoliopsida; order Asparagales; family Orchidaceae; genus Cymbidium; species Cymbidium sinense. The sequence continues at coordinate 174,869,345 of CM038221.1, read as the reverse complement.
TTCTATTCCGTGATAACAAACCCAAGGAATTTTAAGCTACTCAATGCACACTTTAGGATTCATTTTGAGGTTATATTATCTTAACCGCTCAAAAACTCTCAAGTCAAAGAGATGGTCTTCCTTTTCTCTGCTCTTGACTACTAGATCATCAACAGCACTCAAGATGATGGATGAGTTCATTGAAGATGAGTCATGGCTCATTGGTATGTAGCACCAACATTTTAAGGTGAAAGGCATGACCTATATAATAAAGATTTCATGGGTTCAAAAGTAGTGTTTCTTTCATCGCCATCCATCCATGAAAGAGAAATCGCATGAGATGAGGTGATGTCCACCATTAATTTTGGTATAGGAAGAGAAACTCATCCTTAGGACATGCCTTATTTAAGTCCTAAATTGATGCATATGCAATGAATTTGGCCATTCTTCTTCTTAACCGGATGACACTAGCTAACAGTAGATATTTTTCTTCTGATGAAACCATCGATCAATTTCTGACTTCAAAATGACCTTGTTCAATTTCTAATCGCATGCCTAGAGCTTGCTTGATAGGGTTAGGGATCTATTACTAGTTGTGGACCGCTATGTCGAAGATAATCGCATCTCTTCATAACTCCATGCAAAGTAGTCCTTAAACTTAATCAATAGCCTAACTAAGTCATTGGTTTCTTCTTCTTCATTCAACAACCGATGTATGTCGTGGATTTTCTTCCATCCAGGTTGATTTCTTTAAGCTTGTCAATTATTGAATGGATCTCCTCTTCAAATTGGTGCATCTTTGATTTGGAGATCATCTGATCAGAGGTTTCTAAACACACATTCTCATAAGAGTTGGTTGTGTGAAAAGAACCTATCAAACTCCAAATGATTGGTAACAACTAAATAGTAATCATCATCACCGACCCACTTAAATCCTAGTCATGCTCTTGATTGTGCTTCCCTCATTGTTCCATAGCTTCTCAAAATACTCATTTATGCTTGACCATGTATGAGGAACCAAACCTTTATAAGATTATGAACACAAGGAGAAAAAAAGTCAAATGGTAATTCCATTAATTCTTTAAATGAATTCTCCTCAAGTTCTACATCAACTTCGTGACTTGAGGAGGATGATCCCAAAAAATCTCTTTATATCATGGAAGACTGGGGCTTCCTTAACTACTAAACCTTCAACTTTTGGGGTGAAAGAGTGAGGTTAGCTAATCGCCAATAGTTTTACATGCATTTGATTCAATACTTTGCTTTGTCTGAGGCTCATCTTCATCTGTCGCTCGAGTGTCACCTCCAATGAAACCCGCGAGAGGGGTTGTTAATCATATTAGACTCATCCTCCTAACTGATTCCAAGTCTATGTGAATAGTAGGTACTCCTATGAACTAGAACATAACCCCATTGGGTGATGGCCAAGGGGGTCTTCCACCTGAACTGCCTATTTTTCCTCGCTCTGGTGGAGGTTGAGTCATCCTACCCACATGTCCATATGATGGAATGAACGTGGGTGGAATGTGATATGCTCTATTTCTTCTTCAATCCTTTCCACTTTGGATTTTCATTTTTCTTTTCTTTTTTCTTTCTTTTCTTTTCTTCATTTTCTTTTTTTTCTTTGAATTTGAGTTTTGTCCAAGTTCATGAAAAGGGTGTTTTGAGGAAGATAGTAGGTCATCCTCATATATCTCAACCTCTCTAAAAAATGGCTTTTCATCTCTTTGACATGATCAATCCCATCCTTCGAACTTGATGCACCGATGGAGGAGGATGGAATTATCTTATTCGATGTATCCAAGGCCTACGCAAAAAGCGTGAATGAAGTATTTGAATCAATGATATAAAACTTGGCTTGTCTTCCATCACCTATCTCCAAAGGTAACACTATGGAACCTAAAGCTCGCCCTTGTTCATTGAATCCTCTCAACATCATCCATCGAGTGTGGAGATGTCGATCCTCAAATAGGCAAGGGTCTTTAGACTCATAATGTTCACCCATGCACTGATTGATGAGAACTCGCAAGTCTCAATCCATGTCAACTATAATGTAGGGGATATCCATGTCCCTAAGAAGGTCTTCATCTGTGAAAGTGATCCGGCTTCTCTAGAATAATGTGCCTCCTCACCAATAATGGTCAGCTGAGCTAAGCATATCTTGATCAAGGAGAGCCTTGATTTCATCTCTTTGGATAAGACAAGGGCATCATATATGCTTAGCTTAGATGGCAACTTTCTTAGAGAGAGGACATTGTAGTCCACCTTGGGTAATCCTCCACAAGCATATCCAAGGGTGGAGCATCTGGAGGGGCTTTCATCCTCCAACCAATGACTTGTTTCCTCATCTTGGTGCTACCCTAGGAGGTAGAACCTTGCCACTATGGAGGTTGACTTGATCTCTTGTGGCGGTAATGGAAGGTTCTACCCAAGCTCACTACGCCTTCTCTATGGGACCCTTCGATGATTCCAAGTCTATCTCAAGGGGTGAACTCATAGCATTCAGAGTAGGAAAATCCAACTCTGAATTAGAAAGAGGAAGATCAAAATTATTATAGTTGTTATTTAGACTTGAAGAGTTATTAGGAATAGATTCAAGCTAGCTTTATTCTTCAATTTCTTGGATTTGATAGGAGGTACAAAGTAGAAATCAAGTAAAGTAAGAGGGGTGAGGGATTTGATGCCCTCATCCAATACAAGATGTCTACTAGAAGAAGAAGAACTAGCTAAAGTGGTAGTCACTAATGGTAGAACTGGAGGTAGGGGGTTGCTACAGACTATCTCGGGCCGACACATGCCGCTGCTGTTGAGCTCCCCTTTCCTTGAGTTGGCTCGAACTTAAAAACCTTCCTTGATAGGTTTGAGGTTGACTCGCACGCAAGGAAAGTTTCTTGATTTTTGAACAATCTTTTAGAGGTTTGGATAAGGAGATATCCCAACCTTCTTTGGTTTTGGAAGGATCAAGTATCCCAAGGATTACCCTAATGGAACCGATGGTTGTTCCATAAGGTATTCCTGGATGACTATAGCACCGCCTCTTGAAGCTATGTTCAAGCCGCCCCTTAAATGTGAAGCAATCTTCCAAAACATGACCTATACTATGGTGGGGAAAAGTTAGGATCATGGCTTTTGCCCACTTCCTCCGTCCTAGGTTTGTAGCTAAAATCAGGCTTCTTTAAGAGATTCTTAAAGATCTTCTGATTACCTCCCTCTTAAATGAATAAGGCTTGTTAAGTTTATCCAAAAGAGTAGGTGGACCATAGCTACTTGGTGTGGTATGTGTATGCTACCGATGATGTGAAGGAGGCGGTGGGTGGTGGAGGCTAGTCCGCTGGTGGTAGAGGAGGTGGAAGTGATGGTGAGCACAGGTCTCTCAAACCGCTCTGGCTCTTTCCCTTATCCACCGCTATCACCGGCTTCTTCTCATATACCTTCGCTTTGGCTTTATTGGTATCTGAAGGTAACTATTTGGCTTCTCCTTGCAAGCTACCTTGTTGATTAATTTCTCAAAAGTTTTGATGGTGAAACCTTAAGCATGAAGGCCGCCATGGATATTCTTAGAGAATCTCAATGGCTATTCGATAGATGGTTCACACATTTCATACTCAAATTATGCCATCGAGAATGTAATCAATGAGGACTCAATGATTTTGTTGTTACAAGATCACCAACAACCTTTGTAAGCTCAACAACCTCTTGATAAAGAGTTGCTCCTCAAAAGTCTTTAGAACTATTGGGAAGTTCAACATACCAATCAAAAGCTATCCCTAAGCTAGAGAAGATGGAAGAGTAAAGTGTCATGCCACCAAGGTAACAATTAGTGAAATGTGCATGTGTCGCCTGGGTTCACCGCCATCAAAACTCTTGAAGGAAGGTGGAATGAAACCCTTAGATATTGGATTGCATCAAATTCCGGTAGGGTCTACCCTTTGGAACCGATGATCCTCCTGCTTGAGCCAATGCTTCCTTCACCGCTCAACCATGGACTTGATATCTTTTTGTATGGAGGTACTATCCACTACCTTCCTATACATGTTGGTGCTACCTTTTTGGGAGGTAAAGTCTTGGTGGGTCCAAGACATGCACCAACTCGTACTAGTCTCATGTGGTAGATGAACTGCTCTGGTTCTACAATGCTAAGATAGTCGCCAATGATCCAGCCTCTTCTCCATCCTATCTATTTTTCATCTTCTGCTTATTTGTGCTAGAGGTGTTGGATGAGTGGGCTGTCTTCCTCGCTATCCTCAACACCTTCCATAGCCGCCTCAGGAGGGATCCCTATCTACCATGCAAACCCCTACCGAAGTCTCCCAACAAATCATCTTCATTGGGATCAAAGATCTTCTCCTCATCGACCATATCCTAGATCTCCTTTCTTCCATGAAATAATGAGCTATGTCATCTCAAGAATGATCGAAATAGCACAAATGATTTTCAACCAATGGTGGATCAACATCATGTACAGAGGCACGACCTCTCATTGGAGAATCAACCCTGAGGGTTGTACCGGAAGATATCCACTAACTATCAATGACTCTATGGGGTGACACCTAGGAGGTTTCTATCATCATAAAATCGGGTTGTCACCTTCTCCCTCTCGCTGTTGTAACCATCTCTGTCATCAAGGGTGGTGGTGAAGGGACCACTATGCTTCTGCCATTCCTTCTACACCACAACTGGCGTAAGGTTGAGGAGAGATCACCACCATAGTAGGTGTGTAGATGGAATGATCCTCCCAGGCCGATCACCAATGTCCTCTTCTCCTGATGTGGCCTTCATGGCCTGGAAGTGAGATGCTAAAACATGAACAAATGGTGAGTAGAGTGTGTGGTGGAGACACCAGACTCTCTAGAAGAGCTCTCCTCCGTGATGGGTCCCCCGTAGTATATTGTCTGCGATCAACGGGTAGATCAATAGAAAATCAATGAGCGAGGCCGTGACTCAACTAAACCTCCACCTCTTAGCTAATGATATGAATAGTATGGCCTCCAGCCCTCTCCTATCAGATGTTTCCACTATGCAATGATCTCAAATCAAATTGAGCCCACTCATATCATAGCTCGGCCAACCTGCGTAGAATTGAGGAACATATGACCTCCTACTCTAACCACTGGGCTAAAATTAAACCCCTGGTGGAGGTGAAGTAGACAGCATCCTCTCTGCCGCACCCAGAGAGATGGGTTCATGTAACCGGGGGAAATCAAAGTGGGCAACTCCTCAACAACCGACTTAGTACCTCCATCTCCTAGCGAGGCGGTATGGTACCACTTAAGTTTTGTTCCTCCCTAGTCTTGGTGGGGAAAAGAGCTAGACCATCTCAAAAGTAGGGGAGACAACCCTAGATCTGGGAGCCTTCCTGAAGGTGCTAATGAGTGGGTGCTAGCCCTCACTAGGCAGCAGGAAAACTATGCACCGCACTCACAAATTTGATCGACTGGCAATGTTGGAACCACCACTACCTTCCTCTTGAGGGAATATCGAGTCCGATGACATATCCCAATGACCACTTTTGCTCCAATTCACAATAGCATGAGGGGAGTGCCCTCATAGTAATCCTGCTCAAAACCTCATCATCAAAATGAATGAGGTAATAATCGAATGAGAAGGTCATCTTGGCCAAGTTCATCCCATGGGGAAAGGTGAAAACATACTTGGGCTTTGCCATTTCTATCAACTAAAAATTGAACTGAGATTGAAATTGAAACTATCGTTGAACGAGAGTCTGCAATTTTGAAAATAAACTTGAATCAAATTTCTATTGATTTTCAGTTTAAAATTTATAATTTGAACCCATACTCAACATTTTGAAAATGTTAAGTCGAGTTCAAATGATTTAGAGTAGATTTCGAGATTTGATTGAAAGAGGTTTTTTTTTTTTGATGTAGAATCACTTTCAACAAATTTGATATGTTAAAAATGGGTTCAAATATTTTTGAAAGGATGCTTCCATTGTTCATATTTTTTTGATTTTGATTTGAGATTTTATTTAACAAATTTGGGTATGTTAAAGAAAGTCAATTTGTTTTTTTGATTTGTGATTTTGAATTTCACTTAGCAAATTTGGTATGCTAAATGAGATGTTTGAAAATAATTTTTTTTTTATTTTTTGTTTTCTTTTTTTGTGAATCATTTTGATTTTGAAGAAAATGAATTTCATTTAGCAAATTTTGGTATGCAATGAAAATCCAAGTATTTTTTTTTTGAAATTTTGAAAATAGATTATTAGCAAATTTGAGTATGCTAAGAAAATCAATGTGTTTTCATTTTAATTTATTTTGAAAGAGGATCCATAGCAAATTTAAGTATGCTAAGGATCAATGTATTTCTTTTGATTTTGATTTGATTTTGAAAGTGGAGACTCATTTAGCAAATGGGGTATGCTAGAATGAAGTTCCAAATGTGTTTCTTTTTATTTGAAATAAAATTTCATTTGAATTTGATATGCTAAATGAAATCAATATGTTTGAAATTTGTTTTTTTGAAAATGAAACTTCATTCAAAATGTGGTATATGAATAAAAGTTTCAATGTATTTTAAAAATTTTTGTGAATGAATTTCATAGCACATTTGAGTATATAAATGAAATTTCAAAGTTTGTTTCAAATTTTGTTTTTTGAAAAGGGAGACTTAATTTTCAAATTTGATGTGCTAAATGAAATTCAAATATGCTTTCAAATTTTGATTTATTTTATTTTATTCTTAAAATGAATTGGGGAATTTTGTGCTTTTAGAAAATGTGATTGTTGGAATTTTATTTTTGTAAAGATGATCCTACATATAACAATCATGAAGATTATAGATGAAGGTGATTTAGGAAAATTTTGCAAAATATTTATTATGTGCATTTTGAAAGAGTGCTTTTTTGAAAAGCAAGATTTTTATGAAGGATTTATTTTGTCTTATTTTTAGAATGAACCTTTCCTTACCATAAAATGGTAGGAGGAAGTCTTTAATTAATTTTTTTTTATTAAACTTTTATTTTCACCCATTGGAACTGGGTTTTAAGACCAACAGGTGAGGTCCTAAAACCTAAAGATGTTGGCTAGCTTAACTTAAGGATGAAGTAAGCTAAGTGCCAAAGGAAAAAAGATAGTCTTGGATTCATACAAAAGTACAAACCCACTATCGATACTTGGAGACAATGATCATTTACCAAAGATGGAGAGAGGAACCATCCCTAGTGGAGTCACCAGAAAAATCTATGGTGAAATATTTAAGATTTCTAAGATGTGTACTTACATCTTCACTCTATATAGAATTAAATGAAGATAGAAATATACTCTTTTTATGCATGTTTGGACACCACGTAGATCTGCATATATTCTTATTGAGAATGATCGAGTACGACATTAAGGAGAGGTGTACTATCTCGAAAGATAGAAGTCATCACCCTACAATGGACCTAATCACCTTAATAAGGACTCCTAAGGATAATGGTCCACATATGTACAGAGATTCTTCCCTATTTACATGGAAAAGTAAAGTAGGGTTTATTTTGGGGTTCATTAAGTTCCTACAGGCAAGCCCCATAGTTAATTACATCTAAGGAATGGATTCCTTAGAATACTGATTAAGGTAAATGATCATTGTCTCCAAAGATTTTCAATAGGTAGGACTATCAATCGATTAGTTTATTTTTAGTAAATCAAGTGGGATCGATCAAAAGGAGGGAGTTCTTACTGAAGTCAAAAAAAGATGAGTAGGGGATGTTTAGGATACTAATAACTAGTAAACATCTCAAACTATCCTATGGTTAGGTTTTACATTTTTGAAATTGAATTATTTATTTGAGTTGAATTTTTATTAGAAGTTTAGGGCTTATAATTCCATAATACAATATCAGGGAAATGCCTAAGAGGATTTATACTTATGGCTAGAAGGGAGAAGCAACCTTAGAACCTAAATCTAGGGAGCTTTGGTGAGGCCAAAAGTAAACCTAAATCTAAGGTGAAAATGGGTATTTGGTCACCTCCACAAGAGAGACAAAACCACACTTGGACTTACAACTGCCTGGGGTGGCCACCAACTAACTCCTCCTACAATTTTAAATTCATGTAGGCAAGTCATATGCTTTATGCAAGATAGCTAGGCTATTATTTATTTTAGAAAGAGTCCTTAAACTCACTCTAAGAGACTAGATCATGGGGCATGAAAAATGACCTAGATCTAATGCAAAATATATTACATTTTTATTTTTATTTTTGGACAATCATTTGACTCAGGCTTATAAGATCCATATGCCTAATACATGAGAAATAAGATTATGGGCCAAAATCAACAAGAAGAGGGGGTGTGTTTCCACCATGGCTCTCAAAGGTCAAGCTAAGTTCTCTGGCAAAGGTGGAAGCCTTCCAATCAAGAGTAAAATAATATGCTTTTATGCATGATGTTAGAAAAGAAATACTCATCCAGCTAAGGGGTTGCTAATTCTTTTATCTTGATTTTAACTTAGGCTTTAAATGAGGTTATGAGTTATTTATTTTAATTTTGAGTTGATTAATTTGGTAGAAGATTTATTTTTTCTAAGAGCCTAATCATCATCCAGGCCATACATCAAAGCAAGGAAGAAACTAGGAAAATATGCCATCTTAATGCATATGCTAAACAAAATATCAAACATTTTATAAAGCTAGCACAAAAGAATAAAAGGCTATTTATGGTGGGCCACCACCGCACAAAAAAACAAATTGGTAGAAGTTCTACCTTATACAACCCGATTACAAATGAATTAATTTACAATCAAGTAAGGAAATTCATGTTATGGGGGTCTTCATTTCTTATCTTTTCTTCTTTCTTCCTTTTTTTTGTTCCTTTTTGATGGATGGTTGGTTGTTCCAAAGGCTTCACATGGTACATAAGATGTAATCTTATGACCAATGCTCATCCTAAACCCCCATAACATTCATTCCAAAATTCTAATTGCAAAATACATGAAAAGGAAAAATAAATCTAACTAACACATGTAAAATAGAGATTAGCTAAACAAACCATACAAATCTCAAGCATGTATATTAGACTTAGCACCCCATGCATGGATAACCAGTCCACCTAGCCTATCAAATTATGCTTAGGGGTATAATCACCTGCACAGCGAAAGCAGATATATTTTTACTACAGCCTTAAGCACAATCTCATGCAATAGATAATGATTAGACTAAATCATCCTACCATTCATTCTATGCACATTCACCCTAACATCCAGACTAGAAACAATACATCATAAAATAAAGCAAACATCAAGCCATGCACAACTTTAACCTAAAGCTAGAAGTGGTGACTTAACCTAATGTGTGTGCTTTAAAAGGTTTGTGTGGTATGCTTAGCTATGGCTTTAAGGCTTAGATTTTCTAAGTATGAAGATGTTCAACTTAGATGGGTGGTTTCATTTAAGTTGTTTAGTTGATTTGGGTCAATTTTATTTGTTGATTTATTTTGGTTTAGGTGAACCTACTTAATTACTAAAGGTTGTAAAGAGAGGGAAAAGAGAAGAGAACTTTTCTTTCCTTCCCTACCCTAAGTAATTTCTAAAGCATATTCATGTTTGATTTTTTTAGTGAATGTTTTATTATGTGTTTTAATTAATCCTAAGTTTATATTTTCCTAAACAAACCTATTCAAAAGAAAGACATTTTAAGATTAAGTAAAGTGAATTAATATCACAAAACACACATCACTTCATTTCTTTCCCAACATGTATAACATGCATATGAATGAATCCAAAGCATATCTATACATACAAATGGAAATTTTTAGCACACTTTATGATGAATGCTAAGGAATGTTACTTAAGAAAATTAGAATGCTTTATGATGCATGATTTTTCATTAAGTAGAAAAGAGGTTTCTTTTATCCATTATTCACATGCACATGTATATATATAAAAGGCATAAGTGAGTACGATGCCATTATTAGCACCAGGGGTGTAAGGTACAAGACCTACTTAGGGCTACTTTAAGCCTCGCAACCGAGGTTATCCAGACTAATATACCACTTTCCATAACTAGAATCACATTTATAAAAGGAATTAATGGAAAAAGAAAGATTCAAAAGATTTGTATTTGTTTGTTTGTTTTTTTATGCAATTTATATGTACAAGTGTTGATGTCCTTCTTATGAAATGGCATAGGAATGGATAGGAATGGGGTTAGGCAAGTGTTGTGTTCTTTTCAAATGAACTATACACTTTGTCAAATCCTATTCAAGACTATGCTAAAAGAAAAGAGAATGAAAGCTATACTATCATATTTATATCCACATGCAAGCTTATAAATAATTATAAGTAGTGCACTTTTAGTTTTAGATGTTTGATTTATAGATTTTGAAAATAGTTTTGAATTTAATAGTGATAATAGCCATTCATATTTTTACTTTAGCCAAAACATGCAAATTGACATAAAGAAAATATTTCAATTTGATTTTGATTTTAAAAAGGAATGAATGCATGAATCTCATATGACATACACATTTAGCATGTTAGAAAGAAATAAAGTGATGAAATTAATGTAAATTCATTCACCCTAATTAATTACTAAAGACAATCCTATGAAATAAAAAAGTTTAAAGTGAATCAAAGTTTGTTTAATGTGATTTTTATTTTGAATTTACTTTATGTTTGATTTGGGAAATGTGAAAGAATGTTTGCTAGTCCTAACCCATTTTCCCCATGTGCATGCCATTTTAGCTTAATTTTTAGATGATTAGATGATTTTTATATTTTGATTACGTTAAGGTATGAATTAAGTGTGTTAATTACCCCTTACCTACACCACCTTAGCATATTTAACCAAATAATTATGAGCCAATGATATGACATAAAACCAAATAAGGAATTTAAATTATCAATACACCTAAGAATAAAAGGGCCTAATGCATTTGGCTCATGATTAATGGTTAATTAAGCTTAGGGGTTTAAGTTAAGTACTTTCATAACCCCTCTCACACATGTGAATTGGATTTTGATTTTCTTAATGTGCTTAGGTTATTGAACACCCAAGCATATACCCAAAGTGAATTAATTAAGTTTCAAATGGTTTTAAAATTTTATCAAATTAATTAGGTAGGTAATTAGTGAATTAATCCATAATTAAGTTTGGATTAAGAAAGAAAGAGGGGGGTTTAAGGAATAACTTAAAGAAAACATCCCAAAATTATTCCCTAAACCTCCTATTCATTTAAACAAACCTTAATTAACTCAATGAAGGAGTTAAACCACTAATTACACACTTAATTAACCTTAACTACATTAATTAGAAATTAATCTAGCAATTCTCTAATTAAACCATCAATAAATCCCAAGAAAATTAGGGGAGACATAAGTCATCCCACTAATCATGCATACCCAAATCCAAAAAATAATACTATTCAAAATCCATTGAATACAATTTTATAATATTCTATATTCTAATACCTTTCATATGCAATTTATTTCACATTTTTCTGATTTTTCTACACTTAAATATGAATTTTTGAAGTTTCCTTGATTAATTAAGTCATTTAAATCGCTAATTATATAGTTAATCCCATCAGCGCCACATGGAGGCTAACGGCACGCTTTCCAACGTGGTCATGATTCTCTATTGTCACATCATAGTGCCGTCAACGCATCGCACGCTTTCTCATCCGTCCGATCAAGGATCAGACGGTTGAGGTTAAAGCCGCATTTTTAAAGGGATAAAATGTGGGATCTACGTGGATTTAATCATGGTCGTCCATCCAAAACTCACAGATGGATGGCCCCTGATCCATCTTTGGTCTTTCCTACGAGAGATGGCCACCTTCCATCTTCCAAGGGAAGATCCAAGCTTGATTAAGCTTGGATTAGATTGAAACTCAACTCACACCATCTAAGGGTAATGGGGATCACATATAATGACTAGAATCTCATGGGGTGATACTTTCTTTCACAAAGCTCTAAATAATGGCTAGATTAAGCTCGGTTTAATGGCATACCTCATGGAAGTGATCACGCACTTGATTCTCTTGGAGAAGCTTCGTCTAGTGGAGATGAAGCTTTGTTAGAGTTTTAGGCCTTGAAATTGGATGGATCTTCTTAGAGGCCAACTCCACCTTCACTTGAGCTCGGTCTTGATCAAGATTGGTCCTCCCTTGCCTTTGGAGCTTGGGAAAAGATTAGGTGAATTCGATTTGATCCTCTAATGAAGCTTAGAGGAGGAATTGGCTTGATTTGAAGTGTGGAGTAAGTTGGCTTTTCACTTGAGCTCCCCTATTTTCATTCTAAGGAAATCAAAAAATGGAGAAGTTCAAGTTATTTGAGAGAGCTTGGGAGAGTCCCAAATGCATGCTCTGGCTTCACTAAGTTCAATCGAGTGTGAGAATAATGGAATGAAATAAAATTAGGGGGAGTATATCTCCCCAGAGCATGACCCAAGCCTCTTGCCATTTTGATCAATTGAGCTCCAGTGGGTTTGTTTATTAGAGATGTCCTTGCATTGGTTTGGCCTAAGGAGTGGAGTAGTGGAGCTCCCATGTGATTAAATCAAGTGGAGGAGGGATTCCATGTGGCCATTTTAAGCAAGTGGTCGATTTTGACCTTAGGCTAGGTTGGGCTGACCCAAATCCATTGGGTTAGGTGCACCACACCCACTAGTGTCCACTTGGTCTACTAGCAGGGTGCCAAGTGGCCATGAAGAGGATTTGACCAAATTCCAAGCAGATTTGGCCAAAATTTATTCTATAGCCTAGGGGTAAAATGGTCATTTGGCTTGAGTTTCAATTTGAATATATTTGGTATGTTTAAAAAATAGGTTTGGCCAAGTTTAATTGAATTTGGAATTGGTTTGATGTGATTTGGCTCATGTTGACCTATTTAGGTCAAAATGGGTCAACTTCGGTCAAGTTGACCAATTGATCAAATTGGGTCAAACCAATGGTTGGGTCAAGTTCTATGACCATTTGAAATATTTTGGTGGCTTTGGTTTGATTCAATTTGGTTTATATTTGGTTTTGGTTCGATTGAGTTCATTTAGGTCAAATGGGTCAAGTTGACCAAATTGACCCATTCGACCTATTTGGGTTAGGTCATGGATTGGTTCATGTTTGGTTGGTCATATGAAATGGATTTGTATCTTTGTTTCCAATCAATTTGCTTTATAGTTGAGTTTGATTCAATTTGACCTTTAGGTCAAGTTGGGTTCATGGTCAATTGGGCTAGGTTAGGTCTAGTTGGCCAATTGAGGCTTTGGTCAACTTTAACAATCATTTTGGAATGAACTTGGCCCATTGATTTCAATCAATTTGGCTTAGATCAAGTTTTGACGCATTTTGACTTTTTAGGTCAAGTTGGGTCAACTTGGGTCAAGTGGCCAATTGGGCTACATTAGGCTCAAATGTTAACTTGGTCAAGTTCAAACATTGATCATGAATGAGTTTAGATCAATGGTTTCAATCAATTTGGCCTATAGTGGATTTTGGCTAGTTTAGATTTCATTTTGGCTAAGTGTTGACTTGGTCAACCCTTAGGTTTGACTTGGTTTGAACCAATTTGAGTGATTGATCATCTCATGATGATTGTTGATCATGATGAGAGGCTTAGGTGGGCTTAGTTCAATCCCATTTGGTTAGGATTAGAATATGGCTCATAAGAGGTACTTTAGGTCACTTTGGGTCAAGTGAGCCTAAGTAGGTCAAATGGCTTGGTCAAAGCTTGATTTGAGTTTGATTGAACTCACATATGGACTCATGATTGAAATATAAATCCATTTGGAAGTGATTTGAAGTCAAATGGGTTTTGATTCATTTGACAATTTCAAGTTCAAAGGGGTGAACATGAGTTTGACTTAGGTTTAATTTTTGGATTTAGTTTTGGTTTAGTGATTGAAGTTTATGTTTATATTTGGATTCATTATTGTAGGATTGATTGAATCATGAAGAAAAATCAAGGGTTTGGCTAGATTTGAAATTGATTTGGCCAAGTTTAAGATTTTGACTTGAAAGGCTTAGGTTGGATTTTGATTGAATTTGAGTTTAATTTTTGGAGTTGGTTTTGGTTGTTTGAATTTATATTTCATTTATATATGTGAATATAAATGAAAATATAAATGGTTGTGAGAGAATTTCAAGGATTTGAAGTTGTTTGAACTTGATTTAGGCTAAGTCCTTAAGAGGGAATCAAAGTGACTTAGGAAAGATTTTTGATTTGGATTTGAATTTTGGATTTAGTTTGATTGATTTGAATTTATATTTCATTTATATATGTGAATAAATAAATGAGAATATAAATGATTTATGAGAAAATTTCATGAATTTGAATTGATTTAGGTTTGATTTAGGCTAAGTCCTTAAGAGGGAATCAAAGGGACTTAGGAAAGATTTTTGATTGGATTTGAATTTTGGATTTAGTTTGATTGATTTGAATTTATATTTCAGTTATATATATGAATATATAAATGATAATATAAATGAGTTGTGAGAAAATTTTATGAATTTGAATTGATTTAGGTTTGATGTTGATTTGATTTGGAGTTTGACTTGAAGGAAGGAAGTGAGGAATGTGGTTCAAGCTATAGGGTAGGCAAATTTTCCTAACACCCCTAAGGCATGACTTATTCCTATGGCTAACTCTTCAAAGTCTCTAGGGCTAGGTTGAGTGTCCACCTAATCATTAGATGTGTCTTAAGACTAAGGATCTCTTAAAGTCTAAGAGGAGTCATATATCTATGATGGAGGGGTTGAGAACTCATCCTAAAAATGAGGTCAACAATAAGAGACTAAGATAAATTGCAACAACTATTTCTTTACTATTTTAGCTATCTAGATAACAAACTGAAGACAACCAACTATTCTTCAAGTGTAAGTTTATAATGAAAATTGCTAGAATAAGTTTAGTTGCTCAAAAAAAAAAAAAATCTTAAATTCCTTCATTGCAAAGAAGAAATAATCACTATTTAGTAGACTTGGGAGCGTCAAATTATATGATAGAAGACAAATGTCTTCCATAATTATAATCAATGTTATGAAAATTATAGTATATGTATTGTAGATGGCCCACTTTTAAAATTTGTCAAGAGATTCTAATTTTCTCTCAAAAGATTTAGCCTATGTTGCAACTATTAATTAGTATACTACCATGAGTCAAAAATTGCATTACTAATTTTTCATTTATCACTCTCAGGATTTGAATTGAGGATGATTGGTGGTGCAAAGATCATTTCATGATTCTATTTTTTAAAGATTAATTCCTCAAGTAAGGTATGAGCTTGATTAATAAATTATATATCCACCAAAGCCCTCACTTTAATTTTCAAATACACTTCAATTAACGATAGCAATGTCTTGCTTTGACACCATTACTTAGAACACTCGAATCTTATGTACCTTAAAAAAATGAATTCTTTTATTTTCACCAACAAAAGATTAATGTGAAATTTACTATCTAGTTAAACACATTTGTAGTTCCTATTCCAATCAAATATGCAAATTTTCTCTACTTTTAGCTTAGTTTCAAGGGTAACAACCCATTGCATCTTTCTCATAAGTTTTTTAATTCTTCTCCTACCAACCATCTCGGAGGCCTCTTCAATATTTCAAATCATTGCCTCAATCATTTATGGATAATATTTTTAGCTTTAGCTTTGGAGATGGTATATCTTACTAATGGAGGTCTCTGATTTTCCTTTGCCTTTTATGTTACTGTGTTTTTTGTAAAATAACCTATTGAAAACCCTCATCAGTTTTCAAGAGACCATCAACAGTGAATCTCCTCCTAGTAAGAGAACAAGAATGGTGCATGAAAGCATTGATATTATAATCAGGACACATCTAGGGGGTAATTAACTATCACACTTATCACTAACATAGAAGTCACCACCTCACAACCATGGGCCTACTCAAGTTGCTACTGAGAGAGAGAGGGTCAGTAAGCAGTTGGCAGCCATCTACAGGAGTGGCAATACTAAACACTATGCTGGGAGTATTAATATCTTCAATGTAGCCAGCCATTGCCTTGTCCTCACTAGCCTTAGAGATTTCTGCAACTGAAAATACCACCCTTGTGTACTAAAGAATCAATTAAACCAACATTCATTGGATTGGAAGAGAACCACATCCATACCCTCCGCAACTCCAGTACATGAAATTTTGATTTAAACGTAAATAATCATTCTCTTCCAAGTGTAAGTAAAGTTCATCCTGCGTTGAATGAATAGTTGTCCTCTCAATATGAGAAATATTTCATCACAAAATCACATGATCTTGGATTTTTGCTGTTATATATATATATATATATAATACCTTGTGTTCTCTTCCAGGACAAATACTGTACACTAACACACTCCATGAGCTTGCAGTGGACTGAAATCAATTTCATAATGTTCTTCTTAATCTCCGTCTTCCCTTTTCTACTTCACATATTATAGCTAACCTTATCTTCATGCTTTTTTTTTCTTCTCTTCAACCTTTTTCACTGGTTTTATTCTTTCAAAAATAGTGAATAATCGACTCCACAGGGATAATTAAATACTCTTCATTTACAAGGGTGATGGTTTTGAAACTCAATTCTTAAGTGGTCTTGATTTCTCCCAATTTAAACTTTGTTGCTTCAGTAGGTTAGCAGCGTCAAGTTTTAGTTTAGTTCTTGTTGTATGTTGTAATTTTGTTAATAGATGTGATATATCACATAAAATTTTAAAATAATGTATATTTATTATTTTGTATAATAATTAAATATCTCAACAAGTTCAACGTCACCAAAATTAGCTAAAGTATGGCCTAAATGAGCTCGAATTAAGCTTATAGACTACACCTAAAAACTTCGATACACTAATTGGATGATCAAATGGCTTCCATATTTGACGTGATATCGACCAACTGACGAATCCAACGAGCCTAAGATCATTCAAATTAAAGGTAATTTGAATAGTCAAATCATAAAAAAAACTATCAATGATCAAATGAATCGATATGAACCGTCTGGTGGAGTGTTTTGGGATTTTTGACTACAATGACCAAAATGCCCTCTCAGGATCCTATAAATAAGACCTCATTGTTGTCATGAAAGGGGAAATGAGCTAGAAGTGAACTTGGAAGAAAGCTGGGAGAGAGCTAGAAGTTTAAAGTTTGTCATCACCACCATTGTCGTTGATCGCCGCCTATTGTCGTCACCGACTGTCACCAACAACTATTACACCCCAACTACTGTTGCATAGCTACTATAACCTGATTCTGAAATTCTCATTGTTAGGAAGACTTAAACTCTGTACTCCAAAATAAATATATAATGAAGTATTTTTACTGGGCTAGGCCCCGTGATTTTTTCCCCTTTTTGTGGAGTTTTTTCACGTAAAAATTATGGAGTTTCTTATTCTCTTTTCAACTATCTATGTGTGTGTTAGATTTCTATATAAAGCTATGGCATCAGGATTTATTCTACTACTACAAATTTTTTGGCACACAACAAGATGTAATGATTCTGATATGAACACATATCCCCAAGCCATCAAGAGACAAAGAATCGAAAAGGCCAAATGCTAAAGACTTCACACCAACATTCCCAAAACAATATAAAGTGGTGAGAAGTCCAAATAAATAAGAGAAATAAATAAACAAAAGCAGCTTTTACTACAAGAACTCAAGGTAGACTCGCATACAATACATGAGAATAAACTTGTATAAGATTAACCAGACAACAAGATGCCGACAAGGACGAACTAATATCAAGAACTCTAACAATAAGACAAAGACAAAGAAGAAATCAAACTATCCAATCAGATACAAGACAGAGGCAAGGAAATTAACTGAAAACATACATGCAACAGAATAACAGAAAGTAGTTACAGAGCCAAAGAACACCTTAGAAGAGCAAACGAAAAACTATAAATAGAGAGGAGAAACAGAAGAAAAGGTTGAAGAATTTATCTCAAGAACTCCTCCTTTCTAGCTTCCTCTTTCCCTTCTCCTCCTCTCAGAACATTTCAAAGCCGGAAATCACCAAAACGGAGCAAATCCCTGAGCTCCCTTCTCTCTCTCAGGTCGTTGACATCACGAGATCATTTCTACGGTGGATCTTCAGGATCGACCCCGGTGGATCTTCTTCCTCCGATCACCTCAGAACCCTAGACAACGAGAGACGAAAGGAAATGAGACAGGAGTTAGATTCAAACCATTCATTCCTTCCATTCAATTCCCACCGACGATCGACGCATGTATCCACTAAAGCTCATCCAACCATCTCCAAAAAAGCGGATCATGAGTGAACACCGTAATCCACTTTCATTGATCGAAACCGCAATATAGAGTAACAAATCCAAGGGTAGAAAGAAATGCGAAATCGACGCCAAGTAAGAAGAAAGAAAAACATCCAAGGGAGCCCATCCAACGAGAAGAAAGGCTAGATCCAACGGATCTAAGCTCAACGATTCTATTAACTCTGGTTAACTCATTTGAAAAGGGTTTGACTCATTTGACTCAACTCACACCCAGACCAATTGGAACAAGAAACGAGCCGGACTTCAAGGGAATTTATCACTCAAGCTCATCGACAAGCTAATCATGAAGTTAATCATCCTCTCATGTAATTCCGAATATACATATCATTGGTGCTCTCGTTGACTCTCCACATATCAAACAATGGCAGAAGGTACAAGATACTCAGCAAAAACTTTGGAAGAATGTGTCAACAGACAAAACAAAACTGAGGAACAAATGCAATCCATCACTATGATACTCAATGAAGTATCCAGAAGACTCTCCTCAATTGAAGAAAAATTGGAAAATAATCAAGAACAACAACAATCACAAGTATGTACCCAACCTCACTCAAATCTCTTTTCCTCCTAGACATCAAACTCAAAATAACAATAGGCTTAAAGTGACATGCCTAGATTCAATGGAGAGAATCCTAGGTTGGTTGTTTAAGGCAATTCTTTCAATATTATAGCCTCTCGAAGACCAAAAATTCTTAATAGCATCTGTTACATGGACGGACCAGATTAAGTTGGTACCAATGGATGCATCTTAATCACCAATTACACTCTTGGACACAATTTAAAGAAAGTTATTCGAGATTTCCTCATTGTATAGAGATTTAAGAACTTGCAAAATTACAACGAAAAACAAGGAGCAATTTTATAACGAATTTGAGGAATTAGCAAACCAAATATCGGAATTCCACCAATTCTTACAGTTGCTTTGAACTGGGTTTAAGGCAAGACATAAAAGGGAAGTTAGAGCATTGCTTAAGCAAAGAAGCTTTCAGCTAGCTAAATTGATGGAGGATAGGCTGAAGATATAATACCAAGATATAAGAACATACCAAGCCCAACAGAAAACAAAACCGAACTATCAACCACCTTGCGCCAACACCCCACTAATGCCGAATTAATCAAAGCAATGGAATACCCAATAAACAAAACATTCCCATACGTAAATTGACAACACAACTGGATGAAAGAAGGAAGAAGGGACTATATTTTAATTGTGATGAGAAGTATCAGAGGTCATATTTGCAAATCAAAATGTTTACTCTAACAAGAATCAATGAGGACCAAGACCGATTTACGAAGAAAATGAGCTGGAAATACAAAATCAGAAGAAGAATTCAAATCACCTCAATGCATTTACAGTCGGTAACCCGAGAACCTGAGATTACAAGGTTTAATTGGAAATAAAAGGTACAAGTTTTGATTGACGGATCACCCACAATTTCATTCAATCAAAATTAGCAAAATTTATTGATTTTAAAATCACTCCAAAGATCGTATTTCAAGTATTGGTAGGCAATGGGGAAACTTTAAAATGCTCGTGCATATGTTCTAATCTCCTATTCAACTACAAGGCAATACTTTTATTACGATTACTATCTGCTACCCATGCAAGGAGCGATATAGTTTTGGGGTTCAATGGTTGAATGTTGGGTGAATGTACATTTGATTACAAGAAGCTAACAATGAAATTCTACATTAATGACAGACTAGTACAATTACAAGGAAATACAAGAAGCAAGTGGATAATCTCCCTTCATCGGTTCACTAAGTTGCACAAAAAAGAGATATTATCATGCTTTCAAATGAGTCAAATAACAGAGGAAACATCCTCTATAGTAGAATTCAATACATTGCCAGTAGAAATACAACAGTATTACACACTTACCGTGAGTTATTTCAAAACCCAAAAGGCTTACCCCAAGGAAATATAGACCATCAAATCCATGCCACATGGAACTCACTCAGAGTGAAAAAATTAGGTATCCACATTTTAAAACTAAATTGAAAGATTAATTAAAGAAATGCTGGAAAGTGGTATAATGAGAAAGTATCCCTTTCTTTCCCTTTTATTAATCAAAAGAAAGATGGTACACGGAGGTTCTGTAGATTATAGAGCCCTCAATAAAGTTACTATACGATGATTCTATTCCAACTCAAGAACTCATGGATGAGTTATATGGAGCCACTGATTTTCTAAATGATCTAAGGTCGATATCACCGATAAGAATGGCAAAGGAAGACATTTATAAAAGCCTTTAGAACTCATGAAGGACACTATGAGTTTCGGCTATGCCTTTTGGACTCACAAATGCACCTTCAACATTTCAAGCTTTAATGAATACGCCCTTAAACCATTCTAAGAAAGTTTGTTTTAGTATTTTTGATGATATTCTCATCTACAGAAGACATTAGAACTACATCCATATCATCCAAGAAGTTAAACAACTCAAACAAGATTCAATGTTTATTAAACCCTCAAAATATCATTTGTAAGAGAAAATTGACTACTTAGGTCACATCTTACCAAGGCATACAAGTGGATCCCAACAAGATTCAAGCTGAAACATGGTCGTTTAATTCACCAAAGAATTAAGAGGATTTTTGGGTTTAAGTTATTACGTAAAATTTGTCAAGAATTATGCGAATTGCTTCCCCTAACATCTAAGCCAAGCAACAGCCAAAGGGACGTAAGAATCAACAATGACTTTTACCAAATTAAAGCAAGTAATGACAACATTACCGATAGCATATCCAAACTTTGCTCAACCATTTATCATTGAAACAGATGCATCGTACGCAATGGAGCGCTTCACACAAAACAAACATCCAATTGCTTACTTCAAGAAGAAACTTTCACCGCCTTTACAAAAAACATCAACATATGCAAGAGAATTATATGCTATAAGTAAACAAGCTTGCAAGGTGGGAGACAATACTACTAGGAAATAAGTTTACCATCGAACTGATCAACAAAGCATAAGAGAATTAATGCAAAGAAATAATTCAAACCCCAACAAAGAAAGATTTTGGTCAAACTGGGTATGATTATAGATTGAATATAAACCGGCATTACAAACAAAGCAAGATGCAATCGTCTGAAAAATGTTTAACACGAAGCCTTGATTAAGGATCAAATGACTTCTTAATGTCATTAAACTTCAAGATATACTCGAATTCAAGGGTCTTATTCAAAGAAATTAGAGGAAACCAAAGCTAATAAGGAATTACAAGAATTATATAAAAAATTGTCGACAAGTAATTATTCCTCATTGATTAGTAAAAGGGCTAATAGTTCAAAGAGAATTGTAATAGCAAAAGACTAAACCTTAAAAACAAGATCATAAGAGAGTTCCATTCAACACCAATAGGAGGGCATGGAGGCATTCAAAACTATGACTAGAATTACTCAACAATTCTTCGAAATAGATGAAAAATGATATTAAACAATTTGTATCAACATGCCCCATTTGTCAACAAGTCAAATATGATACTCGAGACCAGGATTACTACAACCAACCCATACTTGAATATGGGAGGAGGTATCATGGATTTCATCATGGTTTACCTAAGTCTCATAATAAAACAACTATACTAGTAGTAGTGGACACTATCAAAGTATGCTCATTTTTCACCCTACCAAAACAATTTACAGCTTTATCTAGCTCAAATCTTTATCACCATTGTGAAACTCCATGGGATACCAAGAATAGTATCCATGAGATCCATTGTTTATGAGCAATTTTGGCAAGAATTGTTCACTAAGTGGAACAACTTTAAAGCACGAAGTGCTTACCATCCTCAAACAGATGGACAAACGTAAGTAACCAATAGAATCCTAGAACAATATCTAAGGAGCTTTGTGTTGGATACACCTAAGGCATGGTTACATTCCTACCATGGGCGAGTTTTGCTATAACACAAGCATCAATGCTTCAACCAAAATGACTCCTTTTCCAATTTATGGTAGACTCTCCTACAATCATTCCATATGCTATCAATACACCGAGGTAGAATCGATACAACAAAGAGACAAGAACATACAAACCCGAAACAAATTTAAGGAAGCTCAAAACAGATGAAACAGATTGATAAACACGTAAGAGACCTTCAATTGAAGTCAATGAATTAGTTTTAGTTAAAATACAACCTTACGAGACTTCAAGACAAGAAATCAAGATACCAAATTGCAAAGAAGGTATTATGGACCCTTCAAAATACTAAAAAATAGGTATGGTGGCTTATAAAGTTGAATTACCGACAAAAAATACATAATGTATTTCACATATCTAGATTAAAACCATACGACAGACTCGACTATCCATCCAAAGACACTTATCAAACCAATCGAGATGGACAAATGTTTATTATACCTATCAAAGTCCGGATCACGAATGATACAAAAGGGAGATCAACAGATCAAAGAGGTATTAATCCAAAGGGGAAGGTTTATTAGAAACAGATATATATCTTGGGTATGAGAAAGAAATACAGAAAATTTTTCTCGATTTTGACTCAGGACAAGGTCAAGGTGGGGAGTAATGATATGAACACATATCCCCAAGCCATCAACAGAGACAAAGAATCGTGAAAAGGCCAAATCGCTAAAAGACTTCACCAACATTCCCAAAACAATATAAATGAGAGAAGTCCAAATAAATAAAAGAGAAATAAATAAACAAAAAGCTTTTACTAAGAACTCAAGGACTCAAGATACAATACAGAGAATAAACTTGTATAAGATTAAATCCCGACAAACGTAAGATTACAAGGACAACTAATATCAAGAACTCTAACCGTAATAAGACAAAAGCAAGAAGAAATCAAACTATCCAATACAAGAAGATGAGGCAAGGAAATTAACTGAAAAAACGACATGCAACAGAATAATAGAAAGTAGTTACAGAGCCAAAGAACACCTTAGAAGAGCAAACGAAAAACTATAAATAGAGAGAGAGAAAGAAGGGGTTGAAGAATTTATCTCAAGAACTCCTTTGTTTCTTTCTCTTCTCTCCTCTTCTCCTCCCTCTGAACATTTCTCACTTGGAAGCACCGAAATCACCAAATGTAACGAGCAAATCCCACTGAGCTCCTTCCTCTCAAGTCGTCCACATCCCGAGATCATTTCTACGGTGGATCTTCCTGGATCGACCCTCGCCGTAAGGATCTCTTCCTCTCCTCCGATCTACCTCGAACCCTACAAGCAGAGACGAAGGAAATGAGAGATGGAGTTAGATTCAAACCACCATTCCTTCCATTCAATTCCCACCGACGGATCAAGAACGCTGCTGTACTCCACTAAAGCTCATCCTCCATCCTCACCAAAAGACGATCGCCGCAGAGTGAACCGTAATCCACTCGAATATCATCATCAAAACCGCAATATAGAGTAACAAATCCAAGGGTCGAAAAGAACGACCACGTCAAGTAAGAAAGAAAACTCGATCCAAGGAGCCCATCCAACGCGAGAAGAAAAGGCGCTAGATCCAACGGATCGAAGCTCAAACCCTTCCTATTAACTCACCGGTTAACTCACTTGAAAAGGGTTTGACTCAATTTCTTGACTCAACTCACACCCAGACCTAATTGGAATCAGAGCCGACTTCACCGTAAGGAATTTATCACTCAAGCTCATCAGCTTAATTACAGTTAATCATCCTCTCAAGTTTGATTCATACATATGCATTCTTTATTTATTTTTATGATTTATGAACTTAATAGTAAAATGGTGTTAATTTTTATAATTAATAATGCTTACATAAATTTAATGGTGGAGATAAACTTATTTATAGTCATGTGCGCAAACTTGCATATGTGCTTCCATACAGTCTATGCTGCAAATGATCTGATCATTCAACAAACTAAATGAGCTGATCATTCAACAAACTACTCGTGCCTCGACTTGATTAGAACTAATTCATGATCGTTTGATTAACTAATGAACTAGGTTTAACATATTTGTAAATACTCAATTATTAAATAAATAAAATTTGAACAAATTTTTATTCGGTTCATTTATGTTCATTAACAGTATATTCTATTCAATGATCACTCTTAAGTAAATATTTTAAATCAAGGAATGATGCAATGTACATCTAATACAGAAATGCATTACTAATATGCATTATGACTTTATTTCTTAAAAATGAGACTGTGGATACACATTATAATATTAAGTAAATAATAATATAAATAAATTAAATAGATAAAATATTAAAAAATAAAAAATAAGTTATTTAAAAAAATTTAAATTAATTACTTAGGTTTTATATATATATATATATATATATATATATATATATATATATATATATATATATATATATATATATGTATATATATAATAATCTTAATTAATTTAATTTATTATCAATTTTAAATTTTTAAATTTAATTATATTTTTTTATAATTGTAATTATTTGTAATAAATATATCGTATTATCTCTCCTTTTAGCTCAAATCTCATTCTCTAAATTTTTAAAATATTCTATAATAATTTCAAACATAACAAATTATATTTAAAATATTTTTTATATAATTTTAATTCAATTATTTATGATACTCGTGTTTCTTTTAATTTTTAATATTTTTTAATTGGATATTTTTGTGTCATGTTTGATATGTATCGAACACTGCATACTTAATTTTAAAATTATTGATGCAACATTGCAAGGAATGAATGGAAACGAGTTTGCTCTTTCGTTTGAAATATGTAGTGGCAAGCAACTGGTTGCGATCACATGCTCCCAAAAAGTGATACTATGCCTTGCACAACCATGGGTTAGGATCAATAATAAATTAAAACATATATCATAGCGATTGTATTAATGAGTAGGTCACTGTCACTAAGATTAGCGTATTCTTTTTAATATCTTAATTATCAATTTCTAATACACCGATACTTCATAATAATAAAATATATCGTGTATTGTGTGAGATACATTTAATTTTAAGGTTAATGCTTATTATATTTATTTATGTCCATTAGAAGAAAAAAAATAATGGACAAAAATAAATGTAATAAATAGTAAATTTAAAATTATATTATATAAATAACTGAAAATAAGTTGTGTTTTCTAATTTATTTTAAAATATATTGCTTAAATTATTTAAAGTTATTTAATACTAAATTTATTTTTCTATGTCTACTATATATATATATATATATATATATATATATATATATATATATATATATATATATGATAATAAATATTTATTATATTTATAAAAGAATCAATTTTCTTTATAATATTATGTGACTTTTTAAAAAAATGTTTACTAAATTTATATATATTTCATTTTTTTAATGAACAGTTGAAATAAAATTATTATTACTTGAATTCAATTCATATTTATTTAATCTGTATTTATTGTTTTTTAAGATATAATGTTATGATAATATATCTCATATATATTTTAATTATATATTTTTTTTTCATTAATTGAGTGTCCCGTGTGACCGAGGGATCATCCATTTGGTGATGTATTGTCCACTTAATTGACTTGACTGCTCCATAAAAGAGTGATCCTTTCCACCGTAACATATACAAATCTACATTCTACCATTCAAAGATTTCAAAATATGTGGATCAGTTTTATGAATATTTATTTTTTTGTTGTGTTCTATTAAGTATCAAATTCTTATTTAATTAGAATAAATTAAGATTATTTTTTTATACATACTAACTAAATATTTTAAGCAGTTGTCTATTTTTCTTAACATAAGGCTTCTAATACATCTATTTTCTTAATTGAGTTATCGAATCGATCGATATTTTAAATTTATTGAATAGTACATATTAAGCCTATTTCCCAAAATAGTTGAAACCCTTTACTCATTCTCTTAACTTTATATTAATTTTTAGGTACCTTAATAACAACAACAACAACAAGTCTTAATCCCACTAAGTGGGGTCGGCTACATGAATCCTTCATCTCCATTATATCCTATTATGTGTCAAATTCTCATTTAATTCAAGTATACTAAGGTCATTTTTAATACATACCAAGTCTTTTTAGGTCTACCTCTACCTTTCTTAACATAAGGCAAATCTAATGCATCTACTCTCTAACTGGTCATCGACTACCGACGCTTTATGTGGCCAAACCATCTAAGGCTTACTCTCTAATCTTATCCGCCATGAGCTACTCCAACTCTTTCCCAAACATACTCATTTTGCATTTTATCTCTAAGAGTAAAGCCACTCATCCACCTAACCGTCCTCATCTCTGCAACACTTAACTTAGTCTTATGCTTCTCTTTTATTGGCCAACATTCTGCACCATACATTGCGTCTTACCACCATCTTATAAAATTTTCCCTTAAATTTATGGAACTTTTCTATCACACAATAGCCGATGCATTCCTCCACTTCAACCATCCAACTTGAATTCTACTAATAACATCTCCATCTATTTCACCATCATTTTGAACATAGAGCCTAAATATCTGAATCGCTCACTCTTATTAATGACTTTTTCACCTAATGTCACAACACTATCACTAGAACTTCTACAACTAAAATTACACTCCATATATTGTTTTAGATCTACTTAAACGAAACCTTAGACCCTAAAGTTGACCTCCATAATTCAAGTTTCTCTTGGACTCTCTCTAGTCTTATCAACAAGAAGAATGCAGCATACACCAAGGTACATCTTCTGTAAATGCCTAGTAAGAACATCCATAACTAAAGCAAAAAAGATAAGGGCTTAAAGCTGATCCTTGATGTAATCCAACTGAAATAGGAAAATATTTTGTCGATAGTCCTTGTGTTTGAACACAAGTAATGCTCTAGTATACATATAATGTAATGACTTGAATATAACAATATTAACTTTTCGTTCTAGAACTCTCCAAAGAACATCTCTTGAAACTTTATCATAAGATTTCTCTAAATCAATAAATATCATATATAGATGTTCCTTACTTTCTCTATGCTTATCCATCAAACCTCTTAACAAATGTATAGCATCCATAGTAGATCTACCATGAAACCAAATTGATTGTGGAAACTTTTGTATCACATCGAACCTATGCTCAATTACTCTCTCCATAATTTTAATGTATTGACACATTAACTTAATTCTTCTATAATTTGCCCACTCTTGTGCATCACCTTTATTCTTAAATATAGAAACCAACAAACTCTTTCTCCACTCATCTGGCATCTTTTTAGGTACCTTAACATCAAACTTAATTATGACTATATGAAGAACATGTAAAAAGAAATATAAGGAAGTTAGCAAAATATTTAGATTTTGGTTGTGATAAATTTATTTAAATTAAATTTGTTGATTAAAAGCTTTCTGATGCAGCAGAACAACTGCAAGGTATTTAATCTCAAAACTCTGATCATCTGCAAAGATATGAATCATAGATATGTATTGTTAACTTTTAGTGACTATTATTAAATTTGTTTAATTAAAACGATAAAAATAAAATGTGATCAAAGATATAATTTTGAAAGATTGACATACATATCACACAATTCTTATGTATTTATATATCTAATACCTAAAATTTAATATTTACATTTTGAACAATTTGGTCTATTCTTAAGAAGGTGTATTTATATTTAAAAAATGTAATAATAGTGATATTTTTTATGTAAAATTAAAAATTTGAGTGCTATTCTTGTAAATGTTTATGTGGTATGTATGTAAATATCTCTATAAATTTTTATTTATATTTAAAATTTCAAACTTAAAATTATAGTTGATTGAAACCTTTTAATAACTAAAAATAGTTATCAAATTAATTATCTATACCAATGAATTAAATTTTATTGTAATAAGTAAAAAATAATGTTAGATATTATAGTGCACATGTATACATTTGAGAAATATGATTTTACCTTCGTTTCATGATTTAGGGACTATTTGAAAGAAAGAATTTTGGATGTAAAGTAAAGTAAATGTGGTTTTAACTTTTTTTGTATTTGACATAATGCAAAGTAAAATTTTCAAGGTAATATAATGTATTTAGAATACATTACAAATGTCATTTTTAGTGTATTTGAAATTCACTCGACTTGAGAAAATTTCAAATACACCTATAAAATTTATTAACCGCCAATCACCACTAATATATGTGAAAGAGCTTTCTTATATTTTTAAATTTTTGAAGGTATTATGTTTTAATGTATTCAATAACATGCATATAATCGAGGAACCAGCCTATTTCGTGGTGGGCAAAAAAGTAATTTAAAAAAAAGGTGAATTTAACAATGAATATACCAAAAGGATGAATTGTATTACATTATCATCAATCTAATAAAAAATGTTTACAAACTTCTTAATCTATTTTGCATTGTCTGATAATATTGCATGACAGATTCATTAGAATCGATTCAAATACTTCTTTTCTCAATATAATATAGGCAATCATTGAGTTAATCATCACTCATTTTACTACTAATCACATATTTAACAATCTTCATCGTAAAATACATGTGAGTATATAACTAATGATTAATACATGTGATAAAAAAATAATCGCTCCATAAACGTATGTTTAATTTCAAATCAAAATATAATTTAAGCAAAATAAATAAAAAGATTAAAAAAAAGTGATCTTAAGGGTCTCTCTTAGAGAAGAAATTATTTCCACCATTCCTTGCAAAGGCCTAATTCCCCTTTCTTCCTAATTGCCATACAAAACACAACCTGTTTTCTCGCTTCATTAGATTTTTTAAGAAAGCAAAAGAGTTTGGATGTTATTTTTCTCTTTATCACATCAAGTTTTATTAGCATCCGCCATACCATGCAATACCATACCATCTCCGCCATAGATTATATTCAAGAAAATCAAGGCCTTTTCCAATCAAAATTGCTCCTCCATAAACCATCTCATTAGATGACTTGTCTATATACTCTAGAACAAAACGCTTGAAAGGAAACATTCGCTAAGCAAAACTGCATACGCTAGAAATTAATACTATTCTTGATTCTAATGTGGTTATTTGATCATACGCATGTTTTGCTTAAGAGGGTATGAAATTATTCATGAGAGAGAGAGAGAGAGACAAAGACAAAAGAGAGACGCAGAAAACAGAGAGAGAGAGAGAGAGTCGGTTCATCAGTGTGTTTAAATTTATGTTTTGCTAGTTTGTTTTGAATCTTTTTTTCATGATTTTGATTCTATCGAGCTTGATGAATTCAATGTGTTAATATTTATACACATTTTCAACAAAACAAGTTCATTTATCATATATGTTATTTTTACAATAAATAAAAATAAAAATTGAATTACTTATGCAGATATAAAATAATTTGTGAAACTCAAAATTTGCAGCCTTTGCAGAATTCCTCCATGACAGCTGAAACTGAAATAAACTACAGCCATCTAAACTGCTGGAATCATGGAGAGCAGTTGAAATCTGAACTGCAACAGCAGCACACTCATGCTTGCAAGAAAGAAAGGACATTCCATGAAAACAATGAAAAGCGGCCTCGCGGGTCGCGGAACTGCTTGCTTCACCGGAAGAAGCGGAGGAGAGTCCTCCGGTAGCCACTTTCTCCGGTCGATGCCTCAATTAATGATGACAGTCGACAGGATGGATGCCTTGGAACCACGAATCGTAAGGAACTCCGAACTTCGTGGTCAGTGGAGATGCGATTGCAGAGAGGCCGAAGAGGGGAGTTGGACATTGAGAGAGGCGAAGACCAAGAGGGGAGTTGCGATTTGTGAGAATCGATTGTGCGGCTCAGCGGGAGTTGGTTTGAGAGTATTAGGGTAGATGGGAAAAATTATTTTTTTGCCCATCTCATATAATAATTTTGAGATTTCGGTGGGCAATTGCCACCCTCACCATAACGATCCACCATGCATATAATACATTATGTTACTTGCACTATTAAATTATAAATAAGAAATTATTTTATTTAAAAATTCTAAATTATATGAATATTCTAGTTATATATATATATATATATATATTCTTATATTTTCTTAAGAATTATGACTATTTAAAATGTGGCTATGTATTTATCTTTAGTCACTTATATATATATATATATATATATATATATATATAGCTTCCAACGGTATATGTATATATAGCTTCCAACGGTTAAGATATGGCTTAAGAAAATATGGCTTCCAATGAAAAAAAAAAGAAGAAGTTGCAGCCGGGTCAATATTTTGGGTCTAATTCATCCGAAGTCCAAACCCGCCTGTTGAACACCTATTCATGTGATACGGGAGGGATCGAGAGTACCCGGCGCAAACCCTAGACGCATGTACTCTCTTTTTTCTTACCCTCCCCTTCCTCATCCTTCTCCCTCCACCTCCCTGTCTCTACTCCTTGACCCCTCTCTTCTCTTTCCCCCTCCCTTCTGACCTCCGGCTTTGGTCGGAGGTTTGTCCCTCTTTTCCCTGGAAGTGATGGATTCCAGTGCTACTAACCCTCTCTTAAATGCCTCATTTCCTCCTCTTACAGCCTCCTCCCCTCAAACCTCCATTCTACCCCCCCCCCCCCCCAAATAGACAGCATCTGAAAACCTCCTCCTAGCTCAGAATGATAAAAGTCAACCCTCCGACTCCCAGGTTGTCTCTTTTTCTGAAGAAGAGCTTGCAGAAGGGAAAAAAGAGTAGAATCTCTCCTTGATTGGTCATGATATAGGGAAATGCCCCTATTATGGCTCCATGCTAGCTGCTATTAGGAAGAAATGGAAGTTCAAGGGTAGCCTTGAACTTCTTACCCTTGAAGGTGATTTCTTCCTCTTCAAATTCACATGTCTAGAGGACTACAATCAGGTATGGGACAACGAACATTGCTTCCTTAATGGATGGCCCTTTATCTTTCAAAAGTGGGCATGGAATTTTCGGCCCTCTAAAGAGCTAATTTCCAAACTTCCTATCTGGATCAAACTCCTGAACTTCTCTCTCTGTCTCTGGAATAAATCATTTCTCCAAAGTGTCCAGCCGAATCGGTTTCCCTTAGCAGTGGATAATCTTACTGCCTCCAAAGCCAGAATCACTTTTGCGTGTATTTGTGTGCAAATAAACACCTCCTCCCCCCTTCCTGAGTCTATCCCTATCAACCTCAATGGAATGGAGTTCAATCAGGACATCATTTATGATTGGAAACCATCGATTTGCTAAGTATAACACATTCTCTCATGATGACAACAACTGCCCCTCCAACCCTATACCCTGTGCTACTAATCATGGATGCAGTAGAAGTCGGCCCCCTTCAGAGGGATAGACAAGTCATTCCCTCCAAATCAACCAATCTCCAGTTGAATGAATTCCCCCATCAAGATTCATCCCCTACCCTCCCTACTGAAGCTCCTCTTCCTCAGGAAGTACCTCCAGGAACAATCTCAACTCCCCTCTTCTTCTAAGGCTATCAATGACCTAATCAACCACCTATCCTCTCCCCCTCTCTTGAAGACCCTCATGATCTGGATGAGGATCTTTCACCCTCAATGGACCATATTGACCCCATTATGACTAATACTATGGGTTGCTCCTCTACTATTGGGATTATCACTCGTTCGGCTGTTGTTTCCCCTAGCCGTGTGAATCTTCAAAAAGCCAATAAGATTCCAAAAATGCTAGGAAAAAATTCTCTAGAGGGGGACTCCTCCAAATCCTCCTCTAATCCTACCCCTACTCCCCACAAGGGAAATAAAAAGAAGGGCAAGAAGCCCACCTCCTCTGCCTCTCAATGACCCAGCCTATTATGGGATGCTGAAATGTGCATGGTCTTTCGACTGAAGGTAGGAAGCTTGACTGTTTAAAGATCATCAAGGATTCCCACTTGGACCTCTTTGTGCCTCTCCTGTGCCCCACTCCTCTCACCCCCCCTTCTATTCCATAATCTCTATGTTTCACATCAATCTAGCTTCTCTGATTTTGACTGTTCTTCTGGTGGTCGTATCTGGATTAAGTAGAGCTCTGACAGGTTGACATTTGATCCTATTACAAAGAATCACCAACTTATCCATGTTTGTGTTTCTGCTCCGGGTAGCCCTCCTTTTCACCTAACTTATATCTATGCAAACAATGATGCTCAAGCCAGGGTCTCTCTGTGGAATTCCCTCATAGATATTGCTAGCTCTATCAACTCTCCTTGAATCCTTATGGGAGGTTTTAATTGTACCCTCTTCAGTAAAGACAAAGTGGGTGGTAATCCATCCTCTCTCAATAACTCGCTTGACTTCAAAAATTGTATAAATGATTGTGAGCTCTTGGAGCTTCCTAGTACTGGGCTATTTTTAACCTGGTCAAATCAATAGACTTGCAGACCTATCCTCTCTAAACTTGATCGGGTTCTCTGCAACTCTAGCTGGCTGGACCTCTTTCCATTCTCCTATTATAAAGTCCTCCCCCCACTCTCTTCAAACTATTCCCTCCTTGTAACCTTCCCTTCCCTCACTTCCTCACTTCACACCGATTTCTTTTCAGGAATTACTGGACTACTGCTTCTATGTTTCAGGATGTTATTGCAAATGTTTGGGGTGTTATACTCAAGGGGACCCTCTCTATGTTCTCTCCTGTAAGCTTAAACATGTTAAGATGACTCTAAAAGGGAGGTTATGGGAGCTGCCTCTCTTAAGCAACAAATTAACTCCGTAAGAATAGATCAAGAAAGGATCATGGAAAGACTTGATAAAGAGCCCAGCAATCCCTCTTTACTCCTTGATGCTAAGGACATTAAATCTAGATACTTGGACCTTACTCTGAAGGAGAGTATTTGGATTAAGCAACGGGCTAAAGCGCACTGGCTCTCTCCATCAGATGATGACCTCAAATTCTTATCAGAAGTTATTTGTCAGAGTGTTACTTGATGACGTTAACCTGTATGGAAGAGGTCGAATTGAATCCGCTGGGAATTTTTGACTCATCCGAGGTTGTTTGTCAGAGTGTTACTCGATGACGTTAACCTATATGAAAGAGGTCGAACTGAATCCGCTGAGAATTTTTGACCCATCCGAGGTTATTTATCACAGTGTTACTCGATGACGTTAACCTGTATGGAAGAGGTTCGATCAAATCCCCTTGGGATTGATCATGCCCCGATTGAGATACAACTTGAGTTGCGCATTTTTGAAGTGGGAGGATTAAATGAAGAAGATTGTTTATCAAAGTCTTTGCTCGATGACGTTAACCTGTGGGTAGTAAGTGTGAAGTTTTGACCAATCTAGGTTGTTTGTTAGAGTCTTCGCTCGATGACGTTAAACTATATGGAGTAAGTGAGAAGTTTTGACCTGTCCGAGGTTATTTGTCAGAGCCTTTGCTTGATGATGTTAACATGTGTGAACTAGGTCTGAAGTTTTGACCTATCCGAGGTTATTTGTCAGAGTCTTTGCTCGATGAAGTTAAATTGTGTGGAGTAGGTCTGAAGTTTTGACATATCCAAGATTGTTTGTCAGAGTCTTTGCTCGATGATGTTAACCTGTGTGGAGTAGGTCTGAAGTTTTGACATATCCAATATTGTTTGTCAGAGTCTTTGCTCGATGACGTTAACCTGTATGGAGTAGGTCTGAAGTTTTGACCTATCTAAGATTATTTGTCAGAGTTTTTTCTCGATGACATTAACCTGTGTGGAGTAGGTCTCAAGTTTTGACCTATCCGAGGTTGTTTGTCAAAGTCTTCGCTCGATGACATTAACCTGTGTGGAGTAGGTCTGAAGTTTTGACCTATCCAAGATTATTTGTCAGAGTCTTTACTCGATGACATTAAACTGTGTGAAAGGGGTCAAATCAAAACATTTGTTTGAGCTTGTAGCCGAAGTTTCTCCTTGACCTTTACTTTTTTCATTAGTATTACTAACTTGCTTCTCAAACTAATAAGCAATTAGATATCCAGAATATTGATTTGGATAATCTTTTAAGAGTTGCCCCCCAGTCTCCAAGAAAAGCTGAAGGATCGAAGTTTGATGAATCTTCATTCTTTTTATGTGTTCCTAGAGAGTAAGATTTTCTTCACCATATAAGTGGTGCTATTCTGAACATAAAGTCAGATTGTCAACCATTATGAAGATATAAAGAGAATTTTCTCACGTGACTGTCAAACCGTTCGTACTAGAAAATCAATAGAATAAAAGTTAGCCTTATGAAATCCAAAGACACACACACAAATATTTGAAAAGTGAACAAGAAACTGTGATTTTATGTGAAAAACCCCAGAAAAGAGGGGAAAACCACGTGGCTCTAGCAAAGAAAAAATTTTCACTATATATCTGCTTTTGAGTACATAGTTTTCCGACACGATTACGAATTGTATACGAGAAAGCCCGACAATGAGAATCCTACGCAAAACAAAGTAGCTGGTTAAGCTATAGTTGTTGATAGGATGGTGAACACGGCTGCAATTTTACCGATGGTTATGTCCGGCGGAGATGGCCGGCGATGGTCGGCGGCGGGGACCATCGACGGTAGTCGGCGGTGGTGACCGACGAAGGTGGTCGGCGATGATGGCCGGCGACAATGGTTGATGCCAATGATGATTGATGGTGGTGGTTGATGGCAAGCGACCAAACCGGTCGGTACGGGACCGACGACGGGTGGTCGATAATGGGACCATCACGTGGTTGACGATGGCAAGGACCGATGATGGTCGATCACGGACGTCGGCGCACACGTGGCTCGCCCAGTGGTGGCACGATTATGCTTGGAGGATCTTCAAGCTTTAGAGTTCTCTCTTCTCTTTTGCTTCACCCCCCCCTATCATGTGAAGAATGAGGAGTTATTTATAGATTAAATGAGTGACATTTATATAAATACATGCAAAATCCAAACCACTCCATCAAACGGCTTGAAATGGTTGCGATCATCTGATGTATTTTAAGTATTTGAATAATCAAATGAAGTCGGAATTATGAGATCATAGGCTTGTTAGATCTGGCTCGTCAAGACGCTCGATTTG
Source organism: Cymbidium sinense (assembly GCA_021442155.1). NCBI lineage: Eukaryota > Viridiplantae > Streptophyta > Magnoliopsida > Asparagales > Orchidaceae > Cymbidium > Cymbidium sinense. The sequence continues at coordinate 174,834,269 of CM038221.1, read as the reverse complement.
ACTATAAACACTCTATATTTAGGAGCCGACTGATATCGCAAATTTTTCAATTATATTTTAAACGCCCATCTAGTACTCAATTAATCGATTGACATCAAATTGCGGCTTTTAATTAGTGGAATTTTCAGTGTCATATCAAAATCATACTTTAATAATCACTAATCTCACTAATTTTTAACTTAGTTGCTATTAGAGCACAAATTCTATATATAAAAAAAAAACTTACAAAGATGCATTTTCTGCATTTTCTTTTGAAGCAGAAGAAGGAATTAATGGAGATTTATGAAATTGTTTTTTTTTTGTTCATTTTTTTTTTATTTGACTATAAACACTCCATATTTGTAATCGATATCGAAATTTTTCAATTATATTTTAAACGCTGATCTGGTTAGTCTTTACTAATCGATTATTTTTGACATCAAAATCCGTGCTTTAATTAGTAGAATTTTCAGTGTCATATCAAAATCATACTTTAATAATCACTAATCTCACTAATTTTTAACTTAGTTGCTATTAGAGCACAAATTCTATATATAAAAAATAACTTACAAAGATGCATTTTCTGCATTTTCTTTTGAAGCAGAAGAAGGAATTAATGGAGCTTTATGAAATTGTTTTTTTTTTGTTCATTTTTTTTTGTTTTTTTTTATTATTTTATTAGATCAAATAGTTCAAAATATGTAGTTTTTTTTGTTTTTCATTTGCTAGGTCTTGAAATGACTTAGTACGATTAATCTTATAATTCTCCTCAAGCTTCATAATTTTTTTTTTTTTTGATATCGTAAATACCTTTAAATTTCGTAAATATGCTTACAAGAATGAGCTAAAAAAATCATTTTTATTCCTAAAATTAAAAAAAATTACATCCAAGCTTTGCAATTTCTATATATTAATATGACTAATATTTAAAGTTTAAAATTTAAACATAACATTTTAATATAATAATCACATTAAAATTTATGCATAAAAAATATTTTTTATTTTTAAAAAATTAATGATAGTAACTTTTCTAGGTGATATTAAAATTTTAAGTATTATCTATATGAATATTACATATATAAATTTATAATAAGTATGAATATATAAATAAATATAATATATATATATATATATATATATATATATATATATATATATATATATATATATATATATATATATATATATATATATATATATATATATATATATATATGTATGACCCAAAAAATTCTACTAATCAAGCATCTAATCTGACGCCGAAAGAATTGATCAATCAAGACTAACCCGTGATCAAGCCGCCTATTATCAAATCGACTCTTAAACATGAAGTGTTTATAGTCAAATCAACGGCGTCGATCTAACAAACCAAGATCTCATAATTTTGACTTCATTTGAGCATTCAAATACACAAAATACATCGGATGATCAAGAGAATCATTTTGAGTCGTCCTGGAGGGAGTGGTTCGATTTGCATGTATTTACGTAAACGACACCCCTCTAATCTATAAATAAAATTCTCATTCTTCAGGGAGGCCGCTAAAGAAAAGAGAGCAAAGTTTGAAAATCCTCCAAGCATAATCGTCACCACTGACGATCGCCGACCACTCTGCCGTCACTATGCCGCTATTGCCGCCGCTGACCACCCCTGCTGACCGCAACACCGGACTACCGCCGCTAATCACCGCCATCATTATCGCCATCTCCGATTCTCACTATTTGCCATCTCGCTTAACTACGACGCAAGCCGATTATCATTGCTATTACGCTGACCACTCGCTAACGGTTGCCGCCATTAACCATCAATCTCGCTGTTGCCAACCATCGTTATCTCGCTGACCACTATTTTCTCGGCTACCATTGCCGGCCAATTGCCGTGATATTGCCGACTACGCCGCCGGGCCACTGCTGACTACTGCCGCCGGCTCACCGCTGCCGGGTTATCGCTGACACACCACCGACGAATCATCGGCTGGCCGATTTTACGCTGTTTTCCATCATTCTACTACCACTAGCAATTGCTACACTTCTAACCATGGTATATACTGTTTGCCTCGATTTTGGAATTCTATTATCGACTCTTCTCATAGAACAATGTAATCCTTTATCGAAAAAATTTTGTACACCTGGATACATAAATGGAATATTTTACCGGGTCGCCCCGTGATTTTTCCTCTTTTCGAGATTTTTCTACATTCGCTTTATTTAATTCTTCAAACATCCCAGGGTGTTGACCGAATAAAACTAAAGTAGAAACTTTACTCTACCGAACTGATTTTCTAGCACGCAACAATATATATATATAATTAGAAAAATACTTTTTCATGAAAATTTTATATTTTATGTTAAATCATTGAATAATTCCTTTTTTTAATGTGAATTCACTGAAATAAATAATGTATCCCTAATGACTCCTTCACAATCAGACATTTCTCTTCTCATATGTAAATTATTAATAATATTTTATTGAACCTTCTAGATGGGACGCAACTATATATGAACAGAGAAATAAAGCTTTTACCGGCACCAAGAAAGAAATGGAAAGCGTAGAGTTCAGCCCTTGGGCTTGGAGGGACAGCGCTACCGCCGCCACCGCCGCCGCCGCCGCCGCCGCCGCCGCCGCCGCCACAGCCGTTACTGATGAGATGGCGGCGCTGGAGAGCCAGCAAAGCTCCGGCCGGCAGCGAAACAGTGTCATCGGTGAACCGCCTGCTCATTACAAATATGATGACATGGGCGTCGCCAAGAAGGGGCCCACCGACCGTCGGCTTTTCGTTGATCGGATTTTGAAGGCGGCTTGTGCAGACAATGCTTCTTTTCTCAAGAAGCTACGCTACCGGATTGACAAGTAAGATAAAAAAAAGGGAATATATATATATATATATATATATATATATATATATATATATATATATATATATATATAATATTAGATAAATAAATATTTAATTTTAGATGTTAAATATATAAATACATAAAAATTATGTGATCTAAATATAAATTTTCTTAAATGAGTGTAATTAAGTGAAAATGAGTTAAATTTGGATCACTCAATTAATAATAAATTATTCAACAAATATTAATGTGAAATATATCATAATTAAAATTCAAATAGAAAGTTATTAAAAATATTTGTTCTAATCATATGCTATTTTATTTCTTATTATTTACCATCTAAATTTTATTTTTATTTTATTTTTATTATAATTATTTGAATTAAAAGAAAAAAAATTATATAAAAATATTTTAATACATTTTACTTCATGATTGGTCTACTAATATGACAAGCGCTTTTAATTTTATATATTATGTGTTATCTTCAATGTAACTAAATTATAAGACATTTGTAATATTTTTTATTATGATTAGATTTACGAAACTCTAATAACTTAACTTTATCTGTTTTATAGTATTTATCTAATAATTTTAGTTCTAATGAAGAATAACATGTGATGCATGAAATTAAATATGCATATTATAAATATAGTTTAAGTCTGAATATTCTGACATATTTTATAAGTTAATGACATTAAGTTTATATATATATATATATATATATATATATATATATATATATATATATATATATATATATATGATAAAAAAGCATCAAAACCTTTATTGTCTGTCATTAACGCAATGTTTATGAGTTAATGACATTTGTTTAATGAGGTAATTACATTATCGAATTTGTTAATTTCTCAGGGTTGGTATTCAGCTTCCAACAGTTGAAATTAAATTTGAGAAAGTTGTTGTGGAGGCAAAGTGCTACGTTGGCTCGAGAGCTGTGCCAACTCTTCTTAATGAGATCAGAAATATGGCTGAATTGATTTTTGGTTTAGTGGGCATAAGCTTTTCTAAAATGGCTACACTCAACATACTCAAGGATGTCTCGGGGATCATAAGACCATCAAGTATATAATACAGGTAAGATTATATATTAAAATTTGAATTATGTTTCAACTTTATGATCACATATCAAGGTTGATAATATTAGTCATATTTAGACAATGAGTAAATCCAAATAAAACCATAATAAAATGCATGATATTTAATTTAGGCTATTTGATTATTAAGTATTTGTGTTGATGTAATTATATGATAAAAACGAAAAGAAATTTAAAATTAATATTTTTTTTCTCCTATCTATACAGAATGACTATACTCTTAGGGCCTCCATCCTCTGGGAAGACTACACTTTTACATGCCTTAGCTGGAAAGCTTGATCCAGCCTTGAAGGTTTGTATCTTCACACTCTGGCGTAATATTTACAATTTAAATTTCCTTAGTGTTGCGTGCTAGAAAATCAATTGCGGTAGAGTGAAAGTTTATATCTTAGTTTTCTTTGTGAAATCAGAATGTATTTAAATAGTGAACAAGAAAACTCAAGAATTTTCCATCTGGAAAAGTCTGAGCTTATGTATTTGAGTACAAGTTTTCCGGGATTACATAATTGTATATGAGAAGAGTCGACAATGGGAATCCCAAAATCGACAAAATACGTCATATAGTCAGTGGTAGTAGATGATGGTGAACACGGGGGATCAACACGATGAAGATCGCTCATGATGGATTTGATCCAGACGGGATCAATGATGTGGCAGCCGGCAATGATCAGTGGTTGGTTTCAGCGTGTCGAATGGTTCAGTCAGTAAGTGGCGATTATGCCCGGAGGATTTTCAAGCTTTGAGCTCTCTCCTCTCTCTCTTGCTTAGCCTCCCTCGAATGAGGGCTATTTATGGACGGAGATGACATCTTTAAATACATGCAAAATTCAACCACTCCACATCGAATGGCTCAAAATGATTCCTTTGATCAGTTGATATATTTTAAGTATTTGAATGCTCAAATGAAGTCAGAATTGTGAGATCTTGGGCTTGTTAGATCCGGCTCGTCGAAACGCTTGATTTGACTATAAACACTCCATGTTTAAGAGTCGATTGATAATAAGCGCTTGATCTCGGTTAGTTTTGATTCAGAATCAGATTGCTTTCGACATCAAGATTTGTGTTTGTTTCGTAGAATTTTCGTTATATCCTGCCCTATTTTGGATGATATTATCTCAATCATCCAAAAATATATATGCCAAATACTTAAAAATAACAAATTCTTCAATGAAATTTGCGAATCCATTAATCATACATTTTGAGAGAACATATCTTCATGGGAGCACAGGATTATAATCATGGAAGCAAGGGAGAAAGCGCGGTACACGCAGTGTGAGATTTCTATGGACCCCCAGGCACTTATGGCGCCTCACCGTCAGAATAGACGGAAGGGTTGTTGGCCGGCGGTTTTGGAACGGGTCACTAAATGGGTCGCAAGAGGCGCTGATTAGCCTGCATGCAGTCCATGGAACTGGAGAAGAAGGCTGGGTCTGACATGAGGCCATTCGGGCCGTCGCGAGATGCTAAATGCTGAAGGAAAAAAAGTGACGGTGGGGGTTCGCGGCTGACGAATGAGTCTGTCGCTGGTTCTCATGAGGGCTTCTTGGAGCGCAGGTAGCTGGCCAGGGTGAGGCGGTCGGGAAGCGAGGCGCGGAGCACACGAGTTCTCCAAAATCCCTGTTGTACTTGGCGTTTGAATGCTTTGCCCATTTTGGCTTTTAGCGATTTTGACCTTTCTATAGTCTAAAAAGGGAGAGAAGGCACCTTGTCTTCTTCTTGAGAGAATGTCATTTGGAGGCATCAGGCCCGTGGTCAAGGCTCTAGTTTTCTCTCAAAGAAGGCGTCGCCTCGTCGGACCGACCGGGTTTGGAGGCGATCAAGACCCGTAGTTCATACGACAAGGCTCCAGTTTTCCCTCGAAAGAGGTGTCAACTAACTTCGTCGGACCGACCGGGTTCGGAGGCGATCAAGATCCGTAGTTCCTACTTCTTCTTGTAGGAAATTGGATTTTTGAAACTTCAATGGATGGTTGAGCAGTTGATAACCACCAAGGTGGTGGAGAAGCGTTAGCTAGGAACCATCATTCGAACGACTCATAAAGTTTGGCAGGTAATTTCTAAGCATCATTAGAGGGGAGTATCTTCTCTCTCTCTCTCTCTTTTTTTCTCACATGTATCTGTATCTTTTTCGTCAGATCGTAGGCAAAAAATTTTATCCCAAGCTATCCGTGAGCGAGAGATTCAACCTCTTCTACATAAGTTAACGTCATCGAGCAAAGACTCTGACAAACAACCTAGGATAGGTCAAAAGGTCCTTGGTGGAGTTCTCACGGCCTCTTCCACACAGGTTAACGTCATCGAGTAACACTATGACAAACAACCTCGGATGGGTCAAAAATTCACAGCGAATTCAATTCAACCTCATCCATACAGATTAACGTCATCTAGTAACACCCTGACAAACAACCTCGGATAGATCAAAAATCTTCAAGCAGTTCATTCAACCTCTTCCATACGTTAGCGTCATCGGTAACACCACGACAAACAACCTTGTCAACAACCAGATGAAAAAGGTCCTTGGTGGACTTCCCATGGCCTCTTCCACGGGTTAACGCCATCGGTAACACTCTGACAAACAACCTCTGATGGGTTAAAAATCCTCAGCGGATTCAATTCAACCTCATCCATACAGGTTAACGTAATCGGGTAACACCCTGACAAACAATCTCGGATAGGTCAAAAATCCTCAACGGATTCAATTCGACCTCTTCCATACAGGTTAACGTCATCGGGTAATACCGTGACAAACAACCTCGGATTGGTCAAAAATTCTCGATTCAATTCAACCTCTTAACATCATCGTGCAAAGACTCGACAAACAACCTGATAGTCAAAAATTTTAGCGATTCAATTACATCTTCCATAGTTAGCGTCGTAGGGTAACACACCGACAAACAACCTCGGATAGTCAAAAATCCTCAATGGATTCAATCTTATCTTCCAGGTTAATCGTCGAGCAAAGACTCTGACAAACAACCTAGGATAGGTCAAAAGGTCTTTGATGGACTTCCCACATCCTCTTCCACATAGGTTAACGTCATCAGATAACACTCTGACAAACAACCTCGGATGGGTAAAAATCTCCGGATTAGATTCAACCTCATCCCATGTTATCGTCGCCGGGTAACACCGGAAACAACCTGATAGGTCAAAATCCTCCGATTCAATTGACCTCTTCCATGCATTAACGTCTAATCCACACCGACCTCAGTCAAAATCATCGGATTAATTAACCTCTTTCATATAGGTTAACATCGAAAGCAAAGACTCGACAAACAACCAGATAGGTCAAAAGGCTCCGTGGACTTCCCGGCCTCTTTCCAGAGTTAACGTCATCGTATAACACTCTCACAAACAACCTCGGATAAGTCAAAATCCTTAGCGGATTCAATTCAACCTCTTCCACACAGGTTAACATCATCGGGTAACACTCTAACAAACAACCTCGGATAGGTCAAAAATCATCACCGCCGCCGACTATCGCCATCCATCTCCGCCGGTCACCACCATCATCGCTGGTCATCCCCGTCGACTTAAAGCGCTGTCCACCACCAGCCCCGGTTGCATTGCGCTGAGCACCCTCGGTAGCCAACGCCGTCGCCGGTTCCGTCATTACCAGCGCCGATTGCCGTGACTATTCATTGCCATTCCGTGGACCACCGTCATTATACCAGCCACCACCATCATCGCGGCATCTCCGCTTTACCACCATCATTGGTCATCCTGCGCCGATTCTGGCGCCCGGTCATATTATTGCATGCGGTTGTTCTGCAGGCCACCCCGTTGGCTGACCGTCGGGTCTGCCGGTCGACCATCGGCTGAATCTCCGGCCACCATCTCAGCGGTCATCTCGCTAGGTCACCACCATCATCTTTGGTCATCCCCTACGGCGCCGGACCACCGTCATCGCTGTTGTCGGTTATCGTCGTCGATCATCGCCTTCAAACCCGGTCGGTCTGACAATGGCATTTAATGCCTCTTTCGAGGGAAAACCGGAGTCTCTCCATATGAACTACGGGCCTTGATCGCCTCCAAACCCGGTCGGTCCGACAAGGGCAGTTGATGCCTCTTTCGAGGGAAAATTGGAGCCTCACTGTATGAACTACGAGCCTTGATCGCCTCCAAACCCAGTCGGTCCGACAAGGGCAGTTAACGCCTCTTTCAAGGGAGAATCGAAGCCTCGCCGTATGAACTACGGGCCTTGATTGCCTCCAAACCTGGTCGGTCCGACAAGAGCAGTTGACGCCTCTTTCGAGGGAAAACCGGGCCTGTGTATGAGCTGGGCCGATCACCTTCAACGGTCGGTCGACAGGCGGAGTTGGCTCTTTCGAGAGAAAGCAGCCTCGCCATGAACTACGGGTCTTGATCGCCTCCGACCTTCTCTCGAAGAAAAGAAGGTGCCTTCTCCCAGGGGGGGTTTTATAGACCCTATAAGGCAAAAGGTCAAAATCGCTCAAAATCGTTCAAAATCGCTCAAAATGGGCAGAAATGGGTCAAAACGGATGTTTCGCTCACGTGGGAAGCCGAGACCACGCTCGAAACCATGTCTGGCGTCTTTCGCCCGCAGTCCAGCATTCAACTCGCCGTCAGGCCAGCGCTCGCCTCGAACTCCAGCCCCGTGAACAAGAACCTGCGACCCGGTGCGGCCGGCCCGATCCAATGCCTCTGCGACCGTTCGCGGCGAGCCGACCCATTTTAGAGACCCGTTCGGCCATTATCTAAAAAGCTACGACCCCTTTCCACGGCCCGCCCAGTCTATTATGATCCGCGTAAAGGTCCAGTGCTGCAGTAGTGCCAGATAGGTCCATAACTCCAAAATCTCACATCGGCCTGTAATACGCACACATGCCGCCACCATCTACTTTGATCATAATCTGTGCTCCCGGCGAAGATATGTTCTCTCAAAATATATGGTTAATGGACCCGCAAATTTCATTGAAGAATCTACTATTTTCAAGTATTCGACATACATATTTTTGGATGATTGAGATAATATCATCCAAAAATAGGGGGCAACTGATATGACCCTGAAAATTTTACTAGTCGAAGCACGAATCTTGATGTCAAAAGCAATCTGATTCTGAATCAAGACTAACCGAGATCAAGCGCTTATTATCAATTGACTCTTAAACATGGAGTGTTTATAGTCAAATCGGCGTCTCGGCAAGCGGATCTAACAAGCCCAAGATCTCACAATTACTTCATTTGAGCATTCAAATACTTAAAATATATCAACCGATCAAAGGAATCATTTTGAGCCGTCATTAAGTGTTGGTGGTTGATTTTGTATGTATTTACAGATGTCTCCAATTAATCTATAAATAGCCTCATTCCTCATATGAGGAGGTCAACAGAGAGAGAGCTCAAAGCTTGAAAATCCTCCGAGCATAATCGTACCACCACTCGGCTGATTGACCACCCCGACCAACCCGCCGCCGCCGTCACGCCGGTCGTACGCCACCACTCCTGGTCAATCTTAGGTCGTCTCCATCTTCGACCTTCATTGGTGGATGTTCCCCGTTTCACCATCATCTACCTTGATTATCTGACGTGACTATATGGCTGTTGTTGTCTGATTTTGGGATTTCCATAATGATCTCATATACAATTATGTAATCCCATTATCGGAAAACTTGTACTCAAAATAAATATATAGTGGAAGCTTTTTCTTTGGCTAGGCCGTGGTTTTCCTCTTTTGAGATTTTTCAAAGCAGGTTTCTTGTTCACTCTTTAAATACCTGTGTGTGTGCTGGATTTCACAACAAAGCTTAGGGGTGTGCATTATTTGGTTTTAACCAAAAAATCAATCCGAACTAAAGTTTTTGAGTAATTTGGTTTGGTTTTGAACTTAATAATTTGAATTTTGTTTTAATTAATGAAAACTTTTGTTTTTTGATTTTGGATGGGTTTGTTAAATAAAATTTTTGATGAAACCAAATAAACCAAAGTAAATATATGATATACGGTATTATTAATTTATATATTATAGGCTTATAGTAAGAATTATAAATATAAACTACTATTGTTTGTTCATTATATAATAATATTATGGAAATATTTTTTAAATGTAGCGAACTTCGGTTTATCCAAAACCAAACCAAAGTAACCGAACCAAATTGTTATTCAGTTTGTTTGATTTTACATTTTATTTGGTCGGTTTGGTTCAATATTTTTAGGAATCCAAAACCAATTGGTTTTAAAAATTTATCATCCAATCCATCCAAATCAACCAAATGCACACCCCTTACAAAGCTAAGGCATAAACTTTCACTCTACCGCAACTAGTTTTCTAGCACACAATACTTAGAAATTTAATTTTAATATTTGTTTACAAGCCTTATAATTATGGTAGAATTTAAAAAAGAGTGATAGAGATGAAAATTCATAATATAATCGTAATTAGAGATAATTTTAAGGAGCAAAACGTCCTGCGCATGAGCGTTTTGCTCCTTGGAATTATTTCCAATTAATCTCCTAAGAAATTTGTGTTAAGATATCTTAATATAATTTTTATTAGGGTAAAGTACTTGAAAATCATTGAATATTGTAATCTGTATGTGTATGTGTGTATGTGTGTGTATTTGTTGGATGATTATCTAAATAATTACTGCAAAATTATTACAGATGAGGGGAGAGATAATATACAATGGGTATAAGCTATCAGAATTTGTACCTGAGAAGACATCAACATACATTATCCAAAATGATGTGCACACAGCTGAAATGACTGTGAAGGAGACTTAAAACTTCTATTCAAAATGTCAAGTGACAGGAGATCGCTATGGTAATATTATGACACTATTCTTACTAATTCAACAAATCATTAAATTGAGTTTGTTTTCATTGCTAACATTTAGACATAATGGTTTTTTCTTTTTTCTTTTTTTTGTTTTTTTTTTTGTTTTTCTAATAGAAGACATCAAGTGTTCTTTTAACATAATGTAGATTTCATCACTCTTTTTTTTAAAAAAATTTTAAATTTGGTATATGCCTTGATTTAATTTAATTTCTAAATATCATTTTATACTACTACATGTTCAGATGCATACTTGAGCATGCATATATATACTGACTTGGACAAGCCCTCATTAGAATTTATTTGTAGCAAGCATGAAATGAGGATTCAATTTCTCCATCTGCTACATAATCAGCAAAAAGATCATGTAATGATTACTATTTAGTAGTTCAATTCTCCATAGTATTTCTAGTTGTGCCCACCTCTATCAATGCCTTTCTATAATGTTAACGTTCTATGTGGATGGGGATCAAAATTTAGAAATATGACAGGCATTTTACTCTTGTTTACTAAGATTCTTCTCTTTTTCCATCGAACCAAACATCTATAAGTTTGGCTTGACTTGCCTTGTTATTTTAAATTGGTTCAAATGAGTTTTCAATAAATCAACTATCTAAAAGAATAAGTTTGTCTCTTTCTCCTCACACTTCTTCTCCTCCCATCTTGATGGGATTCTTTTTCTTAAGAAAAGCTTATATTATCTTCAACCAAAAAAACTGTCTAAGAACTAGATCATGGAACAATATCCTAGTAATTGTGAGAGTTCTCCTCGCAATTTGGTGACTCCATAATTGTGCTACTTCATAACGACAACAAAATATGGAAGATTGTTTAACAAAGATGGACAATACCAAGTATTTTATAGCAGATCCTTCTCTCCTTAATAATGGAAGGAAATTCATAACGTCTATCAGGCATTGGCGTTGCCTTACCTGAAGAGTTGTTACAATTTTGTCTCAAGTCTATGAACCTTACCTCCCATCATAAAGTATTATTTAAATTTAGATCATAATGATCACGTTGCTCAACTTGGATCGATCAATAATCTATCTTCTCATAATCAAATGACACAAAATGTCATTAAATCTTTCTCACAGTCAAATGACATAGAATGTCAATAGGATGAGCACAAAAATCTTAAATAGATAAGAATAAAAATCCCAAATTTTTTGTTAGATTTTTACATAAATTCTATGAAATAGTAACAGATGCATGGCACTGAAATAATTAGAATTACAAAAAAAAAAAAAAAAACTTTAAATTGAATCAAACATCTGTTTAATTGCATGAAATGACGTACTTTTGTTTGATTTGCATCACATCAATCAAACCTTCTTTTATAATTTACAACACTTTGTGATGATTTTTTGCAGAACTTCTAACTGAGTTAGTTCAAAGGGAGAAAGCTAAAGCAATAGTGACCGATCAGAGGTGGATCTCTTCATGAAGGTACGTAATACCCATGCAGAAAAATAATTAACTTTCTTTTTCAAGAAAAAAGAATAATTTAAAATTTTGAAGGCAATATGCATAATTGCTTAACATTTTCAAATTTTTCTAGGCAACTTCGATTGAGGGAATGCAAAGCGATTTCCAAACGGACTACACACTAAGGGTATGTTCTTTGAGATTACGTGTGAGTCGGGATATATACATTGACTTCATATTATGTGGCCTTCATAAATATAGAATAGTTGTACATTTGTGCTATAAAATATTACGTATTGATGTAATAGCTGCGTGATAATCTGTATATTTATATATATTTTTTAATGACATCTTCATATCCTTAATGTGCATCAATGGGTTGTGTAGGTGAGGAAATTAGCTTAATTATATTATTGAATCAATATACTCCACATAATAATTTTTTTATGTTCCTTATTGTTTAGAGTCATGATTTTCTCAATCTACTAATAATTTTCTTTTATTTATCATTCATTTAATTATCACCAAAAAGTAATGTATATATATATATATATATATATATATATATATATATATATATATATATATATATATATATATATATATATTCATAGTTGCTCATGCCGTATATAATTCATTAATGTCGAATTCAATCTCTTCAAGTAATGAAATAGTGTCAATCCTACTTTATAATTAAAGTTTATTAAAAAAAAAATCCAATTAATATTGATGAATGGGTCCAGATATTAGGATTGGAAAACTGTGCTGATACTATCGTGGGCAATCAAATGCGAAGAGGGATATCAGGTGGACAAAGAAAGCGTCTTACTACAGGTAATTATATGATTTAATATTTTTTTTGCAGGAATTTACATGATTAGCACTGAATTTATTCTTATTTACAAAATTAATCTCTACGTAATTAAATCATCAACTCATTAAAGTATCCTTTCGAATATCTTAACTTACAACATTAGTACCACAATACATTATCAAGAATTTTATGAGAATTTATGACTCCTAAAATAAAATAATTTGATAAATCTAAAATATTATTAATGATTTAAATTTCTAACAAAAAAATATATGAAATTGTTTATGAATCCTTACTAAAATGGATCAAATTTCATGATGAAGTTGCTCAAATATTAATATCAATACCTTTTATATTATCAAGAATTTATTTTATTCAAAATATATAGAAAAAAAACGTAAAAAAATCCTAATCAAATTTTATACATTTGATTTTGTAATGTTATAAATGTTTCATTGCTCTTCAATATCTATATCTATATTACATAATGAGTATCTTCATAGCCCAAATATATCAACACAGAGAGTAGCAAAGCCTTGCTCTAGCATAATTTTAAAGTTATTTTCAGATAATATTCATATACCAACAACAGGTCTTTATCCCACTATATGGAGTTGGCTACATTAATCTTTCATCTCTATTATATCTTATTAAATATCAATTATCATTTAATTCCTTAATATCATATAACCAAGCCTTTTTAGGTCTACATCAACCTTTCTTAGCATAGGTAAAATCTAATATATCTGCTCTTCTAATTGGGTTATCAGATGGTCGACATTTTATATGATTAAAACTTCTAAGAAGACTCACTCGAACAGCCACATTATTTATGATATAAGATGGCCGACGTTTGAACACAAGCAATAGCTCCAATATATATATATATATATATATATATATATATATATATATATATATATATATATATATATATATATATATCCTTAATAGCATGAATATAAGTAATATTAGATACTAATTCTCCAAAGTATTTCTCTTGGAATTTTATCATATGCTTTCTCTAAATCAACAAATATCATATATAGATCCTCCTTCCTCTCTATATACTACTCCATCAAGCCTCTTAACAAATGTATAGCAATCATAGTAGACCTACTCGGCATAAATTAAATTGATTTTGAGAAACTTTCGTATCGCATCATTGTCTATGTTCAATTACTCTCTCTCATAATTTTAATGTATCGCACATTAACTTAATTTCTTTATAATTTATACACTCTTATGCATCACTTTTATTCTTAAAAATATGAATAAAAAAATCTTTCTCTACTAATCACACATTTTTTAATCTTTAAAATAATTTTTAAAAAATTAGCAAGCCAAAATATTTTTGATCTTCTAAATATTTCCATACTTCTATTGGAATATCATCAAGTTTTATTGCTTTTTCACACTTCATTTTTTTTTTTTAAATCTCTTTAACTTAGTCTTTACTAATATGACTATATTTGTTTTCTATTTTCATTTAGAGTATTAAAGTCTTTAAAATTAATTATACTCTCACAACTTTTATTGAAAAGTGCATCAAAATATTTCATTCATTTATATTTAATATTTTTTTAAGAAAATTATTTTATGATATTCATAAATAATTATAATTAAGAGAAATGAAATGTAATTTTTTTTTAAGGTGAAATGATAGTGGGGCCAACAAGACATTATTTATGAGAAATATCGGATTACAGCTCAACAGACACAAGGTGGTAAAATGCTAATAGGTTGTGCAGGAGAATCACTATTCTCTCTATTGCACCACCAAGAGAAAAAATATTACAAATGGACGTGGCTTTATCCGACTCCAATAGCTTCATACACGCATATTTTTTTTTAGGTTAATTTTGTACTTGGCCCGACTATTTTATTTTCCTTTGGCCTCAAGTGGAAGGAAAATATTACATAAGTGGTTGCATATTCTTGACGCAGCTTTAGATTTCTTTTCACACACAAATTTTTTGCTCAGCTCTCCGATGCTTCGACCTTCCCCAGAGATTTGATCTTGGGCATTAAAATTAGGTATAGGCGTGCATGAGGGATTTTTCTCGCTTGAACTTTAATGAATTTAGGATTTTCTCTATTCTCACCATCGAATAGAGAACATTTGGAACATTTTTCTTTAAAGGAAAGAGCATGTTTTTACCATTCAGATGTTTTTGTGTTGCTTTTCAGACTCTAATGATGGTATACGTTATTTTAAAATTTTGAACTCGAGGCTTTCATATGTTTAGTATATCCCATTTAGGATGTTTGTGCTATTTATGAAGGATTTGATGAAATCTCATGTTTGGATATGATATGTTTAAATGAAGCATTATAATTTGTTTGTAGGTTGCTTGATTTGTTTCTTGATTTTGCGTGTACTTTTACGTACTCTCTAAAGAGTACACATTTTTCATATTTTTAAAGATTTCTGTTTGGATAAAATATGTTTAGTACAGGCATTACAAACAATTGAATGATTAGTTGGTTTTGAGTTGTATGTACTCTGAACTCTTTGAGAGTCCTTTCTCTTTTTTTTCAGTTTTTTTGGCCTATTTGAAGAGAATATGTTTATTAGATTCCATTAGAAGCAATTTGAAGGCTGATTAGTTAATTTTAAGAGATTTGCATCTTGTCTCTCACTCTCGTGAGAGTAAAGCATTCTCAATTTTTTCCAATTTTTTTGGCTTTGTTTGGAGAGAATATGTTTATATTCATTTAGAAATTTGGAGGTGATTGGTTGGTTTGAGATTTTTGTACTCTCTACACTCTCATGAGTACATAGCATTTTCATATTTTTTTCTAATTTCTTTGCTTTGTTTGGAGAATATGTTTATTCCATTAGTTTGAAGGATTATTGGTTTTGAGAAATTTTGCATATTACTCTCACGATGTAGTATCATTCTTTTTCACTTTTTGGCATGTTTAGAGAGAATATATTTATTAGATTTTATTAGAAGTAATTTGGAGGTTGATTGGTTTATTTTGGAGATAGATTTGCATGTGTACTCTTTATACTCTCATGAGAGTACAGAGCATTTTGTCATTTTTTTCAGTTTCTTTGGCCTGTTTGGAGAGAATATGTTTATTAGATTCCAGGAAAATGATTGGTTAGTTTTAAGGGGAGATTTGTATCTGCACTCTCTATACTCTCATGAAAGTACAAAGCATTTTTTCATTTTTTTTCCAAATTCTTTAGCCTGATTGGAGAGAATATGTTTATTATATTCCATTAAAAGCAATTTGAAGGTTTATTGGTTGATTTGAGCATTGTATCACTCTATACTCTTATGAGTTCTGAGCATTTTCTTTTTTTCTAGTTTTAGCTGTTTGAAGAGAATATATTTATTAGATTCAATTAAAAACAATATTGAATGGTTTTTTGTATTTTTTCTTGTAGTACTCTCTTAAGAGTATGAGACTATTTCCTCAATTTTTTCACTTTGCCTGTTTGGAGAAAAATGTTTATGACATACCATTTGAAACAATTTAGAGGCTAATGGGTTGCTTTTTTTTTGTTTTGTATCTTTTACTCTCTGTCTCATGAGAAGGACCGATTCCATTTCTTTTTTTTTTTTTTGTCTTTGGAAATAATATGTTTACTTATTCCATTAGGTTGATTGAGACTGAATATTAGCTTTTTTGAGTGTTTTCAAGTGTACTCTGTACTCTCAAGAACTATTATTTCCTTTTCAATTTTTCTAGCCTGTTTGGAGAGAATATGTTTATTACATTCCATCACAAGCTATTTGGAGCATGAATTTTAGCTTTTTTGAGTTGCTTTGTATGTGTATTCTCTGTACTCTCATGAGAGTATAGATTAATTTCTCAATTTTTTTGTCGATTTTTAGCTGTTGGAGAAAATATGTTTATAGATTCATTACAAGTTGTTTGGAGCGAATATTAGCTTTTTTTTGTGTATGCTACACTCGTACTCTCTAAGAATTACATTATTTGATTCAATATATATCAAAATTATAGTCTATTATGTTATGACCATCGTGACATTAATTTTTTTATTATTTTTATTCGATACTAATAACTAATATGATTTTACAATAGCTAAAAAATATCAAATAAATATAATAATAAATCTAAATAATCTAAAAATGCTTGAAATCATTCCAAAATATTTTTTAAAAGTGAATTAATCAAACAAACAATGATATTAAGCTCAAAATTACATTCTTTTTAAAATATTGTTTCGATAAATTAAGATAAAAGGTTTATTAAGTTAAATTTATTACAAAATATGCTTAATAATTTTGAATAAATAATGCGCACACAAGAAAAATTTATTTAAAAAAAAAATATTATGGAATGTTAAACAGCCATTCGATTAACTTTAATTAACTTGAATTGCTCTAATTTTTTGGCTTAGTGCATGTTAGGGATTACTTTTATTTTTTATTTCTTGTAAGTCATTTTTATGTTATTTTTACAAATATTTTTATTTAATAAGTTTTAAAAAATATTTTTAGTTTCTATTTTTGAAAATAAAAAATATTATTTATAGAAATATTCGAAATAATTTTTAGATATTTTGAATGATTTTGAAATAATTATCATTATCAAATATATTTTATTTTAAATCAAAATATAAATAAAATAAAATATAGAAAATTTAAAATAAAAATAATTCCAAATGACCTTTTAGTATATTCAAAATATAGCTTTATTCGTTTCACCCTTAACAAGGTTACATAGCACCTAACAAAATGGTCATAATATTATTCTTCATTCTTACCAACAAATAATAGTTTTCTTGCTTATAAAGTGTATTTATTGATCTTAATAGCTTTTTTTAATCTTTGGCTTAGTTTTAGTTTTCTTAAATTGTATATTTTGCACAATTGTCTTCTTTGATAAGCTATTTTCTTATCATGAGGATGTTAGTTCAATCTTCCCAAGATTGATTGAATATATTGTTAACTCAAATCGAACTATTTATTAAATCATTAGAACACCTCAAGTAGAATTTGAGAATCAATCAAGAGTACGATTTATTAATTTTTTTTAAATTTTGTACCGCATCATGTAGCAATATCAACCAAAATCTAAAAATAAAGGATCAAAGATCGATACGAAGTTACACAATTCAATATACTCTCTCTTTTTCTCTCTGAAAATTGTTTAATGTGAGTTCAATGACATTCAACATCATCACTTACATAATTAACCTTTCATCATCATCTACCTAAAAATTGAAACGAAGGAATTACAAATTACCCAATTTATTGCAGAAGAACGTGTAAGAATGAAGAACTAACATATTTATTTTCATCTGACATAGCACACATTGTTATAAACGCCTGAGAAAAATATTAGAAATATAGCATAAAAAAGAAATTTGAAAAATAATGATTTGATATATTTAAAGAACATTTTTTATGAGAAAAACACCCAAATTGATTGAAATAATGCTTTCATCTCTTTATTGAGTAGTTGGAACACATTGTACAACCTCCATAGAGAAATAAACAAGTAACAAAAAAATGAGCCAAATAATGTAAGGACTAAGGACCCTCAAGACACTGCACCTTGCACGCTTGATGTCCAGTGTCAAGCAGTCAAAATATACAGATAATCAAATTGGAAGAAAAATAAAAAAGAATTGCCTCATGTAATCGATGATTCATAAAACCAGTTCTTTTTTCCCCTCACAACACCAACCAGCACTATAAAGCAAGACAAAAATAAACCAAAAGTAAATAAATAAATGTTGAGGAAGAAACAAGCAAAAAAATGCATGGAATAGAAGGAAATTGCTCATTAATCAATTTATTTAACATGATTCTCATCTTCCTTGCTTCACAAATTAATGAACCTTAATTATAATAATGCAAAATAATAGAAAAAAATCATCACACAAAATCATTACTAAATGATACTTGATTATATCAAACCAAATGTATTAATAAACCATTATTCTCATTCACATACATAATGCTACAAACTAAAAGTAGAAAGGAGAAGCACAATGTATTTACGTGGAACAAACCGGTTAGGAAAGCTGACTTAAAGCTGAAAATTATTATTACAAAACGACAACAATGTCTCCTAACCTATTCATTTCGGCATCATCATTATTACATCTACTTATTGATCTAAATTAACCTTCATCAAGCACAAAAGCTAATAGGCTAATAGGGTAATGACCACCTGTCTATGGGCATTGAAGTGATTTAGCTCCTCTCATGCTCTCTTGTATGCTTTCAACATCCAAACTAATTCAGATCATTTAATTCCATCGGTTCAAAGCTTAATGATTATCTAGATTTTTAGAAATCTTAAAGAGCGAACGAGCAATTATCGATATAATGAGTCATTCATAAATTAATCTTCTTAAAGTTTAAAAAAATTGGTTAGTTAAGCTTAGTACTAGTACATTGTTTGCTTGACTTTCAGAGATAATTTCACAATAGCGCCAAAAAAAGTGACTCTAATGAAGTCTTCCTCAATGAATCCCCTAGATGTGAGTGTTGGTGTGCCCGTGTTAAGTAAAAGAAACTCATCAAGGAATCTCTTTACTCTTACGTATAATGACATAATTATGATTGTAATTGACATTAACGTATATGACATAAGAACACACAACTAAATGATATCATGCACTAAAATATTTTCACGTAATGATATTCATCATCGACTTAGTGTACCCTTCACCATTGATTGATTGAGCTTGAGTTAAATTCTAGAAATACATCATATTAGTTAATGATATGTAACAACATGATTGATGGGTTTTCCATGCAAAAACAGCATAAAAAAGGTGTTGCAATTGTGACTCTACATGTTCTCCACCCCTCTCAAATTGTTCTTTGGTCTCTCTGTAACAAAAAGTAGGATGGTTTAAAGTTTAAAAATAATATGTAAATACTATAACTTCAAAGGCAAATAGAAAATTACTCTTGGCTTTCTTGGTTCTCTCCCAATATCCCTTAAGCCTTGCATTTGAAACACCCTTTGGTCACTGCTTAACTGGATCCTTTAAAATGTCATTTCCTTTATCTGTTGTAGTTGACTTATCTTCTTAGATGTTCTGTCAGTTGGAGGTGAATTCTCACATAATATAGAGTCGACATTATCCAATAGTTTTTTAAGGATTGGCATATACTCTCATTATCTTATTACCTATGCCCTGCTTATTTGATATGCATATCGACGATGTGGTTCAAAAAATAATGTTAGTTTCATTTTCATCATTTATTGCACATATCTTTAAGTTCTTGTACTATCAAAGTAGATATCCCTATTTGCTCCGGTTGACCATGCATGAGAAGATACTTAGAATGCAATATCTTCTTGACTAAGAACTCAGATGCAGTGGGCATAAAATAATCTCATCATTTCAAATTTTTTACAACTACAAGTTGTATTTAGGCATGTCTTGTCAAAATGGACAGTCCATGTTTTCGAAGCATATTTATTATCTAAGTTTCTCACCAAATACTCCATGAGATTGTCATCTAACACATTTATTGCTAATCCTCCAACTCTATGCAAAAATTCTTCCTAAAATATTGTATAAAGCTTTCTTGTGTAAAACATAGTGGCTTGTTTCAGAATTGGACTGGTCTTAACAACAGGAACAATTGCTGGGTGGCTGCACTTGAAATCTTCATCATGTTCATTCCGACGTCATGTGTCGATAACCTTCTCTAATCCCAAGAAATAATATGTGATTGAACTTGTTAGTTTAGAGATTCTGTGACATACATTATTCATCGACTCACTACGTTACATTGACAAGATTCTCATTCAGAATGAGTCTTGCAGAATGCGATGGATCACTTGCATCTAATTTTATAAAGCTCATACAAGCATGCGTGCAAATTGCTCTCATCTAGCATAGTAGTGGCTTGCTCAAACTCCTCTGTGAGTCACACTTGCTCATGCATGTATAGAATAGACTTTACCTTTGTCTTATTACTATTAAAGCTGTACCTTGAAGGAGCTTTCTTGAAATATGTCATTGCATAACTATGATGAGTATCTGATAATCATTTCTGCTCTCATTGTCGCCGATCTTGATCGGTGAATATTATAGGATGCTTCTCATTAACTAAATATTTTGAATAGCCATGTGAATGACTCAATTGATAGAAAGGACTCCAAATAAGATATTTTGCTGATGATTCACTCCAACAAAGGGCACAAGATTATTTATTTATTGAGTCGATAGCTTGTATCAAAAATTATGACATCTAAAAATATCAATTCTATCCCATGTACATTGCTCAAAACTAACCAAACATTTCCTCAACATCTCTCAAACATCTCATCCTCGCTTGTCTTTCCTTGAACGGTTGTATTAATGCATTCATTATTCGATCTTCTCTTTTTGGATTGAAAGCATCTCTTTTTTTTGTGATATTCTCCACGCACCTCACTTAGATAGTTGATGCATTAGTTGCTCTAATTCAGCCTCTATTGTCTTCATACTTTATCATTTTCTTTGTGTATGATCTAAGAAGATGTAGGTCACACTTTTGCCAATGAATGATTATGACTTCTATATATTTTTAACCTTCCAATTCTATCTAAATCAATAGAAAATCTAATCATGGCCCACTCTTGTATCTATTTTTTGAATTTAATTGCTTTAGATTGTTTCTTACATAAAATCCTTTGATTTCAATTTCTTGGAGTTTGGCCAATAACTAGTATGATCCTTCCTAACAGAACCCAGCTTGATGTGCATAATCACGATTACATAGGCCTCCATTTCATTTGTGAGTGGTGCTAAGGAGTTTCACATTTGGGTCATTAGACATCACGACTTTCATCACACCGTTTATGCATTCACAGATATGTCACATGCAAAATAGCTCAAAAATGAGAAAATATAGTGTACTCTCATGAGATTACAAAGAGTACAGATGCAAAATATCCTTAAAAACCAACCAATCAGCCTCCAAACTGCTTCTAATGGAATCTACTAAATATATTCTCTCCAAACAGGAAAAAAAACTGAAGAAAAAAAAGAGAAAATGAGATGTACTCTCATAAGAGTACAAAGAGTACATTTGTAAAATACTCCTAAATCAATACCTCCTCTTCTAATAGAATCTAATAAACATATCTCTCAAACAAAAAAAAAAAAAATAGAAAATGGGTGTAATCTCATGAGTATAGAGAGAGATCAGCAAATCAAAACTAAAATCCAAATTGCTTATAATGGAGTCTATTAAACATATTCTCTCCAAACACGCCAAAAAAATTAGACAAAAAAAGAGAAAATGGGGTGTACTTTCATGAGAGTATAGATGTAAAACACCCTTAAAAGCTAACCAATCAGCCTCCAAATTGCTTCTAATGCAATGTAATAAACATATTCTCTCCAATCAGGCCAAAAAATATAAAAAAGAAATAAGAAAATACTTTTGTCTCATGAGAGTACTGAGAAACAAAACCTCTAAAACCAACCAATCATCAAATTGCTTCTAATAATCTATTAAACATATTCTCTCCAAATGATCAAAAGTTGGAAAAAAATTATGAAATGGTGTACTCTCATGAGAGTAACATGCAAAATACCCTAAAATTAACCAATCGACCTCCAAATTACTTCAATGGAATAATAAATATATTATCTCCAATCAGCCAAATATGGAAAAAGAAAATACTGTACTTTCATGAGAGTACTGAGTATAAATACAAAACTAACCAATTAGCCTCCAAATTGCTAATGAAATCTATTAAATATTCTCTCCAAACAGGCCAAAAAATTTTAAAAAAAATGAGAAAATGGGGTGTACTCTAAGTATGGATAGTAGATGCAAACACCCCCAAAATCAACCAATCGACTTCAAATTTCTAATTGAATCTATTAAACATATTCTCTCCAAACAGGCTAAAAAAAATAAAAAAAATGAAAATGGGGTGTACTCTCATGAGAGTATAGAGTCAGATGCAAAACACCTAAAAAAATAAATAATCTCAATTGAAATAATGTAATATTCTCTCCAATCAGCCAAAATCTCAAAAAAATGAGAAAATGGGGTATACTCTCATGAGAGTACAGAGAAATGCAGATAAACACTCCAAAACCAACCAATCAGCCTTCAAATTGCTTTTAATGAAATCTATTAAATATATTCTCTCCAAGCAGGCTAAAAAAACTGAAAAAAATGAGAAAATGAGATATACTCTCATGAGAGTACAGAGAGTACATATACAAAATACCTCTAAAAACTAACCAATCAGCCTCCAAATTGCTTCTAATGGAAATATAATAAACATATTAATTATAAGAATCTTGAAAAAATGAAAATGCTTTGTACTCTCATGAGAGTACAAAAATATATCATCTCTAAAATCAATAACCAATTACCAAATTCTAATTCTATTAAACATATTCTTTCCAAACAGTCAAAAAATTGGAAAAAAATGAAAAATGGTGTAGTCTCATGAGAGTGAGTCTGCACACAAAATCAACCAATCAGCCTCCAAATTACTTCTAATGAAATGTAATAAACATATTCTCTCCAATCAGACCAAAGAATCTAGAAAAAAATGAGAAAAATACTTTGTACTCTAATGAGAGTATAAAGAGTACAGATGTAAAACATTCTTAAAAACTAACCAATTAGCCTCGAAATTACTTCTAATGGAATCTATTAAACATATTATCTCCAAAGCAAAAAATTGGAAAAAATGAAAATGGGGTGTCTCATGAGAATGAGTAGAGATCAAATACTCCAAAATCAACCAATCACCTCCAAATTGCTTCTAATGAATCTATTAAACATAATCTCTCCAAATAGAAAAGAAATGAAAAAAATGGTATACTCTCATGAGAGTATAGAGATCTGAATACAAAATACTCATAAAAACCAATCAATCAGCCTCCAAATTGCTTCTAATGAAATTTAATAAATATATTCTCTCCAATCAGGCCAAAAAATTTGAAAAAATATGAGAAAATACTTTGTACTCTCATGAGAGTATATAGAATATATATACAAATCTCTCCTACAAACCAATCAATCAGCTTTCAAATTAATTCTAATGGAATCTATTAAACATATCTCTCCGAACATACCAAAAATTATGGAAAAAATTAAGAAAATGGGATGTACTCTCATGAGAGTACAGAGAGTATACATGAAACTACACATGCAAATCTGCCTCCAAAACCAACCAATCAGCCTCCAAATTACTTCTAATGAAATCTATTAAATATATTCTCTCCAAACAGGCCAAAAGAGTTGAAAAATATGGGAAAATATTCTATACTCTCATGAGAGTATAGAGAGTATACATACAAATCTGCCTCCAAAATTGACCAATCAATCTTCAAATTACTTCTAATGAATCTAACATACTATCCTGCAAAAAATTTAAAAGAAAATGGGGTATACTCTCATGAGTATAGAGTACACATATAAATCTACTCAAAATCAACTAATCATCCTCTCAATGGAATCTATTAAACATATTCTCTCCAACAAGGCCAAAAAATTTGACATAAATTAAAAAAATAATCTGTACTCTCATGAGAGTACAGAATGTACACATAAAAATATATCCTAAAAACTAACCAAACAGCCTCCAAATAGCTTATAATGTCATCTACTAAACAAATTATATCCAAACATGGTCAAAAATCTGAAAAAAAAGAAAGATAAAATAGGTTGTACTCTCATGAGAGTATAGAGAGTACACATGCAAAACAGTTACTAAATCAAGCAAAGTTCTCTTGCAAAGAACTCCTAACAGTGTAGGAAATATACATTAAATAAAAGAATTCCAAAGAATATCATAATAACTGGGTCTAGAGAATTTTATTCGGTAGATCTTGAGATCTTAAACAAAAAATTATCAACACACAAGCGGGGATATGAACGAGGGTTATCATTGGAAAACCCATTAAGGGGAAAAAACCAGGCCTTGCGTAGAACTTTCATTTGTGTTCAAAGATCGGTCCTTGCTTCTCATTAGTTGGAGAAGAAGGTGTTTCTGAGGGAAACAATATTAGAGTGTAGAAAAATACAATATCGGTCAACTCCAACCCAAGGGAGAAGTTTCCCAAAAGCGGCGAGGCGATCTTTTTGGAGCAACCTCTTGATCTTGAGGAGAAAGGAGCGGCGGTCTTTTCTAGTCCTCTGAGGCGATCTCTAAGAGGCTCGATCTTGCTTCAGGTGGTGGCGGCGTGATAGATGCATTGTCGGTGGTGGTTCTCGAGCTCTCTCTTCATCGATTTGTCCTCTAAGGTGAGAATGAGGCTCTATTTATAGTTTTGGGAGTGGCGGGCCTTATCGTGGAAAACTCCAACCACTCCCATCGGACGGCGGTCGATCCCACCGATCGTGTATTTTGATGATGGGTGCCTTAATGATGTGAAGGGTGATCTTGGATTCGTTGGATTAGTCTTGACGCTCGATCTTATATAGGTTTTGGTGACCATTTGGCGGATCGGGATCCATTTTCATGCTCGATAGCTTGATCCGAGTCGATTCTTCGGATCGGTATGCTTGATGTTCTATGTTCGTCTCATCGAGGCGGTCGGTTTATTGTAAACTATCGGTGATTAGATGAAGCATTTCTAAAATGCCTTGAGATTCATGCTTGATCAATTAATTTTAGAGGATGTCTTCTTTTATTTTGGGTGACATTATCTCGTCTCAAAATATATGTCAAATACTTGAAAATAGCAAATTCTTCAATGAATTTGAGTCCATCAAGCGCATTTTGAGAACAGATCTTCATAACACAATATTATAACTAGGAAGGCTGCGGTAAATGCGTGTAGGTATGCTGTGGGTCGAGATTTGAGGTCTGGATCCATCGGTGCGAGACAGGCTGCATGTAGCGAATCAGTGCATGGCGCTCAGCGCCTGTATGGCAGCGCGGCCAGCGCGCAGCTGAAGGCTGTAGCTAGCAGCTACATGAATTGAGCCATTGGAGCGACGAGCAGCGGGAGCCAGTGGAGTTGGGTATGCAGCTGATCATGAGCGGAACTTCAGGCGGTAGTTCAGGACATGGCCGGTTCGGCGTGAGCAATGGTGGTGAGCGGTTGAAACCAGGCGGTTCGCGGCCGGCGGCGGTTGACCGGCATGGCAGCGGCCGTGATTCGACCAGCGGCCGTCAGCGGTGGCAAACCCGATGCCTTCGACGCGTGCGCGGTTGACCCGGTTATGGAGCCCTGGATCGAGCGGCTGTGCATGGCCCATAGGACAGTGCAGTGATTCTGGCCCAGCTGAGCGTAGGCCTGAGGCGTTTTGAGAGATGTGATTTAGTTTTGCATTACCTTTGCCCTAGAGGGGTCTATAAAACCCAGGAGGGAGAAGGCACACTTTTCTCATCTCCTCTTCTCCTCTTAGAGTGCATAGCCCTCCCCAGTGGGAGTTTGGGCACTCTTTTGGATCCACCTCTACCCCAGAGTGCAGCCTCCCGGTGGGAGTTTGGGCACTCTTCTTGGATCAACCCTACCTCCTCATCTCCACCAAGCCGGTGCATAGCCCTCCCGGTGGGAGTTTGGGCACTCTCCTTGGAATAATTTTCATCTCGATCTGAGTTGCGGTGTTTGTAGATGGGTGAGAATCTTTTGAAAGAGACACGTCCCAGAGGCGTGACGAGGAACCTTCTAAAAATGGGAGGGGAAGATTAGTGGGAGTGGTCGATCACGGGGAGACACATTGATGGTGCTTGGAAAAAATATTATTTTCGAAGAATGATTTGGTTCTTAAGTGTCAGAAGAAGTGCGCCCAATCTCCGCAGGGTATTTCACCACTTACGAGATGAGTTTGGGTGCGGGATTGCGGTTTCCCCATCCCGAGATGATGATCGCCATTTTGTCGACATCACGAGGTTTGCATTTCCCGGTTTTCGAGCGGGGCGATCGTGATGGGACTTATAGTCTTTTGAGAGGCGTGCGACGCGACTCTGATTACCTCGCGGATGTGCAAGTTTACTGCGATGCACATGGTGGTATCACTGCGAGTCACTTGACCTCCGGACGAAGGATCCTCCCAAGTTGGGCAAGCGATTCTTTTTTGTGAAGAATGGCGGGGTCTTCTAGAAATGGGGAAAGGCGAGAGATTTACCCATTCCCTGAGTTGGTGATGAAGATATCTGCGGGCTGAAATTCGAATATTGAAGATCTTGATTTGAGATTCGATATATCAAATTTGTCGGGAGGAATCTTTGTTGAGGGGCTTTCTATTCATCGGCGGTCTTATGCGATTCGTTGAGAAAGCCCAACAAAAGGTTTCAGTATCTCCCAGCGTCCTCGGCTTCTTCCGGAAGGACCGTCTCCGATAGAAGAGGAAAAGAGGCGAAGAGGTGATGGTGATATCGAGATACGAAGAGTCGGGCCCCTTGTGAGTAGTCCCCAAGGATCTTCATTCACGAGGGCGTGTTGAATCATTCTATTAGGTGCATTGCGAAGAAGCGGTAACAATCCTTCTTCGTTCATCATCTTTTATTTCCCATTTCCTTGTGCTTAACGTAATTTTTCTTATTTGGATCTTGAAGAAGCAAGAACTTGACTTCAAAATGAACATTGTCTTTGAATGGTGGAATTGAGTTCGTGAAGGTCAAGTTTCTCCATGGTGAATATAGAAGCGGTATGTGGAGAAAGTAAAAGATGTCAGGTGTTGGAGAATCAACTTGATGAGGACCGAGTTGGCGACTCAGCGACTTCTCTTTTTTGTCGAAGTTGAAGCGGACTTCGGGATGAATTAGTGGAGGCTAGAAACGAGAGGTTGGTTGCATGAGGATCGAAGATCTTTTACGAGAAGGTTTTGGTCTTGAGGCAAGAAGCAGAAATTCTGCTTCGCCTTCAAGCGCCTTATCTCGGGTAGAAGCGGGAGGATCGCGGAGGACTTCAACTTCGACCTTCAGAGTATCATCTGAGGATCACGTTGAGGCGAGAACCACGTGTATGATGTAGAGGTGAAGGCTTTGGAGCGGCGGTGTGTTGATGAAGGCTTCATCGAGGTTTCTTGAAGGGGACACGCGTGCTCATAGCTAGGAGGCTGGTGTTGAGGTCCTTTCTCCTAGCTTCCCACCCTTCTAGCGGACGGCGAGGATGACTCGGATAGTTCTTCATCATCGATGAGACCATCAAGGCGTGTAGTTGTAGTTCCTTTATGTTGCAGTGTTGTATATTATTTCTGGTTGATTGTACTTGTATGTTCTGCGAGAAATATTAACAATCCACAAAAATTGTTTGTGAATATTTGGGTTCAAAGTGTACTTTCGATGATAAAGATTCGTAGAGATCATCGAGAATCCTTTAGGATAATTGATCTATTCTAAGATCATTACGAGGCGTTACTTGATGACAAACTTGCGGAATATATTTATAGAGGTTCTCTCGAACCTCTCGATCTAGGTTGTGTATCGGGCGTTTACTTTCGATGATGTTAACTATGGGAAAGTTGTAGGCGTCTAGAGAGGATTGCCAAGGTTGTTTATCGAGGCGTTACTCGGCGATGTTAACGTATAGGAAGATCGGGTCAATTCACGGGATCGATCTTACCACGAATGAGATACAATAGTTGCGTATCTCTTGAGTCGGGTGTTTTAAAATGCAAGCATAAGCAAGAAAAAATCACAATAAGTATGAGAACTTTAACATAGATAGAAACATAAATCCAAACACCTTGATGCCAAGGTTGGACAATAAAACGACAAGCAGTATCGATAAATTGATAACAACAATTGCAATACAAACATACGATGATAATGTTTTCGCATTCACTAGAATAAAAGGCGATACATCCTGGTACTTACGGAGGTTTGTAGCATTCCAGTGCGTGGGAGAGTCTTCCCATACTATCCTTAAGCTTGAGCGTGCGGGCTTGATTTTAGACACCACCACATCGGGCCTTCCCAAAGCGGTGAGAGTTTGTTACATTTGTGGGCCTTTTCTGGAGTCGAGACTTACGGAGGTCCCCAGATATTGGTCGTGGCTTTACCCTTGGTTGAAACCTCGAGCAATCCTTTCGATGAAGCCATTGAGTCTTGACATGGCGGGTCTCTTGCGGGGAGATCGAATCGAAGCTTATCGTCTGTCGGCATCAAAGTTATGGGTTAGGGCGGGACCCGATGTCTGGAATATGACCTCGATTCGAAAACAGTTATGGCGTTTCTCCGGTAGGGGTCCCTAGTGCGGTAAGCGAAAAGAACATTGGATAGTTCTTGATTGCCCATTGTTGGTCGTGTCTTTAGCCCTTTTAGTATTGTCTATTGACTTGATGCGCCCATTTGCTGTGGATGGGATACAATGTGGATTAGCGGATATCGACTCTCAGGAAATGTGAATGTCTTTCGTGAGCTGCGTCCATTATCGGTGATGATTTTCTTTGGAATCAAAGCGACAAATAATATTTTCAGACAAATTGCTTTGTTTGTGATTTTTGTTCGACTTCCACCCGCCATTGAAGTAATCAGCGGCCAAGATTTTAGTTGCGGTGGCAATGGGAAAGGGTCCCATTATATGATCCCCATTGAGCAAAGGGCCAGGGCTCTGGATTGTGGTGAGTTCTCTGAGATGGTGTATGAGTGAGATTGGAATGGCGACACTTGTTACACTTCTTTACAAACTCAATCGTCTTCTTCATTGTAGGCCGTAAAAACCTTGCCTCATGATTTTGAGGGAGGGCTTTTCCTCCCAAATGTTCACCACAAATTCACGAATGAACCTCGCATTGCATAGTTAGCCTCAGAAGGTGGTAGACACTTTAAGTAAGTAGGGCCCTAAGAAGGACGCTTGTAGAGTTAGATCGATTATGGTGAAGTTGATTCTCGTCGGAGGCGCATCGGTGGGTCTGTTGGCAAGGCCCGCTTTGAAGAAAGGACATGATCGGGTCAATCCATGAAGATTCTTTTGGGTCCTCGAGATTGTATCACCCAGGGCCTTGAATCTTTGGGAAAGTGGATGTCCTCATGTATTTTCTCTTGAAAAGATCTCCGTTGTTGTGGCTAACTTGGAGAGGGCATCGCACTGTGTTACGCTCCCAGAATATGAGTTATCGATGGGTCTCGATTACGAAGTGACTTTGCCAAAAGGCGCTTGAGCTGCGGATGGCGATCGAAGTCTCCTTCAACTTGTGAGGCCACAAGTGAGTCATAGATGGCTAAGTTTACGGACCTCCAGTCAATGGCGAGCCTTAGTCACACGAGGGCCTCGTACTTGACATTATTGGTGGCGGAACTTTAGTGAAGCAGTACTCTAAAGTTATTTTACTTGGGAGATAAGCAAAATTCACCTCACCTGAAGTACACGAAGCTCCATCAACATATAATGTCCATTGATTTGTCATGGAGTGATGAATGATGATTCAATGGTGATGGGATGGTACATTCTACGAAGTCGTGAGCACTTGTGACTTTATATCGGGCGTGGAAGAAAATGGATGTCAAACTCTCCAAGCTCGGACCACTTCATCAACCTTCCGGATACATCGGGGCTTTTGCGAGAATAGTTCTTAATGGAAGATGAGTGTAGGCGTTGATGGTGTGACTGTTTGATGCACTAGAATATGTCTTATCTGCTAGTGGATAGCGTCCTTGTATCGAGAAAGGATTTTCGACGACATAATAAATGGGTCGTTGCAATGAATTCTCCTCAGCGTATCGACGGACTTACATGAGAAGAAAGCAAGATAGATGTCTGACTTCTCTCCTTGGATAGGCTTTGATGATAGGGGAAGCTAAATAGACGAAGTTGCTCAAAAGCGGTCGACATTCATCGTCTTTGGAATCCATTTCCTCGTGCACCCTTAAGATTTTGAAGAATGGTAGATACTTATCTCCGGCGGGCCAAGAATCGTGATAAAGGCCAATCCTTCCAGTCAAGCGTTGGACTTCCTTGATGTCGTTCTTGGAGGTGACATGTCCTTGAGTGCTTTTATCTTCTCGGGGTTGGCCTCTATCCGCGAGTGACCATGAAGCCTAGGAATTTCCGAGGAAACTCAAAATGCACTTGCTTGGGTTGAGCCGCATCTTGTAGTGTGAATGTCAAAGCATTGCGGTCGAAATATCTTTGTGATATTTCCAAGCTCTTCACCGACATATCATCAACATACACCTCCATATTGTGCCTATAAGATCCTTGAAGATCTTATTCATAAAGCGTTGATATGTTGCTCCACATTTTTTAGTCGAATGGCATGACGATAGCGGTATAGTCCTTATCTGTTTGGAAGGATGTTGCTTCCTCATCTTTTGTTCATCGATTTGATTGTAGCGAATAGGCATCCATGAAGCTTCGACATCGATGTCACGATGTCGCATCAACTAGTTGGTCGTCGAGGAAGGGGAAGCTATCTTTTGGGCATGCATGTCGGTGTAGTCGATGCACATTCTCCGAGGCGTTGGCCTTCTTGACTAACACTACGTTAGCCAACCGGGTGGGGTAGTAGACTTCTCGAATGAACTTGACTTCCAGTTTGGTGATTTCTTGTTCTATGACCTGTCGTTGAAGCGAAGGTTCTTTTCTTATATCCGGCTTGTAGGTTGAGTCAACTTTGAGGGTCGCGTAATGACTTAGGGTCAATGCCGAATATCGAGATCGCTCGGGCAAAGATATCTTGATTTTACGCGGAAAATCTACGTATTGATTTACGATCGATGGCGAAAGCGATCCCACCTTCACCTTTTGCGATGGATCAACTTACGAGATAGGAAGACAAATTACATCTTCAATGAGAAGCCCTTTCGGAGGCATCCCTCATCGTAGGTCAGTTCTCGATGTTGAGGTTCTTGCGTATATGGGCTTGCTTGATATGTGCTATCTGTTGATTCCCACTTACCAGTGGTGTCGAATTTCATCTTGAGGTGAGGCACGGATGTATTGCGAATATATACTGGAGAGGTCTCCCAAATATTGCATTTTATGCGGACTGACTTGACTGATAAATTGTATCAAGTGGGTTTGCGTGTCGAAATTCTCCAAGTTACGAAGGCGATTGTCCCTTCCACTATCTGGTCGATTATCAAATCCATACGATTGGACGGCCAGCGGGTTGAAGCTTCTCTCTTTCTATGCATGAGGAAAGTGGAGTAAAAGAACATCAAGAACTCCCATTGTCGATCAATATCCTTTTAATATTGAAGCATGGATCAGACCCTGCGATGACAAGGGGATCTTGATGTGGGATGAGCCTCTAGATCTAAATCATCAAAGGTGATAGAATGGTGAGACTTCTTGCTCACGGCTCTTGAAGGCGGTAATGAATATTTGGCTAGATAACTGGCCCTCGCAATTGTTTCTATCTCTCCAGCTTGGCGGTTCCTCTGGTTGCCCCGGCATTTCTTTGGGTGGCGGGTTGGTTTTGTATAAAAGCGGCCTAGATACCCATTAGTCTTTCAATCTCCTCCTTGTTGGTGGCACTCTTGATGGTGTGCCCACCCGGTGAAAGTGGCGAATTTCTCTTGATTTCCAATTCCAGGCTTTAAAGGTGGCCACTTTCTCCTCCTAATAGGTAGGATGTTCGCGCATGCGTGTTGAGCGTATATTTCCTCTGATTGAGTCATCGAGGTCATTTGAGGAGGTTTTGGGGAGGTTCTTTGCCTCTCTTCTTTTAGATGTTTGAACATCACCTTTGGGAACCTTCTTTAAACGCTTCTTGGTGGTTCAAGCATTTAGATGAAGCGATAGCCGTCGGAGATTTGTGCCTCTATTGGTGGACGGTCAAATAGGAATGGGTGTCTCGCGCATTAATGATGAATAAGTATCTGGCGGAGTCCTCAGAAACACGCCTCAAAGTTACGGATCTACTCACGGTCGGGCTTGAGGAGAACCTGGAAGTATTCTTTGAGGACTCTCCATCGTTACGGCGGATTAGATGTGATGAATCACGATGATTCTCTTGTTGCTGATTCTACAAAAAAATCTGGCGAGCTCTCCAAATGATCGGACGGACCCTTAGCGGCGAATAGAACCAAAAATGAGCGTCCTTTGAGTCGGGAATACGACACAAGGCGAGTCATTTATGGAATGTGCATGATCGTTGAAAGTGATCGATGCTCGTCTGGATCGGTTGTGCCATCAGGGTCCATCTTTGGGAAGCTTGAATCTCGTCGGGTATTGCGAGATGATCTCGTGGCGGGGAAGAGTTTTGGAAGAAGCGGCGGAGAATGGATCATTGATTGTTCGGGAACTCTTCACACGATCGTCGTAGTTCATCGCATTATAAGTGGCGTGGAGTTTCGATAATTTGCCATTCATGTGAGTAGAGTGGCGGTATCGAAGTTCGACATCGGATGTGGTGCCAAGGGTTCTCTACTTGTTGATCCGGCATTCCGGGTAATCATTCTCGGGGAAGAAAATCTGGATTATCTTTGAGGCGTCGGAACGTGGCTCTTCGTGTTGGAGCGTTTTCGGTCCTCTCGGGAGTCGAAGAATTTCGTTCGGGAATCCTCCATCCTTTGAGCGATCTTCCAAAGAGGGACCCTCACACGGGGACAGTGCATTATGTAGAGAAGTGTTGGAGACTTGGCGTCCTTGATCCACGAGAATGAGGAGGCGTTGGGCGCAAACCCGTTTACCAACCATATTGGAGATATATAGCAATGGGGCTATTTTTCCCACAGGCATGGCTGTTGCGTCTTTGAATTTTATTCCGGTAGATCACGAGATCTTCGTAGCCCAAAATTATCAACACAGCGGGGGATATGAACACGGGGTTATCGTGGAAAACCCGTTAAGGGAAAAAAAACGGGGCCTTGCCCATCTAGAACTTTCACTATGTGTTCAAAGATCTGGTCCTTGCTTCTTAGTTGGGAGAAAGGTGTTTCTGATGACAATATTAGAGTGTAGAAAAATATCGGTCAACTCCAACCCAAGGGAAGTTTCCCAAAAGCGGCGATCTTACGAGCAACCTCTTGATCTTGAGAGAAAGCGGCAAGCGGTCTTTCTAGTCCTCAGAGGCGATCTCTAAGAGCGACTCACGATCTTCTTGGTGGTGATAGATGATCGGCGTCGAGTCGGCGGTGGTTCTCGAGCTCTGGTCTTCAAATCGATTTGGTCCTCTAAGGTGAGAATGAAGCTCTATTTATAGATTTTTTGGGAGTGGCGAGCCTTGTAAATTGGAAAACTCCAACCACTCCCATGATCCCCCGATCGACGGTGTATTTTGATGATAGGTGCCTTAATGATGTCGAATTGGGTGATCTTGGATTCGTTGGATTCGTCTTGACGGCCGCTCGATCACTATAAATATGTCAATTTTTGGTGACCATTTGGGGATCCATTTTCATGCTCCAAATAACGTCGAGTGATCGAGCTATGCTGATATTCTTTGTTATCGTCTCGGGATCGGTTTATGTAAAATTTGCTCGGTGATTAGATCGAAGCATTTTGGTGATTGATCAGTTAATTTGATATCGGTTATTTTATAGATTAATTTTATTTATTATTATATTTTTACAAATAAATTTTTTAAATATTTTATTATCTTAATAAGATATATTTTTATTAAATAATATCTTATTTTTTTCTATTTTTAAAAATAAGAATTAAATATGTTAACATCTAAAAAAAAAGAAAAACAATCTAAATTTATATATATACTATAAAAATATTATTAATTAAATAAACATTATTTTAAGAATATAATATACAATTAAATCAAAATTATTTTTTAAAAAATAAATTTATATTAAAATAAAAAAATTGCTATTTCTTTATTTTATAGAAATTCTAAAAAAAATATAAAAAGTAAAAAATCATTTGTTAGTTATAATTAAGCTATATTTATTAAAGAAAAAATAATATTTTCATTAAGAAATTATAACAAATTTATGAAATGTTGAAAATATATGAATTATATTTGTTAATAATAATAAAAGTAATGAAATTAAATAGTAATATGAGATATTAAGAGAAAAAATAAAATTTTTTAATTATTGAGATATTGACAATATTTAAGTATACCCATAGTATTATTAATGTAGAAGAATAATTTATATTTTAAAATTTTGTAATTAATAAATAAAATTATGAATATTTTGAGTATGTTTATATTTATTTAATTTATAATTTATAATGGATCATAAATTATATAATTTATTTATAATAGTCATAATCTTTATCTATGAAGATTTTTTCTCAAAATCTTGTATATTGATAATCTAATTCTTTAATTTGCTATTTTTAATTTGATTATATTTTTGGATTATCACCCAAAATAAATATTAAAAATTAATCATTTGATCTCAAGGCATTTTGAAATGTTTGATCTAATCAAATTTAAACTTGATCAAGTCTCGATGAAACATGACATCAAGCATAGTCATAATAATTATTTATTTTTGAATTCTTATCAGCCAAATGGTCCAAAATATTTATAGTCTTTACAGATCAACGAATCCAAGATCACCCAATTGATCATTTAACGGATCATCAAAATACATATAGATGTTACAGATGATGGTTATTTCCCAATTTACAAGGCACACTAAATCTAAATACATTCTCAGATGGTCGATTTAAACTAATATACTTTTTATATTAGTATAAAAATTATTTATAGCTTTTTAGATAACTAGAAAGACTAGTTGCATTCTCACGAAGATCAAGAGGTTTATAAGATGGTTCTGGCTTTTTAAACTCTCTTGGGTTAAAGATGTTATATCTATTTATATTGTTTAAAAACACCTTCTTCTCAAGAGCGAGGACACGTATCTTTTGAACACATAGTGAAAGTTCTATATTTTTTTTATAGGGTTTTCCACATTATAAAACATATTCATGTGTTTATAATTTTTTTGCTTAGATCTAGCATCTTAATAAAATTCTCTATGTATTGGCGTATATTTCTTCTGAGTGAAATATTGTTAATCCTCCATTTTGAGCGATCTTCAATAATCACAGTATTTTCTAGAAATGTTAAATAAAGTTTACCAACCATATTGGAGATATAGATAATTTTTAAGAATGCATTTCTTGAGAATTTTATTGGTGAATCACGAGATGTTCAAAAATTTCAGATATGAATGATTATTGGAAAAATCTTGAAACCATTATACAGAGAATTTCTTATGTGTTCAAATCTGAGTCCTTGCTTCTTCCGAGAAGAGAATCTAAACGAGATTTAAGTGTAAAAAAATAAATATCGAACTTGGAAATTTCAGGAACGATCTTCAAGCTCTTGATCTTAGAAAAGATCTTTTCTGGTCTTACACTCAGATCATCTTATTTATTTTGAGTGATAATCGTGGCGTCGAAAAGGTATTATCTAAGTGAGCTATAATTTTAGGTGAAAACCAGTTGATCTTACAATTTAGATCAGTATTATAATGAATATGATCTTGAATTTTGAACCATTTATAAATATGTCGTTTTGGTGACCATTTATCCATTTTGATGATAGTCTGATATTGGTCACGATATATGTTCGTCGAATGATTTATTTAAAATTTCAAAATGATCGTGGTAATAACTGATTTATTTTTACATGGCGATCTCGATATGTAATACTTTGTGAAATCTTAAAAATGTTAAGTCTTTAATAATTGACACTAAAAAAACTATACATATAAAATGGTTAGTATTGTATTTTTTTTTACATTAAATGCTAAATTGTTATTGTATCATAAAATTTTTCTTAATTTTAAAAAACGAAATGAATTTTGTTTCTCTCTATGAGCTATATATATATATATATATATATATATATATATATATATATATATATATATATATATATATATTTCTTTTAAATTTCTCATTTATTTAACAAATGATCATTAGATAATGTAAATGTCTTAACCGTAAGTCAAGTTTATAATGAAAAATATCTTTATATTGGACAGGAGTTGTATAGCTATTGAAGTCCGGATGTAAAATTATATCCGAACTCTGCACATAATATTTTCTCCAGCACCAGACCTTTGACCTTTTTGATGACATAATCCTACTTGCTGAGAGCCAAATCATCTATCAAGGCCCCCGCGAATACGTCCTTAAATTCTTTGAACCTTGTGGCTTCAGATTTCCTAAAAGAAAGGGCATTGCTGATTTCCTTCAAGAGGTAAATAATTAATTTTTTTTAAATTTTTTGTAATCAGTATATAGGGAAAAAAAATAGATGTATGGTGTTCTGTGACAAACCTGGAATTAGTTATAAATTTATGTTCTGTTCACTCAAATATTTCTAACAGTTTTCAGATTTCTGATAAACTAGAATTCACTTACATTGGTCATGATAACAAAGTATAATTCCTTGAAATTATTTTAAACTTTTCGAAAAATTGAGTCGCTCCCTAACGTCAAGACATCGCGTCCAGCGCCAAGACGTCGGCTTTTTTGTCATTACGGCCCTCTTCGCGAATTTAGTGCTGTGGAGCCGTTAAAGGTAACGTCGAGGCGTTGACTTATCTATTTTATTGAGCACAAAACTTTTGTTTCGTAGGGGTTATTTGGTTCTTTATATTTGAAATATATAGCATTTCAAATACACATTTTGAATATTTCAGTATTTGGTTCTGAGTAAAGTAAAATTAGGTGTAATAATGCATTTAATCTAGAAAATTTCTACGTGTATTTGGAATTAAATATTCAATTTGGGCCAATTCAAATCTGGCTGGCCGATATAAAATGATCTGGCTGCGCTAGCCCGCTATCGCCGGAACCGCACCTCCGGTCACCACCCGCGTCGCCAGCCGTCCGCCACCGCCGCCGTCTGCCCGTCCGCGGGCGCGACCACCCACGGCGTTGTCAAAGCTTATTTTACATTCATTTGTCAACCAAACAAAAATAAATAAAGTCGTGAATTTGTAAATAATCAAACATTATAAAG
The DNA here is from genome assembly GCA_021442155.1 of Cymbidium sinense. Classification (NCBI taxonomy): domain Eukaryota; kingdom Viridiplantae; phylum Streptophyta; class Magnoliopsida; order Asparagales; family Orchidaceae; genus Cymbidium; species Cymbidium sinense. The sequence goes on along the minus strand of CM038221.1, from coordinate 174,796,548 downwards.
TAATCCTTTTCTCTTCCACACCGTTATTTTTATCTGCATTCCGAATCTGAAAAACAGCCCCATGCACCGAGATATTGCAAATGTAACTGTTATGTATTATATACCTTAACCGGTGAAATTATGGGTTGAGTTGGATAGTATTTCTCTAATTAATTTACACAATCAAATTTCACAAAATAATATTTTAGAGAGCTAGTAAACTTGTGTTAATGGCATAAAACTAAAGACAACAGAAATTTTGAAAAAAAGAATGAAATTGTCTATCTGTATTCAGAATGTCTAATCCTTGAGAATTCCTGCAAAGACAGAATATTCTAACTTGCTTCTTTAATTCTTCAAAATCTGCAGAATAAATAAGTACTTAAGAGTTACAGTTTCACTCATCAAAGAACTTTGGAGCAGGGATATCTCAAGGAAATGGAGCTCATAAGAATATTTTTCTGGCATTTCTTTGACGGGTCACCTCAAAGAAAGATCAAGAACAATACTGGGCGGATGCCAGCAAGCCATATCAATTTGTGACTGCAACAGAATTTATCGAATGCTTCAATCGATTTCATGTCGGCAAAGATGTTCAAAAGAAGCTTTTAGTACCTTTTGACAACAAAAAGAGCCATGGAGCAGCCTTAGTATTTACCAAGCGATCTGCTCCTCTCAAACAGCTCCTGGAAGCATCCTTCAAAAAGGAATGGCTTCTCATCAAAAGAAACTCCTTCGTCTACATCTCCAGAATAATGCAGGTATTTTATACCCCAAAAAAAGAAAAAAACAACTCTTTTACAGAATTACAGCAGCTCTTCGTCCTACTTTCCACCATTTTTCGTTCCTGACACAATATTTATTGTGCTGAAGCTGGCAATAATGGCATTAATCACCTCGACCATCTTCCCGAGGACGAAAATGCAGACAAGGAATGAAGCAGATGGAGCAGTTTACATTGGAGCAATCGCTTATGGCTTGACTGTGAACCTAATTTATTGTTATGGCGAGCAAGGTCTTGTTATAATGAGCTACCTGTGTTCTACAAGCAGAGAAGCCTGCTCTTCTACCCAACCTGGGTCTTCACTCTTCCTCTCTGCTTGATGAAGATGCTAACATCTATTATAGAGTCTGCTGTTTGGGTGATTCTGACGTATTATTGCATTGGATTTGCCCCTGAAGCCATCAGGTAAGAGATTAACTATACCTTAAGCTTAATAACGCATTCTCCTCATATATCTTTGTGGGCTTCGAAAATTCACCACCAACCTCTCCGATGAAGAGAGTATGATTTATGCGTCGGTAAAATTTTCAGAAGTCAGATGGAATAGTAGATAAGATACTACCCAAAGATTTCGTCCTCATTTTGTGAGAACTTTAGATCTGGTTCCAGGTTTCCTATAATTGCAAGCACCTATAGTTAATTGCCCCCCTCAATGTTGAGAGAGAACTTTCGATTAAGGCTAATTATTAGATCGCTTTGTGCGTAGCGTATAGTAGTAGCATATAGAGTTTCAGAATTCAGAATTTATGAAACTCATTATATTTAACTTAAAGCGGATGGTTGGAGGAAGATGCGGCGATCTAGATCCCATGGTTAGTCATCCGCGTCGGTCTAGTCTACTTAGTCAAAGGAGGTAGTTAATCCAACCGAAGGATCCTTTATCGACAACACATGGTTACGTCGTCAAGAAATCGCTTGGCGGGGTGGTGTTTGTCACAGGAGACATAAGTTTGCAGCTAGAGCTTTTTTATCAAGTATACCTATGGTTCACAACTCAAAGAGAGCCATTAGAACATCTCTGAGCTACTCATTGATTGAAATATAATGGTTCCATTTGGGCAACCACGATCGAGGACTCTGTCATAAGCGCATCATGTGTAGCCTCTTGGCCAAAAACCTTGATCGGAGGACACGCCCGCGTTCTTGGCATGAGATTGTTTGAGTAAACATAGTTGTGTACTTGATTTGACTTTGGCTCCTTTATGAGCTAAAGTTTTCTTAATTTGTCACCTCAGATAAACAATTATGGATGGTGAATTAGATTTTTTTTTAGCTTTAAATTCTTTAAAAATTAAATTTCATTTAAGCATTTATAATTTGGTGATTTATTTGATTTTATATTTGCATTGATACTTGAGTTTGATTCCAATTCAATTTGAGAGTCAAGCACATTTTATGGTAAGTATCCCTCGGTTGAAATCTTCATTCAACCTTGGCCATCAGAGGTGGTTAATTGATTGAATCAAATATATTTGAGAACTTTAGATCTGTCGACTATTTAGCTCTCACAATAGAAGATCGGATCTACTTGTCACATGATAGAATTAGTTTCTCGGATATTTTACTAAGTTGATTCTTATAATAGATTTTTAGGTTTATAAACTTGTTCAGTCACAGACTAAATCGGGAATCAACCCGCATGCACCCTTACGCTAAGTTTAAGCATTGATAGTGTCATGTGGGTATTTAGAATACTTATACTAATTTGGAAATATCAAATTGTATTGAATATTATTTTATTTTTTGTACAAGAATTCGTCTCTTTCAAATGATTGCACAAGTTCTGAAGTACTTGAATTGAGTGATAGTTGCTCCATGATTTATGCAAAATTAAAATTTGCACTTTAAATCTTTATTAGCCTCTAGAATCTTAATTAATGCATTATAAAATGCGATTGTTGCAGATTGGCGTTAGAAGATGTTATAGATTGATCCCAATATCTTATTATATTTTTTAGATTAATATTTAATTGATTCAATTTAGCTTTGTAGCTTCGACATTAAAATTTGCACTTTAAATCTTTATGTCCGTGCACATGCAGGTGTATCTAAGAATGCCTTAATTAACGTCTTCTGTTCGATTGTATGATATGTTGTGAATCCGGTGGCGTAGAAGGTGTTATAGATCTTATTCAATTATTTAGATTAATATTTATTTGTTTGCATCTAGTTCTTTAAGTTTCAATGGAGCTTAGTTCGTGATCGCTAAGAAGCTTATAGACTCATTCTTATTTAAAGGCCTCCTTTAGAATTTTTTTGTGAGTAGGTTTGACTTCGATTCATCATTTTTTTTTATTTAAGTTTAGTTTAAGTTTATTAATACTCTTATTTAATCATATTTAAGCTTTGTGTCAATCCAAATTTCGGTAGCCTCGGCCCATATAGAGATATATCGATTCCCGTCATTTCTGAGCATAGCGGTGTGTCTTTCGACCTTCTACGGTCGTGATCTCATTTGCATAACTTGAGTCTTTAAACACCGCATAAAAGAGCATATATGTAGGTTTATTCTTTAATTTATCATTTTTAAATAAGTTCAATTTATGCTCGTCAACACTTTTATTTGATTTTGTTTAGGTCTTTCATCAATCTAAATTCACATACTCGGCATCGTCCCCACATAGAGAGTTTTGCATCGAACTGACATTCTCGGCATAGCGGTTAGTGTCTTACGATCTTACGACGTGATCTTAACCATCGTTTCTACTTAGCGTAGATCTTGAACTCATTAACTCGAGCATACTTGAGATCTTTGAATACTTGAGATATTGAAGCATCATAATCTTCAACAAAGATGGGTTGCCAGAAACAAAATTTTGCCAATCTGATTTATCTATTCTTCCATCATGGTTCACATCCGAGTCAACAAATATCTCATCTAATATTAGCTCAATAGTTTCATCTGATAATTTCATATCAGATTCAGAAAGAAGTGTGATTAACATTTGTTTCACCTCTCCTCTCAATAAAGCCATTACCATCCAAGTCATACAGCTTGAATGAAAAGTTAATTTTATCCTCACGTGGGGCATTTGGATAAAATACATTGAGTGATCGAACAAAGTCACCAAAATTAATGACACCTTTTCTTCACGACAAATAGGTCAAATCTGATTAGCAAAGAGATTTTTCTTTTTACTATTCTTAAATAAAGCAAGCTGAAATTCTTTCTTGTTTATCAACCCATCTTCAACCACTGAGCGACTGATGCGCTTAAACAGCTCAAAGAGTGCCTCCACTTCACTGCACTAAATGACGCCTGTGAGGCGAGGAGAACAGGGTCCTCATAACCGCGGAACTGCCTTGTAGACTTCGAGTGAAAGCAGCCCATTTAAGCCCGCAGTCCGCCAACACTTCGCCCTCTAACCGTCGGCTAGATCTCATTTTAGTTAAAAAAAATAAAAAATAAAAACAGCGAGGGAATCCACCGAAGGAAATCAGGAGCCGCAGGAAAGCCGGAGTCACTATTTTTTTGAAAAAATTAAGGGCAATGCTCAATTTCATTCCAAAAGTATAAATATAAAGTAAAGATTATAATGGTCAAAGTCAGTCATGAGACAATAGCATATTTAAAACATAGAAGACTGGTAGAATCTTCAAAACTAAAAAACTATCGAAATGGGACTCAGATCAATAGTATCCGAAGACAATAGAGGTGATGATGAGGATCTAAGTAAGTGTCAAGCATGCGTCATCCAAAGTTGATCTAGCGACCAACAAATGAATAAAAGTAATAACAACAACCATAACAAAAGCGGCTACATAGCAAAACAACGAGTCGAGCTTAATAAGAGCAAAAAAAGCGTCAGAAATGAATCAGCACTAATTGAACCATTCATCGAGCAGAATAACCGGTTGCAACCATAAAATAATCAAAAATGTAGAGCGGTGAAAAAAAATATCGTCAACCGGTTCAAATACGGTGAGCAACGGAAGTATCATGAGATGAGGAACAACCGTCCAAAGATGATCCAACAGCACGTCTATCAGTAAGGATGCAATCAATAGCCATCCAGATATAAACCCAAAAAATGAACAAGCAGAACACCGGAATGATCGTATGAGGAGAAGCCATCCATAATTCAAAAAAAAAAAAGTTGCGATATAAATGCAAGCCAAAAATATCATCCATCACCTCAATTGAGAGCTTCGAGATCATCATTGTCGATTACAAATAAAAGCGGTCCGACGACAAATAAGCAATTAGGAAAGTAGATCGGATATTAAGCATAGTTCCTCCGAATGCAATGTATGTAAAACCGGCCAAGCTTCCTTAAATTTCCACCTTCTTAATTTATAAGCGATTGGATCGTGCGATTTTCCGACCATTCAAATGTGTTTATGTATTTGTATGAAACTTATGGTTTCTTTCTTTCCATATACAAGTTGTCATAATAGCCACAATAAGATAACATAATCTAGCCATAATATCATGGTAAATGCTACTAATATCACTAACAAGTTGAGGTAAAGTAGTTGGCAAAAGAATGTAATTGTCAAACGGAAGTAATTGTCTAACCATCTTCATTGATATATGACATTCAAAAATAAATGAGCATCGATTCCAATTCTTCAAATTGCAAAATAAGCATAACGTAACACCCAATCCTCACGATCATAAGCATATCGATGTTTTAAGGCCTTTATTATATGTCATCCAACAAAAAAAAAGCGAAGTTTAAGGCATTACCTTTGAACCATATCTCATGGACCCGTGACCATAGGCAATTCAAAAGAGTATTCAAAATACTAGCATTTGAAATCAATCGATCCCAAAGAAATAAATCTGTAGCTTGTATAGGAGAGAGGTTAGTCAAAAGGTAATAACAATCTACTGAAAACTTTTGAATACCCATGGGGATAGACAATGATCCTCCACAGAATAGATCCATGAGCAGAGCTTTTTCAGGTTTATTAAACAACCTAAAGCATTCATGTCCTAATAGTTCAAATAATGAAGAACCCTTACACCACGGATCAAAGAACAAGGATAATGAAGAGTTTTCACACATCGTAATTTTATTCTGTAAAGACCGATAAGTGCTTTAGCTCTTTCCACATAGAGAGATTCTACAACAGTTTCCATAAAGATATGTATTTGCTTTTACCACTTGGGGAAATGGAGATGTTTGATTGAGAATTTTCCACAAACATTTTATTTGAGAGGACATTAAGAGTATCAATGGTGTAGCCCTATACCCCCTCTATTTCGGGGCATTACAGTTTTGCTCCAGGATATTAAGTGAAGCTTTTTGGATTCCCCATTGTGATAGAAGAAATTTGCCATAATAGAAGATATTCTCTTAAGGATGCATTTGGGAAAGGATAAAGACCGTAGCCAATAGTTGAGATAATTGTTCACCGAAGCTCTAAGCAATTGGTATCTTCCCTCAAAGGACAGCAATTTGCTCTTCCAACTGGCGAGCCATAGTTGAAGCTTGTCGAAGATAGGATTAAAATGATAGGATTTTAACTTACCCGAGTTAAGGGGAAGTCCTAAATATTTGAAAGGAAAAGAGCCAACATTTATATTAAACATCTCCCCAAATAAGTTATAAGAATGATTAGACTTGGAAAAACAAATTAAGGATTTTTCGTTATTCATTTCCACGCCCATATAATCAGCAAACCTGCTTATTACCTTTTTTAATGTCATAATAGAGCTATGACATGCTTTACCCATCACCAAGAGATCATCAGCAAAAAGCAAATGTGAAGATAGAGTATTATCAAATGTGATAGAAACAAAATTATGAGATTTAATCTGCTCCTCCAAAAGGCAAGAAAAAGAATCCATAGCTATTGTAAATAAAAAGGGGGAGAGAGGACACCCTACACGAGACCATTAGATGAGAAAAAACCTTTGATTTCTCCATTGGGTATAATAGAAAAGGGAATATCATTGATGCATGCTTGGATCCAATTGATAAATTTTGATGGGAACCCTATTTGAGCCATACGATGTAGCAAAGCGACGGTTGATCATATCAAATGCTTTTGAAGGTCAATCTTAGCTAAAAGTAGATCCTTTATTTTGAAAATCCATGACTAATTTTATGAGCCATAGAGATGTTATCAGAAATATCTCTACCCTTTATAAATGCAGATTGAGCAGAGTGGATGATATGGGGGATGACCTGCTTAAGTCTATTTATCAAAACTTTGGCCACTACTTTATAAAAGAAGGCATCATAAGATAGGCACAGAGTCGGATAATGAATTGGAGTGCTTGATTTTGGGGATGAGTGTGATTAAGGTGTGTTTGAAAACTCTAGGTAATTTTCCCATGTTGAAGAAGTGATGAGCTGCAAGTAGAAATTATTTCTCAGTAATTTTCCAGGTAGAAATGAAAAATTTAACATTGAATCCATCTGCTCCAGGTGATTTATTTTCATTGAAGCTATGTAGAGCATCCAATATTTCTTTATCGTGATGTTTCCATCCAACCAATCAAGCGTTTGAGAATTTCGGCGATTGGAATGTTATGCATAGAAGGCTCAAATTGGCTATGATGATTGAACAAATCAGCAAAGGAGTCACATATTTCCTTAGATATATCATCAGGGTCAAATATAAGGCCTCTAGGAGTATTAAGACTTCTAATGTGATTGGTATTATATCTCTCCTTGATAGAGCTATACAAAAATTTAATGTCATCATCTACATATGTAAGCCAATGAGCTTTGGCTCTTTGAGCAGCCCAAGAAACTTCATTTTTAATGAGCTCATTATATCTCTCTTTAATGTTCTTAGCTTCCATCAAAAGGTGAGTATTGAAAGGCTCTCTCTCCAACCTAATAAGAATATCTTCTTGCTCAGCTTTTGTGGAATCAATTTGGGTGTTGATAGAAGAAGAAGCCCATCTTTGATGCTTGAGGAGAATTTTTGATAGTTGAAGCTTTTTGGAAAGGACATAGATAGGATCTCCATTAACATAAGATTTCCATGCTGAGCTAACCACATCAAGAAAGTTGTCATATTTGACCCAATAATTCCTGAACATAAATCTAGATGTAATATGAGGCATATTGTCCATGTAAAGGATAAGGGGAGAATGATCAGAGGAAAGAGGGCAACTTATAATGAGAGGAGAAATCAATCCATTTCATGTTGCATAGGATTCTATCAATTTTAGTGTAAATTCATTGGCTTGTTGATTTGACCAAGTGTAATATAAACCACTACTAGGGAGATGCAATTTTTGAAGTCCTGAAATTTGCTTGAAGCAAGTAAGTTTCCATCTAATTTTTCCTTGTTAGAGATAATACAATTGAAGTCACCAATGATGAGCCAAGGATCATGAGTAGATAATGCTATTTCCCTTAATGAACTCCATAGAGGTCTTCTATCATACATATCATTACAGCCATAGACAAAGGTAATATATAATAAAGATTGACCATTTGTGCTGATAGAACCATGTATAAACTAGGCAAAAATAGAAATAGTATGAAAGGAAGTGGTGTTTGAATTCCACTTAATCCAAATTTTACCCCACTATCAAAGTTGTTTGAGTTGCCTTCATAGTTAAACAAGGATAATCTATTTAAAGATTGATTGTCCAATAGAGTAGAAGATGAGATCTTAGTTTCAAGAAGACAAAGGAGATCAAGTTGAGAGTCCCTGATAATCCTTTTGCAGTCATTTAGCCTTCCTTCAGCTAGGAAACCTTTAACATTCCAAATAACTAATCTAATATTGGTCATAATATAAAGAGGAAGGGAGATGTTATTTACCTTTTTCTTTGAGTGGGTCTTAAAGCCTCCATTTTGGTTATTAGGGGCTTGGAGCCTTCAACATTTAGGAGTTTTATTAGGGATTTTGGCTATCAATTGATCTTTAGAATTGGCTCGGGTAGGGCTGCAATCTGGTTAGTACTCCAAGTAGGAAAAGAGGGTTGAGTGTGATGTAATTTTGGGTCCATATTTGTATTTTCAGCATTTTTCTCCAATGGTTGTCAAGAAGGCAGGGGTTGGTTGAGATCATTGATAGTTGATTTAGGCCGAATTTGTTGTTGAGTCAATGGGGTGGGTTTAGTGGTTGTTCAAGGCCCGATTAGTAGTCTTTGGGACTTGGTTGGTAGATTGTGTTTGATAGTCAGGGGAGGGCGACTCTGCGCGTGGTTGGCCTTCTATTTGGGTTATTAGGACAAGTGTTATCTTCATGTGAGAAAGACTTACACTTTGAGCATGCTTTGGGTTTCAATCATAGACAATTTCTTTGGAATTTAATTGAGGTTGAGCAAGATTGAATCGGGTAAGGGAGAAGGGTTCACACGGACATAGATCCTAGCAAAGTGACTCAAGATTTGGAGGTTTAAGTTGTTGCTTGACTAGAGGGATTCCCACCATACTCGCTACCTTTGAAAAACCAGAGTCATTCCAACAGCAGAGTGAAAAATTTGGCAATTTAATCCATAATGGAATTTCATATATATGCTCTTTGGAAGGCCTAAAATTTCATGACCATTTTTGAAAAATGAATGGTCTACCATTTAAGAAACAAGCTCCTTGATTCCATACCAAGTCATAGTCTTCTTGACATATAATTTTGAATAAGAAAAATCACCTTCCGTTGTAAGTTCCAATTCTCCTTCTTCCATTTTTGTGGATAGGAGGGTTCTATAAAATGGTCTTTTACCAATAGCATGGCCAATCAAGAGAGGCTCCAATCTTTGCCCTCCCAGAGTTCGGTTTCTATGAAGGAGACTTCATTAGGGGACAAGGAGAGCAATCGATTTACTTTTTCATTTGTGAACCTAAGAGATCTTTCCACAGGAATAGATAGGTGAGGTTGATTGTCGGGTAGAAGATGCATCCTGGATGTTGGAATTAGGGGATGAAAGCGGAGGAAGTGGGTAGAATGGTTGATCGGAAGCCATTGGGAAGAAATCGAGAGAATAGGTGTGAAACCTCACGACTAGGAGGAATACCTGAGAAGAAAAATTACCTCAAACCGAAGGAGGGTTCTGTAAAAGACAGAAATCGGCCGTCTCTGTCTAATCTTGAACCCTAGCTCAGGAACTATTTCCTGTAGCTTTGGATCAATAGGAACAAATCATCGGTTGTCCTTTAGTAGCATTCCATTTCCGCGTTCAAATGGATAAGAAGAAAAAATTTTTAGACTTGATCTAGTGACGACAACCGAGGGGCGAGGCGAGAGTACAAAGAGAGAAGGTTGATCGCTGGAGGAAAAAGAGTTTGAAGCATTGACGCGCTTCCCACAGATAAACGATTCGGGTATATTGGCGGATTCTTTCGACAGCCAGATACTCAGAAGATGCGTATGAGAAACGTTGAGCTATATTGATGTGGAGAGGACCAGCGGCTCAGGAAAGAAATCTTATGTGATCACGCAACTTATCACGACTCAATCCATGCCGTGTAATATTTTCCGTTTTTAGAGAAATGGGCATCGTAAAGATGGCGTATTCGGATCGTTTCTCAAAGGCTCTCGTTCGCAAAGTCAGAAATAAAATCATAACTATGAAAATATTTAGGCATTCGAACTTGAATGAATTTAGGGTTTCTTTCTATTCTTCTATCAGTGAAAGATTGGTTATTTTTTATAGGTTATTTTGTATGTACTCTGTACCTCTCGAGGGTATATAGCATTTAGGGCTTTTTTCCAGTTTTTAGCCTAGTTCTTGAGATTATGTTCATTTTTCAATGGAAGCATTTGGAGGTTTGTTTGGATGATTTAGGAGGTTTTGCATATACTCTGTACCTCTCTTGAGAGTATAGATCATTTATGACTTTTTTTCACAGTTTATTTTGCTTATTTTTTGAGATTATATTCATTACATTCAAATGTAAGCAATTTGGAGGCTGTTTGGATGGTTTCTGGGATTTTTTTGGCATCTGACTCTCTCTCTTGAGTACTGATCATTTAGACAACTTTTTCAATTTATCTTGTCTTCTTGAGATTATATTTGGGGCATTCCAATGGAAGCAATATGAAGGCTTGGATGGTTTGGGGATATTTTGCATCTGTACTCTCGCATCTCTCGAGGTATAGATCATTTACATACTTTTTTGGTTTATCTTGCATTCTTCTTGAGATTATATTTAGGGCATTCTAATGGAAGCAATTTGGAGGCTGTTTGGATGGTTTCTTAGTGATTTCTGTATTTGTACTCTCTGTACCTCTCTTGAGGGTATAGAATATTTAGGGCCTTTTTTCCAGATTATTTTACGTGTTTATTGAGATTATATTTATGGCATTCCAATGGAATAAATTTGAAATTTGGATGGTTTAGGGAGATTTTGCATCTTTCTTGCCTCTCTTGAGGGTACAAATCATTTATGACCTTTTTCTAGTTTATTTTGGCCTTCTTGGAGTAAATATATTCATTACATCACATCATAAGCAATTTGGAGGGTGACTGGTTATTTTTTATAAGTTTTTTTGCATCTGTACTCTCTGTACCTCTCTTGAGGGTATAGAACATTTATGACCTTTTTTCTAGTTTATTTGTCAGTTTATTAATATTATATTTAGGGCATTCTAATGAAAATAATTTGATGGCTGCTTGAATAATTTTTGAGTATTTTTTTGCATATGTACTCTTTATACCTCTCTGGAGAGTATAGAGCATTTAGGGACTTCTTTTTTTAGTTTATTTTACCTGTTTCTTGAGATTATATTTAGGGCATTCCAATGGAAGCAATTGAAAATTTGTTTGGATGGTTTTGGGGATTTTTGCATTACTTTCTGTACTCTTGAGGTCTGAGATCATTTAACTACTTTTTTAATTTATCTTGCCTTCTTGAGATTATATTTAGGGCATTCCAATGGAAGCAATTTGAAAGGTATTTGGATGGTTTTAGGGGATATTTTATCTGTACTCTGTACCTCTCTAGTCTGAGATCATTTAGTGACTTTTCCAGTTTATTTTATCTATTTATTGAGATTATGTTTAGGGCATTCCAATGGAAGCAATTTGATGGCTACTTGGATAATTTCTGGGTGTTTTTTTTACATCATACTCTCTGTACCTCTGGATATAGGCATTTACTTCTTTATTTTTTTTGTTTATTGATGTTATATTTATGGCATTCCAATGAAAGCAAATTGAAGACTATTTGGATATTTGGGTTTTGGCATGTACTCTGCCTCTCTTGAGGGCAGATCATTTAGAACTACTTTCAGTTTATCTTGCCTTCTTCTTGAGATTATATTTAGGGCATTCCAATGGAAGAAATTTGAAGGCTGTTTGGATGGTTTCTGGGGGTATTTTGCATCTGTACTCTCTGTACCTCTCTTGAGGGTACATATCATTTATGGCCTTTTCCAGTTTATTTTGCCTGTTTATTGAGATTATATTTAGGGCATTCCAATGGAAGCAATTTGATATCTTGGATGATTTCGATTTTTTTGCATCTACTCTTTGAACCTCTGGAATCGACATTTAGGGACTTTTTTCAGTTTATTTTACCTATTTCTTGAGATTATGTTGATTATTCCAATGAAAGCAATTTGATGGTTGCTTGATTATTTGGTGATTTTTGCATCGTACTCTCATTACCTCTCTTGCCTTAGCAGAGATTATATTTCATTCTGGAAGTATTTGAAGATTTGTTTGGATGATTATGAGAGATATTTTACATGTACTTTTTTACCTCTTGAGAATTAGATCATTTATTGACTTTTCAGTTTATTTTGCATTCTTGAGATTATGTTCATTACATTCCAATGGAAGCATTTAGAATTTGTTTGGATGATTTCGGGTAGTATTTTGCATCGTAGTCTGTACCTCTCTTGAAGGTCTGGATCATTTATGACTTACTTTTTGATTTTTTTGCTTTATGATTATATTTAGGACAATGGAAGCAATTTGGAGCTGTTTGGATGGTTTGGGGGTTTTTTTTTGCATGTGCATATTAAAACAATTTGGAACTGTTAAACTTGGTTTTGATGGGTGATTTGCATCGTACTCATTACTTCTTTTTCTTTTTGAAGTTTACCATGTAATGCGGGAAAAGGATAACTTGAGATGCGCCTGCTTGTAAGAAGCGTGTTCGATAATATTCACGCTTTCTTGATGAAACCGACATTTTAAAGAGGCTTCATCTCCATCAATTCATTAGACTCCACGAATTAAGCAAGACTTCGGTTGCCATTACATCGATCTGTCTTTGGGACATAGAAAAACAAGCTTTTTCTTGTTGGGTGGCGGCATTCCTTTCACCCCCCCGGCGAAGTTATTGATGATAGGATGCCAAACAGAGGGAGAAGGTCTTACGTAAATCCTGCAGCTTCCCCATCTGACTACAAGAATCAACTTGAGCATCTGATGGCTCATAAAGTACGCGCTTTGTAGCATATACATTTTCACCGCCAAATCTATTTTTTGTATATCACAATTAGGTGGCATAATTGATTGCCTACGCCGATGACATAGATAGATTTGCTGAATACAACAGCGAGGCCATTTGGGACTTTCTAGTTTCCCAATTTGATGTTATTACATCAAAGATTCGCACTGAGGGTACAAGTGGCTTTGTCACTCTTTCACTCGATGGTATGTTCTATATCTCCGTGAATGTGTAATTTAATGCGCTTGAAGTTACCGCTTAAATATTCATTGTGATATTGAGCACATAAGCATCATAAGTCATCATTTCCATCCGCAAAGCCACGATGCCGAATGGGCAAAAATAGAGTTTCCAAATAATGCTTTCACCGGTTTGGGAGGACAGTGACATATAATAATATCACTTAGTTCATATAAGAATGTCTTTATTTATGTTGTATGTCTTCACATTTTCTTATCATGTCCGCCTTTTCTGAGACATATTAGAAGAGAGACCACCTCCAAATCGTGTCCCCTGCCCAACAATCTACACATGTCGAGCCCGATAGCAGCCCCATTTTAAGTCCAATGAGTGCACCCCACATATATCTCTCCTCGATATTCTCCCCCCCAGGTATCTAGCCCTCTCGCTACTACCCCACAACAGTTTCTGGGAGAGGATACTTGTGTGTGGACTTGAAAGATACAAGATCGCCTTTCATGCAACAATGATGGAGAGGATGGATGGGCTTGATTTATGGGCATCGTCGAGAAAGTTCTTGCTGCAATGGGTCCTACCACCCCAAGTGTGGGGGAGGTTCCTGTGGGGGTCACCACAGGGGAAACTCTTGAGGAGGCTACCACAGGAGCTTCCCCTGTGGAGGGTACCCTGGGAGGCTACCACTTGGAAAGCCCCTGAGGAGGCTACCGTAGAGGAAGCTCTTGTGGAGGCTACCACAGGAGCTTCCACCGTGGAGTTGGATACTCCAACGGGAAGCCCATGGAGTTCACCGTAGTGAAGTTCTTGGAGGCGCCACCACACATGACGATGCCAAGAGCCCAGAAGATTGAACGTGTGAAGCTCGAAGAGAAGAGAGAAAGCTTTGTTCCCCGCACACACACACACTTGAAGTCAAGCAAGAATAAGTGATGTGGCCTCCATTCAAGATGAGAAGTGCAGAGAGGTATTAAGTTACTTTCTTTTAAATTTGAGATAAAAGAAATAGATTTCACTAAATTTTTTTATAGGAAAGATGAGCCAAGAAGGTCGATACTGATCGCTATCATTGTGGTGGAGGAGCATCAATCGGAGGTATGAATCATCTCAGTAGATCGATCCTTAATTCATAGTGAATCTAGCTCTTCATCACTAACTTTCATCGAATTTCGCTACCGAGGCACATCATTTTGTTGAGTTCTCATCCGTAGCTATTTTGCCTGCCGATGCTCGATCTTATTAACACATCATGCCCCATTCGAGTAAGTCAATCTTCAATCGCTCCTTCATACATAAAATAACCTATTCACTTTAAAATATTTATCACTTGCGGCAAGATTCGCAAATATTATTGCACGAGGCGATCGATGAGTCGACGATCAATATCTCTCGATGCACACATTGATGCCTTCGCTTAAAGAAGTATTCTTCGTCCGGTCAGATGTCCCCTATTTGTACATTTCATGCTTGCATTGGTATGTTACCCCACGTGAATGTATTAATTCAATTCTTGTTTGTTTAGATAAAAGCTAGAATCTATAATCGTTTCTTCTTTTCTGCAGAGTGTACGCCTAAAGACGAAAGCAAAATGTTCATCCAAAGATGTCACAGACAAGTGTCGAGTTAATCTTACCATAGATAATCGACTGACACTCCTGGTTGGGCATATTAAGTTGGGGCCTGGTATTTTTATGACTCATTACCCAAACCAACCCATAAGAGTATTCTTCCTGAGATTGTAAGAACAGTTTTCAAATTTAGTTCCTCTTAACTATTTTTTTTCGCCAACTTATTGAGATTATGTTCGCTATTCGATCAAATTTGTTGAAGATGTCGGCCGCCTTTTTGAGTGATCCCGTAAAATGGCCAATCAAATGGTGAGTGGGCCGCCACCCGCTTGGTCAATGCGAGGATGTTTATCAAGTAGGCAAAGAATCCACAAACTCCAAGAATGACCACCATGAGGCCCAAGAAGATGAATATATTTAGTATCGAAGTTGCCACGCTATATTTTGTTTGGGACAAAACTAACTGAGAACTATAGGATTTAGTTTGATATAGATTTTGTATAATGCATTGGTTTTGGCTTCAAGACTTAGTATTTTTTAAGTGAATGGATGTTTATGGATCTGGATGATATTTTACCGCTTTTGTTACTTTTTTTTCTCTCATTTCATATAGTTTGATTTTATATTATTATTTGTTTATTTTATGGTATCATCTTTTATCTTATGATTTGGTTTTGGGCTATATTCTTGAAAGATATTTAAAATCATTTTTATTTTATTTTTCATAATGTGTATCATTATATTTTTTTTCATCAATAAAACAATCAAGATAATCTCATTTTAATTATTATTAGAGATTTATAAACATTACTATTATTTATTTAGGGTATATAAAATGCATAAATATTATTATTTTAAAATTAATGCATAATGCATAAATTAATACATTTTGTTATGAGAATGTATAAAATTAATGCGAAATATAAAATAAATGTTATGCATAGAATATAAAATTAATGCATAAAATTAAATTAGGGATTATCGCCATTTTTTAGAACCGATTAATTAAAATAAAATTCACTGTGGTTATTCATTATTATGAGTAGTTTCATGATTTAGGTTTGTTTGGGGATTATCTTTTTTTTAAATATTGATTGTAAAATTATGGTTGGTGTAAGTAAATTTTTTAAAAAAAATTAAATTTTAAATTTTTATAATCATGATATTTTAACTTTAAATTTTTAAAAGTAACTTTTATCATGATTTTTTTTAAATATTTAAAATATTAATAGTTAAATATGATTATGATTATTTTTAGCTATTTTTTTTAAAATAAAGCAGCTAAAAAAATTAACTCAAATGTATTCTTAGTATGCTCATGCTCCAGTGAAATGAAGTTCAATATTAACTTTCTTTGATTGACTTGTCTATTTATTTAGATGAAACCCAAACAAAATAAGTCAATCTATTATAAAAATAGTATTTTTTTGTCTCAATATGAAAAATTTAATTCTTTTATAACTATAATGAAACGGAAAAGAGATAACTTATAACATTTAATTATATAATAATTATTTTAATTAATGAATAGTAAATACATAGATTAAGAGTTTTTTAAATTTGCCACCACATTATGAGATTAAATTTGCCAACTAACTTAATACTAATAAAAAATTAATTCTAGATATCCTTTCTTATAGATGTCCATTTAATACAAATAGATTTAGTTAACTTATGCTAGTTATACATATGTATACCTAGATATTATCACCATAAATGATTTGTCTGAGAGGTATAGATAAAACACCCATTAAACCATCCAAACATTTCAAATTGCTTCCATTGGAATGCCCTAAACATAATCTCAAGAATCGCAAAATAAACTGTATAAATCCAGAGGAGGTACAGAGATGATAAAATACCCCAATCCATCCAAACAAATTTCAAATTTTAATGTAATGAACATTATCTCAAGAAAAAAATAAATAAAAAATGCTATAAATTCCCTGAGAGGTACGAGAGTACAGATGCAAAATACCCCCAAAACCATCCAAATAGCTTTCAAATTGCTTCAATGTAATGAACATTATCTCAAGAATCGCAAAAATAAACTAAAAAAAAATATAATGATCGTACCCTCGAGAGAGGTACAGAGAGTACAGATGCAAAATACCCCTCAGAAACCATCCAAGCAAATTATTTCCATTGAAATATAATAAACATAATCTCAAGTGCAAAATAAACTGAAAAAATCATAAATGATCTCAAGAGGTACGAGAGTAGATATAAAATACTATCCAAAGCTTTCTCAAATTTCCATTGGAATGCCCTAAATATAATCTCAAGAATCATGCAAAATAAACTGAAAAAAAAGGCCATATATGATCTGTACCCTCAGGAGAGGTACAGAGAGTACATATACAAAATATCCCACAGAAACCATCCAAACAGCTTTTAAATTGCATAAACTAAAATATAATGAACATTATCTCTAGAATCAGGCAAAATAAATTGGAAAAAAAGGCCATAAATGATGTACCTCGAGAGAGAGGTATAGATGCAAATACCCATCCAAAACCATCCAAACATTTTCAAATTACTTCCATTGGAATGCCCTAAACATAATCTCAATAGCAAAATAAACTGAAAAATATATGATCTCAGAATTCTCGAGAGGTAGAGAGTACGATGCAAAATACCCTAAAACCATCCAAGAAGCTTTCAAATTGCTTCCATTGGAATGTAAACATAATCTCAAAACAGCAAATTAAACAAAAAAGATGTTCTAAATGCTGTACTCAGAGAGGTACAAAGAGTACAGATGCAAAAAAACCTATAAAAAATAACCAGTGACCCTCCAAACTGCTTCCATTGGTAATATACTGCACATATTTATTACTATAGTCTAATGATTACAAGGTCCTCTAGGGATTAACTAACTATCGCTAAAGAGAGAGTCATCTTAGGGACTCTAAAGTATTACGTAAAAGATTGTACAAATAAGAACACAAAACTAGATGATGTCATGCATCAAAATATTTTCCTAAAATAATATCCATCATCAGCTTAGTGTACCCTTCACCGACGATTGATGGAGCTCGAAAGTTAAATTCGCATGTAGAACATATTAGTTGATGATTTCTTACAAAGATCGATGTGTGATATTTTATGTACCTCAAAAACACTCGCATAACAGAAAGGTGATGCAACTTGTGATGAAACACGCTCTATATAATTTTAGTTTCTCGCAATAATAAAAGTAGAATGGTTTGAAGATTAACAGCAATATTTAAAATACTAAAAACTAATACAGAAATAGAAAATTACTCTTGGCTTTCTTGGATCTCTCCCAATATCCCTTAAGCCTTGAGTTGGAAACACCCTTTGGACGTTGCTTAACTGGATCCTTTAAGATGTCTTTTCCTCATTGTGGTTGACTTCTTCTTCTTAACCGCTCATTGAGGAGAATTACCACTTATTATAGAGTTGACATCATCATATAATTTTAAGGATCCAAGCATATAGTCCTCGCCTCTTATTGCTCGACGCTTATTTGATATGCATATCGACTTATGTGATTCAAAAATAAATGTAGCATTTCCATATGTTTTCCACATCTCTTAATTTTCTGTATGCACTATCAATGTAAATATCCCTCTTGCTCTGGTAGACCATCGCATGAGAAGATACTTGTCGAATGCGCACAACATCTTCCCCGACTAAGAACTCGATACAAGTCACAAAGTAATCCCATCATTTCAAATTTGTAAGTACAAGTTACATCTGTGTAGTCTATCGAAATGCCCCATATTTGATGCATTTTATTCTCTAAGTTTCTCACCAAATACTCCATGGTGCCACTTAGTTACCGATAGCTCCAACTCCATGCAAAAATTTCCTCCTCAAACATATAGTATAAACCTTTTGTATAAAATATAGCAGCTTATTTTAGAATTGGTCTTAACAATAGAACAATCGATGCTACACTTGAAGTCTTCATCATGTTCATTCCGGCCATGTCTCCATAACCTTTTCCAACCCCAAGAAATAATCGAGCGAACTTGTTGGTTTAGATATTCCGTGATATACGTTCTGGACTCACTACGTATGACAAGATGCCCATGCAATGAGTCCTGAATGCGCGGGACCACTTGGATCTAATCTTATAAAGCTCGCATACCAAGCATGATCATGCAAATTGTCTTCTTCTAGCATGCACTGCTTCTTCAAACTCTTCCTCGAGTCACACTTACTCATGCATGTATAAAATAGCTTCATTTCTTATTACTATTAAAAGCAATGAACCTTGAAGGAGCTTTGAAATATGCCATTGGCACAACCTATGATGAGTATGCGAATATTTGATAGCTCGCCATAGCCGATCTTGATCGAATATTATTATAGATGTCTCACTCATCAACCAAGAAATATTTGGAATAGCCATGAGAATGACTCAATTGTCTTCTGATAAAAAAGGCTACTCCAAATAATACATTTTGCTGATGATTCACTCCAACAAGAGGGCACAAACAAGATTATATTTATTGAGTCGATAGCTTGTCAAAAATTATCACATCCCCAAAATAATCATATTCTATCCTAGACAATTGCTCCAAAAAAAGCTTACTAAGCAATCCGACTCATCAACTTGTACATCCCATGCAAACATCCCATCCACGCTTGCCTTTCCTTAAACAATCAGATTAATGCACGCCACCATTCGCAATCCTCGATCTTTTCTCTGAATAAAATTGAAAGCATCTTTTTTTTGTGAACCCAATATTCTCTACGCCAACTTCCTCGCTAGATATCTGAATCGCTTCAATTCTTTTGTCTTCAACAGACGCCTTCTCATCGCTAATGCATCTGTGATTTGAGAAGATGTAGGTCCTCGCCAAAGAATGATTATGACTTTTGTATATTTTTAATCGTCACCCCTCCAAATCAATAGAGAATCTAATCATGGACAACCGCTTAGATCAACTTTCCGGAATTTTGTTAAGCCATTTAGACTCGACTTCTTCCCACCAGCTTTTGCACATAGAAAATCTTTTGATTTCAATTTGAATTTGGCCAATAACTAGTATGGTCCTTCAAACACAATAATTTGTTGTATAGTCACAAGATGCATACGCCCGCTTCATTCTCAATAAGTGGTGCCAAGGAGTTTCCCAAATTTGGGTTAAACATCACGACTTCATCATCACTACTCATTCATTCACATTCATCCGCCAAACATCCAAAAATATGATAATACATGCAAAAAATCACCCAGAAATCATCCAAATAGCCATCAAATTGCTTCCATTAGAATGTAATGAACATAATCTCAAGAAATAGATAAAATAAACTGGAAAAAAAATTTCAATCTCCAGAGAGGTACAGAGTACAGATGTAAAACACCAAAAAATCAAAAGTTCAAATTTCCATTGGAATGCCCTAAACATAATCTCAATAAATAGCAAAATAAACTGAAAAAGGCCCTAAATATTACTCAAGAGGTATAGAGAGTAGATGAAAAATTTATAAAAAAATAACCACCCTCCAAATCGCATATGATGTAATGTAATGAATATATTTACTCCAAGAAGGCCAAAATAAACCGAAAAAGTAAATGATTCAGATCCTCAAGAGAGGTACAGAGAGTCATGAAAATCCCTAGAACCATCCAAATACCTCAAATTGCTTCCATTGGAATGCTAAATATAAACTCGATAATAAAGGCAAAGAACCGAAAAGGTATAAATGATATGTACCTCAAGAGAGGTACAGAGTACATATGCAAAAAAACCCCTCAAATCATCCAAACTCCAAATGCTTCCATTGGAAAGTAATGAACATAATCAAGAACCAAAAAAATAAACGGAAAATGTCAAATGATCGTACTCAAGAGAGAGTAAAGATATAAAAACCCAAACCATCCAAATGCTAGATTGCTTCCATTGGAATGTAAATATAATCTCAAGAAGAAGGCAAGATAAATTGAAAAAGTACTTAAATGATCTCAGTATCCTCAAGAGAGGTACAGAGAGTACAGATGCCAAAAAAATCCTAGAAACCATCCAAACAGCCTACAAATTACTTACATTTGAATGTAATGAACATAATCTCAAGAAACAGGCAAAATAAACTGGATAAAGAAGTTCTAAATGCTCAGACCTCCAAAGAGATACGAGAGTAAATATGCAAAAAAACCTAAAATCATCCCAATATCAAATTGCTTCCATTGAATGTAATGAACATAATCTCAAGAACAGGCAAAATAAACTGGAAAAAGAATTTAAATGCTGTACTGTGAGAGGTACAGAGTACTGATGCAAAATGCCAGAAATCATCCAAGCCATCAAATTGCTTCCATTGCAATGCCCTAAACATAATCTCAAGAAAGGCAAAATAAACCGGAAAAAGAAGTCCTAAATGCTCAGACCCTCAAGAGAGGCAACAGATGCAAAACACCAAATCATCCAAGCAACCATCAAATTGTTTCCCTAAATATAATCTCAAGAGAAAAATAAACTGGAAAAGAAGTCCTAAATGCTCTTCCAAGAGAGGACAGAGAGTATATATACAAAATAACACTAAAAGTAAAATTCAACCAAACAAAGATCCAAATTGCTTCTAATGGAATGTAATGAACATATTTTCTTCGCAGACTGAATATCACTAACAAACCAGAAAAATTGTATGAAATATTAATATGAATTTTATTTAATACATCCTCAGCTAAATTGGTCGCTATTTCCTCAACGTTCTCCATCTTCATGGTTATTTTGTAAAAAGAAATGAGATTTTCTATTTCTCTGAGCTTGCCTGAAAAAATACACCCTAAACCCTAAATATGTCTATATATATTTCTTTTAAATTTCTCCGCGATTCCAACGATGCTTACGTCGGTCAGCGGGAGAACGGCGTCGAATACGCCATCCCTTTATAGCCGTCTTCCATTCAGCATCGCCCGTTGCTAAAACGGGGAAAAAATACCGGACATGCCATGGATTGAGTCCGACGTAAAGCCGCGGACTGTCGTAATATTTTCTCCTAAATGAGAGGGAGTTTCCGATTCCTTTTCTTTTTTGGGACGTGTGCGGCTAAGTTTCTATAGATGATGGGGCGGTTTGTTATTGGTGGAATGAGAGGTAGAGGCATGGGGAGGTGAACGATAGTTTTTTATTAGCCAAATGAGTTGGCGAAAGCATGAGAATGGCGATTGAGCACAGGTATAATTAGAAGATAGATGGATTTGATACCATAATAATTTCAAGAAATTTTAATTATAATAACTTTAGTTAAATTGGATATCTATTTTAGATAATTTCGATGTTTCGGATACAATGGTGAAGTCCGTTTCACAATCGGAGGTCATTTGGTTCAAGTCAGCGTCAAATCGAAGTCAATTTCAGTTCAAATTTGCAATTCATCGCTTCCGACCACTCGACATTCACGCAGACTCGTCCGAATTGAGCGCAGATAGTCTCATTTGATATTTTTAATGTTTCGAAGCTAACGACACAATCAGTTTCATGAACGGAGGTCGTTTGGATATCATCGCAGCTTCCGAATATGACACACGATAGCTCGAGTGCTTAATCGATTGCTGATTTTTTAATATTTATATGATCATATAACGCGACAGGAGTCGTCATTATCGAGGTCATGATCACTTTCGGTGACGCCCAGGCATTTTGAGCATTTTACTGCCACCCAAGTCTTTTTCGGTTGTGACTTTGACTTATGGCACATATATGGAGGTCAACAATCTCTACATTCATATAGGAATCCAACCTACCTTTGCTTATTTTTTTTGAAAAAGAAGTTATTATGTCTGATGGGCAAATCTTGAAATAGATAAACAATTATAACATAACAGTTGATGGATGAGAGATGAAATCCAAATAGGAAGAGGTTAACGCCTTAAACACATGAAAGAAACTAAAAACCATTTTGATGAGCCCATACTCCATGAGTTCTCATCCCATAGAATAATTCATTTTCTAAGTATCAAATATTTCCTCCTCCTTTTGTTTCATCTACATCCCCCTAACTTTCGAGCCTGTTGTGTGATAGAAAAGTACAGCTTAAACTTAAGAGAAAATTTTATAAGATGATGATAAGGCTTGCAATACTTTATGATGTTGAATGTTGGCTAATAAAAGAGAAGCATTAAATTAACTTAAATGTTGTAGGGATGGGATTGTTTAGATGGATGAGTGGATTTACTCTTAGAGACATTTCAAAACGAATATATAACTGAAAAGGTTGGAGTAGCTTCAGTGATAGATAAGATTAGAGAGAACAACCTTAGATGGTTTGGTCACATGAAATGTTGATCATCTAATGACTCAATTAAAAGAGTAGACGTATTATATTTGGCCTATGTTAGGAAAGGTTGAGCTAGACCTGAAATGATTTGGCTAAGAGATATAAAAAGTGACCTTATTTTATTAGTCTTATATGAGAATATGATACTTAATAGAACACAATGGAGAAAAAAGATTCATGTAACCGACCCCACGTAGTAGGATAAAGGCTTGTTGTTGTTGTTGTACAACCTCCTAACTATATACAAAATACCCTAGGAGAAGAGAGAAATAGGAAGAGTACTTTTTTAAATTTGGATTTTCTTATCCTTTGATGAAAAAATATTGTATATATAAAAAAGTCAAGTCATATTATCTTATTTATTTAATTCAAATATAATTTCTTCTCTAGTGTTAAGATATAAGAGAACTCCATTTATATATTAATATGGCATAATGAGAAAGTGTGGTGCAATAGTAATGAAAAGCTATATATATTTATTATTATTATCACAAATATCCTTATTCCCCTCATACATCTTACATATGTTATCTATTATTGTGCATGACTTAACCCATAAATAAGAGATAGTTAAGTATTTTTCAAACCGTTTCAAGTTCTTGAAAATCTTTTATTTTGCATACATAAATTTTTTTTCTTTTCAAGAGATGTCTTGAGGAACAAAAGATTTTTGTTTACAATTTACTTCACTGGCTGAATTTGTATAAGCTGTAGGTTTTTCAAGCAGCTCCTCCTCCCATTTCTGGTCAGGGAGATGGGACAAGGCATGTTCATAGTTGTTGCAGGACTCACCAGATCTATGACCTCTGCAACTACTCTTGGAACCATCCTTTTATTTGTCGTCAACGCTCTTAGCGGCTATATCGTACCAAAAGGTTCTTCTTCTGCCTCACAAGCACAAAATAGAAATTTGCAAACGTCTCTTTCATTAATTAGAAAAAAAAAAAAAAAAAATCCTTCAGAAGCATTTCATATGCAGGTAATCATTTCTTCTTGCATTAAGTGATTTGATACTTTAGTTGCAAGAAGGATAAAATAAGAGAATTCATAGCAGGTTTCGGATGAGAGATGAGTTTCAAGAAACTATGATTGTGGCTCTGGTATTTATGATCTTATAATATTGAATGCTAACATTGAAGCCAAGAGAACATTTACATTTGAAAATGTCAGGGCAAGGGTAGTTTCTTGCGATGGATTTAGATTTAGATCAAAATCAGTAGAATTTGAAATTGAAATTCACTAAAATTGACTTGCAGGGTGTTTTGAAATTCTTTAAAATTTTACATTTTATTCCTTTTACTTTAAGTCGAACACAAAAAATTTCAAAATGCCTGCATTTGGAATAAAATACACCCATCTACTTCAAATAAAGCAACCATAAGGCAATGTTATTGCCCAATGCTTAAAGCACCACACTTCATCCTAGACTAGGTGCTTGCCTAGGCAAAGTAAACGATGCTTAAAAAGTAAATGATTGTATTAATAAAATAATTTTATAAAAATATTAATCGCACGAGAAACTACATTGAACAAAATAATGATTTTTCAATGTTCATTGCTGATACATCACCATAAAAATATAAACCATCAATTAATTTCGATCATTTTAATAATGATGACGCCAAGATTTTTAATATAATCTTCATGCAATGGAGTATGGCCAATTGACGGTACTTCTAAACCTTGATCATCATATTACTTCAAGAGGATGAGTGAAGAAACTCCCATCAAATCAAGCACATATTTTGATGTGTCACCTAAGATCTGATGGTCCAGCTTAAATCATACTCAGCACCAACCCCAAAACCATCATATGGTCTAATTTTGATCTCTAATGGCACAAATCTTAAATCCTAAGAAATTGTTCATCCATTCGCACATCACCTTGACGAGTAGAATTGCCACACATGGATCTTAATTATGAGATTTCTAGTTTTCAATCTTAGATCAAATGAAGGAACATAACACACCTCAACAAAGAGAATCTCTTTTTAGCTAGAAATTATTATGTGTTGAGCCAAATGATTAAGATTGTTATGTACATATACACAATTGCTGTGAACTTCCTTGTGTACACAACAATCTGGACCATCCAGACTCCGCATATAATAATTTCTTCTGTTTAGTTTAGATCTTTAGTGAAATATCTCATAATTCTCCATATTTTCTTGTGTTATACATCATTCTTATTTAATATTTGTTCGAAGTAGTTATTATTTATCATGCTTCAAGTTACATTTTAAATTTCATAATATAATTAGTAATAAAACTTTCGTTCACATTATTTCTATATATCTGAAGAAAAAGGAGACATTTTTTTTACAGCACTGTTGCGAAAATGGTGGCTATGGGGTTATTGGCTTTCACCTGTGATGTACTCATTTACAGCAAACTCCTAGATGGATGGATAAGCTTGTAAGCCCTAACGCTCGAAAATTCGCATTTTCAGAACTTATATATGCGTTCAAAATGAATTTTGTAGCTGAAATGCGAGTAATTGCAACGCACTTACCAAGTTTGTTGGAGGATTGGAAACACACTTTTGTATATTAACATATAGGCTTTTTTTTTCGCCTCATCATGCAATTAACTCATTTGTGTAGATGAGAAGGAAAATAAATAAAGTTTTGTTACATTGCCGAGGCTATAGATCACAAAAAAATAAAAAAATAAAAAAATAAAAAAAATAAAAAAAATGATAAGATTGTGAACAGTCATCTTATGTGTTATATATCTAACACCTAAAGTTTGATATTTATAAAAATCATACTTTTTTTATGCATAAAAAGGAGCATTTTACCTTAAAAAAATTAATGATAGTATTATTTTGATATAATATTAAAAATTTATGTACTATTTATATAAAATGAAAAGTTTAAATATTAAATATATAAATATATAAGAATTATGTCGTATATGTAAATGCCTATAAAATATATGGCTAAAAATAAATTAGTACATAATTTTTACTCAAGTTGAGAATTGGAAATTTACTGGAAAAATTTTTAAAATAGGCAATGTGTTAATCTTAATTATATGTTTAAGCATAAAAAATTTTTTTTTAGAAAAATAGGCATAGTTATCCTTTTGACGGATGACTGGCAGAATAAATTTTTTTTTTTACGTGATTTTATCAATCACGCGGAGAGAGAGAGAGAGAGAGAGAGAGAGAGAGAGAGAGAGAGAGAGAGAGAGAGAGAGAGAGAGAGAGAGAGAGAGAGCACGCTGAGAGGAGAGAGAGAGAGATAGAGATTTTATTTTATTTTTAATTAATATAATTATTTAAAATATTTAAAATATATAATTTAAAAATATTTTTTATAAAATATTTAATAACTAAATATTTATATATTTATATATATATATATATATATATAATAATTAAATGTATAATTTAAAAATATTTTAATTATATATATAAATTTAGAAATTTATTTAATAATTTTTATTAATTAATATAATTATTTAAAATATATAATTTTATTAATTTTTGTTAATATATAATTTAAAATATTTAAAATATATAAATAAAATTTTTTAATAAATAAATAAAGAAAGAAAGAAATTATATAAATATTTTATAAATTATATAAAGTAATTATATATATATACATATATATATATATATATATATATATATATATATACATATATATATATATATATATATAAATTTATTTAGTTATTTATATATTTAAATTATATAAATATTTTTAAGTTATATAAATAATTTAAAAATATTTAAAATATATAAATAAATAATTAGTTATTTATATATATATATATTTATTTAATTAGTTTTTTATTGATTTAAAAATATTTATTTATTTAAAATATATAATTAGTTAAATAAATAAAAAAATTTTAAATTATATAAATACTTAGTTATTTATATATTTATAAAATATTTAGTTATTTATTTATATTTTATTATATAAAAAGCCAATAAATTATATAAATATTTTATAAATTTTATAAATAAAGTAATTATATATATATTTATAAATTTATTTAGTTATTTATATATTTAAATTATATAAATATTTTTAAGTTATATAAATAATTTAAAATATTTAAAATGTATAATTTAAAATAATTTTATAAAATATTTTAAATATATATATATATATATATATATATAATATATATATATATATATATATATATATATATATATATATTTATATAAGTCTATAATAATAATAATAATAATAATATAAAAAAATATAAAAAATAAACAAATAAACAAAAATAAAGAAAAGGAATAAAATATATAAAAAATAAAAATAAATATATAATAACTAAATATTTTATAAATATATTAAAATAACCAAATATTTATATAATTAAATTTTTATTTATTTATTTAATTATATATTTAAATAAAATAATAACTAATTAAATAAATAAATATATATATATATATATATATATATATATATATATATATATATATATATATATATAACCAATTATTTATTTATATATTTTAAATATTTTAAATTATTTATATAACTTAAAAAATATTTATATAATTTAAATATATAAATAACTAAATAAATTTATAAATAAATATATATATATATATATATATATATATATATATATATGTATACTTTATTTATATAATTTATAAAATATTTATATAATTTATTTCTTTGTTTATTTATTTATTAAAAATTATTTATTTATATATTTTAAATATTTTTAATTATATATTAACAAAAATTAATGAAAATTATATATTTTAAATAATTATATTAATTAATAAAAAATTATTAAATAAATTTCTAAATATATATATATATAATTAAAAATATTTTTAAATTATATATTTAATTAATTAAATAAATAAATAACTAAATATATAAATATTTAGTTATTAAATATTTTATAAAAAATATTTTTAAATTATATATTTAAATATTTTAAATAATTATATTAATTAAAAAAAATAAAATCTCTATCTCTCTCTCCCTCTCAGCGTGCTCTCCCCCTCTCTCTCTCCTTCCCTCCGCGTGATTGATAAAATCACGGAAAAAAAAAATTATTCTGTACGGATGATTGGCGCCGATGTGATAACACATCGGCGCCAGTCGTCCGTCAAACGAACGACTATGCCTATTTTTCTAAAAAAAATTTTTGATGTCTAAACACATAATTAAGATTAATACAATGCCTATTTTAAAAATTTTCCCTAACTTACTGATGTGGCAGGCAATGGACGGGAGGAGTCTAAGAGTAGCAGTATTGGAAAACATCAATGTCATAACAGATGAGAGCTGGTACTGGAAGTCAGCTGCTGTTCTTCTGGGATATGCTGTCTTCTTTAATGTTCTTTTCACATTTTCCCTCGCATATATAAACCGTAAGTCTCTGAAATTATTAGAAATAAATTCAAGATGGTCTCCGAAACTATTTACATGAAATATGTGTCTAATTTAATCTCAGAGTTTCACATTTCATCAATTTAGTCTTTATCTATGCAGAATTGACCCAAAATGATTGGCTCATGTAGAAATAGTGATACACAATTAATTTTAATTTAGTCTCTCAATTATACAAAATTTATCTTAATTTAATCCTAGAGATCATTTTGGATAAATTTTATATAATCATGGACTAAATTGAAAAAAATTGATAATTCGGGACTAAATTGATTGCATGCAAACAGTGGAGAGATCATTTTGAGATTTAGACCAAAATTATTAAGTATAAAGAGTCATCTACCAATGGTTAACACCATGTTATTATGGCAGCTCCGGGAAAGCCAAATCCAGTCATACCGGAAGAAACAGCAGCACGTATGAAAACTAAACGATTTATATCTATGGACAAGGGAAACAAATGTGAGGGAAACAAGTGTAACTCTCTTTTTCATAAACTTATTGAAACGACTGATTTCTCACTTCAAATATTCTTATTGTGTGCTGGAAAATTAGTCGCGAGAAATAAAATTTACATCTTACCTCGATTATTAGTACATGCGTAATTAAAGAAATAACGCGGAGAATTTTAACGGAAAACCTCGAAAAAAAACCAGGCTAGCGAAAAGCTTCCACTATGCCGCTCAGAGTACAGTCTTCGATACAAGATTCTGAATCAGATATGAGGGAGAAAAAAGTAAATACAGAATAACGATCGGTTGTAATGGTTCTTTTAGTAGGTGGAGATATAACAATTAATGGATGGCGGGTGATGAGAGTCGAGGGGGGTGCAGGAGGATCTTCAAGCTTCAGCTTCTTCTTCCTCCTTGGCTTTTCCTCTTCTTCCTTCTTCCTCTTCCTTGGTTCCTCCTCTTCTTCCTTCTTGTTTGGACTCTTCCTCTTCTTCCTTGTTTCTGACTCTTCCTCTTTTTTCTTGCTTCGAGCACCTCCTCTTCTTCACTTTTGTTTTCTTCTTCACTTCACTTCACTTCACGGCCCCTCCATGAGAAGGCTTATTTATAGATGGGAGGAGGCATTCTTGTAAATTCATGTAGGCCCATACCACCCCACGAACGGCTCGATGATTCCTTTGATCATTTGATATATTTTGAGCATTTGGATGCCCAAAGTCGAATTATGAGATCTTAGGCTCATTAGATGGCTCGTCGACGCCTTCGATTTGACTATAAACACTCATATTTGAGGGTTTTGGGATTTAATTGATGCCCCAAAGATTCCAATGATATTTTACATCTCGATTGGTGACTCAAAATTATATCGCTTTCGACATCAAGATTTGTGCTTTGACTAGTGATATTTTGAGAGCCATATCAATTCTCATAAATTTATCGACCGTTGCAGCAGTCAAAGTAGGAGTGATTGCACAAGAAACATCACGTCTGATTGGGATAGTGCGAATCCATATAAGAAAGAAGCCAAAATCACTACCTCTAGAAGAGGAATGACTCTTCCATTCACACCCCTTGCAATGTCTTTCAAAGGAGTCAATTACTACGTCGACATGCCTTATGTGAGTTCTGTCTTTCTTTATCACTTGCTGGTAAGAAAGATTGAAATTATAAAAGAAGAAATTTTTAAAATAAGTATAATTTAAAATTTAATTAGTAATTTAAGTATCTTAAAAATAAAATTTAAATATAGGTATAATAGTTTTGTTACTACCAATAAGTCGTAAAGCGATTTATATCTATTATTTTAAATTATTTTGTATCTAAAGTTATAATGAAAAACCGTTTTAACTGAATTTTAAACGAAGATAAAGTCATGCTAAGCGGACTATACCTATATTTAAATTTTATTTTTAAGATACTTAAATTATTAATTATATTTTAAACCATACTTATTTTAAAAATTTCTTCGTAATAAGATAATAGCTCAAAATTTGTAACTTTAGCCAAAAATAAAAAAATAAAAAAAAATAAGGTAACTTCTGATAATTTTAATTCGAAAGGCCATGAAGAAGCAAGGAGTAACTGAAAAGCGGCTCCAACTGTTAAGAGGGGTCACTGGGGCATTTCGGCCAGGAATTCTCACTGCTCTCATGGGTGAGAATGGATCTGGGAAGACGACACTCATGGATGTCTTGGCTGGAAGGAAAACCAGCGGCTACATTGAAGGAGACATCAGAATAGCTGGCTACCCAAAGAAACAATCAACATTTGGCAGGATTTCAGGTTACTGCGAGCAGCTTGATATTCACTCTTCTCACCTCACAGTCATGGAGTCAGTGATCTTCTCTGCATTACTGCGCCTTCCCAAGGAATTCACCGAAGAAGAGAAATGTGTAGTTTATGAAACAGAAACAGTAAACTAGTTATTTTATAGGAGAAATTTTTAAAATAGGTATATTATTAATTTTAATTAATAATTTAGTCTTAGTCGTCATATAATGAACGACTGACTGACGTTGACGCAGAGAGAGAGAATTGCACCGTTCACGGAGAGAAAAGAGAGAGGAGAGTAGACAGGGAGCTTATTATTATACTTTCTAAGTTTTACCCGATGGTTCTAGGGTTTTCGCCGGGACCTCCTTCGGCTCTCCTCATCGTCTTCCACCACTCTTCCTTCCACCCCTCCCACCTACTCCCGTCCTGATTGTTATTGTAGCTTTATTTGACCTCCTTTTGCGGTTAGATCTAGCAATGGATACAAACTCACTTCACCCCTCCTCTTTTCCCCCGCTGTCAATTTCTTCTCTCAAAACTAGCGGACTCCAAGCCCCATCTAACAACGGTCTATGGAAGGAGCTTCTACCGGCTCAGAACGAAAAAAGCCAAATCCCTCTTTCCTTCATCCCCTCCGATACCCAAGAAGTTTCCTTCTCCGAGGAGGAACTCGCCGACGGCCAGAAAGAATGGCAACTATCCCTGATAGGTCATGCCATTGGTAAAAGACCTTATTACGGATCCCTTCTCGCTGCTATTCGCAAAAGGTGGAAATTCAAAGGCAATCTTGACCTTCTCACACTTGAAGGGGATTTCTTCCTCTTCAAGTTCACTTGTCAAGAAGATTACAACTTGGTATGGGATCACGGACCTTGCTTCCTAAACGGCCGTCCATTTGTCTTCCAGAAGTGGTCATGGGACTTTCGGCCATCCAAAGAATCAATCTCAAGCTTCCTATCTGGATAAAGTTGCCGAACTTCCCGCTCTGCTGCTGGAACGAATCGGGTTTTTCCAAAGTTGCCAGTCGAATCGGTATTCCTCTAGCCGTTGATAACCTCACTGCATCAAAGGCAAGAATTACTTTTGCACGCATTTGTGTTCAGATTTCGACTTCTTCTTCCCTTCCTGATTCTATTCCTATAAACTTGAATGGTATGAAATTCACTCAAGAGATTGTTTATGACTGGAAGCCGTCCCCTTGTACTCAGTGTAATACCTTTTCGCACGATAAGCACTCCTGTCCCTTGAATCCAAAGCCACAAGTCACTACCGGGGTGTGGTAGAGGTGGGCTCGGGGTATACTCGACACTGCCCGTCAGCAAATATCTCTACCCTAGAACCATTGTCTTCCATTTAGAAGTTCACTTTTTTGGGACTCTCCCAAGGTCGACTCAAATATACCTCCCCCCACTAATACTACCATCACCGATCTTAATCACTCCCCTATCCTCTCACCTCCAACGGAAGAGCCCAATATTTCAGATGAGGAAACGACTCCTCCTCAAGAACAGAATGAACATACCACCTTAGAAAATACAAGGGGTTCTCAGACAGTCGGTGTCCTCACTCGATCAGCCACTGTCTCACCTAGTAGACAACCGAATCCTAAGGAAACCGTTCCTAAAACCCCGGGAAAAACCTTACAGGAGGGGGAATCCTCAAAAGAAAATCCAATACTCAATCCCACTCCTAACAAGGGTAATAAGAAAAAGGGCAAGAAGCCCACCCTTTCTATTCCTTAATGTTTCACCCAAGATTGGGTAGCTGGAATGTCCGTGGTCTCTCTGCATCTGGTAGAAAATCAGATTGTTTAAGGATCATAAAGGACTACAATCTGGATCTCTTATGTCTTCTTGAGACTAAACTCCAATCTGAAATCTCCCAGTCCTCCTTTACCCTCCATAGCTTCACTATGTTTCCTGCTGAAGCTAGCATCTCGAATTTTGATTGTGCACATGGTGGGAGAATATGGATTAAATGGTGTGCGGATAGGCTGAATTTCACTCCAATCACTATGACTAACCAATTCATACATGGATATGTTACTGTTGCGGGTCTACAACCTTTTCTCCTCACTTGCATTTATGCTGAAAATGATGCCAAACTTAGGCTCTCCTTGTGGAATTCACTCAGAAATATTGCAGATATGAAAAATCACGGATTACGATGGGGATTTCAATTGCACTCTCTCTTGTAAAGATAAAAGGGGTGGAAACTCTATCTCTGAACAACTCCCTTGACTTTAAGGAATGTATTAATGATTGTGAGCTTGTTGAATTACCTAGCGGATTATTCTTCACTTGGTCCAATCAGCATGAGA
The DNA here is from genome assembly GCA_021442155.1 of Cymbidium sinense. NCBI lineage: Eukaryota > Viridiplantae > Streptophyta > Magnoliopsida > Asparagales > Orchidaceae > Cymbidium > Cymbidium sinense. The sequence continues at coordinate 174,763,514 of CM038221.1, read as the reverse complement.
TAGACCTATTTTTCTAAGATTGATCGCTCTTTGTAACTCATTGGTGGAAAAATTCCATTATCCTATTATAGAGTGCATTCTCCACTATCATCTGATCACTCTCCTCTTGTGATCTTTCTACATTCCCCTTCTAGTTTCTCACATCGGTTCCTATTTAAGAACTATTGGATTTCTGATGTGGGGTTTATGGATACTATCACATTGGCTTGGGTACATTCAAGGTGATCCACTTTTATTCTATCCAAAAAACTAAGCTTAGTTAAAAAAGCCCTCAAAGATAGAAGTTGGGAGAAATCTCACCTTGAAAAACAAATTGAAGAAGCAAAATCTGATCAAGAGGAGGTTTTAAGGAAACTTGAAGCCGAACCCCATAACCAATCTCTTCTTCTCGATGCAAAAGATATCAAAACTCGATACATGGAACTCACTATCAAGGAGAGCTTATGGCTTAAGCAGAGGGCAAAGATACATTGGCTCACACACTCAGATGATGATCTCAAATTTCTATACTATTCGATAAAGGAAAGAAAGAATGCAAACCTCATTAGAGAAATCCAATCTACAGATGGAAGCATTCGTCAGAACTTGATAGCTGCTACTTTTTGTAAGTACTTTACTGAGCTTTTTAATAATGGCAATCCTTTAATCCTACATGCGAATTTTCCTCAGGAATGTGCCTCTCTCTCTGACACAGGCGGTGAATCTTGATAAAGAGAAATTATGATGGCTCTTAAAAGCATTTGTGAGAACAAGTCACCAGGACCAGATGGGTTCAACTCTAAATTTTATACAGCCACATGGGAGGTAACAGGGAATACCCTTCTAAATGCAGCTCATTTCTTCTTCAAAAACTCGAAACTTCCAAAGTGCTTCGGACATACCCTTATCACTCTCATCCCTAAAGTCAAGCATTCAACTCAGATAGAGGATTTTAGTCTATCTCTCTTTGCAACACTTTTATAAGATTATTGCTAAAGTCCTTGTAGATTGAAGAAGTATCTCCCTCTATTATTGATAAGGCTCGCTTTTATAAAAGGGAGAGACATCTCTGATAATTTAGCTATGGCTAATGAAATTTGCAATGAATTTTCTTCTAGTAAGAATCAGCACTTCCTTGCTAAATTCGATTTGAGAAAGGCTTTTGATAAGGTCAATAGATCATCTCTTTTACATAGGCTTCGTAATAAAGGTTTTTCACAGAAGTTTGTAAGATGGATAGAAGCCTGTATCATGGATATTCCCTTTTCTATTGTGCTAAATGGTAGCATAAAAGGATTCTTCACCTCCACAAATGGGTTAAGACAAGGATGTCCTCTCTCACCATTCCTTTTTACTATTGCTATGGATACTTTATCTTGCCTCATTGCTCAAGATGTTAACTTTGGGTTGTATAACCCTTTCTCATCGAAATTGCAAAATATCACATTTGTTGTTTTTGGATGACCTTCACTATGGGTGAAGCTTCAAACTCAACAATGCTTTCTCTAAAACATATCCTTGATTCCTTGGAAGGTTACCTTGTGGAAATAAATAAATCGAAATCTTATCTTTTCTAAAAGCGCGAAGGATTGATGAATTAAACTTGGTGTTTGATATAAATCAAGGATCTTTTCCTATCAAATATCTAGGCCTACCCTTAAGTTGTGGCCCTATTAAAATGGCTAACTTCCTTTCCTTGTTTGATAAACTCCACAAGTGGTTGGCAGGGTGGAAGTCCAAATTTCTCTCTCTTGGGGGTAGACTCCAATTGATAAGATCATCTGTAAACAACTATCTCTCATATTGGTTTAGGTCTATGGCAATTCCTAGTGGAATAATTAAACGAATTTGTTCCTTTACAGCAAATTTTTTCTATCACTCTGGGGAAGCTAAGAAGCTACATACTATCTCACTGCTTCCCAAGAATAGGGGAGGTATTGGTCTTATCTCTGCTTCCTCACTTGATATGATTTGCAAGATGAAAGTACTATGGAAAGTGTGCCTTGGAGAATCTCCTTTTGCTAGATGGTGCAAGACAAAATATATCTCACTTTGGAATACTATGCATTACAAAATCTCTCCACTTTGGAAAGCTATTAAGATGTTGGCCATCAGATTTAAAAACTTTTTGACCTTCCAGATTGGAAATGGTCAAGATATATCACTCTTCTATGATCCTTGGTGTGGTGGAAAGTCATTAAATGAGATTATGGGAGGTAAGTCTCCTCAAAATATGGGTTTTCATGAGAATGCCAAACTTAGCTCTTTCATATCTAATGGTAAGTGGGATCTTCCTTCTTCTCTCACAATTGTATACCCACTATGCTCTAAGCTGATTCTATCTTACTCAATTATGGGAGGAGATGATTACTTCATGTGGAACAATCTAAAAAACCCTACAAATCAGAATTTTAAGGATGCTGTATTTGAATCTCACCCTATAGTTAATTGGAGCAAAGCAATTTGGTTCAAAGGAAATGCCATTAATTTTGCACTATCTGTTGGATGGCCATATTGGGGGTCTAAAACCTCGATAAGCTTGCAAAGAGGGGCCTTGGGACCATAAAGCTGCTTGTTTACATTCTCATGCAGAATCACACTTGCACTTTTTTTTGAATGTCCATACTCCATGGCCGATTAGAACAATGCTTCCAAATGGTCATTTTCTCCTTATGCAGTCACTAAAGCATATTCAGTGTTGTGGAGGATAATGATCATTCTTATTATAAGATTGAAATTCTTGATTATTGCTACTACTGTATACTCTTTGTGGAGGGAAAGAAATAACCGAGTTTTCTCACAGATTATTTCCTCCTCTTCTTCTCTTATCTCATTAATTCGGTTGAGGGTAGCTGCTAAATTGAGCAGGTGGAAAATCAAAGAAAAGTGGCCGAGTTATGTTAAAGATCTGTTGCTTCAATGGTGTAGCTATAAGCCACCGTAGAACATGCTATTACCCTCCTGCTCTCTTCTCGCTATTGTTTTGTCAGAGGAGGACGATGATGATGCTATTGGCTGGATCTATTACGAAGCTTTCCTGCTCGGACGGCCTTCTCAGCAACCTGGGAAGATCTCGGTTGTGTAGTGCTTTCTCTTTTTGTCTGAATTTTCCCACCAGGGTCGCAAGGCAACCAGGACTCTACTCTTCTTCCGGCTGAATTTTTTGGGCTCTTGGGTTCTCAGAAGAGTTTTGATCCGAGTCCATAATCTCCGCAATTGCTTTTGAAGATTATTTATGGTGGGTGGTAGTCTTTAATGTTCTGCATTACCTTGTTTTCTGTGGGTATATTGAGTGCATAGTGTTTCTGAGTTGTGGTTGTAGTGTAGTTTTCCTTCGGTTTTGTTATCCTTTTTCGCCAGGGGTAAATTGAGTGGTGTTTTGTTTTATCGTGTCTCAGAACCGTTATTCTTCATCATTACTTTTGGAATTAAATTGGGCAAATGCCCTCAAATTCTTCCAAAAAAAAAAAGACAGGGAGATTATAAATTTAAATATAAAATAATATAAAATAATATAAAAAATATAAAAAATAAATAAATAAGTATATATATATATATATTAATAATTAAATAAATAAATAAATAAATAAATTTTTAATAAATAAATAAATAATTTTTTTTATTTTTATTTTTTATATACATTAATAAATAAATAAATAAATAAATAAATAATTTTTAATAAATAAATATTTAACTATATATATATAATTTTTAATAAATATATATATATATATAAATAATTTTAATGTATATATATTCCACGTAATTAAATTTGAATTATTATTTATTTTTTATATATTTATATTTTTTTATATTTTTTGTTATTATTATTATTTTAGATTTTTTATACTTTTATATTTTATATTATTTTATATTTTTTATATTTTTATATTATTTTATATTATTTATATTTTATTTTTTTATATTTTTTATATTTTATATATTTTTTGTTATTATTATTATTATTTATTTTATATTTTTATATTTTATTTTATATTTTATATTTTTTATATTTTTTATATTTTATATTATTATTTTAAATGCATAAATATAATATTTTTTTATATTTTATATTTTTAATACATATATATTTCATGTGATTAAAGATGAATTATTATTTATTTTACTTATTTCTTTTTTTTCTTTCTTTTTTAATTTATAAATCTTCATAATTTTTAATAACTTTTATATATTATTTTCTTAATTTATAATATCAAAGTTATTAAAAATTATGAGAATTTATAAATTAAAAAAAAAGAAAGAAATAAGTCTAAAATAATAATAATAACAAAAAATATAAAAAATATAAATATATAAAAAAAATAAATAATAATTCATCTTTAGTCACATGAAATATATATGCATTAAAAATTATTATTATTATTATTATTATTATTATTATATATATATATATATATACTTAATTAATTATTTATTAAAAATTATTTATTTATTTATTTATTTATTTATTAATGCATATAAAAAACACGCAAATAAAAAAAAAATTTATTTATTTTATTAAAAATTTATTTAATTATTTAATTATTTAATTATTAATGCATATATATATATATATCTATTTATTTATTTATTTATATATTCTCTCTTCTCTCAGTGCAACACACAGACACTCTCTCTCTCTGCGCTACCGAAAGCAAAAAATAAATAAAAAATAAAAATATAAAATATAAAAATATAAAATAATAAAATATAAATAATAAAAATAATATAAAAATATAAAATAATATAAAATAATATAAAATATAAAAGTATAAAAATCTAAAATAATAATAATAACAAAAAATATAAAAAATACAAATATATAAATAAATAAATAATAATTCAACTTTAATTATGTGAAATATATATGCATTAAAATTATTATTATTATTATATATATATATATATATATATATATATATTAAAAATTATATTTATATATATATAGTTAATTATTTATTTATTAAAATTTATTTATTTATTAAAAAATTATTTATTTATTTAATTATTAATGCATAGATATAAATATACTTATTTATTTATTTTTTATATTTTTTATATTAATTTATATTATTTTATATTTAAATTTATAATCTCTCTGTCTTCTCTCTCTCTCTCTCTCTCTCTCTCTCTCTCTTTCTCTCTCTCTCTGCTACCGAAAGCAAAAAAAAAAAATCACCAGTCGACGTGGCCTCTCCGCATCAGTGGTCCATTTTATTTTCATAAAAAAAAAATTTTGATGCCTAAATTGCTAATTAAAATTAATAATGTGCCTATTTTAAAAATTTCCCCTTATTTTATACATAAATAGCTCCAAAATGCTTCAGTCAGAACTCCAGAAGATGATGATCGAACTCCATTTCATGCTTTTCCTAATGTCAATAATTAGTCATTTGAGTTTTGTATCTCTTTAGAGATTTATGAACGAGGTAATGGAGCTGGTGGAACTCGACAATCTTAAGTACGCATTGGTGGGGACTTCAGGAATTAGAGGACTATCCACAGAACAGGGAAAAAGGTTGACAATAGCAATTGAACTTGTTGCGAGTCCTTCAATCATTTTCATGGATGAGCCTACATCTGGCCTCGATGCAAGGGCAGCTGCCATTATCATGAGAACTGTGAGAAATATTATTGACACAGGAAGAACTGTTATTTGTACAATCCACCAACCCAGTATTGACATATTTGAGTGCTTTGATGAAGTAAGAGGATCTTATTGACCTCCACATATGGTTCATTATTCGAATGAATCATGAAAGTTAAAATAAACAATTAATGAGAGTAGCATCACATGAATCGGGTTTAAAACCCCCCTAATCGCGATCGAAATCGATTAAATTCGCTTCGATTTGAAAATTCGACTGCGTAATCCGCCTAAAATATCGAAATTAATTGAATAAAAAATATTGAATCAATTAATGATCAGTTAAATAATGAAAATTAATTTTTAATAAAATTACGCGCATATTGAAGTAGGGAAGCCCCGACGACATCCGAACGACCTCTGTTCGCGAAATTAATTGCGCCATCGTCGCCGAAACGTCGAAACCTATCAAACGACGATTTCCGTAGTCGATTCAGCAAAGTATGCGCGAACGTCGATCAATTTGAGCGCGACGTCGCACAATTTAAACCTAATTTCACTTCGACCGTTGCCAACGTTGACCGGACGTCCGATCGTGAAATCGATCGCGCCGTTGCGTTCAACACAACGGAAACAGCTAAAATTAATACTCATATTGCTAGGGTTTATTGCATAAAATAATTTCCTCATAATCGAGGTGAAATGATATTAGTGAGTAATCAAGTACTAATACCGCTAATCTCTCACTTTCCCTAATTCTTATCCTAAATCGGCCGCCCAACTCACCCAATTAAAATTTCCGCTATTTCGATTAGCTTGTAGCAATCAAAGATGCGGTCGCCCTAAAGCAACGTTTCTCAATCGCCACACGACTTTTCCCCTACTGCGATTCTTCCCTCTCGGCTGAAGCTGCTCTCGGTTCTCTTCCTCGGTCGCTCCTTAGCTCTCTGGCGATTTCTCCTTCTTCCTCCCTCAAGGGTTGAAGCCCTCACTCGAGTCTCCCTTCCTCGTTTCTTCTAAGCTTTCTGCTGCTTCGCTCTTTCTTCCGTCCGTTCGACCCGTTTGCTCTTCCTAAGCAAATCGAAACCATTTTCTTCCTTTCCTCTTAGCGTTCGACACCTCCAAGTCGTCTCTCTCTAACCCTAAGCTTATTTCCATACATTTGGGTATTTTGGAAGTTAGGGTTTTATTACATACGCCATATCTTATGCTTGAATGATGTTGAAAAGTTTTCCCTTAAAAGATTTGGGATGATGTATGGCCCAAATCCCATTTTTCTTGTTGTTTTCTCTTGACTATGGATACCTACGTTTTTATTGTTGCTGGAAATGACCTCTTCATAGCAAAGGTTATGCTGGTTATCCTTCTATTATGAGTTTAAAGTTGAAATATAAAGCTTAGAATGGATTTTGAGATAGTGTATGACTCAAATCCTAAGCTATGTGCAAGCTTCCTTCCTGTTTTCATATTAATTTGCTGTTTAATGGATATGATGCTTGCTGAATTTTTTTTATCTAAGGGAAATCATATTAGTTTGCTGTTTAAGGCTTGCTGAAATTTTTTTTTATTTGAGCTAGAGTATAGAAACGTGATAAGAAGAGATGTATGACCTAAATATTACATTGCTTGTTGTTCTTCTATGGATTTCATGTTTCTATCTTGCTTCAGTTGATTTCCTATGGAAGAAGCTATATATGCCATGTTTCTTGTGTATGCATGCTGGACATATTACATTGCTTGTTGTTCTTCTATGGATTTCATGTTTCTATCTTGCTTCAATTGATTTCCTATAAAGAAGCTATATATGCCATGTTTCTTGTGTATGCATGCTGGACTTGGAAATTAAAAGAGGGATTTGAAGTATAGTGTGGCTTGAATCCTAGAATACATGCAGAATTAAAAGAGAGATTTGTTTAAATGCTAGCCTGAAAACTGAAAAAAAAAATAAAAGATTTTTAAAGGTTGCATGGCTTAATCCTAGAATATGTGTAAAAATGTTTGTCTCTTTTACACTTCATCTTTCTTTACACTTCAAATTCTAAACTATTGGCATGCTCTCCTCTCTTTATACTTCAGTATTCTAACATTGGAATGACACAATGTTTGCCGAATTTTTTTTTTACTTGCTGAAAGTTAAAACTAAAAGCATGTAAAGATGTTTAGAGAGGTTATGTGACTCAAGTCTAAAGCTACATGCAGATTTTCTTCTCTTTCAAGTTTCAATTTTGACTATCTAAATGAAATAACCCTTGTTGAGCTTCTTACACATGCTCAAGGTAAATCTAGAAATATGGAAGAAATATTTGAAATAATGTATGTCATGCTTCTTTCATTCCATGCTAAAATCTCAAAGTAAGAGAGAGATTTGAAGTGCTATGTGACATAGATCCTAGATCACATGGGAAGTTCTATGTTTCTTTCTCCTATATGCTGAAACCCATAAATTGAAAGAAGGAGTCACCTTACTTCATTGCATGGCTAGTTGCTATTATGAGAATTACAATATGAAAGAAGATTAATTTTCAGGTTTGTTTTGAGAAGGTTAATTTTCAGATTTTAATATTTTCAGCAAATGTTGAATATATATGTTGCTTTCATGAACTCACTTTTGTTCCAATGCAATGCTTAGCAAAATGCTATGTCTTGTTTAAGTATATATGCAAGCATGTTTATATGCAAATGTAAGCTTGAAATCTATTACTATAAGTACCTATACATGTTTCTCCAACATGGTAGGGAAATTTGTTGCTATGCTATGCTAACTCATACACATCTTTCTTGGCGTGGTGGGCAAATAAAATTTCGGCCGCGGTGTCTCACGACACCTACCATACACGCTTTTCTTGGCATGGTGGGAAGGCCTAGTCTCCCGAAGCAGCCCCCATATGCAGGGATGACGCCGGGAGGCTGCTGAAAATTTTGATAAAAAAAAGGGGAGGAAAGGAAATTATTTATTGGGGAGCTCTTCATTCTATTACATATTATTGTGCTAATATGAAGATGAGGATTTAGGCAAAGTTTATTTTCAGATTTCTTTTCTATGCTATGCTGTGCTAACCCATACATGTCTTTCTTGGCTGGAAAATAATATTTGTCTCACACACACCATACATGCCTTTTGGCATGGGAAGGCCTAGTCCCAAGCAGCCCCCCATATGGGGATGGGATGGAGGTGCAAAATTTTGATAAAAAAGATGAGGTGAAATGCTTAAGTTATTATCTGATTTTTCATGTCATACATGTGTATTTATACTTTAACTTCATATCATGCAAGCTATCCTGTTATATTATTATGCTATGAGACACATTTTGTTGAAGATTCAACTTTACTTTGGCTAAAATGAGGATTATGCTACATGAGCCATTTGAAAATAAAACACTTCATATTTATGTTTGTGAGCTTTATTAAAAAGCATATTGTGGTATGACATTGAGAGAAAGTGATAAAAAGGAAATTTTTCTTCGCTTAAACTCATGTTCTCATCATCCAACTTAAAAAGATAAATGTTAAAGAGAGATTAAAAATTTTCTCACATGCATGTGCATGTGATATGACATGTGGTATGATGTGTGAGAAAGGAAAATGACAAAGATAGTTAAGGGTCCCCTTACATGCATATGTATGTCATATGACATTAAAAAAATGACAAAAAGAAAGTAAAAACTCTCTTAGATCCACATATTTGTCATACGACATCAAAGGGAAATGACAAAGATACTTGAAAAATTTGAAAAAATCAAATACTTGAAAGAATCAAATGCATACTCTACAAAATAGATGTATGCTTGATTTGTTAAAGAACAGATACATATGCTTGATCTAGGATAAGTTGTTGAAAAGAACCAAGCCTATATCATTTAGAACAGACAATCACTTGGTTTGTAATGTGTATCCATATTCTTATAGAACAGAATCTCACTTAATACATGCAAGTTAATGAAAGAGTCAATGCATATCTTATAGATAAATCTATACTTGACTGATGACAAATAGTTGAAAGAGTAAACTTGTCTTATAGAATAGACCTTTACTTGATCTATGATAAACACTTGAAATGGTCAAATTCATATTTGACAGAACAGATCTATATCTGATTTATAATGTTAGGTATCAAAGCCTATGCTTATAATTTGACATCTATGCCATGTCAAATATCAATGCTTCAACTTAGCCATTTCAATGTTCATACAAAATTTTAAAGGAATAGATACTTGTATGTATGTTGAAGTATTCAATAGCTTAAATGCTCAAATAGACATATGCAAGCAATCAAATGAAATGAAAGAATATATACTACATTCCCGGTTTGGTCTTAGGACCGGGTCCGGGTTAACAAAACCTAAAAATCTAATGATGCTATTGTAAATCTTAGAAGCTAATTCTATCATAAAATTACAGAAGATAAATTTATTGGCATCATTGTTGATGCATCTTTTCAAGTTCAAGATCTCAAGAAGAAAATCTCAAACCCGATCCTCATGTACCCAGAGTTGACAAGGTTTGGAGAATGATAGTCTTGAAATAATTAATCGGATGATCTCCTCGAAGAAGATAGTCGAGTTGGCGGTCTATCTTCCCGGTTTGATCTTCGGATTGGGTCCAGGTTAACAAAACCTAAAAAAATCTAATGATGCTATTATAAATCTTAAAAGCTAATTCTATCATAAAATGACAAAAGATAAATTTATCGGCATCATTGTTAATGCATCTTTTTAAGTTCAAGATCTCAAGAAGAAAATCTCGAACCCAATCCTCTATGTACAATCTAGTTGATAAGGTTTGGAGAATGATAGATCTTGAAATAATTAATCTTGATCTGATCCTCTGCAAGAAGATAGTGAGTCGAGTTGGTCTATCTTCTTGGTTTTGAGCCCAGTTAACAAAACCTAAAAATTTGATATTATAAGAATTTTAAATTAATAATGAGAAGCAGTATATAATACAAGATATGAATCAACGACATAGCTTCTAAAAATTCAAACTCAAGAAGAAAAGTCCCACCCGATCCTCATGTTCAAGCTGGACAAGATTTTGAAGATATACTTCTTGAGACAATGAATTTAGACCCGATCCTCTGTAAAAAACCAGACAGAGTAGATAAGGTCAATTAATTAATATTAGTTCTATGATCGAGAAGGATAATTATTATTAAAATTTTAATGATAAATAATCATTATATTCAAATATAAATCAATCATAGAATGATAAAAAATTCAAATAAAATAACAAAATATAAATAAAAAAATGAAATGAATTATTTAAATTAAAACTTAAAAACAAAAATCAATCCACCCTCCATGTTTATCTTGGGTGACAAATTAAGAAAATTTTGCCACAAAGAGCCAATGTCAAATCAAATGCATAACTAACTTCACACTCAAATATTAAAGCGTAAGGACATGACTGGGTCCTCTCTGGCGTGATTTTGCCGTGAAATGACACCACATAAATGGTTCACGAGCCTCGATCGGTTCGGCGATATGACATTACACGGTCATGGTCAGAACCGATATTTCCTAGGCTTTTGAAATGTGAAATGTAGAATGTTGGAAAAAGCTCTATTAGCTAGGTTGACTTATATTTGTCCCCTTAGATAAACTTCACCCAGTCTACAGGACACCTTGACCGTAACCCATGTGTTGACAAGGATCCTTCTGTCACCTCCTCCTCGACTAAGTGGACCGGGGACCACGTGACCGGGATGATGGAACCATGGGATCTAGATGGCCATCGTTCCCCACCAAAATTTTAAATTAAAATAATAAATTTCATAAATTTTAAACTCCACTCCCTGTAATTATATACTAGTTATTTAATGATTTATTGACTAGCCTTAATTGAAAGTGCTCTTTCAGTATTGGGAGGGGTAATTAATTATAGGGGCTTGCGCCTATAGGAAACATAGAACCAGATATAAAAAGTTATCACCGAGAACGAAATCTCTGGGTAGTGTCTTATCTACTATTCATCTGTCTTCTGAAATTTTCAACGACACTAAAATAACTCTTTTTATTCCAAAAGAGGTCGGTGGCGAATTTTCGGATCCCACAGATCTGAACTAGACAATTTCTTTGCTAATTCAAGATCAATCTTTTTTGCAAATGCTCACAGGGCTTCTTTGATTTCTACAGCTGCTTCTAATGAAAAGAGGGGGACAAGTAATATACTCCGGACCGTTGGGTCAAGGCTCCGAAAAGCTGATTGAATATTTTGAGGTTCTTATATTTTTTCTATAAAACCGATTTCACTACTATTTACTGCAAACAAATTTGTGTATTGTACCACTAAAACAACAGATTTATCAATACCATGAAGAGAAAAATCTTCCAAGCAATTAAGGATAAGAATATTATTGCAACAGGGAATTCCTGGAGTTAAGAAGATAGAGGACAAACGCAACCCAGCAGCATGGATGCTTGAAGCAAGTTCAATTGCAACAGAATCGAGGCTAGGAGTTGATTTTGCTGAAATATACAAATCTTCATTCAGGAATGAGTAAGTAGTTACCAATAAAATGCTATACTGTGTTTACTCCCAACTAATTATAAATCATCTAAACCTTGGTGTCATATTCATAATCTGCATTTTTTTTTGAAAAATCTACTATTTTTTACTTGTTTTGATCTTCTTGACATCGCATTTTTCACTAATAGGTGCAATATGGCATTGGTCCAAGAGATAAGCAAACCATTACTTGGTTCATGTGACATCTGCTTCCCAACAGAATACCCCCAATCAAGCTTAGATCAGTTCAAAATATGTCTATGGAAGTACCATCCATATATTGGAGGAACCCGGAGTACAATGTCTCTAGATTTGTTGTGGCACTAATCATAGCAGTATCTCTGTTATAATCTGTTGTTTTATACTTCCCATGAGCTACATATGGAACAACATTCTTGTGTGCTTGAAGTTCAAATATTGTTTGCCGCAAGCTGTTGCTCTTCATAAAGAAGTTCCCTAAAGAGCTCTTTGAAAGAGAGAGAATGGTCACAATTCATGAAGTCGGAAAGAGCTGCTCAAATTCAAATTAAAGTTTTATCAAGAATTTCTATTTTTTGCTTTGTTGATGGGCCTCTTGAGCTGTCAAAAGAGATTTAGATGGTACATTTGCATAAATTATTTCCACTAACATAATCCATATTTTGAAGCATAAAAAATAATCATGCATTGTAAGGTCTCCTTGGTGCAATGGGCAATCACATATTTTAATTGGAATCGCATACTTATATTATCTTTAGTGTAAACTTTTTGTAGATATTCTCACATAATTTTGGTCATCTAATATGGCCTCAAATTGAGAATAGTTGTCTGACCAACATTTCATAAGATCCAAGTCATAACTCTTGCATCTTTATTTTTCCATTAAACCAATTTCAATTATTTTAGAAGAACAATGATCAGTTCCATAAATATGCCCATCTTTTCCCATGATAAAAAACTGAAATTAAAATAATTTTTATCTAGGAATCATATGTCAAAAACATCCAAATTGTGCAAGTCTGGCTGTCATGAGAGAGCAAATGAGTTTTAGATCAAAGGACTACGAGTCTCCTAAGGCTAGTACACGCGAGTTCAAGAGAATGATCGAGGTCAAATGGTAATCTTACACTACATATAAGAGGCAAAGGAATGCAAAAGCATGAGTTTATGGGCTCCGAAAATTTGTCACCGACCTCTCGATAATTATTGAATTGAAGAGAGTATGATTTGAATGTGGCAGTGTAATTTTTAGAAGGCAGATGAAATAGTAGATAAGACACTACCCAGAGATTTCACCCTCGTTTTACGAGAACTATAGATATGGTTCCAGGGTTATCAAAGCCCCTATAATTACCCCTCTCAATAAGTGAGAGAGAACTTTCGATTAATGCTAGTCGTAGATCGCTTAATGCATATAGTAACATATGGAGTTTTAGAATTTAGATTATCATTTCATTAGATGATTCATCCTGGATTTGGAGTTACTGAGGCACAACCCAACCCCAGAAAGATCCTTATCAACACACACGGAGTTACGCCGCCCAAATTGTAGATCGTTTGTCTGGGAGACAATCTTAAGTCTACCTTAGGCGAGAGGGTTGTTTGCCCTATCAAGTATACCCTATGATTCACAACTCAAAGGGCAGAGCCATTGGAGAGCATACGGGCTACGATCGTGATCATAGTATAATGGAGCTTGACTGACCAAATCACCCGATCTGAGGACTCTGGTCGTAACTGCTTCATCTGTGAAGCCTATTGGCCAAGCCACACAATCATAGGACACGGGCCACATCCTTTGTTGACCTCCTCATATGTGTCATAAATCATGACAAGCCTACAAGTTAAATTCGATGGACTTCGGAGGTGACAGTACGCAAATTGAAGCTCAAAATGCACTAGACGTCATCGAAATGGTCAAAACGATCTCTGATCGATGAACGGACTTCGTCGTCGCGTTCAGAACGTCAAAATTGATCAGAATATGAATATTGAAAAATCTAACGATCAATCATTAAGCTTAAACGTCAACGCATGATATATCGAGGGAAGCTACGACGATGACCAAACGACCTCCGTTCATGAAACTGATCATGTCGTTAACTTTGAAATATTGGAAACTATCAAATGAGACTACCCGCGCTCAATTCAGATGATTCTGTGCAAATGTTGAATGATTTGAAGTAACAACACGCAATTTGAGACTGAAATGCAAATCGAGACTGAACTGCACAGGACGTCACCAAAATCAACTCAAATGACCTCTGATCGATGAACGGACTTCGCCATCGCATTCAGAACGTTGAAACTGGTTAAAATATAAATATTGCATAACTTGATGATCAACCGAGCAAGCTCTCGAGTCATCAATGTGTCTGCACACATATCAAGGACAGGAGCGCCGACGCAAACAAAACAATCTCCGTTCATAAAATTGATCATGTCATTAGCTTTAAAACATCAAAATCTATCACGTAAGATTGTTCGCACTCAATTCGGATGTGTCTGCGAGAAAATCGAGTAGTTGAAAGGAGCGACGCATACTTTGAGCTGAAATTGACTCTATTCACGCCGACTGCAAAAAGGCTTATCATTAAAGGATCGGCCATTGTGTCTAGAACATCAGAATTACTTAGAATTGATATATATATATATTAACCATATGATTTTATCATCGTAAAATTTAAATTGAGGTTGATTAGATGCTTGTTTAATATTCATATATTAATTAACTTGAAATTTATAATAAAGTTTAAAACCCACTCAATCGACCTCCTCACTTCCGCTCTATCCCAACCGCACGATGCACACTTCCATTCGAACTTCCCCCAATCGTTCCCCCTTCTCGTTTCTCTTGTTCAAAAAAAAAGAAAACTGCAAGCCTCCTCGTTCTCTTCCATTTTCCTTTCACTCCCTATGCATGGCCATCCGTTCTCTCTACCGTGACTCAAGAGGAAAACGCAAGCTTAGCCGATCTATTCGGTTCCTTCCCTCATTGCTGCAGGAAGAAGGATTGTCCGCTCCCTCTCATTTTGGCAACAGGGCGAAAGCAACGATCCCTCTCCTTTGCAGCTGCATTTTGTGATCCAATTTTACCTTGGAGGTCTTTCCTTGCGGAGTCATTCAACCTTCGATTTTGATTGTTCCCGTCTAAGGTTTTGATTGTGTTAGGCCTTAGTGATCATCCGATATCTAGAAATTTTTGTGAGAGGTTGATCTGGAGGGTTCCTAACTTCTCGTTAAAGGATTTTAATTTGGAACTGGTGACAATGGGACCTATCTCAAGGAACGTCTATCCTGCATGTGAGAACCTGTGCATCTTTTGTTCTTCATTGAGAACAAGTTCACGATAACCAGTGAAGCGGTACAAGAAGCTATTAGCTGATATCTTCCCAAAATCCAATGGTGAAGAACCCAACGGTAGGAAGATTTGTACATTGTGTGGATACGCTTCAAAAAAAAAAAAAAAACCCACTGCGCATACCAAAGATAACAACTTATTCAGAACTGATATGACACTTAAAATACTACTAGTCGAAACACAAATCTTGATGCTAAAAGCAAGTTGATCCAAAGTTGAAACTGGTCGAGATCAAGCACTTAAAATATCATTGAAAACTTTGGGATATCAGTTAAATCCCTAAATAGCTCTCAAATATAGAGTATTTATAATCAAATCGAGCGTCTCAACGAGCCGGATCTGACAAGCCCAATATCTCACAATTCCGACTTCATTTGAGCATTCAAATACTTAAAATATATCAAATGAGTAAAGGAATCATTTTGAGCCATCCGATGAAGTGGAGTGGTTCGGATTTTGCATGTATTCTGAGACGCACCACCTATCTATAAATAGCCACGATCCTTGTGCGTCTCCGTCGCCGCCCACGCCACCACTACCACCGCTCTCGCACTCTTCGCCAATATCATCGTCGATCATCATCGTCGACCACCGATGCCGGTCACCACCGCCGACTACCATCGTCGGTCATCGCCGCCGATCCTGGAAGACCATCTTCGCCGGTCACCATCCCGATGACCTTCATCGTCAGTCGCTGACCCCCGCTGTTCACCATTTCTATATGGCTATTGTTGCCTGATTTTGAGATTCCCATTGTCAGCCCTTCTCATATACAATTTGTAATCCCGTATCGGGAAAACTTGTACTCTAAAACAAATACATAGTGAAAGATTTCTCCTGGGCTAGGCCTCATGGTTTTTCCCTCTTTTCGAGATTTTTCACATAAAAATTCTGGAGTTTTCTTGTTCACTCTTTAAATACCTGTGTGTGTGCTGAATTTCACAACAAGGCTAAGACGTAAACTCTCACTCTATCGCAACTGATTTTCTAGCACACAATAGTTTGGCGTCGTCTGTGAAAAGTTGATTCCCATTATTTAATCTTGTATGGCGACCAAGTTTCCCAACAAGATCAAAACCACCATCAAGGTAGAGCATTTCAAGCTTTTAAGAGGCAAAGAAGAATGAAGATTCATCAAACTTCGCTCCTTCCTTGATCAGAAAGTGGGGGCAACTCTTAATCTCAGAAGATCGCTCATGTTAATATGGTAAGCATCTAATCGATTACCATCCCAAGAAATAAGTCAAAGTTGGAGGATATTTCAACATTGAGAAGAGATATAATTTTGCAAATTATGATTTTCTAATCATACTTATGAAAAAACAAGACTAAGGTTAATGAGCAACTTTGGCTACAACTACAAATGGATGTTTTGATTCGACCTATTCCATACAGGTTAACGTCATCGAGCAAAAACTCTGACAAACAATCTACGATAGGTCAAAAGGTCCTTGGTAGAATTCCCACGGCCTCATCAGGTAACACTCTAATAAACAACCTCGGATGGGTCAAAGATCCTCAGCGGATTCAATTCAACCTCTTTCGTACAGGTTAACGTCATCGAGCGAAAACTCTAACAAACAACCTAGGATAGGTCAAAAGGTTCTTGGTGAACTTCCCACGGCCTCTTCCACACAGGTTAATTTCATCGGGTAACACTCTGACAAACAACCTCGGATGGGTCAAAGATCCTCAACAGATTTAATTCAACCTCTTTCATACAGATTAATGTCATCGAGCAAACACTATAACAAACAACCTCGGATAGGTCAAAACTTTGTACCTACTCCACATAGGTTAACGTCATCGAGCAAACACTCTGACAAAAAACGTCGGATAGGTCAAAAATCCTCAGCGGATTCAATTCAACCTCTTCGATACAGGTTAACGTCATCGAGCAAACACTCTGACAAACAACCTGGATAGGTTAAAAATCCTCAGCGGATTTAATTCAAATTCTTCCACACAGGCTAACGTCATCGAGCAAACACTCTAACAAACAACCTCGGATAGGTCAAAAATCCTCAGCGGATTCAATTCAACCTCTTCCATACAGGTTAATGTCATCGAGCAAACACTTTGAAAAATAACCTCTGATAGGTCACAAATCCTCAACAGATTCAATTCAACCTCTTCCATACAGGTTAACATCATCGAGAAAACACTCTGACAAACAACCTCAGATAGGTCAAAAATTCTCAGCGGATTCAATTTAAATTCTTTCATACAGGTTAACGTCATCGAGCAAACACTATGACAAACAACCTCGGATAGGTCAAAATTTTGTACCTACTCCACACAGGTTAACGTCATCGAGCATACACTATGACAAACAACCTCAGATAGGTCAAAAATCCTCAGCGGATTCAATTCAACCTCTTCCATACAGGTTACGTCATTGAGCAAACACTGACAAACAACTTCGGATAAGTCAAAAATACTCAGCGGATTCAATTCAAATTCTTTCATACAGGTTAACATCATCTAGTCACACTCTGACAAACAACCTCGGATAGGTCAAAAATATTCATCGTCGTTAAACTTCGTCGCAGGTCATCCCCGCCGACTA
Organism: Cymbidium sinense; assembly: GCA_021442155.1. Lineage (NCBI taxonomy): Eukaryota > Viridiplantae > Streptophyta > Magnoliopsida > Asparagales > Orchidaceae > Cymbidium > Cymbidium sinense. The sequence goes on along the minus strand of CM038221.1, from coordinate 174,745,534 downwards.
CCAATGCTAGTCGCCTCCATCGACTACCATCGCCAATTGCCGCTGCCGACCATCGCCGGCAATCTTTGCCGGTCACCACCATCGTCGCCGGTCATCCGACTACCGACGCCAGTCGCCACCATCGACTACCGTCGCCAGTTGCCGCTGCTGACCACCTCCGTTGGCCGCCGGTCGACCATCGCCGGCAATCTCCACTGGTCACCACCACCGTCGGGCATCGCCGTCAACCCCTGTTTCCTGTTGTCATCGCCGATGATCGCCTTCGAACCCGGTCGATCCGACGAGTACAGTTGATGCCTCTTTCGAGAGAAAACTATAGACACGACGTAAGTCGCGGCTTTGATCGCCTCTGAACCCAGACAATCCAACGAGTACAGTTGATGCCTCTTTCGAGGAAAAAGTGTAGACATGACGTATGTACCACGGGTCTTGATCGCCTCCAAACCCGGACGGTCCGACGAGTACAGTTGACGCCTCTTTTGAGGGAAAACTGTAGACACGACGTATGTACCGCGGGCCTTGATCGCCTCCAAACCCGGTCGATCCGATAAGTACAGTTGACGCCTCTTTCGAGGGAAAATTGTAGACATGACGTACTGTGTGCCTTGACCGCCTCCGAACGACCTCTTCTTAAGAAGAAGAGGGACACTCCAGCATATGAGGAGTGTGCCTTCTCCCTTGGCCCTAGGGTGGTTTTTATAGACCCCCTATAGGGGCAAAAAAGTCCAAAATCGCTAAAACCGTTCAAAAGCTTTCAAAATTTAAATAAGCCAAAAACGGGCGAAAAGGATGTTTTCGAGACGTAGCGGACCAGTGGTTGGCTCCACATCGTAGTCCGCGCTCCGGCCTCGACATGCGTTCGCTTCACACCCGGCTCCGACGCCCGAACTCACGGTCCACAAACAAGAACCACGAACGCGGCCCATTCAGACTGCTGCTCAGCGTGACCGAACCCCAATTGACCGCGGTGCATTTTCTTGACCCATAACCCATTATCGGCCGGCCTAGGCCCTCCGCCTCGCTGAGACTACTCCACCGGACTGCTCAGGACCGCGACTGACCCGATCTGGCCAAGGATCTCCGCGATCCGTTCAGCCTCGCATTGTAAAAATCGCCGGCCAAGAACCCTTTCCAGTTCGTCCGCCTTTCCACCCGCCCAGTATTCATTCCACGCAAAGCCCCACAAATGCCCGTAATTGCCCGAATGGGTCCATAACTCCAAAATCTTGCGCCCGTGCATATCCACATACATCCGTGACCCTACGATCACTTTTGTGATCATAATCTTGTTCTCCCATGAAGATCTGTTATCTCAAAATGTATGATTGATGGACTCGCATATTTCATTGAAGAATGTGCGATTTTCAAGTATTTGACGTATATGTTTTTGTATCATTGAAATAATGTCATCCAAAAATAGGGGGCAATTGATATGACACTTAAAATACTACTAGTCGAAGCACGAATCTTGATGTTAAAAGAAAGCTGATCCGAAGTTGAAACTGGTCGAGATCAAGCACTTCGTAGATTTTATTGAAGGATGTGCTATTTTCAAGTATTTGACGTATATATTTTTGGATGATTGAAATAATATCATCCAAAAATAGCAACTGATATGACACTTAAAATACTACTAGTCGAAGCACAAATCTTGATGCTAAAAGCAAGCTGATCCGAAGTTGAAACTGGTCGAGATCAAGCACTTAAAATATCATTAGAAACTTTGGGATATCAATTAAATCCCTAAATAGCTCTCAAATATGGAGTGTTTATAATCAAATCGAGCATCTCAATGAGCTGGATCTAACAAGCCCAATATCTCACAATTCTGACGTCATTTGAGCATTCAAATACTTAAAATACATCAAATGATCAAAGGAATCATTTTGAGCCGTCCGATGAAGTGGAGTGGTTCAGATTTTACATATATTTATAGAGATGCCACTCCTCCAATCTATAAATAGCCCCTCATTCCTCATATGAGGAGGGGCCAAGAAAGAGAGAGGAGAGAGCTCTAAAGCTTGAAAATCCTCTAGGCATAATCGTGCCACCACTCGACGATCGCCGACCACCCCCGTTGGTTATCAACCACTGCTGCCGCCGGCTACCGCCACCGCTGATCCTTATCGTCATCAATTCGCCGGGTGCCACCACCACCATCCGCCCCTCATCACTCATCATCAACCATCGTCATCGGTCATCATCGCTAACCACCGACGCTGATCCGCCGCTGACTACCATCGTCATTCATCACGCCGATCTTCGACCATCTTCGCCACCATCTCGGCGTCCTTCATCGCTGACCATTGCATTGTTCATTTACTATATATGTTGCTTGATTTTGAGATTCCCATTGTTAACCCTTCTCATATACAATTTTGTAATCTCGTATCGGGAAAACTTGTACTCCAAAATAAATACATAGTGGAAGATTTCTCCTGAGCTAAGCCCCGTGGTTTTTCCCTCTTTTCGAGGTTTTTCACGTAAAAAATCTAGAGTTTTCTTGTTCACTCTTTAAATACCTGTGTGTGTGCTAGATTTCACAACAAGGCTAAGGCATAAACTTTCGCTCTACCGCAACTAGTTTTCTAGCATGCAACAAGAACAAAGATGCTACAAGGAATTGAGGTCTAAAGAGTTTGGCTTTGTAAAGATAATCATGTGCATTTATCATGAACTATTAGTTTCCTGTAAGGATCAAATGTCAATGTTTGCGAGCAGCTTTCTAACCATCATAGAAACTCTGTTGGACCAACTAAGGTAGGATGAAATGTGCATAGTCGTAAGCCAAACAATCATCAGGGGCACATTCTCCATTATAAATTAAAGCCAGTCACTTGGTTGCTTCCCAAGGGTAAAGGTTGTTCACCGTTTGACAAAATACTTATCCCAAAATCAAGCGGATGTCGATGATCCTTTGTGTGGCGTATCCATTGAATTCAGATACAAAGCACATGGGCAATGCATCGGGACTAGTGATTATAGTGATCTGGTCACCACATCCCTCACCTCTCTAGTTATGATCATATGTTAGCAACCACCGCTTCGCCTCACCTTCTTCCTCTTCTTCTTTCGCTTCTTTGCTTTCCTTCTTTTCCCATTTCTTTCTTCAAATCGAAATTTACAGATTTTTCTTTCGCCGCAATCGGATGAAGCAAACTGTCAAAAGGTGGGTTCTTCTTTGGGTTTTCGGCGTCGCACTCCTCTCTTTATCCTTCCAATTTTTGCTTCGCTGCAAACCGGAGAAGAACATCGTCAAGAGGCGAATTCTTCTTTCGATTTCTGGCGTCGCATTCCTCGCATTACCTCCTCAAATTCACCTCACTGTAGCCAGAGAAGCAACACAGTCAAGAGGCGGGTTCTTCTCTTAGTTTTTGGCATACCCAACCTTGTTCCCTTACCAAGCATTGCAGTGTGCTGAAAAATAAGTTAAAACATGTGGGATCTGTGAATGTGGATATATATATATATATATATATATATATATATATATATATATATATATATATATATATATATACATGCTTGTGTTTCTTGCAGGTTTGAAGACCTCGCGTGCTCAAGAGGGCGACAAGATGTGTCAGAGTGGTGTCACAGACCATGCTCTCAAGAGAGGTGTGTAAAGCCAACATCCATTAGATGTCACTCCCCAGATGAAATATTGCAAATTTTGTCTAATTTCTATACAAAAAAAAGGGGAATGAATATATATTGCATTTATCTTCTTCTAGGTCTGAAGGCCTCGTCGTGTTCAAGAGGGTCTGACGAGATGAAAACCCGGTCGTGGTGTCGCAATACACTGCTCACTATGCTCAAGATGGCATACCGAGTAAGCCAAAACACCCCTGATGAAGCCCCTTACATAGGGATGATGCCGGGAGGTTGCCAAAAGTTAGACTAAAATTTAGAACTTAAACAAATTCAAATGAAAATTACCTAAAATTAAGTCAAACAAAAGAATATATGATAAATATGAAGATAAATGTCAAATCAAAGAGAAATAGGGGGAGAGCACTTAAAGAAAATTTTGGAAAGAATAGAACACCCATATAAAATGCAAGCAAAATTTGGGGAGGCTAATATTAAACTCACAAACTCTAATTGCGATTCTTATGGCTTAAATTAAAGTAATGAGTGAGTTATCTTTTCTTGTAAATTCTTCAAAACTAAACAAGCTCTAATTAGAATTTGGAGAGACTAATACTAAACTCATAACAAACTTACAAAAACTTAGAGTCTAAAGATGAATCCAAATTGGGTTTAATAACTCTTATACGAATATGGAGAAGCTTACTATGCTAGCTAATAAGCATAAGTAGAGTTAATGCAATAAACCCTAAAATCGATGTAACTTATCAAAAGTGATTTAAATTGAACATAATCAAGCTAGGAAAATTACACAAATTGAACAAGTAAACTAAGTGCAAGTAATATTTTAAATTACAATCTAAATCAAAATGCCTTCTTCGCCACCGGATCTGTAACTCTTTGTATAATGAGATAGAAGATGATACTAAATCAAAATCTATAAAAATCATAGGGCTTCCTTCAACCAAAAATCAAGAAATTTTATCCTAATTATTATTTTTAAAATAATGATTTCATTAATTAGATGAAATTAGCTAAGCTATAAATACCTGCATGTGCTCGGACATAGATATTTTAAGTGCAAATTTTAATGTCTAAAAAGGCTGCGCAGGCTAAATTTGAATTAAATAAAAATAAAAAATCAATCTCATAATTCAGAAATAAAATTACTAAAATTACTAATCACCTGCATGGGCTTCAACACTATGCTGAATGCTTAAATTCAAGTGTCAGATGATCTTTGCTCGGTTTAGTCTTAGAGGGTCAGTTAACAAAACTTAAAACTTATAATAAGAGTTTCAAATCGGTGAAATATCGGCGATTACGTGATAGTAGATCTAATCCTCTCATAGCTTAAATAGAGTTCGGATCTAAAGCTCTTAAATATATTCAAATTAATCAATTTTCAAATCAAATTAAGTAACAATCTGAAACTACTTAAATGAAACTCTATCATTAAAAACTTAAATCAAACTCATTCCATCCACCTTCCGCAACTTTTTGTCGAGGGTGACAAATTAAAAAAACTCTAGCTCATAAAGGAGTCAATGTCAAATCAAGTATTCTGCTATGTTCACTCTCAATCAATCTCATGTCAGTAAGGATGTGGCCCATGTCCTCTGACTGTGTGGCTTGGCCAGTAGGCTCCACATATGAAGCAGTTAGGACCATAGTTTTCTAATTGGATGGTTTGGCCAGTCAGACTCCATTATATTATGATCACGATCGTAACCCGTATGCTCCCCAATGGCTCTTCCCTTTGAGTTGCGAATCATAGGGTATACTTGATAGAGCAAACAACCCTCTGTCAGCTAAGGTATACTTAAGCCTGTCTTCTTAGATAAAAACCACCCCAAGTCTACAAGGATTTATTGGATGCCGTAACCCATGTGTTATTGATGAGGATCCTTGTGTCAGGTTGGGTCAACTACCTCCTCTAATTAAGTAGACTAGAGACCGCGACTGCCCGGGATGACGGAACCATGAGATCTAGATCGGGCACGTCATCATTTCCCTAACCATCCAATTTAAGCTAAAATGATGAATTTCATAATCTAAAATTTGAAACTTTATATGGTACTACTATATGTTATGCATTAAGCGATCTAATGACTAGCCTTAATCGAAAGTTTTCTCTCACTTATTGAGAGGGGTAATTAACTATAGGGGCTTACGCCAATAGGAAACCAGGAACTAGATCTAAAGTCCTCTCAAAATGAGGGCAAAATCTCTGGGTAGTGTCTTATCTACTATTCCATCTGCCTTCTAAAAATTACACTGGCGCAACAAATCACTCTCTTCAAATCAATTCAATAATTGTCGAGAGATTGTTGGCAAATTTTTTGATCCCACACCCTTACTGGCAAGAGATTGATTGAGAGTGAATATAGTAGAATACTTGATTTGATGTTGGCTCCTATGTGAGCTAGAGTTTTCTTAATTTGTCACCCCCGACAAATAGTTGCAGAAGGTGGATAGATTGAGTTTGCTTTAAGCTTTTAATGATAGAGTTTCATTTAAATAATTTTTTGGATTAATATTTTAATTTGAGTTGATTTGATTTTAAAAATTGATTAATTTGAATATGTTTAAGAGCTTTAAATCACAACTTAGTGCTAATAGGGATTAGATCTCTCACTGACGAATTAGTTTCTCAGATATTTCATTTATTTGAAACTCTTACTATAGGTTTTTAGGTTTTGTTAACCCGGACCCAGTCCTAAGACTAAACTGGGAAGCAACATGAGCATCATCCTTAGACACTTGAATTTAAGCATTCAACATAATGTCGGGGCGCATGCAGGTGTATAGTAATTTTAGGTAATTTTAGGTTTGAATTATGAGATTAATTTTAAATTTTTATTTAATTCCACCTTTAGCCTGCACAGTCTTTTTAGACATCAAAATTTGCACTTGAAATCTCTATGCTCGAGCACATGCAGACTTCTATAGCTCAGATAATTTCACCTAATTAGTGATTTTGTTGATTTTGAAAATCATAATTTAGAATGAAGTTCCTTAATTTTTGATTGAAGGAAGCCCTATGATTTTTGTAGAATTGGATTTAATATCGTCTTATATCTTCTTGTATAAAGAATTACTGGTGGCAAAGCAGGCATTTTGATTTAGATTGTAGTTTAAAACATTACTTGCACTTAGTTTACTTGTTGAGTTTTTGTAATTCTCCCAATTTGATTATGTTCAATCTACATCAATTTTGATAAGTTATGCCGATTTCAGTGTTTATTGATTTAGCACTACACATGCTTATTAGCTAGCATAATGATCACCTCCATATTCGTATAAGAGTTATTAAACCAAATTTGGATTCATCTTTAACTCCATATTAAATTTTATAGGCTTTAAGTTTATTGCCAGTTTGTTATGAGTCTAGTATTAGTCTTCCCAAGTTTCAATTAAGGCTTATTTAATTTTGAAAAATTTACAAGAGAAGAGAACTCATTCATTATTTTAATTTAAGCTATAAAAAATCACTATTAGAGTTTGTGAGTTTAATATTAGCCTCCCCAAATTTTATTTATATTTTAAATGAGTGTTCTATTCTTTCCAAAATTTTCTTTAAGTGCTCTCCCCCTATTTCTCTTTGATTTAACATTTATCTTCATATTTATCATATATTATTTTGTTTAACTTAAGTTTAGGTAATTTCCATTTTAATTTGTTTAAGTCTTGAATTTTAGTTTAAATTTCGGCAGCCTCCCGGTGTCATCCCCGTATAGGGGGCTGCATCGGGAGTATTTTGGCTTTCTTGGTACGCCCTCATGAGCATAAAGAGTGGTGTCTTGCGACATCACAACCGATTTTTTTATCTCATTGCACCATCTTGAGCACGACAAGGCCTTCAAATCTGAAAGAAGATAAATACAATATATATTCACCCCCTTCTTTTTTTCTAAGTCTATAAATTAGACAAAATTTTGGCAGCATTTCGTCTGGGAGAGCGACATCTAACGGATATTGACTTACTCGGTATGCCCTCTTGAGCATAGTGAGCAGTGTCTTGCGACACCATAGTCAATTTTTCATCTCATCGCACACTCTTGAGCACGACGAGGCCTTCGAACCTACAAAGAAACATAAGCATGTATATATATCCACAATCACAAATCTCACATGTTCTGACTCATTTTTTGGCGCGCTGCAATGCTCAGTCAGGGAACAAGGTAGGGTATGCCAAAAATCAATAGAAGAACTCGCCTCTTGACGGTGTTGCTTCTCTAGCTGAGGCGAGGTAAATTTGAAGAGGTAATGCGAGGAATGCGATGCCAAAAACTGAAAGAAGATCCCACCTCTTGACGGTGTTGCTTTTTTTGATTGTGGTGAAGTGAAGATTGGAAAGATGATGCAAGGAATGCGACACCGAAAACCGAAAGAAGAACCCACCTCTTGACGATATTCTTCCCCGGTTGTGGCAAAAGAAAGAATCAGACGGGTTGGGATCATGCTCACGTGGGCTGCGGAGTAGACAGCGGGATGGAGGCATGGCAGAACGAACAGTGGGATGGAGGCGCGGTGGAACGGACAACGGGATGTGGAGCAGAGGCACGGAGGAATGGTGGGTTGGGATCATCATGGGTCATGAGAGACAAACAGGAAAGCGAGAGATAGGAAGAGGGAATTATCTGTGTAGAGGGAGGTTGGAGCGTGGGAGTAGAGGAAGAGAGGAGAAAATCTCTTTCGTTATGGTTGCTGTGCAGTTTTTTTGAACGAGAGGAGGAGAGGGGATGCTACCTTGTGGTTTGGAGAAGTTGGAGCTGAGAGAAAGAGTGGGAGCAATTTTTTTTCTTCGGTAAAACAAACAAAAGAGGCTGAACTTAAGGGCTTTTAGGCATAAATAGGCTTAATTGATTTTTTTCAAATATTTAATTAATCTTAATTGTGAATTTTACACTGAAAAACTCATATAGTTGATATATATATCAATCTTAGCTTTTCTTGATGTTCCAGATGCAACGACACAGTCCTTTTTACAATCATAAGCCGTTTGGTTCAAGTCAGCATCAAATTGGATTAATTTCAGCTCAAAATGCTCATCGTCGCTTTTGACCGCTTAATGTTCACGTAGATTTATCCGAATTGAGTGCGAATAGTCTTATTCAATAGATTTCGATGTTTCAAAGCTAGCGATACAATCAATTTCATGAACGGAGGTCATTTGGCCTACGTCTGTGTCTCTTGACTTTGATATGCGTGCAGGCATATTGTTGAATCGAGCACTTGATCAGTTGATCATCAAGTTGTGCAATATTTATATTCTGACCAATTTCAATATTTTGAACACAATGGCAAAGTCCATTGATCGATTGGAGGCCATTTGATTCAAGTAGGAATCAAATTGAGTCCATTTCAGCTCAAAATGCGTGTAACCACTTTTGATCACTCTACGTTTGCTTAGACTTGTCTGAATTGGGTGTGAATAGTCTTACTTGATAGATTTCAATTTTTTAAAGCTAATGGTGCAATCAATTTCATGAATGAAGATCATACAAACATCATTGTAGCTTCTCGACTCTGATATGTGCGTCGACACATTGATAGCTTGAGCGCTTAATCGATTGATCGTTAGAATTTGCAATTTTTATATTTCGATCAATTCTGACGTTCTAAATGCTACGGTGAAGTCCTCAATCGACCGGAGGTCATTTGACAATTTTCGGACGCCCGTGCATTTCGAGCCTTGCATATCACCTTGAAGTTCACAAATTTGACTTGTGGACTTGACTTGACTTATGACACATATGTGGAGGTCAACAAATTCCCCCAAATAAATAGAGCAAATCATATTTGTTGAAAACTGATTGACCTTTTGGGTGATCATAGAACTTGGATCATTTCAGCTTCGCTTGCAATAGCTTATGAAAATTTGATAGGATTTGTCAACAGTATGATGCCTTATCTTGGACATGCGAAGTAACAGGATTGACCGATTTGTCAGAATTGACTTGTCAAATAGATACGAGTTCTTACACCATTTATTTTTTTGCTTCAATGGATTTACTGAAGATCTCTTTCTTTTATGTCATTATAAATTTGAGTTTCTTCCAACCCTAGCTTCGTGCTTGGTTGGGTTTGATGGAGGAATTGGTCTGCTTGTTTTGATGAAGGACTCCGCTAGGGAGATGGTTTATCCATGCTTGTCGGATTTGAAATTCTTTGTCCCTAGATTTCAGCTTGACGTACTTGATGAAGGACTGGCCTGATTTGTCCATATTTACTTGTCAAGAAGTGTATGTACGCCATGAACCTTACGCTTGCTGCTTTGACAGATTCGTTGAAGGGTACATACAGATGACCCAGCCTTCCGGCTTATATAGGGTCAATATTGAGTTATTAGTCTAGCAATATGTATTTTAACAGACTGAATAACTATAAAATTCTTTTAGTTTAGCCATCGGCTTTGTATGAACTATGAAATTGCTTCCTCAGTCCTATGCTTTTTTACTTAGATTGATTTGATCTGTACTTTGAGCTTGATCAGATCATTAGAAAATAAGTTGAGATATCACCCTGCGGGTAATATATAGATTAATTTAAGGCAGCTCTGAATTGAGAGTTTCCTTAGATTATCTTGATCTGTCGATCAAGTAGAAAGATCTCTTAGATCCTAGTTGCTTATAATTACTAAGCTCGATCTGCTTTGAGATTGAACAGTTATCATCATTGGACTGACAAGCAATGACTCTTTCACTGCAGTGTTTTCTTACGGCTTGTTGAGTTAGGAGAGCATCAGTAACTTAGCCACATTTGGACTTGTTGAGTTCGACCTTTAGAACCTACTTGAGTCTTCGACTTACGCTGTGATGGGTTGGTGGTTTTGTCATCAGACTGACGAACAGGGGCTCTTTCACTACGACCTTTTCTTGCGGCTTGTTGAGTGAGGAGAGTGTCAGCAACTCGGCCATTTGGGCTTGTTGAGTCCGACCTTTAGAACCCATCCATGTCCTATACTTCAGTGTGTAGAGGTTAAAGTTTTCCAACTAAATTGATTGAATATTTCAAAATTAGGAGTTCTTCTGACTTGAACTCCAGAATTTGGCAAATCTAGGGGATAATTTTTTTTTTTTGACATTTGAGGTTGTCTTTTCATGCGTAGAAATATATTTATTTTTGTTCCTGCAAGACTCTGCAACTTAATAGTAACAACTATGGAGATATTCAGGGATTTTGGCATAAAGCTCGATGTCAACCTGAATTAGAATATATTCGATGATCTCATCTTATAGCATGACGTCAACTCAAATAAACTTGATATAAATTAAAAAAAATGTCATCTATCTTGCAGGGGGAATTCTGAAGCACATTTAGAAGAACTTTCATGATGAAAATATGCAAATACATCAATATTTAAATTGATATGCTCTAAAGGGGGTTTTAACATGTAACATTGCTTTCATCTATATATAACAATCTAAAAATGCCCCTTGTGTAACAGGGGAATTTTCATGAAAAAGTTCTTTCATCTTGGGTGAGTATATTTATTTAAGGATCTCGGCATGAAGCACGATGTTGACCAAAATATATATTCTAAAAAAATTCCTCCTATCTTGTAGGGGGATTTCTATTGTACCTCGAGAATGTGATCATCATGTATAGTACTTTTTCAAGTATTGATTATTAATTGGCAGCATTGTTCTTTCACCCTTTAAGTCAATGAGTTGGTATGCCCCTTTTTGGTACACTTTCACAATGACAAAAGGGCCTTCCTAGTTAGACTCAAATTTTCCATCAAATTTTTGATTAGGAATAATTGGTCTTCTCAACACCAAGACCAATTCTCCTTTTTGGAATGTTCTAGGCCACACCGTATGGTCAAAATCCCTGGACATCTTTGCTCAATAAACTTCCATATTTTGATGAGCTTACAATCTAACTTCATCGAGCATGTCAAGTTCCTCCATTCTTAGATGAGCATTTTGATCTTCAATTAGATTGTATTGGATGGCTGCTCGAAGTGAAGGCAACTCAACTTTGAGCAGAAGAACTGCTTCAGTCCAAACACTAATGAATAATGAGTGGCTTTAGTTGGCATTTTATAGGTGGTTCAATATGCCCACAGAGCCTCTATTAGTTTGGTATGCCATTCTCTTTTATTTTTAGTGAGAAGCTTCTTGAGCAATTTGACTAATGTCTTGTTGAAGGCCTTCACCAAACCATTTGCTCTTGGATTACATATTGAAGAGTATCGCCAATCAATTTTGTGTCGATCAATGAATCTATAAATCTTTATATTTTTGAAAGCTATGCCATTATTAGAAATTATTCGATGTGCACTCCAAATTTATATGCCATATTATGGGTGAAGAAGTTAATCACTCGATGGGCAGTAACTTCTTTAAATAGGATAGCTTCAACCCACTTAGAGAAATAATCAGTCACTGCTAGGATGAAGCGATGTCCAACTGATGATGGTGGATCAATTGGTCCAATTACATCTATGCCCTAACATTCGAATGGCCAAGATGCTATTGTTGGGTGTAGAGGATTTGGAGGTTGATGGATTATATTCCCATGTATTTGACATTCATGACACCTCTTAGCATGATTGATATAGTCTCATACCATAGATTGCCAATAATAACTCATCCTTTTAATCTTTACTGCCATCTTGGGACCTGACTGGTGTGCACCACAAAGTCTTTCATGAACTTCAGCCATCACTTTGCTAGCTTCATATGCATTTAGGCATCGTAGACACATTTGTTCAAAGGATCTACGATATAGAGTGTTATTGATGAAAGCATAATGCAACATTCTCTTCTTGATTTGAGCTACGAGTGATTTATTGTTTGGTAATTTTCCTTCTTTAAAGTAGTCGATGAAGGGTTGTCTCGAATCACGTGACTCTTCCACCATAAAGGTTTCACACTGCTTTTCAAAGGTAATATCATTCTTAACTCTTCTTGGTACAACTTCTTATTGATTTTGGGGAGTATGAGGGGCAAGCTGAGTTGCATCATATTGGGTCAGATTTGATAACCTCTCTACCTGCGGGGACTAATACTTTATTGGCTCTAGAACTCATCGAGTAAATATGTTGACCATGACATAATCACCATTCATACTTGCCATTTTCTTAGCTAATTTTGCTAAGCAGTCGGCTTTGCTATTCTCAGATCGAGAGACTCGAGTTAGTGTGATATTTGATATCTACTTCATGGGCTCGAGAACAAACTTATGATAGAAAGCTAACTCAAGCTTGTTAATTTTATAGATGCCATGTACTTGATTTATAATAAGCTAAGAATTGCCAAAAATTTGCAAGTTTTGAATGCCTAAGAAAATAGGTTCTTCCAGAACTGCCATTAATGCTTCATATTTAGCTTCATTTTTAGTTCTTAGCTCGGTCAATCCATCATCTCATTATCCCTCCTTCTGGTGTTATGAAGATGATGCCGATTCCTTCTCTTGCTCTTGGGAAATTTAGATGTTGGACTTGTTTGATCGATGAGGGTCCATCAAAGTATATTTCCCAAATTTGTGATTTTTCTCTTTTATGAATGAGCATAATCTGCTCATCGGGGAAATCATCATTAAGTGAAGAGTCCGCAGGGATGGGATGTGCAGTAAGAAAATCTGCTAAGACTTGTCCCTTTTCTGCTTTCTGCGAAACATATGTGATATCAAATTGTAGAAGCAATACTAACTATCTTACCAAATGACCTATCAATGCTAGTATTGTCGTCAAGTACTTCAGTGGATTGATCCTTGAGATGAGGGTAATCTTGTGAGATAATATATAATGATGAAGCTTTTGGACTGCGAAGATCAATGCCAAACAGTGCTTCTCTATCAGAGAGTATCTCATTTCTGCTCCAATCAGCCTTCGACTGATATAATAAAGAGCATTCTCTTTGCTTTCTTCATTGTATTGTGCTAATAATGCTCTAAGGGACTCTTCTAATGCAACTATGTATAAAATGAGGGGCTTCTCACGGGTAAGCGCAGCAAGGATTGGTGGATTTAACATGTAGCTTTTAATCCTTGAAATCCTTCAAAGAAATGCTTGTAGACCTGGTGTGGTGATTGTCTAAGGAGATAATCTTAAGTCTACCTTAACTAATAGAGGGCTATTTGCCCTATCAAGTATACCTTATGATTCACAACTCAAACGGGCAAAGCCATTGGGGAGCATACGGGCTACGGTCGTGATCGTAATATAATGGGGTCGGACTGGCCAAACCACCATATCAGAGGACTCTGGTCGTGACTGCTTCATCTGTGGAGCCTATTGGCCAAGCCACATAGTTTAGAGGACACGGGCCACATCCTTACTGGCAAGAGATTGATTGAGAGTGAACATAGCAAAACACTTGATTTGACATTGGCTCTTTTGTGAGCTAGAGTTTTCTTAGTTTGTCACCCCTGACAAACAATTATAGAAGTTGGATAGATTGAGTTTGTTTTAAGTTTTTAATGATATAATTTTATTTAAATTATTTTTTATATTGATTTTTTTTTATTTGAGTCAATTTGATTTGAGCAATTGATTAATTAGAATATGCTTAAGAGCTTTAGATCCTGTCAACCCTGTTTATCTGCTAACAGAGGATTAGATCTACTGTCACCTGATATATTCAGTTTTTTTAGACATTTTACTGATTTAAAACTCTTATCATAGGTTTTTAGGTTTTGTTAACACGGACCCAGACTAAACTAAGCAACCCGCAAGAACATCCTCAAACACTTGAATTTAGGCATTCAGCGTAGTGTCGGGGCACATGTGGGTGTATTTAAGACTTTATGTAGTTTTTTATTTCTTAATTATGAAATTGATTTCAGATTTTTATTTAATTTCAATTTAGCCTGCACAGCCTTTACAAACATTAAAATTTGCACTTAAAATCTCTATGTCCGAGCACATGTAGGTGTTTATAGCTTAGCTAATTTCATCTAATTAATGAAATCATTGATTTTAAAAATCATAATTAGAATAAAATTTCTTAATTTTTGATCAAAGGGGGCCCTATGATTTTTGTAGATTTGGATTTGGTATCGCCTTCTGTCTACTTGTACAAAGGGTTGCAGATCCGGTGGCAAAAAAGACGTTTTGAAGCTATATGTCCAAGGGATAATTTAACTTGTTATTTTACAGAGAAGATTTACTCGTAAAAGTGGTTCCCATTTTTTCCTTTTTTTATTTGATTTTTTTTCTTTTATTTAAATTTGATTTTTTTTCTTTTATTTAAATTTGATTTTCTTCCTCTTTTATTCAAATTTGATTTTCCCTCTTTTTTATTCAAATTTGATTTTCCCCCTCTTTTATTCAAATTTGATTTTCCCCCTCTTTTATTCAAATTTGATTTTCTCCCTTTTTTATTCAAATTTAAATTCTCTCTTTTTTATTCAAATTTGAATTTTCCCCCTCTTTATTCAAATTTGAATTTTCCCCCTCTTTATTCAAATTTGAATTTCCCCCTCTTTTTACTTCTCACAATTTCTATAAATATGGCAAAAGGGGGTGTTTCCTATTCTATCCCATTTATTTGAAAGGTTAGAGTTAAGGCATTTGAAAGGAAGTGATTAAGAACTTCAGTGTGCTTTCAATTCTATTTCAATAAATTTTGTAAGTGATTTTTACCATTCTTTTATTTTGTTTTGTTTTTATATATGTCGTATGTCATTTTAATTCTCCCTCCCCTTTTTTTGTTTGACACTTTTTTATTTAAAATTAGCTGCAAGTTTTCCTACTTAATGCTCCTAAGTCAGCTCATTTTATCCTCCAAATTTTTCTAAGTTAAAAGATTTGATGCAATTGATAGGTCATCCCAGGTGGGGCTACATCGGGAGTATTTTGGCTACTTGATGCCCTCTTGAGAGCAGTGTCTTGACACCACAGCTGAGTTTTCACTCGTCACGCCCTCTTGAGCACAACAAGGTCTTCAGACCTGAATGAATACATACAATGCAATATATAATTTTTCCCAACCCTTTTTTTTTTCTAAAAATCTGGAAATTAGAAAAAAATTTTGGCAACATTTCGTTTAGGGGGAGAGACATCTAACAAGTGTTTGGCTTACTCGACACGCCCTCTTGAGCATAGCGAGCAATTTCTTGCGACACCATAACCTTTTTTTCATTTCGTCGCACCCTCTTGAGCACAACGAGGTCTTCAAACCTGCAAAGCAACACGAACATGTATATATATATTCACATTCACAAATCTCACAAGTTTTGACACATTGTTTAGCGCGCTGCAAGGCTCGAAAAAGGAACAGGGTTAGGTAGGCTATTGGGAGTGTAAGGTAAGGAGTGCGACATTGAAAATCGAAAGAAGAATTCATCTCTTGATGATGTTCTTCCCTAATTTTGTAGCGAAGCGAAGGTAGGAAGGCTAAGGCAAGGGATACGACGAAAATTGTAAGAAGAATTCACCTCTTGACGATGTTCTTCCGTCGATTCGCGATGAAGCACAAACTGGAATGGCTACGGGGTGTGCGACGTAGAAAACTGAAGGAAAAATTCACCTCTTGATGATGTTCTTCCCCCGATTTATGGCGAAGCACAAACTGGAAGGGCTACGGGGTGTGCGACGCAGGAAACTGAAGGCAGAATTCATCTCTTGATGATGTTCTTCCCCCGATTCATGGCGAAGCGCAAACTGGAAGGGTTACAGGGTGTACGATGTAGGAAATTGAAAGAAGAATTCACCTCTTGACGATGTTATTCCCTAGATTCACGACGAAGCGCAAATGGGATGGAAAAAAAGGTCTGGGTTGTGAAGGATGGACGGGCCGGGGAAGGTCGAGCTCAAGGGTCGCAAAAATGGGGTGGGAAACGGAGAGCTGGTTTATGGTTTTGTGGTGGTGCCAGCCACGCTCGTGAAGATGGATCTGCACGACACGGGTCACAGATAGTGGGTTGGTTCGGTCAGCTCGCCGCGGGGCGGGTGTGTGAGGAGAGAGGATTACAGACGACACCGGGTGGGCCATGACCGATACGGATGCACGCTGCGCGAACAATGAAGTGGTGGGCCGGATCTGAGCCGCGGTGGCCGGAGTGGGTCTGAGTGCGAAAGTGGCGTGAGGCCGTTGTGAACAATGGATTGAGCGGGGACGGGCGAAGGCGAGTGAGGCCGTTCAACAGGCTGAGAGCCGCTGGGAATGGATCAGCGGCTGACGGGGTTCAGTCGGCAATTTGCCAAGAACAAGTGGTATCGGATTGATTGTAATTTCACGCACCGGCGTTAAGCGTGAGTAAAATTGGCCGCTGGATCATACCGGAGCAGACGCTGTACGATGTATGATGAAGGAAATTGAGAAGGAGGGAGTGGAAATTATCTTTATTTTTTTCTCTTGTTTCTCACAGGAGAGAGAGAGAGAGAGAGAGAGAGAGCAGGAGAGCGTGGGAGAGAAAACTAAAAATCCGGATCAGAGTAACGTGGGAGGGAATGAGAAGGAAATTGAGTGAAATGGGAAAGAAATTTTTTTTGAATTTATTAAATATTTTGATGTGGAGTTCACACTGATAAATACACATAGTCAATATATATATTAATTTAGGATAATTCTATCATTCTGAACATAATGATGCAGTCCTTTTCATGATCAGAGGCCATTTGGTTCAAGTCGATACTACATTGAGTCAATTTCAGCTCAAAATGCGCGTCGCCACTTTCAACCGATCGATTTTCTCCCAAATTCATCCGAATTGTGTGCAAACAGTCTTATTTGATAGATTTTGGCATTTTGAAGCCAATGGAGTAAACAATTTCATGAATGGAGGTCATTTGACTTATATCGGTGCCTTTTGACCTCGATATGCATGCAAACATGTTGACGACATGAGCGCTTGCTCGGTTGCTCATTAAGTCATGCAATATTTATATCCTGATCAATTTCAACATTCTGAATGCGATGGAGCAGTCCGTTCATCAATCGGAGGTCATTTTGATCATTTTCAGTGACATATAGTGCATTTTATGCCTCAATTTGCACATTCACTTCCGAAGTTCATCGAATTAGGCTTGTGGGCTCGACTTTGACTTTGTGGCATACATATGAATGTCAACACAATACCTCTGTGATGTATAATGTACCTGAGAAATTTTTCGGAGAATACCCCGAATGCACATTTTAGAGGATTCATCTTGAGATCATATTTTCTGATTCTCTCCAATACAATTCTCAAGTCTTCGAAGTGATTTTCATGATTCAAGCTTTTTACTACCAAATCGTCGATATAACATTCCACCTTTTGAAGAATCAACTCATCAAAAATATACATCATGGCTCTTTGGTATGTAGCTCCAGCATTTTTCAAGCCAAAGGGCATGACCATGTAACAATAGATGCCAATAGGTGTTCTAAAAAATATATATTTTTCATCCTCAGGTGCCATTTTGATTTGGTTATATCCTGACAATCCATTCATAAATGAGAACATGTCATAGTTGGAGGTGTTGTCCACTAGTAGTTCTGGTATTGGAAGCAGAAAGTCATCTTTTGGGCACACCTTATTTAGGTCTCAGAAGTCAATGTAGGGACAGAGTTGGCCATTCTTCTTCTTGACTGGGACCATGTTGGCTATCCAATATGCATACTTCTCCTTTCGGATGAAGCTTGCTTCAATTAGTTTTCTTATTTATGCAATTACATTCTTCAATCTAATCTCATTACTTTAGGAGCTTGCTTATCTGTTTAGCTTTGGTTTATGAAATACTATATCAGGGGATAAGCCTGACATTTCAGAATATGTCCAGGCAAAGCAATCCCAGAATTCATAAAGTAGAATTTTTAGCTCTTCAACTTTCTCATCAGGAAGAAGGGCACTAACGAAAATTAGATGGGGATCATCCTCAGCTCCTAGGTTAACTTCTTTAAGTTCATCCATAGTAGCTATTTGTCCACCATCTTCGAGTTCTTCAGGTGCGGGCTTGGCTTCTACTTCTCTATCATTTTTAAGAAGAATTTTATGAGAATCAACTTCTTCATCATTAAGACTCTTGATATCAGCTTCTATTATATTATAACAAGCTCTATTTTGATGAGATTTGTTGATGAACCCAAGACCTTTAATGACAAACTTATCACATCTTCACGATGCTTGAGGACTTTTTTGGCTCCACATCTTATTAAAGATTTGGGTTCTATATTTAGTAGTCCTAATATGAATTCCAAGCTTATGTATCATTCTTCATAATTTTTGTGGATAGTATATTGGTATTCTTATTGGTACAATCTCATTATAATTTTCATATTGAGTATGCTGATCAAAGTTGTGAGGCTGAGACTCTTCAGATTTGTAAAATAGAGTTCCTGTTCTGCCACTCTCGCTCAATGGTGACACATAGAATGTTATCAATTCTTCAATATTATGAACATCCAGTGGAGTGATTTCTTTGAAGCACTATTGAGAGATGGGTATAATTTTGAGTGAGTCATCTGACTCTACAAGGTGAGCTATCCTTCTTGATGCAACCATTTGAACTCTATTTTCATAAGCAGATTCAAAATCATAGTTTGAATCAGAATCACTTATTTCATACTCTGCTTTTCTTGAAAGCTTATAAGTTTTCTTAGGTTTGATAGGCATATCTTCTCCTTCTTCTATGTCACTTCCCAAATGAGGAACTAATTTTCTTGACTTTGGTGTTGAATCAAGTGCATTAGGGAGAGTCGGCATTGCCTTTTTTCTTCCACTTTGCTTCTGCTCTTTCACCTTGTGAAATTACTTTTAGTTTTTCAAGTGAATGCTACCACTTCAAGAGGATCTATTGGCTTAGGCTCTTTGAGGATGAAATACTTTGTATCTTTATAAATCTTTGCTTCATTGATGGAGAATGGTTATAGGTTACTAGGAATTCTAAATTCTTCTCTATTTTTCAGATACTTCATAATTTGATGCATAGTTGATGGGACCATGCCATACTCATGCAGCCACGGCTGGCCCAAGAGAGCTCTAAATGATGTATCGGCATCGATTACATGAAACTTTACTTCTGTATATAAATCCCTAAACTTGAGCGGGAGAATAAAAGAACCCAGAATTTTCTATCTTTTTTTATTGAAAGCATGAACCATCAACTTATCTCTCCTAAGATGTTGGATATCAAGTGATAATCCTCTTAATACCTTTAGACTCATAAGATTGATAGAAGAACCTAGATCAATCAATATTTGGCAAAATGAGATGCCATCACTCTCTATAATAACATATAGAGGATGATTATGATATGTTGTCCCCAACATAAGGTCTTCCTCAAAAAATATGATTACTGGGAGATCTTGAGTTTGCAATGCTTCAGTCATGCATTTCTTAGCAAAGTAAGCTTCATAACTCTCCGGATCTTTGAGAGCCTGTATCAAAGTTTCTCAGAGGTCTTTTGACATCAAGAGAGCCTCATACACACTTAATTGTGCAGGGATCTTTCTCAAATATGATAGAATATTATAATCTATCTTCTCGCTTGATTTAGGCTTTATCCTAGGATTTTTGGGAATGATATCCTCATTGACTTCAATTTGTTTTCCTTTGTCTTTATTTGCATTTCCCTTCTTTGATGAATGTGGTAAGACTTTACCACTTCTCAACTGAACTTGAATCAGCTTATCTTGCTCAGATTCTTCTGAAGAGATAGTTTCTTCAAATTCTATTCTTATTCTAGAAGATTTGCCAAAAGGGCTAGACACATTTTTCAACATCATACGTTTCGTACATGATGATATCAATGAGTTTGATTCTTCTTCATCGAGAAAATATAGATCTTCATTTGAACTGTTATTGTTTTGTTGAGTTATTAAACAAAATTCAGACGTTAGCTCCTCAAGCACTTCTTACTTTCTTGACAAGAATTATGATGGGTTGGTCGAGTCTGTTTGACTACCCTTATCATTTCAAAGTAACTGATGTTGAAGAATATCTGACATCATGCAGATGATTTGACATGTCTCTACTGGATAAGATTCACCATTATCTTCTTCATCTGATTCAACAATGCAAAGTTTAGGCATGAAGTATACAAGCCTAAATGGCTATCTTGCCGGCTGGTGATACTCTTCTAAATTATTAATGATCTTTTGAGTTGTAGTTCTCTTCTTGGTCTTCTTTTTCTTAATCAGCTTCTTTGATTTATGAGGCCATGTTTAGTAGACTGCTTCTCATGTTTTGATGAAGTATCCTTATCAGAGTGCCGCTGAGAAGCCCAAATACTTGGTGAATCCGATCGGTGATGGGATCCCATAGAGGATTTTCTAGGGTGTCGACCATCATGTATTTCATCAGTGATACCCCTTCTTTTGGGTATCCACTACTTATGAGTTATTTTAGAGGCAGATTTATGAGTATATGTATCATATATCACACCTATTCCATTCTTCAAGACTTCATTACGGGGTCTTGGCCTCCATATTTTCTTATCCTTTTGCCGAGACCTTTTGGTAGTGGATTCTCGGACACATGGTCCAAGTGTCATGCTCTGATGCTCACCATGCAAAGCATACTGGGATCGATGGCTAGTTACCAGAAGAGATGACAACTTTCTTGATGGAGTTTCAATATTTTTCTTTTTAAGAACTTTTGTATCTGAAGTGTTTTAGGCTATCTCCTCTATGGTGGTGGAGCTTGACGTGGTTGGTTCCAGAAGGACTACTTTATTTAGCCAGTAGAGCTATTCCTCTTTACTCACTTTAGATTGTCAAAGTTATTGTGGGTTGGAATATTCTCTTCCAGCAGTAGTATCACTTGTTCATTAGGTCATTCAAAGGGGATCTGCTGAGCCCTCAGCTTAGCATTTCTCCTTCTTCTCTGCCTTCTGGTTAATTTGCTTCCTGAAGAGGAAGCTTCATGATCATGCTTTCTTGGTACAAAAAGTTCAATCGGTGCAACAGCTGTACCACGAGGCATTAAAGATATAGTTTTTCCACTAATAATTCTTTTCATCACGGGAGCTTCAGATTAACCTAGCCTTTTGAAAACTGAAGTTCTCTGGGAGAACTCCTTGATAGCAGTTGGCTGTTGAACTGGTTGGCGCACATGGCTAGAATGAGCTTCAATAACTTGAGGCCTTCCAAAGACTCCTCACTAATGTACCAGTGGGTACTTGAGTTCGATACGAGAAATTTAAGCTACCAAATTGAATGGTAGCTCCAACATCTCCTGTGTTGATGACGGCAATGGCTAGGCAGATGTTCGCACCACGACCTAGTTGAACGGTGAAAGGAGTGCTTTGTAGATCCATTCTACAAAAGTGAAAAATGAGGATTAGTAATTAGCAATTATTATTTCACTCCATACTTTTAATATGTAGAGGTACTACATAACAAATAATAGTGTAATAAAGATATACTCTACAGAATGATTCATTCTACATAGAGTCTCATATTAAATTTATTACACACTTAAATCATCATTTTTTTGTTTCGAATTTTCAAAAATTTTATTGCTACTGTAGCATATATATGACTAGCCAAAGATGGAAAGAGAATCTATCCTCAACAGAGTCGCCAAAAATTTATGGGCTCTAAAAATTTGCCACCGACCTCTCGATATTATTGAATTGAAGAGAGTATGATTTGAATGTGTTAGTGTAATTTTTAAAAGGCAGATGGAATAGTAGATAAGACACTACTCATCGATTTTGCCCTCATTTTGTGAGGACTTTAGATCTGGTTCCAGGTTTCCTATAGGTACAATCCCCTATAGTTAATTACCCCTCTCAATAAGTGAGAGAGAACTTTTGATTAAGGCTAGTCGTTAGATCGCTTAATGCATAGCGTATAGTATCAGCATATGAAGTTTTAGAATTTAGATTATGAAATTCATCATTTTTGCTTAAACCAGATGGTTGGGGGAATGATGACGTGCCGATCTAGATCCCATGGTTCCGTCACCCCGGGCCGTCGTGGTCCCTAGTCTACATAGTCAGAGGAGGTAGTCGACCCAACCTGACCAAAGAATTTTTCTCAGCAACACATGGGTTACGTCGTCCAAGAAATTCTTGTAGACCTAGAGTGGTGTTTGTCTAAGGAGATAATCTTAAGTCTACCTTAGGCGATGAGAATTGTTTGCCTATCAGTATATACATGATTCACAACTCAAGCGAGCCATTGGGGAACATCTGACGATCGTGATCATAATATAATGGAGCGGCCAAACCACCCGTCGGAGGACTCACGGTCGTAGCTTCATCATGGAGCCTTGGTAAACCATGTAGTGGAGGACACGGGCCATGTCCTTACTGGCAATAGATTGATTGAGAGTGAACATAGTAGAACACTTGATTTGACATTGGCTCCTATGTGAGCTAGAGTTTTCTTAATTTATCACCCCCAACAAACAGTTATGGAAGGTGGATAGATTAAGTTTGCTTTAAGCTTTTAATGATAGAGTTTCATTTAAATAGTTTTTGAGATTGATATTTTAATTTGAGTTGATTTGATTTGAAAAATTAATTAATTTGAATATATTTAAAAGCTTTAGATCTTATTAACTCTGTTTAGCTGCTAATAGAGGATTAGATCGACTGTCACCTGAAAAAATTAGTTTCTCAGATATTTCACTGATTTGAAACTCTTATTATAGGTTTTTAGGTTTTGTTAACCCAGACCCACTCCTAAAACTAAACTAGGAAGCAACTCGTGCAGTATCCTCAGACACTTGAATTTAAGCATTCAACATAGTGTTGGGGCCCATGCGGGTGTATAATAATTCTAGGTAATTTTATGTTTGAATTATGAGATTGATTTCAAATTTTCATTTAATTCCAACTTTAGCCTGCGCAGCCTTTTCAGACATCAAAATTTGCACTTGAAATCTCTATGTTTGAGCACATGCAGGCTTATGTAGCTAAGATAATTTCACCTAATTAGTGATTTCATTGATTTTTAAAAATCATAATTTAGAATGAAGTTCCTTAATTTTTGATTGAAGGAAGCCCTATGATTTTTGTAGAATTATATTTAGTATCGCCTTCTGTCTGCTTGCACAAAGAATTACAGATCTGGTGGTGAGCAGGCATTTTGATTTAGATTGTATTTTAAAACATTACTTGCACTTAGTTTACTTGTTGAGTTTTTGTAATTCTCCCAATTTGATTATGTTCAGTCTATATCAATTTTGATAAGTTATGATGATTTCAGTGTTTATTGATTTAGCCCTACTCATGCTTATTAGCTAGCATAATGATCACCTCCATATTCGTATAAGAGTTATTAAACCCAATTTAGATTCATCCTTAACTCCATATCAAATTTTATAAGCTTTAAGTTTATTGCCAGTTTATTATGAGTCTAGTATTAGTCTCCCCAAGTTTCAATTAAGGCTTGTTTAATTTTGAGGAATTTACAAGAAAAGAGAACTCACTCATTACTTCAATTTAAGCCATAGAGAATCACTATTAGAGTTTGTGAGTTTAATATTAGCCTTCTCAAATTTTATTTGCATTTTAAATGAGTGTTCTATTCTTTCCAAAATTTTCTTTAAGTGCTCTCCCCCTATTTCTCTTTGATTTAATATTTATCTTCATGTTTATCATATATTCTTTTGTTTGACTTAAGTTTAGGTAATTTTCATTTGAATTTATTTAAGTCTTGAATTTTAGTCTAAATTTCGGCAACCTCCTAGCATCATCCCCGTGTAGGGGGCTGCATTGGGGTTATTTTGGCTTTCTCGGTACGCCTTCATGAGCATAGTGAGTGGTGTCTTGCGACACTACAACCAATTATTTTATCTCATCACGCCCTCTTGAGCACGATGATGCCTTCAAACATGAAAGAAGACAAATGCAATATATATTCATTCCCCCCCCTCACCATTTTTTTTCTAAGTCAATAAATTAGACAAAATTTCAGCAATATTTTGTCTAGGGGGAGCGACATCTAACGGATGTTAGCTTACTCAGTACGTCCTTTTGAGCATAGTGAGCAGTGTCTTGAGACACCATAACTGATTTTTTATCTCGTCATGCCCTCTTGAGCACGACAAGGCCTTCAAACCTGCAAAGAAATACAAGCATGTATATATATCTACATTCACAGATCACATATGTTCTGACACATTTTTTGGGGTGCTGTAATGCTCGGCAAGGGAATAAGATTGGGTATGCCAAAAATCAAGAGAAGAACCCACCTCTTGACGGTGGTGCTTCTCTGGCTGAGGTGAGGGAAATTTGAAGAGGTAATGCGTGGAATGAGAAGCCGAAAACCAAAAGAAAAACTCGCCTCTTGACGGTGTTGCTTTTTTTTTTATTGCGGTGAAGCGAAGATTGGAAAGAAGATGTAAGGAATGCGATGCCATAAACTGAAAGAAGATCTCGCCTCTTGATGGTGTTCTCCCCCGGTTGTGGCAAAAGAAAGAATCGGATGGGTTGGGATCGTGCTCGCATGGGCGTAAGCAGACAGATGGGACGGAACCGAACATGATGGGATGGGGTGGATGATGGCGGACATGGGATCTGAGTGGAAACCTGTGGAATGGTGGGTTGGGATCATGCTCGTGTGGGCTGCGCGAAATGGAGGAACGAGAAAGCGTGAGATAGGAAGAGAATTACACATGCAGAGGGAGTCGAGGCGTGGGTATAGAGGAAGAGAAGAGAAAATCTCCTTGTGGTTGTTATGTAGTTTTTTTGGATGCGAGGAGGAGATGGGTTGCTGCCTTTTGGTTTGGAGAAGTTAGAGCCAAGAGAAAGAATGGGAGCAATTTTTTTCTTTCGGTTAGGGGAAACACAAACAAAAGAGGGCGGGAGCGGTTAAGGGCTTTTAGGCATAATAGGCTTAATTGATTTTTTTTCAAATATTTAATTAATCTTAGTTATGAATTTTACGCCGACAGACACATATAGTTAATATATATATATATATATATATATATATATCAATCTTAGCTTTTCTTGATGTTCCAAATATAACCGTGCACTCTGTTTCGCATTTGGAGGCCGTTTGGTTCAAGTCGGCGTCAAATTGGGTTAATTTTACCTTAAAATGTGCGTCGCTACTTTTGACTACTCGACATTCAGACAGACTTTTCCAAATTGAGTGTGAAGAGTCTTATTCAATAATTTTTGATATTTTGAAGCTAGCGACACAATCAATTTCACGAACATAGGTCGTTTGTCTTGCGTCGGCCTCGACTTTGATATGTATGCAGACATGTTGATGACTTGAGCGCTTAATCAATTGATCATCAAATTATGCAATATTTATATCCTGACCAGTTTTGACGTTCTAAACATGGTGACGAAGTCCATTCATCGATCAGAGACTGTTTGGTTCAAGTTGGCATCAAATTGAGTTCATTTCAACTCAAAATGCGTGTCACCGCTTTCGATTACTCGACGTTCGCTCAGATTTGTTTGAATTAGGTGCGAACAATCTTACTTGATAGATTTCAATATTTCGAAGCTAATGGCGCAATCAATTTTATGAATAGAGATCGTTCAGACATCATCGTAGCTTGCCATCTCTGATATGTGCGTCGACATATTGATAGCTCGAGTGCTTAATCGATTGATCGTTTGATTTTGTAATTTTTATATTTCGATCAATTTTGATGTTCTGAATGCAACGACAAAATTTGTTAGTTGATTGGAGGTCATTTCGACTATTTTCAGTGATGTCCAGTGCATTTTGAGCCTCAGTTTGCGTACTGTCACCTCCGAAGTCCGTCGAATTTGATTTGTGGACTTGACTTGACTTATGACACATATGTGGAAGTCAACAAAGTTGCATTTATTGAGATGACATAAGTGATGGCCCTCAGAAGGTTGCCAAGGCTACAGAGCAAAACTTCTATGTAATGTTTGGAAGCTCTAGACCCTCAAAGGGAACTATACATAAGCGACAAATGGTGACTGTGGTGAAAGGATCCTTATGAATATTTATTGGATTTTCACCAAGAAAAAAAAATTAAAAACCAAACAATTTAGAGTAGTAGTAGCTCTAATGCCATGATAAATAAAATTATGCTAAAGTTATTTGAATTTTAATTTGATATTTGACCAATATTTATACTTCAAGAAGACTTCTTTAATAGGAGTATGCAAATTTAAGAACTATACGATTAATTATAATAGATTAGTGCACACTAATTAATGAGGTGGAATACATGAGCACATAGATTGATGAGGTGGCTAGCCATAATTTAGGAAGTGTAATCTATATGAATTATTTGCTTGATATTTAGTAATTAATTTTTTAATATTCATTTCATTGATAGTGAAGGGGAAGCATAAATCATTAGCTATGACAAAATAAACTTAATAATTTTTTCTTTAATTTATAATTTTTTTATGCACAAAAATATAGTACTTTTAAATAAGTTCTTTTTTTGAAAATAATAAACTTTTTAAACAAATAATTGATCAAAGCTAGTTCTTATATTTTTTATATAATCTTCATTATTCATACTATTTTCTCAAAATTTAATGGTATGAGAAACTTTTCATACTCGTTGACCTATAAGTAATTTTCATATGCTTAATTAAGCAAATATGTTGAAATCTACAAGAATTAGGTGCACAGTCATGAAAGTGAGAGTTAAAAGCATACGGATCGTGACCAAAATTGATTGAAATATCCTTTGATAGTGGAATCAACTGTGCTAATGCGTTCAGAATATCAAAATTAATTGAAATTGATATTCCACACCAATCAATTGGTCGGCTCTGAAAATTCTCCATTGACCTCTTCGATGAAAAGAGTGATTTAAGTGTCGGTGTAATTTTTAGAAGGCAGATGGAATAGTAGATAAGACGCTACCCAGAGATTTCACCCTCATTTTGTGAGGACTTTAAATCTGGTTCCAGGTTTCCAATAAGCGCAAGCACCTATAATTAATTACCCCTCCCATTGCTGAGAGAGAACTTTTGATTAAGGCTAGTCGTTAGGTTGCTTAGTGCTAGCGTATAATAGCAGCATGTGGAGTTTTATAATTTAGATTTATAAAATTCATTATATTTAACTTAAAGCTGATGGGTGGGGGAACGATGATCCAATCTAGATCCCATGGTTCTTTCATCTTGAGCTATCATGGTCCCTAGTCTACTTAGTCAGAGGAGGTAGTCAACCCAACCTGATCGAAGGATCCATATCAGCAACACATGAGTTACGCCATTCAAGAAATCCTTGCAGACCTGGGGTGGTGTTTGTCTAAGGAGTCAGACTTAAGTCTACCTTAGTTAACAGAGAGTTTTTTGCCCTATCAAGTATACCCTATAGTTCACAACTCAAAGGATAGAGCTATTGGAGAGTATACGAGCTACAATCGTGACCATGATATAGTGGGGTCATTTGGCGACAACCACCCGATTAGAGGACTCTGGTCGTAACTGCATCATGTTGAGCCTACTGGCCAAGCCATGTAGTTAGAGAACATGGGCCACGTCCTTGCTAACATGAGATTATTTGAGAGTAAATATAGTTGTGTACTTGATTTAACTTTGGCGCCTTTGTGAGCTAGGGTTTTCTTAATTTATTACCTCCAATAAACAATTGTGGAAGGTGAATTGAATTTTTAGCTTTAAATTTTTAATGTTGAATTTCATTTAGACATTTATAGCTCAATGATATTTCAAGTTCTGCATTTAGATTAAGATTCAATCTAAGTTAATTTTCTTTGAAATTATAATCATACTTTTATTGAAGTATCCCTTATGGTTGAAATTTTCATTCAACACAACCATTATCGGGGTGATTTATTATTTTACTTTTTCAGATCTATCAATTTTATTAATTTAATAATAGAGGATTTGATCTGCTGTCATATGACAGAATTAGCTTCTCAGATGTTTTATTAGGTTGAAGATATTATAATAACATAATTAAATTTTTTAAGTTTTGTTAACTCGGACCTGATCCTAAGACCCAACCGGGAATCAATCCACTCAGCATCTTCAGATACTAAGTTTAAGCATTCAGCATAGTGTCGGGTCCCATGCAAGTGTATTTAATTCAACATTAATTTAAACTTAAGGGATTTGGATAATATTACTTATTTTAACTGAATTTCATTGCAAGTATAAATTTTTAGATAAAAGTTTGACAACATTTTGGCAGCCTCTTGGCGTCGTCCCCACATAGGGGGCTATAACGAGGGCTAAGCTTGCCCACCATGCAAAAAAAGGCATGTATGGCTGGTGTAAACACCACGGCCAAATGTGTCTTCCCACCATATTAAGAATGACATATGAGTCTCTGAAGTACCTGTATGAAGCACATATTTCTCTGCCATGCCAAGAAAGGCATGTACATATACTTATATACTCATAATGTCAAGTTAAAACATTAATTTTAGCTTTATTATTAAATTTTTATTAAGCAGTTTATGCCTCATGTCGTAAAAAGTTTGTCAAGATTTTGATCCGGCATCATCCCAGGTGGGGCTACTGCATGCTAGGCTCACCACGCCAAGAAAGACATGTACGGACGGTTTAAACCACGACTTGAATGCACCTTCCCACCATGCTAAGAAAGGCATGTATGGAGCTCCAAAGTGCCCACTGAAATAGATTTTCCCGCCACGCTAAGAAAGGCATGTACCGGTACTTATACACCTACAATGTTATCTTAAATGACAATTTTATATTGCAACATAGTTTATTATCAAGCTGTTTAGGTCCTCCTATTAGTTTGAAGTTTGGTAGTATTTTAGTAGCATCTCGGTGTCATCCCTGTATAGGGGGCTACTTCAGGTATGCTGGGCCTGCCCACCATGCCAAGAAAGGCGTGTATGGGTGGTATAAACCACTGTCTGAATGCACCTTCCCACCATGCTAAGAAAGACATGTATGGGGCTTTATGATACCCGCTAAAACATATTTTCCCACCACTCTAAGAAAGGTGTGTACATGTACTTATACACATGCAAGCAAGTACAGATTTTCCTGCCACGCCAAGAAAGGTATGTACGAGTACTTATGATCAACATAGGATTCAAGTGAGCATGGGTGTGCATGGAGGCATGTAGGGCACTCGGCGCTCACGCGCCAAAACGCAGCGCGGGCTGCGTGCAACGGCGCTGCGAAAATTCGCGCGCATATGGGGCTCACGCCTATGGGGTGTGACATGAATAATGCCATGAACAGTGCCGTTATAGTGTTTCATGATGCACCCCACTGATCACGGGATGCTTCACGAGAAAATGCGACTAGCATAGTGATGGATTGCACGGAGATTGGTTGGGGGGAGAGAGAGAGAGAGAGAGAGAGAGAGAGACCTTATGGGAGAGGGAGAAGGATGTGTCGGCTGAGGGTTGGGAGGAAATGAAAAAAAATAAAGTTTAGGGTTTTAAGTGGGGTATTTATAGGATTTATATTTTTTTATTATTTTATTTATCCTAATTTCAATTTTTGCATCGATATCATCAGATAGACAATATATATATCAATTTTAGGTTACTCTGATGTTCTGGACACAATGGTGCAGTCCGTTACATGATCGGAGGCCATTTAGTTCAGGCGGCATCAAATCGGGATCAATTTCATTTCAAATTTATGCATGATTGCTTCTGCTTGCTCGATATTCATGCAGACTCGTCTAAATTGAGCATAGATAGTCTTATTTAATAGCTTTTGGCATTTTAACACCAAAGGCACAATCAATTTCGTGAACAAAGATTGTTTGAGCATTATTACGGCTTTCTAACCTCGATATGCCTATCAGTGCATCGACGACTCTCCTTCTTGATTGGTCGACCGTGGAATTATGAAAGATGCATATTTTGATTTTTGATGTTTTGAATGTGATGACAGAGTCCATTCATCGATCGGAGGTCATTTCGATTGATATTTGGTGCCATTGAGTATATTTCTACTCAGATTTGCATGCTATTAAATCCGATTGCTCGATATTCATGCATACTCGTCTGAATTGAGCGCAAATAGTCTCATTTGATAGGTTTTGATATTTCAATGCTAATGACATGATTAATTTTGTGAACGGAGGTTATTCGGGCATCGTCGCGGCTTCCCGACCTCGATATGCTTGTCAATGCATCGATGTCCCTCCTTCTTGATCAGTCGACCGTCGAATAATGCAAGATGCATATTCTGATTAATTTTGACATTTTGAATATGATGGCAGAGTCCATTCATCAATCGGAGGTCTTTTTGACTGATTTCTAGCACTATCGAGTGCATTTCAGCTCTAATTTGCATGCTGAAGCTTGTTGAATTTACCTTGTGAGCTCGACTTAACTTGTGGCGCATGCAATAAATGCCCACCAAAAAATATGATTCACGCATGGAGTGAGTTATGTTTATTAAAAACTGGTTGATCATTTGAGCTGACCATGGGTCTTGGATCACTTTAGCTTTCAACTTCCATGGATTTACTAAAGAGCATCTTCTACCATTTACTCTTTGCTTCGATGGGTTTATTGAAAGTCTCTTTCTTTTGTGTCTTCACAGATTTGGCTTTCCTCTGACCCTGGCTTCATGCTTGATTGGGTTAGATGGACAAATCAGTTTGCTTGCTTTGAGACTTGAAATTCCTTCTGTCCTAGCTTTAAGCTTGATGGACTTTGATGAAGGATTGATTTGATTTGTCTATATTGACTTATTAGGAAGTGTATGTATACCATAAGTCCAGTGCTTACTACTTTGATAGACTCGTTGAAGGGTGCATACAGTTGACCCAGCCATTCAACTCATATTAGGTCAATGTTGAGTTATCAGTCTAGCCTATGTGCTTTGATAGACTGAATAGCCATGAAATTCCTTTAGTTCGACCATTGCCTTTGTGGGAACTATGGAATCGCTTCCTCGGTCCTATGCTTTCTACTTTTGTGGACTTGATGAGAGAATTGGATTTGATCTGTGCTTTTTGCTTGATCATATCATTTGAAAAGAGCTTGGAATATCACATTATAGGCAATATATAGATTGATTTGAGGCAACTTTGAGTTGAGAGTTTTCTCAGATTGTCTTAGTCCATTGATCGAGTGGAAAGATCTCTTGGTTTTTGTTGCTTGTTATCACTAACCTGGATCTGGTTTGAGATTGAACAACTATCATCATTGGACTGACGAGCAGGGGCTCTTTCACTGTGACCTTTTCTTATGGCTTGTTGAGTGAGGAGAGCATCAACAACTTGATCATTTATGGGCTTGTTGAGTCTGACTGTTAGAACATACTCAACTTTTTGACTTAAAATGTGATGGCTTGGCGGTCTTATCATTAGACTGACGAATGTGAGCTCTTTCACTAAGGCCTTTTCTTGTGGCTTATTGAGTGATGAGAGCATCAACAACTCAACCACTTGTGAGCTTGTTGAGTTTGACCTTTAGAACCCATTCATGTCCTAGACTTGAAAAAATATGGGTTGATGTTTTTCTAACTTAGTTGATTGAAGCTTACAAAATTGGGAGTTCTTCTTACTTGATCTTTGACATTTGATGAATCTTGGAGGGAAGCTTTTGACATTTAGGATTATCTTTTCTTGCATTGAAGTAGATTATTTTTATTCTTGTAAGACCTGTAACTTTAACAATAATAGTTATAGATATGTTTAGGGATCTCGGCATAAAGCTCGATGTCAACCTAAATGCATGTACAAAAAGCTGTCATTTCACAGGGAATGATTGAACAGCTTTGGCTTATAAAAACTTAAAAAATGCCTAAATAGGGGATTGCAGATTAGTTTAGAAATATATTACAAAATTTTAACTTCTTTAATATAAATAAATGAAGCTCATTTTGATTATATATATATATATATTTATCTAAGGATCTCGACTTAAAGCACGATGTCAAACTTAGCTAAATATAAAAAATGCCCACTATCTAATAAGGGGAGGTTTTCGCAGTAACTTGAAAATGCATTATCATTTTATGAGAGAATATTCAAGTGATATTACATATGCATTTGATATGAAAGTATTATTAGTGCAAGATTCATTTAAGTATTTATATACTTATCCATAGTTAGTTGTGATATTTCTTGAGATATCGACCATTGATTAGTGGCATCGGTCGTTGACCATTCTTGTCATAAGTTGGTAGGCTCCTTCCTCGTACACCTTCTCTATGATGTAAGGACCTTCCCAATTAGCTTCAAATTTACCACTGATCTTGTAATGAGGGATGATTGGCCTTCTCATCACCATAATCAATTCACCTTTCTAGAATGTCTGAGGACGCACTGAACTATTGAATGCTTTGGGCATCCTCGCTCGATAAATTTCTAAACTTTGTTGAGATTGGAGTCTAACTCCGTCAAGCGCATCCAACTCTTCCATTCGCAAGCGAGTGTTCTCATCTTGTGTAAGATTGAATTGGATAGCTACTCAAAGTGATGGCAGCTAAACTTCTAGTGGAAGAACAGCTTCAACACCAAATGTTATAGCATAAGGAGTGGCCTTGGTTAGCATTTTGTAAGTTGTTCTATATGCCCAGAGTGCTTCCATCATTTTAGTGCGCCACTCTCCTTTATTCCTCGTGAGAATCTTTTTGTGCAACTTCACTAAGGTTTTATTGAAGGCCTCTGCCAAACCATTGCCCTTGGATTATAGATTGATGAGTACTATCAATCAATTTTGTACCGATCAGTGAATCTATATATCTTTGTACTCTTGAAAGCTGGGTCATTATCTAAAATGATTCATCATGACACCCCAAATATATAGACAACAATGTTGGTGAAGAAGTCAATGACTCGTTCAGTAGGACTTCCTTAAATAGAGCAGCTTTAAGCCACTTGGAGAAGTACTCAGTGGCTACTAGAATGAATCGATGTCCCACTGATGATGAAGGATCAATCGGTCCAATTCCCCAACTTTTGAACGGCCAGAATTCTATTGTTGGGTGTAGAGGAATTGAAGGTTTATGAATGAGATTCCCGTGGACTTGACATTCATGACATTTATTAGCAAGATCTATGCAGTCTTTCACCATTGAAAACCAATAGTATCTGATCCTTTTAATTTTTGTTACCATTTTAGGACCTGACTGATGCGCCCCACAAAGTCCTTCATGAATTTCAGACATAACTTTGTTGGCTTCATTCATCCCTAAGCATCACAACCATATCTTTTAAAGGATCTACGGTACAATGTGTCATTAACATAAGCATATTGTAGGATTCCTTTTACAATTTGCGTGGCTAGTGATTTATTGCTTAGCAATTTACTTTCCTTGAAATAATCAATAAAGGTTATCTCCAATCATCTTGCTCTTCCACTATGAAAGCTTCACATGATTTGTTTGCAGTACTTTTAATTTTTTTCTTTCTCTTGTACTTATCATTCTTTAGGAGAGTGAAGAGAAATTTGAATTGCTTTCTATTGGCTTGAGTTTGATGTCCCCTCTACTTGCAAGGAATATGGATTTACTGGTTGTAAAACTTGACGAGTGGACACTTCAATCAACACATCATCGTCATCCGTGTTCACCATTTCTTTTGCTAGCTTGGCTAGGTAATCTGCTTTACTATTCTTCAATCGAGAAACTCAAGCTAGTTTAATGTTTATAATTTTCTTCATGAGCTCAAGCACTCGCCTATGATAGTACGCCAATTCAAGATTGTTAATCTTATAAAGATCCAACACTTGGTTGATTACCAATTGAGAGTCTCTAAAGATTCTTAAATTTTAGAGGCCCATAACAATAGCTTCTTCGAGTCCTACTACCAATGCCTCGTATTCAGCTTTATTGTTGGTTCTTGGCTCAGTCAGCCTATATGAATCCCTCATTATGCCACCTTCTAATGTTATGAAGATGAGGCAAATGTTAGCTCTTGCTTTTGGTAAGTTTGGGGGCTGAGCAGACTTAATAGATGATGCACTGTTAAAATACATTTCCCAAATCTACAGCCTTTCTCATTCAAGATTAAGCAGAATCTGTTCATCAAGTAAATCATCATTGACTATTGAATCTACTGGGATAGGATGTGCAATAAGAAAATCTACTAGTATTTGCCCCTTAATAGCTTTTTCAGACACATATGTAATATCGAACTGTAACAGGAGTACCGTACCGCCCATCATGCCAAACAACCTGTCAACACTGGTCTTATCATCAAGAACTTCAGTGGATGTAATGTTAAAGCTTATGGGCAGCAAAGATTAGTGCAAGACAGTGCTTCTCGATCGAAGAGTACTTTGCCTCAGATCCTATCAATCCTCGATTGATATAGTATAGTGCATTTTCCTTGCCTTCTTTATTATGCTGTGAAAGCAATGCTCTGAGGGATTCTTCTAATGCAGTTGTATACAAAATGAGAGTCTTTCTCAGGATTGGCTCTACAAGAATTGGTGGATTTAATAGATATCTATTGATGCTATCGAATGCATCTTGACATTCATCATCTCACTTAAATGGTGCATTCTTCTTCATCAATTTTGCAAATGGTTGATACCTGCCCAACATAATTGATATAAAGCGCTCTATGAATGCCAAATGTCCCTACATGGGATGAAGCTGATGAAGATTCTTCGGTGGTGGCATATTCACTATCACTTTAATTTTATTAGGGTCGATCTCGATTCCTCTATGCCATAACACATAGCCAAGGAACTTTCCAGGCAAAACCCTAAATGCACATTTAAGAGGGTTCATCTTGAGATTGTACTGCCTAATTCTTTCGAGGACCATCCTTAGGTCACCAAAATGATCTTTTCAATCTATTATCTTAACGACAAAGTCATCCATGTAGCATTCTATTTTCTGATGAATCAACTCATTAAAGTTGCATGTCAAGACCCTCTAATATGCAGCTCTAGCATTATTCAATCCAAAGGGCATGACTGTGCAGTAGTATATACCAATTGACATCTTAAATGATGTGCTTCTCATCTTCAGGAGCCATCTTGATTTGATTATATCCTGATGATCTATCCATAAATGAGAACATGTCATAGTTGGAAGTATTGTTTACTAGTAATTTTGATATTGAAAGCAAAAAATCATCTTTTGGGCATGCTTTGTTCAGATATCGAAAATCAAAGCAGATACATATTTGACCAATTTTCTTTCTCACTAGAATAATGTTGGCTATCCAATATGTATACTTTTATTCTCAGATAAAGCCTGCTTCGATCAGCTTCTTAGTTTCTGTAATTACTTGTTCTTTAATCTCCAACCTCATTCGCCTAGGAGCTTGCTTAACAGGTGTTGGATTTGCCTTGATGGCTAGTTTATGAACTTCCACATCAGGCGATAAGCCTAGCATTTCAGAGTATGTCCAAGCAAAGTAGTTCCTGAATTCACATAGTAGAGCTTTCATTTCTTCAACCTTTTTATCAAGAAGAAGGGCACTGATGAAAATTGGGCGAGGATCATCAACTGTTCCCAAGTTGATTTCCTTCTACTCATCCATGGTAGTTGATTGTCCACCATCTTCAAGCTCTTCAGGTGCTAGCTTGGCTTCTACCTCCTCATCATTTGTAAGATTGACTTCATGAGGATCATTTTCATATTCGGTCTCAATGTCAATCTCTTCTTTTGTTATCGCATAATAGGTTTTTCTTCGATGATGTTTACGTCAAATATATCCAAGACCTTTGGATTTATGATTATCACACTTTCGCGAGGTCTGTGGTATTTTTAGACCCCAAAGGGTATCAAAAAAGTGAGCTCACCATTTGTCTATTCCAATATCGACCCCCCAAATTTGTGCATCATCTTGCAAATCTTTAGAGGATAATTTTTTGGCATTCTTGTGAGAACCATATCATTAGATTCATCAAATTGCATGAGCCAATCAAAATCTTGGTGATAGCACTCCTTAGACTTGTAAAATAAAATTCCACTTTCATTACTTCTAGGCAAAAGAGGCACGTAGAAAGTCTTTAACTCTTCAACAATGTGGACTTCACGTGAATTATTTTCTTTGAAGTGTTGTAAAGGAACCGACACGATCACTAATGATTCTTCTGATATCAATAGATCTACCATCCTTCTTGAAGAGATACATTGAACTTCACTTTCATAGGTAGGTTCAGAATCATACTTAGGATCTAGGTATTCCATAATTTTCTTTCCTTTCACCAGAGACTTGTTTACTCCCTTGGGTCCGATAGAAGAATCATCATCTTCTTCTTCTGTGTCACTGCCCAGATCAGGGACTAGCCTTTTCAACCTATGTGATGCACTAGCTACTTTAGAAAGAGTCAGCGTCGCCTTCTTTCTTCCTTTTTCCTTCTTCACTTCTTTGTGTTATTTTGCAACCATTGAGGTAGAAGCTTTGGATTGTTGAGGCTTGGGCTCCTTCAATAAATATTATTTTACATCTTCATAGATTTTAGCTTCATGGACTGCAAATGGTTGAAGGTTGCCAAAAATTCTATGTTCTTCCATGTCTCTTATGTATTTCATGCATTAATCCAAAGTAGATAGGACTATTTTGTACTCATGTAGCTAGGGATGCCCCAA
The DNA here is from genome assembly GCA_021442155.1 of Cymbidium sinense. Taxonomy (NCBI): domain Eukaryota; kingdom Viridiplantae; phylum Streptophyta; class Magnoliopsida; order Asparagales; family Orchidaceae; genus Cymbidium; species Cymbidium sinense. The sequence continues at coordinate 174,708,627 of CM038221.1, read as the reverse complement.
CAAGGCCCTGAACGTGGTGCTAACATCAATGACATAGAATTTGGCTTTTGTGTGAAGTTCTACGAGTCTTAGTGGTGAGTTAAAAGATCCGAGCAACTTTTACCCTTTTTCATTGAAGCTGTGGATCATTAATTTGTCCCATCATAGATGTTGAACATTAAGGGAAAATCCTCCAATAATTTTAGACTCATGAGATTAATGTATGAACCTGGATCAATTAGAATTTGATTGATTATGACACCATCGCTCTCCACAGAGATATATAGCGGGCAATTATGTTTTGAAGTCCCGTGCATAAGATCTTCCTCTGAGAAGGTGATCATCAGAAGGTCTTGAGATTGTAATACTTCAGTCATACACCGCTCGGCAAAGTAAGCTTCATATTTCTCTAGATTCTTAAGAGCCTGAAGTAAGGTTTCATGGAGATCCTACGACATCAAAAGGGCCTTATACATACTCAATTATGTAGGGATCTCAAGTTTGACAGGATGTTGTAATCAATTCCTTTATCCATGTTAGACTTCTTCTTTGGATCTTTGGGAATGATATTTTCATTAACTTCTATGTTCTTGTCATTACCTTAATTTAGCATTCCTTTCTTCTGTGATAATGACAACACCTTACCACTACTTAGCTATACTGGGGCTGCTCTATCTGGCTCAGATTCTTCCAAAGAAGTGTCCTCTTCAGAATCACTATTTATGTGTGAGGATTGGATGAAGCCTTCAGAATTACTTCCCAGTTTTATGCCCTTCATCAATGGTGATATTGAAGACTCTGACTCATCTTCCTCCAGAAATCACAAGTCTTCTTCCGAGCTATCCTCTATTTGCTTCACCATCAGGCAAGGCTTGAATGCCACATCATTGGTGATTCTTCTTCTTGGATTATCTTAAAGAAGCAGATTCTGTCGGGGAGTATCCAAGGATGTTGAGATAACCTGACATACTTCTCCAGAAAGAGATTCTTTGTCATCATCTCCGTCATCATCTGTTTCAATGATTTGGAGTCCTGACATGAAATAAACAAGCTTAATTGGTTGTCTTGCTAGTCATTGATATTCTTCAAGATTATTAATAATCTTTTGGATGGTAGATTTCTTCTTTATCTTCTTTTATTTGGCTGGCCTTTTGGGCAGTTTTGGCGAACTCTGAATAGGTTGTTTCTCAGGGCAGGGAACACTAATCACCTTGGACTACTTTTGAAGAGCATAACCTTTTGATGTAGACCCTACTTTTGGTTACAATACTGGTTCAAGCAGTGATTTCCACTTGACACCAGGAACACCATCTAATTGCTTCAGCATATTCACAATTTTTTTTGAGATCGTAGTCTCTTATTTTCCATCCTCAACTGTCTTTTCTTTTGCTTTATCTTTCTGCGGGGGCATTGAAGAGGACGTAACCACCCTAGTAGATTCTTTCTTTGGATAAATAAAAATACTATTGGATAGCATGAATTCACCTCACTTGTATTTTCTTTCTAGCTAATCCTTGAATACAAAGCAATCTTCTATTGGGTGGCTAACTACCCAATGATATGGATAGTTTGGGTTATCAGTTCATCCTGACTCTTCAGGTCTTTTACATTATGGAAACTCCAACCCTACCTTGAGTGCTTGCCGAAATAGTTTGGTCACACTTTTCCTTTTGAATGAATATTCCTTGTTCATCTTCTCCTTAAGAGATGGACTCATTCGATCATCATCTCTTAATGATTGCCTTTGGGTGGTCACCATTACCTGGGAAAGTTCTTGGTTTGTCATTGCTTCCAAGAATTAATTTTGATTGAGAATTGAAGGGTTGTTTAACTTTCTCTTCAAAATAGATAGGTTGTTTCCCCTTATCTACATTGTAAGTTACCCTCGCTCCTCTATTTAAATTATATAAAGTAGTATGAGATTCACTCTTCCTTAATTCTGGGAACTTCCCTTTCATTGTTTTGTCTGGATGACCATCAGTTTTAGAAATATTCAACTTTTCAAATTTCACCACCCGACCAAGTAGTTCTTGAAAGGTGGTGATGGAAGCCATACATAAATAGGGCACCATTTTATCACAATATTGCCCATTAAGAACTGAATTGCGTGTTCTCTTCCACCTATTGCTCACACTTCATGCTCATGTTGTGCAGCGAGTTATGTATTTAGTGACTGACTCGTCCTTCTTTCTCTTCTCTAGGGTGAGGTCAGCTATTGTAGTCTTTCTAACTACTCTAGCAAATCTTTTGATAAACATTGCCTCCAGCTCGACGAATATCTTAATTGAGTCATTTGGAAACTCCGCGTACCATTCGAAAGTAGTTGAAGTTAAACTACTAATGAACTGGTAGAACAATAGTGTGACATTAACCCCAGTATTACCACAAGTTACTTTGAATTGTGCTAAGTGCTGCCTGGGGTTATCGTTGCCATCAAATGAATGGAATTTTGGCACTGAGTAACCTTTAGGATACGACACCTGGTCATATTTTGCAGGATATGGGCAACCTCTGTTCAACAGTTTCTCTACCTGTTCTGCAACTATGACAGCTTTAATCTTTTTACTTATAATAGTTTCAAATTGTACAGCTGTCACTGGCTCGGATGTGCTCACTATTTGTTGGAGAATGGGTGGAGCAGTCAATTGATTGACTTCATTTCTACCATTATGAACACTTTGTGCTCCAGAGGTTTATGGCACTTGCTTAACTGGTGGATTGATGGGCGCAGTGTTGGTTATTTGGTGATTGATAAGAGGAACTGGTGTCGACACTACGGTAGTGTTCCTCTGCATTATTTGCTTTGCACTTGAGTAAGTGTAGCAATGTTGGCGAATAGCATGTTATCTTCTTCTTATTTTGGTTTCTCTTCTTTCTAATCACTTGAGGAGGAACTAAAAGGTTCTGCTTCTATTTAATCTGGTGCCAATTCTTTGATGTGGATAGAAGGTGCAACTCCATGATGCATGGATCAGTACTATCGTACACCAAATGATTCTCTAATGTGTTGTGCCATATACACCACCTCTACCCCCATGGTGTCTTCTTCTTCTTCTTTACCTTCTTCTTTTTATAGCCTTATCTCTGATTGATGTCTCCATATAATTTCAAGCTCAGAGTGTGGGATGAATGTCTTCTCAATCATGGGGATACGATCAAAATCAAGGGAAGATAATTTAGGTTGGTGATGGGGTTCCCTAGAGGATTCTCCAGGGCATCGTCCACCACGAGCCTCATTAATTATAACATTCTTTTTAGGAACCCATTCCTGTTGGGCCCTATCATCAGCAGATCTCCTGATATGAAAACTAGATGTCACACCTTTTTTTCTTTCAATGGCAGCTTCTTCTTGAGGCTTCGGCCTCCATACTTATTTTCCCTTCTATCAGGACCTTTCGATAGCAGATTCCCAAATGCATGGTTCAGGTGTCATGCCCTGATGTTCACCGTGTAGGGCTTATTTATAATGCTCCGGAGTTCTTATTACTTTTGTTGGTAGCTTTTATAGTAAAGCATTGTTGGTTTCTCTAATAATTGGCCTTTGATATCTTTTCTTCATAAGGCCTTATTCTTTTACAACTTTCAGCACCTTGTGCACTTTAGAGGATAGAGTCTCAAGATGCCTCTTTTATGGGGTTGGAGCTTGGTACCATTGCTCCCAAAATTATTGCTTAATATAACCAATAAAGCTATTCCTTTTCAGCTACTTGAGATATTCAAATTTATTGTGAGTGGGAATACTCACTTCTGGTTCCACAGCTGGTTGTGTAGCAGAGGGGCCAGGTGAGAGCTGATGGGCTCACAACTCAGCATTTTTTCTCTCCTCTGCCTTTTAGTCAGCTTTCCTTCAGATGAGGAAGCTTCAGCATCATGTTGGCCTTTTGTAAAGGGCAATGTAGATAGGAAAGTAGCGTTCAGATGTACTGAAATTGTTTGTCCAGTCATCATTATCTTAATGGATGGAGCTTCAATGCATCCCAACCTTCCAAATATAAAGGCTCTCTTTCGAGGGACCTCAACAGCAGAAGAGATTTAGTGGATTTGGGCTGCTGTATGGGCTGATATGCAAATTATGCATGATTATCTCATGCAGGCCTAACAGTAGTTTGAGCAGTGATCACTGAAAAATCTATGCTACCAAATTGTATAGTAGCTCCAACGTCCCTGGTGTTGATGACAACATTAGCCAGATGGATGTTGGCTCCACAGCTCAGCTGCACAGTGAAGGGTGTGTTCTAAAGATCCATTTGTAAAATGAAAGATGGGGATTAGTAATTAGTAATTGATATATCATTCCACACTTTCATTAGGCAGAGATATAATTGAACAAACATGATAAAATATGAAAACAAGTTATACATAAAATCTTGAAAATTTTAGAATTATGTTAATTATTAAAGAATTTTGAATTTCAATGAATTTAATTTTATAAATAACTTGCAAATTTTAATTTCATTATACTCTGCTACTACTATAGCTTTGATTCCACTAGCCAAAGATGGAAAGAGAAACCTATCCCTAGTGGAGTCGCCAGAAATCTGTGGGCTCTGATAATTTTCCACTGACCTCTTCGATGAAAAGGGTGATTTAAGTGTCAGTGTAATTTTTAGAAGGTAGATGGAATAGTAGATAAAATACTACCCATAGATTTCACCCTCATTTTGCGTTCCAAGTTTCCTATAGGCGCAAACACCTATAGTTAATTACCCCTCCCAATGCTGAGAAAGAACTTTTGATTAAGGCAAGTCATTGTCACTTAGTGTATAGCGTATAATAGCAACATGTAGAGTTTTAGAATTTAGATTTATGAAATTCATTATATTTAACTTAAAGAAGATGGTTGGGGGAATGATGATGAGCCCGATCTAGATCACATGGTTCTATCATCCCGGGCTGTCATGGTCCCTAGTCTACTTAGTTAGAGGAGGTAGTCGACCCAACCTGACCAATGGATCCTTATCAGTAAAACATGTGTTATATCATCCAAGAAATCTTTGTAGACCTGGGGTGGTGTTTGTCTAAGGAGACAGGCTTAAGTCTACCTTAGCTAATAAAGGGCTTTTTGCCTTACTAAGTATGCCCTATGATTCACAACTCAAAGGGTAGAGCCATTAAGGAGCATACGAGATATAGTCATGACCATGATATAGTGGGGTCATTTGGTGACAACCACCCAGTCAGAGGACTCTGGTCGTGACTGCATCATGTGAAGCCTACTGGCCAAGCCATGCAGGCAGAGAACATGGGCCATATGCTTATTTACATGAGATTGTTTGAGAGTAAACATAGTTGTGTATTTGATTTGACTTTGGTGCCTTTGTGAGCTAGGGTTTTCTTGATTTGTCACCTCCGCCAAGAAATTGTGGAAGGTGAATTGGATTTTTAGCTTTAAGTTTTTAATATTGAATTTCATTTAGACATTTATAGCTCAATTATGGAAAAGTAAAGCAGGGTTTATTTTAAACTGAGTTCATTAAGTTCCCAACAGGGGCAAGCCCCCATAATTAATTATATCTTAAGGGACGGGATCCCTTAGAAGAACTCTCGATTAAAGTAAATGATCATTATCTTTGAAGATTTTAATAGGAAAAGACTATTAATCGATTGGTTTGTGTTTGAAGATCAAATGTGATTGATCAAAAGAGGGAGTTATTATCAAAGCCAAAATGGAAGATAAGTAGGAGATGCCCATGATGTTAGGAAACCTAGTGAGCATCTCAAAATATCCTATAGTTGGGCTTTACATTTTAGAAATTGATTTAGTTTATTTAGGTTGCATTTTTCAGTAGAAATTTAGGACTTAAGATTTCTTAACACAAGATTAAGAAAATGCCTAAGAGGGGAGGAATTTTGCTTATGGCCTGCATAGGGGAGAAGCAACCTCAAAACCTAAATCTAGGGAGCTTCAGCGAGGGCCGAAAGCACAACCTAAATCTATGGTGAAAATAGGTAATTGATTTTCCTCCACAAGAGATGACAAATCACCCGACAGTTTGGACTTACAATCGCCTGGGGGTGGCCGCTAACTAACTCCTCCTATAATTTTAAATACATGTAGGCAAGGGTTTATGCTTATGCAAGATAGCTAGGCTGTTATTTACTTAGAAAGAGACTAAGTCCTTAAACTCACTCCCTAAAGAGACTAGATCATGTAAAGGGAATGCTTCAAGTGACCTAAATCTAATGCAATTCAAATTTCATTTTATTTTTTATTTTGGATAATTATTTGGACTCAGGCTAATAGGATTCATATGACTAATGCATGAGAAAGAAGATTATTGGACAAAATCAATGAGAAGGGAGGAGGTGAGTTTCCACTATGGCTCTCACAGGACAAGCCAAGTTTCTCTGGCAAAAGTGGAAGCCCTCCAATCAAGAGTGAAATAAGATGCATTTGTGCATGATATTACAAAAGAAATGATCATCTAGCTAAGGGGTTGCTAATTCTTTTATCTTAATTTTAAACCTAAGCTTTAAGTGAGATTATGAGTTGTTAAGTTAGGTAAAAGATTTATTTATTTATCCTAAAGAGGTTAATCCACATCTAAACCATACATAAAGCAAGAAAGAAACTAGGAAAAATATGCCACTTAATGCAAAAGCTAAACAAATCATCAATAAATTTACAAAGCTAATTGCAAAATGAATAAGTTTCCATTGTGGTCGGGCACCACCGCACAAACCCGAAAGTATCAAATGTGGGTAGCCGAACTCTACCCTTAAACAACCCAGATTACAAATAAATTAAATTACAATTAAGCAAGGAATTCATTTCTATGGGGGTCTTCAAGCTTCATTTCTTCTTTCTTATTTCTTCTTTGGTTCTTTCTTTTAAATGGTTGGAAGGTGGATGCTCCAAGGCTTCACATGATGCATAAGATAGAATCTTATGATCAATGCTTATCCTAATCCCCATAACAATTATTTCAAAATCTTAATTATACAAATTTTTACATGAAAAGGAAATGTGAAAATCTAGCTAACACCTACAAAACAAAGGTTATCTAAAATAAACCACACAAATCACAAGCATGTATATTGGACTTATCACCCCACACATGGGTGACTAAGTCCACCTGGCCTATGGATTATGCTTAGGAGTATAAATCACCTTTAAGAAAAAGCATTTATATTTTTATTTATGATAACACCTCTTAAGCACAATCCCATACAGAAAAGAATAGTTAGACTAACGACATCCTACCATTCATTCTACGAGCATACACCCTAACATCCAGTCTAAAACACACATCAAAAAATAAAACAAGCATCAAACCATGTACCGACCTAACCTAAGACTAGAAGTGGTGACTTAGGCTAATGTTTGTGCTTTGAAGGTTTGTGTGGTATGCTTAGATAGGGCTTTAGGTTCAAATTTTTTAAGTGTGAAGAAGATGTTCAACTTAGAGGAGGGTTTCATTTAAGTTGTTTAATTATTTTGGGTTGATATTTATTTCATATTTTGATTTGGTTTAAGTGGATCCTATAATTAATTACTAAGTTATGAAGAGAGTGAAATAGAAGAGGACTTCTCTTTCCTTCCATAACCTAAGTAATTTCCAAGGTAGATTCATAATTTAGTTTTATTTAGGTGAATGTTTTTATTAAATCTTTTAATTAATCCTAAGTTTAGATAAAATCTAAACAAACCTATTAAAAAAGAAAGACATTTTTAAGATTAAATAAAATGAATCAAAATTCACCTAACACACATTACTTCATTTCTTTCTCAACATATATAACATGAATATGGATGGACCCTAAGCATATCTATACATGCAAATGAGAGTGTGTAACACACTTTATGATGCATGCTAAGTAATCCATTTAAGAAAATTTAGAAGTTGAATATGGATGATTTTTTTCTTAAGTAGAAAAGGTTTTCCTTATCCAAAATTTCACAGACACACATAAAAGTAAGAAAGGCATAAGTGAGTATAGCGCCATTGTTAACCAAAGGTGTAAGGTATAAGACCTAATTAGGGCTACTTAAAGCCTTGCAACCTCGAGGTTGTTCAGACTAATATACCACTTTCCTTAAATACAAATATATGTATAAAAGAAATAAAATAGAAAAAGGAGAATGCAAAAAAAAAGTTTAATGGATTCATTTTTGTTTATGCAATTTATGTATGCAAATATAGGCAACCTTTCTTAGGTGATAATAAAAGGATGAATAGGATATGGAATTAAGTAAGTGTTGGGTTCTTTTCAAATGAACCCTACATCTTACCAACTCTTATTCAAAGCTATGCTAACATAAGAAAGAAAGGAAACCTATGCTAAGCACACCTTTATAATCTAACACATGCAAGCTTATAATTAAAGTATAAGTAGCACACTTTCAGATTTGGTATTTGATTTATGTATTTTGAAAATAATTTAAATTTAGTAGTGATAATAGCCACTCATATTTCTACTTTAGCCAACACATGCAAATTTAACATAAATTAAATAATTTCATTTTAAAATTTGAATTTCAAAACTATGAATGCATGAAATCACATGGCATACAATTTAACATGTTGGGGAAAGATCCAAAGAAATGAAAGTATGTAAACAAACTTACTTCATTTAAATCCTAAAGACAATCTTATAGAATAAGAAAATTTAGAATAAATCAAAGTGAATTCAAAGTATTTTTTGCTTAGTTTGATGTTTTATTTAATTTTGAAAAGGCGAAATGAGTTTGTTGTTCCTAACCCATTCCTACATATGTTTGATATTTTTGTTTAGTTTAGTTAGATAATTAAATCCATTTTTATGCATTAATTAGGTTAGGGTATGAATTAAGTAACTTAATTAACCCTTCCCTACACCACCTTAGAAGAATTAACTAAATAATTATGAGCCAATGAGATGACATAAAACCCACAAAGAATTTAAAATTTCAATGCACCTAATAATGAAAAGGCCTAATGCCAATTAAAAGTTAATTAAGCTTAGAGGTTTATCTTAAGTAATTTCAAAATACCCTTTCACACATGTGAATTGGATTTTGATTTCTTTAGTTGAACTTAGGCTATTAAACACCTAAGCATCTACCCAAAGTAGATTAATTAAGCTATATAACTTTTTATAATTTTTTAGAAATTGATTAAGAGGATAATTAATGAATTAACCCTTAATTAAGAAGAGATTAAGGAGAGAAAAGGGGGTTTAGGGAATAGCTTAGGGGAAATGCCCTAAAAATATTCCATAAACCTCCTACTTACTGGATATGACCTTAATCAACTCTAATCATAGGTTAAAATTATTAATCATACCCTAATTATGCTTAATTATATAAGAAGGATAATTAAGAAAACCATATAAAATTATTCTAATCAAGCCTTCAATAAATCCCAAAAAAATTAGGAGAGGTAGAAGTCATTCCCTAAAACTTACCCAATAAATTTGGGTTTAATCAGAGGACTAATTAAAAAGTAATTAGCAAAATATAATTTCTAATAAAACTCAAATTTAGAGAAAATCATAATTCAAAACCCATCAAAATTAATTTTAAAACCTTCTAGGTTTAATTATCTATCCATAGGATTTTATTTCACCTTTTTTTGAATTTTCTATGAGGAGTTATGAATTTTGGATGGTTCTTGAATTAATTAGAAATTAACTAAGCATTTTTGATTAATCATCCCTGGCTCACAACGCGACGCGTGGTGGCGGCGGTCAGTGCGCTTTACATGTGTCGCATCGTGAGGGGGTCACTTAAGTTATCACCTCATGGGCGGCGGCGATAGTGCACATGCTTTAATCCTCTACCTTCTGATCAATGATTGAACGACTAAAGTTCTCCCCGCATTTAAATCTGATAAATGGATATCTAAACATGGTGAATAATCTCAACCGTCCATCTAAAATGCGTGAATGGACGGTTGAGATCATCCAAATTCTTCTCTTTGATCAATAGAGATCGTCCAAGATCAAGGGGAAGATCCAAGTTAGATCTAGCATGGAATCAAACCAAATTCAACCCACACAATCTAAAGATAGAGATCGACAAATCCAATGAAAAAAAATTGATGGGGTGAAAATTTCTTTCATAAAGCTCCACACCACATTGAGTTTAATGATCGAAAAATCCCATACCTTGTCAGAGGTGATCACCGACACTCGATTCCCTTGGAGAAGCTTTGTCTGGTTGAGATGAAGCCTTTTTGAGAGTATGAGTACTTGAGGTTGAGTAGATCAATGTGAGGACCAACTCCTCCTTGCTTGAGCTTTGGCTATGCTCCAATTTTACTCTTCCTTACTGTGGGAACTCCAATAGAAGTTTAGGTGCACTCAACTTAGCTCCTAGATGAAGTGTGAAAGAGTAATTGGAAGGAAATGAAGTGTGGAAGAAGTTGGTAATTCACTCTACCTCCCGTATTCAAAAGTCGAGAAAAGGAAAATGGGAAGAGCTCTAGGAGGCTTAGGATCAATCTCCAATGGATCCTTTGGATTCTTATCCTTTCAATCGACCTTGAGTGAGTGAATGAAAATAGAAGTGAATTAGGGGGAGTATATCTCCCCCTTGAAGGATCGGAAGACCGACAATAGACATGCCATTTTGATCCAATTGATCATAGGTTGAGGGTTGTTTGATCAGTTAGGAGTGTGCACATGGTCGATTTGAGCCAAGGAGTGGATTGCCAACACCCCATGTGTTTTAATTTGAGCTTGAGAGGATGTTTGAATTTTTAATTTTTGACCATAGGGTCAGGTTTGGTCTAGGGACCAAATGAGCTGACCCAAACCCATTGGGTTGGGTGCACCACTCATCACTAAGTCCCCTTGAGCTTTTAGGAAAGCCTCAAGTGAATGTGAAGAGGGTATGAGCAAATTACCCATGGGTTAGGCCAAAATTTTTTCTATGGCCTAGGGGTAGGATGGTCATTTTGCTATTTTTTCACTTTTGACATTTTAGGTATGTGGAGAAACTAGGTTTGGCCAAGTTTCATGAGATTTGGAATTCATTTGATAGGGTTTGGCTCATGTTGACCCATTTAGGTCAAAATAGGTCAACTTGAGTCAAGTTGACCAATAGGTCAAATTGGGCCAAAAAAAGGGTTGAGTCAAGTTCATATGACCATTTGAAATGTTTTGGTGGCTTTGGTTTGATTCAATTTGATATTTATTTTTGGCTCATATGACTTCATTTAGGTCAAATGGGTCAAGTTGACCAATTTGACCCATTTGACCTATTTGTGGTAGGTCAAGGATAGGTTTAGGTTAGGTTAGTCATATGGAGTGGATTGGTGTCTTTATTTTCAATTAATTTGGGTTAAGTTCAATTTTGGCTCAACATGACTCCTTTAGGTCATGTTGGGTCTAAGGACAATTGGGCTAGGTTGGGTCTAGTTGGCCAATTGAGGCTTTGGTCAAGTTCCACAAGTGATTTGGAATGGACTTGACCCATTAGTTTCAATCAATTTGGCTTAGATCAAGTTTTGACATATTTTGACCCGTTAGGTCAAAATGGGTCAACTTGGGTCAAGTTGACTAATTGGGCTAGGTTAGGCTCAAATGTTGGCTTGGTCAAGTTAAAACATAGGTCATGAGTGAACTTTGATCAATGGTTTCAATCAATTTGGCCTATGATGAAATTTGGCTATGTAAGATTCCATTCTAGGTTAAGTGTTGACTTGGTTTGACCCAATTTGATTGATTGATCATCCCATGATGATTGTTGTTCATGATGAGAGACAAATATGAGTTTGGTTCAATCCAATTTGGTTAGGATCAAAATTTGGCTCATAAGGGTACTTTAGGTCACTTTGGGTCAAGTGAGCCTAAGTGGGTCAAATGGCTTGGTCAAAGATTGATTTGAAGTTGATTGATCTTGTGTATGGACTTATGATTGAAATATAAATCCATTTACAAGTGGTTTAAAGTCAAATGAGTTTTGATCCATTTGAAAATTTCATATTCAAAGGAAAAACATGAAAGGATTTTGGGTTTGATTTTTGAACTAGGTTTTGATTGACTGATTGAAGTTTGGATTTATGAATGAGCTCATTATTGTAGGGTTGATTGAACCATGAGAGAAAATCAAGAGTTTGGCTTGATTTGAAAGTGATTTGGCTAAGTTCAAGATTTTGACTTGAAGGGCTTAGATTGGGTTTTGATTTTTGGAATAGGTTTTGATTGTTTGAATTTATATTTCATATATATATGTGAATATAAATAAGAATATAAATGGATCATGAGAAAATTTTCAAGGATTTGAAGTGATTTAATAATGGTTTAGGTTAAATCCATTAAAGGGAATTTAAAGGATTTAAGAAAATTTATAAATTGAAATTTAATTTTTGAATTGGATTGATTGATTTATATTTATATTTCATTTTTATATGAGAATATAAATGAGAATATAAATAAGGTTTGAGAAAATCCCATGAGTTTGAAATGGTTTGATCAAGATTTAGGTTAAATCCATTAAAGGGAATTTAAAGGATTTAAAGGAATTTTAAATTGGGATTTAATTTTTGAATTGGATTTGATTGATTTATATTTATATTTCATTTATATATGTGAATATAAAAGAGAATATAAATAAGTTTTGAGAAAATCCCAAGAATTTGAATAGGTTTGATCATGATTTAGATTAAATCCATTAAAGGGAATTTAAAGGATTTAAAGAGATTTTAAATTTGAATTTAATTTTTGAATTGGATTTGATTGATTTATATTTATATTTCATTTATATATGTGAATATAAATGAGAATATAAATAAGTTTTGAGAAAATCCCAACGGTTTGAGTAGGTTTGATCAAGATTTAGGTTAAATCCATTAAAAGGAATTTCATGAATTGATTTTGAATTTTGATTTGATGGGTTTGAATTTATATTTCATTTATATATGTGCATATAAATGAGAATATAAATGAGGTATGAGAAAATCTCAAAGGTTTGAATTTGTTTGAATCATGATTTTGGTTAAGTCCTTAAGGGAAAATGAAGGACTTAAGATAAATTTAGACTTAGGAATGTTTGATGGATTTTGATCATGGGTTTCAATCATAGATTTCAATCATGGATTTCAATCATGGATTTAAATCATGTAATTGATTTGAGTTTGGAGAAAATTAGATAGATTTGATTTGTAGTTTGACTTGAAAGAAGGAAAGTGATGAATGGTTTAAGCTAAGGATAGGTAATTTTCCTAATACCCCTAAGGAATGACCTAATCCTATGACTAACTCTTCTAAGTCTTCTAGAGCTAGGTTTGAGTGTCCACCTAATCACTAGATGTGTCTTAAGACTAAGGATATCTTAAAGTCTAAGAGGAGTCTTATGTCTAAGATGGAGGGGTTGAGAGCTCATTCTAAAAATGAGGTCAACAAGAGTGCCCAATAGGTGTGGTGTGATTGACAAGGAACACATATTGTTGGCCATGATCAACAACACCGAAAGATCATAAGCACTGACAAAAATAATCTATCCTTAACCCAAGAAAAAGAAAGAATCCAGAACTTATTACAATGTGGGTCTTCTTATGTCCAAGACATAAGAGAGGGAAGAATCCACTAAGGGATAGAGTGTGAACCTTCCACTAGGGAAGCAGGTTCAAGTCATCCACAAGGGGATAAGAGGTTTGTTTTGATTTGAGTCTCATTAAAGAGAAATTTGATTTGTTCCACCGGGGAAGAGGGTTGAATTTATTTTAATTTTGTTAGGTTTAGATTTTGAGGTGAACCCTGTTGGTTTGCAATGGGTTGTACTCAATAGGAGCCATGGAGGCCAAGACTTAATTTATATTTACTAATCCAAAGGGGTTGTCTACTAAACACATAGTAGGACTAACCAACCAAGGGAAAATGCCTTTTGGTATACAACAACCAAGTTAGGAAGAAAGCACAAGGACTCACATCATCTAAAATAAGAGGCCCGGGCAATGGTTGGCAAACAATTGAACCCAACTAGATTATTGAGTGAATGCCGGGGACTTAAATCACTCAAGAATAGTCAAGATTGATTTCATTTTAAATTTGTTTATTTATTTACGATGGATCCCATAAGTTTGCGATGAAATGTACTGAGTAGGGGTCAAGGAAGCCTAGACCTAACTCAGATTTATCAATTCAAAGGGAGTAGTCTACCAACCACAAGGTAGGACCATCCAACAAAGGGGAATGCCTTTTGGTATATAATGGCCAAGTATTAAGAAGAAAGAATGGGGACTCACATCTTCTAGAAATAAAGAACCATTAGGGTGATCAGTTGCTTTGGGCAACAAATCGAACCCAACCTAAGGATGACTATTGAGTGAATGACACTAGGGGACTTAAATCAGCTCAAGAATAGTCAAGATTAATTTTCAATTTTTAATTTTGTTTTGGTGGATTCCATCGATTTATGATGGATCATATTGAGAAGGAGCTTATAGAAGCCTAGAACTATCTTTGATTCACTAAACCAAATTGACTAGCTTCCCAACCGATGGGAGAACTATCTGACCAAAGGAGTGCCTTTCAGTTTATAATGATCAATTGAAGGGAAGAAAGCTCGAGGACTCACATGTTCCACTAGAAAAGACCACTGGGGTGATCGGTTGCTTTAGGCAACAAATTGAACCTGGCCTGAGGCTATCCGTCGATTTGCAATAATCATGCTAGAAAGAACGCATCATAGTCTTATATCTTTCAAAGCAGAATGACTGCCACGGTAACCTGCTTATGGCAAAATAGATTGAACCCTACCTAAGGGCGACTATGGAGTGAGTACCGACTTGGGGATTTATCCCAACTAAGGTAGTTAGACAATTCCTATAGGGAGTTCTGTTGACACTGCCCTAAAGATAGGATGCCTGCTTGGGAGAAGGGCCCCTTTAGAGGTTTGAAATCCTAATCCACAAGCGAATTAATTTTGTTTATTTTGTTTGTTTATCGTGGAACTTATTAGTTTGCGAGGGATTATACTGAGAAGGAGCTTATATCAGCCTAGACCTATCTCAGATTTACTAAATCAAGAGAAAATCTACGCATCCGCTGAATAAATTTTCCAACCACAGGGGTAGCTACTAGGAAAGGGGGATTGTCCAATCCGAAAGTAACCTGGGTAGTGTCTAAATGGGGTCACAAAGGACTTGATCCAAATAGAGTGCCCATAGGGGATGTGGTCAGTAAGGGCTTAATCCAACACCCTGGAGAAGATGACATGGCTAGTCATATATCCAATAAGCATTCGGTGTCCAACTCAAGGAGAAAATACGGGACTCATGCTCCAGAGTGGTGTAACCAAGGTGACTCTTGTCAATACGATCAACCAACCTAAGGTGCCCATCGGTTTTAATCGACTTAGAAAGCTGGGACTCACATCCTTATGTAACTAATTGTTGGGATATCTATCTTGACTCAGTTTCTATCCAACCTAAACTTTAGTGAATGCCACTAGGGGACTTATATCAGCTCAAAAGTAGTTAAGAGGAAAGGAGCCCCTGGGGGACTTATCCTGAACCTCAAATATACTCAACCTAGTTAGTACATGATGTCTAGTTCAAGAAGAAAGCACAGGGACTCACATATTCTTAAGCAAAGTCAACATGAGGTAGTTTACTGGCTGGACAGTGAAGACTACCATATCAACAAGGTACTCATTGGTTTGCAATGGTCAAGTTAGGAAGAAAGCACTGGGACTCACATATTCTAGAAATAAGAAATCATTGGGCTGATCAGTTGCTTTGGGAAACACATCGAACCTGACCTAGGGCTGACCATTGAGTGAATGCTACTGGGGGACCTAAATCAGCTCAAGAATACCCAAGATTAATTTTTATTTTTTTAATTTTGTTTTGGTGGATTATGTCAGCTTGTGATGGATCATATTGAGAAAGAGCTTATAAAAACTTAGAGCTATCTCAAATTCATTGAACCAAATGGAGTAGTGTCTCGGTTGATGGGAGAACTATTTGACCAAAGGAGTGCCTTTCGATTTGTAATGATCAATTGAAGGGAAGAAAGCTCAGGGACTCACATCTTTGACTAGAAAAGACCACTGGGGTGATCAGTTGCTTTGGGCAATAAATTGAACCAGACTTGAGGCTGCCCATTAGTTTGTGACAATCATACTAGAAAGAATGTGTCATAGTCTTATATCTTTAAAAGCGAATGACTGCAGGGGTAACCTACTTGTGGCAAAATAGATTGAACCTGGCCTAAGGATGACTGAGGAGTGAGTATCAACCTGGGGATTTATCTCAACTTAGATAGTCAAGCAATTCCTATAGGGAGTTCTATTGACACTGCCGTAAAGATAGGATGCCTGCTTGGGAGAAGGGGCCCTTTGGAGGCTTAAAATACTAATCCACAAGAAAATTAATTTTGTTTGTTTTGTGCATGTTTTAAAAGGAATAGGATGCCTCTGGGGGACTCTTACACCTACCTTGAAACACATTGGGGAATTATGGAATGATTCCATGAATGGAAACAAGGATTCCCACTAAGAAAAGATGTCGCTTGTGTTCTCTCACACCTAACTTAGTTATGCTAATCAAAATAGGATGCCTCTCAGGTTTTTTCACACCTATTCTAATAGCTTCTGGAGATTATATTTATGTTGTGAAAGAGGGATAGGATGCCACTAGGGGACTCTTACACCTACCCTAAACACGTCATGCTGGATTCACAAGACAAGCAAACAACCCTTCAAAAGAAGAGAATATTTGATGAATGGAATCATATTTTGTTCTTTTTATTAATGAATTCTTTTCAAACATGATTTATTTCATGGGTAATATTTTTTTAGGTAGAGCCCATTAATTGGAAGCATCGGGTGTTCCCCTTTATAATCAATAAGATGATAAGATCCTCCTTGGTAGGCCTTCTCTATGACATAGGGGCCTTCAAACTTGCCTCCCATCTTTCGATGAGCAACAATTGGTCTCCTTAGGACTAACACAAGTTCTCATACTCAAAAAGACCTAAGGCAGACCAACTTGTTGTGAGATTGAATCATTTTGGCCCTATACAACTCGAGATTTTGGCACCCGTAGGCGACTTTCCTCCAAACCTTCGAGCTCTTCTAACCACAACTTTGCATTCTACTCTACAGTGATCTTGTTACCTAATGCTATCCTTAGTGATGAAAGTTGAACTTCTAAAGGAAGAATGGCTTTAAACCCATACACTAAGGAAAATAGGGTATACTAAGTTGGAGTTTAGTATGTGGTGTGGTATGCCCACAAAGCTTCAACTAACTACTCGATCCACTATCAGTTGTTGTCATCAAGAGTCTTCTTCAGTATATAGATGAGAGTTTTATTGAACGCTTCTGCTAAGTCATTAGCTATGTGGTAGTAGATGGTGGAGTATATCTAATCTATACTTATCTTTTGGCGAAGCTATTGATTTTCATGCTTTTGAATGTAGTACCATTATTATATATAATTCATCGAGGCACTCTAAACCTATATACGATATGGTTCTTGAAAAATTGAAGCTCATGGTGAGCTGTGACCTCTCTGAATGGGATGGTTTTCGCTCACTTGGAAAAATAGTTGGTAGTAACTAAGATGAACCGATGCCCCTTGGAAGAAGGAGAATCGATTAGACCTACAATGTCAGTACCCCAACACTCAAATGGCCATGAAGCCAATGTAGGGTGTAGAATGTTGGGTGGTTGGTGGAGGACCACACCGTGCACCTGACATTGATGACATCTCCTAGCTACTTCCATGCAATCTGTGATCATAGAAGGACAGTAGTATCCAAGTATTTTGATTATCATCTTCATCTTTGGACCAGATTGATGCGCTCCACATATACCTGAGTGTACCTCAGTTAAAATGCCATCAGCTTTGTGTTTGTCTAAATAAAGTAACCACATTTGGTCAAAGGACCGTCGGTACAAGGTTCCATCAACAAAAGCATAGGAGAGAGCTCTCTGTTTCACCAGATGGGTATGTGATTTTTCTTGAGGTAGTTTGTCAGTGTTCAAGTAATCTATGAATAGTTTCCTTCAATCCAGCTCCTTGTCCATTTAGGCAATGACAACCTCCCCTTCAAGAGAAAGTCTCTCAATGAGTTCAACATAAATAAGGGATATGACTTGTCTATTTTGGACCCTTATTGAAATGGACTCATCTTCCGGACATGCCAACTCTTTGGCAAGTTTGGCCAAGGCATCTGCTATTTTCTCTGGGAACCTTGGAGATGTGACAAATAATGAAACAACTTCATGGTATAGTAATGACGAAGCTTTGAGAACCTAGGACGATCGGTTGATGACCATTGAGAATCTCCAAAGATGTTGATGCTCTTGACGTTGATAGTGATGACTAACTCCAGATTGAAAATTAAAGCCTCATACTCAGCTTCATTGTTGGTGCAGGGGTTGGAAAGATAGTATGAGAATTCATCACATCGCAGTTTGGAGTTAGAAGAACTATTCCTACCCCTGCCTTTTCTGAGAGAATAAATCATGGTGCTTCACCTTTAAGAAAAGATGCAGCACAATCAAAATACATCTCCCATCAGCAGTTGTTGGCCTCCCCTGAGTTCATGATTTGTTCATCGGGGAGATCACCAGAGTCATCGCAGGGGTGTGCTACTAAGAAATCTCTGACTCTTTTTGAGGGTACAAATGTGATATCAAACTATGAGAGTATCATGAACCAATGAGCCAAAAGTCTGGATAGCGTTGGCCATGTAATGAGGTACTGTAGTGGATTAGTTTGGGAGATCAAGTTCACCTTATGAGAAAGCATGTAGTGTTGTAGCTCTGAGATGCAAAGATCAAAGCTAGACAATGCTTCTCAATAGGTGGATAGTTTGCTTTAGCATGGATCAAATGATGGCTGAGATAGTAGAGTGCACTTTCCTTCTCCTCATCATTGGCTTGAGCCAATTTAGCACCGAGAGAGTTGTCCAATGCAGTAGTGTAAAGGATCAATGGCCTGCCTGAGATAGGGGCTGCTAGAACTGGTGGCTTCACCAAGTACTCTTTGATGTCTTCAAATGCGTGCTGACACTTGTCATCCCACTTGAACTTGACATCCTTTTTATCAAGTGCTGAGAATGGCTTGCATCTTCCTGCAGGTTTGAGTTAAAGCATCTTGGATACGCCAGCCGTCCTTGAAAGGTTTTGAATTGAGTTAAACTCTTAGGAGGTGGCATTTCTAAGATGGCTTTGATCTTTTTAGGATCTATTTCTATTCCTCGATGTCGAACAACAAACCCAAGGAATTTCCCTGAAGATACTCCGAAGGCACACTTCAAGGGATTACTTTTGAGGTTATATTGCCTTAACTGTTAAAAAACTACTCTCAAGTCTAAGAGGTGGTCTTCCTTTTCTAAGCTTTTGATTACCAAATCATCAATGTAGCACACAACCTAATGATGGATGAGTTCGTTGAAGGTCAGAGTCATGGCCCATTGGTATGTAGCACTAGAATTGTTAAGGTCGAAAGGCATGACCCTATAATAAAAGATTCTGATCGGGGTTCGAAAAGCAGTGTTTCTTTCATCTTCAAGAGACATCTTGATTTGGTAATATCCAGATGACCCATCCATGAAGGAGAAGATTGCATGAGATGAGGCAATGTCCACCATTAACTATGATATAGGAAGAGGAAACTCATCCTTAAGACATGCCTTATTTAAGTCCCTAAAATCAACTCAAATGCGAATTTGGTCATTCTTCTTGGGATGACACTTAGTAGATATTTGTCTTCCCTAATGAAACCATCATCGATCAATTTCTTGACTTCAGAAAATGACCTATTGTTCAATTTCTAATTGCATGCATCTAGGAGCTTGCTTAATTAGGGGTAACATTAGGATCTA
Source organism: Cymbidium sinense (assembly GCA_021442155.1). Taxonomy (NCBI): domain Eukaryota; kingdom Viridiplantae; phylum Streptophyta; class Magnoliopsida; order Asparagales; family Orchidaceae; genus Cymbidium; species Cymbidium sinense. The sequence continues at coordinate 174,688,881 of CM038221.1, read as the reverse complement.
TTGCTAGCTTATGGGTCGAATCTCATTTCTTCATAACTCCATACGAAGCAGTCTTTAAACTCAGTTAATAGGCTAACTAAGTCATTGGTTTCTTCTTCATTCAATAATGAAATGATGTATGTCAGGCGAGGATTTTCTTCTGTCCTGAGGTTGATTTGTTGAAGTTTGTTGATTATTGAATGAATTTCTTCTTCAAATTTTGGCGATGCTTGTTTGACTTGGAGATCATCTAAATCATCTGAAGTTCCTAAAAACACATTATCATAAGAGTTGGGGATGTGTGAGAAGAACTTATCAGATTCCAAATGGTTGGTAACAACTAGGCAATAATATTCGTTATCGACTGGACTCACTATGCCGAATCCTAGTCCTGCTCTTGATTATGCTTCCTTGCCTATATTGTTCCATAGCTTTTTGAAGTATTCTGACCTGTGTTTGAACCATGTGTAAGGAATTAAACCTTTATGTATAAGATTTTGAACACAAGGTGAGTAAAAGTCAAAAGGTAATTCCATTAGTTCTTTAAAAGTATCTTCCTCAAGTCCTACATCAAGCTTTGGACTTGAGGATGATGAACCCAAAAAGAACCTCTTTTGCTTCATTTCATTGGAAGACTTAGGGGCTTCCTTAACTACTAAACCTTTAACTTTCTGAGATGTAAGAGAGGTAAGAGCTAAGGTTCCCAACTGCTTCTTAATAGTTTCACATAAATCAGATTTGAATACTTTGCTTTGCTTGGAGGCCTGATCTTCGTCTCTGTCTGTATCAAAAGTCACATCTAATGGAACCCGCTGAAAAAGGTTCGCTGGTATACTAATCACATTGGAATCATCCTTTCGTTGGTCTATGTGAATAGTAGGTACTTATATAAAGCGTAACATGACCTCTGGCTAAAGGCCAACTAGAGTCTCCCACCTCAAAAATGCCTGTTTCTACCTCTTCCTCTGCCTGGTGGAAGTTGAGCCATCCTACCCACATGTTCATATGATGGAATGGAATGGGTGGAATGATATCTTGGATCTACTTCTTCTTCAATTCCCCTTTCTTAAGCACTTGGACTTTTATTTTTCTTTTCATTTTCTTTTATCTTTTCTTTTGCTTCATTTTTTTTCTTTTGGTTTTGCATTTGAATTTTGTCCAAGTTCATGAGAAAGGGTGTTTTGAGGAAGATAGTAAGTCACATCCTCATAAATGTCAACCTCTCTAACTGAAAATGGCTTTTTATCCCCGTTAACACGATACTCAATTCCATCTTTTCTGAACTTGATGCACTAATGAAGGGAGGATGGAATGATCTTATTTTGATATATCCAAGGCCTACCAAGCAAAATAGTGAATGAAGTATTTAAATCAATGATGTAGAACATGACTTCAGTCTTCTAGTCACTTATGTCCAAAGGCAACACTATAGAACCTAAAGCTCGCTCACCTTAATCATTGAATCCTCTCAATATCATCCTATCTCCTCAGAGTGTAGAGATGTCAATCTTCAAATAGGCAAGGGTCTTTAGACTCATAATGTTCACCATGCACTTTTCATGAGAACCACGGAGTTTGAACTTGTCCATGTGATGTAGGGGACATTTGTGCTCTAAATCCCCAAAGAAGGTCATCATGAAGGTGATCCCTTGGGCTTCTTTTTTGCATAATGTCCTCTCAGCTCAAGGTTATGCATATTTTAGGATCAAGGAGAGCTTTGATTAGTGATTCCCTCATCTATTTGGGTAAGATAAGGGCATCATATATGCTTAGCTTAGATGACAATTTTCTTAGATGAGAAAGGATGTTGTAGTACACATTCGGCTGGTCTTCCACAAGCATATCTAATGGTGGAGCATCCTGTGGAAGGGCTTCTCGATCTTTAGTACTAATGACTTATTTCTGTTTATCTTGATGTGTTCCCTTAGGATAGGAAGCCAGAGGAGCCATTGGAGATTGATCATAAGCTTCCTAGAGCTCTTCCCAATTTTCTTTTCTTGGCTTTTGATTAGTGAAAAAATAGGAGATGTAGAGTGAATTTCCAACTTCTTCCACACTTCATTTCCTTCCAATTGCTCTTGCACACTTCATCTAGGAGCTAAGTCGAGTGTACTTAAGCTTCTATTAGAGTTCCCATAGCAAGGAAGAGTCCAATTGGATCAAAGTCGAAGCTCAAGCAAGAAGGAGTTGGTCCATACATTGATATACTCAACCTCAAGTGCTCATAGTCTTAGCAAGGCTTCATCTCAACCAGATGAAGCTTCTCCAAGGGAATCAAGCATCGATGATCACCTCCGATGTGGTATGGGATTTTTTGACCATTAAACTCAATGTGGTGTGGAGCTTTGTGAAAGAAATTTTCACCCCATCAATTTTTACCATTGGATTTGCCGCTCTCTGTCTTTAGATGGTATGGGTTGAATTTAGTTTGATTATATGCTAGATCTAGCTTGGATCTTCCCCTTAATCATGGACAGTCTCTATTGATCAATGGGAAGAACTTGGATGATCTCAGCCGTCCATCCGAGCATTTTAGATGGACGAATGACATTATTCGACACATTTATTTAAAAGATGAGGAGATCCTTAACCGTCTGATCTTTGATCGGACGACAAGGATTAAAGCGTGCGCCACCGCCGCCGCCCATAAGGTGACGACTTAAGTGACCCCTTCACGGTGCGATGCGTGTAAAGCGTGCTGACCGCCGCTGCCACTCGTCGCGCCTTGAGCTAGGGATTACTTAGGCTAAGTAATTTCTAATTAATTCAGGAACTTTCCAAAATTTATAACTCCTTATAGAAAATTCAAGAAAATGTGAAATAAAATCCTATGGATAGATAATTAAACTCAAAACATTTTAAAATTAATTTTGATGGGTTTTGAATTATGATTTTCTCTTAATTTGGGTTTTATTAGAAAGCGTATTTTGTTAATTACTCTTTGATTAGGCCTCTGATCAATCCCAAATTTCTTAGGTAAGTTTTAGGGGATGACGTCTACCTCCCCTAGTTTTCTTAGGATTTATTGAAAGCTTGATTAGAATAATTGCATATGGTTTTTTTAATTACCCTTCTTATGTAATTAAGCATAATTAGGGTATGATTAGTGATTTTAACCTATGATTAGGGTTGATTAAGGTCAGATCCAATAAGTAGGAGATTTATGGAATATTATTTAGGGCATTTCCCCTAAGCTATTCCCTAAACCTCTATTTTCTCTTCTTAATCTCCTCTTAATTAAGGATTAATTCATTAATTATCACATTAATCAATTTCTAAAAAATTCTAAAAAGTTCTAGAACTTAATTAATCTACTTTGGGTAGATGTTTAGGTGTTTAATATCCTAAGTTCAACTAAAAAAAAAATCAAAATCCATTTCATTTGTGTGAAAGGGTACTTTGAAATTACTTCAGCTAAACCCCTTAGTTTAATTAACTTTTAATTGTGAGCCAAATTACATTAGGCCTTTTCATTATTAGGTACATTGCAAATTTAAATTCCTTCTAGGTTTTATGTCATCTCATTTTCTCATAATTATTTAGTTAGTTCTTCTAAGCCGGTATAGGGAAGGGTTAATTAAGTTACTTAATTCATACCCTAACCTAATTAATGCATAAAAATGGATTTAATTATCTAAAAAAATTAAACAAAAATATCAAACATAAGTGGGAATGGGTTAGAAACAGCAAACTCATCTCACCTTTTCAAAATCAAATCAAACTTTAAAAAAAGCAAAAATTACTTTGAATTCACTTTGATTTATTCTAAATTTTCTTATTCTATAATAATGTCTTTAGGATTTAAGTGAAGTGAGTTTGTTTACATACTTTCATTGCTTTGGATCTTTCCCCAACATGTTAAGTTGTATGCCATGTGATTTCATGCATTCATAATTTTGAAATTCAAATTTTAAAATGAAATTGTTTAGTTTATGTTAAATTTGCATCTGTTGGCTAAAGTAGAAATATGAGTGGCTATTATCACTATAAATCCAAATTATTTTTAAAATTCATAAATCAAATACCAAATATGGAAGTGTGCTACTTATACTTTAATTATAAGCTTGCATTTGATAGATTATAAAGGTGCGCTTAGCATAGGTTTCCTTTCATTCTTATGTTAGCATAGCTTTGAATAGGAGTTGGTAAGATATAGGGTTCATTTGAAAAGAACCTAACACTTACTTAATTCCATACCCTATTCATCCCTATGCTATCACCTAAGAAGGGTTGCCTATATTTGCATACATAAACTGCATAAACAAAAATGAGTCCATTAATTTATTTTTATTTTATTTTTTGCATTCTCCTTTTTCTGTTTTATTTCTTTTATACATATGTTTGTATTTAAGGAAAGTGGTATATTAGTCTTGACAACCCTAAGGTTATGAGGCTTTAAGTGGCCCTAAGTAGGTCTTGTATCTTACACCTCTGGTTAACAATGGCGATGTACTCACTTATGCCTTTCTTACTTTCATGTGTGTATGTGAAATTTTGGATAAGGAATACCTTTTCTACTTAAGAAAAAAATATGCATATTCAACTTCTAAATTTTCTTAAATGGATTACTTAGCATGCATCATAAAGTGTGTTAAATACTCTCATTTGCATGTATTGATATGCTTAGGGTCCATCCATATGCATGTTATATATGTTGGGAAAGAAATGAAGTAATGTGTGAATTTTGATTCATTTTATTTAATCTTAAAAATGCCTTTCTTTTTGAATAGGTTTGTTTAGAGTTTATCTAAACTTAGGATTAATTAAAAGATTTAATCAAAACATTTGCCTAAATGAAACTAAAATGTGAATCTACTTTAGAAATTACTTAGGTTAGGGAAGGAAAGAGAAGTCATCTTCTCTTTCCCTCTCTTTATAACTTAATAATTAAATGTATGATCCACTTAAAATCATAGAAGGAGTTAGTTGGTGTCCACCCCTAGGCAATTGTAAGTCCAAACTGTCAGGTGGTTTGACCTATCTTGTGGAGGTAAATCAATTACCCATTTTTGGCTTAGATTTAGGTTGTGCTTTCGGCCCTCACCAAAGCTCCCTAAATTTAGGTTCTGAGGTTGCTTCTCCCCTTTATGGGCCATAAGCATAATTCCTCACCTCTTAGGCATTTCTTTAATCCTAAATTTCTAATGAAAATGCAACCTAAATAAACTAAATCAATTTCTAAAATGTAAAGCCCAACTATAGGATAGTTTGAGATACTCGCTAGGTTTCCTAGTATCGTGAGCATCTCCTACTTATCTTCTATTTTGGCTTCGATAATAACTCTCTCTTTTGATCAATCCCATTTAATCTTCAAACATAAACCAATCGATTGATAGTCTTTTCCTATTGAAATCTTCAAAGACAATGATCATTTACCTTAATCGAGAGTTTTCCTAAGGGATCCCATCCCTTAGGATGTAATTAACTATGGGGGCTTGGCCCTGTAAGGAAATTAATGAACTTAGTTTAAAATAAACCCTACTTTACTTTTCCATGTAAAATAGGGGAAGAATCTTTGGTACATATGCAGACCCATCATCCTTAGGAGTCCTTATTGAGGTGATTAGGTCCATTAAAGGGTAGTGACTTCTGTCTTTCGAGATAGTACACTATTTCCTTGATGACATACTTGATCACCTGAATAAGCACAGCTACGGATCTGTGTGGCGACCCAAAAAGATGAATTTTATAGTGTCTCACCTTTTCTTTCTCCCCACAGATTTGAAGGTGACTCCCTATAGAAATTTTAAACCAACAAATTTTTCTGGCGACTCCACTGGGGAAGGTTCCTCTCTCTATCTTTGGTAAATGATTGTTGTCTTTGAGTATCGATAGTGGGTTTGTACTTTGGTATGAATCCAAGACTATCCTTCTTTCTGTTGGAACTTAGCTCATTTCATTCTTGAGTTGAGCTACCCAACATCTTTTGGTTTTAAGACCGCATTCCTTGTTAGTCTTAAAACTCCTATTGGGTTCTCCAATAGGTAAAATAAAAAGATCTAAATAAAAAAAGAGAAAACATCTTTTAAAGACTTCCTCCTTACCATTTTCATGATAAGGAAAGGTTCATCCTAAAATAATAAAATCTTCCATAAAGAACTTTGCTTTTCAAAAGCACCTTTTCAAAAAATGCACTTAATAAAATATTGTCCACAAATTTTTGTCACCCTCATTTAAAAATTCCTATAATTGTTACATGTAGGGATTTTCAAAAATAAAATTTTAAAATTTTCAAAAAGTACAAATGAATATCTTCTTTCAATTCACTTTGATGAAGATTTCATTTTCAAAATAAAATGAATAATCATCCTTTTCAAAAATCACAATCATAATCATAAAGTTTTCAAAAGCACACATGATTTTTTTTATTCAATACACTCACACTTATTGAATAGAAAGTTCATGTGTAAACAAAATTAAAATTTTCAAAAAGAACACATGAACATCTTCATCTAATATACCCAAATTTATTAAATGAATATTTCATTACTAACTAAAAATAATAAATATCTTTTAGGAAATCCCACTTAAACATATCCCACATACATTTTAAGTTGGATTTTCTCACTTTCAAAAAGCAACAATCACACACACAACAAATTTCATATTTCAAAAATAAAATTGATCTCCATTCTACATATCTAAATTTTTTGAATGGAAGTCCTCTTTTCAAAACATTAAAACTTCAACAATCATATATCAAAAACTTTCAAACAATATTTGGAACTTCATTTAACACACCCAAATTTATTAAATGAAGCCTCCAAATCCAAAGCCAAAATTTCAAACACATTTTGGAACTTCACTTAACATACCCAAATTTGTTAAGTGGAGTCTCCAAATCCCAAAATCAAAATTTTGTCAAAACACATTTGGAACTCCATTTAGCATAATCAAATTTGCTAAGTAAAGTTTCCAAATCCAAAATCAAAATCAATAATCATATTTCAAAATTTTCAAACACATTTGGAACTCCATTTAGCATAATCAAATTTGCTAAGTGAAGTTTCCAAATCCAAAATCAAAATCAACAATCATATTTCAAAATTTTCAAAACATATTTGGAACTTCAATTAACATACCTAAATTTGTTAAGTTAAGTATTCAAATTCAAAAATTTAAAATTTTCAAATATATTTGGAACTTCATTTACAATACTCAAATTTGCTAAGTAAAGTTTCCAAATCCAAAATCAAACATTTTTTCAAAACATATTTTGGAACTCCACCTAGCATACTCAAATTTGCTAAGTGAAGTTTTCAAAGTCAAAACAAAAATTTCTCAAACATCTTTGGAACTTCTTCCCTTAGCATACCAAATTTGCTAAAGAAAAGTTTCCATTTTTCGAAACCAAAACAAATCAAAATTTTGAACACACCATTTGGAATTTCATTTAGCATACTCAAATTTGCTAAGTGAAATTTCCATTTTACAAAACCAAGAGGGACTTCATCTTTAGCATACCAAATTTGCTAAAGTTGAATCTCCACTTTTAAAACACATAAAAAACAAAATGAAACACTTAGGATACCTTTAGGGTACCAAATTTGCTAAAGATCCTACCCTTTTCAAAAAAATCAAAAACATTCCAAACAAATGAAACACTTAGGATTCCCTTAACATACCAAATTTGCTAAGGATCCTACCCTTTTCAAAAATCAAAACATTCCAAACACAAATGAAACACTTAGGATTTTCTTAGCATACCTAAATTTACTAAGAATCCTATTTTCAAAAATTAAACAAAATTTGCTTGGGTTCTTCACTTAGCATACCTAAATTTGCTAAGTAACAAGTCCAAATTTTTTAAAATCAAAACAAATTCACAAAAAAGAAACAATCACTTTTACTTCACTTAGCATACCTAAATTTGCTAAGTAAAGTGAAAATTTCAAAATAATCAAACAAAAATAAAATCAATTTGACCCTTACTTTAACATACCAAAATTTGCTAAAGGAAAGGGTCCTCCAAATAAAAAAAATTCAAATTCAAAATAATAATGAACCTATGGAAGCATCCTATCAAAAATTTTGAATCTATATTTCAACATACTTAAATTTGTTGAAGTTGGATTCATATTCAAATTCCTCTTTCAATCAATCTCTTCAAATCCATTTGAACCCCACTTAACACTTCCAAGTTGTTGGATGTGGGTTCAAATTCTCAAAATTCAAAATTGAAAATTTTACGGAGATAGAAAATTGATACAAGTTCATTTCTCATTGCATATTCTTTACAGTCAGTACAGTAAAGTTCAGTTTCAATTTACTATAGTCAGTGAAATGGCCTGTTCCCAGAAATTTGTCTTCACCTTCCCCCACGGTATGGATCTAGCTTTAGATCAAGCTGACTTCCCCCATTTGTACCATACCCACCTGATTCACTTTGTCCAGGGATTTGAGGGGGCCAGGATCACTTGTGAGGGCATTCCCCTCACCACAGTCAGCAGGACGAAGGTGACCGGGTAGAAGCCAGTCATCAGGATGAAGGTGACTGGGTAGAAGCCAGTCATCAGGATAGACTTACCATCTGATTCTGATGTATCCTCACTAAAGAGGAAAGTTGTGGCAGTAACATAGACTTCAATTGTAGTCGGGCGCATCCTAGTTGCACCATCCTGAGTTGCTTATGTTGCTCCATTGCGGGATAGCACCCTACCATCTGTACCCTCCAAGGGTAAGGCTCCCCTAGTTTCAGGGCTTGCCTCCACAACGTATGGGTCTAGCTTTCACTCCTCCCATCCTACCCATACCCAGCGTAGGAACAAGAACTATATGATCAAACAGTTCCACATTGGGATAGCTAGGGAGCTATAGGCAGAAGCTCGAACAGCCATGGATGAGTCTCCCATCATCACTTCACCACTGGTTATAGAAAACTAGTTTCATCCTCTCTCTAGATCAGATGGAGAGGATGTCAGGAGGATCCATTCGTCACCTCCTCTAGTGGTGTAGTTCTAGCATATAGTTTCTAAGAGTAGGAGGTCGTACACTGGCCTCCGATCTATTCTACACTAGGTAGGTGGAGTATACAGATGCTCAGAGTTCGGGACACAGTTTAACCTTTGATCTGTTATCCCCTGTAGTGTAGGGAGGTAGATTCACTAGGAGAGGGCTTGTGAGGCCCATACATCACACATTACTAGCAGAGAGCGATGGAGGTTCAGCCTCCAGTCGATCGCTTCTACTTTCATTAATTTTCTAGCTCGGTGCGCTACCCGCGCTGACCATACTGATAGCATTCTTCTCACCGAGACCAGCTATCACAAGAGGGTAGTTCCTGTACTTAGAGAGTCGGTGGTGTCTCCACCCCACTGCTCTACCCCTCATCTGCCATCGCAAATACAGGTTGCAGCATCTCCCATTCCATCTAAGGCCATGAAGGCTGTATCCAGGGAAAAATGTACCCCGTTGGTGAACCAGCTTCGACCAAGGGATCCTACTCCTCCTACACCACCCATTATGGTAAGGTCAAGCTCTCTTGCTCGACCTTCTACCCCAGTAGTGGTGCGAAAGAAGTGGCGACCCCAAAGCATCGTGGTCATTCCTTCACCAACTCCACCCATACAGTCGAATGTGGAGATGGTGATAGTTATCATACATATTCCAGATGACAGTTCAGTTACAGCAGTGGTAGAGGATCATCCTAGGATTGTTACCCCTATTACAACCTATAGCAGTCAGGAGTATCATTCTTCTAGTGAGTATAGTCCACACAGGATTGACTCCCCAGTGATAGGCGAGGTCCGGTGCCTCTCAATGCATGATAGTGATCACACGGCCATGCTTTGTACCGAGTTAGATCATTCCTTAGATTAGATAGTTGCACACTATTTTATGGAGAAGAAGGAGATCTTGGGGTATGCCTGGTCCAATGAAGAGAGAGTCAACTTTGGTCTCAACGAAGATGACTTGATGGGGGATTTAGCTGGAGTATGCATGGTTGATACTAGAGGATCTCGTCTTAGGGAATAATAGGCCATGGAAGGTGATGAGGTTGATCAAGAGGATACCACAGAATCAGCCCAACACCTTGACTTCAGTTAAGGTAGAAGGACGAGTAGATTGATAGGATGGCACATCAGTTACAAGACTTATTAGTAGCAGTGTCAACGCTTCAGAAACAAGCCCCTCTAGTTCATCCTATTACAGTCGATGCCAGTCAGCCTGAGTTAGTGCATGTCTTAGACCCATTTAAGACTCTACCTTCCGCTGAGCAAGGTAGCACTAGCTTGTATAGGAAGGTAGTGGAAAGGACCTCCATACAAGAAAAAGATCTAAAATCCATGGTTGAGTAGTAGGTGAAGGAAGCTTTGGCTTAAGCCCGGGGAGGATCATTGATTCCAAAGGATAGACCCTACCTAGAGGAATTCAATGCCATCCAGCATCCCAAAGGTTTCGTGCCTCCTTCCTTCAAGAGCTTTGATGGCAGTGGGAATCTGAGGCATCATATAGCTCACTTCAGGGCAGTTGTTGCAATGCAGGTGACAGTGATGCTTTACTCTTTAGACCCTTTATTAGTAGCCTAGAAAGTATTACTTTTGATTGGTATACTGAACTGCCCAATGGTCCAGTAAAGACATTTGCTGGACCTCAGCAAAGGGTTACTGTAGCTGATCTCATTGTAGCACAATAACACTCCCTTTAGTCACTTATTGATTATATTCTTTGATGGCATAACCTGAGTATGAAGTGTGAACTGCAGTAGTTTGAACAACATGCCATTGAGATTCTCTTAAAGATATCCATGGCCCTGTCACCTTCATGCTTAAGGGTTTCACTATCAAGATATTTGAGAAGATAATCAACAAGGTGGCTAGTCTACAAGGAGAGGCCAAACAGTTACCTTTTCAAGATTAGTTGCCTAAACAGAAGCCATAAAAGGTCTATGAGAAGAAGCCAGGAGCAGTAGCAGCGGTTGATAAGGTGAAGCAGCCAGGTAGAGATCAGTCCGAGAGACCACGACCTTAGTAGCCTCCACCTCCTTTTCCACCACTAAGGCAACCATACTAGCCTCCATCGCAGCCTCCATGGCCAGCACAGCCACCACCTCAGCCATACCACCAACAACAACGACATGCATATCTGCCTCCAGGTAGCTATGGTCTACCTACTCTTTTAGATAAGTTAAATAAACTCTATTCTTTTAAGAGGGAGGTAATCAAGAAGGCATTTTAAGAATTTCTTAAAGAAACCTGATTTTCAGCTACCCAAGCCTAGGAGACTGGAGCAAGTAGGCACAAGTCATGATTCAAACTTTTTCCCTTACCACCGTATGCTAGGCCACATTTTAGAGGATTGCTTCACATTCAAGGAATGGTATAAACATAATTTCAATACTGGTGTTGTAGTTATCCTAAAGGAAAACCTTGTGTAACAACCATCCAGTTCCATTAGGGTAATCCTTGGAGATACATGTGATCTTACCAAAACCAAATAAGGTTGGAACATCTCTTTGTCTAAAACCTCTAAGAAAATAATTCAGAAGATCAAGAAGTTTTCCTTGTAGGTGCCCGAGTCAGCTCAAACCTCCAACACCAAGGAAGGTTTGCAAGTTGCAAGTGCCAACTCTAGGAAAGTGGGAGCTCATTAGTAGCAGCAGCATATGTCAGCCCGGGATAGCTCATTAGCTCAGCCACCAACCATGTCCAGCCTCCACCTTGGTTTCCACAGGCAACTTCTTCCATTTCATTTAGCTTCTCGCTTTCTACTAGTAGAAATCTTGTATCAATGGATAAGGGCATCAAATCTCTTACTCCACTCACTCTACTTGACTTCTACTTTGTACCCCCAAATAATTCCAAGAAATTAAAGAATAAAGCTAGTTTGAATTACATCTATGTCTCTTCTAATGAGTTGTCTTCTTCTATTCCTAACGATAACTCTTCAAGTCTAATTAACTATAACAATTCTGATCTTCCTCTTTCTGATTCAGAGTTGGACTTTCCAACTCTGAATACTATGGGTTCACCTCTTGAGATAGACTTAGAATCATTTGATTCTGAGAGTCCCATAGAAGAAGTTATAGGTGAGCTTGAAGTGCAGGTAGAACCTGCCACCACATTGCCTCAAGAGATTACTGAAGTCAACCTCCATAGTGGCAAGGTTCTACCTCCTAGGATGAAAAGAAGGGCCCAAGGGCCTATGATGATTGAAGATGATAATATTTCATTTGACAGACTACCACCTATTATGGGAGATCATGGCCGATTCAAGCAAATCTCATACAGTGAGCATTAAAGCGTGACACCCCGACCATATGTCTGGGAATCCACTTTCAAAAGCTCGATGGAAGGGCAAGCAAGCTTGGAAGCCAAGACCCCGAAGAGAAATTATTGAAAACAAAGGAAAATGCGTGACATCTGGTTCGCACTCCCAAAAATCTGCCAATGATAAGAACTGACAAAAATGGGTTCAAAAGAAGAAATCTTCTGATGATGAATTACAAGATGGTCGACACCTAGGTGAACATTCCAGAGAATCCCATTGTCGGTCAACTGAATCTCCACAAAAGAAAGTTTACTTTGATTGTAGCCCTTTGGTTAAAGAGTGGTTTGTCTCAAATCCAGAGCCAAAAATTCATTGGAGGAGACGTTCTAAAGTTAGATTACGAAAAGAAGAAGAAGAATATGATGAGGATACTATGGAAGTAAAAGTATTGTATGTGGGACAACACGTCAGAGAACCATCTGGTGCACAAAAACACCAACATAGATGACGTGGAGCCGCACTTCCTATTCATATTAAAAAACTATCTCTTAAGCAAAGAAAAGGGGGAGCTTCAAGCATGTTCTCAGGTGATGAAGAGGAAGAAGAACTAGAAAGAGAAGAGGATAACTCTTTCTTTGCTGAGATTATCATATTAGCCCTAATGCAGAAATGAATGCAATGACAAATGAAAGCAAATGATAAGGAGATCATCTAGTTCAATGGAAAGATGAATCAAATGATGGTACAAATGAATGTGATGCTACAGATGATGCAGAGAAATGTAGCAACAGTGCTAGCATCTATTCCACCTATCAACCATCTGACAACTAATGCTACACCTGCTGATCCACCAGTTGACTCAGTGCTTCATGCTTTCGGAGCACAGAATGCACCCAAGGGGAGAAATGAAGTCAATCAACTAGATCCTTAACTCATCCCTCAAGATGTGCCTAACATATCTAAGCCCGTGATAGCAGCTCAATTAGAAACAATTATAAATGAAAAGATCAAAGATGTCATTACTGCTAACCAGGCAGAAAAATTGGTAAGCAAAGGTCGTCTATACCCGGTAGAGTATGATCAAGTGCCATACCCTAAGGGTTATTCTGTGCTTAAATTCAATACATTCAATGGCACTGGAAACTCTAGACAACACCTGACACAATTTAAAGCAATATGTTGCAATATAAGAGGCAATGATGCACTACTATTCCACCAGTTCATTAGTAGTTTAACCTCAACTACTTTTGAATGGTATGCTAAATTTCCTAATGACTTGAACAAGACTTTTGTTGAATTAGAGATGATGTTCATTAGAAGATTCGCCAGTGTAACTGAAAGGATTACAATTGCTGACCTCTCCTTAGAATGAAGAAGGAAATATGAGTCAGTGATTAATTATATTTAACATTGGCAAAACATAAGAATGAAATGTGAGCAACAGCTAGAAGAAGAACATGCAATCCAATTGTTGATGGGCAACATCGATGATAAGATAGCACCATTTCTATGCATGGCCTCTATCTCAACATTTCAAGAGTTATTGGACCAAGTGGAAAAGTTTGAAAAGTTAAATCATTCAAAACCTGAGGGTCACTCAGAAAAGGTAAAGAAGAATAAATTCTCAGACTCGAGGAGGAATGAGTCTCACACAACCTTCTATAGCTTGAGCAGTGGAAAGTGTGCAACTTATAATATTGATAAAGAAAAATAACAAGCATATGTGGATGAAGGAGGAAAGAAAGAAGTTAACTCCCAATCAAAGAAATCAATAAGAGATGATGAGCGAGTGCACTGATCTCTAAAAGACAAGATGATTAAGGAATACTCTTTCAAGAGGGAGAGTATGGCTAAGTTATTCCTCCAAGAGCTTAAAGCAGGATTAGAATTACCAAAATCTAAAAGACCCAAAGAGTCAAGCCAAACTAATAATCCAAAATATTGTCCATATCATCAGGTAATTAGTCACCCAATTAAAGATTTCTATGTTTTTAAAGATTGGCTGGCGAGAAAATATAGAAAGGGTGAATTCACACTGTCTGATAGTGTTATCGTTCATCGTAAAAGAGAATCTACTAGGGTGGTTATATCCACTTCAGTACCATTGATGAAAGAGAAAGCAAAAGGAAAAGCAATATAAGATGAGTAATGGGAGACATTAATCTCTAAGAAGATCATGAAAATGATGAAGTAGCTAAAAGATGTCCCTAATGTTAAGTGAAAATTTCCACTTGAACCTATATTGGACTTAAAATAAATGCCTAAATGAAGCATTTTAGCTTCTCAATAGCAGTTTGATAAGGCTACTTCATCACAACACGAGGAGTAGTCAGCTAAACATAGATATAATAAGTTAAAGAAGTCAGTTAAGAAAAAGAAGATTAAGAAAAAAACTATAATTCAAAATATCATCAATAATCTAGAGGAGTATCATCGACCAATGAGACAGACTATCAGACTTGCTGATTACATGACAAGAATTTAGATCATTGAGTCAAATAAAGAAAGAAATGGTATTAAAGACTTGCTTTCTAAAGCAACGTGTCAAGTTATTTTGGTGGTGTCGAATAACCACCATTGTGATCCATACCTGGATAATTGAAATCAAGCAGCTTTGAAAAATACAATATGCAAAAATGTACTCAGAAAGCTTATTCCACTAAGCAGGAGAATTCTTAAACCTATAACATCAAAGTTGTGCTTGATGGTGCGACAAACATAAGACAATTCAGAAGAAGACTTATGTTTTCCTAATGAAGATGAGCCTGAGCCTTCAAAGACATCCTAAATGGGCTGCTTGAAGCTTGACAGTGACTCTAAAGCATCCACATAGTCCTCAGGGATAGATGGTGACTCTGAAGGAACTACAACATCTGAACAGTCTGAGATACATACAACAATCCAAGTATAACTAAGGAGTAGCAAGATACTATCACCTCCATTAAAGAAAGGGCCATCAAATAAGCACAAAACTAGAAATGAAAACAAAAATATTGAAGTTAATGAAGATATCATCCCTAAAGACTCTAAGAAGATGGTGAATTCAAGTGAAAGAATTTATTATAATATCCTATCACATCTGAGAAAGATCCCTGCACAACTCGGTGTGTATGAGGCTCTCTTGATGTTGAAGGACCTCTGAGAAATGCTAATTCAAGCTCTTAAAGATCCAGAGATATATGAAGCTTATTTTGCTGAACGACGCACGACTAAAGTTTTGCAAGCTCATGATCTCCAAATGATCACTTTCTCTGAAGATGTTATGCTTGGGACAACAAAACACAATTGTCTATTATATGCAGTTGTCGAAAGTGATGAAATTATAATAAATCAAATTCTGATTGACCTAAGTTCATCAGTAAATTTTATGAGTCTGCGAGCATTTAGGTGGTTGTCCCTAGACATTCAGCATCTTGGACAAGATATATTGATGGTCCATGGCTTCAACAAAATATGGCAGAGGACTCTCAGATCTTTCAATCTACTACTTAGGTTTGGAGAAATCTAAACCCAAGCTAAATTTATGTGATAGATGCCGACACCTCATTCAAAGTTCTATTAGGCCATCCTTGGCTCTATGATGGTATGGTTCCATCTACTCTACATCAATGTATGAAGCACATAAAAATGGAGCAGAACACAAGATTCTTGGTACTATTCAACCATTTGCAGTTCATGAGGAAAAAATTTATGAGGATGCCAAGTATTTTCTTTCAAAAGAAAGTAAGCCTCAATAATCTACAACTCCAACTTAAAAAAACTATGAAGCAACCCAAAGAAGAGACAGAGCGAAAGGGAATAAAGAAGGCTACATTAAATCTCTCTAGAACTTATGACAAATCACCAGAGCTGAAGAGGCATGTTCCTCATTTGGACAGTGATACAGAAGGAGAAGAAGCTATTCTAGTTAAACTCAAGGAAAAATGTGAGCCTTCAACAAAAAACAAATGAGATAAATAACCTTGATTTTGATTATGATTTTGAGTCCATCTATGCAAGTGAAGTTCAAGGTGTTTCTTCTGAAGGGCTATTAGCCTATTAGTATTAGACAATTTATTTGTAGTTACATCAGTTCCTCCCCAATATTTCAAAGAAGTCACATCACACGATGTTCATAACATTGATGAACTAAAAACATTTTATGCACCCCACTACCTGGGAGTAACAGATTGGAAAGTTCATTCTATGGATCTGAGAATTATCAACACTATGATTCTGAATGGATTATTCAGTACTCAGAGTCTGAAGAGATGGTATCACCAGAATGCCGAGATATTATCCTCCAAAAATTTGAAGGATGATGCATAAACTTGGAATTGATGTTGGAACTGATATATGGTGAGCTCTCTTCTTTGATAACTTATGGAGTTTAAAGAGTTCACAGACCTCTTGAAGAAGCGATAATTATACCACTAAGGTCTCGGATACATCCAACAAAAGCATCATCAAAATACCACTTGCTTTACAGTAATCAAAGTGAGATTGAAACTAAAACTAAAAATGAAGATGACTTTTATGAAGTCATTTTCATAATCGATGTGAAAGTAGAAGCCGAACCAGCACTTGAAGAACTTGAAGATGGTGGGCAAACATCTACCATGGATGAGTTGAAAGAAATTAATTTGGGGGCTGAAGAAGAACCCCGTCCAACCTTCGTTAATGCCCTTCTGCCTGATGATAAGGTTGAATAAATTAAAATATTGTTTTGTGAATTTAGGGACTACTTTGCTTGGACATATTCTAAGATGCCTGGCTTATCCCCTGATGTGGCAGTTCACAAGCTAGCTATTAATTCTGATTCAATACCAGTCAAATAAGCTCCTAGAAGAATGAGACTAGATGTTGAAGAATAAGTGGTCGTAGAAATAAAAAAGCTATTTGAAGCAAGTTTCATTCACGAGGAGAAGTATGCAGATTGGATAGCCAACATCATTCCCGTGAAGAAGAAGAATGGTCAGATTCGAGTCTACATTGACTTTCGAGATTTAAACAAGGCATGCCCAAAAGATGATTTTTTGCTCCTTGTGTTAGAATTACTAGTGGATAACACATCCAACTATGACATGTTCTCTATTATGGATGGATCATCGGGGTATAATCTGATTAAGATGGATTCTAAAAATGAGCAACACACATCATTCAGAACACCAATTGGTATTTATTATTATACAATCATGCTGTTCAGATTGAAGAATATTGGAGCTGCATATCAGAGGGCCATGGCACGCATCTTTGACGAGTTGATTCATCTAAAAGTAGAATGATATGTTGATGACCTCATCGTTAGAAGCATTGATCGAAAAGATCACTTGGAGGATTTAAGGATTGTCTTTGAAAGGATCAGGAAATATGATCTCAAGATGAATCCTCTTAAGTGTGCTTTTGGGATTTCCTCAAGAAAATTTCTTGGATATGTTGTAAGGCATAGAGGAATTGAGATTGACCCCAATAAAATCAAGGCAGTCGTGGAGATACCTCCACTGAAGAGCCTTCGACAGCTTCGCTCTTTACAAGGATAACTCACATTCATTCGATGTTTTATATCAAACCTGTCAAGAAGATGCCAACCTTTTGCGAAGATAATGAAAAAGAATGCTCCATTCAAATGGGATACAGAATGCCAAGAAGCATTTGTGAGAATTAAAAGTATATACTCAATCCGCCAATTCTAATAGCTCCTATCCCAAAGAAACCTTTTATCTTATACATCGCAGCCTTAGAGGAGTCCCTCAGGCTTTTCTTGTACAACACAATGAAGAAACAATGAATGCACGTTATACTACATTAGTCAAAGATTAATAGGAGTTGAAGTATGATACTCTCTTATAGAGGAACATCATTTAGCACTGATATTCATAATCAAGAAGCTTCACATTACATGCTCTCATAAAAGCACACTAATCTCAAAGGTCGATCTACTAAAGTTCTTGATGATGAGACCGACATTGATAGGTCATTTAGCTCAATGGACAATACTCTTATTACAATTTGATATTACATACGTACCCTAGAAAGCAGTGAAGGGACATATCTTGGCAGACTTCCTTGCTGTGCATCCTATCCCGGCTATCTCACTGCTTAATGATGACTTGCTTAATAAGCAGATTCTATTTATTAATGAAAGAAAAAACTTACAAATCTAGGAGATGTATTTTGATGGAGCATCATCGATCATGCTAGCACAACCTCCAAGGCGCTAGTCGGTACTGGCCTTATATTTATAACACTTGAAGGAGGCATCATAAGACATTCATATGGCTTGACTGAACCCCGAACAAATAATAAAGTCGAGTATGAGGCTTTGATAGCTGGTCTTGAAGAAGCTATTTCCATAGGTATCCAAAATTTACAAAATTGTAGAGACTCTGAGCTAATCATCAATCAAGTTTTAGGAATCTATAAGATCACCAAGCTTGAGTTAGCCTATTATCATAAGCGAGTTCTCGAGCTAATGACATAAATTTTGAATGTTACATTGACTCGAGTCTCTCGATCCAAAAATAGTAAAGCGGTCTGCTTAGCTAAAGTAGCCAAAGAGATGACAAGCATGAACAACGAACACGTGTTAATAGAAGTTTTCACCCATCGAGTTCTATAGCCCATGAATCCATATTCCCCAATGGAAGAGGGATCATAAAGTGTAAACCAACATGATGCAATTCTGATTGATCCTTAAACTCCATCAAAAATATTTAAAACTAAACAACAAAAGCATGTTCAAAAGGACAACAAGAAGCCTTCATAGTAGAAGAACTAGATGATTGGAGATAACCCTTCATCAACTAGTATAAAGAAGGCAAATTGCCAAGCAACAAATCGTTGGCCTCACAAATGGAGAAGAGAATACTACGATATGCTTATGTCAATAATACTTTATATCGCAGGTCTTTTGAACAGATGTGGCTATGGTGTTTGGGAAATGAAGAAGCTAGTAAAGTAATATCTGAAATTCATGAAGGACTTTATAGTGCACACCAATCAAGTCCTAAGATGGCAATCAAAATTAAGAGGATGGGTTATTATTGGACATGAATGGTGAAAGATTATATTGACCATTGTTGACCTCACTTTTGGAGTGCGCTTTCAACTTCTTCATCCTAGGCATAAGGACTCCTCTAGAAATTAAGAGTTCCTTAGTCTTAAGATACGTCTAGTGATTAAGTGAACACTTAACCTAAACTTAAATACTTAGAAGAGTTAGCCATAAGAATGGGTTATGCCTTATGAGTATTAGGAAAACTTGCCTACCCTATAGATTGAATTAAATCCTTACTTCTTTCTTTCAAGTCCAACCTCAAATTCAAATCAACTTCAAATCCAAATCAACTTCAAACTAAAATCAATTCCAAATCAAATCTCAAATCAGTTCCAATTCAATTGACTTTCTCAAATCATAAATCAATTCCAAAATCCAAATCATGAATCAATTCTAAATGATTGAAACCCATGATCAATTCTAAATCCAAAATCCTTCCTAAGCCTTTGATTTTATCTTATGGAATTAGCTCAAAATAAACTCAAATCAATTCCAACTCAAAAGATTTTCTGATAATCCATTTATATCTTCATTTATATTCACAAATATAAATGAAATATAAATTCAAATAACCAAAACTAAATTCAAAACTCCAATTCAAATCTAACCTAAATTCAACCTATGCTCTTTCAAGTCAAATTCTTGAACTTAGTCAAATCATCCTCAAATATATCCAAACTTTTGGATTTTCTCTTCAAATAATCAATCCTTCAATCACAAACCAAATTTAAACATAAACTTCAGTCATCAAACCAAAATCAAACTAACCCAATTCAAACCCATGTTCATCCTTTGAACTTGAAATTATCAAATGAATCAAAATCCATTTGACTCCAAATCACTTGCAAATGGGTTTATATTTCAATCTTAAGTCCATATGTGAGTTCAACCAAACTTGAATCAATCCTTGATCAATTCAATTGACTCACTTAGTCTCACTTGACCCAAAGTGACCTAAAACACCTTTTTGAGCCAAATTATAATCCAAACCAAATTGGATTAAACTAAGCCCATCTAAGCCTCACATTGTGAGCAAAAATCATCCTAGGATGATCAATCACTCAAATTGGGTCAAACTAAGTCAAACCTAGCCTTTGACTAAGTCAACACTTAGCCCAAATGAAACCCAAACTAGCCAAAATCCACCATATGCCAAATTGATTGAAACCATTGATCTAAACAAATCCATCATCAATGATTGAACATGATCAAGCCATCAATTGAGCCAAACCAAGCCAAATTGGCCACTTGACCCAAGTTGACCCAAGTTAACCTAAAAGTTAAAATGCATCAAATATTGATCTAAGCCGATTGCAACCAATGGGTCAAATTCATTCTAAATCACTTGTTGAACTTGACCAAAGCTCCAATGGCCAACTAGACCCAACCTGGCCCAATTGACCATGAACCCAACTTGACCTAAAAGGTCAAATTAACTTGAAATCAAACCAAACCAAAATTGATTGAAAATCAAAGCTTTTAATACATTTCAAATGATCAACCAAGCCTAAACCAACCTATGACCTAACCCAATTGGGTCAAATGGGTCAAATTGGTCAACTTGACCCATTTGACCTAAGTGAACTCAAATGAACCAAAACTAAATATAAACCAAATTGAACGAAACTGATGATACCAAAATACTTCAAATGGTCATATGAACTTGACCTAACCCTTGGTTTGACCCAATTTGACCAATTGCTCAACTTGACCCAAGTTGACCCATTTTTACCTAAATGGGTCAACTTGAGCCAAATCATATCAAATCAACTCCAAATTCCTTAAAATTTGGCAAACACATTTTTAAATCATATCAAATCTGTCCAAATCAAAATCATGGCCAAATGACCATTTTACCCCTATGTCAAAGGGTAACCTATGACCAAATTCACTTGGAATTTGGCCAATTCCTTTACATGACCACTTGGCATCCTCCTAGTAGACCATATGGACACCAAGGGAGGTGGTTCACATGACCCAATGGGTTTGGGTCAACCATGACCCAACCCAAGGCCAAACCGAACCCTCCAATATAATTTCTCCACTTGGATCACCTCCTACACTCACTTAACAGATGTGCACCTCCTCCATTCCACTACTCTGCCAAAATCGAAGCACATAGAGCTCTTAACAACCTAAACAAACCATTCAACCTCCTCAATTTGATCAAAATTGCAATGAAAGCCTCGACCTTATGATCCAAGGAGGGGGAGATATACTCCCCCTCATTCTCACTCAAACCATCTTTCTTGCATTCGATTGAGCTCAAAGGATCAAAGACACGCATCTCCAAGTTTCCCAAGCATTCCTAAGCTCATTCGATTTCTTCCTTCTCGATTTTACTTAAGCTGAAAATAGGGGAGGCCTGAGGGAATTCCACTTCACTCAATTTTCCACCGAACCTAAATTGTTCTTGCAAGCACCATCAAGGCACCAAGTCGAGCTCACCTAATGTGTTTTCCAAGCATCCAAGCCATGGGAAGGAAGACCTAGACCAAAGCCGCAAGTCATTGAAGGGAGCCTTGGTTAATTGAGAGATTTACTTTAAATTGAAGCATGAAACCTTCAACAGAACTTCGTCTCCACTAGATGAAGCTACCTCCTCCATTGGAAGTGCTGGTGATAGCCTCTGATGAGGTATGACTCAAAACTGCCATTACGTTAAAAAATGCTTGGTCCTTTGTGAAGGGAATTGTCATCCCATAAAAATTCAACCATTGGATGTTCTTCCTTATGATTTTTGATGGTGTGGGTTGAATCTCAGCCCAATCCAAGCTCAAGTGAGCTCCAATCAAGCCATGGAGGATGTACGACCTCCGTCTCATGCATCTTAGGCAGGGATGAATCATGGGCCATCCATCCCACATGTTTTGGATGGACAGTCCTGATTAAAACACATAGATCCTATGATTTTAATCTTTTATAACCACAGGTTTGATTCTGGCCATCCAATTTAGGGAAAAGTGCATCACGCCACCAGCTGATGTGGTCCGTAATGTGACAACTTAAATAACCAATCCCAATGTGCTACATGGAAAGTGTGTGCCGCATCAGCAGCCCACATGGCACCGACGGGAATAGTTAATTAATTAGGTCATTTTAATTATCATTAATCACAGAAACTTCATAAATTTATAACTAAATGTAGAAAAATCCAAAAATTAATTCAAACTCAAGTTCATTTTAAAGATAATTCAAAGTGGAATAATATAAAATTAAGTTTAATTGATTTTGAACAGTAACCTTCACTTAATTTAGTTTTATTAGGGATATAATTATGTTAATTACTCCTTAATTACTTCAATAATTAATTCCAAACTTTTTAGGGTTAATTAGTGGGATGACCTCTGCCACCCATGATTTTCTTGGAATGTTTTATTGGATTAATTAGGATAATTGCTTATTTCATCTCTAATCACTCCCTTAATCAATTTAATGATTAATTAACCCATTAAATGGTGATAAATTCATTAATTAAGCTTATTGATTACCTTGGAATAGTGGATAGACTTAGAGAATGAGATTAGGATTCCTTTTCCAAATCTTCTCTCCTAAGTCTATTTCATTTGAATGAAGACTTATTTAATTTGCAAATTGATTAGTGATTTAATCACTTCATTAAATAGCTTAATTACCCCAACTCAAAACCAAAAATCAATCTAGAACATAATCATCTTAATCTTGGGTAAATCCTTAGGTGTTCAAAAGCCTAAGGTAAGTTTAAGAAAATTATTATCCAACTCACTTGTGTGGGAAGGTTATGAAAGTACTTAATGAAAACCCTTTAGCTTAATTAATCAATAATTGTGAGCCAATTGCATTAGGCTCTGACTAGTCTCAACTGTGATAGGATGAGCTGCTGGGGCTTAATTTTGCAATGCTAAGATAACTGTTAATAGATCATTGAGCCTCTTCTCCATCCTATCTATCTTTTCATGTTTCGCCATGCTAGGAGGTGTTGTCCGAGTGGTCGTCTTCCAGGCTCAACACCTTCCATAGTCTGCTACACTCTAAGGAGGGATCCTCTGGTATTTACCATGTAAACCCCTACTGAGTCTCCCAACAAATCATCTTCATTAGGATCAAAGCTGATCTTCTCCTCATCAGACCAGTCATATCCTAGGATCTCTTTCTTCTCCATGAAATAATGAGCCACTATATCATCTAGAGAATGATCTATCAGAACTAGCACAAATGACTTTGGCTGACTAGTGGTGGGATCACTATCATGTACTGTGAGGCAACAGACATCCCCTACTGCTGAAGAATCTACCATGTGAGGGCTATACTCGTTGGAAAAAATGTGCTCCTAACTGTCACTAAATCTACATGGGGTAACACTCCTAGGAGGCTCTATCATCGTATGTGCAACTGAGTTGTCACCCTCACCCTCGGCAACTGCTGCAATCATCTCTATGTCTCACTATGATGGTGGTGGTGAAGGGACAACCACTAAGCTTCGAGGTCGCCATAGTAGGTAGTGTAGATGGGATGGGATCTCTCGACCGTAGTTGGATCACCAACGGGGTCTTCTTTCCCCCAGATGTGGCCTTCATGGCCTTTAGGAACCGAGATGCTAAAAGATGACAAGCCGCGGATGGGTGGATGTGGAGACATCACCAACTCTCTCTCAACAAGCTCTCCTCATGATGGGTAGTCACCGTAAGCACAATCATCAGGCTGGTATGTGGGTAGTACGCTGATCAAGGAAATCAATGAGTACAGAGACCATTGACCTCCGACTAAACCTCCGTCTCTCTCGGCTACTGATATGAACTGAGGTATGGGCCTCTCAAGCCCTCTCCTATCAAAGATGCTTCCCCACGCTGTGAGGGATAACGGATCTCAAATCAGATTGAGCCTCAGACTCAGATCGTCCATAGGCTCCACCAACCTGGCATAGAACTAAACAGAGGCCGATATATGACCTCCTACTCTGATTGACTAGTGGATAAAATCGAACTGCTGGTGGAGGTGAAGCAGAGATCCTCCTGACATCCTATCTGTTAGACCCAGAGAGAGGATGGAATGGGTTTGATGTAACCAGTGAGAAAAACAAAGTGGCTAACTCTTTAATAACAGATCATGTAGCTACCTCCATCTCTCTAGAGATGCGAGTATGGTACCACTTTATCATGCAATTATTGTTCCACCTTTGGGTCTTGGTGGGGAGAGCAGAGTAAGAGCTAGAACTAACCTCAAAAGTAGGAGAGATAATCCTTGGGATCAGGGGAGCCTTCCCCTTGGAAGATGCTAATGAGTGGGCACTAGTTCAACTGGGCAGATGGGGAACCATGCAACATGCCGCCAGAGCACTGCACCAGCCGCAACTACCGTAGGAACTACTACTTCCTTCCTCTTTAGTGAGGGAATATCTGAATCTGATGGTATGTCAACCCGACTGACCGGCTCCTGCCCAGCCACTATGTTCCCGATAAAAGTCATGAGGGGAGTGCCCTCACATGTAATACAGGCCCCCTCGAAACATTATCCAAAGTGAATGAGGTGGGTGTAGTTAGAGCAGGGAAGGCTAGCCTGATCTAAGGCCAGTTCCATCCTGTGGAGAAAGGTAAACACATATCTCTGTGCAGCCATTTCTATCAACTAGAGCTGAAACTAAACTGTAACTGAAATTGATGTGGAACGAAAGTCTGCAATGTTGAACATAAACTTGAATCAGATTCCTGTTGACTTTGAATTTAGAATTTAGGATTTGAATCCATAATCAACAACTTGAAAGTGTTAAGTTGGGCTCAAATGATCTAGAATATATTTTGAGATTTGATTGGAAAGAGGAATTTTTAGATGTAGAATCCTCCTTCAACAAATTTGGATATGTTGAAAATGGGTTCAAATATTTTTGAAGAGATGCATCCATAGATTCATATTTGAATTTGAATTTTGATTTTTAAGGACCCTTTATTTAACAAATTTGGGTATGTTAAAGTATAGGGTCAATTTGCTTTTGTTTTGGATTTGTGATTTTTGGAATTTACTCACTTAGCAAATTTAAGTATGCTGGGTGAGATGTTTGAAAACAATTTCTTCTTTTTCTTTGTTTGCTTTATTTTGTGATTCATTTGTGATTTGAAGATGGAATTCTCATTTAGCAAATTTGGGTATGCTAAATGAGAAAATCCAAGTGTGTTTTATTTTTTGAAATTTTTTGAAAATAGGACTCTTAGCAAATTTGAGTATGCAAAGAAAATCCTAATATGTTTATTTTATTTTTTAGAGATTTTGATTTTGAAAAATAGGATCCTTTGCAAATTTTGAGTAAGCTAAGAAAATCCTAATGTGTTTCTTTTGTTTTGGATTTTATTTTGAAAAATAGAGACTTCACTTTTAACAAATATGGTATGCTAAAAAAATGAATTTCCAATGTGCTTTAGATTTTGTGAAAGGGAGATTTCACTTAGAAAATCTGAGTATGCTAAATAAAACTCCAAAAATATGTTTTAATTTTTTTTTGTATTTTTGATCTTGTTTTTGAAAATGGAAACTTCACTTTAGAAAATATGGTATGCTAAAGAATGAAGTTCCAAAAGTGTTTCATTTTGTTTTGGATTTTGATTTAAAATGGAGACCTCACTTTAGCAAATATGGTGTGCTAAAATGGAGTTTCAATATATTTCTTTAATTTTGTGAAATGGAAATTTCACTTAGTAAATTTGAGTATGAAATTTCAAAAATGTGAATGAAATTCTAAAAATGTTTCAAATTTTTTTGTTTTGGAAAAGGGAAACTTCATTTTAGCAAATGTGGTATGCTAGAATGAAGTTCCTAGCATGTTTTTTTTTTTTGAAAAATTTTGTTTTTGTTGATTTTGAAAAGAGAGATTTCCATTCAACAAATTTGAGTATGTAAAATGGAAATTAGTTATGTTTCATTTTCCAAAGATGTAATTTTGTGTGTAATTATTGCTTTTTAAAAGAGGAAATGCCAACCTAATCATATATGGAATATGTTAAGTGGCATTTCAAAATAATGATATTTTATTTGGAAATGAAATTTCCATTCAATAAATTTGGGCATATTGAATGGAGATATTCATGTGTTTTTTTAAAGTTTTTTTTTTTTTTTTGATTGAAAATGATACCTCCATTCAATAAATATGAGTATATTGAATGGTGGGGTTTCATATGTGATTTTTAAAATTTTGAAAATTTTAACTTAACACATGTGGAATATGTGGAGTGGAATCTCAAAATTGTGATTTTGCTTGAAGATGTAACATCCATCCAACACATTTGGGTGTATTGAATTGAAAGGCCCATCTTCAAATTTTATGCTTTTGAAAACATGATTGTTGGAATTTTATTTTTGAAAATGAAGCCTTCATCAAAATGAATTGAGTGAAGAAGTTCATTTGTGCTTTTTTTTTAGAAAATGTGATTGTTGGAATTTTATTTTGAAAAGATAATCCTACATATAACAATCATGAAGATTGTTAGAAGAAGGTGATTTAGGAAAATTTTTGTGCAAACCATTTTATTATGTGAATTTTGAAAGAGTGCTTTTTGAAAAGCAAGATTTTTATGAAGGATTAATTTTGTCTTTATTATTTTAAAATGAATCTTTCCTTACCATAAAAATGGTAATGAGGAAGTATTTAATTAATTCTTCTTGATTGAATTTTTATTTTCACCCATTAGAGAACCCAAAGGGGGTTTTAAGACCAACACGGGGTGAGGTCCTAAAACCTAATGATGTTAGCTAACTTAAGGATGAAATAAGCTAAGTGCCAATGAAGAAAGATAATTATTGATACTTAGAGACAATGATCATTTACCAAAGATGGAGAGAGGAACCATCCCTGGAGTCGCCAGAAAAATCTGTGGTGAAAAATTAAATTTCTAAGTGTATACTTCCATCTTCAATTTATGTGGAATAAAATGAAGATAGAAATATACTCTTATGAATTTGGACACCACGTAGATTCACAGATATTCTTATAAGGGTGATTGGATACGACATTGAGGAGAGGTGCACTATCTCGAAAGATAGAAGTAACCACCATACAATGGACCTAATCACCTTAATAAGGACTTCTAAGGACAATGGGTCTGCATATATACCAGAGATTCTTCTCCTACTTTACATGGAAAAGTAAAGTAGGGTTTATTTTAAACCATGTTCATTAAGTTTCATATAGAGGCAAGCCCCCATAGTTAATTACATCTTAAGGAATAAGATTCCTTAGGAATACTCTTGATTAAGGTAAATGATCATTGTCTCCAAAGATTTCAAAAAGGTAGGACTATCAATCGATTATTTATTTTTAGAAAGTTAAGTGAGATCGATCAAGAGGAAGGAGTTCTTATCGAAGCCAAATGAAAATAAGTAGGGGATGCTGAAGTTACTAGGAAGCATAGTAAGCATCCTAAACTACCCTATGGTTGGGCTTTACATTTTTAAAATTGAATTAATGTGTTTGAGTTAAATTTTCATTAAAATGCTAGGGCTTACAATTTCATGGTACAAGGCTATGGAAATGAATAAGAGGTGAGGATTTATACTTATAGCCCACAAAGAGGATAAGCGACCTCAGAACCTAAATCTAGGAAGCTTTGGCAAGGGCCAAAAGCTAACTTAAATCTAAGGAGAAAATGGGTATTTGGTCTTCCTCCACAAGAGAGGATAAACCACTCGACTGTTAGACTTACAACTGCCTGGGGGTGGCTGCCAACTAACTTCTATAGTTTTAAAGTCATGTAGGCAAGTCTTATACTTATGCAAGATAGAAAGGTTATTATTTATTTAGAAAGAGACTAAGTCCTTAAACACACTCCCTAAGGAGACTAGATCATGTACGAACATGCTTTCAAATGACTTAAATCTAATGCAAAAGTTTCACATATTTTATCTTTATTTTGGACAATCATTTGACTCAGGCTATGGGATTTATATGCCTAATGCATGAGAAATAAGATTATGGGCCAAAATCAGCGAGATAAGGAGGTGTGTTTCTGCCATGGCTCTCACAGGTCAAGCAAAGTTCTCTAGCAAAGGTGGAAGCCCTCCAATCAAGAGTGAAATAATATACTTTTTATGCATGATGTTAGAAAAGAAAGTACACATCCAGTTAAGGTGTTACTAATTCTTTTATCTTGATTTTTTAGCCTAAATTTTAAGTGAGATTATGAGTTATTTATTTTCAATTTTGAGTTGTTTAATTTGGTAGAAAATTTAGTTTTCCCTAAGAGCCTAATCGTCATCTAGGCCATACATCAAGCAAGGAAAAAACTAGGAAAAGAATGCCATCTTAATGCACAAGCTAAATAAAACATCAAACATTTTATAAAGCTAACATAAAAGAATAAAAAGCCATTTGTAGTTGGGCACCACCGCACAAACCTGAAAATAAATTGGGTAGCCAAGCTCTACCCTTATACAACCCAGATTACAATGAATTAATTTACAATCAAGTAAGGAAATTCATATTATGGGATCTTCAATTCTTCTTTTCTTCTTTCTTCTTTCTTTTTTTTTTTTGGTTCCTTCTTTTGGATGGTTGGAATGTGGTTGCTCCAAAGGCTTCACATGGTATATAAGATGAAATCTTATGACCAATGCTCATCCTAATCCCCATAACATTCATTCCAAAATCCTAATTATAAAAATTACATAAATAGGAAAAGTAAATCTAACTAACACCTACAAAATAGAGATTAGCTAAACAAACCATACAAATCCTAAGCATGTATATTGAGCTTAGAACCTCACACATGAGTAACCAAGTCCACGTGGCCTATTGGATTATTCTTAGGGGTATAAGCACTTGCATAACAAAAGTATTTATATGTTATTTATTACAGCCCCCCTTTAACACAATCCCCTGTAGAAGACAATGATTAGAATAATTTATCCTACCATTCATTCTATGCACATACACCCTAACACTCAGACTAGAAACAATACATCATGAAATAAAAGCAAACATTAAACCATGCACCTCCCTAACCTAAAGCTAGAAATGATGACTCAGTATAATGTGTGTGCTTTAAAAGGTTTGTGTGGTATGCTTAACTATGGGTTTAAGGTTTAGATTTTCTAAGTATAAAAATGTTCAACTTAGGGGATGGTTCCAATTTAAGTTATTTAGTTATTTTGGGTTAATTTTATTTTGTATTTTGATTAGATCTGCACATTCTCCCTATTTGTTCGATCAAGGATCGGATAGCTGAGATTAGATCCACAGTTCTTAAGGGATAATCTATGGATCCTACATGTTTTAATCATGGCCATCCATCCAAAATGCACGGATGGATGACCCATGATTCTTCTCTAATCTTTCCTTCATGAGATGGCCACCGTCCATATTCTAAGGGAAGATTTGAGCTCGATTGAGCTCAGATTGAAACAAAATTCAACCCACACCATCACACCATGCAAGGGAGATCACATCCAATGGCTAGATTTTCATGAAGTAGAAATTCCTTTCACAAAGGACCACACCACATCTAATCTAAGCTCAGTTTAATATGCTTCGTCTAGTGGAGATAAAGCTTTGCTGAAGTTTTGAGGTGTTGAAATTGGGTAGATCCTTATATGGGCCAAGTGCACCTTCAACTCCTTGTAGCTTTGATCGAATTGGTACCTCGCTTACCTTTGGAGCTTGGGAAAAGGTTTGGGTGAACTCGATTGAGTTCCCTGATGAAGCTTATAAAGTGAATTGGCTTCGATTTGAGCGTGGAGTGAGATTCAATTTGGCATGAGCTCCCCTATTTTCAGTTTGAGAAAATCCAAAAATGGAGAAGTTCAAATCACTTGAGAGAGCTTGGGGAGACTTGGAAAAGGTTCCTCTGGCTTCCCACTGCTTAATCAAATTGGAGTGTCATCAAATGAAATGGAATTAGGGGGAGTATATCTCCCCCTAGAGCAATCGGACAATCGAGAAGGATCTTGCCATTTTTTTATCAATACACCTCATGCAATGGGTTGTTAGGCCATTTAGGGCTTCCACATGGGTCATTTTGGCTAGAGGGGAGTACTGTGAAAGTTTCCATGTGTTTAATTGAGTGGAGGAAGGATTTCCATGTGCTCAATTTGAAGGAGCTTGTCAATTTTAGCCTTAGGTTGGGTTGGGCTGACCCAAACCCATTGGGTTAGGTGCACCACATTCACTAGTGTCCACTTAGTCCACTAAGAAGGTGTCAAGTGGTCATGAAGAGGATTTGACCAAATTCTAAGTGAATTTGGCCATCATTTACCCTATGACCTATAAGTAAAATGGTCATTTGGCTTGAATTTTAATTTGAATATGTTTGGTATGATTGAAAAATGGGTTAGGCCAAGTTTCATTAAATTTGGAGTTGATTTGATATGATTTGGCTCATGTTGACCTATTTAGGTCAAAATGGGTCAACTTGGGTCAAGTTGACCAATTGATCAAATTGGGTTAAACCAAGGGTTGGGTCAAGTTCATATGACCATTTGAAATGCTTTGGTGGATTTGGTTTGATTCAATTTGGTTTATATTTGGTTTTGGTTTAATTGAGTTCATTTAGGTCAAATAGGCCAAGTTGACCAAATTGACCCATTTGACTTATTTGGGTTAGGTCATGGGTTGGATTATGTTTCATTAGTCATATGAAATGGATTGGTATCTTTGTTTCTAATCAATTTTGGTTTAATTTGATTTTGGCACAATAGGTCAAGTTGGGTTCAAGGTCAATTGGGCTAGGTTAGGTCTAGTTGGCTAATCAGAGCTTTGGTCAAGTTCAACAATCATTTTGGAATGAACTTGACCAATTGGTTTCAATCAATTTGGCTTAGATCAAGTTTTGACATATTTTGACTTTTTAGGTCAAGTTGGGTCAACTTGGGTCAAGTGGCCAATTGGGCTAGGTTAGGCTCAAATGTTGACTTGGTCAAGTTTAAACATTGGTCATGAATGAGTTTTGGTCAATGGTTTCAATCAATTTGGCCTATGGTGGATTTTGGCTATGTTGGGTTTCATTTTGACTAAGTGTTGGCTTGGTCAACCCTTAGGTTTGACTTGGTTTGACCCAATTTGAGTGATTGATCTTCTTATGATGATTGTTGATCATGATGAGAGGCTTAGTTGGGCTTAGTTCAATCCAATTTGGTTAGGATTAGAATTTGGCTCATAAGGGTACTTTAGATCACTTTGGGTCAAGTGAGCCTAAGTAGATCAAATGACTTGGTCAAAGCTTGATTTGAGTTTGATTGAACTCACATATGGACTTATGATTGAAATATAAATCCATTTGCAAGTTGTTTGAAGTCAAATGGGTTTTGATTAATTTGACAATTTCAAGTTCAAAAGGGTGAGCATGAGTTTGACTTGGGTTTGATTTTTGAATTGAGTCTTGGTTTGGTGATTGAAATTTGTGTTTATATTTGGATTCATGATTATAGGATTGATTGAATCATGAAGAAAAATTAAGCGTTTGGCTTGATTGAAATTGATTTGGCTAGGTTCAAGATTTGACTTGAAAGACTTAGGTTGGATTTTGATTGAATTTGAGTTTGATTTTTGGAGTTGGTTTTGGTTGTTTGAATTTATATTTCATATATATTTGTGAATTTTAAATAAGAATACAAATGGGTTATGAGAAAATTTCATGAATTTGAAGTGGTTTGAACTTAATTTGAGCTAAGTCCATGAGAAGGGATCAAAGGACTTAAGAAAGATTTCTTGATTTGGATTTGAATTTTGGGTTTAGTTTGATTGATTTGAATTTATATTCCATTTATATATGTGAATATAAATGACAATATAAATGGGTTGTAAGAAATTTCATGAATTTGAATTGATTTAGATTTGATTTAGGCTAAGTCCATAAGAAGGAATCTAAGGACTTAGGAAAGATTTTTTTGATTTGGATTTAGTTTGATTGATTTGAATTTATATTTCATTTATATATGTGAATATAAATGGATTGTGAGAAAATTTCATGAATTTTAATTGATTTAGATTTGATTTAGGCTAAGTTTATGAGAGAGAATCAAAGGACTTAGGAAATGTTTTTGATTTGGAATTTGAATTTATAAGCATCAATCATTTGAAATTGATCATGGATTTCAGTCATGGATTTCAATTATTTAGAATTGATTTGAGTTTGGAGAAAATTAATTAAGTTAGAATTTATTTAAGTTTGACTTGAAGGAAGGGAGTGAGGAATTTGGTTCAAGCTATAGGGTAGGAAAATTTTCCAAACACCCCTAAGGCATGACCTATTCCTATGGCTAACTCTTCTAAGTCTCTAGGGCTAGGTTGAGTGTCCACCTAATCACTAGATGTGTCTTAATACTAAGTATCTCTTAAAGTATAAGATAAGCCCAATGTCTAAGATGGAGGGGTTGAGAGCTCATCCTAAAAATGAGGTCAACAGACCCATTTTCTTTCTTAGGTGCATTACTGATTTAAATTCTATGTGGTTGTATATCATATGTTGGCTCATAATTACTTAGTTAATTATGTTAAAGTGGTGTAGGTAAGGGGTAATTAATGGATTTAATTTACACCTTTATCTAAACAAAACATAAAATCAATCTAATTGTCCTAAAATTAAATTAAATTAATTCACACATGTGGGAAATGGGTTAGGACCAACAAACTCTTTTCAAATTTCCTAAGTCAAATCAAATTCAAAACTAAAACAAAAATCTCTTTAAAGAATTTTGATCCACCTTGAATAATCTTATTTTATAGGATAGTCCTTAGGAATTAATTAGGGTGAATGAAGTCATATACTTACATCACTTTATTTCTTTCCAAGCATGTTAAATAGTATATGCCATATGAAATCATACATTCATATCTTTTAAAAAATCAAATTAAATAAAATGTTTTCTTTATGTCAAATTGCATGTTCTAGCTAAAGTTTTGAATATGAGTGACTATTATCACTATTAAACCAAAAACTATTTTCAGAACCTATGAATCAAACATTATAAATGAAGTGATGCTACTTATAAATACTTATAAGCTTGCATGTGATAATAACATAAGATGTGTATTTTGTGTGACTTTCTTCTCCTCTCTTAAAATGGACTTGTATAGGATTTGCAAAGTATATAGTTCATTTGAAAAGAACATAACACTTGCTTAAATCTATCCCTATTCATTTCCATGTTTTGATTTAAGAAGGATTTTCACATTTACACATATAAATTGCATAACCAAATCAAATAAAAATCTTTTACATGACTCTTCTTCCATTTGTTTCTTTTTATACATGCACATGTATTTAGCAAAAGTGGTAAATTAGTCTGGACATCCTGGGGTTGTGAGACTTTAAGTAGCCCTAAATAGGTCTTGTACCTTATACCCTTGATGTAGAAAATAATGGCATCATACTCACTTATATCTTTTATACATGTAAATGTGCATTTGGTTAGTGGATAAAAGAGTCCCTCTTTTCTACTTAATAAAAACATGCATTCATGGAATATCCAAATTTTCCCAAACATCAACTCTTTGCATTCATCATTAAGGTGTGCTAAGATTTGCATTGCATGTATAGCTATGCTTAGGGTCATTCATATGCATGATATACATGTTGGAAAGAAATAAAGGGTTGTGTGTTATGTGATAGTAATTCACCTTAATTAATCCTAAGATGCCTTTCTTATTGAATAGGTTTATTTAGAATAAATCTAAACTTAGGGTTAATTAAAACACATAATAAAATATTCACTAAAGAAAAATCATTAATGAATCTACTTTAGAAATTACTTAAGGTAGGGATGAAAGAGAAGTTCTCTTCTCTTTTCTTCTCTTTACAACATTTAGTAACTAAATGTAGGTTCATTCAAACCAAATTAAATCATCAAATAAAATTGATAAATCAACTAAATCACTTAAAATGAAACCACCCTTTTAAATTAAATCTCTCACACTTAGAGAATTCCAACCTTAAAGCCTAGCTAAGACATGCCACACAAGCCTTAAATAGCACACACAATAGGCTAAGTCATCATTTCTAGCTCTATGTTAGGGCGGTACATGATTTAATGCCTGATTTTGTTTTATGATGTAATGTTTTATACTGGATGTTAGGATGCATGTGCGTAAACAAGATGGTAGGGCGATCTTAGCCTAATTATGTCTTCTACAGAGGATTGTGCTTAAGCCGCACTGTAATAAAAATATAAATACTTTTGGTGTGCAGGTTTCTTATACCCCTAAGCATAATCTAAACTAGGATAGGTGAACTTGGTTACCCATGTGTGGGGTACTAAGTCCAACTTATTCATATACATTCTTGGGTTGTGTGGTATGTTTAACTAATCTCTATTTTATGGATTTAGTTAGATTTACTTTTATCATTTTCATGTAATTTTACAATTAAGATTTGAAATGATTGTTATGGGGGATTAAGATGAACATTGGTCATAAGACCAAGTCTTATGCACCATGTGAATTTTTGGAGCAAACTACATCCCAACTAACCAAAAGAAGGAAAAAAAGAAGAAAAGAAGAAAAGAAGAAAAGAAGAAAGAAGAATGAAGACCCCCATGACATGAATTCATTTTAATTATAATTATTCATTTCTGGGTTGTAAAAGGGTAGAACTTGGCTACCCACAATTCTTTTCGAGTTTGTACGGTGGAGCCCGCCACATTGGCCTTTTATTCTTTTGCGCTAGTTTTATAAAATTGTTTGATGTTTGTTTAGTTTGTGCATTAAGATGACATGATTTTCCTAGTTTTTTCATTGATTAATGAATGGCCTAGATGCTCTTAGGGAAAATAAATTTTCTATCCAATTAATCAACTCAAAATTAAAATTAAATAACTCATAACCTCACTTAAAGCCTAGGAAATAAATCAAGATAATAAAAGATTTAGCAACCCCTTACCAGGATGTTGTATGTCTCACATCATGCATAAAATCATCTTGCTTCACTCTTGCTTATGGAGGGATTCAACCTTTGCCAGAGAACATGGAGTGACCTATGAGAGCCATGGTGGAAACACACCTCATTCTTGCTAATTTTGGCCCATAACCAATTTTTCATGCATTAAGCATATGAATCCCATAGCCTGTGTCAAACAAATCATCCAAAAATTAAAATAAAACTTAACAAAAAATTTCATTAGATTAAGTCATTACTCATGCCCTTCATGATCTAGTCTCTTAGGGAGTGTGTTTAAGGACTTGGTCTCTTTTCTAAATAAACAACAACTTAGCTATCTTGTAAAAGCATAAGACTTGCC
The DNA here is from genome assembly GCA_021442155.1 of Cymbidium sinense. Lineage (NCBI taxonomy): Eukaryota > Viridiplantae > Streptophyta > Magnoliopsida > Asparagales > Orchidaceae > Cymbidium > Cymbidium sinense. The sequence continues at coordinate 174,653,465 of CM038221.1, read as the reverse complement.
TACATGTATTTAAAATCATAAGAGGAGTTAGTTGGCGTCCACCCCTAGGCAATTGTAAGTCTAATAGTTGGGTGGTTAATTCTCTCTTGTGAAGGTAAACCATATACCCATTTTAGCCTCAGATTTAGGCCATGCTTTTGGTCCTCGCCAAAACTCCCTAGATTTAGGATCCGAGGTTATTGTTTCCCTTTGTGGCTATAAGCATAAATCCTTACCTCTTAGGTATTTCCACGATCTTGTGTTGTGGAATTGTAAGCCCTAAATTTTTAATAAAAATTCAACTCAAATAGATAATTCCCCTCAATTTAAAAAAAATGTAAAGTCTAACCATAGGATAGTTTGGGATGCTCACTAGGCTTCCTAGTATCATGAGCATCCCCTACTCATATCTCATTAGTTTCAATAATAACTCCCTCCTTTTGATCAATCTCACTTGATTTTCTAAAAATAACTAATTGATTAATAGTCTTATCTTTGAAATATTTGGAGACAATGATCATTTACCTTAATCGAGAGTATTCTTAAAGAATCTAATACCTTAAGATGTAATTAACTATGGGGGCTTGCCTCCATAGGAAACTTAATGAACCAGTTTAAAATAAACCTACTTTACTTTTCCATGTAAAGTAGGGGAAGAATCTCTAGTACATTCGAAGATCCATCGTCCTTAGGAGTCCTTATTAGGTGATTAGGTCTATTGTAGGATGGTGAATTCTATCTTTCGAGATAGTATACTATTCCTCAATATTGTACTTGATCACCCTAATAAGAACATCTGCAGATCTATGTGGTGTCCCAACAATAAAATGTTTTATTTTTCAAATCTCTCCCCTTAAAAAGAGAAGAGATTTTGAAAACAAAAAATCACCACAACCATGCAAAAAGGTGTTATGAATGCCAAGTCCATGGAAATATCATTCATCAACCTCTGAATCCACTACATCCAATGGTCGCATCCTGGCCATTTGAGTGTTGGGGAACAGACATAATCGGACCTATTGATCCACCATTGTCAATAGGTCATGGCTTTATCTTAGCAGCAACCGACTATTTTTTCAAGTGGGCTGAAGTAGCTCTATTTAAAGAAGTTACTGCTGGTCGAGTAATCAACTTCTTCACTCATAATATTGTCTATAGATTTGGTATACCACGACGAGCCATCTCAGACAATGACCTAACATTCAATGGTGCAAAGATCTATAGATTCACTGATCGTTATAAAATCAATTGGTAATATTCATCAATTTATAATCTAATACCCAATGATTTGATAGAATCTTTTAATAAAATACTGATCCAGCTTCTCAAAAAGATCTCATAAGGAACAAAAAAGAGTGGCATATCAAAATGCTTGAGGCATTATAGGAATATAGAACTACTTACAAGACGCCAACTAAAGTCACTACTTATGCTTTAACTTTTGGAGTCGAAGCAGTTTTGCCATTAGAGGTCGAACTGCCATCACTTTGAGTAGCTATCTAGTATAATCTCACTTAAGAAGAGAATGTCCATTTATGGATGGAAGAGCTTAACACACTTGATGAAATCAGACTTCAAGCCCAACAAAGCTTAGAAATCTATTAAGCAAGAATATCTAAAGCCTTCGATGGAACAGTGCATTCCCGAACTTTCCAAAGAGGAGAGTTGGTCTTAATGCTAAAAAGACCAATAATCCCTCACAAAAGAATCAATGGTAAATTTGAAGCTAATTGGGAATGCCTTTACATCATAGAGAAGCCATACGAAGGAGGAGCCTACTAGCTTATTGATTTGAGTGGTCTGCCTATGCCAGTTTTCAATGGTCGTTATCCTAAGAAGTATCATGTTTGAGTGCATATGATTGCATGATTAGATAAACATTATATTCATGACTCCTCATATTATATATATGAAATAACACTCAAAAATTCTCTTGCATTACGAGAATGCATTTTTGAGTTGTGATGAAATTCCCCCTTCAAGACAAGGGGAATTTTTATATATTTATTTAGGTTGATATCATGCAATCTATCGATATCCTAAGATATATATATATATATATATATATATATATATATATATATATATATATATATATATATATATATATATATATATATATATATATATATATATATATATGATTGATGATAATTCTCATCTAATCTTAGCTCAAAATTCCCCCTGTTAGACAGGGGGGCATTTTTAAATTTTTTATATTAGAAAAGCACTTATGTCTATTTTAGGTTGACATCACGCTTGTGCTGAGATCCCCAAATAACATTTAAGATTATATTTGTTTAAGACGCAGGTGACTATGCGAATGATAGGCAAGATTATGTCCACTCAAGACATGTAGAGGACAACTTCAAAGGCTAGAGGTTCACCTCCTGAACTCATCAGAATCTCAAAGATCAAGAGAAAAAGCTTCCAAGTTTCATCAGACTCATTAAGCCCAAATGTGGCTGAGTCGCAACAAACCGTAAAAGAAAGGCCACAAGGATAGAGCCCTCTCTTATTTTTCTAATGACTAAGGTTGCCTATCCTCCAAAGTTGATCCAACTCAACAAATTTAAGTGATCTAGATTGGAATAATCTTTCCAATTGATTGACGAATCAAGAAAGGATTTGAGGAGAAATTTGAGTAACCACAATGCACTGACCTACCTAACTTCTTCAATAAGTCTAACAAAGAAGCATGCACAAGGCTAAAGAAGCCATCTTGAAGTTTATAAAATGCTCATAGCTGAACTAAGAGAATCTTATAGTCAACCAGTCCATTAAAACACCAGCTATTAGATTGATGAGTTCTTTCCATAAACCTAACACTCATCTCGAAGACTAGGTCGATGGTTCACATCCTTAAACAAGTCTACCAAAAGCAACAAGCAAAGGATTGAAGATATGCACATTCTTCTGACAAGTCAATTGGGACAAATCAGGTTAATCGTTCAACAAGTCTGCCAAAAGAAACAAGCAAAGGATCGAAGGTATGCACATTCTTTTGACAAGTCAATTTGGACAAATCAGGTTAATCTTTCAATAAGTCCACCAAAGCAATAAACAAAGGACCGAAGGTATGCACATCCTCCTAACAAGTCAAGTTAGACAAATCAGGCCAATTCTTCATCAAGTCCATCAAGCTCGAAGCTAGAGCAGAAGGGACCTAAATCACAAAATAAATAAAAATCTTCCTTCAGTAAGCCTAATAAGCACGAAGCTAAGGTTGAAGGATGATCAAATATACAAATCATTAAGATGAGACCTTTGACGAGCCCATTAAAGCATTAAGCTTATGGCTGAAGGTATCTCTCTTCCTACTTGATAAGTCAATAAAGGAAAATAAGGTCAAATCTTATATGGTCAACTAGTTTGCAACAAACATGGTCCTCTTCAAATTTGCACCATATTTTTTAAGGGGCATTTGTTGACCTATAAGTAATTTCCATATGCTTAATTACATAAATATATTGAAATCAGTAAAAATTAGGTGCATCATCATGAAAGTGAGAGTTGAAAGCATACAAATCATGACCAAAATTGATTGAGATGTCCTTCGACCGTGAAATCAACTGCGTTAATGCATTCAGAATATCAAAATCAATTGAAATTGATATTCCACACAAATCAATAATCATCCAATGAAAGAAAATAAAGAGAATAGGCAGTTTTGTGCATATTAAAGTTTAGATGCCTCAACACTACCCAAATGAGCTCCTTTCAAGAAACGGTTTGCGTCATTATCCCCAAAACATCAAAAAGTATTAAACAAGACTTTTTACAATTGATTCGATCAAGTGTGGAGCAAATGGTGAGCCTGACATTTAAATTAACCTTAAATTTATCTTAATCGACCTCGACGTTGCCTAAGAAACCTCTGATTGCAAAATAGACCACATCGTTGAATTTGGAATGTTGAAGTTACCTAGAAATGACACCCATATTATATGTGTTTGATTTTGGCAAGATTCACATGAATTTTGATGGGATATTTTGAAAATTAGACATCCAATTTAATTAAACACAATTCAACTTAATCTTAATAATTAAACCATAATTTGATTAAATCAGAAATTTTTTTATATGAAGTTGAATTATTAATCATATTAAATAATTTTCATAAATACTTCTTAATCTCATTCAAAGTTTCATTCAAAACTTTTAAAATCCCGCCTAATCCTATATGAAAATACTCTAATGAATAATTAATGTAATAATCGACATTAATTGGATGATTTTCTCTGGTATCGGGATGATTTGGAAGCAGTCGAAACTCCTCTCACCCGTAAGGTTCTCTCTCACTCTCTTTCTTTTGCATTCATCCCCCTCAAGCTGCAAACTCACTACAACCCCCTCTATCGCTCCCTCAGACCTCTCTCAAGCACTCCCAATCGAAGCTCCTGTCTATTCATTCTATATCCCTCATGCCGAAGGTAACACTCTTTCCCTCTTATTCTCTCTTTCTCCATTTGCTCGTTCATCCCTCATCCATCATTCTTCCTTTCGTCTCTCTCAGCCCAAATGAGCTCTGACCCTCTCTTTCCCTCTTCTTGGCCAAATGGCCCTAGCCGAGCAGTTCAATTTTCTCTTCTTCTCTACTTGGCCAAATAGTCCTAGCCAAGTAGTCCAACCCTCCCTCTCAGGTTCATTCCAAATAGCCTCACATTATTGCCTTTGTCGCAGTCGAGAAGTAACTCCTTCATCAGATGGGTTCCTCCAGTCTTTGGTATTTTCCCATTTTTTCTCTCCTCCCTCATACCTAGCATCACACTCTCCTTCTCTTTCTGTGACCTAGAGTATGGATGAGGGGCAACTCTACCATCAGGAAGGTTCCTCTCGGACCACTCTTTTTTGTAGCTGAGAGGCAACTCCGTTATCAGACAGGTTTCCCTCATCACTATCTCTTGTTGCTGTTTCATATCCCCTCTTTGATTGGAGTCCAATTCCCTTTTCAGTAGCAACAATCTAACTACATATCTCATCTCAATTTTTCGCATTTCCCCCACCTATTCAACCCAAATAATCAACCCGATAATCTCTCATATTCAATTCTTTCTAGCCGAACTCATGCAAAATAATTATTGTTGCCATTGGTGGATGTGTAGAAATGCTTGAATGTGTAAAAAAAAATTTGTATGTATATGCATATTTGAAGACCTCATTACACTCATCAGGGAGTGATGAGATGAAAATTGGCCGAGGTGTTTCAAAATACCAACCGTCATGCTCATCAGGGTGTGACAGGCCCAAAAAATTATTAGATGCAGTCCCCTATGCCGAAATGCTGCCAAAATTTCTTAGAAAAGGGTGGGGAGAATCAAAATCCAATCAAGCACATAAAAAAAAAGCAATCTAAATTGAAATTTGAATGCTCTAAATTGTAAAATATCATAAAATAAACATAAATATGAATTTTAAAATATAAGTCAGGAAGCTCATTGATATAAAAGCATGAAATGAGGTCAATATTGAATATAAAGTTTGAAAATATAAGAAGTTTTTTTTAATGACGAAACCTAGGAAACAATGAGAATTCATTAATTAATGTGTCATGAATACAAAAATGCAATAAGTGATATTGCATGAAAATGAAGGATATTCATCAATTGGTGTGTTGTGGAGGTAAGGATGTATATTAAATATTCAGATATGAAAACATTGAGATTGATTGAATGATAAACCATGAGACTAAGGAAATTTATTGGATGATGAGTTAAGGGAATGATAAGATTTCTTGTTAAATCTATTATTCATTACAAGAGATCATCCTCATTCAACCTAAATGCTTTCAAATTAAATGAATCTTTGGACCTAATTTAAAGCAACCATTCCTCAATCAATCTAAGTGTCTTTGACATGCATGGAAAAATTCAAAAGAGATAAATTTCTTGCATACTTCATGGAATAATATTTCACCTAATTCAAGATCTCATTGATTTGTGCAAGTATTTACAAGAGTTAGATTGTTATATGCATTACAACACAACTTCTCATTCAACTCAAATGTTTTGAAAAGTATGTTAAGTATTCGAATAAAGTGGACATTTGTATGCATTATAAAGCAATCTTTTTCTTGATTCAAATGTTTGGTGTAAGTATGAACAATTAAATGAGATAACTTCATCATAATATCTCAAAACCATCTCATATATCATTTAGTCAACCTGAAACTTATGTAAGCTTTTAAAGAAAATAATGATAAATGAAAAGCTTCCCACACATCATTAGATGACTCAATTCAAACCTACTGCATCAGGATGCGTATAAATAATTTGAATAGTGAAATGGTGTCTCAAGATATATGTAAATATTAAAATGAAAGTGAATTTTTTTTATATATACATTTTTAAGCAAGCTTATATTATACTAAAGTGCTTCAAAGCCTATTTGAGCTTTTAAATGAATGAATTGGATATTTTTGTATATTACGATGTGGCTCTATGTTTAATCCTATCACTTCAAGATGTGTGTAAACAACTTGAATGATAAAATACTGCATTCATGATAAGGCAGCACAACATCTAAAATTGATGTTTTGAAACTCATGCAAGTGATCTATAATGAGATATTCATGTGTTTTAAGATATTTCTTTAACTCAATTTCAATGCCTTGAAACATGTACAACTATTTTATGAGATAGATGGGCAAGTATATGAAATTATTTAAAATCAATTAATAACTTGCATGGGCCCGACACAGTGTTGAATGTTTAAATTCAAGTGTCTGAGGATGCTATGCGGGATAAAAACTAAATTGACTTAGATATCTTACACTAAAAATTATGCAATTATTTTGAAGGAGAAACAATTATTTTTGAAAGCATGAGCATATTTTTAAAATTCAATATTCTAAATATATGTTTATGTATGTATTTTAGTGAATCAACACATTTATATGAAGAAAGTTTAAGACATATTTGAGCAATTAAATCCTTCTCCCTATAGGGACTGGAGTTGATAAGAATGATAATTTCAGTAGAAAATTAAATATGTAAGCTTAGCAAGGTTGCATATAAAAATTGATACAATTATAAGGTTCAATCTATAGATCAAATCCTCCTCATATAGGAGTAGAATTGACAAGATCTAATATAATATAATAAGATTTCAAAATTGTAGACCCGATCATCTTCCTATAGGAGCAGAGTTAATAAGGTCTACCCCGATGATGGTTGTATTGAATGGAGATTTCAATTGGAGGGGATTACTATTATTCAAAATTTTAAATTATTGTATCTCAAATTAAAATTTATAAATGTAAGTTGTAGACCCAATCCTCTGCTAACAAAATAGCAGAGTTGATAAGGCCTACTCTGATGATGGCCGCGTTGATTGAAAATCTCAACTAGATAGGATATTATCATCAAAAGATACTTGAGCTCTAAATTAATTTATCATAAAACTAAATTTCAACTAAGTATATATCCAAACTAAATGAAATTTATTATATAAATACTTAAAGCAAATAATTGATCCACCCATCTACCATCATTTGTTGGGGATGATAGAGTAAGAAAACTCTAACTCACAAAGGAGCTAATGTCAAGTCAAATAAATTACTATATTCAAACTCAAATAATCTCATACCAGTAGGGACGTGGCCCATGTCCTCTATCTGCATGGTTTGTCCAGTAGGCTACACATATGATGCAGTTATGACCAGAGTCCTCTAGTCGGGTGGTTGCCACCAAATGATACTATTATATTACGGTCACGACTATAGCCCATATGTTCCCCAATGGTTCAGCCCTTTGAGTTGTGAATCATAAGGTATATTTGATAGGCATAAAGCCCTTTTGTCAGCTAGGTGGACTTAAGCTTGTCTCATTAGACAAACACCACCACAGGTCTAAACGGATTACTTGGACGACGCAACCCATGGCTATTGACAGGGATCCTTTGATCAAGTTGGGTCGACTACCTCCTAATTAAGTAGACTAGGGACCATGATAACCCGGGATGATGAAACCATGGGATCTAGATCAAGCACGTCATCATTCCACAAACCATATGCTTTAAGTTAAATAATAGCAAATTTCATATATTCTAAACCCCAAATTTTAAATTTCACATGCTACTACTATACACTATGCATTTAGCGATCTAACGACTAGCTTTAATCAAAAGTTCTCTCTCAACATTGGGAGGGGTAATTAATTATAGGTGCTTGCACCTATAGGAAACCTAGAACCAGATCTAAAGTCCTTAAAAATTGAGGGCGAAATATCTGGGTAGTGTCTTATCTACTATTCTATCAGCCTTCTGAAAATTTAACCGATACTAAATCAAACTCTCTTAATCGAGAGGTCGGTGGTGAATTTTTGGAGCCCATAATATTCATTTAAAAATTATGTATGTATAGAAAAAAAAATCATAAAATAATTTTTTGATCTAATCTTATCATTAAAATATATATTAATAATCTCATTTTAAAATAAATCACAACTAAATTAATTTTAAGAAGAGAATTATGCATAATATGATAAACACCATAAGTAGAAAAATTGAAAGCATATCAACTAAGTTAACTTATGAAAAATGAATAAACTTAACAATATTTTATCTATCAAATTTTGATAATTATAGAAGAAATCCTCAATTAAAGAAAACTTATGAGAACTTCTTTTGAGAGCTTCTTCTATTTAGCTATTCTTATTTTCTTTACTTTCTCTCCCAATAATATTAATTTGTCTTCTCTCCTTCGCCACTAAATTTATCTCACAAAATCTTTCTTACATGAAAAAGGCATATTTCCTCTTATATTTATAGGTGAAGATGAGTACGTGCATGATAAACACTTGGCTTGGATAATGGATAAGTGGCAATGAAAATGAACAAGTATATAATCTTTTCATGATTCAAATTTTAGAAATATTTATATGTATTACATACATGAAAACACATATTTGCATGAAATATGAAGACTTGCATGTATGTAGGCACATTTTAGAGATATTGACATGAATTACATGCACAAAGACACATTTTTTGTATTATTTATGAAGATTTACATGCATGAAAATAATTTTTTGTTTAGTATTTGCATGTGTTATGAAGATTCACATGTATTGTGACACATATTTTGAAGAAAGTTTATATATTTTGGAATATTTGAATGAATTTACATGCATGGAGATATTTTTTTTTTGGAGAGAATTTGTGTATTTCAAAAAATATTTGCATCATTCATGACAATTATATTAAATTTTGTAAATTTATGGCATTTCAATGTCAAAATAAAGATAAATTAATTTTCTCATTTACTCATAAATTGTGTTAATTAAAGGAAATTAAAACTCTTTTATATTCAAATAATTTTTAATCATGAAATTTTGATTTATATTGCTTATTTAATAGTTATAACTTAATCATAATATTTCATTCATAATTTTTTTATCTAATAATAAATGTTAAATATATACTCTTTAAAATAAAATTATAAAGTTTGTATATTGATTTTAAAATATTAAATAAATTCACTTTATTTTTAATTTATATATTCAAGAGAGAAAAAAATTTAACTATTATATCTTGGCCATGCCAGGAGTCTCTTCTATAGAAATTATAGATATTATAAAATTTGATGATTTTATAGGAAAGGATAGTTAGATTTAAGTTTAAACCAAACAACTAATTATAATAGGTTCTTGCATTTTGTTAATGACAATAATGCATTTCAAATATTAGGTTAGCTGGATTAATAATGTTTTAAGCACTAACACCATCATGTTATCACTATTTAACTACTAATATGTCTTATCCATTAACATTCCATATAATTATCCATTCCTTCAAAATTGTCCTTGTCCTCAAAGTTAAAAAATAAAAAATAATAATAATAATGCAATTGCCAACTATAGTGGTTTAACCAACAATCTAGTTTGGACAATAAAGTTTATATCACCTATAATAGGAGTACATGATAATCAAAGCATAACAAAGGTAGCGTTAACCACATTAGGAAATTCCAAAGAAATGAGGGTGGAGGAATGATTGATGCCCATTTTTGCAAGCAGATCCTTAAAAAAGAAGTGTTGACTGCCCAACTATAGTTTCAGCAATGTTCCAACTTATATTTCTATAAGCTCCAAAAATTCACACACCTAGCCTCTCACAAGAGAGTTTATATTAGTTTTGGATAATAAAATTTTAGAAAGTAGATTAGTTTGTAGGTAAGACACTACCTAAGTTTTCACCATAATTTTATGAGGATTTTAGGTTTTATTTTTTTTTAATATATAGACACAAACACTTATGGTTGATTACTCTTCACAATAGTGAGAAAGAATTTTGAATGCTAATCGATAGGTCACTAAATACATAACATATAGTAGTAGTAATTTATATTTTGAAATTGATAAAATTCATTACCCTTAACTTAAAGTAGATGGTGCGGGGAATGATGATGAACCTAAGCAAGATCTCATAATTCCATTATCTCGAGTTATCATAGTCTATATTTGACTTAATTAGAGAAGGTAATTGACCTAACTTGACTTCAAGATCCTTGTTAGTAGTCATGAGTTACTCTATCCAATAGTCTTGTATACTTAGGATGAATATATCTAAGAGGATAATTTTATGTTAACTTTACCTAATAGAGAATTTATATCTCATCAAATGTACTATATGATTCAAAATTTTAGATTAAATTGAATTGATGCCTTATTTTTAATCATATTTTCTAATATTGTGAATACATGTTTATTTTGGTTGTTTCACATGTGTAAACGCTATCCATATTAAAAAAATACAAATTAATTTATATTTTTAATCATTAGTCATATTGGATTTGTAAAACCCTTAAGATGATTAAACATTATTTTATGAAAATCACAAATTTAAATGAATCTAAAGTATGATAGCTAAAGTTTTGACATTTATAAATAGTCCATGTCTCAAATCAAGTGAGTACGATGACTGTAATGACTTACGAATTGACATCATGCAAGTCGGGTCAAAATCAATTCGACTGCCATTAAAGTTGCTCAAGCACTGTCCATTCATAAAACATATCTTATCAACGAGCCCATACTGTTGAAACTATTTAAAATAGATACTCACATCACTTAGATTGACACACATGTATAATATAATATAATATAATATTACACCCCAAGCTTCCCTAAAACTCCCTGTGCTCTCAGTCGAAAGTGAAACCAACTCCTCCTTCAACCCGAGCACCCATTTTGTCCAACCTCACCAAAACTTCACCAAGTTCAAATTAACTTCATCCACACCTTCTCCTCACTCCGACAAGGAGAAATGAATCGAGCCTCATTCAATTTGAGCACTGGAAAGCGCTCAAAGACTAACTCCAACGAGCTTCATGGTGGCTCTTGATCCAAAGAATGATCAAGGAGGAGGCAGCTCATGATCTTCTCAGCAAGGCTTCATCTCTTTAAGGTGAAGCTACTTCAGTCGTTGGGCCGCCAACCTTTAGTTCCAGTGAGATAAATATCGATGAACTTTAGAAAATCGTGGGATTCTTGGTCTTTTGTGAAGGAAATATGCATATGATGTAAGTCAAACAGTATGATCCCATTTAGAATATTCCCTTAATCATTTTGCATGTGTTTTCGCTATCGTGCAATCTTCAATGAGCTCAAATTTAGTGGTGAAAGGTGAACGATGTCCATCTCTCACTGCCGATTGATGACGGATCATCGATCATCTATTCCACATGATTAGAATGGATGGTCATGATTAATCTCGTTAGATTTATTCAATTTATTCCATTTAAACAACGGGATTTAGTCTCTACTAGCCAAAACCAAGCACAAAGAAATATAAGCCTAAGAAATTCTTCTCCTGCCCTCATTTCAGTCCCCTAGAGCTTTTAAACCAACCAGCAACCTTTCCCACTTCATTTTGGAGTGAAAACCATCAAAATTAAGTGAATTCCGATGAGGAATTTACAACCATTAGTGGCTACATCATTCCAAAGAGAGGCAAAGGTCTAGATCCATTCCAAATCTTCTTCTTGCATTTAGGAGCATGCTCAGATCATCACCACCGTCGAAAATCATTCCCGATGAGGTAATTTTCAAGAACCGTACCTAGCCTTAGGATCTTTTATTTGTCATGGTTTTGCACAATTTTAGAAATTTCCCTTAGATAAACTTTGCATTTTTCTTTTTATAACATACCCATGTGAATAAGGAAGTTTTTTTGGTGAACATCACTATGAAATCGAGCTCAAACGGATGAAATCTCATGCTATCTCACCAAAATTGTTCAGTTTTGACTGTTCATTACATAATATACCATCATTCTTGTTGCTTGGGAACCATGTGCAATAGTAGCCATCCGATCTCCTATTTAGGTAGACAGATGGCTGAGATTAATAGCAGATCCATGATCAAACGGGCTGATCTAATCCATGCATCATGATCCATATTCTGCCTTTTATTTTCCAATCATGAAACTACGACACCTGTTACACGCGAGATCGCACGCCATGCCTTGATCCAACTGGTCACCACGCGGGCAATCACATGGCGCAGCATGGAAATGCATTGCCCCATCAGCGTCACGTGGCGCTGACTGGGTTAAGTAGGAAATTCTAGATTTTTTGCTTTTAGAAATTATTTAAATCACCTAAAATTTTAAAAATTCATAGAAAATAAAATACTTAACCAAAAATTACAAATAAGGTCTCGTTGAATTCATATTTCTAAAGGAATCCAACAATCCTAAAATCCTCAAATTTCATTAAAGATTTTGAGCTTAATTTGAGTTTTAGTATAAATTAAAATTTTATTAATTAAACTATGAGTACAAATCATATTGAGTTGAAATTTTTAAAGATTAAAACGGAAGTTAAAATACACATACCATTAAAATTTCAAATCAAAAAAATTTCTGGATTGGGAGATATTGCATTATGAAGCTCAAATAGTCTAATTTAGTTAAAATAAATTAATAGACTTTATAAAAATTATGAAAAAATTTATTTAAGTTAGCTGAAACTTTAGAAAATTATAACATATCATAGAAAATCATAAAAAATATAAATATATATCCATTTTGAAGGAATTTCAGAGAGGAATTTATTAAAAATATCCTTAATTGTTTTTGAGAAGTAATTAGAACTTAATTAGGGTTTAATTAAAAATTAATTACTTTATTTACCCCTAGTTAATTAATTAATTAACCCAAATTTTTTGAGATTATTTAGTGGGATGATATCTGTCTCCCCTAATTTTCTTGGGATTTATTGGTTAATTAATTAGGAGAGTTAGCTAATTAGGCCTTAATTACTATCCTAACTTGATTAAGGGTTAATTAATCAAATGAATAGTCAATTAATTAATTAATTGGGCTCATTTGTCACTATTTAACAGTGAGGAGACTTAGGAATTAAATTAGGACCTCTTTCCTAATCTTTTCCCTAAGACTACTTCATTTGGAGGATAGTTAACCCATATGGCAATTAAGTTTAAGTTTAATTAAGTGATTAATGATTTCATTAATCTAATTAATATCTAAATTAAATCAGAACCTAATTAATCAATTCATGGGTAGATCTTTAGGTGTTCAATAACTTAAAGACATTTAAGGAAATTATGGTTAACCCACATGTGTGGGAAAACCATAAAAGTACTTAATTAAGTTCCTTAACATAATTAATTAATAATTATGAGCTAACTGCATTAGGCCCTTTCATTTCTTAGGATCATTGCAAGTTATTTTCCATGCATATCATGTTGTCACATAATTATTTAATTAATTACTTTAAGGTAATATAAGAAAGGGTTAATTAATGCATTTAATGCATATCAAAACTTAATTAACCCATAAAATTAACTTAATTATTTTCCATTAAACCAAATAAAATCATAAACATGGGAATGGGTTAAAATCAACAAAATTTTTCTCATTTCATTAAATTAAATCAAAACATAAAAATGAAAGATGGAATTAACAAGATTTGGTTTTCCTTAAATGCTTTGATTTGATATGATTGTCCTTAAGAATTAGTTTGATTGAATGAAACATGTGTTTTATGTCTTATTATTCCTTTCCAATCTTATTAAATGATGCGTGTCATGTGGTTTCATGCATTCATGTTTTCAAAATATTTAAATTTAAATGAATTTTATTTATGTCAAGCTTGCATGTGTTGATTAACCTATGAATATGTGTGGCTATTACCTTTATTAAATCAAAGTTATTTTTAAAAGTTTATAAGTCAACTATAATATTTGGAGTGATAATAATTATAAATATTTATAAGCTTGCATGTGTCTATGGCTTAGAACATCTGATATGGAGTTCTCTTTCTTTAATCTATATGGATTTACATAAAGTTTGAATGTTAACAAGTGTATAACCCATTTGAAAAGGACACAACATTTGTTTGAATTCATTCATATGTATTTCTATGTTAGTACTTAGAAAGAACTTTAGCTCACATGTATAAATAATTTAATTGAAAGAAATTCAACTCTTGCATGATTTTCTATTCTTGTAGTCTTTTATACATTCATGTGTATTCAAAAATAGTGGGTCTATCTAGTCTATATATTCCGGGGATGCAAGACTTTAAGTATCCCTAAGGAGGTATTTACCTCACTCCCCTAGTTTAACAATGGTGAAGTATATGTTTAAAACTTTTATATAGTTGTATGTGCATTTAGCTAATGAATAAAAATCTCATTTTAATTGAAAGAAATACAATTTTTGCATGATTTTTTATTTTTGTAGTCATTTGTACATTCATGTGTATTTAAGAATAATGGGTATATCAAGTCTGGACATTTCGGGGATGCGAGGCTTTAAGTAGCCCAAAGGAGGTCTTTACCTCATTTCCCTAGTTTAATAACTGCGAAGTACTTGCTTAAAATGTTTATACACTTAAATGTGCATTTAGCTAATGAGTAAAAATCCCATTTTCTACAAAATACACATGCATCTTTCATTTAAAGTGTGCTAAAAGAAATATGTTGCATTTATAGTTACACTTAGAATTAAGTAATATTCATGCTATATGTGATGGAAAGGAATAACTTGATATATTTCATATGATAGTAATTCAATCAAATTAGTCTTCCTAAAATTATAAATATATAAATTAACACATGTTTTAAAAAAGTGGTTTTAGATAGGGATGAAAGAGGGAAACCTCTTTTCTTCTCTTTACAACATTTAATTACTAAGTGTAGGCCATATGAAACAAAATAAAACCCCAAGTAAAATTCTTAAATTAATTAAGTCACTTTAAATGAAATCAACCTCTTATTATTAAACATCCTTTCACACTTAGAAAATCTTAACCTTAATGCTTAGTTAGAACATACCACACAAGCCTTAATACACACACATTAAATTCAGTCACCACTTCTAGCTTTATGTTAGGAAGGTGCATGGTGTGATGTATGTTTTGTTTTATGATGTTTTATTTTTAGATTGGATGTTAGGGTGTATATTTCATAGACTGGAAGGCCGTGATTAGCCTAATCATGTGTTTTACATGAGACTGTGCTTAAAGGGCCGCTAAAAAATAAATATAAATGCTCTCTTTATAGGTTGCTTAAGCCCCTAAGTATATTCTAAGTTAGGACAGATGGGCTTGGTTACCCATGTATAGGGTGTTAAGTCCAAATTATAAATATATACTTTGGTTGTATGTATGTTTAGCTAACCTCTATTTTGCAGGTGTAGTTAGATTTACTTTTTCTATTTTTAATGTAATTTTTCATTAGGAATTATGATTAGTGTTATGGGGGGATAAGGATGAGCATTGGCTAGAAGGCTTTGTCCTGGGAGGCCATGTGATTCCTTTGAAGTGGAGCAAACCAAATCAAAGAAGGAGGAAGATACATAAAGACATGAAGACATGAAGACATGAAGACTTGAATACACCCCATAGCATTTATCATTTGTAAATTGTAAATTATTTTTTATTCCAGGTTGTATAAGGGTAGAACTCGGCTACCCATTTTTCTTTTTGTGTACCGTGGCACTCGACCGCATCAGCCTTTTATTCTTTTGCGCTAGTTATAAAATTGCTTGATGTTATGTTTAGCTTGTGCATTAGAAATTACATGCCTTTTCATAGTTTCTTTATGATTTGTGTTTGTTGTATGGCCTGGATGTGATTAGGCTTTTAGGGAAAAATAAATCTTTTACCCAACTACAACTCATAACAAAAGTTTTAAAGAATTCATAACCTTATAATAAAAGTCTAGGCATTAAATAAGATAATTAAAAGATTCAGCAACCTCTTAGTTGAATATTGGATGTTTCACATCATGCATGTATATTCTTTCACTCTTGAAAATAGAGGATTTTTATTCTTGCATGATAGGGGAATGTTTGACCCGTGAGGGCATCCCTTGTGGTGAAAAACACCCTTTCTTGCTGATTTAGCCAATGATCTATTTCATCATGCATTTAGAAATATGAAAATCTCAAAGCTTTTGTCACAATGAAGTGTCAAAAATCAAGTAATATTTAAAAATATTTGCATTTGTAGATTAAGTCATATGCTCATACCACTCATACTTTAGTATCTTAAGGAGTGTGTTTAAGGACTTTAGTCTCTTTCTAAATAATAACAACCTAACTATCTTTCAAAATCATATGACTTGCCTACATGGTTTTAAAGCATAGGAGGAGTTAGTTGGCTGCCACTCTAGGCGGTTGTAAGTCCAGTCGGGTGGTTTATCCTCTCTTATAGAGGTAATCCTTATACACATCTTTGCTTAGATTTAGGTTATGCTTTAGCTCTTGTTAAAGCCCCCTAGATTTAGAATTCAAGGTAGTTGTTTTCTTCATGCTACTATCATAAATCCTCACCTCTTAGACATTTTTATAACCTTGTGTTATGGGATTGTAAGCCTTAACTTTCTAATAAAATGTCAACTTCAATAAAATTAATCTCTTCAACTTCAAACATATAAAGCCCAACCATTAGACATATTGGAATGCTCATTAGGCTTCCTAATATCATGAGCATTTCTTACTCGTTCCCTTTGGCTTCGATAAAAAATCTTCTCTTTGAACAATCACATTTGATTTTATAATACAAGCAATCATTTGATAGGCTAGCCTTGAAAACTTTTGAGACCTTAATTTCTACTTTAATCGAGAGTATTTCTAAGGAATTACTATTCCTTTAGATGTAATTAACTATGGGGGCTTGCCTCCATAGGGAACTTAACAAACCTGGCTTAATATAAACCCTGCTTTATTATTCCATGTAAAGTAGAGCAAAAATCTCTGGTATATTCAAAGACCCATCATGCCTTAGGAGTCCTTATTAGGTGATTAGGTCTATTATAGGGTGATGATCTCTATCTTTATAGATAGTACATCATTCCTTAATGTCATACCCGATCACTTCAATAAGTATACCCTAAGATCTGTGTGGTATCCCACATCTCAAAAAAAAAAAAAAACACCACAAGATTAATAGATTAATTAATTACTTAATTAGTTTAATTAACTCTTAAAACATATCTAAACTTAATTAATTCATGGGTAGATCTTTAGGTGTTCAATAGCCTAAAGAAATTTAATGAAATTATGATTTACCCATATGTGAGGGGAAATCACAAAAGTAATTAAGTTCCTCAAGCTTAATTAACCATTAATTATGAGCCAATTGCATTAGGCCCTTTCATTTCAAAGGACCATTGCTAATTTACTTTTCATTTCATTTGCATATTATATTGGCTCACAATTATTTAGATAAATACCTTAAGGTAATATAGGTAAGGGTTAAATAATTGATTTAATTCATACCTTAACTTAATTAATCCATAAAATCAACCTAATTACCTTCTCATTAAATCAATCTAACTTACAAACATGGGATGGGATTAGGATTAGCAAACCTCTTTGCCTCTTTCGCCCTTTCCTTAAATCAAGTTAAACATCAAATTAAAAGTGAGATGAAATAGCTTTGGTTTATTTTAAATGATTTTATTTGATATGATTGTCCTTAAGAGTTAATTTGATTGAATGAAATTATATGTTTATGTTTATTTATTTCTCTCTAATCATATTAAATGTTGTATGTCATTTGATTCATCCATTCATCTTTTGCAAAATTAATTAAATCAAATGGTTTCTTTAATATCAAGCTTGCATGTGTTGATTTAATTTAATATATGTGTGGCTATTATCACTATTAAATCCAAATGTAATTTTCAAAGCTTATAAATGAATGATTATATATGCTATGAATGCTAGTTATGAATATATAGGAAATGTATGTGATTATACCCTAAGTGTATGGATTGAAGCTTTCTTTTCTTTGATTCACGTGTAGATTTACATGCATTTGAATGTTAATAGGTATATAACTCGGACATCTCAAGAATATGAGGCTTTAGTTATCCCCAAGGTAGTCATTTGATTACCTCACTTCCCTAGTTAATAGCGATAAGTACTTAATTGATTTCATTTACATGTATTTCTATATTAGAATTTGAATAAGAACTTTAATTCATATGCATAAATGTTTCAATCGACTAAAAATATTATATTTGCATGGTTCTCTTTCCTTTATTTATGCATACATCCATATGTATTTGAGAAAAGCAAATATTTAGTCTGGACATCTTGGGATTGAGATTAAAATCAAAGCTTAAGTGATCAAATATGGAATCTAGGGATTGAGATTAAAACCCCCTTTCTTGATCTTTCTCCTTAAGATTAATTTCATTTCATTAATTGAACATGCTTAATCAAATAGATTAATAAGCTTAATTAACTTAATCTAAAATCCACTTCACATCTAAACAACCCTAATTTACTCTTGTGTAGCTCTTTGGGTGTTCAATAACCCAAAGTGATAGATAATAAAATTATGGTTAGCTCACATGTGTGAGAAAATCATAAGAGTAATTAAGTGAGTCCCTTAAGCCTAATTAACTACTAATCATGAGCCAATTACATTAGGCCCATTTCATTTCTTAGGAGCATTGCAAATTTACTTTTCATGTGGTTGCATATCATATTGGCTTAGTATTGATTAGTTAATTAACTTAAGGTGATATAGGTAAGGGATAATTAATTCATTTAATTCATACCTTAACCTAATTAAAACATAAAATCAACTTAAATATTCTTCATTAAACCAAATCAATTCACACATGGGGAAATGGGTTAGGATTAGCAAACCTCTCTCATATTTCTTAAATTAAATCAAATTCAAAGATAAAAATGTCTTTAAAGAATTTTGGCTTATTTTAAATAGCTTTATTTAATTTGATTATCCTTAGAAATTAATTGGGATGAGTGAAATCATGTGTTTACATTCCTGTATTTCTTTCCAATCATGCTAAATATTATTTGCCATATGAAATCATGCATTCATTTCTTTTCAAAATTAATTAAATAAAATATTTTATGTTATGCCAAATTGCATGTGCTGACTTGAATTAAGAATATGAATAGCTATTATCACTATTAAACTAAAAACTATTTTTAAAACCAATAAATTAATTATTATAAATGAAGTAATGCTAATTCAAATATTTATAAGCTTACATGTGATAATAGAATAATATGTGTAATATGAAGTTCTCTTTCCCTACCTTAACGTGGATTCATATAGGATTTGTAAGTGTATAGTTCATTTGAAAAGAACATAACACTTGCCTAAATCTATTCCTATGCATCTCCATGTTAAGACTTAGGAAGAATTTTATATTACACATGTAAATCATACAACCAAATCAAGCATAATTTCTTGCATGATTCCCTATCCATTTGATTTTTTTCTCTACATTCATATGTAATTGAGAAAAGAGGTATATTAGTCTGGACATCTCGGGGCTGCGAGGCTTTAAGTAGCCCTATGCAGGTCTTGTACCTTACACCCCTGGTGTAGAAATAATGGTGTCGTACTCACTTAAAATTTGTATACATATGCATGTATGATGTGGCTATTGAATACAGAATCATAAATCAAATAAATAAAACATAACTTTTGCATGGATTTTCTTATCCTTATAGTTATTCATATATTTATATGTATCTAAGAAAAGTTGTATATTAGTCTGGACATCCTGGGGCTAGAGGCTTTAAGTAGCCATAGGTAGGTCTTGTACCTTATGCCCCTAGTGTAGAAAATAATGGTGTCGTACTCACTTAAAACATTTATGCATGTAAATGTGTATTTAGCTAATAGATGAAAAATCCCTATTTTCTACATAATAAAGACATGCATTCATAACTCAATAAAAAAAATGAAATATTTAAATATCCAAATACACTTCTTTACATTCATCATCAAAGTGTGATAAGATTTACATTGCATGTATTGATATGCTTAAGATTATTCACATGCATGATATACATGACAGAAAGAAATGAATGGGTGTGTGTTATGTGATAGTAATCCATCCTAATTATACTTAAGAAGCCTTTCTTATTGAATAGGGATATTTAGAATGAACCTAAACATAGGGTTAATTAAAATACATAATAAACCATTCACTAAAGGAAATTCATTAATTAACTTACCTTAGAAATGACTTAAGGTATGGTTAAAAGAGTGACTCTCTCTCTCTCTCTCTTTCTTCTCTTTATAACACTTAGTAACGAAGTATAGGCCATATGAAACAAAAGAAAATACTAAGTAAAAATTCTCAAATCAACTAAACCACTTAAAGAGAAATCAACCTTTTATAAATTAAATCTCTCACACTTAGCAAATCATAACTCTAAAGCCTAGTTAGGACATACCACACAAGCTCTAACACATGCACATTAGGCTAAGTCACCATTTCTAGTTTTATGATTAGGGCGGTGCATGGTTTCATGAATGTTTAGTTTTTTGATGTATTATTTTAGACTGGATGTTAAAGTGTATGTGCGTCGCCTAGATGTTAGGTCGATATTATTAATCATATTTTTATGAGGGTCGTGCTTAAAATAAATAAAATAGAAATACTTTTTATACTTGCTTAACCCCCAAGTTAGGATAGGTGGATTTGGTTGCCCATGTGTGGGGTGCTAAGTCCAAATTATTCCTATAACTGCTTGGGTTGCATGGTGTGTTTAGCTAATATTTATTTTGCAGGTGTAGCTAAATTTACTTTCCTTCCTTTTAATGTAATTTTTGCAATAGGATTAGGATAAGTGTTATGGGGATCAAGGTGAATATTGGTTATAAGACCATGTCTTATATACCATGTGATACCTTTGGAGCAAGCTACATCTCAATCAAGCCAAAAGAAAGAAGGAAATGAAGCAAATCAAAAATGAAGGAATGAATGGTGAAGAGTGGTGATTGGAGGATGAAGATTGAAGACCCCCATAACACTTATCATTTTATAATTGTAATTATTCTTTTATCATACCAGGATGCATATGGGTAGAGCTCGGCTACCCACATTTCTTTTCAGGTTATACGGCGGTACCCGACCACATCATCATTTTATTCTTTTAGATAGCTTTATAAAATTGTTTGATGTTTGTTTAGCTTGTGCATTAGAAATAACATGCATTTTCATAGTTTCTTTATGATTGGTGATTGTTGTGTGGCCTAGATGCGATTAGGCTCTTAGGGTAAAAAATAAATTTTCCATCCCACTAACAACTCATAACTAAAATTTTAAAATAATTCATAACCTCACATAAAAGCCTAGGAATTAAATCAAGATAATAAAATGTTTAGCAATCCCTTAGCTGGATGATTGAATGTATAATATCATGCATATTATATTCTTTTAGTCTTGCTAAGAGAGGGCTTCCATCTGTGCTAGAGAATAAAGGCTTGACCTGTAAGAGCCTTTGATGGAAAGACACCTTTTTCTCTTCTGATTTGACACATAATCAATTTCACATGCATTTAGGCATATAAAATCTTACAACTTGTGTTAAAATAAAAAAGTCCAAAAATCAAATAAAACTTGATAAAAATTTGCATTAGATTAAGTCATTATTCATGCCCTTCATGATCTAGTCTCTTAGGGAGTGAGTGTAAGGACTTAGTTTCTCTTCTAAATAAATAACGACCTAACGATCTTGCAAAGAATATGACTTGAATACATGGATTTAAAGCATAGGAGATAGCTGGCTTCCACTCCAGGCAGTAATAAGTTGAGTAGTCATGTGGTTTATTCTCTCTTATGGAGGTAAACCATATACCCATTTTCACCTTAGATTTAGGTCATGCTTTGGCCCTCGCCATAGCTCCCTAGATTTAGGATCTGAGGTTGTTGTTTCCCTTTGCAGGCTACAACCATAAATCCTCACCTCTTAGGCATTTCCACAATCTTGTATTATGGAATTATAAGTCTTAGATTTCTAAAAAACTTTCAACTCAAATAAATAAATCTCTTCAAATTCAAATATATAAAGCCAAACCATATAATAGATTGGAGTGCTCACTAGGCTTCCTAGTATCATGAGCACTCCTTACTCATCTCCTTTGGTTTTGATAGGTACTCTTCTCTTTTGATCTCTCCCACTCAATTTCCAAAAAATACAACCAATCCTTTGATAGTCTTATCTTTGAAATCTTTGGAGACAACAATCACCTACTTTAATTGAGAGTATTCTTAAGGGATTCACTTCCCTTAATATGTAATTAACTATGGAGACTTGCCTCCATAGAAAACTTTAGAACCTAGTTTAATATAAACCTTACTTTATTCATCCATATAAAGTAGGAGAAAAATCTCTAGTATATTCGAAGACCCATTAATGTAGAACAAGAGTGATTTTTAAGATATGAAGTTTATTGCACCGATAATTCTTAAATCCTCACAAAAGAGTAATGATAAATGCACACTGCTATTGAGCACATTCACAATATTATGAATTTAGTGAAGTTAAAAAGATTCCAACTAAAGTTATATTAACCACACTAGAGATCTGAATCTTATAAGTGCGAAGAAATAACTAAAAAGGTATGAACGATCTACAATATATCGGATTTAAAATAACTAGCAGCAAAGCATGGATAAGTTGAAGTTGACCTCTACAAATAGTCCATCATTGTGGAGATCACATTCCTTGTTTAGAAGTCCTTCTCTAAGGGTTGTGAGCTCACATACTTAAGTAGTTCATCACTCGGGAGAAAAGCACATAAAATTATAGTAACAAAAATTTAAGAAGATAACTTTTATTTAAATCCAAGTGGCAAGCATTATAAGAGCCTCCCTATTTATAGGATTGAAAGAGAGAGTTAAGAATACTCAAAACCTAACTCCAACTCAAACCTAACACCATCATAACTACACCTGCCACCACCTACTACGAAACCTACCACTCCTTCCATACCTATCCAAAATATCATATCAACTACCATGAATCATGGGCCATAATATAAGAATAGTCCAATACATATAAGCCCAAAATATTTATAAAATATAAAAGCCCAATAATACATAAACTAAATTATAACAAAATGACCAATACATAGAGTTAAGCTTTATGATGATGACATCGATAATGGTGATGATGATGCCCTGCATCAGCACTCCCTAGCTTTAAAGGATTCTCCTATGGAGAATGAAAATCCAAGTACTCTTATAATAACTATGAGTCCAGTTGATATAACTCATCAAATGTAAGCCATGAATCTTCAAGTGGAGAACGACTTTTCCAACCAACTAGAAACCTTTGGGTCCCTCCATCAGATGTGAAGATAATCTGGTCTTCTAAAACTTGATCTGGACAATGTGATCTTAAGCGACGAGATGGATTGAGGAATTGATGATGAAGTATTAACTTGCATGTTAGTACTATTTGTAGAGGGAATAGTGTTATATGTGGCTTGCCCATGGTATAATGTTAAATATGATACATTGAATATTAGAGAAATCCCAACATTCATTGGAATATCTATTTCATAAGCATTATCATTTATTTTCCTTACAACTTTATAAGGACTAGATCTATTGAGAATTAATTTCTTAAGAGTTGCAATTGAAAATCTCTCAGGCCTAACTTTAATAAGAACCAAATCTCCTCATTAAATTTTACATATCGTCTATGTCCATCAACATTAGCTTTATATTTATCATAACTCAGAGTAAGTTTTTGTTAAATTTCATGATGTAAATTATGCTTGCTTTGTACAAATGAAGATGCAAATGTAGTAGACCAATATGTTATAGGAAATTCAACAAGATAATTTGTTTTTTTTTGGATCATAACCAGTTACAATATGAAAAGGACTCATACCGATTGACCAATTAATTGAATTGTTATAAGTAAACTCTGCAGTAGAAAGAACTAGGTCCCAACTAGGAGTTTGATCGATCATAGGCACCAAAGTAAATTTCCTAAGCTTATATTAACAACTTCAGTTTATCCATCTGTTTGAGGGTGGTAAGTTGTAGAAAATAAGAGTTTTGTGCCATGCTTTTTCCATAAGATTTTCCAAAAATAGCTCATAAACCTTACATCACGATTAGACATAATTGTCTTATGAAGTCCATGTAAACAAACTATCTCGTGAAAGAAAATAGTTGTTATATGTGATGCATCTGATGTCGTATAACATGGAATGAAGTGTGATATTTTAAAAAATTGGTCAACAACTACTAGGCATGAGTCAAAATGTTGTACAGTGTGAGGTAAACCTAAGATGAAGTCCATACTGAAATCTTCCCATGGTTTGTGGAGAATTTGGAGTCGTGTGTATATACCCAAATTTTATTTTCCACTTTTTGCTACTTGGCAAGTACAACATTAGGCAATGATATGAGCAACATTTTTTTTAAGACTAGGCCAAAAGAACCTAAACTCCATCATGACTATTGTCTTATCACAACCAAAATGACCTAACACACCTCCTGAATGATTTTCCTCAACAAGAAAAGTTTGAAGTGATGAATCTCTGATACATAGTTGTGTGCCATGAAAAAGATAGCCATCTCGTATTTTATAATCAAGACTATTTTGAAACACCAAATTTCAAAGATTCAAATTTTTATTGAAAATCTTTACAATTAGCAATTAGGATAATCATCTTTAACTCTTTTGAATCCAATAACCTTCACTCTCATGGTATTTAATAAGGTACATATTCTACTTAAGACATCTGCTACTTTGTTCTTGACACCATATTTATGTTTAAGAACAAACATATATTCTTGAAGAAATTGAACCATCTTGCATGATGATAACTAAGTTTCTTTTGGGTGTTTAGATATTTAAGCATCTCGTGATCAGAATAAAGTATAAATTCTCATGAAAGAAGATAATGTCACCAATAACATAAAGTTTGAATGACAACATAAAGCTCACAATCATATGTGGAATATCGTTGATGCACTTCATTTAATTTTTTACTAAAGAAAGCAATAGGATGACCTTCTTGTTTAAGAACAACTCCATTACCAACTCTAGAAGCATCACATGACACCTCAAATACTTTGTCAAAATTTGGTAGTTTCAATATCGATGGACTTATTAAAGTTCTTTAATTTTAGAGAAGGCATCATCAGCTACCTTTGTTCAAATAAAGTCTCTCTTTTTAATACATTGAGTTATCGGGGCCATAACAGTGCTAAATCCATGAATAAACTTTTGATAAAATGTGGTTAACTCATGCAAACTATGTACATCATGAATTATGGTTGGGGTAGGCCACTCTTGAATAGCACTAATTTTTTCAAGATCGGTAGAGATGCCATCACAAAAAATAATGAATCCTAACAAGATTACTGAAGACATCATAAATGAGCATTTTTTAAGTGAGTATATAGTTTTTCTTTATGAAGCACTTCAAATACTTATCGTAAATGATTCTCATGATCGCTTTTAGTTTGATGAAAAAGTAAAATATCATCAAAGTATACAACTAAATTTTTTTTTAAAAAAAGGTCGTAAGATATGAGTCATCACTCGCATAAATATGCTTGGAGCATTAGTTAATCCAAAAGGCATTACTAGCCATTTAACAAACCATCTTTTATCTTAAAGTCTTTTTTCCATTTGTCACATTCTCTCATGAGAATTTGATGATATCCACTTCTAAGATCAATTTTAGAGAAAATTATTGATCCAGCCATCATATCTGGCATGTCATCAAGTCTAGGTATAGGGAACCTATACTTAATAGTGATTTTATTTATAACATGACTATCTACACACAAACATAAAGTACCATCTTTCTTTGGGGTAAGAAGAGCAGGAACTGTGCATGGAGATAAACTTTCCCTGATAAAATCTTTTGTTAATAAATCATCAACTTATCGCTTTAGCTCCGCATATTCATTTGGGTTCATACGATAATGTGGAAAATTTGGGAGTGATGATTCAGGTACTAGTTCTATGGCATGTTGGATACTTCTTAATGGGGGAAGCTCACTAGGAAGTTCTTCAGAATAAATATCTTGATATTCCAATAAAAGTTCATGTACTTTAGATGAAAAGGATTCAACATAAGGTTGATTTTAGATAGTTAGGAAAACTACTGCAAAAATAATATTCTCATTAATCTCCTGTTGAATTTGATGTTTATTAATAATGTGTAGGGATTTCTTTTCTATGGGAGGAGAAGAATTTTGGACTTGAAGTGGAGTGACCTCTTTAGGCTTAGCTGGATTTAACACAATTCTCTTACCTTGAAAATTAAAAGCATATGTATTATATATTCCATAATTTGTGGCATCCATATCAAAAAGCCAAGGTCTACCTAAGAGAATATGAGCAACATCCATCAAAAGGACATCACACCAAATTTTATTGCTATATTCTCCTAATTAAATGGGTACAAGATATCATTGATATATAGAGATAGAGATCTTATTTACCCAAGCAACTTCATAAGGTTGTGGGTGAGTCTCTGGGGTGAGCTTCATCTTATCAAAAGCAAAGGTAGCAATAACATTCATACAACTACCACTATCAATGATTAATTTACACATCTTTTCACCACTCTTAAAATAAGTGTGGAAAATTGATGTGCACCTCCAATCAATATTAGCTTGTGTGGTAGCATACATATAATATATGAGACTCATCTAATGCTTCTTCTGCATCACTAGCCTCTTCACAAGGGTCAACTGCAATTTGATTATCATTATTTTCATTTTGTTGATCTTCATTTTCATGATCTAAGTGTAAGTTTCAATGAGGATAAGTACTTGCATAATGATCAATTTTACCACATGTAAAGTAAGTAATGTTAGAAGTCTTAGAACTAGATGTTCCCACTAAAGATTTTTCTATTATTTCATTAGGTCCTTTAGGAACTGCTAAGGTAGGAGGAGTAACACGTGATTGAGAGTTATTCCCAGATGAAGTTGTGAATCACTTATAAGGTTGTGATTTAAGATATTGTTCAATTTGAGTCGCCACTTGAAATGCATCCTCAAGAGAATAAATTTCTTGAGTTAACATTTCATTATGAATATTAGTTCGTAATCTAGATCTAAATTTAGATGTTATGGTGTGGTGATCATCTCTAACATCACAACGGGTCATCAATTAATCATGTAATATACTCAATAACAGTCAAAGATCCGTGTTTAAGCATAGCAATTTCATCTATAAGTTGATCATGAAAATTTAATGGTATATATTTTTGCTTTTAAATTTCTTTCATCTCATCCAAAGAAGTAATAGGTGGTTGTCCTAATTGTTGAAATTTTTATGTGAGATTAATCCAATAAGTCTTAGCATGACTAGTTAGTTTTATGCAGGAAAAATGAACTTATCTTTCTTCTGACATGGGCATCCAATCAAAATATTGGTCCATATCTACTAACCAATCAAAGAAAATTTTAGGATCAAGTCAACCATCAAAAGTAGGTAGATCAATTTTAACCGATGAATAATATCATCATTAAGTTCTCTAAGTGTACGTCGAGGGGCAACAAAACTAAGTAATGACTCTTCATAATGTTGAAGATAATGCTCATAAGGAGTTTGATGAGCATAACCTTCATCTCATCTTAATTATCTTCCTATTCAATGAGGTGGGTGAGGAAGTACCTCATCAAACTAGGGATATTCATTAAAGTTGTTCGTAGGGTGATAGCGGGGTCAAATAGAAGAATGTGGATGAGGAGGGAGAGGAAAAGGAACGGGGTCAGTAGGATGACCTTCCATCTGTTCAAGTTGGTGTTCTAGGATTGGGTTAGTTTCTAGCGAATGTGTTGTAAGCCTACCAACCTTTTGTTCTAAGGCTTCAAATCTTTTTGGAATTCATTATAGGTTTGTTGGTGCATAAGGGTAAGCTTTTCTATTTTTCTAGTAAAAATTTGTAGGAATCATATTTTTCATCTAAAGATTGATCTTGATATCTAAGACCACTATGAGTTGACATGATGATATTCTATTAAAAATTTTGATATAAACAAATATTTAATTTTTTTTATATATATATTTTAAATATGCAATGTAATAAAATCAAAGACGTAATTAAAGAAATAAGTAAATGCCCTAATTAAATAATAATTTTTTTTATGGTTTTTAACAATGGATTATAAAATTACTCTAATGCAAAAATAAAACTCAATACCAAATGAGATGTTCCCAAAGAAACATACTTGCTCTAATACCAAATATGATGTAGGATGAGTGATTTTTATGATATGAAATTTATTACACCGATAATTCTTAAATCCTCATGAAAGAGTGATGATAAATGCACACAACTATTGAGTACATTCACAATATTATGAATTTAGTGAAGTTAAAAAGATTTTAACTAAAGTTATTAACCACACTAGAGATCTGAATCTTATAAGTGTGAAGAAATAACTAAAGAGTTATGAACGATCTACCATGTAACAGATTTAAAATAACTACCAGCAAAGCAAGGATAAGTTGAAGTCAACCTCTACGAATAGTCTGTTATTATGGAGATCACGTTCCTTCCTTAAAAGTCCTTCTCTAAGGGTTGTGAGCTCACACACTCAAGTAGTCTGTCACTCGGGAGGAAAGCATAGAAAAGAATAGAAATAGAAATTTAAGAAGATAACTTTTATTCCAAATTCAACTGCCAAGCATTACAAGAGCCTCCATATTTACAGGATTGAAAGAGAGAGAGCTAAGATTACTCAAAACTAACTCTAAACTCAAACCTAACACCATCATAACTACACTTACCACAACCTAGTACCAAACCTACCACTCCTTCCATACCTACACAAAATATCATACTTACTATCATGAATCATGGGCCATGACATAAGAATAGCCCAATACATATAAGCCCATATATATATAATATAAAAGCCCAATAATACATAACCTAAATTATTACAAAAGGCCCAATACATAGATTTAAGCTTTATGATGATGACATCGATGACGGTGATGATGATGCCCTGCATCATCCATCATGCCTTAGGAGCCCTTATTAGGTGATTAGGTCCATTAAAGGGTGATGCCTCTATCTTTTGAGATAGTACATCATACCTCAATTTCATACCCGATCACTTTAATAAGTACCCCATACAATCTGTATGGTATCCTCCCTACATCCAAAATTAAGCACCACTAAATTAATATAAATAATTAAAACTTAATTCTAATTCCTACATGTATGAGCTATAATTTGAAATATATATATAGTTTGGAAACTCATGATTGTAGGGCTACTAGTCTGAAAGAGCTCTAGATATCTCGTACCTCTGGTATAATAATGGCACGGACCTTGAATATTTGTAATAAATTACATGTTTAGTATAAACTATTTAAAATTAAAATTATTAAAATTTCATAATTATATTCTTATGGTCCATATATGTGTGTGTGTGTGTGTGTGTGTGTGTGTGTGTGTGTGTGTGTGTGTGTGTGTGTGTGTGTGTGTATATATGTATATATATATATATATATATATATATATATATATATATATATATATATAAGTTTGAGGTGTCCGATTGCCTTACTTCTCTAGTTCAATATTGGAGCATACTTGTATAAATTCAATATATGTATTGTGTATATATTAAAGTATAATGAAGTAAAGTTAAGAAAACATCATCATTTTAACTATGTCAAGTTAACTATGTTTTAGTTTTATTAATGTTAAGATTTCTTTTACATTTAAGGTAATTCTTTTAAGACAAATCCAAACATAAATTTTTTTAAAAATCTATTTAGAGGATTAAAAGTCATAAGATTCATCTCTTAGGTACAACCTAAGGTCAAGAATTAAAGTGTGTTTTACTCCTCCTTTCTCTCTTAATAATCTAAGCCAAAACAAAACTAAAAAAAATGAAATTAGAAGTTTAGGTCTAAAAACCATCTTAAATTATAAATCATGTAAAGTGTAATCCCCTTTAATAAAAGGTTTAAATATCCATTATTATAGAATTTCAAACACTAAAGCCCAATCTTGTCATACCACATCAAACATATCACATACAATAGAATACTAAGTCATCGATCTTAGTCTTAGGTTAGGACAGTGTTTGTTGTGATGATGTGATATTTTATTTTGTGATGTGTTATTTTAAACTGGATGTTAAAATTAATTGTGCGAAGTCTAGATGTTATGATGATATTAGACTAATGATATTTTCTATAGAGGATTATGCTTAAGGGCTTGCTGCGATAATAATAAAATCATAAATGCTTCTTGCTTATAGGTGCTTCTTAAGTCCCAAAGCATAATTCATTAGGTTAGGTGGGCTTGGAAATCCAAAGTAGGTTGCTAAGCCTAATTGTATAAAATATAACTGGTTGATTTGAATGTGTGTTAAACTAACTTTTATTTTATAGGTGTAGTTATATTTAATTTTCATAAAAAATATCATTTTTATAATAGAAATAGAATTAAAGCTATATGGTTAGGATGATCAGTGACTAGAAGACATAAACTTGGAAAGCTTTGTGATATATTGAGCATTCAAATTCATAGAGCAAAGTGAAGATGGAAGATTGAAGACCTTGTTGCTTTATTTTTATTTACGATTTAATTGTAAATCAAGTTATATAAGTATAAAGCTCGGCTACTTAATCTCTTTCTTTTTGGGGTTTATGGCAGTACCCAACTACACCAGCCTGTTATTGTTTTTTAATCGATCAATGTTTGATTATTGTGTTTAAACTGATTGTGTAATAGAAATAACATACTTTTCATAGGTTTCTTAAAGTTTAATTGTTTATTGTATTGCCTAAATGTGGTTGACCTCTTTTAAAAACTTAATTTTTCTATTTAAATTAATTAACTTTAATTAAATAATAGCAAACTCATAACCTCACTTTAAAGCCTATGATTATAATCAAGAAAAATAAAAGATTTAGCAACCTCTTAGTTATATGATTTTATGCTCTAACAGATGCATGCATCTTCTCTTCTTCCTTGAATATAGAGGATCCCCACTCTTGCATGATGAGGAATAATGATTGACCTGTGAGAGCAATTCTTTATAGTGGAAAACACATCTTCTTATTAATTTAGCTCATAATTGAATTTCATCATGCATGTATGCGTAAGCTCTCCCAAGCCTCAGTCAAATTGAAATAAAAATGTTAAACTTTATCGTATTAGTCCAAGCCATAATTTGCACACTAGTTATGATCTAGTCTCTTATAGAGTAGGTTTTGGACTCTAGATTCTTACCTAATAACTAACAGCCTAGCTATCTTGCATTAACATAAGATCAGCCTATATGATTTTGAATAGTAGGAAGTATTAACTAGCAGCCACTCCAAATGATCATAAGTTTAGAAGACTCGGGATTCGTTCACTCTCACTAGTGAAAGTGAACCATCATATCCCATTTACTTTGAGTAGAATTAGGTCAAGCTCTTAGTTTATGCTAGAACACTCTAGATATAGATTCAGAGGATACTTATTTCTCTCTTGCTACGAGCATAAGTCCTCACTTCTTAAGCATTCCCACAATCTTGTATTGTTGAAATCTAATCTCTAATATTCTAATGAAATGTTAATTCAAATGAATATAATTCTCTCTTTCAAAAATATAAAGTCTCATTATATGATAGATTAAAATACTCACTAGGCTTCCTAATATCATGAGTATTTCTTAGTTATTCTCCTTATAAATATGTTAAGAACTTTTTCTCTCTTGTGCATGTTGATCCTTATTATTATTTCATTTTTGGGAATGAATAAAAAAAGAAAAAAATGAGCGTTGCTCACACAAACCTCACTTGTTCATGTTCTTGTTCGATTCCTCCAAGCCGAGAGTCTCTTAGACCCTTATTATTATTTCATTTCTAGGAATGAATAAAAAAAGAAAAAAAATGGGCGTTGCTCACAGGCACAAGCCCTTACTCGGGTTCTTCTCATGCGCAGCTCTTGTTCGATCCCTCCAAGCCGAGAGTCTCTTAGTTGATTCTCCTCAAGCCCTCAATCTCTCCATTCAGTTTCTCCCCTGTCTACATTCAACCGCACGTGAATGACAAGAACTATTCCCACTCTCATTCATCTATGGTAATCAAATGAAGCATTCACTCCCCCAGCTCTCTTGGCTCAGTCTCCCTCAACAACAAGAGAAAACCACATGACACTCTTCCGGATTCACTCCCCCTTACATTTCGGCTCTGTCTCTCTCAACCACGAAGGGAACCATGGTGAACAATCTCCCATCTCCCTCTCTCTCGTGATACCAAATCGCACAGGTGAGCCTAGCTGCCCTTCCCAAGCTCTTTTCTCTGCACTTATTTTTCTTCTTGTCTGACCAAACTCTTTCCTCCCCTCTATTCATGCAAGAGCAAACTGTTCCTTCCTCCCAGCCACACAAGCCCTACTTCTTCTGCATGTGAACGGTTGTCATTCATCCCTCTCTAATGAACCCAACTGCACGTTGCAACTCCCTTGCTCGCTCGGCCGAGCTCCATCTTCCTTCTTCTCATCAGCCTACTCAACTCATCTAACTCCTTAATTTTCTTCTCAATATGTCATAGCAAAGAGTTTCATTTTGAACTTTCACTTCTTTATTGCTTTCATTTACATCACATTCTACATGACTGGCATTGAATTTCCTCCACTGATTTCTATTTCTGTTCAACTTCAATAGCTTGTTCAAAATCTTTACCATATTTTTCTTTGTCTTTGTAAGAACAGATGGCTACTTTTGCTTTCTCTTTATCTCCTTGAATGTGGATGCCCTTGACTATATTGAAAAAATCTACCATTCCTTAGTAGCTTATAATATTCATTATCGATTTTCCATTCCCCAGCTACATCAACTATTTTACATGTCAGTTCAGATGATTTAGATGAATTCTCTTTCCTCACTTGTCGTTCATCCTTTTTGCATATAAGAAGTTGCAATTTTCTGTCCTCAAGCTTCGAAGGAATTTTTTGTGTTGTCCTGATTTCTTCTCTTCCACACAAATGATGGCAGACAAAAGGAACTTCGTCATCAGATAGGTTCCTCTCAGTCTCCGACCTTTTTCCATTCCCTTCCTTCCTCTCGGTTTACTACTCCAACAAACTTCCTACATAACTAAGTTTAGATGCTAAGGTTTATCTTTGTGGTTGGTGATAGATGAGTAAAGAAATGTGTGAAAATTATATGCATATATGTTCTTCTTTATGCATGTTTGAAGGCCTCATCACACTCATCAGAGCATGACAAGATGAAAATTAATTAAGGCCTTTTAAAACACCAACCGCCACACTCATCAGGGCATGACGGGTAGGCCCAAAAACTGTTAGATGTTGTACCACCTATGTCAAAATGCTAAATTTTGAGAGAGACTTAAATTGAAATATGTAAACTTAAGTTATATAAAAGATGCATAATAAATTTCAAAATAAACATTAAATCAAAGAGAAATAGAGGGAGTGCACATAAAGAAAAAAAAAGAGTAAAACAATTACTTCAAATGCAAGAAAATTTCCTTCCTTGCTTCAAAATCCCTAAAGACTACAAAACATTTTCAAGCAAATGACATGAAATGTAAGGCACTCTCTTTGCCTTATTTATAGAGAAGGAAAGAATCAATATGGGACCCATTCTTGTTAAAACTTAATTCCAGGATAAAGTGAGTTCATTTTCTTTCAAATTCCTCAAAATTAAATAATCCTTAATTGAAATTTAAGGAGGCTAATACTAATCTCATAAAAGACTTATAATAAGTTTATAGTTTGGTTTTTAAATAGGCATGAAACTTGATGTGGAGTTAAAGATAAATCCATATTGAATTTGATTTCTTTTTATGTGAGCAAAGCTCTCTTTGAACATTCAAAATGCTAAATTCACAAATGAGTAATTAATATGAATAAAATCAATTGAATCCTTGAATAATGACATTTGATGTTAAGTGAAGCAAGGATCTCAATTGAATACCTAAGGACAAACGATAGGTGGTAAATCTAAATGTTCAATTCCAAATTGAGAATAAAGTGTGCAAAAAATTTGGTAGATTTCTTATAAGCATAAATTCAATTAGGCAACTCAAGAGTTAGCCATAGGAATAGGTCATGCCTTTGGAGGTGTCAGGAAAACTTGCCTACCCTATAGCTTGAACCAAATCCTTACTTCTTTCAAATCAACCTCAAACTCAAATCAACTTCAATTCCAAAACAAACCTTAAATCAATTCCAAATGATTGAAACCCATGGTTGAATTCCAAATCCAACAATCTTTCCTAGGCCCTTTGACTCCATCTTATGGACTTAGCTCCAATAAAATTCAAATCACTTAAAACTCAAAATTTTTTCTCACAATCCATTTATATGCTCATTTATATTCACAAATATAAATGAAATACAAATTTAAATAACCAAAACTAAATCAAAAACTTAAGTCCAAATCTAAAACCTTTTTTAAGTCACTATGATTCCATCTTATGGACTTAGCTCAAATCTAACCCAAATCAATTCAAACTCAAAATATTTTCTCACAATCCATTTATATTCTCATTTATATTCACAAATGAGAAGGAAATATAAATTCAAATAACCAAAAACAAATTCAAAACTCAAACCCAAATCTACCCTAAAGACAACCTATGCATCTTCAAGTCAAATTCTTGAACTTAGCCAAATCAAACTCAAATCAATCCAAATCCTTGGATTTTCTTCATGATTCAGTCAATCCTTCAATTATGAATCCAAATATAAACATAAACTTCAATCATCAAATAAAAACTAAATTCAAAATTCAAACCCAAATCTACCCTAAAACCAACCTATGCTTCTTCAAGTCAAATTCTTGAACTTAGCCAAATCAAACTCAAATCAATCCAAACCCCTAGATTTTCTTCATGATTCAATCAATCCTTCAATCATGAATCTAAATATAAACATAAACTTCAATAATCAAGCCAAAACTAAATTCAAAACTCAAACCAAAGTCAAACCCATACTCATCCTTTTGACTTTAAATATTCAAATGAATCAAAACTCATTTGACTCCAAATCACTTTCAAATTGATTTTTATTTCAATCATAAGTGCATATGTGAGTTCAACCAAACTTGAATCAAGCCTTAATCAAGTTAATTGACCCACTTAGGCTCACTTGACCCAAAGTGACCTAAAGCACCTTTTTGAGCCAAATTCTAATCCTATCCAAATTGGATTGAACCAAACCCACCTAAGCCTCACATTATGAGCAACAATCAACATGAGATGATCAACCACTCAAATTGGGTCAAACCAAGTAAATCTAGGTGTTGACCAAGTCAACACTTAGCCAAAATGAAACCCAAACTAGCCAAAATCCACCATAGGCCAAATTGATTGATACCATTGATCAAAACCAATTCATGATCAATGATTGAACATGACCAAGTCATCATTTGAGCCAAACCTAGCCCAATTGGCCACTTGACCCAAGTTGACCCAAGTTGACCCAAGTTGACATAAAAAGTCAAAATATGTCAAATATTGATCTAAGCTAAATTGATTACAACCAATGAGTCAAGTTCATTCTAAATCACTTGTTGAACTTGACCAAAGCCTCAATTGGCCAACTAGACACAACCTAGCCCAGTTGACCATGAACCAAAGTTTACCTAAAAGGTCAAATTAAGCTAAAATCAAATCAAATCAAAATTAATTGAAACCAAAGCTTGCAATACATTTCAAATGACCAACCAAACCTAAACCAACCATGACCTAACCTAATTGGGTCAAATGGGTCAAATTGGTCAACTTGACCCATTTGACCTAAGTGAAATCAAATGAACCAAAACCAAATATATACCAAATTAAACCAAACCAATGATACCAAAACATTTCAAATAGCCATATGAACTTGACCCAACCCTTGGTTTGACCTAATTTGACCAATTGGTCAACTTGACCCAAGTTGACCCATTTTGACCTAAATGGGTCAACATGAGCCAAATGATATCAAATCAACTCCAAATTTCTTGAAATTTGGCCCAACCCAATTTCAAACTATCCCAAATCTGCCTAAATTGAAATCAAAGCCAAATGACCATTTTACCCCTAGGTCTAAGGGTAACCTATGGCCAATTCTACTTAAAATTTGGACAAATTCTTTTCATGGCTACTTGGCACCCTCTTAGTGGACCAAGTGGACACTAATGAGTGTGGTGCACATGACCCAATGGGTTTGAGTCTGCCAAACCCAACCCAAGGCCAAAATCAACCAACCAATGGAAAATGAGCATATGGAATCACCCCATACCCTCATTTAACACATGGGAAACTCCTCTGCTACTCTTCTCTTCCAAAACTTAATCACATGGCATCCATAAAAGCCTAATAAACCCATTCCATGTGATCAATTTGATCAAAATGGAAGGATAGCTCACGGTCATCCGATCCAAGTAGGGGGAGATATACTCCCCCTAAATTCATTCCAATTGACATCATTTGCAATTGATTGAGTCAGAGAGACCTAAGGAAGACTCCTCAAGCTCTCTGAAGCAATCCCCAAGCACGTCCTTATTTTCCATTCTCGATTACCTAAAGCTAAAAATAAGGGATGTAGGAAGAAATTCCAACTCATTCATCACTCCACCAAAAGCCAATTCCTATCGCAAGCACCATCAGAGGACCCAATCGAGCTCACCCATGTCAAGTTACAAGCATCTAAGCCACGGGAAGAGGGAGCTAAACCAAAGTCGGAAGCCTTTGAAGAAAGCTTTGGCCAATAGAAAGATCCACTTTGCCTTAAGCCTTCAAACCTTCAACAGAGTTTCGTCTCCACTAGATGAAGCTACCTGGACAGTTGAGAGTGCCAGTGATAGCCTCCAGTGAGGTATGCTTCAAAATAGAGCTTAAGTATAGATATCTTTGGTCCTTTATGAAGGAAAGTATCATCCCAATTGAAATTAATCATTGGATGTCTTCCTCTTTGCTCTTAGATGGTGTGTGTTCAATCTCTACTCAATCCGAGCTCAAGTGAGCTCAGATTAAGCCTTAGAGGATGGACGATTGCCGTCTCCCATAGGTGAGGGCAGGGATGAATCATGGACCATCCATCCCGCATGTTTTAGATAGACGGTCCTGATTAATCTGATTAGATCCCGCATTTTAATCACTTTAGATCCACGGATTTTATCCTAACCATCATATCTTTAATCAGACGGTTCAAGGAAAAAATGCAAAGCACCGCCGACTGACTGTGCCACCGATTTGATAACTTAAATAACCAATCCCGTAGCGCAACGTGGAAAGAGCATGCCACGTCAGCGGTCCATGTGGCGCCGATAGGATTAGTTATATAATTAGGATTATTTAATTTTCCTTAATCACTGAAACTTCAAAAATATATAACTAAATGTAGAAAAATTATAAAAATATAAATGAGAGCTCATTTTAAAGAAAATTAAAGGGGAAATAATATAAAATTAATTCTAATTAATTTTATATAATAAATTTTCCTTAATTAGAGTTTATTTGAAATCTTAATAACCCTAATTACTCCCTAATAATTTTATTAATTAATTTCAAACTTCTCAAGAATATTTAGGGGGATGACTTCTACCTCCCTAATTTTCTTGGAATTTATTAATGAGTTAATTAGGAAAATCAATTAATGAATCTCTAATCACTCTCTTAATATAATTAAGGGTAATTAAGCATATGAATAGTGGTTTAATCACTTAACTAAGATAATTAAATATTATTTTAGTGATTAGGAGGTTTATAGAATAATTCTGGGATATTTTTCTTAAGCTATTCCCTAAACCCCCTTTCTTCCTTAAATCCAAACATAATTAAGGATTAATCCACCAATAATCTTCTTGATTAACCTAATCAAATTTTCAAAATCAATATGAACTTAATCAATCCTTTGCTGGGTAGATACTTAGGTGCTCAATAACCAAAATAAGCTTAAGAAAATTATTTCCAACCCACATGTGAGGGAAGGTTATGAAAGTACTTATTTAAACCCTTTAGCTTTATTAATCAATAATTATGAGCCAATTACATTAGGCCCTTTATTTCTTAGGGTGCATTGTTGATTTAAATTCAAAGTGGTTGCATATCATATGTTGGCTCATATTGTTAGGTTAATTATGTTAAGGGGTGTAGGTAAGGGGTAATTAATAAACTTAACTCACACCTTAACCTAAGCAAAACATAAAATCAATCTAATGGTTCTAAAAATTAAACTAAAATAACACACACATGTGGGAGATTGGTAGGACCAGCAAACCTTTTCAAATTTTCTAAAATCAAATCAAACTCAAAATTAAAATAAAATCTATTTAAATAACTTTGATTTACTTTAAATGATCTTATTCCATAAGATTGTCTTTAGGAATTAATTAGTGTGAATGAAGGTATATGCTTACATCACTTTATTTCTTTCCAAGCATGCTAAATGGTGTGTGTCATATGAAATCATGCATTCATGTCTTTTGAAAAATAAATTAAAATGAAATGTTTCCTTTATGTCAAATTGCATGTTTTGGCTAAAGTAAGAATATGAATGGTTATTATCACTATTAAATTCAAAATTATTTTCAAAGATATAAATCAATGATGTCGAATGAAAGGTATGCTACTTATAATTATTTATAAGCTTGCATGTGAGTACAACATAAGATGTGCATTATGTGACTTTTCCTTCTCTTCATTTTTAACATAGTTTTAAATAGGATTTGCAATGTGTATAGTTCATTTGAAAAGAACACATCACTTGCTTAAATCTATTCCTATTCATTTCAATGTTAAGCTTTAAGAAGGATCTTCATATTCATACATGTAAATTGATTAATCTAATCAAACATAAAATTTTTTGCATGACTCTTTTTTCATTCACTTTTTTTGTACATGCACATGTATTTAAGAAAAGTGGTATATTAGTCTGGACACCCCAAGATTGTGAGGCTTTAAGTAGCTCCAAGTAGGTCTTGTACCTTACACCCCTAGTGTAGAAAATAATGGCGTTGTACTCACTTATGTCTTTCATACATGTAAATATGAGTTTGATTAATGGATAAAAGAATCCATCTCTTTTCTACTTAACAAAAAAAACATGCATACATGAAACATTCCAAAATTTTCCTAAATAACATCTCTTAGCATCTCATCATCAAGGTGTGCTAACACTTCCATTTGCATGTATAAATATGCTTAGGATTCATCCATATACATGTTACACATGTTGGAAAGATATAAAGGGGGATTATTTAAAACACATAATAAAACATGCCTTTCTTATTAAATAGGTTTAATCTTAAAAATGCCTTTCTTATTGAACATATGTGTTTTATGATAGTAATTCACTTTAATTAATCTTTAAAATGTTTTTCTTATTGAATAGGTTTATTTAAAGAAAATATAAATTTAGGATTAATTAAAACACATAATAAAACATTCACTAAAGAAAAACCACTAATGAATCTACCTTAGAAATTACTTAATGTAAGGAGGAAAGAGAAGTTCTCTTCTCTTTTCCTCTCTTTACAACACTGAGTAATTATGTGTAGGTTCATTTAAACAAAATCAAATCATCAAATAAAATTAACAAATCAATTAAATCACTTAAATGAAACCATCATCTAAGTTGGATCCTTTCACACTTAGAAAATCTTAATCTTAAAGCCCAACTAAGACATACCACATAAACCTTAAATGGCACACACATTAGGCTAAGTCACCATTTCTAGTTCTATGTTAGGGCGGTGTATGGTTTGATGCTTGATTTTATTTTGTGATGTGATATTTTAGTCTGGATGTTAAGGTGTATGTGCGCAGACTGAATGGTAGGGCGATCTTAGTTTAACCATTATCTTCTACAGGAAATTATGCTTAAAGGGTGTTGTAATAAAAATATAAATGCGTTTACTGTGCTGGTTGCTTATACCTCTAAGCATAATCCAAAAATAGGCTAGGTGAACTTGGTTAGCCATGTGTGGGGTGCTAAGTCCAATTTATTCATATACATGCTTGCGATTATGTGGTGTGTTTAGCTAATCTCTATTTTGCAGGTTTTAATTAGATTTACATTTTCCATTTTATGTAACTTTTTGCAATTGGGATTTGGAATGAATGTTATGGGGGATTAGGATGAACATTAGTCATAAGACTATGTCTTATGTACCATGTGAAGCCTTAGGAGCAACCATCTTCCAACCAACCAAAAAGAAGCAAGAAGAAAAGAAGAAAAAAGAAAGAAGAAAAAAGAAAGAAGAAAGAAGGAATAAATGAAGAAAGGAGAAATGAAGAATGAAGACCCCCATAACATGAATTCCTTTTTTTATTGTAAATGATCTATTCATTTATAATCTGAGTTGTATAAGGGTAGAGCTCACCACCTTTTTGGGTTTGGGATTCACCACAAAAAGGCCTCTTATTCTTTTGTGCTAACTTTATAAATTATTTGATGTTTGTTTAGCTTGTGCATTAAGATGGCATCTTTTTTCTAGTTTCTTTCTTACTTTGATGAATGTCCTCGATACGATTTGGCTCTTAGAGAAAATAAATTTTCTATCCAATTAATCAACTCAAAATGAAAAATAAATTACTCATAATCTCACTTAAAGCCTAAGTTATAAATCAAGATAAAAGATTTAGCAATCCCTTAGCTGGATATTGTATGTTTCATATCATGCATAAAAATCATCTTGCTTCACTCTTGCTTATGGAGGGCTTCCCCCTTTGCCAGGGAACTTGGCTTGACCTTTGAGAGTCATGGTAGAAACACACCTCCTTCTTGCTAATTTTGGCCCATAATCAAATTTCTCATGCATTAGGCATATGAATCCCATAGCCTGTGTCAAGTAAATTGTCCAAAACTAAAAATAAAGTATAACAAATTTGCAATAGATTTAAGCCATTAAATCATGCCCTACATGATTTAGTCTCTTAGGGAGTGTGTTTAAGGTTAGTCTCTTTAAAAATAAACAACAGCTTAGCTATCTTGCAAAAGCATAAGACTTTCCTACATGTATTTAAAATCATAGGAGGAGTTAGTTGGCAGCCACCTCTAGGCGGTTGTAAGTCCAAACAGTAGGGTGGTTTATCCTCTCTTATGGAGGTAAACCATATGGCCATTTTTGCCTTAGATTTAGATCTTTCTTTGGCCCTCTCCAAAGCTCGCTAGATTAAGGTTCAGAGGTTGCTACTTTCCTTTGCGTGCTACGAGCATAAATCCTCACCTCTTAGGCATTTTCATGATCTTGTGTCATGGAATTATAAACCATAGATTTTTTATAAAAATTCAACTCAAACTAATAAATTACTTTAATTTCAAAAATATAAAGCCCAATCATAGAATAATTTGGGATGCTTACTAGGATTTCTAGTATTATAAGCATCCCCTACTTATCTTCATTTGGTTTCGATAATAACTCCCTCCTCTTGATCAATCCCACTTGATTTTTTTAAAAATAAATAAATTGATTGATAGTCCTATCTTTGAAATCTTTGGAGACAATGATCCTTTACCTTAATCGAGAGTATTCTTATGGAACTTCATTCTTTAAGATGTAATTAACTATGGGGGCTTGCCTCTATAGAGAACTTAATGAACTCAATTTAAAATAAACTCTACTTGCTTTTCCATGTAAAATAAGAAGAATCTTATATATATATATATATATATATATATATATATATATATATATATATATATATATATATATATATGAAGACCCATAGTCCTTAGGAGTCCTTATTAAGGTGATTAGGTCCATTGTAGGTTGGTGACTTCTATCTCTCGAGATAGTGCATCATTCCTTAATATCATAGCTGATCACCCTAATAAGAACATCTACGGATCTACGTGGTGTCCCAACAAGCGACATATTTTTGTTTTCATTTATCCTTTGAAAACATAGATGAAGATAGAAATATTTTAACCACAGATATATCTAAGTGTTTATCTTCAAAACTAATAGGATCTAAATAAAATTTATAAGAGGACTTATACTGTACCTAATTCACTTAATGGTGAAATTGAAATATAGTACATCTAATGGGTAAAAGTCATGAAAAGGAGCTTTAAAATGATTCATAGTACATTTTAATTAAGAAGTATAAAAAAGATTTTTGGTAAACCCAAATAGCTTGTTAACTAACATAAGAAGGTTTTTTCAACAAACGAATGAGCTATGCTTTGACTTGTATCGAACAAGTTAAGATAAGTGAAGCAGCTTAAGCGAATCTCACAAAATTTTGATTATTCATTAATGAGCATGAATCAATTATTCAAGTTTAGATACTCAACAAAGAAGTAGTGGTGAAATTATATATCTCTGCCTTCATCTATCCCCTTTTGGAGAGAAGGTAAATGAAAATAGAAATATATAGCGCCTTGTTGGGACACCACATAGATCCACAGATGTTCTTATTAGGGTGATCGGGTATGACATTGAGGAAAGGTGTACTATCTCGAAAGATAGAAGATACCACCCTACAATAGACCTAATCACCTTAATAAGGATTCCTAAGGACTATAGATCTTTAGAATGTACTAGAGATTCTTCCCCTATTTTACATAGAAAAGTAAAGCAAGGTTTATTTTAAACCGAGTTTGTTAAGGTCCCTACAGGGGCAAACCCCCATAGTTAATTACATCCTAAGGAACATGATTCCTTAGGAATACTCACTAATAAGGTAAATAAGCATTTTCTCCAAAGATTTCAAAATGTAGGCCTATCAATCGATTGGTTTATTATTTGAAGATCAAGTGAGATCGATCAAGAAGAGGGAGTTCTTATTGAAGCTAAATGAAGATAAGTAGGAGATGCTTAGGATACTTGAAGGCCTAGTAAGCATCCCAAACTATCCTATGATTGGGCTTTATATTTTTAAAATTAAATTAATTTATTTGAATTTTATTTTTATTAGAAACCTAGGGCTTATAATTCCATGTTGCAAGGTCATGGAAATGCCTAAGAGGTGAAGATTTATGCTCGCAGTCCATAAAGGGAAGTAGGAACTTCTGAACATAATTCTAGGGAACTATGGCGAGGGCCAAAAGCATGACCAAAATCTAAAATGAATGTGGGTATTTGGTTTACCTCCATAATAGAGGATAAACCACCCAACTGTTGGACTTACAACCGCCAGAGGGGTGGCCACCAACTAACTCCTCCTATGATTTTAAAACATGTTGGAAAGTCATTTGCTTTTGCAAGATAGCTAATATGTTATTTATTTAGAAAGA
Organism: Cymbidium sinense; assembly: GCA_021442155.1. NCBI lineage: Eukaryota > Viridiplantae > Streptophyta > Magnoliopsida > Asparagales > Orchidaceae > Cymbidium > Cymbidium sinense. Next base: position 174,610,030 of record CM038221.1, on the reverse strand, counting down.
GACTAAGTCCTTAAACAAACTCCCTAAGAGACTATATCATGTAGGGCATGATTTAATGACTTAAAGCTAATGCAAATTTTATCACATTTTTTTTTTAATTTTGGATAATCAATTTGACACAGGCTTTAGGATTCATATGCCTAATGCATGAGAAATTAGATTATGGGCCAAAATCAGCAAGATAAGGAGATGTGTTTCCACCATGTCTCTCAAAGGTTAAGCCAAGTTCTTTTGCAAAGGCGGAAGCCCTCCAAAGAGTGAAACAATATGCTTTTTATGCATGATGTGAGAAAAGTGATACAACATCTAGCTAAGTGGTTGTTAATTCTTTTATCTTGATTTATAACCTAGGCTTTATGTTAGGTTATGAGTTATTTATTTTTATTTTAAATTGATTAGTTGGATAGAAAATTTATTTTCCTAAGAGCCTAATTATCATCCAGGCCATACATCAAAGAAATGAATAAACTAGAAAAAGATGTCATCTTAATGCACAAGGTAAACAATCATCAATCAATTTATAAAGCTAGCGCAAAAGAATAAAAGGCCATTTGTGATCGGGCCTTATCGCACAAACCCAAAAAAACAAATTGGTTAGCCAAGCTCTACCCTTATACAACCTGAATTACAAATGAATTAAATACAATCAAGAAGGAATTCATTATTATGGGGGTCTTCATTCTTCATTTCTTCATCTATTCTTTCTTATTTCTTCTTTCTTCTTTTGGTTGGTTGGAATTTGGTTGCTCCAAAAGCTTCACATGGTACATAAGACATAGTCTTACCAATGTTCATCCTAATATATAACAATCATTCCAAAATCCTAATTACAAAATTACATGAAAATGAAAAGAAATCTAACTAAAACTTGCAAAATAGAGATTAGCTAAACAAACCATACAATCCCAAGCATGTATATATATTGGACTTAGCACCCCACATGGGTAACTAAGTCCACTGCCTATTTGATTATGCTTAAGGTATAAGCACCGCACAACAAAAGTTATATTTTTATTCCTTAAGCACAATCCCATGAAGATAATGGTTAGACTAAGATCACCCCTACCATTCTACATAAATACACCCTAACAACTAAAAAAAAATATTACAAAACAAAAAGAAAACATCAAACCATGCAGCCTCTAAAGCTAGAAGTGGTGACTTAGCCTAATGTGTGTGTTGTTTAATGTTTAGCTAGACTTTAAGGTTGAAGCTTTCTAAGTATGAAAATGTCCTACTTAGAGGGTGGTTTCATTTAAGTGATTTAGTTGATTTGGTTAATTTTTATTTTGTGATTTGATTAGGTTTGAATGAACCTATAATTAATTACTAAGTGTTGTGAAGAGAGGAAAAAAGAAGAGAACTTCTCTTTTCTACCTACCTTAAGTAATTTCTAAGATAGATTCATATATGATTATTATTTAGTGAATGTTTTATTATGTGTTTTAATTAATCCTAAGTTTAGATTTTTTTCTTAACAAACCTATTCAAAAAGAAAGGCATTTTAAGATTAAGTAAAGTGAAATATCATAAAAACACACAACACTTCTTTTTTCCCAACATGTAACACACATATGGATGAATCCTAAGCATATCTATACATGCAAAATGGAAATGTTTAGCACACCTTAATGATGAATGCTAAGAGTTACTTAAGAAAATTTGGATGATTTCATGCATGATTTTGTTAAGAAAAAGAGTGATTCTTTTATCCATTTTCATATGCACATTTACAAGTATAAAAGAGCAAGTGAGTACCATTGTTAACACCAGGGTGTAAGGTACAAGACCTACTTAGGGCTACTTAAAGCCTCACCCGAGTTGTCCGACTAATATACCACTTTTCTTAAATACATGTGCATACAAAAAGAAATGCATGGAAAGAGAATCATGCAAAAGTTTATGTTTGTTTGGTTAATTAGTTGGTTGTTTAATTTACATGTGTAAATGTGAGAATTCTTCTTAATTCATAACATGGAAGTGGATATGAAAGTATATAAGCAAGTGTTATGTTCTTTTAAAAGAACTATACACTTTGTAAATCCATTCAAATTCATATTAAAAGAGAAGAGAGGAAAAACACACAATACACATATTTATATTTATACTCACATGCAAGCTTATAAATAATCATAAGTAGCATATCTTTTAGTTATGCTATTTGATTTATAAGTTTTGAAAATAATTTTGGATTTAATAGTCAAAATAGCTATTCATTTTCTTACTTTAGCCAAAACATGTAATTTGACATAAAGGAAACATTTCATTTTTAATTTGATTTTCAAAAGGCATGAATGCATGATTTTCATATGACATACACATTTAGCATATTAGGAAAGAAATAAAGTGATGAAAGCATGTAAATTCATTCACCCTAATTAATTTTAAAGACAACCTTATGAAATAAGATTATTTAAAGTAAATCAAATTTTTTTAAAGAGATTTTATTTTGTTTTAAGTTTGATTTGAATTTAGAAATGTGAAAAAGGTTTGATGGTCCTAACCCATTTCCACATGTGTATGTTGTTTAGTTTAATTTTAGAACCATTAGATGATTTTATGTTTTGTTAAGGTGTAATTAAGTTCATTAATTATCCCTTACCTACACCACTTTAACATATTTAATTAAATAATTATGAGCCAATGTATGACATAAAACCACATAAAGAATTTAAAATAGCAATGCACCTAGGAAAGAAAGGGCCTAATGCAATTGGCTCATAATTAGTGATTAATTAAGCTAAAGGGTTTAATTTAAGTACTTTCATAACCCTTCCCACACATGTGGGTTGGATTTTGATTTCCTTAAGTTACTTAGGTTATTGAACACCTAAGCACCTACCCAAGATGAATTGATTAAGTTCTAGAATATTTTGAAAATTTTATCAAGTTAATTAAGTAGGTGATTAGTATTAGCCCCAATTAAGTTTGGATTAAGGAAGGGGTTTAGGAATGGCTTGGGAAAATTCCCCAAATCCATTCAAACCTCTTCTCACTTAAGCAAGGCTTAATTAACTTAATAAAAAACCACTTCACATGCTTAATTACCTTAATTACATAAAGGGAGTGATTAAGGATTAATTGATTTCCTTAACCATCAATAAATCCCAAGAAAATTGGGAGGAAGAGGCCATCCCACTAAATGCATGTGAGAAATTTGAAATGAATAAATGAAGTAATTAGGGAGTAATTATGGTTATTAAGTTTTCACTAAAACCCTAATTAAGAAAAATCCACTATTCAAAATCCATTAGACATAATTTTAGATTATTCCTCTCTGAATTATATTCACAATGCTTTTTATTTTGTATTTTTTTTTATTTTTCTATATTTAGTTATGAATATTTAAAGATTCAATGATTAACAATTAATTAAAACCCCTAATTAACTAATCCCATGTGGAGCCGACGGCTTTCCACATGGTGTGATGGATTGGTTTTAAGTTATCACATCATACATCGGGCGACAACACGCACTTTCTCTCCGATCATCCGATCAAAGATCGATGGAGATCAAGCCCGTTCTAAGGATTAAAGATCCTATCTTGATCATGATCGTCCATCCAAAATGCATGGATGGATGGTCCATTATACGTCACTAAGTTTTCCTGTGGGAGAGGACATCCGTTCACTCTCTAAGGAAAGATCCAAGCTTGATTGAGCTTGGATTGAACTCAAACTTTACCCACACCATCTAGGAGTACACACAAGTAAATCCAACGGTCAACTTTGCATGAGGTGAAAATTTCTTTCACAAAGGACCACACACTCCCTATTTTAAGCTCGGGTTGAAGGCATACCTCACCGAAGGCTATCACCTGCTCAATTGAGGTAGCTTCAGTGAGACGAAGCTTGAAGATTTGAGGCTTGATTGAGTGATCTTCATGGACCAAGCTCCTCAAGCTTGGGCCTTGATCAAGTCCCCTCTCTCTGAGAACTTGGAAGAAGGTTTGAGAACTTCTGGGATCCTCAATGTGCTTGAAGAGAATTGCTGAATTTGGGTATTGGATGAGTTTGAGAAATGGTGAGCTCTATTTTCTTGAAGAAACCAAGAGAAATGGAAGTAGGAGGCTTGAGGAGCAGAATTGCTTTCTCCGAGTTCCTTAGCTTCAATCGAGAGTGAGTGTGAATGAAGTGAAATTAGGGGAGTATATCTTCCCTAGGATTGGATCAATGAGCTGAGATGTAATTTTGATCAAATTCACCTCATGCAATGGGTTAGGATTTAGGGTGGCATGTAATTCATTTTGGCCAGTGAGGTAGTGGAGTTTCCATGTGCTTAATTGAGTGGAGGAGGGATCCCATGTGCTCAATTTCTAAGTGGGTGGTCGTTTTGGGTTGGGTTTGGCTAACCCAAACCCATTTATGTGCACCATCCTCATTAGTGACCATTTGGTCCACTAAGAGGATGCCAAGTGTCCATGAAAAGTAATTGACCAAATTCCAAGTTTTGATTTTGGGTTACCCTATGGCCTAGGGTAAAATGGTCATTTATCTTTGGATTTCAATTTGAATATGTTGTATGATTGAAAATGGGTTGAGCCAAGTTTCAATGAATTTGGAATTGATTTGATGATTCACTCATGTTGACCCATTTAGGTCAAAATGGGTCAACTTGGGTCAAGTTGACCAATTGGTCAAATTGGGTCAAACCATCAAGTCATATGACCATTTGAAATGCTTTGGCATCATTAGTTTGGTTCAATTTGATTTCTATTTGGATTTGGTTCATTTAATTTCATTTAGGTCAAATGGGTTAAGTTGACCAATTTGACCTGTTTGACCTATTTGGGTTAGGTCATGGGTTATTTTATGTTTCATTGGTCGTATGAAATGTATTAGTATATTTATTTCCAATAAAGTTTGGTTTAATTTTATTTTTAGCTCAACATGAGCTTTTAGGACAAGTTGAGCTAATGATCAATTGGGCTAGGTTAGGTCTAGTTGGCTAATTGAGGCTTTGGTCAAGTTCAACAAGTGATTTGGAATGAACTTGACCCATTGGTTTCAATCAATTTGGCTTAGATCAAGTTTTGACACATTTTGACTTTTTAGGTCAAGTTGGGTCAACTTGGGTCAAGTGGCCAATTGGGCTAGGTTAGGCTCAAATGATGACTTGGTCAAGTTCAAACATTGATCATGAATGAGTTTTGATCAATGGTTTCAATCAATTTGGCCTATGTGGATTTTGGCTAGTTTAGGTTTCATTTTGGCTAAATGTTGACTTGGTTCAACCTTAGGTTTGACTTGACCAATTTGAGTGATTGATCATCTCATGATGATTGCTCACAATGTGAGCTTAGGGCTTAGTTCAATCCAATTTGGGTAGATTAGAATTTGGCTCAAAATGGGTACTTTAGATCACTTTGTGTCGAGTGAGCCTAAGTGGTTCAATTAACTTGATCAAGGCTTGAATCAAGTTTGGTTGAACTCACAAATGGACTTATGATTAAAATATAAATCCATTTGTAAGTGGTTTGGAGTCAAATGGGTTTTGATTCACTTGACAATTTCAAGTTCAAAGGGTGAACATGAGTTTGATTTGGGTTTGATTTTTGAATTTAGTTTTGGTTTGATGATTGAAGTTTATGTTTATATTTGGATTCATGATTGAAGGATTGATTGAATCATGAAGAAAAAAATGAAGAGTTTGGCTTTATTTGAATTTGATTTGGCTAAGTTCAAGAATTTGACTTGAAAGGCTTAGGTTGAATTTTGGCTGAATTTGGATTTTGATTTTTGAATTTAGTTTTGGCTTGATGAATGAAGTTTATGTTTATATTTGTATTCATGACTGAATGACTGATTGAATCATGAAGAAAAATCAAGAGTTTGGCTTGATTTGAATTTGATTTGGCTAAGTTCAAGAATTTGACTTGAAAGGCTTAGGTTGAATTTTGATTGAATTTGGATTTGAGTTTTGAATTGATTTTTGATATTTATATTTCATTTATATTTATGAATATAAATGAGAATATAATGGGTTATGAGAAAATTTCTTGAATTTGATTTGATGAGATTTGATTTAGGCTAAGTCCATAAGATATAATCAAAGTGACTAGAAAAATTTTGAATTTGGAATTTCAATCAAGCTTCAATCATTTGGAATTGTGAGTTTGAGAAAATATCAATTGTTGGGATTGATTTAAGTTTTGATGTGATTTGATTTGGAGTTTGGAGTTGGTTTAGATTGATTTAATTTGACTTGAAGAAGCGTTCAGTTACATGTGCTAGGGTTTAAATGAAGTTTTCCCCAACACCCAAGGCATGACCCTATTCTATATTCTCTTCTAAGTCTCTAGGGCTAGGTTGAGTGTTCACCTAATTACTAGAAGTGTCTTAAGACTAAGGAAACTCTTAGTGTCTAAGAAAAGTCTTATGTCTAAGATGGAGGGGTTGAGAGCTCATTCTAAAAATGAGGTCAACAAAGGGCGCCCAATAGGTGTGGTGTGGTGACACCACATTGGTGTTGACCAAATGATCAACTGCAGAGCGATCACAAGCACTAATAGAAACATTCTACTCCTAACCCAAGGTGTAGAAGGAATCCATAAGAGAGTGAAAAAGGAATCCACTAGGGATAGAGTATGTGAACATTCCACTAGGAAAACAGGTTCAAGTCATCCACAAGGGGATGAGAGGTTTGATTTGATTTGAGTCTCATTGGGGAGAGAAATCAATTTGATTTGTTGATTGATTATTTAGTTGTGTTTATTTTGATTATTTTGTTTGATTGACTCCATTTGGGAGATTTTTTGTTTAGATTATTTTAGATTTTTTGAGATGGACCCTGTTGGTTTTATATGGATGCACTAAGTAGGATCATGGAGGCCTAACTAACTTCACCAATCCAAAGGGTCTATAAAAATAGTAGGACTAGCCAACCAAAAGAATGCATTTTGGTGTGCAACAGTTGTACTAGGAAGAAAGCATATTAGACTTACATCCACCAAAGTAGAGACCAATTGATGGGGTGATCTATTGGCAAGGCAATAGATTGAACCCAACCTAGGGAACCCAGCCTAGGGCTGACTATTGATTGAATGCCACTAGGGGACTTAGATCAACTCAAAAATAGTCGAGGTTAATTTAATTTTTAATTATTTTGATGGATCCCATTAGTTTGTGATGGACTGCACTGAGTAGGGGCCATGGGCCTTGAGCTAACTCAAATTTACCAATCTAAAGGGATTAGTATACCAACCACATAGTAGGACTATCCAACCAAATGGGTGCCTTTTGGTTTGCAATGGTCAAGTTTAAGAAGAAAGCAGGGACTCACATCTTCCAAAATAAGAAACCAGGGTGATTGGTTGCAAGGCAACAAATCAAACGACCTAGTGACTATTGAGTGAATGACGGGGACTTAGATCAACTCAAAATAGTCAAGATTATTTCATTTTAGTTTATTTATTTTGATGGATTATTGGTTTGTAATGGATCTGCGAGAATGAGCTTATATCGACTAGACTTATCTCATATTTCTTGAACCAAAGGGTAGCTTCCGGCCTTGGGAGAATTATCCAACCAAAGGAGTGCCTTTAGTTTGCAATGATCAATTCAAGGAAGAAAGCTGGGACTCACATCTTCCACTAAAGATCCTTTGGGGTGATGGTTGCTTTGGGCAACAAATTGAACCCGACATAGGGTTGCCCGTCAGTTTGTGACAGTCATGCTAGAAAGAATGCATCATAGTCTTACATCTTCTAAAGTGGAATGACTATTGGGGTAACCTGCTTGTGGCAAAATAGATTGAACGACCTAGGAATAGAGTGGGCCAAGGACTCTGACTGTAGTCAGGCAATTCTATAGGGAGTTCTGACATTACTAAAGATAGGATGTGCCTTGGGAAAAGGGGCCCTTTGGGCTTGAATTTAATCCAGCAATATTTTTTGTTTATTATTTAGTTTGTTTATCATGGATTGTAGTTTATGAGGGATCAAATGGAGAAGGAGCTTATATTAGCCTAGACCTATCAGATTCTTGAACCAAGGGAGAATCTGCATCATTGAACAAATTCTCCAACCACAGGGGGGGCTACTAGGAAGGGGTATCAATCCAAAGTAACTTGGGTAGTGTCTAAATGGGGTCAAAGGACGATCCAAATAGAGTGCCCATGGGAGGGGCCACTAAGGGCTTAATCCAAAACCTGAGAAGATGACATGGCTAGTCATATATCAAATAGGTATTGTGGCCAACTCAAGGAGAAAGCATCATGACAGTCAAAGTTGTATCCATGAGTCACTATCGATAGAACATCAACCAACCTAAGGTGCATCGGTTTGTGTCAACTAGGAAGAAAGCTCGGACTCATCATCCTATATGGCGATTGTTGGGATAGTCTTGACTCAGCGGTTATATGACCTAGGTGACTCTTGAGTGAATGTCATTGGGGGACTTACATCAACTCAAATATAGTGAAGAGGAAAGGAGCATCTGGGGGAACTTATCCTAAACCTTGAATATACTCAACCTGGTCAGATCATGATGATTAGTTCAAAAAGGAAGCACTGGGACTCACATCTTCTTAAACAAAAATTAACACGAGGTATCTTACTGGCTGGGCAGTGAAGTCTAGCAAACTAATAAGGCACTCATTGGTTTGCAATGATCAAGTTAGGAAGAAAGCATGGGGACTCACATCTTCAAAACAAGGAACCATTGGGGTAACATACTAGTGAGGTAGCATGTAGACCCGACCTAAAGTAGCTAATGAGTGAGTGCCACAGGGCTTGCTCCCATATTAAAGTAGCCCAAGATAAAAGATTTATGTTTATTTTTGTGTTTCTATTAAAGGGAATAGGACATCACATGGGTTATCTCACACCTACCCTAAACACACTTGGGGAATTGGATGAAATGGTACCACAGATGGTAGCCAGAATTCCCACCAAGAAAGGATGCCATTTGGGTTCTCTTACACCTAACTCAGTTGTGCTAATCAAAATAGGAAGCCTCTTGGGTTCTCTCACACCTATTCTAATAGCGTCGGGGAATTTTGTTTGATTGTGTTTGTGTTGTAAAAGAAGGATAGGATGCCTCTTGGGTTCTCTTGCACCTATCCTAAATAAGTCATGGAGGATCTGCAAGACAAGCATACAATGCTTCGAAAGAAGAGAAGATTTGATGAAATGAAATCAAATTTTTGTTCTTTTTTTATATTTATTTTCAAACACATTTAATGGATAATATTTCTTCAAATAGAGCCCATTAATTGGAAGCATCGGTGTTCCCCTAATCAATGAGGCGATAGATCCTCCTTGGTAGGCCTTCTCTATGACATAGGGGCCTTCCCAAGTGGGTTCAAACTTGCCTCCCATCTTTTGATGGGCAACAATTGGTCTCTTTAGGACTAACACAAGTTCTCTACTTGGAAAGACCTAGGGTGGACCAGCTTGTTGTGAGCTTGAATCATTTTAGCCTTGTACAACTCGAGGTTTTGGCATGCGCTGTGGCGACTCCTCCAAACCTTTAAATCTTCTAAGCAACTTTGCATTACGCTGTATTATCTTGCTACCCAATGCTATCCTTAGTGACGGGATTTAAACTTCTAAAGGTAGAACAAATTCAAATCCATACACTAAGGAAAATGGGGTAGATTAAGTTAGAGTTTTGTATGTGTTGTGGTATGCCTACAAGGCTTCAACCAACTACTCATTCCACAGTCACTTATTGTCGTCAAGAGTCTTCTTTAGTATTTGGATGAGAGTTTTGTTGAATTCTTTGACTAAGCCATTTGCTCTGGGGTAGTAGATGGTGGAGTATCTCCAATCTATACCATGTCTTCTAGCGAAGCTGTTGATCTTGGTGCTTTTGAATGTAGTACCATTATCGATATAATTCATCAGCACCCAAACTATATATATGATATGGTTCTAAAAATTGAAGCACATCTTTGAGTATGACCTCTCGAGTGGGATTGCCTCCACTTGGAAAAGTAGTCGATGGCTAAGATGAAGATGACCCTTGAAGAAGGAGGATCGATCGGACCCATAATGTATTTCCCAACACTCAAATGGCCATGAGGCCAATGTAGGGTGTAGAATATTGGTGGTTGATGTAAGACCACCGTGTACGACAGCGATGGCATCTCCTAGCTACATTCATGCAGTCTGTAATCATCGAAGGCTAGTAGTATCCTAGTCTCTTGATCTTCATCTTCATGTTCGGACGAGATTGATGCGCCCCACATAGACCTGAATGTACCTCGGTGATAATCTTACTAGCTTCATGTTTGTCCAAACAATGTAACCACATTTGATCAAGGCTCGGTGCAGGTGCCATCAACGAGCATAGGGAAAGCTCTATTTCATCACGATGGGCTTGTGACTTCTCTTGAGGTAGTTTTAGTGTTCAAATAGTCTATGAATGGTTGCCTCCAATCCGCTCCTTGCCCTTATGCAACAACAACCTCCCTTCAAGAGAAAGTCTCTCGATGAGTTCAGCATCAATAAGGGATAGGACTTGTCTATTTTGGACCCTTATTGGAATGGACTCATCTTCCAGACATGCCAATTCTTTGGCAAGTTTGGCCAAAGCATATGCTACTACATTCTCTACTCGAGGAACCTTGTAGATGGTGACTTCAAGGATTTGGGCCAACAGCTTCATGGTATACTCATGGTAATGATGAAGCTTGGGTTTGAGAACCTTGTAGGACCCGACAATCTGGTTGATGACCCGAGAATCCCATAGATGTTGATGCTCTTGACACTATAATGGCTAACTCTAGACAATCAAAGCCTCATACTCGGCTTATTGGTGCGGTTGAGATAGTATGAGAATCTCATCATCATGGTGCAGTTAAGAGAACTATTCCCGCCTTTCCTAGAAGAGTAGATCATGGTGCTTCCCCTTTATGAAAGAAGTTGCACCATCAAAATACATCTCCCATCGGTGGTTGTCAACCTCCCCTAAGTTCATGATTTGTTCATCAGGGAGATCATCACTAAGTGGGGAATCAACAGGAAGTGGGTGTGCTACTAAGAAATCTGCTAGTGCTTGACCTTTCGTCGTACGTAGGGGTACGAATGTGATATCAAAATTGTGAGAGAATCAAGGACCAACATGTCAAAATTTCAGATAGCATTGGCCATGTCATGCGATATTGCAGTGGATTGGTTCTGGAAATCAAGCTCACCTTATGAAAAAGCATATAGTGTCATAGCTTTTGAGATGCAAAGATCAAAGCTAAGCAATGTTTTTTAATAGGCGGGTAGTTCACTTGTTAGGAATCAAATAGGTAGTAGATACCACTCTCTTCCCTTCATTGGCTTGGCCAACAGCACCGAGAGTCATCCAATGTAGTAATGTAGAGGATGAGTGGCCCGGATAGAAGCTAGAACGGCTTCACCAAATCTTTTGATATCTTTGAAGGCATGCTAGCACTTGTCATCCCACTTGAACTTGGCATCCTTTTGATGCTGAATAGCTTGCATCTCCCGATAGGTTGGAAATAAAGCATCTTAGATGTCAACCTTGGAAAGATCCGAGTTGAGTTAAACTCTTAGAGGTGGCATTTCTAAGATAGCTTTGATCTTTTAGATCTATTTCTATTCCCTGTCGGACAATAAACCTGAATTTCCTCATTTCTCAATGCACACTTTAAGGGATTCATTTTGAGGTTATATTATCTTAACTATTTGAAAATTACTCCCAAGTCAAAGAGATGGTCTTCCTTTTCTCTTCTTTTGATTATTAGATCATCAATGTAACACTCAACATAATGATGGATGAGTTCATTGAAGATCTGAGTCATAGCCCATTGGTATGTAGCACCAACATTTTTAAGACTGAAAGGCATGATCTTATAACAATAAATTTAGATCGGTATTCGAAAAGAAGTGTTTCTTTCATTCTCGGGGGCCATCTTGATTTGGTTGTAGCGGATGACCCATCCATGAAGAGAATCTTGCATGAGATGAGGCAATGTCCACCATTAATTCTAGTATAGGAAGGAAACTCATCCTTAGGGCATGCCTTATTTAAGTCCCTAAATCAACATAAATATGAATTTGGCCATTCTTCTTCTTAATGATGACATTGGCTAACTAGGTAGATATTTTTCTTCGATGAAACCGATCGATCGGTTTCTTGACTTGAAATGACTATTGTTCAATTTCTAATCACATGCGTCTAGGAGCTTGCTTGATAGGGTTAGCATTAGGATCTATTGCTAGTTTATGGACTGCTATGTCAGGAGATAATCTAGGCATTTCTTCATAACTCCATGCAAAGCAATCCTTAAACTCAGTCAATAGCCTAACTAAGTCATTGGTTTCTTCTTCATTTAGCAATGAATTGATGTATGTCGAGCGTGGATTTTCTTCTGTCTCGAGGTTGATTTCTTTAAGCTTGTTAATTGTTGAATGGTTCTCCTCTTCAAATTTTGGCTATGCATCATTAATTTGGAGATCATCTGAATTTTCTAAATATACATCCTCATAAAAGTTGGCGTTGTGTGAAAAGAACCTATCGACTCCAAATGATTGGTGATAAATAGCGTATCATCATTTGGACCACTACATAATCTAGTCACGATCTTGATTGTGCATCCATGCCTCTATTGTTCCACAACTTTTTGAAGTACTCTGATATGTGCTTAGACCATGAATAAGGAATCAAACCCTTCTTTGAAAGATTAAGAACACAAGGCGAGTACCAATCAAAAGATATTTCTATTAATTCTTTATATGAATCATCCTCAAGTTTTACATCAACTTCAGGACTTGAGGATGGTGATCCCAAAATGAATCTCTTGACGACATCCTGGAAGACTTAGGGGCTTCTTAACTACTAAACCTTTAACTTTTGAGATGAAAGTGAGGTTAGAGCTAAGGTTCCTAGCTACGCCTAATAGTTTCACATACATTTGATTGAATACTTTTTTTCATTCTTTGGAGTCTTCATCATTATCTATTTCTGTCCTCAATGAAACCCATTGAGAGGGTTGGTTGGTATGCTAATCACATTAGACTCATCCTCAGATGGATTCCAAGTCTATGTGAATAGTAGGGGTACTCATGGCGGAACCTTGTTGGTAATGGCCAACTAGGGGTCTTCCACCTAGGACCTCTTTCTCTGCCTCTTGGTGGAGGTTGAGTCATCCTACCCACATGTCCATATGATGGAATTAGCTATGGGTGGAATGTGATATGCAGCTCCACTTCTTCCTCAATTTCCTTTTCTTGTTCACTTGGTTCATTTTTCTTTTCATTTACTTTTACTTTTTTTTTCTTCATTTTGTTTTGCATTTGCATTTGAATTTTGACCAAGTTCACAGGAAAGGGTATTTTGAGGAAGATAGTAGGTCGCATCCTCATATATCTCAACCTCTCTGACTGAAAATGGCTTTTCATCACCTTTGACACATTTCAATCCCATCCTTTATGAACTTGATGCATGGAGGGAGGATGGAATCATCTTATTACGATGTATCCAAGGCCTACCAAGCAAAGTGGTGAATGAAGTATTGAATCAATGATATAAAACTTGGCTTATCTTCCAGTCATATCTCCAAAGGTAACACTATGGAACCTAAAGCCCTCTCACTTGTTCATTGAATCCTCTCAACATCATCCATCTCCAGTGTGGAGATGTTGATCCTCAAATAGGCAAGGTCTTTAGACTCATGTTCCGATGCACAGATGATGAGAACTCTGCAAGTCAGAATGCTCATGTCCTTTATGTGTAGGGGCGGTTATGCTCCATGTCCCCAGTAGGTCTTCATCGTGAAAGTGATCCGAGCTTCTCAGAATAATGTGCCTTCTCTCTATGGCCGAGCTAAGCATATCTCAGGATCAAGGAGAGCCTTGATTAATGATTCCCTCATCTCTTTGGATAAGATAAGGGCATCATATATGCTTAGCTTAGATGGAAACTTTCTTAGGTGAGAGAGGACATTATAGTCCACCTTGGGTTGATCTTCCATAAGCATATCCAAGGGTGGAGCATCCTATAGAGGGGATTCTTGATTCTCTGAACTAATGACTTATTCCCTTTATCTTGAGGTGCTGCCCTAAGAGGTAGAACCTTTTCACTATGGAGGTTGACTTCGGTGATCTCTTGTGGCAAGGTAATAAAAGATTTTACCTGCACATCAGGATCCCCTACAGCTTCTCCCATGGGACCCTCAGAATTGGATGATTCTAAGTCAATCTCAAGAGGCAAACCCATAGTATTCAGAATAGGGAAGTCCAACTCTGAATCAGAAAGAGGAAGATCAAAATCGTTATAATTGTTGTTTAGACTTGAAGAGTTATCATTAAGAATAGATTTATTCAACCCATTAGAAGTGACACAGATATAATTCAAGCAAGCTTTATTCTTTAATTTCTTGGATTTTTAAGGAGGTACATAGTAGAAATCAAGTAAAGTAAGTAGGCGAGGGATTTTATGCCCTCATCTGCCGATATAAGATGTCTACTAAAAGAAGGGCTAGCTGAAGTAAGTGATGATGTAGTATGCAATGATAGGTGGAGGACTCGATTGGTGGTTGCACTTGGCTATCAGGGCTAGCCTGCTACTGCCTGAGCTCCCCTTTCCCGAGTTGGCTCTTGCAAACCTTCCTTGATGTTGGAGGTTTGAGCTATCAGGTACCTGAAGGAAAGTTTCTTGATTTTGACAATTTTCTTAGAGGTTTTGGATAAGGAGATATCCCAACCTTCTTTGGTTTTGGAAGGATCAAGTATCCCCAAGATTACCCAAATGGAACGGATGGTTGTTCCATAAGGTATTCCTTTGGGATAACTATAGCACCGATCTTGAAGCTATGTTCAAGCCAGTCCTTGAATGTGAAGCAATCTTCCAAACCATGACCTAGCATGTGGTGGTAGGGGCAAAAGTAAGGATCATTACTTTTTCCTACTTCCACCGGTCTCCTAGGTCCGAGTAGCTAAAAATTAGGCTTCATTAAAATATTCTTAAAGATCTACCCCTCTTAAATGAATAAGGCTTCTTAAGTTTATCCAAAAGAGCAGGTGGACCGTAGCTACCTGGCGATGGGTATGTGTACCACTATTATTACTGATGTGGCTAAGGAGGAGGCAGTTCAAGCCGTGGAGGCTGTTATGGCGGCCGGTAGGGCTGCCTCGGTGGTGGTAGAGGAGGTGGAAGTGACAGCTATGGAGCATGAGGTCTCTCAAATTGCTCTTTGACTGGTTGTTTCTCCTTGTCTACTACCATCACTACCCCAAGATTCTTCTCAAAAGGTTTCTATGGATTCTGCTTTATTGATTGGTCTTGAAAAGGTGACTGATTGGCTTCTCCTTGTAAGCTAGCCGTCTTATGATTAATTTTTCAAATATTTTGATGGTGAAACCTTTAAGCATGAAGGCGACCAGGCCATGGATATACTTAAGTAGAATCTCAATGGCATACTATTCCGATAGCTGTGGTTTGTATTTTGTACTCAAATTACACCATCTGAGAATGTAATCAATGAGGGACTCATTAGGATTTTGTTGAGCCACAGATCACAATCACCCTTTTGAGCTCAAAACCTCTTGATGAAGAGTTGCTCCAACTCAAAAAGTCTTCAAACTATTGGGAAGTTCAATGTACCAATCAAAGGCTATGCACTAAGCTATTGATGAAAGAGAGAAGAGTAAAGCATCACGCTATCACATTGCATAACGGCTCAAGTGTCAATATATTGCCTCGGGTTCCTTGCCATCAAAGCTCTTGAAAGAAGGTGGCACAAAACCCTTAGGATATTGGATGACATCAAATTCCTTTGGGTATGGCCTACCCTTTGGAACTGATGATCTTCCTCGGGCTTGAGCAATGCTTCTCTCACTTATTGCACAACCATGGTTTTGATATCTTTTTCCTGTATGGAGGTACTATCCACTACCTTCTTACATAGGCTAGTGATACCTTGCTCTACTAGGGGTAAAGTCTTGGCTGGATCCAAGACATGCATCAACTCTAGCTGACTAGTCTCAGCTATAGTAGGATGGATTGCTGGTGCTTATTTCTGAAGTGCTAAGACTACTACTAACAAGTCCTTGAGTTGCTTCCCCATTTGATCTATTTTTTTATCTTTCTGCTTTAACTGCTGATGGAGGTGTTGGGTCGAGTAGGTTGTGTCTTCCTGCTCATCCTCAGCACCTTCCATAGTCTGCTACTCACGTAGGAGAGAACCCCGGGTATCTACCATGTGTACCCTCGTTGAATCCTCTAACAAGTCATCTTCATTTGGATCAAAGCTGGCCTTTTCATCCTCTAACTTGGACTAGACATATCCTAAGATTTCCTTCTTCTCCACTAGATACTAAGCTACTATGTCATCTAGGGATCTGTCCAATTGAACTAGCACGAAAGATCAGGTCTGACTGGTAGTAGGATCTTTGTCATGCACAGACAAGCATTTAACCTCTGATGCTGTTGGCAAGCTGATCTTATGAGGACTATGCTCACTAGAGAAAAAAAATACTCCTGACTGTTGCTGGATCTAGGTGGAGTGGTACTCCTAGGAGTATCATCATGGGGTGGCACTGTCTCCTCCTCCCCCTGTGAATATCTCCACCTTTTGTGGTGGTGGTGGTGATGGGATGACTACTATACTGAGGTCATTCCATTCTTCACCACTGGGCAAGGTCGGCGGGAGCTTGGCCTGCCATAGTAGGTGGAGTAGATGGATGGGATCTCTATAGCGGATCACCTGGGGTTCTCTTCTCCTGTGGCCTTCATGGCCTTTAGAATAGTAAATCTTTGAAACATATATGGAGATGGTGGGGGGAGAAGAGGGTGGTGGAGGCACCGACTCTCTCAGATGAGCTCCTCCATGATGTGTGTCCCATGAATAGATCTTGTATATGTCGATCGGGTAGCGTGATAGAAAATCCACAAGTGGAGGCCCTGACTCTCGGTTATACCTCCTCTCCCTGTAACATTAACTTATGTGGGCCTCTAGCCCTCTCCTACTAAGTTGCTACCTACTGGGAATGAGATCTCAAATCAAATTGAGCCCTGACTCGTCATCCATGCTCTGGCATAAACTGATTAGATGTTAGCGTACGACCTCCTCCTCTCACTAATTGGTGCTTGAAACTAAAATGCTGGTGAAGGTGAAGCAGAAATACTCCAAGCATCCTCTCTGTCATCGAGAGAGGGTGGAATGGTTTTCAGTGGGGAAACCATCCAGCAACTCCTCAAAGCTGATGGCTGCCTCCAACTCCCTATGCGAGTGTGATAGCTTGATCATGCTTCTTGTTTCTTCATTGGGTTGGTAGGTGAGTAGAGCTAGACCCAACCTCAAGGCGGGGCAATCCACAGGATGGGAGCCTTCCCCTTGAGGAGCGGTGAGTGTGCTTGTATGGGGTAGCATGGGGAACAACTGGCGAACTTGTAGCGTCATTGTGGGAACCGCAGCCTTCCTCTTGGTGAGAATCTAGTCGATAGCATGTCAACTGGATGACCTTACCTCACTGCTCACTAATTATCATTGAGTTCCTCACATGTAATCTTGCCCCTCAAAGCCTCACCAAAGTGGATGAGGTGGGCATAGTCGATCATGAAAGGCGGCGATCAGGCCAAATCCATCCCATGAGGAAATGAGAACACATACTTCTGTGTCGCCATTACAATCATCTGAAACTGAAACTAAAACTAAAATTGAAGCTAACTGAAAGTCTGCAATGTTGAAAACAAACTTGAATTAGATTCCTATTTTGTTGATTTTTGAATTTGAATTTTAGAATTTGAACCCACACTCAACAACTTGAAAGTGTTAAGTGAGGCTCAAATGAATTTAGAAGATATTTTGAGATTGATTGGAAAGAGAAATTCTTTGAATGTAGAATCCACTTTCAACAAATTTGGGTATGTTATATATTGAGAGATGCTTCAATAGGTTCATGTTTGATTTTTGATTTTTGATTTTGAGGACCCTTTATTTAACAAATTTGAGTATGTTAAAGTAAAGGGTCAATTTATTTTATTTTCTGATTTGCAATTTTTGGGAATTTACTCACTTAACAAATTTGGGTATGCTAAGTGAGGTGTTTGAAAACAATTTCTTCTTTTTATTTGTTTGCTTTGTTTTGTGAATCATTTGTGATTTGAAAATGGAATTCTCATTTAGCAAATTTGGGCATGCTAAATGAGGAATCCAAGTGTGTGTGTGTGTGCGTGTATTTTTTTTTGTTCTTTTGATTTGATTTTGAAAATATGATTTTTAGCAAATTTAGGAATGCTAAGGAAATCCTAATGTGTTTCTTTTTGTTTTAAATTTTATTTTAAAACTAGAGACTTCACTTTAGCAAATGTGGTATGTTAAAATGAAGTTCCAAATGTATTTTAAATTTTTTGAAATGAAGATTTTACTTAGCAAATTTGAGTATGCTAAATGAAATTCCAAAAATGTGTTTGTTTTTAAATGGAGACTTCATTTAGCATATTTGGGTATGCTAAAATGAAGTTCCAATGTTTTATTTTTTTGAAATGGAGATTTCATTTAGCAAATTGAGTATGCTAAATGAAATTCTAATATGTTTTTTTTTGATTTGTTTTGAAAATAGGATTCTTAATTTAGGTATGCTAAAGAATCTAATGTTTTTTTTTTTTGATTTTGAAAATAGATTCTTAGCAAATTTGGGTATGCTAAGTCAAATGTGTTTCTTTTCATTTTTGGATTTTGTTTTGAAAATGGAGACTTCACTTTAGCAAATGTGGTATGCTAAAATGAAGTTCCAATGTGTTTTGAATTTTGTGAAGTTGAGATTTTACTTAGCAAATTTGAGTATGCTAAATGAATTTTCAAAAAAGTGTTGTAATTTTGTTTTGAAAATAGAGATTTCACTTTAGCAAATGTGGTATGCTAAAATGAAGTTCCAAATGTGTTTTGAATTTTTTTTTGGAAATGGAGACTTCACTTTAGCAAATGTGGTATGCTAAAATGAAGTTCCAAATGTGTTTTAAATTTTGTTTTGAAAATGGAGACTTCTCTTTAGCAAATGTGGTATGCTAAAATGAAGTTCCAAATTTGTTTTAAAAACTTTTATGATTTGTTGATTTTGAAAAGAGAGATTTCCATTTAGCAAATTTGGGTATGTAAGATGGAAATCAATTATGTTTCATTTTTTAAAGATGTAGTTTCGTGTGTGATTATTGCTTTTTTCTTTTGAAAGAGAAAATTCCAACCTAGTCATATATGGAATAAGTTAAGTGGGATTTCAAAATAGCCTCATTTTATTTAGAAATGAAATCTTCATTCAATAAATTTGGGTATATTAAATGTAGATGTTCATGTGTGCTTTTGAAAGTTTATTTTTTATTTTGACTGGAAATGAAACCTTCATTCAATAAATGTGGGTATATTGAATGGAGAGGTTTCATATGTGATTTTTGAAAATTGATTTTTGATTTTGATTGAAAATGAAACCTCTATTCAATAAATGTGGTCATATTGAATGGGGAGGTTTCATATGTGCTTTTTGAAAGTTTATTTTTGATTTTGATTGGAAATGAAACCTCTATTCAATAAATATGGTTATATTGAATGGAGAGGTTTCATATGTGCTTTTTGAAAACTACTTTTTTTGTTTTATTTTTAGAATGTTGATTGTTATTTTTTCTTGAAGATTAAATCTTCATTTAAGTAAATTGATTGAAGGTATTCATTTTTGCTTTTGGAAAATATGATTGTTGGTTTTATTTTTGGAATGTTCCTACATGTAACAATTATAAAAATTGTTAGATGTAGTGCAAATATTTTAATAAGTGAATTTTTAAAAAGTGCTTTTGAAAAGCAAGACTTTTATGAAGGATTGATTTTGTCTTTACTTCTAGAATGATCCTTTCCTTACCATAAAAATAATAATAAAGTCTTTGATCATTTTCTTTTTATTAAATTTTTATTTTCACCCATTGGAGAACCCAACGAGGGTTTTAAGACCAACACAGGGTGAGGTCCTAAAACCTAAAGATGTTAGCTAGCTTAACTTAAGGATGAAATAAGCTAAGTGCCAACAAAAAGAAAGATAGTCTTGGATTAATACAAAAGTATAAACCCACTATCGATACTTGGAGACAACGATCATTTACCAAAGATGGAGAGAGGAACCATCCCCAGTGGAGTCGCTAGAAAAATTTGTGCTGAAAAATTATTCCATTCCTTCATCTATCCCACTTTTTGAAAGAGGATAAATGAAAATAGAAATATATAATTCCTTGTTGGGACACCACATAGATCCACATATATTCTTATTAGGATCATTGGCTATGACATTGAGGAAAGATGCACTATCTCAAAAAATAAAAGTCACCACCCTACAATGGACCTTATCACCTTAATAAGGATTCCTAAGGACCATGGGTCTTCTGAATGTACCAGAGATTCTTCCCCTACTTTACATGGAAAAGTAAAGCAGGGTTTATTTTAAATTGGGTTTATTAAGTACCCTCAGAGGAAAGCTCCCATAGTTAATTACATCCTAAGGATAGGATTTCTTATGAATACTCTCGATTAAGGTAAATGATCGTTGTCTCCAAAGATTTTGAAAGGTAGGACTATCAATTGATTGGTTTATTTTTAGAAGATTAAGTGGTATCGATCAAGAGGCAAGAGTTCTTATCAAAGCCAAATGAAGATAAGTAGGAAATGCTTAGGATACTACGAGGCCTAGTAAGCATCCCAAGCTATCCTATGGTTGGGCTTTATATTTTTGAAATTGAATTGATTTGTTTGAATTGCATTTTTATTAGAAATCTTGGGCTTAAAATTCCATGATACAAGTTCATGAAAATGCCTAAGAGGTAAGGATATATGTTCGTAGCCCGCAAAGGAAAGTAGCAATCTCAGAACCTAAATCTAAGGAACTTTGGTGAGGGCCAAAAACATGACCTAAATCTAAGGCAAAAATGGGTATTTGGTTTACCTCCATAAGAGAGGATAAACCACCCAACTGTTGGACTTACAATCACCTGGGGGGTGGATGCCAACTAACTCCTCCTACAATTTTAAAACATGTAGGGAAGTCATATGCTTTTGCAAGATAACTAAGCTATTATTTATTTAGAATGAGACTAAGTCCTTAAGCACACTCTCTAAGAGAATAGATCATGTATGGAATAAATTAATGACTTAAATCTAATGCAAATTATCACATTTTATTTTTATTTTTGGACAATCCATTTGACACAAGCTTTAGGATTCATATGCCTAATGCATGAGAAATTAGATTATGGGCCAAAATCAGCAAGATAAGAAGGTGAGTTTTCACCATGGCTCTCACAGGTCAAGCTAAGTTCTCTGGCAAAGGTGGAAGCCCTCCAATCAAGAGTGAAACAATATGCTTTTTATGGATGATGTGAGAAAAGTAAAATAACATCCAGCTAAGGGGTTACTAATTATTTTATCTTGATTTATAACCTAGGCTTTAGGTGAAGTTATGAGTTATTTATTTTAGTTTGAATAGATAGTTGGATGGAAAATTTATTTTCCTAAGAGCCTAATTGTCATCCAGTCCATACATCAAAGCAAGGAATAAATTAGGAAAAGATGTCATCTTAATGCACAAGCTAAACAATCATCAATTAATTTATAAAGCTAGCGCAAAAGAATAAAAGGTCATTTATGGTTAGGCTCCACCACACAAACTTGAAAAAGAAATTGGGTAGCCGAGCTCTACCTTTATACAACCCGGATTACAAATAAATTAAATACACTCAAGAAGGAATTCACTCTTATGGGAGGTCTTCATTCTTCATTTCTTCTTTCTTCTTTTGGTTGGTCAAAATGTGGTTGCTCCAAAGACTTCACATGGTACATAAGACATAGTATTATGACCAATGTTTATCCTAATACCCCATAACAATCATTCCAAAATCCTAATTATAAAATTACATGAAAATTGGAAAAAGGAAATCTAACTAAAACCTATAAAATAGAGATTAGCCAAATAAACCATACAATCCCAAGCATGTATATATATATATATATATATATATATATACTTAGCACCCCACACATGGGTAACCAAGCCCATCTGGTCTATTTTGGATTATTCTTAGGGATATAAGCACTTGCACAGCAAAAGTAGTTATATTTTTATTACATCGTACCTTAAGCAGAATCCCCTGCATAAGATAATGGTTAGACTAAAATAACCCTACCATTCAGTCTATGCACATACACCCTAACATCCAAACTAAAACAAAATATCACAAAACAAAAGCAAACATCAAACCATGCACCGCCCTATCATAGGACTAGAAGTGGTGACTTAGCCTAATGTGTGTGCTATTTAATCTTTGTGTAGTATGCTTAGCTAGGCTTTAAGGTTGAAGTTTTCTAAATATGAAAATGTTCAACTTAGAGGGTGGTTTCATTTAAGTGATTTAGTTGATTTGGTTGATTTTTATTTTGTGATTTGATTAGGTTTGAATGAACCTACAATTAATTACTAAGTGTTGTGAAGAAAGGAAAAAAAAAAAAGAGAACTTCTCTTTCCTCCCTACCTTAAGTAATTTTTAAGGTAGATTCATATTTTATTATTATTTAGTGATGTTTTATTATGTGTTTTAACTAATACTAAGTTTATATTTTCCCTAAACAAACTTATTCAAAAAGAAAGGTATTTTAAGATTAAGTAAAGTGAAATACTATCACAAAGCACACAATACTTCATTTCTTTCCCAACATGTGTAACATACATATGGATGAATCCTAAGCATATCTATACATGCAAATGGAAATGTTTAGCACACCTTAATGATGAATACTAAGAGAGTTACTTAAGAAATTTGGATGCTTCATGATGCATGATTTTATTAATTAGAAAAAGAGCGATTCTTTTATCCATTTTTCATATGCACATTTACAAGTATAAAAGACATAAGTGAGTATGATAGGGCTACTTAAAGCCATGGGTGTAAGGTACAAGACCTACTTAGGGCTACTTAAAGCCTCGCAACCCCAGGATTTTCCAGACTAATATACCACTTTTCTTAAATACATGTGCATGTATAAAAAGAAATGCATGGAAAGAAAATCATGCAAAAGTTTATGTTTGTTTAGTTAATTTGTTGGGTTTTTAATTTTCATGTGTAAATGTGATAATCCTTCTTAATTCATAACATGAAAGTAGATAGGAAAGGATATAAACAAGTGTTATGTTCTTTTAAAAGAACTATACACTTTATAAATTCATCCAAATTCATATTAAAAGAGAAGAGACGGAAAGCCGCACAATACACGGCTTTATGTTTATACTCACATGCAAGCTTATAAATAATCATAAGTAGCATATCTTTCAATTATGATATTTGATTTATATGTTTTGAAAATGATTTTGGATTTAATAGTCATAATAGCCATTCATATTCTTACTTTAGCTAAAACATGCAATTTGACATAAAGGAAACATTTCATTTTTAATTTGATTTTCAAAAGGAATGAATGCATGATTTTCATATGACATACACATTTAGCATATTAGGAAAGAAATAAAGTGATGAAAGAATGTAAATTCATTCAACCTAATTAATTCCTAAAGACAACCTTATGAAATAGGATTATTTAAAGTAAACCAAATTTGTTTTAAAGAGATTTTTGTTTTGTTTTAAGTTTGATTTGAATTTAGGAAATGTGAAAAGGTTTACTGATCCTAACCCATTTCCCAAATGTGTATGTTATTTAGTTTAATTTTAGAACCATTAGGTTTTTATGCTTTGCTTAGGTTAAGGTGTATATTAAGTTCATTAATTACCCCTTACCTACACCACTTTAACATATTTAATCAAATAATTATGAGACAATGTATGACATAAAACTACATAAGGAATTTAAGATGGAAATGCACCTAGGAAAGAAAGAGGCCTAATGCAATTGGCTCTCAATTAGTGATTAATTAAGCTAAAAGGTTTAATTTAAGTACTTTCATAATCCTCCCAACACATGTAGGTTAGATTTTGATTTCCTTAAGTTACTTAGATTATTGAACACCTAAGCACCTACCCCAGATGAATTTGTTAAGTTCTGGAATATTTTGACAATTTTATCAAGTTAATTAAGTAGGTGATTAGTGGGTTAGCCCTTAATTAAGTATGGATTAA
This sequence comes from Cymbidium sinense, assembly GCA_021442155.1. Classification (NCBI taxonomy): domain Eukaryota; kingdom Viridiplantae; phylum Streptophyta; class Magnoliopsida; order Asparagales; family Orchidaceae; genus Cymbidium; species Cymbidium sinense. Next base: position 174,585,974 of record CM038221.1, on the reverse strand, counting down.
GGAAGGAAAGGGGTTTAGGGAATGTCTTAGGGAAAATTCCCCAAATCCATTCCATAAACTTCTTCTTTACTTAAGCAAGGCTTAACTAACTTAATAAAGGGGCTAAACCACTGTTCACATGCTTAATTACCCTCATTACATAAAGGGGGTGATTAAGGATTCATTAATTGATTTCACTAATTAACTCATCAATAAATCCCAAGAAAATTAGGAGAGGTAGAGGTCATCCCACTAAATTCATGTGAGAAATTTGAAATGAATTAATGAAGTAATTAGGGAGTAATTAGGGTTATTACATTTTCATTAAAACCCTAATTAAAGAAACTGCACAATTCAAAATAAATTATAAATAATTTTAAATTATTTCTCTCTGAATTATCTTCATAATGCTTTTTATTTTGTATTTTTTTTATTTTTCTACATTTAGTTATGAATATTTGAAGATTTAGTGATTAATAATTAATTAAAACCCCTAATTATTAACTAATCCTGGTGGCGCCACGTGCACCGCTGATGCTGCGCATGCTTTCCATGTGGCACGATGAGATTGGTTATTTAAGTTGTCACATCTAAATCCACATCAGCGGCAATGCTACGTGCTTTCTCTCTGGATCGTCCGATCAAAGATCAGACGGTTGAGATCGAGCCTGCAGTTCCTAATGGGATTAATCACAGATCCTACACGGCTTGATCATGACTGTCCATCCAAAATGCACGGATGGACGGTCCATTATACGTGACCAAGTTTGCCTATGGGAGAGGACATTCGTCTACTCTCTAGGGCAAGTTTTGAGTTTGATTGAGCTCAGATTGAACTCAAACTTTACCCACACCATCTAGGAGTAAGCATAAGTAAATCCAATGGTCAATTTTGTGTGAGGTGAAAATTTATTTCATAAAGGACCACACACTCCCTATTTTAAGCTCAGGTTGAAAGCAAACCTCATCGTAGGCTATCACTGGCACTCTAATCTATTGAGGTAGCTTAGTTGGTAGAGATGAAGCCTAATTGAAGATTTGAGGCTTTTGGTATTGAGTGACTCCTTCAATTGACCAGAATGCTCCTCCTAAGCTTGCAGCCTTGATCAAAGTCCCCTCTCCTGTGGCTTGAGAACTTGAAATAAGGTTTGAGTGAACTCGATTGGGTTCCCTCAAGGTGCTTGCAAGAGAAATTGAGCTAAATTTGGGTATTGGATGAGTTTAAGAAAATGGTGGAGCTCCCCTATTTTTGGCTTGAAGAAATTGAGAAGAGGAGAAATGAAAGTAGCTCTAGGAGGCTTGGAGGAGTTTGCGAGTGCTTTCTCTGGCTTCTCTAACTTCAATTGACTAGGAGTGAGTGTGAATGAAGTGAAATTAGGGGGAGTATATCTCCCCATAGGTCGATCGGACGATTGAGCTTAGAGATGCCATTTTGATCAAATTCACCTCATGCAATGGGTTTGTTTGTCTATTTAGGGTGGCATGTAATTCGATTTTGGCCAGAGCAAGTAGTGGAGGAGTTGCCTTATGCTTAATTGAGTGGAGGAGGGATCCCATGTGCTCAATTTCTAAGTGGACGATCAATTTGGCCATTGGGTTGGATTTGGCTAACCCAAACTCATTAGGTCATGTGCACCATTCTCATTAGTGACCATTTGGTCCACTAAGAGGATGCCAAGTGTTCATGAAAAGGAATTGACCAAATTCCAAGTGGTTTTGATTTTGGGTTACCCTATGGCCTAGGGGTAAAATGGTCATTTGGTTTGGATTTTAGTTTGAATATATTTGGTATGATTGAAAAATGGGTTGGGCCAAGTTTCAATGAATTTGGAATTGATTTGATGTGATTTGGCTCATGTTGACCCATTTAGGTCAAAATGGGTCAACTTAGGTCAAGTTGACTAATTGGTCAAATTGAGTCAAACCAAGAGTTGGGTCAAATTCATATGACCATTTGAAATGTTTTGGTATCACTGGTTTGGTTCAATTTGATTTCTATTTGGATTTGGTTTCTTTAATTTCATTTAGGTCAAATGGGTCAAGTTAGCCAATTTGACCTATTTGACATATTTGGTTTAGGTCATGGGTTGGATTAGATTTCATTGGTCATATGAAATGTATTGGTATCTTTGTTTCCAATCAATTTTGGTTTGATTTGATTTTGGCTCAACATGACCTTTTAGGTCATGTTAGGTTAATGGTCAATTGGGATAGGTTGGGTTTAGTTGGCCAACTGAGATTTTGGTCAAGTTCAACAAGTGATTTCGAATGAACTTGACTTGGTGGTTTCAATCAATTTGACTTAGATCAAGTTTTGACACACTTTGACTTTTTAGGTCAAGTTGGGTCAACTTGGGTCAAGTGGCCAATTAGGCTAAGTTAGGCTCAAATGATGACTTGGTTAAGTTCAAACATTGATTTAGAAGGAGTCTAGATCAATTGTTTCAATCAATTTGGTCTATATTGAATTTTGGCTAGTTTAGGTTTTATTTTGGCTGAGTGTTGACTTAGTCAACCCTTAGGTTTGACTCAGTTTGACTCAATTTGAGTGATTGATCATCTCATGATGATTGTTTCTCACAATGTGAGGCTTAGTTGGGTTTAGTTCAATCCAATTTGGGTGGGATGGAATTTGGCTCAAAAGAGGTACTTTAGGTCACTTTGGGTCAAGTGAGCCCAAGTGGGTCAATTGACTTGATCAAGGCTTGAATCAAGTTTGGTTGAACTCACATATAGACTTATGATTGAAATATGAATCCATTTGCAAGTGGTTTGGAGTCAAATGGGTTTTGATTCACTTGACAATTTCAAGTTCAAAGGTGAACATGAGTTTGATTTGGGTTTGATTTTTGAATTTAGTTTTGGTTTGATGATTGAAGTTTATATTTATTTTCGTATTCATGATTCAATGATTGATTGAATCATAAAGAAAAATCAAGAGTTTTGCTTGATTTGAATTTGATTTGGCTAAGTTTAATAATTTGACTTGAAAGGCTTAGGTTGAATTTTGGTTGAATTTAGATTTTGATTTTCAAATTTAGTTTTGGTTTGATGAATGAAGTTTATGTTTATATTTGTATTCATGGTTGAAGGATTGATTGAATCGTGAAGAAAAATCAAGAGTTTGATTTGATTTGAATTTGATTGGCTAAGTTCAAGAATTTGATTTGAAAGCCTTAGGTTGAATTTTGGTTGAATTTGGATTTGAGTTTTGAATTGATTTTTGGATATTTAAATTTATATTTAATTTATATTTGTGAATATAAATGATAATATAAATGGGTTATGAGAAAATTTCTTGAATTTGAATAGATTTGGATTTGATTTAGGCTAAGTCCATAAGATAGAATCAAAGTGACTTAGGAAAAATTTTGGAATTTGGAATTTCAATCATAAGCTTCTATAATTTGGAATTGATTTGAGTTTGAGAAAATATCAATTAAGTTGGAATTGATTTAAGTTCTGATGTTGATTTGATTTGGAGTTTGGAGTTGGCTTAGACTTGATTTAGAATTTGACTTGAAGGAAGGAAGTGAGGATTTGTTTAAGCTATGGGGTAGGCAAGTTTTCCTAACACGCCTAAGGCATGACCTATTCCTATGACTAACTCTTCTAAGTCTCTAGGGCTAGGATGAGTGTTCACCTAATTACTAGAAGTGTCTTAAGACTAAGGAAACTCTTAGTGTCTATGAGAAGTCCTATGCCAAAGATGGAGGGGTTGAGAGCTCATTCTAAAAATGAGGTCAACATAAGTCTAATGCAAGCAAAGATACAATATTTTGAGTGCAAATATAAATCTAATTCTTCTCCATAAATGCCACCGGATCGGCAATTCTTTGTACAAACAGATAAAAGGTGATGCTAAATTAAATTCTCCATGAATTATGGAGCTTCGTTCAATCTAAAAATTAAGGAATTTCATTCTAATTATGATTTTCAAAGTCAATGATTTCATTAATTAGATGAAATTATCAAAGCTATAAATTCCTGCATGTGCTCAAATATAGAAATTTAGAGTGCAAATTTTAATGTCTGAAAAGCCTTTGCAGGCTAAGTTAGAATTAAATGAAAATATAAAATCAATCTCACTATTTAGAAATAAAATTATCTGAATTATTAAAAACCCACATGGGCCCCGACACTACGTTGAATGCTTAAACTTGGTGTCTGAGGATGCTGCGCGGGTTAATTCTCAGTTTGGTCTTATGACCGAGCTAGGTTAACAAAACCTAAAAATCTAAATATTATAAGAATTTCAACTCAGAAAAATATCTGAGAAGCTAATTTTATCACATGATAGTAGATCTGATCCTCTATTATTAAATTAATAAAGTTGATAGAATCAAGAATACAAAAATAATACATCCACCCCAATAATGGCTGTGTTGAATGGAGATTTTCACCGGAGGGGATACTTACCATCAAAATGTGCTTGCAAGCTCAAATTAAATTAATCAAAATCAAGTATCAATACAAATATAAAATCAAATAAATTACTAAGTGTTAAATGCTTAAATGAAATTTAATATTTAAAAACTTAATGCAAAATCTAACTCAATCCACCTTCTGTAATAGTTTGTTAAAGGTGACAAATTAAAAAAACTCTAGCTCACAAAGGAACCAATGTTAAGTTAAGTATATTTCAAAATTCACTCTCAATCAATCTCATGCTAATAAGATGTGTCACGTGTCCTCTAACTATGTGGTTTGGCCAGAAGGCTCCACATATGAAGCAGTTATAACCAAAGTCATTTGATCGGGTGGTTGCCGTCAAATGACACCATTATATCACGATCACGATTGTAACCCGTATGCTCCCCAATGGCTCTGTGTTTTGAGTTGTGAACCATAGGTTGCACTTAATAGGGAAAAAATCTCTTTATAACTAAGATGGACTTAAATTTGTCTCCTTAGATAAATACCATCACAGGTCTACAAGAATTTCTTGGATGACACAACCCATGGCTACTGATAAGGATCCTTCTGTTAGGTTGGGTCGACTACCTCCTTTGACTAAGTAGATTAGGAACCGCGACAGCCCAGAATATCAGAACCATGGGATCTAGATCGCATCATTGTTTCGCCAACTATCTGCTTTAAATTAATATAATGAATTTCATAAGATTAAAATTTAAACTCCATATGCTGCTACTATACGCTATGCATTCAACAATCTAATGACTAGCCTTAATCAAAATTTCTCTCTCAGTATTAGGAGAGGTAATTAACTATAGGTGCTTGGGCCTATAGGAAACCTGAAACTAGATCTAAAGTCCTCACCAAATGAGGGTGAAATCTCAAGGTAGTGTATTATCTACTATCTCATCTCCTTCTAAAAATTTAATCGACATAAATTATACTCTCTTCAATGTGAGAGGTCGGTGATGAATTTTTGGAGCTCACAGAGCAATCCCTTTTAATCTTCAATAATTATTAATCCTTTGACCATAAATTTTTTAAATCTTTGGAGACATTAGTTGACTACTTTAATCGATAGTATTCTTAAAAACTCTTTATTTCTTAGGATATAATTAACTATGGGGCTTGACCTAGATTAAAATAAATCATGCTTTATTTTGTTCATATAGAGTAGGGGAAATATTTGTGGTATATGTAGACCTATCAGCATTATGAGTCCCTATTAGAAGATTGAGTCAGTCATAAGGTGGTGTTTCTATCTTTCGAGATAGTACATTATTCCTTAGATGCCATACTCGATCATATCAATAAGTATCCCCAAAGATCTATGTGGTGTCCCTATGAATGACTCCAAATAAAAGTCGCCACACATACCCACACCATCCCCATCTCTGTAATTATGTGCATCTTTGTATTGTGCTCTGATATCTCCCATAGTCCCTCTCAGCTTCTCTCCCTCACTCCATGTTAAGCATACCAAAGGTTACCACAAACCTATAACAAACTCAGCACTGCAACACCATCAGATTATAACCATCTAAATCATAGCCATTCACTTACAATAAACCCCTTTTATATAGTGTATCACAAAAAATAGTAGAAAGCAAGCGAAAAATTTCTTATTATGTGAATATTTATCTTGTCTTGAGAATTATAATTTCCAACATGGCATTAGAGCTAATGATCACAAGACAATGCTGCTACCTACTCAAGTTATTACCTCAGCATTATAAATACTATCCACTACTAGTAGCTTATGGCCTCACTTGAAAGTTCTTCTGCGCCTCAATTTTACTAAACCCTTTAGTCAATTCAACCACCACCCTTACAAATTTTCATCATCTTCTTAATGTTAAGCTTGATAAAACCAATTAATCATTATGGAATCTCAATTCCTTCCAATATTTCAAGCTCATGGGCTACTGGGGTATATTAATGGCACCCTACCACCATCATCGCCCACCCTCCAAACATTGGCTAGCCAAATCCTGCATTTCTCAACTGGTCTCACCAAAATCAACTCATTTTAAGTTTGCTAACCCAACTAGTATTTTCTCAAGTTCTTCAACATGAAATAACTATAGGAATGTAGAAAGCTCTTTCTCAAATATATGCATCCTCTTCTCAAATTTGTATACAGCAACTTGAGTATCAACTTTAGACTCTCAAAAAGGGCTCTACTCCCATGGTTTATTTCATCAACTGGCCAAAATATAGATCATAATCTTGCTACTGTGGGCTCCCCTATTTTCGATCAGCAACTTGTCCTAAGCCTCTTTTTTGCTCTTGGACCAGAATATTCAGCACTTGTAATAACAATCATTCCAAGATTGCAACCAATTCCTTTGGATGATTTCATGGGATTACTCCTAAATCATGAAATATTTTACCATGATACCACTGATACTACCTAAACTCCACTAGCACCAAGTAGCTACATCCTGGACAATAACCCAGCAAAATTCCCTTACATTTTCTTCTACTTGATCATGCGGATGAGGCTGTGGTCACGACTGTGGCAAAAGTTTCTGAACTCTACAATGTCAATTATGTTCCTACTATGGACACACTATAGTAGATTGCTTCCACCATAGAAATTACACTCAATTACCCTATCCATGCTCATTGCAAACAGCGACTCATACGGCTCAAATGCCTAATGATTCTGATCAACGGTACCTGGATTCTGGAGCTATTCATCACATTACCCATGAATTCCAGAGCTTACAACTTCATCATACTTATAATGGTGATCAACATGTTCAAATAGGCAGTGGTGCAGGGTTATTGTGGGCTCCAAAAATTCACCACAAACCTCTTAATTAAAGAGAGTATGATTTAATGTCGATCAAATTTTTAGAAGGTAGATGGAATTCTAGATAAGCCACTACCCAGATATTTCACCCTTATTTTGTGAGGACTTTAGATCTGGTTCCAAGTTTCCTATAAGCACCTATAGTAAATTACCCCTCCCAATGCTGAGAGAACTTTTATTAAGGCTAGTCATTAGATTATTAAATGTGTAGTGTATAGTAACAGGATGTGGAGTTTTGGAATTTATATTTATAAAATTTATCATCCTTTACTTGAAGCGGATGGTTGGGGGAATGATGACACGCCTGATCAAGATCTCTTGGTTTTGTCATCCCGGGCTATCATGATCCTTAGTCTACTTAGTCAGAGGAGGTAGTCGACTCAACCTGACAGAAGGATCCTTGACAGCAGCCATGGGTTGCATCATCCAAGGAGACCTTATTGACCTAGGGTGATGTTTGTCTAAAGAGATAAGTTTAAGTCTACCTTAGCTAAGAGAGAGCTTTTTGCCCTATCAAATGCACCCATCACATCTCAAAGGGCAGAGCCATTGGGGAACATATGGGCTACAGTCTTGACCATAAAATAATGATGACATTTGACAGTAACCACCCGATCAGAGGACTACGGTCATAACCGGATCCAATGTGGAGCCTACTAGTCAAACCACACAATCAGAGGACACGGGCCACATCCTTACTGACATGAGATTGATTGAGAGTGAATATAAGGATACACTTTATAGAATATTGGCTCCTTTATGAGCTAGAGTTTTCTTAATTTGTCACCTTCAACAAATAATTGTAAAAGGTGGATTAAGGTTTAGCTTTAAGTGTTGGATATTGAATTTCATTTAATCATTTAGAAATTAGAAATTTATTTGATTTTATATTTTTATTGATACTTGATTTTGATTAATTTGATTTGAACTTGCAAGCACATTTTGATGATAAGTATCCCCTCTGGTTAAAATTTTCATTCAACACTACCATCATCGGGGTATATAAGTCAGCTTGATTATTTTGTTTACTATTCTAGATTTTTTCGACTCTATCAATTTAATAATAGAGGATCAGATCTTGATTTATATTTTGAGAATTTATGATATAAATATTTTTGATATTTTTGATAATAATGACACCTCCATTTGGTATATTAAATCAACTCAGCCATCACTAGGGTGGATGTATTATCTTGCTATTCCAGATCATGTCGACTCTATTAATTTAATAATAGAGGATCAAATTAACTATCATATGACATAATTAGCATCTCATATATTTTACCAAGTTGAAATTTTTATAATATATATTGGATTTTTAGGTTTTGTTAACATGGACTTGGCCCTAAGACCCAACCGGGAATCAACCCGTGTAGTATCCTTAGACACTAAGTTTAAGCATTCAGCATTGTGTCGAGATCCATGGGGGTTATTTAATTCAATGTTGATTTATGTTTATGGGATTTAAATATGTTACTTATTTTGACTGAGTTTTATTAGAAGCTTAGGATTTTAGGTAAAATTTTGACAGCATTTCGATAATCTCCCAATGTCATCCCCATATATGGGGCTACAACGGGGGCTGGGCCTACCCACCATGCCAAGAAAGGTATGTATGGGTGGAGTAAACACCACAGCTGAATGTGTCATCCCATCATGCTTAGAAAGGCATGTATGGGTCTCTAAGGCACTGCAATATCAATTTAAACATCAATTTATAATTATGGTTGCATTTATATTAAGTTGTTTAGGCCTCTTGTCGGTGTGAAAATTTGACAGCATTTCGATAGTATCCTGACATTGCCCTCATGTTGGGGGCTACCTCAAGTATGTTGGGCCTACCCACCATGCTAAGAAAGGCATGTATGGGTGGTGTCATCACCACAGCCGAATGCGTCATCCCATTATGTCAAGAAAGACAAGTATGGGTCTTTGAAACACTTGCAAGGAAAACACATATTTCCCCAGCACACCAAGAAAGGTGTGTACCGATACTTATTTTGGTGGTTGAAAGTATTCTTCACCACCATGCCAAGAAAGGTGTGTATGGAGTTATCGCTTGCATGAAGACAAGCAATCATAGGATTTTCCAGTTGCATCAAGAAAGACGTGCACGAGTACTTAAAACTTTAGAGGACTTCACTATTTATTTTTTATTTTTCCCCATGGCATGAAAATCAAAGAGACATCACTAATCAGTACAAGTATCGAGGCAGATTGAAATTTAAAGGTAAAAAAATAAAAAAAATTTCAATGCTACAGTATTCAGCTACACTCATGTGCTATAGTGTTTTTACGTTCTATAGTGTCGGGCCTACAATGACATTGCTAAGTCTCATGTGCTATAATATTGATGGGATTAGCTATGATTTTCATTCTACTACAGTGTGACAGATGAAAATATTGAATTGGGCAGGAGAAAGAGAGAGAACTAGAGAGAGAGAGGGAGAGAGAGAGAGATGAATGAGTTGTTGTGTGTGTGCAATTCGGTTCATCGAAGAGAGATGGAGGAACCAACCATAGCTTGGCTCACACAATTGGGAGGAAGGAATGGAGAAGTATGAGGATCATTGATAGGAAAGAGAGGAGTTAGGGTCGGCTACTAAATGGGGCTGTGGGGTGTAGTGATTAGGGTTAGGTAATAAGAGAGGTATTTATAGGATTTTATTTAAGTGTTGAATTAATGTTAATTTAGATTTTTGTGCCAACATATATATATACATATATATATATATATATATATATATATATATATATATATATATATATATATATATATTATTATATATATAATAATAATTTTTCATGATCTGAGGTCGCTTAGTTTGAGTTGACGTCGAATTGGGTCAATTTTAGCTTAAAATTGCACATCACCTCTTTTGATCACTTGATATTTGCACAGACTCATATAAATTGAGCACAAATAGTCTCATTTGATAAATTTCGATGTTTCGAAGCTAATTGCATGATCAATTTCATGAAGGGATGTCCTTTGGGCATCATCGTAGCCTCCTGACTATATTATGCTTGTAGGCGCTTCGACGACCCTCATTCATGATCGATCGACCATCGACTTATACAATATGTATATTTTGATCAACTTCGATGCTATGAATGCAATGGTGAAGTTCATTCATTGATCAAAGGTCATTTTGATTAATTTCAATGATGCCTAGTACATTTTAGCTCCGATTTGAGTGCTGAAGCTTGTCGAATTTATCCCGTGAGCTCGACTTGACTTATGGAGAATGTACGGAGGTCAATAGTTGCTAATTAAACATATCAGATCTTCTCATCTTCACTACCCCTTACACTTCCTCCAACTAGATGATATTCTTCATGTGCATCTACAAATTCACACAAGACAATAATGTCTTCATTGAATTTTACAATGAATATTTACAATTAAATATTTATGATCTAAACAGGAGCTTCTCTGAGGTCCTCAAATCAACAGCCTCTACATTATTCCTCAACATGTACCTCCATCATAAGCACCACTACTCTACACATCTTCCACAACTCCGCTCTAGATGTTACTTCGTTCAGTTACACGTATTGCTATCTCAACACATATAACGTAGTCTAAATATCCAAGCATCATAGCCTTCAACTCTCTACTCTGTCTATCAACAAGCTCACAGCCATCATCTTCCTTTCATGTCCACCTTCACAATAAAACCTATCCATTACCACCCATTGTATCCAACATCTAGGGGCATGCACCAACCCTTGCTCACACTGGCCACCATTACTATGTTGCATTTATCGATGCTTACTCTAGATTTACTTGGTTCTACTTGTTATATTGTAAGTCTGAGCTAATCAATATTTTCTTGAATCCAAAAGGATGAGAGAAAGATCCCTAGCTCTACCTATTGAAATGTTTCAATCTGATGCTAGTGGAGAATATAGAAAGTTTACCTCTATCTTAACTCACTTTGGTATTCAACACAGATTTTTAGCACCTTATACCCGTGGTTAGAATGGCCTTGCTGAAAGGAAGCATTAGCATATTGTCAAACTAGGACAAACTTTTGTTAACCTTCATATATGCTACATGAGTCGAATCGAGCCTATAAGATGAATTTGTTCAACTTTGGATGCTTTAGAGTGCAAACCAGAGCTGAAATGCACTGGACATCACTGAAATTAGTTGAAATGACCTGATCGATGAACGGACTTCGCCATCATGTTCAAAATATTAAAATTGATCATAATATAAATATTTCATAATCTAATGGTCAACTGATCAAGAGATCGAGCCATCAATGTGTCAATGTGTGTATTAGAGTCGATAGGTTGCGACGATGTCGAAATGACCTCCATTTATGAAATTGATCACGCTGTTAGCTTCAAAATGTCAAAATCTATGAGACTATCTTAACTCAATTCAGACAAGTCTGAGTGAATATCAAGCAATTGAAAGCGGCAATGCACCTTTTTAAGCTGAAATTGGCCCGGTTTAATGCCGACTTGAACCAAACGGCCTTTAATCACAAAACTGATTGTGTCGTTGCTTTTGAAATATTGGAATAATCTTGAATTAATATATATATATATATATATATATATATATATATATATATATATATATATATATATATATATAATGATGTCACTGTAAAATTCATATTAAATTTGATTAAATAATTAGAAAATTAATTTAAAAAGTCTATTTATACCTAATAACCCAAACCAACCCAAAATCCCTCTATTCACATCACGACCCAAGATGGCTCGATCCGCAAGCCTCATAGGAATTTGCTCCCTCTTCTCTCGTTCATTAGCCTCTCTACCAAAACCAAAGCCCCACACGATCCCTCACCTATTCAGTTCTTCCCCCTCTTTGATCCATCTCCTCAACCACAAGGAACCGTAAGGAGGGCATGTGGGATTTTGAACCACAAGCAAGCATTCAACTGCAAGGAGGGAATGCAAAATTTTCATCTGCAAGGAAGGCCATAAATCCCTATCCTCGTCACAGACGACTAGCCAAATGCTCCACTCGACTTTGAACTCCCCTCTCCATTTGACACTCTCCCATTCTCATTTTCCCGGCCCTTCTTCAACCGCAAACTGCAAAAGCATGACTCTTCTCCTCCATTCGAGCACTACAAAATGGCAAACAATGATCCCCTCAAAACTCCTCTATTCACCACTGTGGATGCCAACCTTGCCTTTTGAGGCACTATCACAACCTTCCACGGCTTCTACTACATGGTCAGTGATAACATTAACACCGATCAAATCATACCAGCCGAACACCTCACGCACATCTCCCTCCATTACACGTGAAGCAGCAAGACTGCTCTATTTTGGTTCGTCTGATACTTTCGATCCCTCTCTTTGACACTCTTTGTTTTCTTATTTTCCTTTAACCAAAAACCCTCTGTGAGGCAACTGCACTTTGGCTAAGGAGTCATCTAGTTTCGGTGTTTGAAAGTCATCCTTGCTCCCCTTCATTCCATGCCTTAATTCATACTCCAAAAAAGAAGACAATCAAGTGGAATATAAGGACAATAGATTTATTCACCTTGAAGAATACTAATCTGACTACGAATACATGATGCTATATCTGACTTGCAAGGATTCCAATGTCCTAATGGATCGGCCAAAGGTAACACAAATGTATGAGTTCAAAATGAAGAAAGGATTTCTGATAAAAGGCAGATTGTGTTGTGAAAAGAGACACTGCATGAACAAATAAGCAATATCAGTCAATACAATGCTTACTAATTTTAACTGTTATGTCCTTGAAGCAGTAAAGAGAAATTAACCTGACTATGGAAGTAGTGAGAGATGTGTATGAATGTGAATATATGGAAATATATATATATATATATATATATATATATATATATATATATATATATATATATATATATATTTCTTTATGCAGGTTTGAAGGCCTTGTCACGCTCATCAGGGCATCACGAGATGAAAATCGGTCGAGGTGTTTCAAAACACCGACCATCATGCTCATCAGGGCGTGACGGGTAGGCCTAAAATCTATAAGATGTTGCACCCCTATGCCGAAATGCTGTCAAAATTTGGACTGAATTTTGGACTTAACAAAAAAAAGAGGGGGGTCAAGATCTAGAAAAAAAATGTATATTTGTCCTTCAATCACATTAAAGATAAATAAACTAAAATAAAATTTAAATATGATAAATTGTAAAATTTTATAAAGTAAACATAAACTTGAATTTCAAAAAAAATTGAAATAAAGAGACAAGAAAAAGAACTTACAATGAATTGCAAACACTTGAACTTTGGGACAAGAATCATTTTACCTCCCTCTCTTCCCAAGTGAATAAGCTACCATAACTTCTAATTTATAGAAGTAGATGAATTTTCCATTCACTTGATATAACTTCTAGTTTATAGAAGTATATGGATCTCACCTTCGATTAATTTAACTTCTAATTTATAGAAGTGGATGGGTCTTTCATTCAATTGATATAACTTCTAATTTATAAAAGTGGATGAGTCTTACATTCAATTGAAGTATTTAGAAAATGTTTGTGTGATATGACATACACAAACCATATTTTTCATAACTTCAACTTAATAATAGATAAGAATGTCAACTCAACAATAAATAAGCAATTACTATAGCAATTGTGAATCAAAACTAATGTCGGATGAATCTAGATAAGAATAGTTAAAGGGTCTTGATTGAATATACATAGGACTTATAAGGGTTTTGATTTAATACCAAATGACAAATGATTGGTGGTAAGTCTAAATGTCCAATTTCAAATTGAGAATAAAGTGTGCAAGAAATTTGGTAGCTTCCTTATAAGCACAAATTTAATTAGGCAACTCATGATCATTCATGACTGTAGCCTTTAAAAGAACCATTTGTGTCTTGCATTTAAAATTGAATTTGAAACACAATGATATTTGTGATATATCTAAGTGTCTATCTTCAAAAATAAAGGTATTCAAATAAAATTCATAAGAGGACTTACAATGTAGCTAACTAGATCATCAATAAGCATACACAAAGTCTTTCAATAATCACTCATGTTGAACTACATGATATATAGAGTGAACCAAAAGTAACTCATACAATTTCAATCATATTTGTGATGAATTTGATGTTCACTTATAGATATAAGATCAGCTCTTTTGGGCTAGAATAAAAGCTGAAAGTGATGAATTAGTGAAGATTTGAAAGTTCTTTAACTATTACAAACCAAATGATGTTTGAGAATTGGAACATTCAATAAGCAAGCTAAGTGCGAGCAATGTTATGAATTGCAACCTAAATCTAATGCCATCGGATCTGATTCTTCGTACAAGCAAACAGAAAGAAATGCTAAATTAAATTCTCCATTAATTATGGAGCTTCTTTCAATCCAAAAATTAAGGAATTTCATTTTATGATTTTTAAAATCAATGATTTCATTAATTGGGTGAAATTATCTAAGCTATAAATACCTGCATATACTCTGACATGAAAATTTAAAGTGTAAATTTTAATGTTTGAAAAGGCTGCGCAGTTTAAGTTGGAATTAAATGAAAATATAAAATTAATCTCATAATTTAAATATAAAATTATCTGAATTATTAAAAAACACCCGCATGGGCCTCGACACTATGCTAAATGCTTAAACTTAGTGTTTGAGGATGTTGTGCGAGTTGCTTCCCAGTTTGGTCTTAGGACTGGGTCTGGGTTAACAAAATCTAAAAATCCAATTTTCTAAGAATTTTAACTTATTAAAATATCTTAGAAGCTAATTCTATCATATGATAGTAGATCTGATCCTCTATTATTAAATTAATATAGTCAACATGATCTCGAATAGCAAAATGATACATCCACCAAGATGATGGCTGTGTTGAATGAAGATTTCAACCAGAGGGGATACCTACCATAAAAATATGCTTGCAAGCTCAAATTGAATTAATAAAAATCAAGTATCAATACAAATATAAAATTGGATAAATTATTAAGCACTAAATGTTTAAATAAAATTCAATCTTTAAAAACTTAAAGCAAAATCTAACTCAATCCACCTTTCGAAATAGTTTATTGAAGGTGAAAAATTAAAAAAAAATTCTACCTCACAAAGGAGCCAATATCAAATCAAGTGTTCTATTATATTCACTCTCAATCAATCTCATGCTAGAAAAGATGTGGCTCGTGTCTTCTGACTATGTGGCTTGGCCAGTAGGCTCCACATATTATGTAGTTATGACTAGAGTCATCTGATTGGGTGGCTGCTACCAAATGACACCATTATATTACGATCATGACTATAGCTCGTATGCTCCCCAATAGCTTTGTACCCTGAGATGTGGATCATAGGGTACACCTGATAAGGCAAAAAGCCTTCTATCGGCTAAGGTAGACTTAAGCTTGTCTCCTTAGAAAAACACCACCCCAAGTCTACAAGGATTACTTGGACAACCTAATGCATGTGTTACTGATAAGGATCCTTCGGTTAGGTTGGCTCGACTACCTCCGTTGACTAAGTAGACTAGGGACCATGAAATCCTGAGATGTCTGAACCATGGGATCTAGATCGGGCACGTCATCATTCTCCCAACCATATATTTTAAGTTAAAATGATGAATTTCATAAATTTCAAATTCTAAACCCCAAAATTTAAACTCCACATGCTACTACTATACGCTATGCATTAAGTGACCTAATGACTAGCCTTAATCAAAATTTCTCTCTCAACATTGGGAGAGGTGATTAACTATAGGTGTTTGCGCCTATAGGAAACTTGGAACTATATCTAAAGTCCTTACAAAATGAGGGTGAAATCTCTAGGTAATGTCTTATCTACTACTTCATCTGCCTTCTTAAAATCACATAGACACTCAAATCAAATTCTCTTCAATGTCAGAGGTTGGTGGCAAATTTTTGGAGCCCATAGATTTTCTGGTGACTCTGCTGGGGATAAGTTTCTCTTTCCATCTTTTGCTAGTTAAATTTATGCTATAATAGCAACGAAATATAATAAAATTAAAATTTAAAGTTACTTGAAGAACTGTTGCTTTAGTTCTCCAGAATAACACAACTTTGCCAATCGAACCTTTTGCACTAGGAAGGCATGATGTTGAAGCTTCCTTTTCTAAGGGAAAACTACCTACAAGGCTATGGTATTTATTTTTGATTCATTTGTATGGGGGCACCATGCAGATTTGAGGGTGTACTTATTGATCGAGTACGACATTAAGGAATAGTGTACTATCTCGAAAGATAGAAGTCACTACTATCACCTAATAATGACTCCTAAGGCGTTATGGGTCTTTGAATATACCAGAGAATTTTACCCTACTTTATATGGATGAATAAAATATGGTTTATTTTAATCGAGTTCTAAAGTTCCATATGAGGGCATGCCCCCATAGTTAATTACATCTTAATAAAAGTTAATTTTTTAAGAATACACTCGATTGAAGTAGGCGATTATTGTCTCCAAAGAATTCAAAGATAGGACTATCAATAAATTAGTTGTGTTTTAAAAAATCTAGTGGGATGGATCAAAAGGAAGAGTTATTATTAAAACCAAAGGAGATGAGTAGGGAGTGCTCATGATACTAAGAAACCTAGTGAGCACTCTATCTATGGTTGGGCTTTATATATTTGAAATTAAGGAGATTTATGTATTTGATTTAAAATTTTATTAAAATTCTAGGACTTATAATTCCATAATAATATTGTAGAAATGCATAAGAGGTTAGGATTTATGCTTGTAGCCTGCAAGAAATAGCGACCTCAGATCCTAAATCTAGAGAGCTTTGGCGAGGGCCAAAGCACGACCTAAATCTAAGGCAAAAGTGGGTATGTGATTTACCTCCATAAGAGAGAGTAAATCACCTGACTACTAGACTTATTACCACCTGGAGTGGAAGCCAACTAACTCCTATGCTTTAAATCCATGTAGGCAAGCCATATGCTTTTGCAGGATGGCTAGACTATTATTATTTAGAAAAGAAACTAAGTCCTTAAACCCACTCCCTAAGAGACTAGAGCATGAGGGGTATGAATAATGACTTAAATCTAATACAAATTTTTATCAAATTTTATTTAATTTGGGTCTATTTATTTTGACACAGGCTATAAGATTTTGTATGCCTAAATGCATGAGAAGTTGATTATGGGCCAAATCAAAAGGGAAAGAGGTGTTCTTCCATCATAGGCTCTCAAAGGTTAAGCCCTTACTATCTGTTAAAGATGAAAGGCCTCTCTTAACAAGACTGAAATAAGATAATTATGCATGATATTAAACATACAACATCCAACTAAGGGGTTGCTAAATATTTTATTATATTGATTTAATGCATAGCCTTTTATATGATGATATGAGCTATTTTAGAGGTTTAGTTATGAGTTTTTTAGTTTGGGTAGAAAAATTAATTTTTATCCTAGGAGCCCAATCGCATCGAGGCCATATAACAAACACCAATCATAAAAAAACTACGAAGAGGCATGCCATTTCTAATGCACAAGTTAAACATAACATAAAATAATTTTATAACGTTATCGTAAAAGAATAAAAAGATCGGTTGATGCCTTACAAGAAAAAAATGTGGGTAGCCGAGCTCTACCCTTATACAACCCAAATTGCAAGAGAATAATTATAATTAGAAATGATGAATGTTATGGGGGTCTTCATTCTTCATTCTTCCTTTTTCATTTCTTCATCTTCCATTTCTCCATTTGATTTACTCCATTTCTTTCTTCCTTTTGGCTTGATTTGGATGTGCTTGCTCCAAAGGCTTCACATGGTACATAAGACTTGGTCTTATAACCAATGCTCATCCTAACCCCCTATAACACTCATCCTAATCCTAATGCAAGATTACATTAAATGAAGAAAATTAAAGCTAGCTACCTCTGTAAAATAAATGTTAGCTAAACATACCATACAACCTAAGTAGTTATATGAATAATTTGGACTTAGTACCCCACACATGGGTAACCAAGCCCACATATCCTAACTTGGATTATGCTTAGGGGCTAAGCAATAGCAAAAGAATTTATATTTTTTATTTAGTGGCCCCTTAAGCACAACCCCCTGTAGAAAATATGATTAGGCTAATATCGGCCTAACATCAAGACTATGCACATACACCCTAACATCCAGTCTACAATAATACATCATAAAATAAGCATATATTAAACCATACACCACCTTAACATAAGTTTAGAAATGGTGACTTAGTCTAATATGTGTGAATTAAAGCTTTTATGGTATGTCCTAACTAGGCTTTAGAGTTGTAATCCGCTAAGTGTGAGGGATTTAATTTATAATGGGTTGATTTCTCTTTTAAGTGATTTAATTGATTTGAAGATTTTACTTAGTATTTTCTTGTGTTTCATATGGTCTACACTTAACAATTAAGTGTTATAAAGGGAAGAAAGAGAGGAAATCTCTCTTTCATCCCTACCTTAAGTCACTTCTAAAGCAAGTTAATTAATCAATTTTCTTTAGTGAATGATTTATTATATGTTTTAATCATTCCTAAGTTTAGGTTCACTCTAAATAACCTTATTCAGTAAGAAAGATATCTTAAGATTAATT
Organism: Cymbidium sinense; assembly: GCA_021442155.1. Lineage (NCBI taxonomy): Eukaryota > Viridiplantae > Streptophyta > Magnoliopsida > Asparagales > Orchidaceae > Cymbidium > Cymbidium sinense. Next base: position 174,567,209 of record CM038221.1, on the reverse strand, counting down.
AGAATGAATTATTATCACATAACACATGTTTATTCATTTCTTTCCATCATGTTTATCATGCACATGATTAAATCCTAAGCATACCTATACATACAATGTATGTATTAGTACACTTAAATGATGAATGCAAATGCAATGATGTTTGGAATTTAAATATTTCATTTAATTAAATTACGAATGCATGCCTTTTTAATTAAAAAGAAGGATTTTTAATCCATTGGCTAAGTACACAGTCACATGTATAAAAGTTTTAAGTGAGTACGCCATCATTATTCTACACCAGGGGCGTAAGGTACAAGACCTACTTAGGGCTACTTAAAGCTTCACAGCCCCAGGGTTTCAAGACTAATATACCACTTTCATTTGATACATATAGATGTATAAGCAACTATAAGGATAGGAAAACCCATGAAAAAATTGTATTTGATTTATTTGATTTATGATTCTTATTATTTGGTCATATCATACATACATATGTTTAAGAGTTACGGTGCCATTATTTTACACCAGGGGCATAAAGTACAAGACCTACTAGGGCTACTTAAAGCCTCGTAGTCTCAGGGTGTCCAGACTAATATACCACTTTTCTCAGATACATGTGAATGTACATAAAAAACCATAAGAACGAGAAGTCATGCAACAAGTCATATTTTATTTGATTATATTATCTACATATGTAATATGAAAATTTTCCTAAGTCTTAGCATGGAGATGCATAGGAGTAGATTTAAATAAATTTTGTGTTCTTTTAAAATGAACTATACATTTATAAATCTCATGCAAATCCATATAAGATAAGGAAAGAGAGCTTCATATTGCAAATCTTATATTATCAACACATGCAAACTTATAGATATTTGTAATTAACATCATCCCATGTATTATAATTAATTTATAGGCTTTTGAAAATAACTTTTGATTTAATAGTAATAATAGCCACACTTATTTTTAATTTAAATCAACACATACAATTTGACATAAAAGAAACTATTTCATTTAGTTAAATTTAAAAGAAATGAATGCATGAATACATATGGTAAGCAACATTTAACATTATTAGAAAGAAATAAAGGGACATAAGTACATGATCGCATTCATTCCAATTAATTCCTAAGGATAATCATACTAAATAAGGTTATTTAAAATGAACCGAAGTTCTTTAATGACACTTTTAATTTTGAGTTTGATTTGATTTAGGAGATGAACGGGGTTTGCTAATCCTAATCATATTCCCCATGTGTGAGTTAATTTTGGTTCAATGAAGAAATAATTAAGTTGATTTTATGGTTTAATTAGGTTAGGGTATGAATTAAGCTAATTAATTAACCCTTGCCTACATCACCTTAAGTTAATTAATTAATTAATAATGAGCCAATATGATATGCAACCACAAGAAAGGTAAATTTGGAATGCTCCTAAGAAATGTAAGGGGTCTAATGCAATTGGCTCATGATTAATAGTTAATTAGGCTTAAGGGATCTCACTTAACTTGTTTTATGGTTTTCTCACACATATGGGCTAACCATAATTTTATTATCTCTCACATTGAGTTGTTGAACACCCAAAGAGCTACCCAAGATTAAATTAGACAAGTAGATTCAATTGAATTAATTAAGTTCATTAATTAGCTAATTAAGTCTTAATTAACATTAACCAATTAAAATGAGATGGACTTAGAGAGAGAGACAAAGAAGGGAGCCCAAATCTCAATCCATAAATCCTCTCAATTAGTTAATTAAGGTTCATGTATGATTTGCATTTTTTTTCATTAATCTTGTTAATTAATTAATTAAGGGGTGTTAATTAATTAATTAATTAAGGGATTGGAGAAGGCTTAAAGAAAAATTGGAAGAGGGAGTCCCAATCCATTTCCCTAGACTTCATCACCATTAACAGAGATTAATGAGCTTGATTAATTGATTAATTTACTATTCATTTTCTTAATTATCATTAATTAAGTTAAGAAAGTAATTAAGATTTAATTAATTGATTCCTCCAATGAAGAAACCAATAAAATCCCATAAAAATAGGGGGAGGCAGAGGTCATCCCCCTAAACATACACAAAAAATTTGAGATTAATTGGATGGTTAATTAGGGAGTAATTAGGCTAATTATATTTTTATTTAAACCTTCATTAAGATAAAACCACTATTCAAAATAAATTAATAATATTTTTTCTAGATTCTACTATAAAATATCTTTAAAATGAGCCTAAATTTGTATTTTTTGGATTTTTTTTAGAATTAGTTATAAATTTAGGAATTTTTAAGATTAAAAAAATTATTTAGCCCTAATTAAAGCCTTAGTGCCGTCGACCCATGTGGTGGCTGGCGCGACAGGCTTTCCACCTGGTGTGACTCGATTCACTATTTAAGTTGTCACATCCAAGTGCTAACTCAAATGGTGATGCACATGGTAATCCCGTGGGCCATCCGATCTAAGATCATATGGCTATGATTAAACTTGTGATTTTGAAGGATTAATCAGAGGCTCTATGTGTGATTAGATCAGAACCATCTATTTTGATCACCCGGGATGGATGGTCCATGATCTATCTCCTCCAAAGCATCAAACAATGGCTACCATCCATCAATCATCGCTCGATCTAAGCTCACCCAAGCTCGGATGGAGATGAAAATGATCCTACTTCTTCGGGGAAGCACAACAAGAAAATTTAATGGTGGAAATTGCATGACACTAAAATTTCTTTCATAAAAGACCAACATATTTTCATACAAGGATCAATTTTAATGGCATACCTCACCAAATCTTGTGATCGATGGTTCCAACGATTGAGGAAGCTTCATTTGGTAGAAACGAAGCCCTGTTGAGTCTCACAAACTTTGATTTGGTGTGATTTGCTTGGGAGACCATGGCACTAGGCGTTGCTGGTCAATCTTGATCAAACTTTACCCTCTGGCCATTGAGAAACTTAGGAAAGGATTCATTCTCTCTCATTTAGCTCCAATAAAGGTGTGTGCAAACTTAATTGGACTTTGGTGGAGGTTTGAGCAAATGGGAATCGAAGGTGGCCTCCCTTATTTTGGATTTGCGTAAAATATAGAATGGGGATTTTGGGGAGCTTGGGAAACCTTGGAAATGTCTTTGGGATTCCTCTCCTTGGCGGCTAGGGTTGAATCGAGTGTGAGTTAGTGAGTTTGAGTGAGAATTAGTTCGGTATACCCCCTCATTCCTTTGATCAGACGGCCATGGCTGATTTGAATTTTTCTTGATCAATTGGCCATTTTAGAGGGTTGTGGTTGTCCTTGGGTGGATGATGTGGATCAGTTTGGTTGGGTAAGGGTGTGGAGGTGGCTGCCAAGGGAGGTGGTTCTTGTCCTTAGTGGTTTTAAAAGCTCTAAAAGGGATGGGGAGGTAATTTCACCTCCCCATGAGTCATGGTCGACCCAACCACTCCTAGGTCAGGTCAGCCATGGTCCTAGGTGCCTAAGTGAACCTATGATTTGGTGCCAAGTGGCAAAGGGGAGAAAATGGCCTAATGTTCATGTGTCTTATCTCATGTGATGCCCTAAACCTAAGGTCAAAATGGTCATTTGTCTATGGGTTTGATTTGGGCAGATTTTGAATGGGTCGAAAGTGGGTTAGCCCAAATTTCAAGTGGTTAGTTTATTTGGCTTGATTTGGCATATTCAGGTCAAATTGGGTTAGTTTGGGTCAAGTTGACCAATTGGTCAAATTAGGTCAAACCAAGGGTTGGGTCAACCAATTGGAGTGTGTTGGTGTCATTAGTTTGATTCAATTTGCTTTGGATTTGATTATGACTCATTTAGGTTCATATAGGTCAAATGGGTCAAGTTGACCAATTTGACCAATTTGACCAAATTGGGTTTGGTTAGGTATTGAGTCAAGTTCAATTAGCTAATTGAAAATGATTGTAGGCTTTGGTTTGATTTAATTTGGATTTAATTTGGTTTTTGGATAATTTGACCATTTAGGTTAATTTGGGCTAAGTTGGGTCAAGTTGACCAATTGGTCAACTTGGGCTCAATTATGGCTTTGGTCAAGTTTAATAAGTGATTTGGAATGAACTCGAGCCATTATTTACAATCAATTTGGGTCAAATCATGATTTTACCTATTTTAGCTTTTTAGGCCAATTTGGGTCAACTTGGGTCAAATGGCCAATTAGGCTTGGTTTGGCTCAAGTGAGGGTTTGGCATGTTCAATCATTAATTATGAGTGGGTTTGAATTAATGGTTTTAATCAATTTGGCATATGGTGGATTTTGGCTAGTTTGGGTTTCATTTAGGCTAATGTCGACTTGGTCAAAGGCTAGGAGTGACTTGGTTTGACCCAATTTAAGGCAATTGATCTCCCTAGGGTGATTGTTGGTTATGTTCTAAGGTTTGGATGGGCTTAGTTCAATCTAATTTGGGTTGGATTAAAACTTGGCTCAAAAAGGTCCTTTTGGCCACTTTGGGTCAAGTGAGTGTAAATGGGTCAATTGGCTTGATCGTGGCTTCATTCAAGTTTAATTGAACTAACACATGAGCCTAGGATTGAAATATAAATCTAATTGCAAGTGGTTTGAAGCCAAATGGGTTTTGGTTCATATGATAATTTCAAGCCAAAAGGGTCAACATGGACTTGACTTGGGTTGACTTGGGTTTGGTTTGACAATTGTGGTTCATTTTTATATTTAGGTTAATGATTGTAGGAATGATTGAATCATGAAGAAATTCATAAGTTTTGAATTGGTTTGGATATCATTTAGCCAAGTTCAAGAATTTGGCTAAGAGGGTTAAAAATGAGAATTTGATTTGATTTGGGTTTCAATCATTTAGAGTTTGGAATTGATTTATGTTTTGGAATTTCATAACTGAGAAAATCGATTGATTTGGGGTTGATTAGAATTTGGTTTAGGCTAAGTCCATAATATAAAATCAAAGGGCTTACGAAGTGATTCAGAGTTTGAATTTGATCGTGCATTTCAATCATTTGATAGTTGGATTTGATTTTGGAATTTGGATTTGAATTTGAGATTTGAGTTGGAAGAAGGAAGTAAGGATTTGGTTTGGGCTATAGGGTAGGCAAGTCTTCCAAAATCTCGAAGGCACAACCTATCCCTATGGCTAACTATTATATGTTTCCAAGGTTAGGTTAAGAGTTTACATAATCACTAGAAGTGTCTTAAGACTAAGGAACTCTTAGTGTCTATGAGAGCCCTAGATCTATGATAAGGAAGTTTAGAGCTCACTCCAAAAGTGAGGGAAACAAATGGCGCCCAATAAGTGTGGTGTGACTGACAAGGTACACCGCACATATTGGTGTTGACCAAGACAATCAACAACGTCCGAAGGATCACAAACACTAACAAAAACGTTCTACTCCTAAACACAAAATATAGAAGGAATCAAGATCTTAGTGCAATGCAACTCCACTCATGCCAAGGGCATAAGGGAGGAAGAAGGGATCCACTGAGGGATCAAACATGTGAACCTTCAACTAGGGAAGCAGGTTCAGGTTATCCACTTGAAATAAGGATTTTGATGCACGATAAGATTTGGGTAGAGTATTTGCTAGGGACTATAATGTATAACCTACCAGGGATATATGCATGAACTTTCCACTAGGGAAGCAGGTTCAAGTTATCCACTAGGGATAAGGATTTGATGAGATTTCTTTTGAGAGTGCACTCACTAGGGAATGCAAGTTTGAATTGAATTTAATTGACTCCATTGGGGAGGTTGGGATGATTATCTCGCTAGGGAGAAGTTTTTTGATTATTTATTTTAAGTTTAAATTTTGATTGTAATGGACCGCACTGAGAAGGGGTCATGTCGACCATGGCATATCTTAGATTTACCAATCCAAAGAAGTAGTCCACCATCCATATGGTAGAACTATCTGACCTAAGGGGTTGCCTTTTGGTGTACAATGGCTGTGCTAGGGAGAAAGCATAGCAGACTTACATCTCCAAAAGCAAGGGGCAATTGCTGGGGTGATCTGTTGGATGCAACAAATCAAACCCGACCTAGGGCAACTATTGAATGAATGCTGCTGGGAGACTTATATCAGCTCGAAAGTAGTCAGAATAATATCATTTGATTGAATTGTATTTATTTTAATTTCATTTATTTTAATTTGATGGATCTCATTTGTGTGCAATGGATCCACTAAGAAGGGGCTAATATCAGCCTAGACCTGTCTTAAATTTACAAATCCAAAGGGACAGTCAAGGAACCACTAGGGTGATCTGTTGCTTGTGCAATAAATTAAACCCGACCTAAGGCTGCCTGTTAGTGCGCAATGATCATGCTGGAAAGAATGTGTAATAGAATTATATATTTTGAAATAAAGATGACCTTCAGGGTGACTCATTGGTGGCACAATGAGTTGAACCCGACCTAACGGTGACTACTGGGAGAGTGCTGACCCGAGGACATATCTCAACTCAAAGTAGTCAGGCAATTCCTATAAGGAGTTTTGATGACACTTCCCTAAAGATAGGATGTCTCCTTAGGAAAGGGGCCACTGGGGACTTGAATTGCTAATCCACAAGCGAAGATATATTTTGTTTGTTTTATGTTTTTGTGGACTCTGTTATTTTTTTGAAGGACCAAACTAAGAAGAAGCTCATGTTAGCCTAGCCTTATTGACTTTCATGAGCAAGGGAGAATATGTATATCCGCAAGACAAATTCTCCAACCACAAAAGTGGCAACTAGGAAAGGGGAACATTCCAATCCAAGAGTAACCGAGATAGTGTCTAAATGGGATTGCTAAGGACATGATCCAAATAGAGTGCCCACAAGGGAGGCGCAACTAGGGGAGTTATCCAAAACCATGTAAAAGAAAGCTTATAGGTATACGATGGCCAACTCAAGGAGAAAGTGTAGGGACTCACATCTTCCAAGAGTGGTGTATCCACCGGTGGGTCATCATCAGTATGGAGATAACCAACCAACCTAAGGTGACCGTCGGTGTGCGATAGTCTGGCTAGAGAAAAGGCATGTAGACTTACATCTCTCTATAGCGGACCTGATTACCAGGATAGTCTATTTTCGGTTCGATAGGGACTATCCGACCTAGGAAACTACTAAGCGAGGAGTCCTATGTAAGGGCTAAACCCAATCTTGAAGTAGCCAGGAGGAAAGGAGCCACTGGGGGACTTACCCTAAACCTCAAATATACTTGACCTAGTCAGTGCATGATGGCTAGTCCAAGAAGAAATCTTGTAGGCTTACATCCTCTTAATCAAAGTCAACTTAGGGTAGCTTACTTGCTGAGCAGTAAGGCCTACCAAGCTAACAAAGTGCTCATTGGTTTGCAATGATGAAGTGAGGAAGAAAGTGTGTGGACTCACATTAGCCAGACAAGTGACCACTGGGGTGATACACTAATAAGGTAGCATATCGGCCCGACCTAGAGTTGCTAATGAGTGAGTGCCACGGGGGACTTGCTCCTATATAAAAATAGCTTGAGACAAAAGATATGTGTTTGTTTATGTTGTGAATAAGGGAATAGGATGTCACTTGGGATCTCTTACAACTACTGTAGACATGCAGAAGAATGGATGAAATGGTGCCGCATGGGGGACTCCACCAAGAAAGGATGCCACTTGGGTTTCCTTACACCTAACTTAGTTGTACTAGTCAAAATAGGATGCCTCTTTGGTTCTCTTACACCTAACCTAGTAGCACTAGATTGTTTGTAGTTTATGTTTATGTTATGGAGGGATAGGATGCCGCTCGGGCTCTCTTACACCTACCCTAAACACGTCATGGAGGATTCGCAAGTGAAAGATATTTTTAACACATAAGAGATCGAATTTGATATGAAAAGAAGTTTTATTAATGATTATTTTTAAATAAGATTTATGGATAGTATTTCAATAGAGCCCATTGATTGGAAGCATTGGGCGCTCTCCCTTACAATTTATAAGTTGATAAGATCTTCCTTAGTAGGCCTTCTCTATGGAAAAAGGGTCTTCTCAAGTAGGTTCAAACTTTCCTCCCATCTTTTGACGGACAAAAATTAGTCTCCTTAGAACTAAAACAAGCTCTCCTACTTGAAAAGCTCTATGATGAACCAACTTGTTGTGAGCATGAATCATTTTGGCTTTGTACAACTCAAGGTTCTCGCATGCCCGATGGCATCTCTCCTCCAAACCTTCGAGCTCTTCCAACCGCAGCTTGGCATTTTACTCTATTGTGATTTTACTACCCACAGCTATCCTTAATGATGGGAGTTGGACTTCTAATGGTAGAACGGCTTTAGACCCATACACTAAGGAGAATGGGGTAGATTGAGTTGGAGTTTTGTATGTGGTGTCGTGAGCCCACAAGGTTTCAACTAATTGCTCATGCCATTATCACATATTGTCATCAAGTGTCTTCTTTAATATTTTGATGAGAGTCTTGTTGAATGCTTATGCTAGATCATTTTCCCTCGGGTAGTAGATGGTGGAGTATCTCCAATCTATGTTTTATCTCTGAGCAAAGTCATTGATTTTAATGCTCTTGAATGCAGTACCATTATCGGATATAATTTGTCGAGGCACCCCGAACTTATATGTGATATGGTTCCTGAAAACCTGGAGCACATGTTGAGTTGAGATCTCTCTAAGTGGGATTGCCTCCGCTCACTTGGAAAAGTAGTCGACGGCAGCTGGAATTAACCGGTGACCCTTGGAAGAAGGAAGATCGATCGGGCCCACTATGTTGGTACCCCAACACTCAAATGGCTAAGAGGCCAATGTAAGATGTAGAGTGTTGGGTGGTTGATGTAGGACCGCACCATGTACTTGACATTGGTGGCATATCCTAGCTATATCCATGCAATTTAAGATCATCGAAGGCATGTAGTATCCTAGTCTCTTGATCTTGGCTTTCATCTTTGAACCGGATTGGTATGCTCCGCATAAACCTGAGTGTACCTTGATCACTATCCTACAGGCTTTGTGTTTTTCCAAGCAATGCAACCACATATGATCGAAAGATTGCAGGTACAAGGTGTTGCCTACGTGAGCGTAGGAAAACTCTCAACTTTACCTGATGTGCTAATGACGTCTCTTGAGGCAGTTTGTCTATATCTAAATAATCCATGAATGATTTCCTTCAATCTAACTCCTCTTCCTTTTTCGCAACAAAAACCTCTAGTTCAAGTGAGAATCACTCGATGAATTCAGTGTCAACAAGGGATAAGACTTGTCTATTTTAGACCTTTATTGGAATGGAGTCATCTTTCAGACATGCCAACTCTTTGGCAAAATGAATCCCCTAAAGTGTGCATTTGGAGTAGCTCAGGAAAATTTCTTGGGTTTGTTGTCTGACACTAGGGAATAGAGATCGATCCAGAGAAGATCAAGCTATCTCAGAAATGCCACCATCTTCGAGATTGATCGATGTTATGATGCTTCATATCAACCTATCTAGAAGATGCCAACCATTCTTAGCACTTGTCAAAAAGAACACCAAGTTCAAGTGGGATGACAAGTGTCGCGATGCTTTGAAGACTGATGATCGCAAGTTCTACCTATCCCAGGAAAGCCATTGATACTATACACTGTTGCATTAGATGACTCTCTTAGTGCTTTGTGGCTCAAACCAACTATGAAGGGAATTAAAATGCTCTCTACTATCTCACTTGTCATCTAATTCCTACTGAAGCAAACTACTCACCTATTGAAAAGCACTACCTAGCTTTAATCAGACAACAAACCCAAGAAATTTTCCTGAGCTACTTCGAATGCACACTTTAAGAGATTCATTTTGAGGTAAAATCATCTTAACCATTTGAAAACTACTCTCAAGTAAAAGAGATGGTCTTCCTTTTCTTTGCTTTTGACTACTAGATCATCAACATAGTATTCAACTTGATGATGAATGAGTTTGTTGAAGATCAGAGTCATGGCCCGCTGGTATATAGCACCGGCATTTTCATGGTCGAAAGGCATGACCTTATAATAATAGATTCATATCAGGATTTGAAAGGCAGTGTTTCTTTCATCCTCAGGGGCCATCTTGATTTGGTTGTAGCTAGATGACCTATCGATAAAGAAGAATACTTCATGAGATGAGGTGATGTCCATCATTAATTCTGGTATATGAAGTCAAAATTCATCCTTAGGATATGCCTTATTTAGATCCCTAAAATCGACACATATATGAATTTGGCCATTCTTTCTCTTAACTAGGATGGCACTGGCCAACCAGATTGGATTTTCTTCTTTCCTAATAAGGCCAGCATCGATCAGTTTCATAATTTTAGAAGTGACCTGTTGTTTAATGCCTAATCTCATGCGTCTAGCAGCTTGCTTGATAGGGTTAGCATTAGATTCTATTACTAGTTTATGGACTGCTATGTTAGGAGATAAATAAGGCATTTCTTCATAACTCCATGCAAAGCAGTCCTTAAACTCAGGTAATAGCCTAACTAAGTCATTGGTTTTTCCTTTAATCAATAAGAAATTGATGTATATCAGATGTGGATTATCTTTGACTCCTAAGTTATCTCTTTAAGTTCATCAATGATTGATTTGATCTCTTCTTTGAACTCTAGTGGTGCCTCTTTGAGTTCAAGCTCATTTGGGTCATCTGAAGTTTCTAAACATACCTCCTCATAAGAGTTAGTATGATTTGTGATGAACCTATCAGACCCCAAATGAGTGGTGATGATTAGGCAATGGTTATCGTCATCGACTGGACCCACTGTGCTGAATCCTAGTCCTTGTCTTGATTGAGAATATCTGCTTTAGTTGTCCCATAACCTTTCAAAGTAATATGACCAGTGCTTAGACCAAGTATATGGGATTATTTCCTTCATTTCTAAGTTAAGAACACAAGGAAAATACCAATCAAAAGGCAATTATATTAAATCTTTATATGAATTATCCTCAAGTTCTACATTGACTTCTTGACTTGAAGATGATCAACCAAAATCTCTTTGGCTTGACATCTGTGGATAACTTGGGGGCCTCCTTAACTACTAAAACTTCAACTTTATGGGAAGAAAGTGAGGTTAGAGGTAAGGTTCCCAATTATTATCTGACTATCTTAGACTCACATCCTCCTATACAATGAACCACTGGGGCGATTTATTGCTTGTGCAATAAATCAAACCTGACCTAAGGCTGTCTGTCAGTGTGCAACGATCATACTGGAAAGAATGCACAATAAACTTATATCTTTTGAAATAAAGATGACCACTGAGGTGACTCATTGGTGGCACAATGAGTTGAACCTGACCTATGGGCAACTACTAAGAGAGTGTCAACCTAGGGACTTATCTCAACTCAAAGTAGCCAGGCAGTTCCTATAGGGAGTTTTGATGACACTTCCCTAAAGATAGGATGTCTCCTTAGGAAAGAGGCCACTGGGGACTTTAATTGTTAATCCACAAGCGAAGATATATTTTGTTTATTTTATGTTATTGTGGATCCTGTTGGTTTGCGAGGGACCACACTGAGAAAAAGCTCATATCAGCCTAGCCTTATCTCAGACTTATTGGACCAACGGAGAATCTACATATCCACAAGACAAATTCTCCAAACACAGAGGTGGTTACTAGGAAAGGTGCCACTAGGGGCGTTATCCAAAATCCTATAAAAGAAAGCTTATAAGTATACAGTGGCCAACTCAAGGAGAATGTGTACAAACTCACATCTACAAGAGTGGTGTATCCACTAGGTGGGTCATCATCAGCATGGAGATAACCGACCAACCTAAGGTGCTCGTCAGTGTGCAATAATTAGCCTAGAGAAAAGGCATGTAGAATTACATCCCTCTAAAGCAGACCTGATCACCAGAATAGTCTATCTTCGAATCAACAGGGGCTATCCAACCTAGGGAGACTACTAAGCGAGGAGTCCTATGTAAGGACTAAACTCAAGCTTAAAGTAGTCAAGAGGAAAGGAGCCACTGGGGGACTTACCCTAAACCTCAAATATACTTGACCTAGTTAGTGCATGATGGCTACTCCAAGAAGAAATCTTGTAGGCTTACATCCTCTTAAACAAAATCAACTTGGGGTAGCTTACTGGTCGTGTAGTAAGGCCTACCAAGCTTACAAGGCACTCATTGGTTTGTATTGGTCAAGATAAGAAGAAAGCTGCGTGGACTCACATCCATCAGACAAGTGACCACTAGGGTGATACACTAATAAGGTAGCATATCTGCCTAACCTAGAGCTGCTAATGAGTGAGTGCCACAGGGGGCTTGCTCTCACATAAAAATAGCTTGAGACAAAAGATATGTGTTAGTTTATGTTGTAAAAGAGAGAATAGGATGCCCCTTGGGTTCTCTTACACCTACCCTAGACACATAGAAGAATGGATGAAATGGCACCGCATGGGAAATTGGAGGGTAGGATGCCACTTGGGTTCTCTTACACCTAACTTAGTTGTACTAGTCAAAATATGATGCCTCTTGGATTCTCTTACACCTAACCTAGTAGCACTAAAGGATTGTTTGTAGTTTATGTTTGTGTTATGGAGGGATAAGATGCCGCTCGGGTTCTCTTACACCTACCCTAAACACGTCGTGGTGGATTCCCAAGTGAAAGATATTTCTAACACATAAGAGATGGAATTTGATATGAAAAGGAGTTTTATTGATGATTATTTTCAAACAATATTTATGGATAGTATTTCTTTAAGTAGAGCACATTGATTGGAAGCATTGGATGCTCTTCCTTACAATTTATAAGTTGATAAGATCCTCCTTGGTACACCTTTTCTATGGCAAAAGGACCTTCCCAAGTGGGTTCAAACATGCCTCCCATCTTTTGATGGGAAAGAATTGGTCTCCTTAGAAATAAAATAAACTCTCTTGCTTGAAAAGCTCTAGGACGGACCAACTTGTTATGAGCTTGAATCATTTTAGCTTTGTACAACTCAAGGTTCTGGCATGCCTAGAGGCATCTCTCCTCAAAACATTTGAGCTCTTCCAAGCACAGCTTGGCCTTCTACTCTATTGTGATTTTACTACCCACAACTATCCTTAATGATAGGAGTTAGACTTCTAATGGTAGAACAGCTTCAGACCCATACACTAAGGAGAACGGGGTAGATTGAGTTGGAGTTCTGTATGTGGTGTGGTAAGTCCACAAGGCTTCAATTAATTGGTCATGCCATTATCACTTGTTGTCATTAAGTGTCTTCTTTAATATTTGGATGAGAGTCTTGTTGAATGCTTCTACTAGATCATTTTTCCTGGGGTAGTAGATGGTGGAATATCTCCAATCTATGTGGTGTCTCTGAGTAAAGCTGTTAATTTTACTACTCTTGAATGCAGTACCATTATCGGATATAATTCATGAGGCACCCGAACCTATATATGATATGGTTCCTAAAAAATTGGAGCACATGTTGAGTTGTGACCTCTCTAAATGGGATTGTCTCCACCCACTTGGAAAAGTAGTCAGCGATAGCTAGAATGAATCGATGACCCTTGGAAGAAGGAAGATCGATTGTACCCACTATGTTGGTACCCCAACACTCAAATGGCCAAGAGGCTAATGTAGGATGTAGAATGTTGGGTGGTTGATGTAGGACCACACCGTGTACCTGACATTTGTGGCATCTCTTAGCTACATCCATATAGTCTGTGATCATCGAAGGCCAATAGTATCTCAGTCTCTTGATCTTGGATTTTATCTTTGAACTGGATTGGTATGCTCATAGAAACCTGAGTGTACCTTGATCACGATCCTATGGGCTTTGTATTTGTCCAAGAAATGTAACCACATATGATCAAAAGATCGTCGGTACAAGGTGCCGCCTAAGAGAGTGTAGGAAAGGGCTCTTTGCTTTACATGATGTGCTAATGACTTCTCTTGAGGTAGTTTGCCTATATCTAAATAATTCATGAATGGTTGCCTCCAATCTGACTCCTCATCCTTTTAGCAACAAAAACCTCCTATTCAAGAGAGAATCTCTCGATGAATTTAATGTCAACATGGGATAAGACTTTTCTATTGTGGATCCTTATTAGAATGGACTCATCTTTCGGACATGCCAACTCTTTGGCGAGCTATGCTAATTCACTGCATTCTCTCCTCGAGGAATCTTGTAGATGATAACCTCTGTGATTTGGGACAACAACTTCATAGTGTACTTATTGTAATGATGGAGCTTATGCTTTAGAACTTTATAGGACCTAGCAATTTTATTGATGACGAGCTGACAATTCATAAAGATGTTGATACACTAGATGCATAGTGTAATGACTAACTCCAGATCGACAATTAGAGCCTCATTTTTAGCTTTGTTGTTGGTACATGGGTTGGATAGATTATATGAGAATCTCATCACATTGTGATCTGGAATTAGGAGAACTATTCCTACCCCTGCCTTTCCTGGAAGAGTAGACCATGATTCTTCCCCTTTTTGAAAGGAAGCCACACCATCAAAATATATCTCCTAGCAGTGAGTACTAGTGCCCCCAAAGTTCATGATTTGTTCATTGGGGAGGTCATCAAGTAAGCGGGGAATCAACATGAGTGGGTGTGTTGCTAAGAAATCCACTAGTGCCTATCCTTTCACCACACGGAGGGGTAAAAATGTGATGTCAAATTGTGATAAAATCATGGACCAACGTGCAAACCATCTAAATAGCATCAGTCATGTAATGAGATATTACAGTAGATTTATCTTAGAGATCAGATTCACCTTATGAGAAAGCATGTAGTGCCACAGCTTTTGGGATGCAAAGATTAAAGTTAGGTAGTACTTTTTAATAGGTGGGTAGTTTGCCTCAGTAGAAATTAGACGATGACTGAGGTAGCAGAGAGCATTTTCTTTCCCTTCATCATTGGTTTGAGCCATAAAGTGCAAAGTAAGTCATCTAATGCAGCGATGTATAGTATCAATGGCTTTCCTGGGATAGGGGCTGCTAGAACTGGCAATGACATCAGGTAGTGCTTGATGTCTTCAAAAGCATGCTGACACTTGTCATCCCACTTGAACTTGGTATCCTTTTTGATAAGTGCTCAGAATGGTTGGTATCTTACTGATAGGTTGGATATGAAGCATCTTAGATATGCCAACTACCCTTAGAATGATTTGAGTTGGGTTAGACTTTTAGGGGTTGGCATTTCAAAGATAACATTGATCTTCTCTGGATTAGTCTATATTCCCTGGTGTCGGACAACAAACCCATGGAATTTTTTGGAAGCTACTCCAAATGCACACTTCAGGGGATTCATTTTGAGGTTAAATTATCTTAATCATTTGAAAACTACTCTCAAGTCAAAGAGATGGTCTTTCTTTTGTTTATATTTGACTATTATATCATCAACATAGCATTCAAATTGATGATGAATGAGTTCATTGAAGATCCAATTCATGGCCAGCTGGTATATAGCACCAGCATTTTTAAGGTCGAAAGGCATGACCTTATAATAATAGATTCATATCGGGGTTTGAAAAGTAGTATTTCTTTCATCCTCAAGGGCCATCTTAATTTTGTTGTAGCTAGATTACCCATCCATAAAGGAGAATACTGCATGTGATGAGGTGATGTCCACCATTAATTCTAGTATATGAAGTGAAAATTCATCCTTAGGACATGCCTTATTTAGATCCCTAAAATTAACGCATATGCAAATTTTCCATTCATTTTATTTACTAGGATGTCATTGGCCAACCAGGTTGGATTTTTTCTTTCCTGATAAAGCCAGTATCGATCAATTTCTTCATTTCAGAAGTGACCTATTATTTAATGTCTAATTGCATGCATATAGCAGCTTGCTTGATAGGGTTAGCATTAGGTTATATTACTAGTTTGTGGACAACTACCTCAGTAGATAAACAGGGCATTTCTTCATAACTCCATGCGAAGCAGTTCTTAAGCTTAACTAATAGCCTAACTAAGTCATTGGTTTCTTTTTAATTCAATAAGGAGCTGATGTATATCATACGTGGATTATCTTCAGTTCCTAAGTTGATCTCTTTAAGTTCATCAATGGTTGATCTGATCTCTTCTTCGAACTCTGGCAGTGCCTCTTTAAGTTCAAGCTCATCTGGGTCATTTGAAGTTTCTAAACATACCTCCTCATAAGAGTTAGCATTATTTGAGAAGAACCTATCAGACCCCAAATGAGTGGTGTTGACTAGGCATTGGTTCATCATCGACTAGACCCACTATATCGAATCCTAGTCCTGGTCTTGATTGAGAATATATGCTTGGGTTGTCCCATAACCTTTTAAAGTAATCTGACCAGTGTTTAGGTGAAGCATGTTGGATTATTCCCATCTTTGCTAAGTTAAGAACACAAGGCGATTACCATTCAAATGAAAATTGTATTAAATCTTTATATGAATCATCCTTAAGTTATACATTAACATCTTGACTTGAGGATGATGCTTCCAACCAAAATCTCTTTGGCTTGACATCTGTTGATGACTTGAGGGCCTCCTTAACTACTAAACCTTCAACTTTCTAAGAAGAAAGTGAGGTTAGAGCCAAGGTTCCCAACTATTGTTTGACTATTCTACATAATAGTAATTCAGATATATTCATGCTTTGCTTGGAGGTCTGGTCTTCATAATTGTCTGGCTTGAATGTCACCTCCAAAAGGGACCTGCTAAGAAGGGTTGGTCGGCATGCTAACCACATGAGACTCATCCTTCAAATTAGACTCTAAGTCGATGTGGATAGCTGGGGTACTCTTGTGAGTCGAAACATAGCTCCTATCGGGTGGCCAATAAGGAGGAGGTCTTCCACCCCTAGAGCTGTCTCTAGATCTGCCTCTTCCTCTTCCTGGTGGGGATCAAGTCATCCTACCCATGTGTTCGTATGGAGGAATGAACTGTGGGAGGAATATAATATCTGGATCTACTTCTTCCTCAGTGTCTAATTCTCGCTCACTTGCATTTTCTTTTTCTTTTTCTTTTTCTTTTTCTTTTTCCTTCTTTTTTCCTTCTTTCTCTTTCTCTTTTTCTTCTTTTTCTTTTTTTTATTTTTCTTTTATTTTTGAGCTTTCACCAAGTTCATAAGAATAGACTTTTTTATTTGGAGGAAGATAGTAGGTCGCATCCTCATATATCTCGACCTCTCTAACTAAGAATGGCTTTAAGTCTCCTTTGACACAATACTCGATTCCACCTCTTCAAAATTTGATGCACTGATGTGAAGAGGATGGAACCATGTGGTTTCCATGTATTCAAGGCCTACTGACCAAGGTAGTGAAAGATATATCTGAATCGATTATGTAGAACTTGGCTTCTATCTTCCAGTCATCTATCTCCAATGGCAACACTATAGAGGCTAAAGCTCTCTCGCCTTATTTATTGAATCATATCAACATCATCCGAACTCCTCAGAGTTTAGAGGTATCAATCCTTAAGTAGGCAAGGGTCTTTAGACTCATAATATTCATTGATGCATCTAGATCAACTAACACCCTAGAGAGTCTAAATCTGCTCATGTCCACTGTGATGTAGAGGAGATGGTTGTGCTTTGTTGTCCCCAAAAGAAGGTCTTCATCGATGAATGTAACTCCACCAACTTCTCTTGAATAACATGCCTCCTCTCCAATAGCGGTTAGTTGAGCTAAGCATATTTCTAGATCAAGAAGGGCTTTGATCAGTGACTCCCTCATCTCTTTGGATAAGATACAGGAATCATATATGCTTAGTTTATATGGTAACTTTTTTAGGTGAGTGTGGTGAAAAATTAAATTTATAAGTGTATACTTTCATCTTCAATCTATGTGGAATAAAATGAAGATAGAAATATACTCTTATACATTTGGACACCACATAGATCTGTAAATTTTCTTATTAGGGTGATCAGACACAACATTGAGGAGAGGTCTACTATCTCGAAAGATGGAAGTCACCACCTTACAATGGACCTAATCACCTCAACAAGGACTCCTAAGGACAATGGGTTGTACTAGAGATTCTTCCCTATTTACATGAAAAGTAAAGTAGGATTTATTTTACACTAGGTTCATTAAGTTCTGGGGTAAAATAGTTATATCTTAAGGAATGAGATTCCTTAGAAATACTCCTGATTAAGTAAATGATTGTTGTCTCCAAAGATTTTGAAAAGGTAGGACTACCAATCGATTGGTTTATTTTTAGAAATTTAAGTGGAATTGATCAAGAGGAAGGAGTTCTTATCGAAGCCAAATGAAAATAATCAGGGGATGCTGAAGATACTAGGATGCCTAGTAAGCATCCCAAACTACCCTATGGTTGGGTTTTACATTTTTGAAATTAAATTAATGTGTTTGAGTTGAATTTTATATAGAATACTAGGGCTTACAATTCCATGGTACAAGGCTATGGAAATTCCTAAGAGGTGAGGATTTATACTTATAGCCCGCAAAGGGGGGAAGCGACCTCATAACCTAAATCTAGGAAGCTTTGGCGAGGGACAAAATCATGACCTAATTCTAAGAAGAAAATGGGTCTACCTCCACAAGAGAGGATAAACCACTCGAATGTTGGACTTACAACCACCTGGAGGTGGCCGCTAACTAACTCCTCCTATGGTTTTAAATTCATGTAGGCAAGTCTTATGTTTATGCAAGATAGCAAGGTTATTATTTATTTAGAAAGAGATTAAGTCCTTAAACACACTCCCTAAGGAGACTGATCATGTAAGGACATGCTTTCAAATGACTTAAATTTAATGCAAAATTTTTCATATTTTATCTTTATTTTGGACAATCATTTGACTCAGGCTATAGGATTCATATGCCTAATGCATGGGAAATAAGATTATGGGCCAAAATCAGCGAGATAAGGAGGTGTGTTTCCACCATGGCTCTCATAGGTCAAGCCAAGTTCTCTGGCAAAGGTGGAAGCCCTCCAATCAAGAGTGAAATAATATGCTTTTATGCATGATGTTAAAAAGAAAGTAGACATCCAACTAAGGGGTTACTAATTATTTTATCTTGATTTTTATTCTAAGCTTTAAGTGAGGTTATAAGTTGTCCATTTTTAATTTTGAGTTATTTAATTTGGTAGAAGATTTATTTTTCTTTAAGAGGCTAACCATCATCCAGGCCATACATCAAGCAAGAAAGAAACTAGGAAAAGGATGCCATCTTAATGCACAAGTTAAACAAAACATCAAACATTTCATAAAGCTAACGCAAAAGAATAAAAGGCCATTTTTAGTTGGGCACCACTGCACAAACTCGAAAACAAATTGGGTAGCCAAGCTCTATACAACTGATTACAATGAATTAATTACAAGTAAGGAATATTCATGTTATGGGGTCTTCATTCTTCTTTTCTTCTTCTTTCTTCTTTCTTCTTTTGGTTCCTTCTTTTGGATGGTTGGAATGTGGTTGCTCCAAAGGCTTCACATGGTACATAAGATGAGATCTTATGACCAATGCTCATCCTAATCTCCCATAACATTCATTTCAAAATCCTAATTGCAAAAATTACATGAAGAGAAAAAGTAAATCTAACAAACACCTGCAAAATAGAGATTAGTTGAACAAACCATACAAATCCCAAGCATGTATATTGGACTTAGCATCCCACACATGGGTAATCAAGTCCACCTGGCCTATGTATTATGCTTAGGGGTATAAGCACCTGCACAGTAAAAGTATTTATATTTTATTTATTACAACACCCCTTAAGCATAATCTCCTGCAGAAGATGATGATTAGATTAAATCATCCTACCATTCATTCTACACACATACACCCTAACATCCAAACTAAAAATAATACATCACAAAATAAAAGTAAACATCGAACCCTGCACTGCCCTAATCTAAAGCTAGAAATGGTGACTTAGTCTAATGTGTGTGCTTTAAAAAATTTGTGTGGTATGCTTAACTATGAGTTTAAGGTTTAGATTTTCTAAGTATGAAAACATTCAACTTAGGGGATGGTTCTAGTTTAAGTTGTTTAGTTGATTTGGGCTAATTTTGTTTTGTATTTTGATTAGGTTTGAGTGAGTCCTATAATTAATTACTAAGTTATAAAGAGAGGGAAAGGAGAAGAGGACTTCTCTTTCCTTCCCTACCTTAAATAATTTCTAAAGTGGATTCATATTTGATTTTGTTTAGTGAATCTCTTATCATGTGTTTTAATTAATCTTAAGTTTAGATTTTCCCTAAACAAACCTATTCAAAAAGAAAGGCATTTTAAGATTAAGTAAAGTGAATTAATATCATAAAATACACATCACTTCATTTCTTTCCCAATATGTATAACATGCATATGGATGAATCCTAAGCATATCTATACATACAAATGAAAATGTTTAGCACACTTTATGATGGATGCTAAGAAATGTTACTTAAGAAAATTGGAATGCTTTATGATGCATGATTTTCACTGAGTGGAAAAGGGTTATTCTTTCATCTTTTATTCATATGGACATGTGTATGTATGAAAGGCATAAGTGAGTATGGCATCATTGTTAGCACCAGGGGTGTAAGGTACAAGACCTACTTAAGACTACTTAAAGCCTCACGATCTCAGGGTAGTCCAGACTAATATACCACTTTTCTTAAATACATATGCATGCACAAAAAAAATAAATGGAGAAAGAAAGATGCAAAGTTTATGTTTATTTAAATTTTGGTTTGTTTATGCAATTTATAAGTGTAAATGTAAAGATCCTTCTTAGGTTATGACATGGAAGAGGATAATAATAGGTTTTAAACAAGTGTTATGTTCTTTTAAAAGAACTATACACTTTGTAAATATTATTCAAATCCATATTAAGAGGTAAGAAAAGGAAGCAAACATAAGACACATTTTTATATTCACATGCATGCTTATAAATAAAATATAAGTAGCATACCTTTCAATTTTGATATTTGGTTTATAAGTTTTAAAAATAATTTTAAATTTAATTGTGATAATAGCCATTCATATTTCAACTTTAGCCAAAACATGCAATTTGGCATAAGAAAAATATTTCATTTTAATTTTGATTTTTAAAAAATATGAATGCATGAATTTCATATGGCATACACATTTAGCATGCTAGGAAAGAAATAAAGTTGATGAAAGCAACATAAATTCATTCACCCTAATTAATTCCTAAAGACGATCCTATGAAATAAGAAAGTTTAAAGTGAATCAAACTTTGTTTAATGTAATTTTTGTTTTGAATTTATTTTATGTTTGAATTAGGAAATGTGAAAGAATGTTTGCAGGTCCTAGCCCATTTCCCCATGTGTATGGCATTTTATTTTAATCTTTAAATGATTAGTTGATTTTTATATTTTGATTAGGTTAAGTTATGAATTAAGTGTGTTAATTACCCCTTACCTATACCATCTTAGTATATTTAACCAAATAATTATGATCCAATGATATGACATAAAATCACATAAGGAATTTAAATCATCAATGCACCTAAGAATAAAAGGGCCTAATGCATTTGGCTCATGATTAATGATTAATTAAGCTAAGGGGTTTAAGTTAAGCAATTTCATAATCCTTCTCACACATGTGAGTTGGATTTTGATTTCCTTAATGTGCTTAGGTTGTTGAACACGTAAGCATTTACCCAAAGTGAATTAGTTAAGTTCTGGAAGGTTTTAGAATTTTATCAAATTAATTAAGTAGATAATTAGTGGTTAATTCCTTAATTGAATTTAGATTAAGGAAGAAAGAGGAGATTTAGGGATTAGCTTAAGGAAAATATCCCAAACTTATTCCCTAAAACACCTATTCATTTAAACAAACCTTAATTAACTCAATCAAGGGATTAAACCATTGATTACAGACTTAATTAGGCTTAATTACATTAGGAGAGTAATTAGGAGCAAATTCAATAATTACCCTAATTAAAACATTAATAAATCAGAAGAAAATTAGGAGAGGCAGAAATCATCCCACTAAATACACATAAGAAGTTTGAGATTAATTAATAGAATAATCAGAGAGTAATTAGCCTAATTATATTCCTAATAAAACCCAAATTCAGAAAATAACATTATTCAAAATCCATCAAAATCAATTTTATAATATTATACATTCAATTATCTTTCATATGTAATTTATTTCATATTTTTCTAATTTTTTTACACTTATATATGAATATTTAAAGTTTCCATGATTAATTAAGTAATTTAATCCCCTAATTATATAGCTAATCCCGTCGACACCACGTGGAGGTTGATGCGGTGAGCTCTTTCCATGTGGCGTGATGGGAGTGGCTATTTAACTTATCACATCATAGCACCGCGTCAGCGACGGCACTATGCGCTTTCTCCCTGTCTGTCCGATCAAGGATCAGACGGCTTTGATTAGATCTGTGGTACTTAAGGGATAATCTATGGATCTTACGTGTTTTAATCATGGTCGTCCATCCAAAATGTGTGGATGGATGACCCATGATTCTTCTCTGATCTTCCCTGTGAGAGATGGCCATTGTCCATTTTTAAGGGAAGATTTGAGCTCGATTGAGTGCGGATTGAAACAAAATTCAAACCACACCATCACAGTGCAAAGGAGATCACATTTAATGGCTAGATTTTCATGAAGTAGAAATTCCTTTCACAAAGGACCACGCCACATCTAATCTAAGCTCAGTTTAATGGCTTACCTCATCAGAGGCTATCACCGATGGTCAATTCCCTTGGAGATGCTTTGTCTAGTGTAGAAGAAGCATTGCTAAAGTTTTGAGGTGTTGAAATTGGGAAGATCCTTCAATGGGCCAAGTCCAACTTCAACTCCTTGCGGCTTTGATCGAAGTGGTACCTCCCTTACTTTTGGAGCTTTGGAAAAGGTTTAGGTGAACTCGATTGAGTTCCCTAATGGAGTTTACAAAGTGAACTGACTTGGGTTTGAGTGGAGTGAGATTGAATTTGGCTTGACCTCCCTTATTTTCGGTTTGAAAAAATATGAAAATGGAGAAGTTCAAATCACTTGAGAGAGCTTGGGGAGACTTGGAAAAGATTCCTCTGGCTTCACTCTGCTCAATCAAATTGGAGTGTGATCAAATGAAATTAGGGGGAGTACATCTCCCCCTAGAGCAATCGGATGACCGAGAAGGATCTTGCCATTTTTTATCAATACATCTCATGCAATGGGTTATTAGGCAATTTAGGGCTTGCAAATTGATCATTTTGGCCAAAGGGGGTAGTGGGAAAGTTGTCATGTGTTTAATTGAGTGGAGGAAGGATTTCCATATTCTCAATTTGAAGGAGGTGGTCAATTTTAGCCTTAGGTTGGGTTGGGCAGACCCAAACCCATTGTGTTAGGTGCACCACATTCACTAGTGTTAAATTAGTCCACTAAAAAGGTGTCAAGTGGTCATGAAGAGGATTTGACCAAATTCCAAGTGAATTTGGCCAAAATTTACCCTATGGCCTAGGGGGAAAATGGTCATTTGGCTTGGATTTTAATTTGAATATATTTGGTATGATTGAAAAATGGGTTAGGCCAAGTTTCAATGAATTTGTAGTTGATTTGATATGATTTGGCTCATGTTGACCCATTTAGTTCAAAATGAGTCAACTTAGGTCAAGTTGAGAAATTGGTCAAATTGGTTCAAACCAAGGGTTGGGTCAAGTTCATATGACCATTTGAAATGTTTTGGTGGCTTTGGTTTGATTCAATTTGGTTTATATTTAGTTTTCGTTCAATTGAGTTCACTTAGGTCAAATGGATCAAGTTGACTAAATTGACCCATTTGACCTATTTGGGTTAAGTCATGGGTTGGTTTATGTTTCATTGGTCATATGAAATAGATTGGTATCTTTATTTCCAATCAATTTTGGTTTAATTTGATTTTGGCTCAATATGACCCTTTAGGTCAAGTTGGGTTCAAGGTCAATTGGGCTAGGTTAGGTCTAGTTGGCCAATTGGAGCTTTGGTCAAGTTCAACAATCATTTGGAATGAACTTGACCCATTGATTTCAATCAATTTGGCTTAGATCAAGTTTTGACACATTTTGACTTTTTAGGTCAAGTTGGGTCAACTTGGCTCAAGTGGCCAATTGGGCTAGGTTAGGCTCAAATGTTGACTTGGTCAAGTTCAAACATTAGTCATGAATGAGTTTTGGTCAATGGTTTCAATCAATTTGGTCTATGATAGATTTTGGCTATGTTGGGTTTCATTTTAGCTATGTGTTGACTTGGTCAACCCTTAGGTTTGACTTAGTTTGACCCAATTTGAGTGATGGATCATCTTATGATGATTTTTGATCATGATGAGAGGCTTTGTTGGGCTTAGTTTAATCCAATTTGGTTAGGATTAGAATTTGGCTCATAAGGGTACTTTAGGTCACTTTGGGTCAAGTGAGCCTAAGTAGGTCAAATGGCTTGGTCAAAGCTTGATTTGAGTTTGATTGAACTCACATATGGACTTATGATTGAAATATAAATCCATTTGCAAGTGGTATGAAGTCAAATGGGTATTGATTCATTTGACAATTTCAAGTTCAAAAGGGTGAACCTGAGTTTGAATTTTTGAACTGAGTCTTGGTTCAGTGATTGAAATTTGTGTTTATATTTGGATTCATCTCAAGTTCAAAAGGGTGAACATGAGTTTGAATTTTTGAACTGAGTCTTGGTTCGGTGATTGAAATTTGTGTTTATATTTGGATTCATGATTGTAGGGTTTTTTGCATCATGAAAAAAAATCAAGGGTTTGGCTTGATTTGAAATTGATTTGGCTAGGTTCAAGGTTTGACTTAAAAGGCTTAGGTTGGAATTTGATTGACTTTGAGTTTGATTTTTGGAGTTGGTTTTGGTTGTTTAAATTTATATTTCATTTATATTTATGAATATAAATAATAATATAAGTGGGTTATGAGAAAATTTCATGAATTTGAAGTGGTCTGAACTTGATTTGGAGGGGTGTTAGGAAAATTTCATGAGTTTGACTTAGAATAGTTATCCTCCACAAGCATATGCATAGGTGGAGCATGATGTGGAGGGGCTTCTTGATCACTAGAAGCAATGACTTGTTTACCCTTATCCTGAGGTGCTACCCTAAAAGGTAGAACTTTTCCACTACGGAAGTTGACTTCAGTGACTTCGTGAGATGGTTTAGTGAAAAGTTCACTGTCATCAGTTCACCTGACTCTCCTATGGGATCAGAATGATGACTCTAAATCAATCTCAATGGGTGAACTCAAATGATTCAGAAATAGAAAATCTATTTCTAAATCAGAAGTGGAATGATCTGAACTATAGTTATTTTTTATTAGACTTGGAGAACTATATAAAGGAATAAACTCTGGAAGATTATCAGAAGTGACACAGATGTAACCGAAATCAGCTTTCTTCATTGATTTCATAGATTTAGATGAAGGTACAAAATAGAAATTAAAGAAAGTAAGCAGAGTGAAGGATTTGGCACCCCCCTCCACTGAAATAATATGGTTGCTAGAAGAAGAGCTGGCTGGAGGAACTGTAGCTACAACTTTGGAATGAGTGCTAGACTCAGTCGTTGGTTACACTACAATGTTATCCCGGACAAGTGGAGGTTATCGCTGCTGCTGGGCTTCTACCTCCTTCAAGTTATCCTTAGAAACTTGCAAACTTCCTTAGAGTTGGAGGTTTGAGCTGCTTCAGGAACCTACAAGGGTAACTTTCTGATCTTAGAAATGATTTTCTTAGAGGTTCGGGATAGGGAGATATCCCAACCTTCCTTTATCTTAAGAAGATCGCATGTATCCCCAAGAATTACCTTAACATAACTAGAGGATTGTTCTAGTAGATATTCCTTAGGATTGATAATAGCACCTGACTTGTAGCTACACTCAAGCCAATCCTTAAAGGTAAAGCAATCTTCTGAGACATATCCTAGCATGCGGTGGTAAAGGCAATAGTTTGGATTGTGACTCTTGTTCACTTCATTCGACCTCTAAGCTCTGGTAACTGAAAACCAAGCTTCTTTAAAAGATTCTTAAAGATCTTATTGACTACCTCCCTCTTAAATGAATATGTTTTATTTATTTTATCGATAAGAGTAGGTAAATGATAGCTACTTGGAGGCGGGTAGGAATACTACTGCTGATGATGCTGATGAGGATATTATTGAGGATAGGCAAGAGGCAATGGTGCAGCATTGGAGGTAGCTATGATGGGCGATGTGGAGAATCCGAGCTCGAGGCCTATCTAATTGGACCTTGGTTGGCTGCTTCCCCTTATTAACTGATGTGACTACCTCTGGCTTCTTCTCAAATGCCTTCTGAGGTTTAGGCTTGGCTGACTGATCATGGAAAGGCAACTGTATGGCTTCCTCTTATAGACTAGCAGCCTTGTTGATTAGCTTCTCAAAGTTTTTGATTGTAAACCCCTTAAGCATGAAAGCAATCGGGCAATGAATATTCTTGAGTAGAATCTCAATGGTGTATTATTCGGACAGTTGTGGTTGCATTTCATACTCAGGTTTCTCCACCTGAGAATGTAATCAATAAGGGACTCATTTGGATTTTGTTTGGTCACAGCGAGGTCACCTATAGTAACCCTTTGTTGAGCTCCAATAAATATCTTAATGAAGAGGTACTCTAACTCAACAAATGCCTTCACTGAACTTTGGGTAGTTTGACATACCAATCAAATGCAACATCTGCTAACTACTAACGAACAATCTGAAAAGAAGAGTGTCACTGCCTCCAGTGTTGCAATAGTCATCCCTACAGTGTGCAATGAGTTGGTGAGGGTTCCCACTGCCATCAAATATTTTGAATAATAGAGGCACAGAACCCTTAGGGTATTGGACAAAATCAAATTTCTCTGGGTAGGGTCTACCCTTTGTAACGGATGAGCCACCTCGGGCTTGCACCAATGCATCCCTCACCAGCTATTCCACAATGTTTTTAATGCCTTTCTCATGCATGGAGGTGTTGTCCACCACCTTCCTATCCAATCTACCACCATCCTGATCTACTTGAGAAATTCTCTTAGGCTGATCTAGGACATGTGCTGACTTGGGATGATCTATCTCTATCAATATATGCTGTGGGACTGAGGCCTAATTTTGAAGTGCATGGAGGGCTGCTAACAAGTCTTACATCCTCTTCTCCATTCTGCTGATCTGATCATCCTTTTATTTAAGCTACTGACGGAGGTGTTCAATTGAATGAATGATATCATCTTCTTCAACTACAACACCTTCCTGACTATGTTGATCCCTATGGAGGGAGCTCCTATATCAATCATGTGGACCTCAATTGAATCCTCAATACGGTCATCCTCATCGGGATCAAAGGCTACCCTTTAATTCTTTGAGTCTGTGTGATCACTACCTAAGATTTCTCTCTTTTCAGCAAAGTATTGTGCTTAAATGTCATCTAAGGGAAAGAATTGTGTACAAACAGTACCCAATAGAGGTTATGCTACGATGGAGATACATCTAACACTGCCTACCACTAAAGTGCTAGCTCTAGGAGGGTCATGCTCACTGGAAGAGATATGCTCATGACTGCTCATCGGTGGAGTGGTGTCCACTGGGAGATCCTATCATGGGAATAAACGTCACCTTCCCCTCTATGCCACTGCCTCGGCTCGATAGTGGTGGTGAGGTGGTCACCACGACATTGTAGGGTCACCACTCTTATCAAACCATAGCTGAGATAGATGGTCAAGCAGGGGAGCTCGATCTCACCTCAAAAGGTGGGATGGAGGGAGCAGGATCCCTGGGCTATAGCCGGATCACCAGAGGGGGAGACCTCTCCCCAGATGGGGGCTTTTGAATCCTGGCAGGAGTGGTGGATGTTATGAGCTATATGGGTGATGGTGGATGATAAGGGGAGCAGTGTGAAGGCAACACCAACTGTCCCTCAACGGGAGATCTCTTCCTGTGGCAGGTAGAACCGATAAGAACAATCCTATCTGAATGATCGACCTTGACAGGGGGATGATCAGGAAAATCCATCAGAGCAGAGGCTGCCGACTGCCTGGCATACCTCTGCCACTCTCTCCTATTTGCTTAAATAGATGCTCGAGCCTCCATGGCTCTCTCTATGGATTTGACCCCTAATACTCTTAGGGATCAATGATTACAAATCATACAAGGTACCAGACTCCGAGCATTTATATGCTCTGCCAACCTGGTGTAGAACAGTTCTAAGCCCAACATAGGGCCTCCTGTGCTCCCTTTTTGGTGCTCATAATATGTTGATGGTAGAGGAGAAGCAGCAATCCTCCGATAATCTTCCTCTCCATCTAAGGCTAAGAAATGGTGGAACATGTTGCGTTGGTCAGAAGTGGAGAGACCTCTCAGGGAGAACCCTCCTCGGCTACATGGGATGCAACCTCAAGCTCTCTAGCTGCTCGCTCGTGCTCCCACTTAATCTTTTAATTTTTATTGTGGCACTGAGTATGAGTGAACAAGCAGAGCGGGAACTAATACCTACCTCGAAAGTTGAGGAGATTATCTCAGAGGCTAAGATAGCTTTCCCCTTCGGGGTGACTAGTGAGGAGGTAGTAGCTCTCGCTGGAGCAATGGTAGGGATAACTAGATGAGCATGTGATGAAAATATCACAGAACGGGGCATAGGAACCACTGCGACCTTCCTTTTTAATGGAGGTACTCAGAATCAGAGGGCATGTCAATGCGGATTTCTGCCTAGCCACCTCATCCCGACTGATGGTAGTGAGGGTCACCCCCTCATAGGTAACACGTGCTCCCTCAAATCCTTGACTGAAGAAAACAATGTCGGGGGACTCATTCTCAGGGAGGTTGGCCCGATCCAAGGCCAAATTCATCCCGAAGTGGAAAGTAAAAATGAACTTCTGTGAAGCCATGTGTACTGACTGCAAAAACCATGTGTCTTGGCCTTACCTGTACCTGCATTTGTTGAAATATATAAGCCGATCTACTTTAATATTCATCCTAAGAGACTAATATAGATTTGGAGTTTTGAACCCACACTAAAAAATTCAAATATGTTAAGTGGGGTTCATTGGAGAGATTTTGATATTAAGGAGAGTCTTTGCCATTTGATTTTGATTTTAGAACCCATACTCAACCAATTTAAGTAGGTTGGGTGGGGTTCATAAATTTAGGGAGAGATTTTCTTGGAGATATTTGTATTTTGTTCATCTTGTTTGAAAATAGTGATGATTTGAAAGAACCTCTACTTAGCAAATTTGAGAATGCTAAGAAAAGGTTGCGATTGTGTGCTTGAAATTTTTTTTGTGAAATACCTTTTACTCGTGATGAGTGAAATGTTTATTTGAAAATGGGGCTTGTTACTTGACAAATTTGATATGTCAAGTAGAAGCCACATGTGTTTGATTTATGTCTGAAAATTGAACTTTCACTTAACAAATTTGGTATATTAAGTAAAAGCCTAATGTGATTGATATTCATTTTGCTTTTCTTTGAAAATGGGACTCTCACTTAACAAATTTGGTATGTTAAGTGAAAGCCCAAGTGTGATTGATATATGTTTTGCTTTTCTTTAAAAATGGGACTCTCACTTAACAATTTTGGTATGTTTAAGTGAAAGCCCAAGTGTGATTGATATATGTTTTACTTTTCTTTAAAAATGGGACTCTCACTTAATAAATTTGGTATGTTTAAGTGAAAGCCCAAATGTGATTGATATATGTTTTGCTTTTCTTTGAAAATGGGACTCTCACTTAACAAATTTGGTATGTTAAGTCAAACTCCAAATGTGATTGATATATGTTTTGCTTTTCTTTGAAAATGAGACTCTCACTTAACAAATTTAGTATGTTAAGTAAAAGTACAAATGTTATTGATATATGTTTTTCTTTTCAATGAAAATGGGACTCTTACTTAACAAATTTGGTATGTTAAGTGAAAGTCCAAATGTGATTGATATAAGTTTTGGAAATGGGACTCCCACTTAACAAATTTGGTGTGTTAAGTGGAGGTCAAATGTGACATGAAAATGAGATCCTCACTTAACAAATTTGGTGTGTTAAGTGGGGAGCCAAATCTATCATGAAAATGAGATCCTCACTTAACAAATTTGATATGTTAAGTGGAATCAAATATGATTTATGAAAATAAGACTCTCACTTAGCAAGTTTGACATGTTAAGTGAAAGTCAAATGTGTCATGAAAATGAGATTCTCAGTTAACAATTTTAATATGTTAAGCGAGAATCAAATATATATAAAAGTGAGATTCTAACTTAACAACTTTGATATGTTAAGTGTAAACAAATATGACATGAAAAAAAGATTCTCACTTAGCAACTCTGATATGTTAAGTGGGAATCCAATGTGACATGAAAATAAGATTCTCACTTAACAACCTTGATATGTTAAGTGGGAATCCAAAGTTTATGAAAATGAGATTCTCACTTAACAACTTCGATATGTTTCAGTGAGAATCAAATGTATATGAAAATGAGATTCTCACTTAACAACTTTGATATGTTTAAGTGGGAATCAAATGTATATGAAAATGATATTCTCACTTAACAACTTTGATATGTTTAAGTGGGAATCAAATGTATATAAAATTGAGATTCTCACTTAACAACTTTGATATGTTTAAGTGGGAATCAAATGTATTTGATGTGCTCTTCTTCTCTTTTTTTGGAAAGAGAGGGGAATTCTTTTTTTGCCAAATGTGGCATGTCAAATAAGATTCCAAAATAGAGGTGAAATTTATTTAACAAATCTTAAGTATGTTAAAAAGATTTCAATGATATGTTTTGATGCCATGTATGTGTTTTCATGATTTTGTAAACAGAGAATCTTCCACTCTAGCATATGTGAAATATGTTGTGTGGAGTTTCAATTTTATCTTATGATTTGAAAATAAAATCTTCATTTAACAAATTTCAGTATGTTGAATGAAGGTGGCTAATTTTTTTTTTTAAAAAAAATTGTTTTTGGAAAGTGTCATTTTGTGAAAGAATTGATTTTCTTGAATTTTATGAAGAACCTCGCCTCACCAAGCTAGTGGTAAGGAAGTTATATATTTTAATTAACTCTCCCTTCATTGATAAATTTTGTTTTAAATCTATTGGGGAGCCCAATAGAAGCTTCAAGACCTACACGGAGTGAGGTCCTAAAACCTAAAGGATGTTGGCTAACTTTGCTTAAAAATGAAATAAGCCAAGTGCCAATAGAAGGAAAGATAGTCTTGGACTCACATAAAATGCAAGTCCGCTATCGATGCTTGGAGACAATAATCGTCTACTAAATATGGAGAGAGGAACCATCAGTAGCAGAGTTGCCAGAAAAATCTATGGTGTTTATTTTTGATTCATTTGTATGAGGGGACATCATGCAGATCTGAAAGTGTACTTATTCAGGTGATCAGGTGTGATATTAAGGAATAGTGTACTATCTCAAAAGATAGAAGTCACTACCCTACAATGGACTTAATCACCTAATAAATACTCCTAAGGCATGATGGTGGGTCTTCAAATATAGTAGAGATTTTTTCCTACTTTACATGGATGAATAAAGTAGGGTTTATTTAAACTGAGTTCAAAAGTTCCCTATAGGGGCAAGTCCCCATAGTTAATTATATCTTAAGAAAACTGAATTCCTTAAGAATACTCTCGATTAAAGTAGGCGATTATTATCTCTAAAGAATTCAAAGATCGGACTATCAATAAATTAGTTGTGTTTTAGAAAATCAAGTGGATGGATCAAAAGGGAAGAGTTATTATCAAAACCAAAGGAGATGAGTAGGGAGTGCTCATGATACTAAGAAACCTAGTGAGCACTCCAATCTATCCTATGGTTGAGCTTTATATATTTAAAATTGAGAAGATTTATTTATTTGATTTAAAATTTTATTAGATATCTAGGACCTATAATTCCACAATACAAGATTGTGGAAATACCTAAGAGGTGAGAATTTATACTTATAGGCCGTAGAAAATAGTGACCTTTGATCCTAAATCTAGGGTGCTTTGGTGAGGGCCAAAGTATGACTTAAATCTAAGGCAAAACTAGGTATATGGTTTACCTCCACAAGAGAGACTAAACCACCCGATTACAATTACAAATGGTGAATGTTATGGGGGTCTTCATTCTTCATTCTTCATTCTTCCTTCTTCATTCATTCATCTTCCATTTCTCCATTTGATTTTCTTTATTTCTTTCTTCCTTTTGGCTTGATTTAGATGTTCTTGCTCCAAAGGCATGACATGGTATATAAGACTTAGTCTTATAACCAATGCTCATCCTAACTCTCCATAACACTCATCCTAATCCTAATGTAAGATTACATTAAAAGAAAGAAAGTATATCTAGCTACACCTACAAAATAAATGTTAGCTAAACACATCATACAACCCAAGAAGTTATATGAATAATTTGAACTTAGCATCCACATGGGTAAAACCCTATCCTAACTTGGATTATGATTAAGGCTACACTAAAAGCATTTATATTTTTTTATTTTGTACCCCTTAAGCACAACCCTACAAAAAATATGATTAAAATTTAATATCTACATAACTGCATACACCCAACATCCAAACAATACATCACAAAATAAGCATATATCAAACCATACACCGCCCTATCATAAGGCTAGAAATAGTGACTTAGTCTAATGTGTGTGAATTAAAGCTTGTGTGGTATGTCCTAACTAGGCTTTAGAATTGTAATCTGCTAAGAGTGAGAGATTTAATTTATAAAGGGTTGATTTCTCTTTAAGTGATTTAATTGATTTGAAGATTTTACTTAGTGTTTTCTTATGTTTCATATGGTCTACACTTAACAACTAAGTGTTATAAAGAGAAGGAAGAGAGGGAATCCCTCTTTCATCCATATCTTAAGTCATATCTAAAGTAAGTTAATTAATCAATTTTCTTTAGTGAATGGTTTATTATCTATTTTAATCAATCTTAAGTTTAGGTTCACTCTAAATGACCTTATTCAGTAAGAAAGGTATCTTAAGATTAATAAGAATGAATTACTATCACATAACACATGTTTATTCATTTCTTTCCATCATGTATATTATGCACATGATTAAACCCTAAGCATACCTATACATACAATGTATGTCTTAGTACACTTAAATGATGAATGCAATATGTTTATAATTTAAATATTTCATTTGATTAAATTATGAATGCATGTCTTTTTAATTGAAAAGACTGATTTGTTCATCCATTAGCTAAGTTCACATTCACATGTATAAAAGTTTTAAGTGAGTACGGCGTCATTGTTCTACACCAGGGGCATAAGGTACAAGACCTACTTAGGGCTACTTAGAGCCTCGCTACCCCGGGGTGTCCAGACTAATATACCACTTTTTTTAGATACATATATATGTATAAGCAACTATAAGGATAGGAAAACCCGTGCAAAAGTTGTAATTGATTTATAATTTTTATTCATTGGTATATCATACATACATATGTATAAGAGTTTTAAGTGAGTACGATGACATTATTCTACACTAGGGGCATAAGGTACAAGACCTACTTAAGGCTACTTAAAGCCTCACAGCCCCGGGGTGTCTAGACTAATATACCAGTTTTCTCAAATACATATGAATGTACAAAAAACAATAAGAATGAGAAGTCATGCAAGAAGTCATATTTCATTTGATTATATGATTTACATATGTGATATGAAATTCTTACTAAGTCCTAGCATGGAGATGCATAGGAGTAGATTTAGATAAATATTGTGTTCTATACAAATGAACTATACATTTATCAATCCCATGCAAATCCATATAAGATAAGAAGAGAGTGCTTCATATTGCATATCTTATATTATCAACACATGCAAACTTGTAGATATTTGTAATTAACATCATCCCATTTATTATTATTGATTTATATGCTTTTGAAAATAACTTTTGATTTAATAGTAATAATAGCCACACCTATTTTTAATTTAAATCAACACATGCAAATTAACATAAAAGAAACCATTTCATTTAGTTAAATTTAAAAGAAATGAATGCATGATTACATATGGCAAGCAACATTTAACATGATTGGCAAGAAATAAAGGAACATAGGTACATGATCTCATTCATTCCAATTAATTCCTAATGTTAATCATACTAGATAAGGTTATATAAAATGAACCAAAGTTCCTTAATGACACTTTCAATTTTGAGTTTTATTTGATTTAGGAGATGAAAGAGGTTTGCTGATTTAATCTCATTCCCCATGTGTGAATTAATTTTGGTTCAATGAAGAAATAGTTAAGTTGATTTTATGATTTAATTAGGTTACGGTATAAATTAAGCTAATTAATTAACCCTTGCCTACATCACCTTAAGTTAACTAACTAATTAATAATGATCCAATATGATATGCAACCACATGAAAAGTAAATTTGCAATGCTTTTAAGAAATGAAAGGGGCCTAATGCAATTATCTCATGATTAATAGTTAATTAGGCTTAAGGGATCTCACTTAACTACTTTTATGACTTTCTCACATATGTGGGCTAACCATAATTTCATTATCTCTCACTTTGGGTTGTTGAACACCCAGAGACCTACCCAAGGTTAAATTAGACAAGTTGATTCAATTGAATTAATTAAGTTCATCAATTAGCTAATTAAGTCTTAATTAACCTTAACCAATCAAAATGAGATAGACTTAGAGAAAGAGATAAAAAAGGGAGCCTAAATCTCAATCCCTAAATCCTCTCAATTAGTTAATCAAGGTTCAGGTATGATTTGGATTTTTTAATTAATCTTGTTAATTAATTAATTAAGGGGTGTTAATTAATTATTTATTTAAGGGATTGGAGAAGGCTTAAAGAAAAGATTGAAAGAGAGTGTCCCAATCCATTTCCCTAGACTTCATCACCATTAATAGAGATTAATGAGATTAATTAATTGATTAATTTACTACTGATTTACTTAATTATAACTAATTAAGTTAAGAAAGTGATTAAGATTTAATCAAATGATTCCTCTTATTAAGCAACTGATAAAATCCCAAAAAAATTAGAGGAGGTAGAGGTCATCCCCCTAAACATACACATGAAATTTGAGATTAATTTGATGATTAATTAGAGAGTAATTAGGCTATTACATTTCTAATTATACTTTGATTAAGCCAAAACTACTATTCAAAATCAATTAATAATAATTTTTTTGGATTTTACTCTGAAATATCTTTAAAATGAGCCTAAGTTTGTATTTTTTG
Source organism: Cymbidium sinense (assembly GCA_021442155.1). NCBI lineage: Eukaryota > Viridiplantae > Streptophyta > Magnoliopsida > Asparagales > Orchidaceae > Cymbidium > Cymbidium sinense. The sequence continues at coordinate 174,532,222 of CM038221.1, read as the reverse complement.
AATTTTTCTAAATTAGTTATGAATTTAGGAAGTTTCAAGATTAAAAATAAATTATTTAGCCATAATTTAAGCCTTAATCCCATCAGGCCTTGTGGTGGCTGATGCAGCATGCTTTCCATGTGGCATGATAGGATTCTTTATTTAAGTTGTCACATCCAAGTGTTGCTCGGATAGCAACGCATGAGGTAACTCCATGGACCATCCGATCTAAGATCGAACGGCTACGATTAAACCCATGGTTTTAAAAGATTAATCAGAGGCTCTACATGTTATATCAGGACCGTCCATTCTGATCATGCGAGATGGACTGTCCATGATCTATCTCCTCTGGAGTGTCAAACAATGGCTACCGTCCATCGATCGTCGCTCGATCTGAGCTCACTCAAGCTCAGAAGGAGATGAAAATGATCCCACACCTTCAGGGAATCACAACAAGCAAATTTAATGGTGAAAATCGCATGACATTGAAATTTCTTTCACAAAAGACCAACCTATTTTCACTCAAGGATTGGTTTTAATGACATACCTCATCGAAGCTTATGACTAGCAGTTCTAATGATTAAGGAAGCTTCATTTGGTAGAAATGAAGCCCTATTGAGCTGCACAAGGTTTGATTTGGTGTGGTTTACTCGAGAAACCAAGGCACTAGGCATAGGTGGTCGATCTTGATCGAACTCTACCCTCCAACTGTCGGGAAGCTTGGGAAGGATTTATTCTTGCTCATTTAGCTCCAAGGAAGGTGTGTGCAAACTTAATTACACTTTGGTGGAGGTTTGAGAAAATGGGAATCGAAGGTGGCCCCCATATTTTAGTTTTGCATAAAACTGAGAATGGGGATTTTGGGGAGCTCGGGAAATCTTGGAAATGACTATAGGATTCCTCTCCTTAGCTGCTAGGGTTGAATCGAGTGTGAGTCTATTAGTTTGAGTGAGAATGAGGGGGGGTATATCCCCTCATTCCTTAGATCAAACAGTCATGGCTGATTTGGATTTTTTTGATCAACTAGCCATTTAGAGGGTTGTGGATGTCCTTGGGTGGATGATGTGGCTCAATTTGGTTGGGTAAGGGTGTGGAGGTGGCTGTCAAGGGACGTGGTGCTTGTCCTTAGTGGTTTGAAAAGCTCCATTAGGGATGAGGAGGTGATTTCACCTCCCCATGAGACATGGCCGACCCAACCACTCTCAGATCAGCCATGGTCCTAGGTGCCTAAGTGGACCTATGATTGGGTGCCAAGTGATAAAGGAGAGAAAATGACCGAATTTTCATGTGTCTTATCTCATGGGATGCCCTAAATCTAAGGGTAAAATTGTCATTTGGCTATAAGTTTGATTTGGATATATTTGGGATAAGTCAAAAGTGGGTTAGCCCAAATTTCAAGTGATTTGGAGTTTGTTTGGTTTGACTTGACTTGATTTGACCTATTTAGGTCAAATTGGGTTAGGTTGGGTCAAGTTGACCAATTTGTCAAATTGAGTCAAACCAAAGGTGGGTCAAGTTCACGTGACCAATTAGAGTGTGTTGGTGTCATTGGTTTGATTCAATTTGCTTTGGATTTGATTATGGCTCATATGGGTTCATATAGGTTAAATGGATCAAGTTGACCGATTTGACCAATTGACCAAATTAGGTTGGGTTAGGTATTGAGTCAAGTTTAATTGGCTAATTGAAAATGATTGTCAGCTTTGGTTTGCTTTAATTTGTATTTAATTTTGATTTTGTCTAATTTGACCATTTAGGTCAATTTGGGCTAAGTTGGGTCAAGTTGACCAATTAGTCAACTTGGGCTCAATTATGGCTTTGGTCAAGCTCAATAAGTGATTTGGAATGAACTCTAGCCATTGGTTACAATCAATTTGGATCAAATCACGATTTGACCCATTTTTGGCTTTTTAGACCAATTTGGGTCAACTTGGATCAAATGGTCAATTAGGCTTGGTTTGGCTCAAGTGAGGGTTTGGTCATGTTCAATCATTGATTATGTGTGGGTTTTAATTAATGGTTTTAATCAATTTGGCATATGATAGATTTTGGCTAGTTTGGGTTTCATTTGGGCTAAATGTTGACTTGGTCAAAGGCTAGGTTTCACTTGATTTGACTTAATTTAAGGCAATTATTCACCATAGGGAGATTGTTGGCTATGTTCTGAGGTTTGGATGGGCTTAGTTCAATCCAATTTTGGCTGGATTAGAACTTGGCTCAAAAAGGTCATTTAGGCCACTTTGGGTCTAGTGAGCCTAAATGGGTCAATTGACTTGATCATGACTTCATTCAAATTTAGTTGAACTCACACATGAGCCTAGGATTGAAATATAAATCTAATTGCAAGTGGTTTGGAGTCAAATGGGTTTTGGTTCATATAACAATTTCAAGCCAAATGGGTCAACATGGACTTGACTTGGGTTTATTTGGGTTTGGTTTGATAATTGTGGTTCATGTTTATATTTGGGTCAATGATTGTAGGAATGATTTAATCATGAAAAAATCCATAAGTTCAAGAATTTAGCTAAGAGGGCTAAAATCAGGAATTTGATTTTATTTGGGTTCCAATCATTTGGAGTTTGAAATTGATTTATGATTTGAAATTTGATTTGAGATTGAATTTGATAATTGAGAAAATCAATTGAATTAGGGTTGATTTGAATTTGGTAAAGGCTAAGACCATAAGATTAAATCAAAGGGCTTAAGAAAGGATTTGGAGTTTGAATTTGATCATGGGTTTCAATCATTTGATAGCTAGATTTGATTTAGAAATTTGGATTTGAATTTGAGAATTGATTTGGAAGAAGGATGCAAGGATTTGATTTAGGCTATAAGGTAGGCAAGTCTTCCTAAATCCCTAAGGCACAACCTATCCCTATGGCTAACTCTTTTAAGTCTCTAGGGTTATGTTAAGTGTTCACCTAATCACTCGAATTGTCTTAAGACTAAGGAACTCTTAATGTCTATGAGAGTCCTAGATCTATGATAAGAAAGTTGAGAGCTCACTACAAAAGTGAGGTCAACAAAGGAAGAGGAGAAGAAGAAATGTTGAGCTATGAGCTCATCAGCTCTCAGATGGGCCATCTATTACACAATCAACCTTGCAACCAGAAGCGAGTGTTCCTACTCATAACAAGTTTGAAAATCTCAAGTGGGTGAAAAGGATCAGCTCTACTAGTGATATTAAGAAATCATTCTCGGGGCAGTAATATTAGGCTCCACCCCGACAAAGGAGGCATCCCAAGACTCTGTCCTCCATAGTGCACAAGGTGTTGAAAGCTGTCAAAGACAGGGGTCTCATGAAGAAAAAGTATCAAGGCCCAATTATCAAATAAAATGAGAAATCTCCACTACATAAACTACCACCAGTGGTAGTAAGAACTCAATATCATTCTAAACAAGCCCTGCATGGTGAACATCAGAGAGTGACACCTAGACCACATGTCCAGGAATCCACCGTTGAAAGGTCCCGACAAAAAATAAATAAATTTGGAGGTTGAGGCCTCAAGAAGAAGTAGCCATGGTGAGCATCAAAGCATGACACCTAGACCACATGTCTTGAATCCGCCGCAGAAAGGTCTCGACAAAAATGTAAGCAATTTCAAAGGCCAGAGCCTCGAAGTGAAACTATCTTAAATAAATGACAACTCCTTCAACAAGTCTACTAAGCAAAAAGCAAAGACCGAAGGAAACTCTTCTTCAACAAGTCCAACTAAGCAGAAAGCAAAGGATCGAAGAAGTCATCCCAATGTTCATATAAAGCAAATGGCTTGAAGTAAGGGAGTCATGTCATCAATATGTCTGTTACGAGCAAAGCATAGGAGTGATGATTTTTTTCCATTGACCCAACACAAGCTCTGAGGGCTAGGTCACCGGCAGACATCCTTCTATAAGCCCACGAAAGCAAAAAACTAGGGAAAAAAGTAATTTTGTATCACCTGACAAGTCTTCAAGATAATTCAACACTTTTCTCCATTAAATCCATCAAGTAACGAAGCTAGGATAGAAGGAAATGCAAGATATGAATCCCCGAGATGAAGTCTTCAATAAGTCTATCAAAGCACCATGCAGAAGACCGAAGATGTTCTCATCTTACAAGCAAGTCATCAACTCTATTAAGTCCACCAAGGCACAAAGCTAGGATAGGAGGAAAATACAAATTTCAAACTATCAAGAGGGAGTCTTCAAAAATTCCGAAAGCACAAAACATAGGACTGAAAACATTCCAAATTCTCTCAACAGTTACTACAAAAACTCCCCCTGTAAGATAGGGGGCTTTTTTATGTATATTTATTTAAGTTGACATCATGCTTCACACCGAGATCTCTAAATAAATATACATAATTAAGAGAAAAGGAAGGTAATTTTTGATGATATATGATAAAATTTCTATTAAAAGCACCGTGAAAATCCCCCTGTTGCACAGGGGGCATTTTTTTAAATTCTATATATAGATAAAATCAATATTATGTGTTAAGCTCTCTTAAGAGAAAATATATCAACTTAACTATTTATATTTGCTTAATTTCATCTTAAAATTTTTTCAAATGTGTTATAGAATACCCCATGCAAGATAGGGGGCATTTCTTTATTTTCATATAGGTTGACATCATGCCATAAAATGATATCCCTAAATCTATTCTGATTAGGGTAGATATCATACCTTGAGCTGAGATCACCATTTGATTACTTTATTATCCTAATATTAAAGGTACTGTTGATTATTATGAATAATAAAGATGTATCCTTAAACAAGTTGCATGTAAGATGATTATGTAGTTGAAAGATTCATCTTTAATGCTTGAAATAGTCCAAAAAGTCAAATGAGAATATTTTAAATTTGTGAGCTTTAATATTATTAAGTTGGGGAAGCACAACTATGTTCACAGCTCAAGTCTAAGACTCAAGTGGGTCCAGATCGTCAGACTCAATAAGCCAAATTATGGCAGAGTTGTTGACTTCTCTTTGCACTCAACAAGCCATAAGAAAAAGTTGTAGAGGTAGAGCTCCCGCTTGCTAGTCAAATGACAATAGCTATTCTGCCTCAAGCTAACTCGACTTAACATGTCCAAGTCATTCAAAATTAAAATTTTCTTAATTAATTAACATACTTTGAATGATGATATAGAAAATGATTTATCCTTAAAATAGCATATGTGTAAAATATCTCGAAGATATACAAAGATGAAGATACAATAACTCAAGTGCAGTACAAAACAAAGAAGAGAGAAATACTAATTTTCCACTAAGAGAATAAGATAATACATGGTTGATAAAAAGAGAAATAGAAAAGAGAAGGTACAACAAGGAAGCCTAGACTGAAGCTCCTAAAGCTTTGATGAATAAACTGCTAAAGACTGATGTTTACTCTCAGCCAACTGTAAATCCTCTCCAGCTCTAGTTAAAGTAGCCTCAGCATCCACCATAGCTTTGGTGGTAATGGTGCTCACTTCTCTCTCCCTCTGCTTTCACTGCAAGTCTAACTAAAAAGATATCGCACTCGTGAGATCCCTCCATAACTCCCTGATCCTGGCAGTCTATATATCTAACTCAGAAGTTGCATCTATCAACCTCTGACGGTCGTGTTATAAAGCCTTAGCACTCTTCTTGAACTCAACATGTGTTAGGTCAGCTGCCTCCCTATGAAGCCTGATCTGCTCCTGAAGCTCTGCTAGTAAAGTGTCAGAGCAGACAATATTGAGTGATCTCATCTAGTGGTTGTCTCTATAAAGAGCCTCCAAGTACCTGAGAATTTGCTCCTCCAAACCAGTGTGAGCTAGAAAATCTAGAATGATGTTCGCATATGATGTGAAGCAGTCTAGCGACTTTACTGAGCCCGGAGTAAGCCTAGTCACATCTCTCAAAAACATCAAGCTGTCATCCTGCATGCCTCTGTCACATGGATCTGGTGTAGATGGATCATATTTGTAATCCACCTTAAGCACTACAAGAAACAAATGAAAATAATTAGCATAAAGTAGAGCGATAAATGTAAAGAAGTGCAATTAAAGAAAAAAGAGTGAAAGAAAGTACCTAAACATGGCAAATCTGACTGAACTGGTGTGTCATAAGTGGCATAGTCCTCAGTGACCTTCACTATCTGATAAGCTCCAGGACTATGTGCTGGCTCAGTAGAAGTCCCACTAGATATGAGGTCTCTCACCTCAAAAGTCTCTCCAAGATAATGGACAAAATAAGGCTCAGTAAGGAAGAGAGGCTCCATAAAAGGAGTAGCAAAATCTAAGGCGGCAATGTCAAAGGCAGACACACTCAACAACTCAACTCCAAAGTCCTCAAGTAGCATATCCAGTACTAGCTGACACCTATGGCACCTTGTCAAGAGTCAGCAGTAGCTGTGGAAGTGGACTCATGGAACAATCAACAGAAGCTCGAAAAGGCTTTATAAGCTGATTGTACCACATCTATGAGCTGGTGAAAAAATCTTAGTGTAGCTAGGAGAAAAATCCCTAGCTCTAACTCTACTATGAGGAATGGTGTCCTCAGCCCTGACCTGCTCATCAACTGGTGGATCTATCATGAATCAAATTAAAATATCAGATACATTGAATATATTTTTATGATACAACAAAGAAGATGATAGAAGTATTAAAAGAGTGAAAGATAGTGATTATACCTCTAGCACTACTATCTCCTGCCAATGGTGACTAACGGCTAGTCCTCCAACCTCGAGGAACTCCCAAAGACCTCACTCTATGCTCATATCTCTTCGCTCCATGCTCTAAGAAAGGACCAAATGATAGTTGTACCCAAGTGAGATGAGTATAGCTGGCCCTTATGTGACATTGTGGAGGAGCTATCTGAAAATCAGAACTGGTATAAAGCCTCGATAAATGTAGCTAAACTATAGAAGAAGCATAGTAACATGTCTCAAGAGGCACTATCCTAGTCTTCCTAACATCTACTATCTCTGGGGGATGAATGGTCAACCATCATGAGCAGTAGACTGACAAAATCTGAACTGTCATGCAACATGGTTAGGCCGATGGCCCTCAATGATAATTAACCGACTAAATCTAATACACAACCAGCCTGGCTCAGCAACTCTCAACATTCATCGATTATAGAGTAATGAAGCTCTACCACTCTCATCAAAGCTATTATTAAGATTAGCCTCTATCAATTCAAATGGTAAACCAATTATATATGGCTGTTGAACTAGCAATAATCGATCCCTGGCCAAGTGAGATGCGAAGAAGAACAGACGTATATGACCCCTCTCAAAAGTAGATGATGCTCTATATAGCTAAATAATTATGGGATATCCTCACTCTAAAAAGTATGTTGGGTACTCGAAACAGGAAAAAGCACCATGTATGTGAAGGTGAATCCAAGCATATAAGTAATGACAAGACAAAATAATATCACATCTGTCCAATGAATCTGCCTTAGAGATCGCCCCAAGAACTCTATAAACTCTAGCTAGTACTGCTAGAGCTAATGAGATCCACTCACCTCATGAAATCTTGTTGGCTGCTAATAAAACACATGGGTGCATAGATCTCTCTATAATCAGGAGCACAAAGATGCAAAGGCAAGTTTCTATGAACCCTGCTAAAAGTAACTCCTTGCTCAAATCCCGTATAGCTAGAGAAGTGTACCCAATTGGTAAAGAAGGCTCTGCAGTGTCCTCAGACAAACTACTAGCGTCTGACACTCCCAATCCAAAAGGATCATGTAGCAATACAGACTCCTCAGATAGAGCGTGCTCCTGTAAGAAACTCTGAATCCATGTACTCACTGGAAGTGTAGCATGTGAATGCCTAGAATACCCATAAGCTCTGAAGGTCTGGTGATAATGGCTCAGAAGATCTATATAAATAGGTGGCTAATCTACCTCATCGATCGCTGTCATCTGAAGGCTGCCTACGTAATAACTCCTCGTTAGCCATAACACACTCCTTGTAGTGGTAGACAAATACTGGAAGGCCTGATATAATCTGTAAGTCCCAAAGTGTAACTGTCAACTCCTCTGGACCTATCCAACATATGTTCTGGCTAGTATCACAAAACTCTACAACTCTGTAAGCCCAAGTAAGGGGAATGCCACTAAAATCAAATATGGACACATACACTGCCTCATAAATACTAGCTATCCATAAGGTGTCTCTGTGAGCCTACAAGATGTACCTAGCCCATGTGACGTATCCATATGGAAGACTAGGAATCCTGCCAACAGATAAATCTCAAAGCAGGTCTTACGAGCTCGACTATAACTGACAGTGGCTCAGAAATCTAAACTATCTGGACTGCTCAATGTTGTTAGAAGTAGGCTATAAAATATCACAATATCTAAAACTGACCTAAGCTATTGTGCTATCAAGAGGATTGTAGTCCCCACATTTTAGCTTAATGGTAGCCACCCAATCTGTAGGATCCTCAAAATAAAAAGAGTCTAAAGTACAGTCTGGAAGTATGTAGGATTGTGTGAAGAAACCCTGATAAAGATCATGTTCTCTCAACATATCAGTGTGCTGCTCAATCTTATCCATGATATCAACATCTCCATAAATATTGTGTCTATCAATCTCCAACCAAATAGCCTCCTAGCTAGGCTCACTAGATGATAGGTCATCGGGTCTCCTCCAGATAAACATTATCCTATCAAGTGATCAAAGAAAATGCATATAAGACTGCAAGTGGAAGCATGACAAAACATAAGCAAAATGAAAATAATGAGCAACACTAAGAAACAAAAAAGGGAGAGAGAAAAATCACCTTAAAAGAAAAAAATCAATAAGGTCAATTAGTTTTCAACAAATATGACTCACTCCATGTGCAAATCACATTTGTTGGGGAGAATTTGATGACCTTCATATATGCTACATGAGTCGAATTGAGCCTATAAGATAAATTTGATCAACTTCAGATGCTTTAGAGCACAAATCAAAGCTAAAATGCATTGGACATTGTAAAAATTGGTCAAAATGATCTCTGATCAATGAATGGACTTTTCCATCATGTTTAAAATATTAAAATTGATCATAATATAAATATTACACAATCTAACTATCAACCGTCAAGAGGTCGAGTCATCAATGTGTCGACATGCATATTAGAGTAGAGAGATTGTGATGATGTCCAAATGACCTATATTTATGAAATTGATTGCATCATTAGCTTTGAAATGTCAAAATATATCAAATGAGATAATTCGCACTCAATTTGGACAAGTTTGAGCAAATACTGAGCGATTGGAAGCTACAATGTGCATTTTTAAGCTCAAATTTGGCCCAATTTGATGCTGACTTGAACCAAATGGGCTTTGATCATAAAATGGATTGCGTCATTGCATTTAGAATATCAAAATAACCTTGAATCAATATATATATTTACCATATAATAATGTCAATGTAAAATTCATATTGAAATTGATTAAATACTTAGAAAATTAATTAAAAAAGTCTATTTATACCTAATAACCTAAACCAACCCAAAATCCCTCTATTCACATCATGACTTGAGCTGGCTCGATCTGCAAGCCTCACAGGCATTCGCTCCCGCTTCTCTCTTTCGTTAGCCTCTCTACTAAAACTGAATCCCCACACGATCCCTCACTCATTCGGTTCTTCCCCCTCTTCGATCCATCTCCTCAACCGTAAGGAGACGTAAGGAACTGCAAGGAGGGCATGTAGTATTTTTAACCATAAGCAAGCATTCAACCGAAAGGAGGGCACATGGTATTTTCAACTGCAAGTAAACATTCAACCACAAGGAGAGCTTTAAATCCCTATCCTCATCACAGACGCCCAGCCGAACGCTCCACTCGACTTCAAACTTCCCTCTCTGTTTGACACTTTCCCATTCTCCCTTCCCTAGCTCTTCTTCAACCGTAAACTGCAAAAGCATGACTCTTCTCCCCCATTAGAGCACTCCAAAAAGGGAAACAACAATCCCTCAAGACTCCTCTATTCACCACCGTAGATGCCGACCTTGCCTTTCGAGGCTCTCTCACAACCTTCCATGACTTCTACTATGTTGTCGATGATAACATTGACACAGATCAAATCATACTAGTCGAATGCCTCATGCTCGTCTCCCTCCATTACATGTGAAGCGGCAAGACTACCCTATTTTAGTTCATCTAATACTTCTGATCCCTCTCTTTGGCACTCTCTCATTCTCCTAATTTCCTTTAACCGAAAACCCTTAGCGAGGCGACTATACTTTAGCTAAGGAGGCATCTGGTTTTGGTGAGTCATCCTTTCTCCCCCCTTCATTCCATTTCATTCCATGCCTTAATTCATACTCCATAAAAGAAGACAAACAAGTAGAATATAAGGACAATAGATTTATTCACCTTGAAGAATACTAATCTGACTAGGAGTACACGATGCCAGATTTGACTTGCAAGGATTCCATTGTATTGATGGATCGGCTGAAGGTAACACAAATATATGAGTTCAAAATGAAGAAAAGATTTTTGATAAAAGGCAAATTGTGTTGAGAAAGAGACACTGCATAAAAAAATAAGCAATATCAGTCAATACGATACTTACTAATTTTAACTGCCGTCTCCTTGAAGCAGTAAAGAGAAATCAACCTTACTAGGGAAGTAGAGAGAGATGTGTATGAATGTGAGTATGTGGAAACTGTATATGTATATATGCTTCTTTATGCAGGTTTGAAGGCCTCGTCACGCTCATCAGTGTGTGACGAGACAAAAATAGACTGAGATGTTTCAAAATACTAACCGTCATGCTCATCAGGGTGTCATGGGTAGGCCTAAAATCTGTTAGATGTGGCACCCCTATGCCGAAATGTTGCCAAAATTTGGACTAAATTTTTGACTTAATAAACAAAGAGGGGGATCAAGATCTGAAAGAAAAAAATATGTATATATGTCCTTCAATCACATTAAAGATAAATAAACTAAAAAAAATTTAAATGTGCTAAATTGTAAAATTTCATAAAGTAAACATAAACTTGAATTTCAAAATAAAGAGAGAAGAAAAAGAAATTACAATGAATTGCAAAGATCTGAATGTACACTTAAACTTTGGGGCAAAAGTCATTTTGCCTCTCTTTCTTCCCAAGTGGTCAATGTGAATAAGCTACCATAACTTCTAATTTATAGAAGTGGATGAGTCTTGCATTCACTTGATATAACTTCTAATTTATAGAAGTATATGGGTCTCATATATGATTGATTTAACATTTAATTTATAAAAGTTGATGGGTCTTACATTCAAATGATGTAACTTCTAATTTATAAAACTGGATCAATCTTACATTCAATTGAAGTATTTAGAAAATGTTTGTGTGATACGACAGGTACAAACTATATTTTTCATAACTTCAACTTAATAGTAGATAAGAATGCCAACTCAACAATAAATAAGAAATTATTATAGCAATTGTAAATTGAAACTAATGGGGGATGAATCTAGATAAGAATATGTCCGGGTTAACAAAATCTAAAAATTTTTAAAAATAATATTATAATATTTCCAACTTAATAAAATATCTAAGAAGCTAATTCTATCATATGACAGTAGATCTGATCATTTGTTATAAATTAATAGAGTTGACAGGATCTGAAATAATAAACTAAAAGATTAAGCAAACTTATATACCCCGAGGATGGCTGTGTTAAATGGAGATTTCAATAATAGGGGATACTTTCATAAAAATGAGATTGTTATTTCAAATCAAATTAATATAGGTCAAATATCAATCCAAATGAGAAATTTGATGAATTATTAAGCTCAAAATGACTAAATGAAAATCATGAAGCTAAAAAAAACTTAAAGCTAAAAATCTAACCCACCTTCCGCAACCTTTTGTCGAAGGTGACAAATTAAGAAAACTTTAGCTCACAAAGGAGCCAATGTCAAATCAAGTACACAACTATCTTTATTCTCAAATTATCTCATGCCAATAAGGATGTGGCCCGTGTCCTCTGACTACGTGGCTTGGCTAGTAGGCTCCACATGATGCAGTTACAACCAGAGTCCTCTGACCAGGTGGTTATAGCCAAATGACTCCACTATATTATGATTATGACTGTAGCCCATATTTTTCCCAATGGCTCTATCCTTTCAGATGTGAACCATAGGTTGCACTTCATAGGGAAAAAAGCCCTCTATCAGCTAAGGTGGACTTAAGCTTGTCTCCTTAGATAAACACCACCCCAAGTCTACAAAGTTCCCTTGAACGATGCAACCCATGGCTACTAATAAGGATCATTCGATCAGGTTGGGTCGACTACCTCCTCTAACTAAGTAGACTATGAACCATGATAGCCCAGGATGATGAAACTATGGGATCTAGATCGGGTGCATCATCGTTCCCCCAACCATCCGCTTTAAGTTAAAAATGATAAATTTTGTAAATTCATAATTTTATACTCCACATGCTGCTACTATATGCTATGCATTTATCAATCTAATGACTCGCTTTAATAGAAAGTTCTCTCTCAGCATTGAGAAGGGTAATTAATTATAGGTGCTTGTGACTATAGGAAACCTAGAACCAGATCTAAAGTCCTCGCAAAATGAGGGTGAAATCCTTGGGTAGTGTCATATCTACTATTTCATCTGCTTCCTAAAAATTTCACCAACACTTTAAATCACTCTCTTCATCAAGAGGTTGGTGACGAATTTTATTTGCCCATAGATTTATGGCGACTCCACTGTGGATAGGTATCTCTTTTCATCTTTGGGTAGTCGAATTTAAGCTATAGTAATAGTGGAGCATGATAAAAATTAAAATTAAAAAAGAACCAACTATCAATGAAACTAAATCTAAGTCAATCATGTTCTTATGACTAATATATTTTCTCTTTATATTAATGGATCTTCAAAGCACACAATTCATCATGAAGCTAGGTCGTGGAGCTAACTTCCGTCAGGCTAATGCTGTAATCAATACTGGAGATGTTGGAGCAACCACTCAATTTGTGGAGGAGGACAACTAGAATGGCCGCTTCTACTATCAAGGTTCCTCAAAAGAGAGTCTTTGTATTCAAAAGATTGGGTCAATCTGAGGTGCTAGTCATGAAAAGAACTATCACTGGGTAGAAAGTGTCAGTCAAACCTATGAATGCGACCACTCTACTAGTTAAACCTTTTGCACTAAGAAGACATAGTGTTGTAGCCTCCCCTTCTAGAGAAAAGTTGAGTAAAATCCAAAGAAGGAGAAGAAATGCTGAGCTGCATAGCTCAGTAGTTGCTGCCTGATTCACCAGCCATTCGACCAGACTTAATGCTAGAAGCGAGTGTTCCTACTCACAACAAGTTAAGAAATCTCAAGTGGGAGAAAATGAATAGCTCTATTGTTAATATTAAGCAATCATTATGGGAGCAGTGGTATCAAGCTCCAACCTCACATAGGAGGATCCTAGGATTCTATCCTCTAGAGTGCACATGGTGTTGAAAGTTGTCAATGAGAAGGGTCTTATGAAGAAAAAGTATCAAGACTTGATTATCAGAGAAAATGATAAAGCTTCATAAAATAGGCTACCCTCAGAGGGTAATGCTCAAGACCATCTTAGGGAATCCCTAAACAGTGAGTATCGGGGCGTGACACCTGGACCGCATGTACAAGAATCTGCCGATGAAAAGTCTCGACAAAAAGGAAAATAATTATGGAGGTTGAAACCTCTAGAAGAAGTAGCGATGTAGAAGCTTCTTCATTTGGAAGCAAGCTAACCCAGAGATAGCAGAGAAAGAGAAATGATGAACTACGTGCTCAACAGTCATTGTTCAAAAAGAAAATTGTACAACTGGTTGTGGAACCAAAAGTGAGTGTTCTAACCCATAACAGGTTTGATAGCCTAAGATGGGTAAAGTGGGACAGCTCTACTAGTCAAATCAAATAGTCATTCTGGACACAATAATGTCAGGTTCCAAATTTTCTAGTGAGGAAACTTGAAACTATATATGCAAGAGTGCATCACATCCTCTAAGATACTATGGAGAAAGGACTGATGAAAAGAAAATATCAAAGCTCTGTCATCAAGGAGGCTAGAGTTGCCCCTCCAAGGAGACCTCCTACAATCCCGACAAGATGCCAACCAATTCAAGTCTCATATGGTGAGCATCAAGGCGTGACACTTGGACCAGGTCCAAGAATCCACCATCGAAAGGTCCCGGCAAAAAGGTAAGCAAATTTGGAGGCCAAATCTTAAAGTGACTGCCTTAAAGAAGGACAATGACATGACATTTGAGCTGTACTCCCACAAAATTCACTCATGATGCATTGGTATTTAGAGCTAAAGAAATCTTGCCACTTGAAGTTGAACTACCTTCACTTTAAGTAGCCATTCAACACAATCTCACCCAAGATTGTAATGTCCATCTGTGGATAGAAGAGCTTGATGCACTTAACAAAGTTAGGCTCCAAGCTCAATAAAATTTAGAAGTCTAACAAGAGAGGACATCCAAAGCATTCGATCATATAGTACATCCTTGAGCTTTTCAAGAAGGAGAATTGGTCTTGGTGTTGAGAAGACTAATTATTCCTCACTGCCATTACATGTGTAAGTTTTTCTTGGAAATTCTCTTGTAATACAAGAATACATTTCTGAAATGAAGCAAAAATCCCCCTATTAGACAGGGTGCATTTTTAAATTTTATAGCAAAATGTCAGGCTCTCCTTATGAAACAGGAGGCCTTTCTATTATATTTGGGTTGACATCACGCCTAAGGCCAAGATCCTCATATATGTATTCAAATTATGTATTTAAAGTTCACAAGTTTCAAAGTCTTACTAATCAAAAAGATAAATTTTCAAGTCTGTAAATTTCAATAAATCAAGTTGGAAACACATCTTCCATCTATACATCAAATCTAGGGCTCAAGTGGGTGCATAAGGTCGGACTCAACAAGCTCAAATATGGCCGAGTCGCTGACAGGTCTGCTTACTCAACACACCATAAAAGTCATAGTAAGAAATCCCCCATCTCCTTAGCCCGATGATAAAATCCTCCATCAATTGGTTAAGTCCAAGACTTAAGTGAGTGCATAAGGTCAAACTCAACATGCCCAAATATGGATGCGTCACTGACAGGTCTGCTTACTCAACACGCCACAAAGACCGCAGTAAGGGATCCTCTAACTTTGTTAGCTCAAAGATAAGAGCATCTAAATCTCTAAATTGCTCCAACTTGGTGAGTTCAAGTGACCTAGATTGGGATATCATCTCTAATGGTTGTAAGGTCATTTTCCAAAATTCAACAAAAAATATCCTCACTCAAGAAGGCACTAAGCCTAGTTTGGTATCAATAAAAAATATGAAATCTTAACTCCTTCAACAAGTCTGTTAAGTAGAAAATAGAGATCGAAGGAAACTCTTCTTCAGCAAGTCCAAATAAGCAAAAAGTAAGGGACCAAAGAAGTCATCCTAATGTTCATACAAAACCAAAGGCTAAATTAATAGAGTTATGTCATCAACATGTCCATTATGCATAAAGCATAGGACTGATGACTCTTTGTCATTGACCCAACATAAGCTATGAGGGCTAGGTCACTGGCAGACATCCTTCTATAAGCCCACGAAAGCAGAAAGCTGGGGAAAAAGGTAATTTTGTATCACCTGATAAGTCTTCAAAATCATTCAGGACTTTCCTCCAACAAATCCATCAAGGCACGAAGCTTGGATAGAAGGAAAGACAACATACGAATCTCTGAGATGAAGTCTTCAACAAGTCCATCCTGCACCAAGCATAAGACCAACGATGTTCTCATCTCACCAACAAATCATCAACTCCATTGAGTCCACCAAGGCGCAAGACCAGGACAAGAGAAAAATACAAATTTCAAACTTTCAAGAGAAAGTCTTCAACAAGTCTGAAAGCATAAAGTATAAGACTAAAGTCATTTCAAATTCTCTCAATAGTTACTGCGAAAGCCCCCCTATTAGATAGGGGCATTTTTATATATTTATCTAAGTCGATATTATGCTTTAAGCCGAGATCCTTAGATAGACACATATTATGATTGAAAAATATATCATATCTATTTTTCAATAAATGAAATTAAACCTTATAATATATTTCTAAACTAATCTGCAATCCCCCTATTAGACATGAGCCTTTTTCTTAATGATCAAGGTTGTTCAACCCTCTCCTACAAAATAGGAGGTCTTCTTGCTTATATTCAGGTTGACATCAAGCTTTATGTTGAAACCCATGAACATATCTACAATTGCTATTATTAAAGTTGCAAGATCTTGCTTACCAAAAGAATTTATTTCTACACACAAAAAGAAAGCCGTAAATCTCAAAAGTTTCTCTCCAAAATTCGTCAAATTTCAAAGATCAAGTCAAAAGAACTTTCAATTTCAAAAACTTCAATCAGCTAAGTTGGAAAAATATCAACCTCTACATCCTCAAGTCTAGAACACAAATGGGTTTTAAAGGTTGAACTCAACAAACCCATAGATGGTTGAGTTGCTGATGCTCTCCTCACTCAACAAGTCACAAGAAAAAGCCGCAGTGAAAGAGCCCTCATTCATTAGTCTTATGATCAAACCACCAACCCATCACAGCTTCAGTCAAAGACTTGAGTAGGTTCTAAAGGTTAGACTCAATAAGCCCACAAATGGCCAAGTCGTGGATGCTCTCCTCACACAATAAGCTGTAAGAAAAAGCCACAATGAAAGAGCCCTTGATCAACAATACAAGGATGGTAGTTGTTCAATCTCAAACCAAATCCAGCTTAGTGACTACAAGCAACCAAAATTCAGGAGGTCTTTCTATTCGATCAATGGACCAGGATAATCTAAGCAAACAACTCTCAACCAAGAGCTACCTCAAATCAATCTTTATATTTCCTGCAAAATGATATTCCAATCTCTTTCCAAATAGTCTGATCAAGCATAAATCATATATCAAAACTAATTTTCTCATCAAGTTTGCCAAAGCAGAAAGCACATGACCGAGAAAGCAATTCCATAGTTCACACAAAGGCAATGACCGAACTAAAGAAATTACATGGTTATTCATTCTATTAAAGCACACATTGCTAGACTGATAACTCAACATTATACATCCTTCAATGAGTCCATCAAAGTAACAAGCATAGGATTGAATACATGCATATGCTTCCTAACAAGTCAATATGGACAAATAAGGTTAATTTTTCATCAAGTCCATCAAGCTTAAAGTTAGGATAAAAGAAATTCCAAATATTAAAAGCAAACAAATTAATCTCTCCATGGAACTCAATCAAGCATGAAGCCAGAGTTGGAAGAAACCCAAATCTACAATGACGCAAAAGAAAAAGATCTTCAGTGAACCCATCAAAGCTGAGAGGAGATAATAGAAGAAGAGCTTCATCGAGCCCATTGAAGCTAAAGTTATTCAAGATCTACGGTCAGCCCAAAGGGTCAATCAGCTTTCAACAAACATGACTCGCTCCATGCATGAATCACATTTATTGGGGGGAATTTATTGACCTTCATGTATGTCACATCAGTCGAGTAGAGTTCATAAACCAAGTCAATCATTTTGAATACAATAGTGCACAAATTGAGGCTGAAATACACTCGACATCATCAAAATTAATCAAAATGATCTCTGATCAAAGAACAGACTTCACCATCATGTTCAAAATGTCAAAATTAATCAAAATATACATATTTCATAATTCAACGGTCGATCAATCAAGAAGAAAATATGTCGATGCTTTAACACACATATCAAGATTAGGAAGCTATGATGTTGCCCAAACGACCTCTGTTCATAAAATTGATCACACCATTAGCATTGAAATGTCTAAACCTATCAAATGTGACTATTTACACTCAATTCAAATGAGTCTACATGAATCTCGAGTGATTGGAAGTGATGATGTGTAAATTTGAACTAAAATTGATCTGATTCAGTGTCGACTCTAACCAAATGGTCTCCAATTGTGAAACAGACTACATCATTTGTCCAAAACTTTGGAGTAACCTAAAATTTATATCCAATTTTCCTATGTATAGATACAATCATGAAAAATCAAAATTGGAGTTTATTTTATCATAAATAAGAAATAGAAGCCTACCTATATATACCCTTCTTAATACCTAAACCTAGAGAACTCTATTCTTAGCCCTAATCATGCGGCCTCCATCATCCCTCTCTCTTGTAAGAACAAGCCACTCCTCGGCTTAGACAATGACAGCCACACACAAGGTCCATGACTTTGTCCCCTTGACTAGGGTACGCATACATGACTTCTTGCCTGAGATGCCACATTCTCTTTGTCGCAATAGGCTCAGCACCTTGGCAATGTGCCTGCAGCTTGCTTCGATGCTTATAGAAATAAGGTCGCATTCGATTCTTGTCTGACATCCATAAACAGCATCATACATCATGATTTTCCCTACCTTCAATCAATTGTATGAGGATTACGGGAATTGGGCCTTTTTTACAAGTCATCTGGTCCAAAGAATATCCCAAAATCAATGTTACAACACATGCTATCTCTGCCCCCATAGAAGAGCTCTGTTCAATCATAGATGAGGTTGCTATGCGTATATATGGCATATATGTTTTAAAGTCTGTAGGGATTCCAGCATGAAGATCCCTTAAGTAATGCAGTTATAATGCTTTACCAGAGATCCTGGAAGTCTAGAAGTTTGTTTGTGAGAAACCCAGGTTGCCGCTAACAAAAATTTGGATTCCATGTGTTCAGCAAGGCAAAAGAGGCAGCCACATTACCAAATAGAATTGTAGATATTGTGTATCCACCATTGATGAAACCTGTTATGTGAATGATTCTTCAGTTCTGGGCTTTCATGAAGCATGCTTTGAGCACCATTTGTTAAGAGGCCAAGGCATTGCTGGTAAGGTGTTCACAACAAATCAACCATGCTTCTTGCCATATGTAGCAGCTTTTAGCAAGATAGAGTATCCTCTATCACACCATGCCAAAATATTTGATCTACAAGTTGTAATGGCCATCCACTTGTGAAGTAATCACACTGGTAAGATAGACTTTATGCTGGAATTCTTCCTACCTGTCAGTTGCAGAGAACCCGAGGAACAAAGATTGATGCTGGACTCATTGTCAATCACCGTACAATAAGTCTACAGAGTTTAAGGGTGATATCTACAAAGGAGCTAGATGAAGAGAATCACTTGCATGTTAACACGCCAATCCCTTTGTATGGCAGTGATATTAAGTTAGTTGAAGCTTCGATGGAAGAGTTTATTGAGACTAAACCATCTTGTAGCACTGGCATACTTGAGATCGACCGTGAGGAAGCAAGCCATTCAATCCCCTATTAGCTGGGGCTATAATTCAATACTGAAAGTGAGGAATCAAGATCTTCAAGTCAATAGCATAAAATAGAAGTGGTAATCTCTGCAGGGAAGTTCTCATAATTAAAGCAAGGTTTGGTAGATGAGATTGTTGATTATAAATATAATTTTTCTAGTGAACATACAACTTTAGGTTTCAGAAAAGAAAATGAAAAGAAGCGGACAAAGATAGAAAAAAATTGTGAGCATGTAAGTTTTTCGACAATATTTTACTGGTAGTTTGAAAGATGCAGCAAAGAGCATCAGTGGTTTGAAGGTCTATGTGATGCTTTTTATAAGCGTGGTAGTTGTAAGAAAATCACTCAACCGTGATGCGCAACACCTACCATGCACACTTTCCATAAGCATGGTGGGAAGGCCTCATCACTCCTGATGCAGCCCCCTACATGAGGATGACACTGGGAGGCTGCAGGATTTCATTTCAAATGCCTATGCAAATGCTTGCCTAGCATATTAAACTCATATACTTACTATTTCAATGTAATTGCAAATATTTTCTAGATATAGGTACTCGTGCATGATGCTTTAGCATGTCAAGAAAATCATGATGGTTTTCATACAGGTTTGAAGGCCTATGTGACACTTTTCATAAGCATGGTAGGTGTAAGTAAATCACTCGATTGTGGTGTCGTAAGACACCTACCATGCACTCTTTCCATATGCGAGGTGGGAAGGCCTTAGCACTCTCAATGCAACCCCCTACACGGGGATGATGCCAGGAGGCTGCCGAATTTTATTCCAAACACAGATATTGAAGGCCTATACATGCTTTCTTAAGCATGGTGGGTTTAGAAGACTCTTTAATCCATAGTGTCGTAAGACACTAACTATGCATTCTTTCTTAAGTGTGGTGAGAGGGTTTTAACACTCCCAAAGTAGCTCCCCAAGCGGGGAAGATGTCAGGAGGCTACCAAAATTTGAAACAACATGAAGCTTAAAGAGAATCAAATGAAAGTACTAATGAGCTTAAACTCAACTTAAAATAAAATAATTATTTGTAGAAAAAATGAATTGAACTTTTATATGTAGCACATTGTGTCAATCAGATTACAATAGTTCAAAATTGACATATAATCAAGTACAAAACTCAATGATAAGGGACTTTGTGAGAGCGAGTTTTCTAATATGAATAAGGCTCTTACAAACTCATGGTGAATCCAATGGTTGCTTACAAGCATGAATTGATTTTTCACAGAAATATTTGGATTATTATATTTTACTTTTTGAAGCACATGAAATTTAAAGTATATTGGAATGCTTGTTTTCAAACTAAAATAGAACTTAAGATGGAATTCATAAGGGATCTATCTTAAGGCTAAGTAGCTTCATAGTGAGCATAATGCAAAGCTTTTTAATGAATGATTGGATCACATAGTGACTTCATTAAACAAATTGATGTGAATCAAAAGAAATATAAAATGTGACTTGTAATGATCTCGCCAGCTCATATCTGAGCTAAAACATACATCAAATATGATGAGTTTATAGATATTTGAAAGCTTTCTAAAATTATTCTGAAATAACTTTCAATTCAATTCGATCTTTTTGAAATTAATTAAGTATTTTAAATATCCCACATGGGCACCAACACTACCGTGAATGCATAAACTTAGTGTCTGTGGATGTTGCGTGGGTTGCTTCCAGGTTGGGCCTTAGGAACGGGTCCAGGTTAACAAAACCTAAAAATTTTAAAAATAATATTATAATATTTCCAACTTAATAAAATATTTGAATAGCTAATTATATCATATGACAGTAGATATGTTCTTCTGTTATTAAATTAATAGAGTCAATAGAATCAAAAATAATAAACTAAAAGATCAAGCAAATTTATATACCCCGAGGATGGCTATATTGAATGGAGATTTCAACAAGAGGGGATACTTTCAGCAAAACATGATTGTTATTTCAAATCAAATTAATATAAGTCAAATATCAATCCAAATGAGAAATTTGATGAATTATTAAGCTCAAAATGACTAAATGAAAATCATGCAGTTAAAAAAAACTTAAAGCTAAAAGTCCAACCCACCTTTAGTAACTATTTATCGAATGTGACAAATTAAGAAAACTTTAGCTCATAAAGGTACCAATTTCAAATCAATTACACAACTATGTATATTCTCAAATAATCTCATGCTAACAAGGATGTGGCCCATTTTCTCTGACTAAGTGGCTTGGCCAATAGGCTCCACATGATGCAGTTACAACGAGAGTCCTTTGACCAAGTGGTTGTCGCCAAATGACTCCACCATATTACGATCACGACTGTAGCCCATATGTTTCCCAATGGCTCTGCCTATTGAGATGTGAACCATAAGTTACACTTGATAGGGCAAAAAGCCCTCTATCAGCTAAGGTGGACTTAAGCTTGTCTCCTTAGACAAACACCATTCCAGGTCTACAAGCTTCCCTTGAACGACGCAACCCATGGCTGCTGACAAGGATCCTTCAGCCAGGTTGGGTCAACTATCTCCTCTAACTAAGTAGACTAAGGATCACGATAGCTCGGGATGATGGACCACAGGATCTAGATCGGGCGCATCACCATTCCCTCAACTATCCGCTTTAAGTTAAAAATATTAAATTTCATAATTTTATAATTTTATACTCCACATGCTGCTACTATATGTTATGTATTTAGCAATCTAATGACAAGCCTTAATCAAAAGTTCTCTCTTAGCATTGAGAGGGGTAATTAACTATAGGTGCTTGCGCCTATAGGAAACCTGGAACCAGATCTAAAGTCCTTGCAAAATGAAGGTAAAATCTCTAGGCAGTGTCTTACATACTATTCCATCTGCCTTCTAAAAATTTCACCTACACTTTAAATCACTCTCTTCATTGAGAGGTCAGTGGCAGATTTTTGGAGCCCACAGAAGAGTTAAAGGGTCTTGATTGAATATACATAGGACTTATAAGGGTTTTGATTTAATACCAAATGACAAATGATTGGTGGTAAGTCTAAATGTCTGATTCCAAATTGAGAATAAAGTGTGCAAGATATTTGGTAGCTTTCTTATAAGCACAAATTCAATTAGGCAACTCATGATCATTCATGAATGTAGCTTTTAAAAGAACCATTCAGGTCTTGCATTTAAAATTGAATTTGAAACACAATGAGATTTGTGATATATCTAAGTGTATATCTTCAAATTTTAAAGGTATTCAAATAAAATTCACAAGAGTACTTACAATGTAGCTAACTAGCTCATCAATAAGAATATACAAAGTCTTTCAATAATTGCTCAAGTTGAACTACATGATATATTGAGTGAACCAAAAGAAACTCATACAATTTGAATCAAATTTGTGATGAATTTGATGTTCACTTATAGATATAAGATCTGGTCTTTTGGGCTAGAATAAAAGCTGAAAGTAATGAATTAGTGAAGATTTGAAAGCTCCTTAACAATTACAAACCAAATGATGTTTGAGAATTGGAACATTCAATAAGCAAGCTAAGTGCGAGCAATGTTCTGAATTCAACCTAAATCTAATGCCACTGAATCTGCAATTTTTCGTACAAGTAGAGAGAAGGTAATGCTAAATTAAATTTTCCATGAATTATGGAGCTTCTTTCAATCCAAAAATTAAGGAATTTCATTCTAATTATGATTTTTAAAATAAACTATTTCATTAATTTGGTGAAATTATCTAAGATATAAATACCTACATGTGCTCGGATATGAAAATTTAAAGTGTAAATTTTAATGTTTGAAAAAGCTGTGCAGGTTAAGTTAAAATTAAATCAAAATACAAAATTAATCTCATAATTTAAATATAAAATTATTTAAATTATTAAAAAAACACCCTCATGGGCCTCGACATTATGCTGAATGCTTAAACTTAGTGTATGAGGATGTTGCACGGGTTGCTTCCGGTTTGGTCTTAGGATCGAGTCCGGGTTAACAAAACTTAAAAATCCAATTATTATAAGAATTTCAACTTATTAAAATATATGATAAGCTAATTCTGTCATATGATAGTAGATCTGATCCTCTATTATTAAATTAATAGAGTCGACGAGATCTAAAATAGTGAAATAATACATCCACCCCGATGATGGCTGTGTTGAATGAAGATTTCAACCAGAGGGGATACCTAGCATAAAATGTGCTTGTAAGCTTAAATTGAATTAATAAAAATCAAGTATCAATACAAATACAAAATTAGATAAATTGGATAAAATTAGTCATTAGGTCACTTAATGCGTAGCATATAATAGCAGCATGTGGAGTTTTGGAATTTAGATTTATGAAATTCATTATATTTAACTTAACGTAGATGGTTCGGGGAACGATGATGTGCTCGATCTAGATCCCATGGTTTCATCATCCTGGGCTATAGAGATCCCTAGTCTACTTAGTCAGAGAAGGTAGTCAACCCAACCTGACCGAAGGATCCTTATCAGCAACATATGGGTTACATCATCCAAGAAATTTTTGTAGACCTGGGATGGTGTTTGTCTAAGAAGAAATGCTTAAGTCTACCTTAGCTAACAAAGGGTTTTTTCCCAATCAAGTACACCTTATGGTTCATAACTCAAAGGACAAAGCCATTAGAGAGTATACGATCTACAATCATGATCGTGATATAGTGGGGTCATTTAGCGATAACCACCCGATCAGAGGACTCTGGTCGAAACTGCATCATGTGGAGCCTACTGATCAAGCCACGTAGTCAAAGGACATAAGCCACGTCCTTGCTGGCATGAGATTATTTGAGAGTAAATATAATTACATACTTGATTTGACTTTAGCTCCTTTGTGAGCTAAAGTTTTCTTAATTTGTCACCTCCAACAAATAATTGCGGAAGGTGAATTTGATTTTTAGCTTTAAGCGTTAATATTGAATTTCACTTAGACATTTATAGCTCAATGATATTTTAAATTTTGCATTTAGATTGATATTTAATCTAAGATAATTTATCTTTAAATTCTAATTATATTTTGATTGAAGTATCCCCTCCGGGTAAAATTTTCATTTAATACAGCCATCATTGGGGTGATTTATTGTTTAGCTACTTCAGATCCTGTTGTCTCTATTAATTTAGTAATAGAATATCAGATTTGATGTCATATGATAGAATTAGCTTCTCAAATGTTATATTAGATTGAATATATTATAATAACATTATTTGATTTTTATGTTTTGTTAACCCGAACTCAGTCCTAAGACCCAACTAGGAAGCAACCCGTGCAGCATCCTCAGACACTTGAATTTAAGCATTCAGCATAGTGTCAGGGCCCATGCAGATGTATTTGATTCATCATTAATTCAAATTTAAGAAATGTGTATAATATTGCTTATTTTGACTTAATTCTATTGCAAGTATAAATTTTTTTGAAAAAAAATTTGATAATATTCCAGCAGCCTCCTGGCGTTGTCCCCACATAGGGGCTACAACGGGGTTGGGCCTGCCCACCATGCCAAAAAGGCATGTATGGGTTGTGTAAACACCATGCCTAAATGCATCATCCCACCATGTCAAGAAAGACATATATGGGTCTCTGATTTACCTGTATAAAGCAGGCATATTTTTCTGTCATGCCAAGAAAGGCATGTACAGGTGCTTATGTATTTGTAATGTCAAGTTAAAAAATTAATTTTAGCTTTATTATTATATTTTTATTAAGAAGTTTATGAATCATGTTAGTATAAAAATTTGGCAGTATTTCGATAGCATCCTGGCATCGTCCTCGTATAGGGGCTACTTTGGGTATGCTGGGCCTACCCACCATGCCAAGAAAGGTGTGTATGGGTGGTATAAACCACGGCCTAAATGCGCCTTCCCACCATGCCAACAAAGGCATGTATAGGGCTCTAAGGTACCTACTAAAATAGATTTCTCTGCCATGCTAAGAAAGACATGTACGGGTACTTATACATTTGCATGTTAGTTCAAATAATAATTTTATATCATAGCATAGTTTACTATCAAGCTATGCAAGTCCCCCTATCAATGTGAAGTTTCACAGCATTTCGGTAACATCCTGGCATCATCCCCGTATAGGGGTGCTACTTCGAGTATGCTAGGCCTGCCCACCATACCAAGAAAAGCGTGTATGGGTGTTATAAATCACGGCCTGAATATGCCTTCCCACCATGCCAAGAAAGGCATGTATGGGTCTCTAAGGTACCTGCTGAAGCAAATTTTTTCGCCACACCAAAAAAGGCGTGTACGAGTACTTATACACATGCAAGGAAGTACAAGTTTCCCCGCCATGCCAAGAAAGGTGTGTACGAGTACTTATGGTCAAAATAGGCTTGGACGACGGGTGTGCGGGTGCATCAGGCTCACAGTGCTCACGCAATGGAAGTCGGCCCGTGGCTCCATGCGCAGTGCACGCATGAGCATGAACTCGTGCCGGACTGCCGCTGGCACTCCCACTCTTGCGCTCATGTGGCGCGTCGCGCTCATGGGCTATCACCATGGGGTCGACATCAATAGTGCCACCCGTGAACAGTGATTCCTGACCATATAGTGCTTGCTACAGTGCTGGCGGGCTGTTTCATGAGGAATCCTTCACAGAGCACTATAGCACAACTACAGAAAACTCCGCTGGAAATGTAGCACAGTGAACAGGGGAGAGATAGAGAGAGAGAGAGAGAGAGAGAGAGAGAGAGAGAGGGATAGAGGGAGAGACCATGAGAGACTGTGAGAGGGGATCATGCAAGAGAGCTGTTGGTTGTGGAAGAGAAGGGAGAATAGAAAAAATTAAGGCTTAGGGTTTTAGGAGAGGTATTTATAGTATTTATTTTTTATTATTTTATTTGCCGCAATTTAGATTTTCATGCTGACATCAT
Organism: Cymbidium sinense; assembly: GCA_021442155.1. Classification (NCBI taxonomy): domain Eukaryota; kingdom Viridiplantae; phylum Streptophyta; class Magnoliopsida; order Asparagales; family Orchidaceae; genus Cymbidium; species Cymbidium sinense. Next base: position 174,506,160 of record CM038221.1, on the reverse strand, counting down.
CGCATAGATAATATATATGTCGACTGTAGATTACTCTGATGTTGGAAGCAATGGTGTAGTCTGTTTCACGATCGGAGATTGTTTGGTTCAAGTCGACCTCAAATTAGGGTCAATTTAAGTTCAAATTTATGTGTCATTGCTTCTGCTCGCTTGATATTCATGCATACTCATCTGAATTGAGCATGGACAATCTCATTTGATAGGTTTGAAATTTCAACACTAACGGAGCAATCAATTTCATGAACGAAGGTAATTTGGGCAATGTCGCGGCTTCCCGACCTCGACATGCGTGTCAGCACATCGGTGACCCTCCTTGATCGTCGGTGGTTGAATTATGCAAGATGGCTATTCTGATCAATTTTGACATTCTAAACGTGATGGCAGAGTCTGTTCATCAATCAGAGGTCATTTCAACTAATTTTTGGTGATGTCGATTATATTTTAGCTCTGATTTGCATGTTATTGTATCTGATTGCTCGATATTCAAGCATACTCATTCAAACTGAGCATGGACAGTCTCATTTGATAGGTTTTGATATTTTAATGCTAATAGAGTGATCAATTTCATGATCAGAGATTATTTGGGCAATGTCGTAACTTCCCGACCTCGATATGTATGTTAGCACATCAGTGACCCTCCTTCTTGATCGGTCAATCATCGAATTATGCAAGATGCATATTTTTATCAATTTTAACATTTTGAATATGATGGAGGAGTCTGTTCATCAGTCGAAGATCATTTTGACTGATTTTTGATGCTATCGAGTACATTTTAGCTCTGATTTACATGTTGAAGCTCATCAAATTCACCTTGTGAGCTCGACTTGACTTATGGCGCATGCATGGAGATTAACAAATGCCCCTCAACAAATATGATTCATGCATAGAGTGAGTCATATTTGTTGAAAGTTGTTTGACCCTTTGTGCTGGCCCTAGGTCTTTGATCACTTCAGCTTTCAACTTCCATGGGTTCACTGAAGAGCTTATTCCACCATTTACTCTCTGCTTCGATGGGTTTGTTGAAAGTCTCTCTCTTTTGTGTCTTCACAGAATTGGCTTTTCTTCAACTCTAGCTTCATGCTTGATCGAGTTGGATGGAGGAATCAATTTGTTTGATTTGATATTTGAAATTCCTTCTGTCCTAGCTTTAAGCATGACGGACTTGATAAAGGATTGACCAGATTTGTTCATATTGACTTGTCAGGAAGTATATGTATGCCCTAAGTCTTTTGTTTGCTACTTTAACAGACTCGTTGAAGGGTGCATACTGATTATTAACAACTCATATTAGGCCAATGTTATCGTTAGCAGTGTGCTTTAACAGACTCTTTAACTATGAAATTCCCTTAGTTCGGCCATTGCCTTTGTGTGAACTATGGAATCACTTCCTCAGTCCTATGCTTTCTGCTTTTACGAACTTGATGAGGGAATTGGCTTTGATCTGTGCTTTGTGCTTGATCAAATCATTTGAAAAGAGATTGTAATATCACCTTGTAGGCAATACATAAATTGATTTGAGATAGTTCTGAATTCAGAGTTTCCTCTGATTGTCTTGGTCCGTCAATTGAGTGGAAAGATCTATTGGATTTTGGTTGCTTGTAGTCACTAAGCTGGATCTGGTCTAAGATTGAAAAGCTATCATCATTGGACTGACGACCAGAGGCTCTTTCACTGCGGCCATTTCTTGTGGCTTATTGAGTGAGGAAAGCATCAGCAACTCGACCATTTGTGGGCTTGTTGAGTCCGACCTTTAGAACCTACACGAGTTTTTAACTTAAGCTGTGATGGCTTGGAAGTCTTGTCATTAGACTGACAAATGGGGGCTCTTTCACTGTGGCCTTTTCTTGCAGCTTGTTGAGTGAGGAGAGCATGAGCAACTCGACCACCTGTGGGCTTATTGAGTTCGACCTTTAAAACACATCCATGTCCTAGACTTGAAAATACAGAGAATGATGTTTTTCCAACTTAGTTGATTGAAGCTTCCAAAATTGGGAGTTCTTCTGACTTGATCTTCGACATTTGATGAATCTTAGAGGGAAACTTTTGGCATTTAGGATTATCTTTTTATGCATTAAAGCAGATTCTTTTTTTTCTTGTAAGACCTACAACTTTAACAATAATAGTTATAGATATATTCAGGGATCTCAGCATAAAGCTCGATGTCAACCAAAATGCATGTTCAAGAAGCTCTCATGTTTCACAGGGAACGATTGAACAACTTTGATTTATAAAAACTAAAAAAATGACCCCTGTCTAATAGGGGGATTGTAAACTAGTTAAGAAATGCATTATAGAGTTTGAACTTCTTTAATATTAATAAATGGAGCTCATTCTAATTATTATATATATGTATCTCAGGATTTCAACTTGAAGCAAGATGCCAACTTAGCTAAATAAATAAAAATGCCCCATGTCTAACAGGGGGAGGCTTTCACAGTAACTTGAAAATAGATTCTCATTTTATGAGAGAATCTTCAAGTGACATTCCATATGTATGTAGTTGAAAGTCTTACTAGTGCAAGGTTCATTTAAGTATTTATATACTTATCCATAGTCAGTTGTGATATTTTTTGAGATATCGGCCATTAATTGGTGGCATCAGTTGTTGACCATTCTTGTCAATAAACCGGTAGGCTCCTCTTTCATACACCTTCTCTATGATGTAAGGACCTTCCCAGTTAGCTTCAAATTTACCATCGATCTTGCGATGAGCGATGATCGGCCTTCTCAGCACCAAAACCAATTCACCTTTCTAGAATGTCCGAGAACTATTGAATGCTTTGGACATCCTCACTCGGTAGATTTCTAAACTTTATTGAGGTTGGAGTCTAACTCCATCAAGCGCATCCAACTCTTCCATTCACAGGTGAGCATTCTCATCTTGAGTAAGATTGAATTAGATAGCTACTCGAAGTGCTGGCAGCTCAACTTCTAGTGGCAGAACATCTTCAACTTCAAATCTTAGAGCATAAGAAGTGGCCTTAGTTGGTGTTTTGTAAGTTTTTCTATGTGCCCAGAGTTCTTCCAACATTTTAGTGTGTCACTCTCTTTTATTCTTCATGAGAATCATTTTAAGCAACCTTACCAATGTCTTATTGAAAGCCTCTGCTAAACCATTGGCCTTCTAGATTACAGATTGATGAATACTGCTAATCGATTTTGTGCAAATCAGTGAATCTGTATATCTTCGCACTCTTGAAAGCTAGACCGTTGTCTGAAATAATTCATCATGGCACCCTGAATCTATAGACAACATTATTGGTAAAGAAGTCAACGACTCGATCAACAGTGACTTTCTTAAATGGAACGACCTCGGCCCACTTAGAGAAGTAGTCAGTAGCTGCTAGAATAAATTGAAGTCCCACTAATGATGGAGGATCAATCAATCCAATTATATCTGTGCCCCAACTTTTGAACGGTCGGGACGCTATTATTGGGTGTAGAGGATTCGAAGGTTGATGAATGAGATCCCCGTAGGCTTGGCATTTGTGACATTTTCTGACATGATTTATGCAGCCTTTCACCATTGAAGGCTATAGTATCACATCCTCTTAATTTTTATTGCAATTTTAGGACCCGACTGGTGCACACCATAGAGTCCTTCATGAATTTCAAACATTACTCTGTTGGCTTCATCCATCCCTAAACATCGCAGCCACATTTGCTCAAAGGATCTATGGTACAATGTGTCATTAACATAAGCATAGGATTCTTTTTGTAATTTGCATGGCTAGGGATTTATTGCTCGGAAATTTTCTTTCCTTGAAATAATTGATGAAGGGTTGTCTCCAATCATCTGGCTCTTCCACTATGAAAGCTTCACATGATTTGTTTGTAGTACTTTTGGGCTTTTTTGTCTCTTATACTTTTCATTCTTTAGGAGAGTGAGGAGCAAATTGAATTTCTTCCTGCTGGCTTGAGCTTGATGTCCCCTCTACCTACGAGGAATATGGATTTACTAGTTATAGAACTCGATGAGTGGACACTTCAATCAACACATCATCATCATCCGTGTTCACCATCTCTTTTGCCAGCTTGTCCAGGAAATCTACTTTACTATTCTTCGATCAAGAAACTCAAGCTAGTTTAATGTTTGGAATTTGCTTCATAAGCTCAAGCACTCGCTTATGATAGTATGCCAATTTGAGCTTATTAATCTTATAAAGACCCAACACATGGTTGATTACCAATTGAGAGTCTCCAAAGATTCTTAAATTTTGAATGCCAATAACAACAGCTTCTTCGAGACTACCACCAATGCCTCGTATTCAACTTCATTGTTGGTTCTTGGCTTAGTCAGTATGTATGAACATCTCATTATCCACCTTCTAGTGTTATGAAGATGAGACCAATACCAGCTCTTGCTTTTGGTATATTTGGAGGTTGAGCATACTTAATAGATGATGCACCATCAAAATACATTTTTTAGATCTACAGTCTTTCTATTTCATGAATAAGCAGAATCTATTCATCAGGTAAATCATCATTGATTGTTGAATCTATTGGGAAAGGATGCATAGCAAGAAAATCTGCTAATATTTGCCCCTTAATAGATTTTTAAGATACATATGTGATATCAAACTATAACAGGAGTACTGCCCATCGTGCCAAACAACCTGTCTATGTTGATCTTATCATCAAAAAATTTAGCGAATCAATCTTTGAGATGAGTGTTATCTTATGTGACAACATGTAATGTCGAAGCTTTTGGGCGGCGAAGATCAGTGCAAGACAGTGCTTATCGATCGGAGAGTAGTTTTCCTCAACTCCTATCAATCTTTGACTGATATAGTAAAGTGCATTTTCCTTACCCTCTTCATTGTGCTGTGCAACAAATGCTCTGAGGGATTCTTCTAATGCAGCTGTATAAAAAATGAGAGGCTTTCCTAGGATTGGCGCTGCCAGGATTGGTAGATTTAACATGTATCTTTTGATGCTATCGATCGCTTCTTGACACTCATCGTCTCACTTAAATGGTGCATTCTTCTTCATCAGTTAAGCAAATGGTTGACACTTGCCTGATAGATTAGATATGAAGCATTGGATGAACGCCAAATTTCCCTGTACAGAATGAAGCTGATGAAGATTCTTCGGCAGTGGCATATTCACTATCACTTCAATTTTATTATGGTCAATCTCAATTCCTCTATGCCATACCACATATCCAAGGAACTTTTCAAACAAAATCCCAAATGCATATTTGAGAGGGTTCATCTTGAGATCGTACTGCTTAATTCTTTCGAAGACCATCCTCAGGTCACCAAAATGATCTCTTCGATTTATGCTCTTGACGACGAGGTCATCCACATAGCATTTTACTTTCTAATGAATCAACTCATTGAAGATGCGTGTCATGGCCCTCTGATATGTAGCTCCAGCATTCTTCAATCCAAAGGGCATGACTGTGTAGCAGTATATACTAATTAGCATCCTAAATGATGTGTGCTTCTCGTCTTCAGGATCCATCTTGATTTGATTGTATCTTGATGATCCATCCATGAATGAGAACATGTTGTAGTTAGAAGTACTGTCTACCAGTAATTCTAATATTGGAAGCAAAAAATCATCTTTTGGGCATGCTTTGTTCAGATCTTGAAAATCAATGCAGATACGGATTTGACCATTCATCTTTCTCACTGGAACAACGTTGGCTATCCAATCTGTATACTTTTCTTCTTGGATAAAGCATGCTTTGATCATCTTCTTAGTTTCTGTAATTACTTGTTCTTCAATCTCCAATCTTATTCACCTAGGAGCTTGTTTAACAGGCATTGCATCTGATTTAATGGCAAGTTTATGAACTGCCTCCTCAGGGGATAAGCCTGGCATTTCAGAGTATACCCAAGCAAAGCAGTCCCTAAATTTACATAGCAGAGCTTTTATTTCTTCAACATTTTCATCAGGCAGAAGAGCATTGACGAAAGTTGGGCGAGGATCATCTTATGTTCCCAAGTTGATTTCCTTCAACTCATCCATGGTAGCTACCTGTTCACCATTCTCAAGCTCTTCAGGTGCTGGCTTGGCTTCTACTTCCTCATCGTTGGTCAATAAACCTCATAAAGATTATCTTCATTTTCAATTTCAGTGTCAATCTCTTCTTCTATTATCGCATAACAAGTTTTTCTTTGATAGTATTTGCGTCGGATGTATCCAAGACCTTTAGATGTATGATTATCATACTTTTGTGAGGTTTGTGGACTTTTTAGATCCCATAGGGTATTAAAGAAGTGGGCTTTCCATTTTTCTATTCCAATATCAACTCCCAATTTGTGCATCATCTTGCGAATCCTTGGAGGATAATATTTTGGCATTCTTGTGAGAACCATATCATCAGATTCATCAAATTGCATGAGCCAATCAATATCCTGGTGATAACACTCCTCAAACTTGTAAAATGAAATTTCATGTTCATTACTTCCAGGAAAAGGAGGCACATAGAAAGTCTTTAGCTCTTCAACAATGTGGACTTCACATGGAGTGATTTCTTTGAAGTGTTGAAAAGGAACCGGCACGATTACTAATGATTCTTCTAATATCAATAGGCCTACCATCCTTCCTGAAGAGATACTAAACTTCACTTTCATAGGTAGGTGGTTGACCTCCATATATGTGCCATAAGTTGAGTCAAGCTCACAAGTCGAATTCGAAGGACTTCGAAAGTGACAGTGCACAAATCAGAGCTCAAAATGAACTGGACGTCACCGAAAATGATCAAAATGACCTTCGATCGATGAACGGAGTTCGCCGTCATGTTTAGAACATCAAAATTGATCAGAATATAAATAATGTAAAATCTAAAGAGAAATTGATTAAGCATTTGAGCTATTAATGTGTTGACATGCATATCAGAATTGGGAAGATACAATGATGTTCGAACGACCTCAGTTCATGAAATTGATTGCATCGTTAGCTTCAAAACATCAAAAACTACTAAATGAGAATGTCCATGCTTAATTTGGATGAGTCTATGCAAATGTTGAATTATAGGAAGTGAAAGCGCATAAATCGAGGTTGAAATACACTGAATGTCACCAACATTAGGTGAAATGATCTCCGATCTACAAATGGACTGTGTTGTTGCATCCGAAATGTCGAAGTAACCTAAAATTGATATCCAATTTGCCTTGTGCGAATACAATTATGAAAACTCAAAATTGGGTTTATTTTATCTCAAATAAAAAAAAGAGGAAGCCTACCTATATATACCTACTTATACCTAACCCTAGGGAGGGGATATACACATAACCCTCATTTGACAGCCACCACTCTCTCTCTCACTTCTAGGATACGAGCTGCGAGCAAGCTCGATCATCGGTTCCTTTTGGACAAACCAAATGAACGTGTACAACTCACCTCTCTTCCTTCCTCTTTCTCTCGTAGCCGTGGCACTCTCTCCAATTGAGCAATAGCCACCCTCACCACTTCGCATTCTACGATGTTGGCGAAGGATGCCTTCATCTTAGGGAGGTTGACCTTCTCGATGCTACTGCCATAGCTTACATAGTGGAAGGCTGTCTTGAGGGATTTTTCCGTGTGATGTCGCCTTGCATGTTGGAGGACTCGCAGGACTCAGAACAGGAGCTGCTAATGTCGACGCTGATTGAGATGCTTAACGTGCCGGAGACGGCGGTAGGAGATAGAGTGGACGGGGAGGAAATAATGAAGCTGAAGTTTCTCCCTTAAGTTATCAAAAACAAGGTGAAGCATAGTAAATTGTACGCTAACCTTAAAGAAGATAAAAGGTCTGAGAAGCAGAAACAAGCCGAGGCCCGTGAAGCCACCTCCCAACATACATAAGATAGTCCTTGCAACAAACATGGTTGAAGCAAGTATTACAATTAATGATATTGTTTATGTTGTTGACTATGGTAAAGCAAAGGAGACTACATACGATGCCTTAAACAACACACCTTGCTTACTGCCTTCCTGGATTTCTAAAGCTTCAGCACAGTAAAGAAGAGATTACCAGCTTCCTGAACTTCTGAGAACTACTCTAAACTCCTACAAAATGATGTCTTATCAAACTGGATTGAAGGTTCCATGATGGATACTCTTGTGCAATCATATTCTTCACGTGGATATGACACACAAATCCTTTGTCATGCTAAGATGGATGGTTGTGTGTTGATTGTGCTTGTGATGCTTGCACTGTCAGATGGTGGTGCAGAATGCTTATCCATGCCACTGATTGGGAGGATTCACATGATTCATGATAAGTTGAAGTAAAATCCATCCTTTCCTGTCCTTCTTGAGCAATACTCATTCCAAGGCTATAGTGATGGAAAGAAAGTGAGTTGTCTTATGCTCCAAGATCTTTATTACCATCTATTGGGAGAATTAGAGGGTCAATTGATTGATTCAGGTCATTTTCAAGAGCTTTCATGCGTCCTACTTAATTTTGAAAACTTCTAGTGTAAGGAAATCACGAATGTAAAGAATACATGGAGCACTGATGTTATGATGTATGACATCTCAAACATAAGGGTGAACTAGGAATGGATCTATGGGATAAATCAGAATGGGAAGACAATATTGTATGTTGCCTCTCAAAAGGCATGTTGATGTGGTGTATGAAATTATCAAGATGTATGATGTTCAATTAGTTGTCATCGAAGACATCAATAGCTTCAATGCCTTCCATATTGCTGTTAGATAAGGCCATTATGAAGTGTTGATAAGGCTCTTTCATTTCTTCCCTTCATTAGCTATGGTAACCAGCTCATCAATTATCATTACTCTATATACTATTGTAACACAAGCAGCCAGGATGGATCATCTTGAAATGGTGTAGTCTCTTTTAAATAATAAAGGCAATAGTCCACCACATATTGCAACAAAGAAAGGTCATCGTTGATTACCTTGTGAAGGTGTTTGAAGATCTCATTATGCTCAGTAGAGCTGATGAGATTGAAGACCCCTCTGCGCTCAAGAGAGTATGGCGGGATTGAAGACTACAACCGTAGTTTCGCAAGACACCGGCCACTGCGCTTAGAAGAGCATGGTGAGTAGGTCAAACTAGTCCCCGATGCAGCCCCCTATGTGGGGATGACGCCGGGAGGCTGTAGAAATTTGGATTGACACAAAGCTCAAATATGATTAAATAAGAGTATTAATAAGCTTAAATTAAACTTATTTTAAAATGATAAATTAAAGAATAAACCAACATATATGCTCTTTTTATGCAGGTGTTTGAAGACCCTGTTATGCTCAGTAGAGCTAACGGGTAGAAGACCACAGCTGTAGTGTCGCAAGACATTGACTGTTATGCTCAGTAGAGCTGACGGGAAGACAAATAGACTCCCGATGCAGCCCCCTATGTGGGGATGATGTCAGGAGGCTGTCAAATTTTGGACTGATAGGAGAAATAAATAAGAACAAATAAAAGTATTGATGAGCTTAAATTTAGCTTGTTTGATAATGATAAATTAAAGAATAAATCTACATATGCAAAAAATTCTATAAGTCTTTTAATAAGAATGAGCTTTCAGGGGACTTGACGGATTGCCTATGAGGAAGAATAAACATTGAACATATTGAATTAATAAGGCTTGAAAGCTCATCAATGAGCATAAAACATATTTTTTATTGAACATTCAAGTTATGTTATGATTCATACTAAACAATGGAGTTGAGCTTTATACCACATTAAAATTGTTCAAAGCAAAAATAATTTGAATGAGACTTATGATGAGCCTACGAGCTTCTCAACGATCATGAGCTAAGTTTCATTGAAACTTAAAGAACTCGATCAGCTATGAACTAAATGCAAACAAATGAATATTAATCTAAATAGTTGAACAAGAGTTGAAATACCTTACGCCACTGGATTTGTAACACTTTGTACAAACAAATAGAAGGCGTTAATTAATGCATTCTTAAATACACCTGCATGTGCTCAGACATAAAGATTTAAAGTACAAATTTTAATGTCTGAAAAGACTACGCGGGCTAAATCAAGATTAAATAAACATGAAATTAATCTCATAATCTAGAAATAAAATTACCTAAATTACTAAACACCCACATGAGCCCCGATACTATGCTGAATGCTTAAACTTAGTGTCTGAGGATGTTGTGCGAGTTGATTCCCAGTTGGGTCTACAGACTGGGTCTGGGTTAACAAAACCTAATGATGATGTTATAGCTTTCTCTGCTTGAGAAAATCTTTGAGAAGCTAATTCTATCATTTGGCAATATAACGACTATCTCCTAACTCTCCAATGATAGCTGAGTTGATTGAAGATATCAAGTAGAGGGGTAAATATTATCAAAATATTTAAGATATTATATTCAATATTCTCAAATTCAAAACCCTCAAAATATAAATCTAGATATAATCCTCTATTATTAAATTAATAGAGTCTATAAGATCTGAAATAATAAATTAAATGATTCAAACACCTGCATGGGCCCCGACACTATGTTGAATGCTTAATTTTAGTGTATATGGATGCTGCATGGGTTAATTCCTGATTGGGTCTTAGGACTGGGTCCGGGTTAATAAAACCTACAAATCAAATGATGTTATTATAATATCTACAATCTAATAAAACATCTGAGAAGCTAATTATGTCATATGACAGCAGATCTGATCCTCTATTATTAAATTAATAGAGTAGACAAGATATGAAATAGCAAAATAATAAACCACCCGATGATGGCCGTGTTGACTGAATATTTCAACCAGAGGGGTTTTCATAATAATAATAATAATAATTTATTCAAATTCAAATGTTTAATCATTATTAAATGATCAAATATTCAAACAAAAAATATATAAATTAAATGAAATTAATTATTTTAATTTAAAGTAAAATCCATCCACCCATCCGCAACTGTTTATCGATGATGACAAATTAAGAAAACTTTTGCTCATAAAGAGCCAATGTCAAATCAAATACATAACATTTTCACACTCAAATAATCTTAAGCCCATAAGGATGTGGCCCGTGTCCTCTGTCCGTATAGTTTTGTTGCAAAATGGCACCACATAAATGGTGGTTACAACTAGAGCCCTCTGACCGGGTGATTCACCGCAATATGGCACCACTAAATTACGGTCACGGCCGTAGCCTGTATGTTCCCCAACGGCTTTGCTCTTTGAGCTATGAATTATAGAATGTGTTTGATTGGGCAAAAAGCCCTCTCTTAGCTAAGGTAGACTTAAGCTTGTCTCTTTAGACAAACTCCACCTCAGATCTACAAGGACACCTTGGATGACGTAACCCATGTGTTGCTGATAAGGATCCTTCGATCAGGTTGGGTTGACTACTTCCTCTAACTAAGCATACTAGGGATCGGGATAGCCCGGGATGACGGAACCATGGGATCTAGATCGAGCACATCATCGTTCCCCCAACAAAAAGTTTTGAATTAAAATAATAAATTTCATAAATTCTAAACTCCACTCATTGCTATTATATACTCATTATTTAACAACTCAACGACTAGCCTTAATCGAAAGTGCTCTCTTAATATTGGGAGGGGTAATTAATTATAGGGGCTTGTGCCTATAAGAAACCTGGAACTAGATCTAAAGTCCTCACAAAATGAGGGTGAATTCTCTAGGTAGTGTCTTATCTACTATTCCATCTACCTTCTAAAAATTTCACTGACACTTTAAACTATTCTCTTCATCAAGAGGTCGGTGGTGAATTTTTGGAGCCCACAGATTTTTGGTGACTCTGTTGAGGACAGGTTTCTCTTTCCATCTTTGGCTAGTCGAATCTAAGTTATAGTAATAGTGGAGTATATATAAAAAAAGAATTATAAATGGAAATATAAATAGAAATAAAATGGAAATGAAAAGTTTAAATGAATCTTAAAATTAAATTACTTTTTAAATGAGGTCTTAAACATCTAAGATTTCATTTAGAGTCAATTTTTATGTTGTTCGTTATGTTGCATCTCTGCATTATGGAAGTGCGGGATGATACATTAATTACTTATTACTAATCCTCATCTTTTATTTATGTCGATGGATCTTCAAAATATACCGTTCATCATGTAGCTAGGTCATGAAGCTAACATCTATCTAGCTAATCTTATAATCAACACCGGAGATGTTGGAGCTACTATACAATTTGGTGGCATAGATTTCTCAGTGATCGTTGCTCAAACTACTACTAGGCTTGCACAAGGCAGCCATGATCAACTTGCACATCAACTTATGCAGCAGGCTAAATCCACTAAAGCTCTTGTAGCTAATGCTATGGAGGTTCCTCAGAAGAGAGCCTCTATATTTGAAAGGCTGAAACATATTGAACTCCAACCATGAAGAGAATTATCACTAGACAGAAAGTTTCAGTCGTATCTATGAACGCGGCCACTTTGCTGACCTTGCCTTTTATGCAAGGTTGACATGATGCTGAAGCTTCCTCATCTAGAGGAGAGCTAACTAGAAGGCGGAGAAGAAGAAGGAATGTTGAGCTGCGAGCCCATCAGATATCACCTGGCCCCTCTTTTACACAGCTAACCTTACAACCATAAGTGAGTATTCTCACCCATAATAAGTTTAAAAATCTCGAGTGGGTGAAGAAGAACAACTCTACTGGTGATATTAAATAATCATTCTGGGAGCAACGGTACCAAGCTCCAATCCCACAAAGGAGGCATCTTGAGACTCTATCCTCTATAGTGCACAGAGTACTAAAAGTTGTCAAAGAAAAAGGTCTTATGAAAAAGAGTTATCAGAGGCCAATTATCAAAGAAACCAATAATGCTCTATTGTAGAGACTACCATCAGTGGTAGTAAAAACTCAAGAGCATTATAAACAAGCCCTGCATGGTGAGCATCGGGGCGTGACACTTGGATCACATGTCCAATTATCCTCTGCCGAAAGGTCCCAACAGAAAGGGAAACAAATCTGGAGTCCAAAGCCTCGAGAAGAAATCATTATGGAAAAGAACAAAGGCGTGACATCCGACTTATATTTTTAGAGATCTGCCAGTGATAGTGCCTGACAGGAATGGGTCCCAAAAAATAAGATTACCATTAATGAGTCAATGGATGGTCGACACCCTAGAGAATCCTCTAGGGAATCCCATCACCAAATAGCTCGATCTCCTCATGAGGTAGTTGACTTCGATCGAAGCCATCCAATTGAAGAAATGTTCATGCCATAGCCTGAGCCTGAGATTCATTGGAAATAATGCTTAGAAGTAGGCTAGAAGAAGATGATGATGATGATGGTGATGATGAGACCATGAGAATAGAAGTGGTCTATATGATAGGTCAAGGTGATGATCAGCCTGATACTCGGTTCTATAATCAATGTCGATGTACCATCCTACCCACTTCTCCTCCTGAAAGACAAGAAGAAGAAGAGCATTTAGGTTCTTCCTCAGATAATGAGCGAAGATAAGAGTCAGAAAGGGAGGAGAATCCCGTGTTCATTGACACTGCCACACTAGCCCAAGTGCAAAGGCACATACAGCACCAGATGAGGACAAGAGATAAAGAAATTGAGCAACTTAACACTAAAATGAATGATATGATGGCTCAAATGAATCTTATGATGCAAAAAATATAGAGGAATGTAGTGACAATGCTACTATCTATTCCATCCGCTAATCCTCAAGCAGCTAATATCATCCCTACCAATACACCAATAGAGCCAACACCTCAAATCTCTGGAGCTCATAGTGCTCATGAGGGGAGAAATGAAATTAATCAGTTGGCTTCCCAGCCAACTCCTCAAAACTTGCCTAGCACTTCAAAGCACTTGACAACTGCTCAATTGGAGGTTATTTTAAATTAGAATATAAAGTTGTTATTACCGGAGGTAGAGAAGTTAGTAAATAAAGGCTGCCCATTCCTAGTCGAGTACAACTGGGTGCCATACCCCTAAAGGCTATTCAATGCCAAAGTTCAACACCTTTGATGGTAATCCTAAGCAGCACTTGGTGCAATTTAAAGTGACTTGTGGCAATATTAGGGGTAATGATGCGCTTTTATTTTGCCAATTCATCAGCAGCCTGACTTCGACCTCTTTTGAGTGGTATGCTAAACTACCAAATGATTTGTCAAAACTTTCATGGAACTCGAAGCTATGTTTATCAAGTGGTTTGCCAGTGTGGTTAAAAGATAACCATTACTGACCTAGCTCTTGAGAAGAGAAAGAAAGATGAGTTGGTGACTCAATATATCACACGTTGGCAAAATATGAGTATGAAATGTGAGCAGTAATTTAAAGAAGAACATGTGATTCAATTATTAATGGGAAACATTGATGATAATATGGTGCCTTATCTTTGCATGACTTCAGTCGCCACATTTCAAGAGCTACTTGACAGGGTGGCTAAATTCGAGAAATTAAAAATATCAAGCTCTAATAGTCACTTAGACAAAACAAAAGAAATAAAGCTCTAGATTCAAAGAAAGGGGAGACACACTTTGTTTCTTTCAATAGTGATAAAGGAAAGTGGGTAGTTTATAATGTTGATACCCAGACAAATTAAAACAACCATATAATCTCACTCCACAGTCAAAGCTCGTACTTGGAGGTAATGATCTTCTATGAGGTCGCTTCAATGAAAGTGAGTGGTTGAGATAAATGAAAGGAACAAATGATTCAATAATTCCAACCCTCAAGAAAAGGTTGAATAAAGAATATTCTTTCAAAAAAGAGAGTGTTGCTAAGCTCTTCAAGACGCACTCAGAGCGGGTCTCTAGCTACCAGCGTGTAAAAGGCCTAAGGAAGCTGGGCAGATTGATAATCCTAATTATTTTTCTTATCATCAGGTGCTCAGCCATCCTATTGAGAATTGTTATATATTCAAGGATTGGCTAGAAAAAAATATAGAAATGGAGAATTTACATTATCAGACAGTGTGTTAGTGTATCCAAAGAAGGAATATGCCAAGGTAATCACTTCCTATCGAATGTCATCAAGTAAAGATAAAAGTAAGGAGAAATTAACCTGTGATGAAGAGTGGGAAGTTGTAGTTTCAAAAATAACTACAAAGATGCTAAAATAATTGGAAGGTGTCCCAGGCATTAAGTGAAAGTCATCACTTGAGCCAGTGCTTGACTTGAAAGAAAATTAGAGGTCGGATGTGTTTACCTCAATATCATCCACCCAAAAATATCGTGGAAAGGCCGGTTCATCTTAACATGAGAGACAACCTAGCCAAATCCCACAAGGAAAAATAAGAAGGTCTGTCAAACCAAGGAATAAATCTAAGAAAAAGAAAAATACTATAACATAGAAGATCATAAATAATATGGATGATTACCAATAGCCAGCAAGACGACCTATTAGACTTGTTGATTTCATTACCAAGCTTTAAATTAATGAGGAAGTAGGGAAAGAAGATGAAGAACTTTCCATTAAATCCTGCTTAATGGTACATCAAGGTGGTGGCAGGTCAGGGGAACTCTATCTCTCAAATGAAGGTAAAGCAGAGCCCGTCATGATGAGAAACATAAAAATGTGAAATTAGGCATTAATTCTGAATCTTCCAATCCATCATTGAATGGGGCGGAAGCTGATGCTGAAACGATTGACTCATCCGAAGACTCAGGATCAAATGAAGTAGCTCAAATATAGTTGAGGAGTGGTTGAGTGCTACCACCTCAACAAAAAAAGGGCCAATGAATAAAGATAAGAAAAAAGAAATTAAAATTAATGAGAAGGTCATCTCTAAATATGTCAACAAGAAGCCTTCTCCAAATAAGGGAATTGATTATAACATTCTATCCCACTTAAAGAAAATTCCTGTGCAGCTCAGTGTATATGAAGCACTTCTAATGTCAGAAGATCTTTGTAATACTTTAATTGAAGCTCTTAAAGAGCCGGAGAAGTTTGAAGCATATTTCACTGAATGTTGTCTAACGGAGGTTTTGCATGCTCAAGACCCTCCAACCATCACATTTTCTGAAGAAGATATCATGCTTGGAACTACATAACACAATCGCCCTCTATATGTTACAGCTGAAAGTGATGGAGTTATGATACCTCAAATCTTGATCGATCCTGGTTTCTCCGTGAATCTTATGAATTTAAGAACCCTTAGGTGGCTATCTCTAGATATACAACATCTAGGATGACATAAAATTCTCGCCCAAGGTTTCAATGAAAAGGGAAAGAAAACTATTGGGTCATTTGTCCTTCCTCTCAGATTCAAAAGTCTCTACACAGAAGCCAAATTTCTTATGATCGATGCAGACACTTCATTTAGAGCTCTTTTA
The DNA here is from genome assembly GCA_021442155.1 of Cymbidium sinense. Lineage (NCBI taxonomy): Eukaryota > Viridiplantae > Streptophyta > Magnoliopsida > Asparagales > Orchidaceae > Cymbidium > Cymbidium sinense. Next base: position 174,489,968 of record CM038221.1, on the reverse strand, counting down.
GGTCGACCATGGATTCATGAATATGGCATTGTCCCATCTACACTACATCAGTGTATGAAATATAAAAAAGATGGAGAAGAATGCAAGATTGTGGGTGATATGCAACCCTTTGCGGTGCATGAAATGAAGATATACCAAGATGCTAACTACTTTCTTCCGAAGGAGTCAAAGCTAGTAGAGCAGCTAAAAATATTGCATCTACTTCAAAATCCACAAAAGAACAAGTTAAAGAGAATGGTTAAAAGAAACTAAATAAAAGAAAGGTGATCACTCCAAATATCTCTAAGGATATAAAGAGAAAGTCCAAAATAAGTAAGATTGTCCCTCATTTAGGCAGTGATATTGAAGATGAAGAGGAATGTGCTCCTGCCAAATACAGAAGCCCATGTAAATCTTCAAGAGAAGTGTCAAATGAGGAGAATCATTTTGACTCTTATTATGAGTTTAAATCTTCTTATGAAGGCAAAGTACAATGCACATACTTGAAAATAATCATTGATCCAGTGGTAGTGGAGACTATGCTCATAGTCACTCCTGTTCCTCCACAACATTTCAAGGAAGTCACTCCTCAAAAAATTCATAATGTTGAAGAATTGGTGACCTTCTATGTGCCTCCCCTCCCTAGAAAGCATGGGCCACGAAGCCTATTTTATAAATTTAAGGGATGTCAAGGGAAAGATCTAGATTGGGTAATGCAATTCTCTAAAGAGGAAGAAGTTGCGCCCACAAAGATGCCAAAATATTATCCTCCGAAAATGCAGAACTTAATGCGCAAGCATGGGATCCCTGCTGAAGAAAATAAATAAAGGACTAGATTCTTTGAAATGATGTGGTACCCAAAGGGTTCTCAAACCATTGGTAGAAGAAACAAGCACACTACTAGAGGCCTTGGGTTCATCCAATACAATTGTCCACAAGAAGATGCCTGTTATGTTGTAACAGGAGTGAAAATTAAAAATGATAATGAAAATGAAGGTAAATTCTTTGAGATTAATCTTGCAAATGATGAAGAAGTAGGAGCTAAGCCGACACCTGAGGAGCTTGAGGATGGCAGGTAGGCAGCTACTATGGATGAACTTAAAGAAATTAATCTAGGAACTAATAAAGATCCTTGCCCAACGTTCATCAGTGCTCTACTTTCTAAAGACAAAGTGGAAGAAATGAAAATACTGCTCTATGAATTCAGGGACTGCTTTGCTCAGACATATGCAGAGATGTCAGGCTTATCCCCTGATGTGGTGGTTCATAGATTAGCAATCAAACCAAATGCAACACCAGTCAAGCAAGCATCTATGCGAATGAGACTAGAAATTGAAGAACAAGTGATTGCATAAACCAAGAAACTCATTGAAGCTGGTTTCATTCGAGAAGAGAAATATGCTGACTGGATAGCTAATATTGTCCCAGTAAAGAAGAAGAATGGTCAAATTTGTATCTGCATTGACTTTAGGGATTTAAATAAAGCATGTCCAAAGGATGACTTTCTGCTCCTTGTATTAGAACTATTGGTGGACAACACTTCAAATCATGGCATGTTCTCATTTATGGACGGATCATCAGAATACAATCAAATCAAAATGGTTCCTAAAGATAAAAAACATACCTCATTCAGGACGCCAAGCGGCATATACTGCTACATAGTCATGCACTTCGGCTTGAAGAATGTTGGGGCTACATACCAAAGGGCTATGACACGCATATTTGATGAGTTGATTCATCAAAAAGTAGAATGCTACGTTGATGACCTCATTGGAGTGATTCCTTTAAAGTGTTGAAAAGGAATCAGTGTGTATTCTTCTGATATCAATAGGTCTATCATCCTTCTTGAAGAGATACACTGAACTTCACTTTCATATGTAGGTTCAGAATCATACTCAAAATCTGAATATTCCATAATTTTCTTTCCTTTCACCAAAGACTTGTTTACTCCCTTGGGTCCAATAGAAGGATCATCATCTTCTTTTGTGTCACTACCCAGATGAGGGTCTAACCTTTTCAACTTATGTATTCACTAGCTACTTTAGGAAGAGTCGGTGTTGCCTTCTTTCTTCCTTTTTCCCTCTTCACTTCTTTCTGTTATTTTGTAGCCTTTGAGGTAGAAGCTTTGGATTGTTGAGGCTTGGGCTCCTTCAACAGATAGTATTTTGCATCTTCATAGATTTTAGCTTCATGGACTCCAAATGGTTGAAGGTTGCCAAAAATTCTATGTTCTTCCTCACCTCTTATGTATTTTATGCATTGGTGCAAAGTATACGAGACCATTCCATACTCATGTAGCCAGGGGTACCCCAACAAGCCCCTGAACAAGGTGTCGGCATCAATGACATGGAATTTGGCATCTGTGTGAAGTTCTATGAATCTTAGCGGCAAGGTAAAAGATTCGAGCCTCTTTTGCCCTTTTTTATTGAAGCCATGGATCATCAATTTGTCGTCTTAGATGCTGAACATCAAGGGACAATCCTCTCAATGTTTTCAGACTCATGAAATTAATGGATGAACCTAGGTCAATTAAAATTCGATTGATTATGACACCATCGCTCTCCACAGAGACATATAGCGAGCAATTATATTCGAATGTCTCGAGCATAAGATCTTCCTCAAAGAAGGTGATCGTCGGAAGGTCTTGAGATTGTAATACTTCAATCATGCATCGCTCGGTGAAGTACACTTCATATTTCTCTGGATTCTTAAGAGCCTAAATTAAGCTTTCACAGACATCCTGCGACATCAGGAAAGCCTCATACACACTCAATTATGCAGGGATCTTCCTCAAGTGTGACAAAATATTGTAATCGATTTCTTTATCCATGTTAGACTTCTTCTTTGGATCTTTTGGAATGATATTTTCATTAACTTCTATGTTCTTGTCATTGCCTTTATTTGGCGTTCCTTTCTTCAATGATGATGGCAACACCTTGTCACTTCTTAGCTATACTGGGGTTGCTCTATCTAGCTCAGATTCTTCTAAAGAAGTCTCCTCTTCATAACCACTGTTTATGCCTGAGGATCAAATGGAGCCTTCATAATTACTTCCAAGTTTTATGCCCCTCATTAATGGTGATATTGAAGACTCTGACTCATCGTCCTCCGGAAAGCATAAGTTTTCTTCTGAGATATCTTCTATTTGCTTCACCATCAGGAAAGGCTTGAATGCCACATCATTGGTGGTTCTTCTTCTTGGATTATCTCGAAGAAGTAGATTTTATCGGGGAGTATCCAAGGACATTGAGATAACCAGACAGAATTCTCCAGAAAGAGATTCTTCATCATCATCTCCTTGATCATTTGTTTCAATGATTTGGAGTCCTGACATGAAATCAGCAAGCTTAATTGATTATCTTGCTGGTCATTGGTATTATTCAAGATTATTAATATTCTTTTGGATAGTAGATTTCTTCTTTATCTTCTTTTGTTTGGTTGGCCTTTTGGGAGTTTTTGGCAAACTCTAAATAGATTGTTTCTCAGGGAGAGGAACACCAAACACCCTGAACTTTTTTTGAAGAGCAGAACCTTTTGATGTAGATTCTACCTTCAGTTCTAGCACCGATTCAACTAGAGATTTCCATATGACACCCGGAATGCCTTCTAATTGTTTCAGCATCTTCATAGTATTATTTGAGACCGCGGTCTCCCATTTGTCATCCTCAACTTTCTTTTCTTTTGCTTTATCTTTCTGCGGGGGCATGGAAGAGGACGTAACCACTCTTGCAGATTCTTTCTTTGGGTGAATAAGAACACTATTGGATAGCATGAATTCACCTCTCCTGTATTTTCTTTCTAGTCAGTCCTTGAATACATAGCAATCTTCTATAGGGTGGCTAACTACGCGATAATATGGACAATAATTTTGGTTGTCAGTTCATCCTGACTCTTCAAGTCTTTTATATTCTGGCAACTCCAACCCTTCCTTGAGTGCTTGCCAAAATAGTTTAGCCATGCTTTCCCTTTTGAATGAATTTGCCTTGTTCATCTTCTCCTTAAGAGATGGATGCATTCGATCATCATCTCCTAATGATTTCCTTGGGTGGTCACCACTACCCGGGAAAGTTATGGGTTTCTCATTTCCTCCAAGAACTAACTTCGCCTGAGAATTAAAGGGTTGTTTAACTTTCCCTTCAAAATAGATAGGTTATTTCCCCTTATCTACATTATAAGTTGCCCTCCTTCCTCTATTTGAATCATATGAAGTGTGAGATTCACCCCCCTGATTCTGAGAACTTCCATTTCTTTGTTCTGTCTGAATGGATTTCAATTTTAGAAAGATTCAACTTTTCAAATTTTGCCACCTGATCCAGTAGTTTTTGAAAGATGGTGATGGAAGTCATGCATAAATATGGTGCCATTTTATCATCAATGTTGCCCATTAGTGATTGAATTGCATGTTCCTCTTCTAGCTATTGTTCGCACTTCATGCTCATGTTATGCCAACGAGTTATGTATTTACTGACTGACTCGCCCTTCTTTCTCTTCTCCAGGGTGAGGTCAGCTATTGTAGTCTTTCTAACTACACTAATAAGTCTTTTGATAAACATTGCCTCAGGCTTGGTGAATGTCTTAACTGAGTCATTTGGCAACTTTGCATACCACTCGAAAGCAGTTGAAGTTAAGCTGCTAATGAACTAGTAGAATAACAGCGCATCATTACCCCTCAGTATTACCACAAGTTGCTTTAAATTGTGTTAGATGTTGCCTAGCATTACCATTGCCATCAAATGAGTGGAATTTTGGCACTGAGTAACCTTTAGGATATGGCACCTGGTCATATTCTTCAGGATATGGGCAACCTCTATTCACCAGTTTCTCCACCTATTCTACAGCTATGACAGCTTTAATCTTTTCACTTATAATAGCTTCAAGTTGTGCAGCAGTCACTGGCTCAGATGTGCGTAGTATTTGTTGGAGAATGGGTGGAACAATCAATTGATTGACTTCATTTCTATTATGAGCACTTTGTGCTCCAGAGGTTTGTGGCGCTTGCTTAACTGGTAGATTGAAGGGCGCAGTGTTGGTTGTTTGATGATTGACAAGAGGAATTGGTGTCGGCACTACAGCAACATTCCTCTGCATTATTTACATCATGAGATTCATCTGCATCATCATATAATTCATCTTTGAACTCATCTGTCATCGCATTTGCCTTTGCACCTAAGCAAGTGTAGTAGTGTCGGTGAATAGTGTGTTATCTTCTTCTTCTTCTAGTTCTTCTTCTTGAACATCACTTGAGGAGAAACTAAAAGGCTCTACTTCCATTTAACCTAGTGTCAGTTCTTCAATGTGGATAGGAGGTGCGGCTCTAGGATGCCTGAATTGGTACTGTCGTACACCAGACAATTCTCCAATGTGTTGTACCATGTACACCACCTCTACCACCATGGTGTCTTCTTCTTCTTCCTCCTCTTCTTCTTCTTATAGTCTTATCTCAAATCGATGTCTCCATATAATTTTAGGCTCAGAGTGTGGGACAAATGTCTCCTCAATCGGAGGGCTATGATCAAAATTAAGGGAAGATCATTTAGGTTGGCGATGGGATTCCTTGGAGGATTCTCCAGGGTGTAGACCACCACGAGCCTCATTAATTATAATATTCTTTTTAGGAGCCCATTCCTATTGGGCCCTGTCATCAGTGGATCTCTAGATATGCAAACTAGATGTCACATCTTTTTTCCTTTCAGTGGTGGCATCGTCTTGAGGCTTCGACCTCCAGACTTTTTTCCCTTCTGCTAGGACCTTTCGGCAATGGATTCCCGAACGCGTGGTTTAGGTGTCACGCTCTGATGTTCATCACACAGGGCTTATTTGTAATGCTCCTGAGTTCTTACTGCCTTTGATGGTAGCTTTTCTAGTGGAGCATTATTGGCTTCTCTGATAATTGGAATTTGATATATTTTCTTCATAAGGTCTTGTCTTTTACAACTTTTAGCACCTTGTGCACTCTAGAGGATAGAGTCTTAATATGCCTCCTTTGTGGGGTTGAGCTTGGTACCGTTGCTCTCAAAATGATTGCTTAATATCACTAGTAGAACTATTCCTTTTCACCCACTTGAGATTCTTAAATTTTTTGTGGGTGAGAACTCTCTTCTAGTTCCACAGCTGGTTGTGTAACGGAGGGGCCAGGTGAGAGCTGTTGGGCTCGCAACTCAGCATTCCTTCTTCTCCTTTGTCTTCTAGTTAGCTTTCCTCCATATGAGGAAGCTTCAACATCATGTTGGCCTTCAAAAAAGGGCAAGGTTGATAGAAGTAGTGTTTGGATGCACTACTGAAATTGTTTACCCAGTCATCATCCTCTTCATGGCTGGAGCTTCAGTGTGTCCCAACCATTCAAATACAGAAGCTCTCTTTCGAGGGACCTCAACAGTAGTAGCGATAAGAGTTTTAGTGAATTTGGCCTGCTGCATGGGCTGATATGCAAGTTGTGCATGATTGTCTCATGCAGGCCTAGCAGTAGTTTGACAGCGATCACTGAGAAATCTATGCTACCAAATTATATAGTAGCTCCAGCATCCCCAGTGTTGATGACAATATTAGCCAGATGGATGTTTGATCTGTGGCCCAACTGCACAATGAAGGGTGTGTTTTGAAGATCCATCTGTGAAATGAAAGATTGGAATTAGTAATCAGTAATTGACATATCATCCCACACTATCATGATGCAGAGATATAACAAAATAAACACGATAACATATGAAAACAAGTTATGAATAAGAAAAGGTTTTCAAAACTTCAGAATTATGTTCATTATAAAAATTATTTTGAGTTTCAATCAATTTAACTTTATAAATAACTTTAAGTTTTCATTTTACCGTACTTCGCTGCTATCATAGCTTTGATTTGACTAGCCAAAGATGGAAAGAGAAACCTATCCCTAGTGGAGTGGCCAAAAATCTATGGGCTCCAAAAATTCTCCACCGACCTCTCGATGAAGAGAGTGATTTAAAGTGTTGGTGAAATTTTTAGAAGGTAGATGAATAGAAGATAAGACACTACTCAGAGATTTTGCCCTCATTTTGTGAGGACTTTAGATATAGTTCCATTTCCCTATAGGCACAACCACCTAAAGTTAATTACCCCTCTCAATGTCGAGAGGGAACTTTTGATTAAGGTTAGTCGTTAGATCACTTAATGCGTAGCGTATAATAGTAGTATATGGAGTTTTGGAATTTAGATTTATGAAACTCATTATATTTAACTTAAAGAGGATGGTTGGGGAACGATGACGCACCCGATCTAGATCCCATGGTTCCGTCATCCCAGGCTATCACGGTCCCTAGTCTACTTAATAAGAGGAGGTAGTCGACCCAACCTAATTGAAAGATCCTTATCAGTAAATCCTTATCAACAACACATGGGTTACATCGTCCAAAAAATCTTTGTAGACCTGGGGTGGTGTTTATCTAAGGAGACATGCTTAAGTCTACCTTAACTAACAGAGAATTTTTTGCCCAATCAAGTACACCTTATGGTTCACAACTCAAAGGGCAGAGCCATTGGGAAGCATACGGGCTATAGTTGTGACCATGATATAGTGGAGTCATTTGGCGACAACCACCTGGTCAGAGGACTCTGGTTGTAACAACATCATGTGGAGCCTACTGGCCAAGCCCGTAGTCTGACAACATGGGCCACGTCCTTGCAGGCATGAGATTGTTTGATAATAAACACAATTGTGTACTTGATTTGACTTTGGCTCCTGTGAGCTATGATTTTCTTAATTTGTCACCTCCAACAAATAATTATCAAAGGTAATTTGGATTTTTAGTTTTAAGCTTTAATATTGAATTTCACTTAGACATTTATAGCTCAATGATATTTTAAATTTTGCATTTAGATTGATATTCAATCTAAGTTAATTTGTCTTTAAATTGTAATCATATTTTGATTGAAGCATCCTCTCCAATTAAATTTTTTATTTAACACAACCATCATCAGGGTGGTTTATTATTTAGCTACTTCAGATCCTTTTGACTCTATTAATTTAATAATAAAAGATCAAATCTACTATCATATGACAGAATTAGCTTCTCAGATATTTTATTATATTGAAGATATTATAATAACATTATTTAATTTTTAAGTTTTGTTAACCTGTACCCAATCCTAAGACCCAACCGGGAAGCAACCCACGCAGCAACCTCAGACGTAGTGTCGGGGCCTATGCGGGTGTATTTGATTCAGCATTAATTCAAATCTAAGAAATTTTTATAATATTGATTATTTTATACTTAACTTTATTACAAGTATAAATTTTTTTGAAAAAATTTTGACAGTATTTTGTTATCCTCTCGGCATCATCCTCACATAAGGGGCTACAACGGGGACTAAGCCTGCCCACCATGCCAAAAAAGGCATGTATGGGTGGTGTAAACACCACAGTCGAATGCGTCATCCCACCATGTCAAGAAATATGTATGGGTCTCTAAAGTATATGTATAAAGTATAAATTTCCCTGTCATGCTAAGAAAGGCATGTACAGGTACTTATATATTTGCAATGTCAAGTTAAAATATTAATTTAACTTTATTATTGTATTTTCATTAAGCAGTTTATGAATTATGTCAGTATTAAAATTTGGCAGCATTTTGAGAGCATCTCGGTGTCGTCCCCATATATGGGGCTACTTCGGGTATGCTGGGCCTGCCCACCATGCTAAGAAATGCGTGTATGGGTGGTACAAATCACGGCCTGAATGCGCCTTCCCACCATGCTAAGAAAGGCATGTATGTGATTCTAAGGTACCTGTTGAAGTAGATTTTTTTGCCACACCAAGAAAGGCATGTATGAGTACTTATACACCTGCATTAATTCAAATAATAATTTTATATCATAACATAGTTTACTATCAAGCTATGCAGGCTCCCATATCGGTGTAAAGTTTGGTAGCATTATGGCAGCATCCTGATATTGTCCCCGTGTAGGGGGATACTTCGGGTATGCTGGGCCTGCCTACTATGCCAAGAAAGGCGTGTATGTGTAGTATAAACCATGGCCTGATTGCTCCTTCCCACCATGCCAAGAAAGGCATGTATGGGTATGCTCGAGAAAATATTGTAAAGAAACACTATGTTTCTCTAACAGATGTCAAGGCATGGCTAATTGATATGGTGAAATTATCAATTTACATCCATAATAACTTCTATATATTGAATGAAATTTAGAGATATATTGAGTACTTTTTTTATTTTTTTTACGTAACTTATTATATTGAACTAATTTTACAAAACTTCTTAGTGAGTTGGCAAGCCTAACCAAGAGGTGGATCTCTTTGTGAAAGTAAGTAGACCCTTAAAGCTAAGTATTTGGTCTATCGGTTGGCCTTAAAAGTGTAGACTTTTTGGAAATATAATAATATTGCATTTATTTTAGAGGTTATTTCTATTGAAAGTGAAAAACTTGGTCTCCAAACAAGCTACATAGTTAGAGTAAATTCGTCATTAGCATCATCATCCTCTTGTTTATATAAAATGATTTTTTATTCTAGGAGGAGAATGTCTATTCTCATTTTAAATTTATTTTACTATCTATCATTTTATATAATCTTCAAATTCAAGATCATAATTTGATTATGATTTACAATCAGATATGTCAATGGCACAAAATGACACGAACCATGACTTGTGTGGCGCCCACTTGACACATTTGTATAGCGGTGACACATCAAAATGGCGAGCACCAAGTTATTTTTAGAAGCTTGATATGCATACACAAATTTATAAATGTGTTCATATATGTACATGCATATGCTTATGCATATACACATGTATGTATTTGTATGTATATACCCACACACATATACATTCATACGCATACATACATATACATGCAAACACACACACACACATACATACACATATATATTTATATATACATATTTATAATATTATTTTTTATTTATTTATATTTTTATTTATAAATTTTAAATATTAGCGCCATATTTAAAATGACACGCTCCGCACCATGTGCCATGCATCATGGATCTACATGAATCTTTGCATTATGTTGCGTCATTCGCCATTGATAAGTATGTTTACAACATAAAAAATTTAAATGATTTTAGTTTCATCAATTTTCATGATGATTAAACCATTCATCAAAATCAAATAGATGAAAAATACAATGACAATTGAGTGAATGTGCAGGCATCAAAATTTACTCCCGACCTCTTGATGAGAAATTTTTTTTATTTTTGTCAGGTCAAATTTTCAGAAGGCAGATGATATTATAGATAAGACATTGTCCTATGATTTAACCTCATTTTGTGAGAATTTTAAATCCAGTACCAGGTTTCCTATAGACACAAGCATCTATAATTAATTATCCCTCCCAATTATGTGAGAAAACTTTCAATTAAGGCTAGTCATTAGGTCACTAAATATTTAACATAAAGTAGTAACGAGTTAGGTTTAAAATTTAAGAAATTCATCATTGTTGATTTAAAGAGTGTGGTGTTCATTTTTGGATGTATATGAGGGACACCACATAGATTTTAGGGGGTACTCATTGAAGTGATTAGGTACAACATTGAGGTATGAAGTACTATCTCGAAAGATAGAAGTGTCACCTTTCAATAAACCTAATCACCTAATGAGAACTCCTAAGGCATGATGGGTCTTCGAATGTACTAGAGATTTTTTCCATGTTTTACATGGATGAATAAAGTAGGGTTTATATTAAATCAGGTTCTAAAGTTCCCTATGGGGGAAAGCCCCCATAGTTAATTACATCTTAAGAAATGAAATTTCCTAAGAATACTATCGATTAAAGTAAGCAATTATTGTCTCTAAAGATTTCAAGATGGATTATTAATAAATTGGCTATATTGGAAAATCAAGTGGGAAATATCAAAGAGTTTACTTATTTTGGAAGCCAAAGGAGATGAGTAGGGAATGCTCATGATACTAAGAAACCTAGTGAGCATTCCAATCTATCCTATGGTTGGGCTTTATATATTTGAAAGTGAACAGATTTATTTTTTTGAGTTGAATTTTATTAGATTGCTAGGGCTTATAATCCATCAACACAAGGTTGTGGAAAAGCCTAAGAGGTGAGGATTTATGCTTGTAGCCTGAAAAAAATAGCTACCTTGGATCCTAAATTTAGGGATCTTTAACAAGAGCTAAAGCTCAACCTAAATCTAAGTGAAGATTGGCATAAGGTTTACCTCAATAAAAGAGGATAAACCGCATGACTGCTGGACTTATCATCGCTAGTGGCAGCCAACTAACTCCTTCTATGCTTTAAATCCATGTGGTTTGATCATATGTTATTGCAAGATAGTTATGCTATTATTAATTTAAAAAGAAACTAAAGTCCTTAAACCCACTCCCTAAGAGACTAGAGCATGAGTGGTATAAGCAATGACTTAATCTAATGAGAAATCTTTTCAAATTTTATTTGTATTTGACACTTCATTTTGACAAAGGATATAGGATTTTCAAATGTCTAGATGCATGATGAAAATGCATTATGGGCTAAATCAGTGGGAAAGAGGTGTTTTCCACCACAGAGGAGACCTCAAAGGTCAAGTCTTCCCCTATCGTGCAAGGATGGAAACCCTCTCTTAGCAAGAGTGAAGCAATATGCATGCATGATGTGATACATACAACATTCAGCTAAGGGGTTGTTAAATCTTTTAATTATCTTCATTTAATGCCTAGGCTTTATGTGAGGTTATGAGTTATTTAAAAATTTAGTTATGAGTTATAAGTTATGGTTGGATAAAATATTTATTTTTCCCTAGGATCCTACTCGTATCCAGGTCATACAACAAACACAAATCATGAAGAAACTATGAAGAGACATGTAATTTTTAATGGGCAAGCTAAACACAACATCAAACATTTTATAGCTACTGCAAAAGAATAACAGGCTGGCACGGTCGAATACCATCGTATAACCCAAAAATATATAATATGTAACCGAGCTCTACCCTTATACATCCCGATATATAAAAGAATAATTATAATTTACAAATAAATGTTATTGGGGGTCTTTAAGTCATCATGTTTCCATGTCTCCTTCAATTCTTTATGTCTTTGCTTCCTTTGATCTAGTGGGCTTCAAAGCATCACATGGCACCCCAGGATTAATCCTTCTAGCCAATGCTCATCCTATACCCCCCATAATAAAAATCTTAATTTCTAATCAAAAATTACATTAAAAATAGGAGAAGTAAATCTAACTACACCTACAAAACAAGTGTTAGCTAAACACGCATACAATCCTAAGCAGTTATATTTATAATTTGGAATTAGCACCGTGCACATGGATAACCAAGCCCACCTATCTTAACAAGGATCATGCTTAGGGGCTTAAGAAACTTGTAAAGAGAGCATGTAAATTTATTTTAAGCATCACTTAAGCACAATCTCCTGCAAAAAATATGATTAGGCTAATATCGAACTAACATCTAGTCTACAAAGCATACACCCTAACATCCAGTCTAAAATAATACATCATAAAATAAAATATACATCATACCATGCGCCGCCCTAACATAAAGTTAGAAGTGGTGACTTAGTTCTAATGTGTGTGTATTAAGGCTTGTGTGGTATGCCTTAACTAAGCTTTGTTATAATTTTCTAAGTATGGAAGGATGTTTAATCATAAGAGGTTGATTTTGCTTTAAGTGGTTTAATTAATTTAGGAATTTTACTTAGTGTTTTCTTTTATCTCATTTGACCTACACTTAGCAACTAAGTGTTATAAAGAGAAGAAAAAGAGAGGATTACTCTCTTTTATCCCTACCTTAAGTCATTTCAAAAGCACGTTAATTAACTTAGTTCTCTTTAGTGAATAGATGATTACTCATTTTAAATTAATCCTAAATTTAGGTCCACTTTAAATAATCATTTTCAATATGAAAGGCATCTTAAGATTAATTTGATTGAATTACTATCACATGACACATGTTAAATCATTCCTTTCCACCACATGTAACATGCATATGATTAAATCCTAAGTATACCTACACATACAATATATTTTAGCATACTTAAATGATGGATATGAATATGTATATTTAAAGTTTCTATTTTTTATTTGATTGAATTATTTCATAATATTAATTTAAAGCTCTATCTAATTTCTTATACAAAATATATAGAGATAAAATTAAATAGGTATGTGCCATTGTTAACTAAGGAAGTGAGGTAATCAAATAACCTCTTTGGGGCCAACTAAAGCCTCATATTCCCGGGATGTCCAGACTATATACCATTACATTCAAACAACATGTAAATTTGCATATATGAACATAAGAAAGAGAGCTTCAAATCACAAGATCAATTAATTCAATCACTTAGCCAACTATGCATGCATGTATTTTTGATAAATTAAAAGGGGTTCTGATTCCATAATTAAATACACAGACACATGTATAAGAGACATAAGCTAGTATATGCCATTGTTAACCAGGGAAGTGAGGTAATCAAATAACCTCTTTGGGGCTACTTAAAGCCTCGTATTCTCGGGATGTCTAGAATAGATATTTTCTTTTCTTAAATACATATGGATTTATACATAAATTGAAGAAGGAAAATCATGCAAAGGTTATATTTTTATTTGATTGAAACATTTATGCATATGCAGTAAAGTCTAATCCAAATTATAGTATTAAAATACATAAAAATGAAATCAAATGGAGTACCTACCTTTGTTAACCAGGGAAGTGAGGTAATCAAATGACCTCCTTGGGACTAACTAAAGCCTCATATTCTGAAGATGTCCAGACTATATACCCATTAACATTTATACTTACATAAATTAATACATGAATAAAAGAAAAGAAACTTTACTTCATACACTTAAGTTATAATCAATACATCTCCTATGTATTTATAACTAGCATTCATAGCATATGTAATCATTCATTTACAAGCTTTGGAAAAATACATCTGGATTTAATAGTGATAATAGTCACACATATATTAAATTAAATCAACACATGCAAGCTTGACATAAAGGAAACCATTTGATTTAATTAATTTTGTAAAAGATGAATGCATAAATTAAATGACATACAACACTTAATATGATTAAAGAGGAATAAATAAACATAAGCATATGATGTCATTTAACCAAATTAATTCCTAAGGACAATCATAGAAAATGAAATCATTTAAAGCAAATCAAAGCTTTTTAATATCATTTTTAATTTCATGTTTAATTTTAAAGAAAGAAATGGGTTTGCTAATCCTAATCTCATCCCATGTTTGCAAGTTGATTTGATTTAATGAAAGATAATTAGGTTTATTTTATGGATTAATTAAGCTAAAGTATGAATTAACTCAATTAATTAACCTTTACCAATGTTATCTTAAAGTGATTAACTAAATAATTATGATCCAATATGATATAAAAATGAATTGAAAAGTAAATTAGCAATGGTCCTATGAAATGAAAGGGCCTAATGCAATTGCCTCACAATTAATAGTTAATTAAGGTGAAGGAACTTACTTAATTACTTTTATAATTTTCTCACACATATGGGTAAATCATAATTTCATTAAATCTCTTTAGGCTATTAAACACCTAAAGATCTACCCATCAATTAATTAGGTTCAGATGTATTTTAAGATTTAATTAAACTAATTAAGTAATTAATTAATCAATTAACCCTTAATTAATTTAACTTGGAAAAGTGAAGAAAACTTAGAGAAAAGATTAGGAGAGAAGCCCCAATCCAATTCCCCAAGCCTCCTCACTATTAAACATTGATTAGTCAAGTTACAATTCATATGCTTAATTATCACTTAATTAAGTTAAGAAAGTAATTAGGACTTAATAAATCAATTTCTCCAATTAATTAACTAATCAATCCCAAAAAAGTAGGAGAGGCAGACGTCATCCCCTTAAACAATCTGAGAAAATTTGAAGTTAATTAGTTAATAAATTAGGGAGTAATTAAGGTAATTAATTTTTTTAATTAAACATAAATTACTACTCAAAATTAATTAAGGACAATTTTAATGGATTCATCACTAAAATACCTCTAAAATGAGCATTTGTTGGTGTTTTTTTTTTTTACAATTTTTATGAATAAAAATATATAATTAGCCTTAAAATTAAGATCCATTTTTAATGCATAATTTACATGGCCGCAAAATTTATTTAAGTTGTCACATCTGCAAAGTCGGGTTGGCGATGATATTCTTTGTCGTTTGATCTCGATCAGATAATCCATTAAAATTGAATCGACAAATCTATGTATCTAGATCTAATCATGCCATCTTGATCAAATGCGATGATCTATCGCATGATGATGACCGTTCATGGATCATCCTCACAGCTCAAATTCACTCCAAATCAACTCCACACCTTCGCACAAGGGATCCACAAAGATCTAATGGCTAAGATCAGCTCACATGTAAATTTTCTTTACAAAGCTCCAACACCGCTTTGCCTAAAGCTCAATTTTATTAAATTAACTCATTGGAGCTAAGATCGGTGGCTCGCATGCTTAAGGTAGCTTCGTCTAGTAGAGATAAAGCCCTGTTCAGCAATAGTTGGATTAGCTCAATGTGGATTGCTTAGAAGACCAGCAATGGTGCTTTGGAGCTTTGACTTTGATCGAACTCCTTGCTCCGGTGGGTTTGGAACTTAGAGGAAGCTTTGGGTAGCCTCGACGAGGTATGGAGATGGTTAGGAATGAGCAATTGGGTTTTGGTTGAGGATTGGAGAAGTTGGAATCAAAAGGAAGCTCCTCTATTTTGGCTTTGCTCGGGAAGAAGAAATTCAAAGTGGTGATGCTTTGGAATCACTCAAGAGCTCGCTAGGAAGTTTCATTTCTCTCTTGGGAGCTCAGACGATGTGAATGGTGTGATTTTCCATTTGAATTGAGGGGGTATACTCTTCAATTGGTTGAGGTGGATGGATGAGATTGATCCCTCATTTCTGATCGGCTAGTCATCGCCAGAGTGCTAGAGTTGTCTCCATCAAGTCTACATGGCTTGGTTTGAGTGGAGGAATGCTTGGGAGGTGGCTCAAGGCTTGACATGGTTATTTGCAACTCCTTGGAACCATTTTATTCTCAGCTTGTGAGGGAGGTGAGTTAACTCACCTCCCTTTGGTCTATGGCAAGCCTAGCCCACTTAGGGTGGGCTAGGTAGCTAGGTGATACCCCATTTGGGTGCATGATGGCTACCAAAGGTGATAGGAAAGTGGACTTGATAATTTTAGAAAATCTCACATGGGGAGGCATATCCAAGGGAGATTTGCCTTGGGTTTGGCTCCAATTGGGTTTGGGCTTATCTTGGGATGACCTAGGATGGGTTTGGGTCAGGTTTGGTCAGGTTCCAAGTGGCCATGGGTTGATTTCAAAGGTTTCAGCTAAATTTGGTTAAATTAGGTCAATTTGGGTCAAGTTGGGTTAGGTTGACTAATTAGTCAAATTGGGTCAAACCAAGGCTTGGGTTGGGTTTAAATGATGATTTGAAGTGTTTTATTTCAAGTGGTTTCAATCAATTTGGCCTAGGTTTGATTTTGGCTCATTTGGATTCTTATAGGTCAAATGGGTCAAGTCGATAAATTTGACTAAATTGGTTAAATTGGCTTGGCTTGGGCATTGGTTCAAGTTCAATTGGTTAATTGAAAATGGTTGTAGGGTTTGGTTTGAATCAATTTGGACTTAATTTGGATTTTGGCCAATTTGACCATTTAGGTCAGTTTGGGCTAAGTTGATCAATTGGGTTCAATTGCCCAAATTGGCTTCAATTGGCCAAATTGAGCTCAATTATGGCTTTGGTCAAGTTCAATGCTCAATTTGGAATAAACTTGAGCCATTTGTTGCAATCAATTTGGGTTGGATCATGATTTGACCTATTTTGGCTTTTTAGGCTAATTTGGGTCAACTTGGGTCAAATGGCCAATTGGGTTTGGTTTGGCTTAATTGATGGTCAAGTCATGTTCAATTATTGATTATGGGTTGATATGAATCAATGGTTTCAATTGATTTGATGTAGGATGAGTTTTGACTAATTTAGATTTCATGTGGGCTAAGGGTTGACATGGTCAAATGACCAAGTAGACTTGGTTTGACTTAATTTAAGGCAATTGATCATCCTAGGGTGATCAATGATCATGGTATGAGATTTGGATGGGCTTGGTTCAATCCAATTTGGGTTGGCTTAGACTTCATTCAAATGGGTTCTTTAGTGGACCTAAATGGATCAATTGGCTGATTTTGGTTTGATTAAGGTTTAGTTGGATTTATATATGAGTTTAGGATTGAAATATAAATCCAACTACAATCATTTTGGGCTATGATGGTTTTTGGTTCATTTAGAATTTTCAAGTCGAAAGGGCTAAGTTGCGCTTGACTTGAGTTTATTTCAATTTGTCTTGATGATTGTAGATTTCATTTATATTTGGATAGATAATTGAAGGAATGATTGATTCAAGTGAAAATCCATTAGTTTTGATTTGATTTAGGTGGGTTTTGGTTAAGTCCAAGGAATTGGATTAAAGAGTTTAAATTGGGTTTTGATTTGATTTTGTATTTGGTTTTGGCTATTTGAGTTTATATTTCATTTACATTTTTGAATATAAATGAAGATATAAATTACTTATGAGAAAATCACTTGAGTTTGGAGTGATTTGAAAGCAAATCTAACTAAACTCATGGAGGTAGGTCAAAAAGCGCTTAGAAGAAAATTGATTTAATTTGATTTAATGTTGATCATTGAAATGTGAGTTTCATTTATATTTGTGAATATAAATGAATATATGATTGATTTATGAGAAAATCAATTGAATTTGACTTGATTTGAATGGGATTTGGCTAAGCTCATGGAGGTAGGCCCATATGGGTTAGCTTGGGATTTGATTGGAATTAGACTTGGTATGATTTGGTTTTTATTGTTTGAATTTTTATTTCATTTATATTTGTGATAATAAATAAAGAAGTGATTGATTCATGAGGAGATTAATCAAGTTAGGATTGATTTGGGTGGAGATTTTGCTAAGTCCATGGAATTCAATCATAAGGCTTAAGGAGAATTAGGGAGTTTAAATTTGATTTTGGGTTTCAATCATTTGGAATTGAGTTTGGACTTGAATTTGATAAATGATTGAGGGATTAAATTGATTTTAGAGAAAATCAATTGAATTTGGATTGATTTGAATTTGGTTAAGGGTCAAGTCCATAAGATAAAATCATAAGGCTTGGGCAGGATTTTGATTTTGGATTTGATTATGGGTTTCAATCTTTTGATCTAGGATTTGGATTTGGATTTGGATTTGGATGTTTGAATTGAATTTTAGGTTTGGTTTGAAAAGGTAAACATAAGTTTGGTTTAGGCCACAAAATGGGCAAGTCTCTCTAAATCTTTAAGGCATAACCTACCCCTATTGCTAACCCTTCTAAGTCGTTAAGCTTAGGGTAAGTGTTCACCTAATCACTAGAAGTGTCTTAAAACTAAGGAGCTCTTAGTGTCTATAACAGTCCTAGATCTAAGATGAGGAGGTTGAGAACTCACTCCAAAATTGAGTTCAACAAAAGGACCCCCAATAGGTATGGTGTAACTAGTAAGGAACACCGCACGTATTGTCGTTGACCGAGATGATCAATAGTGTCCAAAGGATTATAAGTACTAACAAAAATGATATATACCTAAAGCTGAGATAGACAGAATTATGATCGTAGTGCAATGCAACTCAACTTATGATAAGGGCATAAGAGTTCAAGGAGGGATCCACTGAGGGATCTGGTATATGAACCTTCCACTAGGGAAGCATGTTCGAGTTATCCACTGAGGATAGGGGTTTGATTTGATCATATGATTTGTGGAAAGAAGATCCATTGGGATTAGAATCTATAATTCACTTGGGATGGGTTCATGAACTTTCCACTAGGGAAGCAAGTTTGAGTTATGTGAGTTTGATTCCATGGATGTATCCACTAGGGATATGATATGATTTGGTTTAATTTGATTTGAGGTTGAGGGCATATCTATTGGAGATATGGGCTTGGATCCACTGGGGATATGGGTGGATTTAATTTATGGACCTGTCGGTGTGCCATGGACCCACTAAGAAGGGGCTATATCAGCCTTGGCCTATCTCAGATTTGTAAATCCAAAGAGATAGTCTACTGACTGTGAGGTAGAGAAAACCAACCTAAGGGTTTCCCTTTTGGTGTGCAACGGCTTAGCTAGGAAGAAAGCGTAGCAAACTTACATCTTCCAAAGCGAGGAGAAACCGCTAGGGTGATCTGTTGGTAGCACAACAAATCGAATCCAACTTAGGGCGACTATTGAATGAATGTCTCTTGTGACTTAAATCAACTCTAGAGTAGTCAGGCAATTCTTATAGGGAGTTTTGCTGACACTGCCCTAAAGATAGGATGCCTGCTTGGGAAAAGGTATCTCCGGGAGTGTCCTCCTAATCCATAAGCGAATATATATTTTTTATTTATATTTTTGCATGGACCCTATTGGTATGTGAGGGACCACACTGAGAAGGGGCTATATCAGCCTTGTCCCATCTCAAACTTACTAGATAATGGGAGAATCTGCATATCCACAAGACAGATTCTCCACCCATAAGAGTGGCTACTAGGAAAGGGGGACTGTCTAATCTAAGAGTACCATGGGTAGTGTCTAAATGGGGTTGCAAAGGATGTGATCCAAATATAGTTCCCATAGGGGAGGTGTCATTAGGGGCGTTATCCTGAACCCTGTAAAAGAAATCCTATATGTGTATAGTGTCCAACTTAAGGAGAAGGTGTAGCAGACTTACATCTGACATGAGTTGTGTATCCACCGGGTAGGTCACTATCAGCATAATGAGGACCAACCAACCTAAGGTGCTTTTCGATGTGTTATAATCAATCTAAGAAGAAGGCATGTAGACTTACATTTTCATAGATGGAAATGATCATCAGGATAGTCTGTCGTTAGTGAGACAGAGGTTATCCAACATAGGGTGACTAATAAGCGAGGAGTCCCACAGGAGAACTGGACCCATACTTGAAGTAGTCAGGAAGAAAGGAGCCAATAGAGGACTTATCCTAAGCCTTAAATATACTCAACCTAGTCAGTGTGTGATGGCTAGTTCAAGAAGAAAGCGTAGCAGACTTACATCTTCTTAAATAAAGTCAACATGAGGTAGCTTACTGGCCGTGCAGTAATGCCTACCGAACTAACAAAGCACTCATCATTGTGCAATGATCAAGTCAAGAAGAAGGCGTAGTAGACTTACATCCTCCTAAATAAGGAACCATTGGGGTAACACACTAGCAGGGTAGCATGTCAGCCTAACATAGAGCAGCTAATGTGTGAGTTCCATTGGGGGGATCATCCCAACTCAAAGTAATCTGACATAAAAGATATGTGTTTATTTTATATGTGATTGTGTGTAGTTTTTGTTTGTATCATGTTGATAAAGGATAGGATGCTGCTCGGGTTCCTTACACTCACCCTAAACACATCGTGGTTGATTCAAAAATAAAGATGTTTTCAAAAATGGAAGAGATGGAAATTGAGATGAAAAAATATTCATTGATAATTGTTTTCAAAAAAGATTTATGGATAATATTTCTTTTGGTAGAGCCCATTGATTAGAAGAATTGGGCACTCTCCCTTATGACTGATAAGCTGATATTATTCTTCTTGATAGGCATTATCTATGGAAAAAATGTCTTCCCAATTGGGTTCAAACTTGCTTCCCATCTTGTGAGCAATAATTAGTCTCCTTATAACTAAAACAAGCTCTCATACTTGAAAAGCTCTAGGACGTACCAACTTATTAAGAGCTTGAATCATTTTGACTTTGTACAACTCGAGGTTCTGGTATGCCCGTAGGCGTCTCTCCTTTAAACCTTCAAGCTCTTCTAACTGCAACTTGGCGTTCTACTCCATTGTGATATTGCTACCCACAACTATCCTTAGTGATGGGAATTAGACTTCTAGTGGTAAAATTGCTTCGGACATGTACACTAAGGAGAAAAGAGTGGATTGAGTTGGAGTCCTATATGTGGTGCGATAAGCCCACAAGGCTTCAACTAATTGCTCATGCCATTGTCATTTGTTGTCGTCGAGTGTCTTTTCTAATATCTTGATGAGAGCTTTATTGAAGGCTTTTGCCAAGCTAGTTGCCCTCAGGTAGTAGATGGCAGAATATCTCCAATCTATGTTGTGTCACCCAAAGTTATTAATTTTGGTGCTCTTAAATGCAGTACTAGTATTGGATATAATTTATCTAGGCAACCCGAACCTATATACGATATGGTTTCTGGAAAATTGAAGCACATGCTGAGCTGTGACCTCACTGAGCAGGATCGCCTCTGCCCACTTGGAAAAGTATTTGATGGCAGCTAGGATAAACTGATGACCCTTAGAAGAAGAAGGATCAATCAGACCCACTATGTCAGTACCCCAACACTCAAATGTAAGGTGTAGAATGTTGGGTGGTTGGTTAGGACCATGTAATGCACCTGACATTGGTGGCATTGCCTTGCTACATCCATGCAGTCTATGATCATCGATGGCCAGTAGTATCCTAGTCTCTTGATCTTGGCTTTCATCTTCGGACTGGATTGGTGCTCTCCTCATAAACCTCAGTGTACCTCAGTCATAATTTATGGGCTTCGTGTTTATCCAAACAACATAACCACATATGATCAAAGGACTGCTATTATAAGGTGTCATCCAAGAGAGCATAGGAATGTGCTCTTTGCTTCACCTGATGTGCTAGGGACTTCTCTTGAGGTAGTTTGCCTATATTTAGATAATCCATGAATGGTTGTGTGGTGTTTATTTTTGATTCATTTGTATAGGGGGGACACCACGCAGATCTGAGGGTGTACTTATTATGGTGATCGGGTATGATATTAAAGAATAGTGTACTATCTCAAGAGAAAGAAGTCACTACCCTATAATGGACCTAATCACCTAATAATGACTCCTAAGCATGATGGGTCTTCGAATATACTAGATATTTTTCCCCTACTTTACATAGATGAATATAGTAGGGTTTTTTTAAATTGGGTTCTAAGGTTCCCTATGGGGGCAAGCCCCCATAGTTAATTACTTCTTAAGGAAAGTAAATTCTTTAAGAATACTCTCGATTAAAGTAAATGATTATTGTAGAATTCAAAGATAGGATTATCAATAAAATGGTTGTGCTTTAGAAAATCAAGTGGGATGGATCAAAAGGGTAGAGTTATTATTGAAACCAAAGGAGATGAGTAGGGAGTGCTCATGATACTAAGAAGCCTAGTGAGCACTCCAATTTATCCTATCATTGGGCTTTATATATTTGAAGTTGAAGAGATTTATTTATTTGAGTTGAAATTATATTAGAAATCTAGGACTAATAATTCCACAATACAAGGTTATGTAAATACATAAGAGGTGAGAATTTATGCTTATAGCCCATAAGAAATAGTAACCTCAGATCCTAAATCGAGGGAGCTTTAGCGAGGGCCAAAGCACAACCTAAATTTAAGGCAAAAGTGGGTATATTGTTTACCTACATAAGAGAGAGTAAACAACCCGACTGCTGGACTTATGACCTCCTGGAGTGGCAGTCAGCTAACTCCTCCTACGCTTTAAATCTATGTAAGCAAGTCATATGCTTTTGCAAGATGACTAGGTTATTATTATTTAGAAAAGAAACTAAGTCCTTAAACCCACTCCCTAAGAGACTAGAGCATGAGGGGCATGAATAATGACTTAAATCTAATGCAAATTTTTATCAAATTTCATTTAGTTTGGGACTCTTTATTTTGACACAGGCTATGGGAATTTGTATGCATAAATGCATGAGAAGTTAATTATGGACCAAATCAAAAGAAAAAGAGGTGTTTTTCCATCATAGGCTCTCAAAGGTTAATCCCTTACTATCTGGTAAATATGGAAGCCCTCCTTAACAAGAGTGAAATAAGATGATTATTCATGATATTAAACTAACAACATCCAGCTAAGGGGTTACTAAATATTTTATTATCTTGATTTAATGCCTAGGCTTTTATATGATGTTATGAGTTATTTTAGAGGTTTAATTATGAGATGTTAGTTTGGGTAGAAGAATTAATTTTTATCCGAGGAGCCTAATCGCATCCAGGCCATGCAATAATCACCAAACATAAACAAACTATGAACAAATATGCTTTTTCTAATGCACAAGCTAAACAAAACATCAAAATATTTTATAAAGCTATCATAAAAGAATAAAAGGTCGATGTAGTCAGGTACCGCAGTACATTCTGAAAAGAAATGTGGGTAGACGAGCTCTATCCTTATACAACCTGAATTACAAGAGAATAATTATAATTACAAATGATGAATGTTATGGGGGTCTTCATTCTTCATTCTTCCTTCTTCATTTCTTCATCTTCCATTTATTCATTTGATTTGCTCCATTACTTTCTTCCTTCTAGCTTGAATTGGATATGCTTTCTCCAAAGGTATCACATGGTACATAAGACTTGGTCTTATAACCAATGCTCATTCTGATCCCCCATAATACTCATCTTAATCCTAATACAAAATTACATTAAAAGAAAAAAAGTAAATCTAGCTACACCTATAAAATTTAGCTAAACACACTATACAACCCAAGCAGTTATATGAATAATTTAGACTTAACACCTCACACATGAGTAACCAAGTCCACCTATCCTAACTTGGATTATGCTTAGGGGGTGAGCAACTTTCACGGCAAAAACATTTATTTATTTATTTTTTATTTAGCTACCCCTTAAGCACAACCCCCTACAGAAAATACGATTAAGCTAATATCATCCTAGCATCTAGACTACACACATACACCTTAACATCGAGTCTACAATAATACATCACAAAATAAGCATATATCAAACCATACACTACCCTAACATAAAGCTAGAAATGGTGACTTAGTCTAATGTGTGTGAATTAAAGCTTGTGTGGTATGTTTTAACTAGGCTTTAGAGTTGTAATTTGTTAAGTGTGAGGGATTTAATTTATAAAGGGTTGATTTCTCTTTAAGTGATTTAATTGATTTGAAGATTTTACTTAGTATTTTTTTTTGTTTCATATGGTTTACACTTAACAACTAAGTGTTATAAAGAAAATAAAGAGAGGGAATCTCTCTTTCATCCCTACCTTAAGTCACTTCTAAAGCAAGTCAATTAATTAATTTCCTTTAGTGAATGGCTTATTATATGTTTTAATCAATCCTAAGTTTAGGTTCACTCTAAATGACCATATTCAATAAGAAAGATATATTAAGATTAATTAGAATGAATTACTATCACATAGCACATGCTTATTCATTTCTCTTCATCATGTATATCATGCATATGATTAAATCCTAAGCATACTTATACATACAATGTATGTCTTAGCACACTTAAATGATGAATACAAAGAGGTATGTTTGGAATTTAGATATTTCATTTGATTAAATTATGAATGCATGTCTTTTTAACAGAAAAGAGTAATTTTTCATCCATTAGCTAAGTACATATTCACATGTATAAAAGATTTAAGAGAGTACGGTGCCATTGTTATGCACCAAAGGCGTAAAGTACAAGACCTATTTTGGCTACTTAAAGCCTCGTAGCCCCGAGGTGTCCAAACTAATATATGACTTTTCTTAGATAGAAATAGATGTATAAATAACTACAATGATAGGAAAACTCATGCAAAAGTTATATTTGATTTATTTGATTATGAGACTTATTCATTAGTCACATCATACATACAGATGTATAAGAGTTTTAAGTGAGTACGACATCATTGTTTTTTGCTGAGGCGTAATGCAGGGCTTAAAACCTCCCACCCAGGGGTATCAAACTAATATACCACGTTTCTCAAATACATGTGAATGTATAGAAAGAACCAAAAGAATGAGAAGTCATGCTAGAAGTCATATTTGATTTGTTTATATGATTTACATATGAGATATGAAATTCTTCCTAAGTCTTAGCATGGAGATGTATAGGAGTAGATTTAGACAACTGTTGTGTTCTTTTTAAAAGAACTATACATTTATAAATCCCATGCAAATCTATATAAGATAAGGAAAGAGAGCTTCATATTGCATATCTTATATTATCAACACATGCAAACTTATAGATATTTGTAATTAACATCATCCCATGTATTATAATTGATTTAAAGGCTTTTGAAAATAACTTTTGATTTAATAGTAGTAATAGCCATAACTATTTTTAATTTAAATCAACACATGCAATTTGACAAAAAAGAAACCATTTCATTTTGTTAATTTAAAAAAAAAATTAATGCATGATTACATATGACAAGCAACATTTACATGATTGGAAAGAAATAAAGGAACATAAGTATATGATCTCATTCATTCTAATTAATTCCTAAGGAAAATCATACTAAGGTTATTTAAAATGAACCAAAGCTCTTTAATGACACTTTCAATTTTGACTTTGATTTGATTTAGGAATGTGAAAGAGGTTGCTGATCTCAATCTCATTCCCATGTGTGTGAGTTAATTTGATTTAATGAAAAGCAATTAGGTTGATTTTATGGATTGATTAAGTTAAGCATGGATTAAACCAATTAATTAACCCTTGCTTATGTCACCTTAAGGTAATTAATTAGACAATTATGAGCTAATATGATATGCATCCATATAGAAAAGTAAATAGCAATGCTCCTATGAAATGAAAGGGGCCTAATGCAATTAGCTCATATTTATTAATTAATTAAGCTTAAGGAGCTCACTTAATTACTCTTATGATTTTCTCACACATATGAGCTAATCATAGCTTTATTAGCTCTCTCATTAGGTTATTGAACACCCAAAGAACTACCCAAGAGTTAATTAGATAAGTTCTGGAATTATTATGATTTCAATTTAATTAATTAAACCATTTAATTAATGAATTAATCATTAATTAATCCAAATTAGTTGATTTCAAGTAAAGTGAAATGAACTTAGAGAAAAGAGTAGGAAAGATATCCCAATTCAGTGTTCCACAATGATTAACAAACTTAATTAATGCTTTCCTTACTATTTAGCATGTTAATTAATCGCCTAATTAATTAAGAAAGTAATTAATGCTAAGATAACCAATTTCCCTAATTAACCAAGCAATAAATCTCAAAAAAATTATGGAGGTAGAGGCCATCCTATTAATCAACCTCAGAAAGTTTAAAATTAATTACTTGGATAATTAGAGATTAATTAAGCTAATTAAGTTTTTAATTAAACTCAAATTAAGCCTTAATTACTATTCAAAATTAATTAAAATAAATTTTAAGTTAATCTCCTCTAAAATACCTTTAAAATTAATGTTTATTTATATTTTTTGAATTTTTCTATAATTAGTTATTAATTTTCAAAATTTCAGTTGATTAAGATAATTTTCATGAAGTTTGTTAATTTCTTTTATTAAAATAAATCATTTGAACTTCAAAATTCAATATCTTTCAATCCATAAGTGATTTTGACTTGAAATTTTTATGAAAAGTAGATTTCAGATTCAATTTAAATCTCTGAAAGATTTAACTTAATTTGAAGTGTATTTTTAGTTTAATTAATAAAATTTGATTTTTACTAAAACTTAAATTAAGCTCAAACTATCCAGCAAAATTTGGGGATTATGGGTTTATTTAATTCCTCTTTAAAAAATGAACCCAACAAGCCCTTTTTTGCAATTTTTGTTAAGTATTTTATTTTCTATCAAATTTTGAATTTTCAGATAATTTAAATAATTTTTAAAATTAGAAAATCTGGATTTTCCCACTTAACCCAAACAGCACCACACGAGGCGCTGATGTGGCAACGCAGTGCCATGTACCATCGCACTATTGGACCGAGTAGTTTCGCATGGCACGCAGTGCCACTCGATTGATTATCACACTTCACATCAGCACGTGAGTGGGAAAATGCTAGGAACAGTGACCGCGATGTACAGATCAGATCCGATCGTCCGATCATTGATCGAATGGTCCAAATCCGATCCGCATGATCCGATGGCAGATCACATGATCTGGGGGTTGAAAAGATGAAAGCCAATGTCGAGCTGATCTCACGAATGTGGGATCGATGGTCTTGCTCTCCGGCGGTGAAACGAGGAAAATGCAAAAAAAATGCGAAATGAGGTCCGATTAGGCTCATTTTTGTGTCGATCTTCGCCAAAAAATTCTATTTTATATTGGAATCAAATAAAATGAAAATATGCAAGGTTTATTGAAGGGAAATTCTTAAAATCTTTAAAAAAATCATCACAAAAAGTAAGAAATTCTAAGGCCGTCTACGAGTTTTTGAAGATTACCTAACCGAGAATGGTTTTCTACGGTGGTGATGATGTGAGCATGCTTTTGAGTGGGGGAAGAATCCTTGAATGGGCCTAGACCTCTTTCCTTTCTTTGAAATGATGCCTTCTCCAATCACCGTTACTTTCTTGCCGAAATCCACTTATTTTTTTGGTGTTTTTCACCCCAAAATCAAGTGGGAGTGATTGTTGGTTGGTTTGAGAGCTCTAAGAGATGGAAATGAGAGTGTGAGGAGGAGTTCTTCAGCCTCTAATGCCTTGTCTTTGATTTTGGCTAAAAATCTTTCTTTTTGTTTGATTTTTTGCTCCAAAATGTTATCATTTGGCTTGGGGTGGTTGGGAATGGAATGGAATCATCCTAGGTGGCTTATTTTGATTGGTTAAGGCATGAAAAGTGGCTGCCATGAAGGATAAATGGGTGCCCTAGAAAGGG
The DNA here is from genome assembly GCA_021442155.1 of Cymbidium sinense. Classification (NCBI taxonomy): domain Eukaryota; kingdom Viridiplantae; phylum Streptophyta; class Magnoliopsida; order Asparagales; family Orchidaceae; genus Cymbidium; species Cymbidium sinense. Next base: position 174,462,300 of record CM038221.1, on the reverse strand, counting down.
TAGGTGGGACTCCTTCATGCCAAGTGTCTAAAGGGAGAGGTGAGGTGAATCACCTCCCCATGAGTCCTGGTTGCCCCAACCATCTCTTGGGTCAAATAATCAGTGTCATTGGTGCTTATGTGGCCAATGGATGAGTGTCAAGTGGCCAAGGAAGAGAAATGACCACTTGGGCAAGTGTCCTTTCTCATGGGATGCCCTTAACCTAAGAGCAAAGTGGTAATTTGATATTGTATTTGATTTGAGTAGATTTAAAATGAGTCCAAAGTGAGTTTGACCAAATTTCAAGTCATTTGGAGTTCATTTAGTTTAATTTGGATCAATTTGACCCATTTGGGTCAAAATGGGTTAGGTTGACCACATGGTCAAATTAAGTCAAACCAATGGTTGGGTAAAGTTTAAATGATCATTTGGAGTATATTTGTTCAATTAGGTTTAATCAATTTGGTTTAATCAATTTGGTTTAATTTAGATTTAATTTGGATTTTGGCCAATTTGATCCTTTAGGTCAATTTGGATAAAGTAGACCAATTTGACCCAATTGACCAAATTGGCATGAATCATGGCTTGGTTTGGGTTTGGTTGATCATTTGGAATATATTATAAGCTTTGATTAAGTTCAATTTATATTTCATTGGGTTTTAGGTTGATTTGACCCTTAAGGTCAAATTGGGCTAAGTTGGGTTACATTGACCAACTGGTCAAATTGGGCTCAATTGAGGCTTCGGTCAAGTTCAATAATCAATTTGGAGTGAACTTGAGCCATTTATTGCGATAAATTTGGTTCAGGTTACATTTTGGTTAGTTTGGGTTCATATGGGTTAAAGTATTAACTTGGTTTGACCCAATTCATGATAATTGATTAACCTAGGATGATCAACAATCATGACATGAAATTTGGATTGGCTTAATTCACTTTGATTTGAATTGAATTGGATTTTAGTTCATGTAGGTCAAATTGGCCACTTTGGGTCAAGTGAGCCAATTGGGCTTAGTTGGCTTGATTTTTGAGTTGATTTTGATTTAGTTGAGTTTATATATGAATTTTAGATTGACATATAAAATCAATTGCAATTGGTTTAGGTTCAAATGAGTTTTGGATCATTTGAATATTTCAATTCAAATGGGCTAGGTTGGGCTTGACTTGAGTTAACTTGTATTTGGTTTGATAATTATAGTTTATTTTTTTATTTGGAATAATGATTGAAGGAGTGATTGAATCATGAAAAAATCCATTGGTTTTAAGTTGATTTGTATAGGATTTGGCCAAGGTCAAGGAATTGGTTCAAAAGGTATAAATTGGATTTTGGTTTGATTTTTGATTTAGTTTTGGCCATTTGAATTTATATTTCATTTATATTTGGGAATACAAATGAAGACATAAATGATTAATGAGAAAACCACTTGAGTTTGGAGTGATTTCGAAGCAACTTTGACCAAGCTCATGGAGGTAGGTCGAAAGGGCTTAAGTAGGATACTTGGTTGACTTTATATTTGATCATGGGATTGAATTATTTGATGGTTGGATTTGATTTTAGAATTTAGATTTGAAGTTAAGATTTGATTTGGAAGAAAGAAGCAAGGATTTTGTTTGGGCTATAGGCTAGGCAAGTCTTCTTAAATCCCTAAGGCACAACCTATCCTTGTGGCTAACTCTTCTAGGTCTCTGGGGTTAGGTTAAGTGTTCACCAAATCACTAGAAGTATCTTAAGACTAAGGAACTCTTAGTGTCTATGAGAGTCCTAGATCTATGATAAGTAAGTTGAGATCTCACTCCAAAAGTGAGGTCAACGGGTTTCCTCCAATCAAACTAATCGTCCTTTTTGGCAATGGCAACCTCCCCTCCAAGAGAGTACCATTAGATGAGTTCAGCATTAGTAAGGGATAAGACTTGTCAATTTTGGACCATTATTAGTATGGACTCATCTTTTGGATATGCCAACTCCTTGGTGAGCTTGGATAAAGCATATGTTACAGCATTTTCTCCTCAAGAAATCTTGTAAATGGTAACCTCTGGGATTTGGGCCAACAACTCCATAGTGTACTTGATGGAGCTTAGGCTTTAGAATCTCATAAGACCCAGCAATATGGTTGATTACTAACTAAGAATCCCTGAAGATATTGATATTCTGGATTCTTAGAGTAACAACTAACTCCAAACTGGCAATCAGAGCCTCATATTGAGCTTTGTTGTTAGTGCATGGATTGGACAAGTGATATAAGAATCTCATCACATTACGTCTGAAGTTAGGAGAACTATTCTTACCCCTGCCTTTCCTAGGATAGTAGACCATGGTTCTTCTCTCCTTTTAGAGGAAGTCATACCATCAAAGTACATCTCCTAGCGGTGAATGCTAGTGTCCCCTAACTTCATGATTTGTTCATCAGGGAGGTCATCACTAAGTGGAGAGTTAGTAGGAAGTGGGTGTGCTGCTAAGAAATTCGCTAGTGCTTGTTCTTTCACCGCACGAAAGGGTACAAAAGTAATGTCAAATTGTGACAAAATCATGGGTCTACGTGCCAATCATCCAGATAGCATCGTGTCAGGAGATATAGTAGTGGATTGATCCTAAAGATGAAGTTCATCTTATGAGAAAGCATGTAATGTCATAGCTTTTGGGATGCAAAGATTAAAGCTAAGTAATACTTTTCAATGGGTGAATAGTTCACCTCAGTAGAGATTAAATGATGACTGAGGTAGTAGAGTGGTTCTCCTTCCCTTTGTCATTGTCTTGGGTGAACAAAATGCCAAGGGAGTCATCTAATGCAGCGGTACAAAGGATCAATGGCTTGCCTGGGATAGGGGCTACTAGAACTGGCAGCATCATCAGGTAGTATTTGATATCTTCGAACACATGCTAGCACTTATCATCCCACTTAAACTTGGCATCTTTTTTGACAAGTGTTGAGAATGGCTAACATCTTCTTGATATGATGGATATGAAGCATCTTAGATATGCCAACCACCCTTAGAATGATCTGAGTTGAGTTAAACTTTTAGGGTGTGGCATTTCTAATATCACCTTAATCTTCTCCATATCGATTTTAATTTTCTAGTTTCGGACAATAAACCCAAGGAATTTCCTTGAAGCTACTCTAAATGCACACTTCAAGGGGTTCATTTTGAGGTTAAATTATCTTAACCATTCGAAAACTAGTTTCAAGTCAAAGAGGTGGTCTTCCTTTTCTTTACTTTTGACTATGAGATCATCGACGTAACATTCAACTTGATGATGAATGAGTTCATCAAAGATATGAGTAATGGTTCACTGGTAAGTAGCACCAGCATTTTTAAAGCCGAAAGGCATGACCCTATAGCAAAAGATTTTGATCGGGGTTCAAAAAGCAGTGTTTTTTTCATCTTCAGGGATCATATTTCTTTGGTTATATCCATATGAGTCCTCCATGAAAGAGAAGACTGCATAAGATGAGGAATTTTCCACCATCAATTTTGGTATTTGTAGTGAAAATTTGTCTTTTGGACATGTCTTATTCAGATCCCTAAAATCGATGCATATGCGAATTTGGCCATTCTTCTTCTTAACTGAGATGACACTGGCAAACCAGGTATGATATTTTTCTTCCCTAATGAAGCCAGCATCGATCAGTTTCTTGACTTCAGAAATAACTTATTATTTAATGTCTAATTGCATGTGTCTAGGAGATTACTTGATAGGGTTAACACTAGGCTCTATTGCTAGTTTATGGACTGCTATGTCAGGAGATAAATTGGGCATCTCTTCATAACTCCATGCAAACTAGTCCTTAAATTCAGTCAATAGTCTGACTAAGTCATTGATTTTAGTATCATTCAACAAAGAACTGATGTATGTCAAATGTGGATTGTGTTCAGTTCCCAAGTTGATTTCTTTAAGCTCATCAATGGTTAATCTGATCTCCTCTTCGAACTCTAGCAATGCATCTTTGACTTCAAAATCATCTAGAGCATCTGAAGTTTCTAAACACACCTCTTTATATGAGTTAGCATGATTTGAAAAGAACTTATCAGATTTCAAATTATTAATGATGACTAAGCAATAATCATCATCATCGACTAGACCCAGAGTACCGAATCCTAATCTTAGTCTTCATTGAGAGCTTTTGCTTTCATTCTTTCATATTCTTTCAAAATAGTCTGACCTTTGCTTTGACTAAATATGAGAGATCATCCTTTTCTTTGCTAAATTTAGAACACATGGCGAGTACGAATCAAAAGTAATTCTATTAAATCCAATTGACTCACTTGACCCAAAGTGACCAATTTGACCTATTTGAACAAAAATTCAATTCAATCCAAATCAAGGTGAATTAAGCCAATCCAAACTTCATGACATGATTGTTGATCACCTTAGGATGATCAATTGATATAAATTAGGTCAAACAAAGTCAACCTAGTCCTTTGACCAAGTCAACCATTTAACCCATATGAACCAAAACTAGTTAAATTGCAACCTAAACCAAATCTCTTGAAACCAAGGATTCATGCCCATCCAAAATCAATACTTGAACATGACTTGACCTTCAATTAAGCCAAACCTAGCACAATTGAACCTCTTGACCCAAGTTGACCCAAATGACCTAAATGTCTAAAATGGGTCAAATCAAAATCTAATCCAAATTGATTGCAACCAATAGTTCAAGTTCATTCCAAATTGATTGTTAAACTTGACCAATGCCACAATTGATCCAATTTGGCCAATTGAACCCAATTGACCCACTTAGCCTAAATTGACATAAAGGATCAAATTAGACTAAATCTAAATTAAATCAAACCAAAGCATACAATCCTCTCCAAATGGTTATATGAACTTGACCCAATCCTTGATTTGATCCAATTTGACCAATTGGTCAACCTAACCCATTTTGACCCAATTTGACCCAAATAGGTCAAATTGAGTCAAATTAAACCTAATGAACTCCAAATGACTTAAAATTTGGCCCAACTCACTTTTGACATATTTCAAATCTACTCCAAATGACCATTCCACCCTTAGGTCAAGGGTATCACATGAGACAAATCACTTAGGGGAATGGTCAATTCCTTTCCTTGGCCACTTGGCACTCTTCCATTGGTCCACCTTGGCTCCTAGGGCACTGACCAACCTGAACCAAGAGGTGGTTAGGTTGGCCATGACTCATGGAGAGGTGAATTCACCTCACCTCCCTCATTGGAGCTTTTGAAGCCCATAGGACATCCACTAATCCCTCTTGGAAGCCATCTCCCAAGCTTTGGCCAACCAAACCAAGCCACTTAGAATGATTCCCTACTATTCCCAACCACCCCAAGCCATAGGACATCCACTATGAGCTAAAAATCACCATTATAGGTGATGTTTGGCCAAAACCAAGCACAAGGGAAAAAAACCTCATTAGAAGTTATTTTGCTATTACACACACTCTAGGAGCTCTACCAAGCAACAAGAAACCCATTCCCTACTTCTTTTGGGCTAGAAGAACGCCAAACTGAGAAAATTCTGGCAAAGAGGCGGTGACCATTGGTGGATACAATATTCCAAGAGGAGGCAAGGGTCTAAACTCATCCCAAGACTTCTTCTCACTTCCAGGAGTGTGCTCAGATCAACACAGTGGTCGGAAACCATCTCTGGTGAGGTAATTTTTAAATCCTTTAACCAGCTATAGGTTTTCTTGTTTGTGATAATGTTTGCTTGATTCTAAGAATTTTCATTAGAAAACTCTTGCATCATTCATTTTACATAATCCCAATGTGAAAATAGGAGTTTTTCAATGAGAATCAACGTGAAATCGAGCTCAAAATGGACTCTCCCGTGCATTCTTTTATTGCAAAAATCCTGCTTAATTTACGATTCCATAAGTCATTTTCATCCACTAGGAAGAACGACGCATAGCAACCATCTGATCTCCTGTTCAGGGAAATAGACAACTGTGATTTCACACTAGATCATGTGATTTATCCCGTTCAAATCATGAGTTTGATCTGGACCATCTGATCTAAGATCGAGCAATTCGCTAACCGTGCTAACGCATTCCTCATTTGTTGCATCGTGTCATGTCGTGCAACATATCTTGTGTGCCACAAGTCGCGACCAAGCATGTTGTGCCACATGGCACCTTGTTGCCCCGTCAGCACCTTGTGGCCCTGACTAGGTTAAGTAAGAAATTAGGATATTTTCTGCTTTTAAAAATTAATAAAATCTCCTAATACTTCAAAAATTCATAGCAAATAAAATACTTAACTAAGAATTGTAAATAAGGGCTCGATGGATTCATCTTTTTGAGAGGAATTCAACAAATCTAAATTTCCTAAATTGCACTAAGTATTTTGAGTTTAACTTAAGTTTTAGTAAAAGTCAAATTTTACTAATTAAACCAAAAATACGCATCAAATTGGTTTAAAATTTTTAGGGATTGAAATTGAAGTTATAATACAACCACCATAAAAATTTCAAGTAAAAAAGATTTCTGCATTCAGAGATATTGTATTCTGAAACTCAAGTAGTCTATTTTAGTAAAAATAAATTAATAGACTTTATAAAATTATGAAAAATTATTTAAATCAGTTGAAACTTTAAAAAATTATAACAAATCATAGAAAAATCATAAAAATATAAATAAATACTCAATTTGAAGATATTTTAGAGAGAAATCCATTAAAATTATTGTTAATTAATTTTAAATAATGATTTAAGCTTAATTAAGGTTTATTTAAAAATTTAATTAGCTTAATTACTGCCTGATTAATTAATTAATTAATCTTATATTTTTTAGGATTATTTAAGGGGATGACCTCTACCTCCCCTAATTTTGTTGGGATTTATTGGCTAATTAATTAAGAAAATTAGCTAATTGAGCCTTAATTACTCTCTTAATTTAATTAAGGGTTAATTAATCTTGTGAGCGATAATTATTATTAATTATCATCCTTTGTTTAACAGTGAGGAGATTTAGGGGATTTGATTGGGGCCTCTCTCCTAATCTTTTCCCTAAGTTTTTTCACTTTTTCAAGAAAAAATTAATTAAGGATTAATGGATTAATTAATTACTTAATTAGTTTAATTAAAATTCAAGACACATCTAAATCTAATTAATTAATTGAGGGCTAGATCTTTATGTGTTCAATAGCCTAAAGACATATAAGGAAAATAATGGTTAGCTCACATGTGTGGGAAAACCATAAATGTACTTATTTAACTTTCTTAAGCTTAATTAACTATTAATTATGAGTCAATTGCATTAGGCCCTTTCATTTCAGAGGACCATTGCTAGTTTATTTTTAAATTCATTTGCATATCATATTGGCTCATAGTTATTTAGTTAATTATTTTAAGGTAACATAAGTAAGGGTTAATTAATTGATTTAATTCATACATTAACTTAATTGATCCATAAAATCAACTTAATCATATTTCATTAAATCAATTTAATTCACAAACATGGGAATGGGTTAGGATCAACAAATTTCTTCTCATATTTCTTAAATCAAAACATGATATTCAAAATGATATATAAAAAGCTTTGGTTTATTTTAAGTGGTGTTATTTGACATGATTATCCTTAAAAATTAATTTAATTAAATTAAATTATATGTTTATATTTATTTATTCATTTCCAATCATGTTAAATGTTTTATGTCATTTGAAATCATGCATTCATCTTTTCAAAGTTAAATTAAATCAAATGATTTTCCTTTATGTAAAGCTTGCATGTGTTGACTTAACTTAATATATGTGTGGCTATTATCAGTACTAAATCCAAATGTATTTTTCAAAAGTTTACAAATGAATAGTAATGAGTGTCATGATGCTAAATTCATGTGATTATAGCTTAGACATGTGAGGTAAAGCTTTCTTTTCCTTAATTCATATTTAGTTTTACATATATTTGAATGTTAATAAGTATATAGTCCGGACATCCCGGGAACATGAGGCTTTAGTTAGCCCTAATGAGGTCATTTGATTACCTCACTTCCCTAGTTAACAAAGGCACGTACTCCATTTGATTTCATTTGCATGTGTTTCGATATTAGAATTTGGATATGACATTACTCCATATGCATAAATGTTTCAATCAAATAAGAATACAACATTTACATGTTTTTTCCTTTATTTATGTATACATCCATAAGTATTTGAAAAAAAGCAAATATTTAGTATGGACATCCCAGAAATACGAGACTTTAAATAGCCCTAAAGAGGTTATTTGATTACCTCACTTCTCTGGTTAACAATGGAATGTACTAGCTTATGTCTCTTATACATGTGTGTATTTAATTATGGAATTAGAACCCCTCTTTCTTTTATCAAAAATCCATGCATTCATGAATGATTAAGTTGTTGAATTAATTAATCATGTGATTGGGGAGCTTTCTTTCTTATATTCATGTATACAAATTTACATATGTTCGAATGCAAGTGGGTATATAGTTTAGATATTCCAGGAATACAAGGCTTTAGTTAGCCCCAATGAGGTCATTTGATTACCTCACTTCCCTGGTTACCAATGGCACATACCTACTTAATTACATCCTTATGTATTTTCTATAAGAATTTAGTTAGAGCTTTAAACTAATATGATTAAATAATTCAATCACATAAAATGATATAAACTTCACAAACACATACATTCATCATTTAAATGTACTAAAAACATGTTGCATGTATAGATACATTTAGGATTAAATCATATGCATGTTACATGTGATGGAAAGGAATGATTTAACATATGTCATGTGTAGTAATTCAATCAAATTAATTTTAAGATGGCTTTCATATTGAATGGGGTTATTCAAAGTGGACCTAAACATAAGATTAATTTAAAATGTGTAATAAGCCATTCATTAAAGAGAATTAAATCAAATTAACATGCTTTAGAAAGTGGCTTAAGGTAGGAATGAAAGAGGGCAATCCTCTTTTCTTCTCTTTATAACACTTATTTGCTAAGTGTAAATCATATAAAATAAAAGAAAACACAAATTAAAATCCTCAAATCAACTAAATAACTTAAAGTTAAACCAACCTTTTATGTTAAATTGAATCCTTCTACACTTAGAGAAATACAACTCTAATGCTTAGCAAGACATACCACACAAGCCTTAACACCCACATTAGAATTAAGTCACTACTTCTAGCTTTATGTTAGGGTGGTGCTTGGTTTAATGTATGTTTTGTTTTGTGATGTCATATTTTAGACTGGATGTTAGGGTGTATACTTCATAGACTAGATGGTAGATCGTGATTAGCTTAACCATGTTCTTTTGCAGGGGATTATACTTAAGGGGTGATTAAAAATAAATATAAATGCTCTCTTTTCTAGGTTTCTATGCTCTATTGACCTCACTTTTAGTGTGAGTTCTCAACCTCCTCTACTTAGACCTAGGAACCTTCTAGACACTAAGGTTTCTTTAGTCATAAGACACTTATAGTGATTAGGTGAACACTTAACCTAAACCTAGAGACTTAGAAGGGTTAATCATAAAATTAGGTTGTGCCTTAAGACTTAAGGAAAATTCACCTACCCTATAGCCTAAACCTAAATCCAATCCAGATTTGCCCTATCAAACCTACAATCAAACTCAATGTAAAATCTCATTTCCAAAATCAAATCAAAACCCAATTCAAACCCTTTTATGTCATTTCCTTGAACTTGGCCAAAATTGACCTAAATCAAGCCAAAATCAATGGATTTTTCCTTAAATCAATCATTCCTTCAATTACCTATTCAAATATAAAGGGAATCTACAATCATCAAGCCAAACCAAAATCAACCCAAGTTAAACCCAACTTAGCCCATTTTACTTGAAATTTTTAAGTAAACCAAAACTCATTTGAACCCAAACCAATTATAAGTAGATTTATATATCAATCTCAAATCCATATATAAACTAAACTAAATCAAACACAACCCAAAATCAAGTTGACTAAACTTAATTGGCTCACTTGACCCAAAGTGGCCAATTTGACTTATTTAATTTAAACTAATTCAATCTAAATCAAAGTGAATTAAGCCAATCCAAACTTCTTGACATGATAGTTGATCATCCTAAGTTGATCAATTATCATAAATTGGGTCAAACCAAGTCAACCTAGTCCTTTGACTAACCCAAACTAGCCAAATTGCAACCTAAGCTAAATCTATTGAAACTCATGATTCATATCAACCCAAAATCAATACTTGAACATGACTTGACTTTCAATTGAGCCAAACCAAAACCAATTGGCCCTCTTGACCTAAGTTGACCCAAATTAACCTAAATGGTCAAAATGGGTCAAATCAAAATCTATTTCAAATTTATTGCAATCAATGGCTCGAGTTCATTCCAAATTGACTATTGAACTTGACCAAAGCCTCAAGTGAGCCCAATCGACTCACTAGACACAAATGACCTATTGAACCCAACTTGACCTAAATGGTCAAATTAGACTAAACTCAAATTAAATCTAAGTTAAATCAAATCAAAGTATATAATCCTCTCCAAATGGTCATATGAACTTGACCAAACCCTTAGTTTGACCCAATTTGATCAATTGGTCAACCTAACCCGTTTTGACCCAATTGAACCAAATGAACTCCAAATGACATCAAATTTGGCCCAACTCACTTTAGACTCATTTCAAATCTGCCCAAATCAAATCTAATGCCAAATGACTACTCTACCCTTAGGCTAAGGGTATCATATAAGATAAAACACCCATGTAATTGGTCATTTCTCTTTCTTGGCCACTTGGCACTCATCCATTGGTCCACCTAGGCTCCAAGGACACTAGCAAACCTGACCCAAGAGGTGGTTGGGTTGGCCATGAGTTATGGGGAGGTGAATTCACCTCACCTCCCCCATTGGAATACTTGGCATCAAGGACCTCCATTTCCCCTTGCTATGACACCCACTAATCCCTCTTGTCCAACCAAACTAAGTCACCTAGGATGATTCCCTACCATTCTCAACCACCACAAGCCATAGGACACCCACAAAGAGCTAAAAATCACCATGAAAAGGGATTTTCAATCACCTTTGTGTACAAGATAATAGAGTCTTCCAAAATCATTCTCTTGCTCTCATTGTAGTTTCCAATAACTCTCCAAGTAACCAGCATTCATTCCCCACTTCATTTGGACTGAAAGCTGCCAAAATCAAGAGGATTGCAGCGAGGAAGAGGCAACTATTGGTGGATACAACATTCCAAGTGAAAAAAAGAGCCTAGGTTCATCCCAAAGCTTCTTCTTGCATCTAGGAGCGTGCTCAGATCAACACCATCATCAAAAACCATACCCGATGTGGTAATTCTCAAATCCTTTAGCCAGTCATAGCTTCCTTTATTTGTGACAATTTTTGTTCAGTTCCAGGAAAATCCTTTAGATAACCATTATATCTTTCATTTCATACAATCCTAATGCAAAAATGGTGGTTTTTGGTAATAATAAAAATGATATCAAGCTAATTTGGATGAAATTTCATTTGATTTCATGAAAATCCCATTTTTCCCTCTCATTTCTTGTTCATCGATTAAACTTTGCCGGTGGGAAGCGGCAATCAATCCGTGGCTAGGGAATGAATGGCTGTTATTTCACATTAGATATACACATTTTCCACCCTATAGATTGCGGATCCAATCTGCGATCAGACGGTTCAATCAAAACCACGCATCCTCGCTATTTCCTGCTCAAAAGTCACGTCTGTGCCACATGGCACCACATGACATGCGAAACTGCACGGTCAATCATGCGGCACCGCATTGCCACGTCAACACCGTGCGGTGCTGACTTGGTTAAGTAGAAATTTTGACCATTTTTTGATTTTAAAAATTATTAAAACCACCTCAAACTTCAAAGATTCATAAAATAATAAAATACTCAATAAAAAATTATAAATAAGGGTTTGTTGGATTCATCTTTCCAAGAGGAATCTAACAAACCTAAAATCTCCAAATTTTATGAAATATCTTGAGCTCAATTTGAGTTTTAGTGAAAATTAAATTTTATTAATTAAACCAAAAATATAAGCGAGATTGATTTGAAATTTCAGGGATTGAAATTTAACTTAAAATACACTTGCCATAAAAATATTAAATCAAAAGGATATTTTGGATTGGGAGATATTGCATTCTGAAGCTCAAATAATCTATTTTAGCAAAAATAAATAAATTAATAGACTTTAGAAAAATCATGAAAAATCATTTAAATCAACTAAAACTTTAGAAAATTATAAGAAATCATAGAAAAATCATAAAAATGCAAATAAATATTATTTTTTAAGGTATTTTAGAGAGAAATTTATTAAAAATATCCTTAACTAATTTTGAATAATAATTAGAGATTAATTAGTGTTTAATTTAAAAAATTAATTATCTTAATTACTTCCTAATTAATTAATTAATTAACCTCAAATTTTTTTAGATTATTTAGGGGGATGGCCTCTACCTCTCCTAATTTTATTGAGATTTATTGGTTAATTAATTAGGAGAATTAGCTAATTGGGCCTTAATTACTCTCTTAACTTGATTAAGAGTTAGTTAATCACATGAATAGTAAATTAATTAATTGATTAGGCTCATTTGTCACTATTTAACAGTGAGGAGACTTATGGATTAAATTGGGGCCTTTTTCTTAGTCTTTTTCCTAAGTCCACTTCATTTGTAGGATTGTTAACCCATGTGGAAATTAAGTTTAAATTTAATTAGGTGATTAATAATTTCATTAATCTAATTAAAATCTAAAACTCATCATATTCATGGGTAGATCTTCAAGTGTTTAATAACCTAAAGATATTTAAGGAAATTATGGTTAACCCACATGCGTGAGAAAATTATAAAAGTACTTAATTAGGCTCCTTAACCTAATTAATTATTAATTATGAGCTAATTGCATTAGGCCCTTTCATTTCTTAGGATCACTGCAAGGTATTTTCCATGCATATCATGTTGGCTCATAATTATTTAATTAATTACTTTAAGGCAATATAGGAAAGGGTTAATTAATGGATTTAATGTATATTACAACTTAATTAATCTATAAAATCAACTTAATCACATTCTATTAATCCAAATTAATTTACAAACATGAGAATGGGTTAAGATAAGCAAACCTTCCCTCATTTCTTTAAGTCAAATCAAAATATAAACTTAAAATGATGATTAAAAAGCCTTGGATTTCTTTAAATGCTTTTATTTGAGATGATTATCCTTAGGAATTAGTTTGATTGAATGAAACATGTGTTTATGTCTTATTATTTCTTTCCAATCATTATAAATTATGTGTGTCATGTGATTTTATGCATTCATGTTTTTTAAGATATTTAAATTTAAATGAATTTCCTTTATGTCAAGCTTGCATATGTTGATTAACCTATGAATATGTGTGGCTATTATCACTATTAAATCAAAGTTATTTTTAAAAGTTTATAAGTCAACTATAATATTTGGAGTGATAATAGTTATAAATATCTATAAGCTTGCATGTGTTTATGACTTATAACAAGTGATATGAAGTTCTCTTTCTTTAATCTATATGGATTTACATAAAGTTTGAATGTTAACAAGTGTACAACCCATTTAAAAATGACACAACATTTGTTTGAATTCATTCCTATATATTTCTATGTTAGAATTTAAATAGAACTTTAGGTCACATGTATAAATAATTTAATTGAAAGACATACAACTTTTGCATGATTTTTCATTCTTGTAGTCATTTGTACATTCATGTGTATTCAAGAATAATGGGTATATCTAGTCTGGATATTCTGGGGACACAAGGCTTTAAGTAGCCACAAGGAGGTCTTTACCTCACTCCCCTAGTTTAACAATGGCAAAGTACTTGCTTAAAACTTTTATATGCTCGTATGTGCATTTAGGTAATGAATGAAAATCTCCTTTTCAACTTTAGCTCACATGTATAAATAATTCAATAGAAAGAAATACACCTTTTGCATGATTTCTCATTCTTGTAGTCATTTATACATTCATGTGTATTCAAGAATAGTGGGTATATCTAGTCTGGACATTCCGAGGACTCGAGGCATTAAGTAGCCCCAAGGAGGTCTTTACCTCACTCCCTTGGTTAACAATGGTGAAGTACTTACTTAAAACCTTTATACACTTGAATGTGTGTTTAGCTAATAAGTGAAAATCCCATTTTTTTTATAAAATACACATATGCATCTTTCATTTAAAGTGTGCTAAAAGAAATATATTGCATGTGTAGGTATACTTAGGATTTAATATCATATATATGATACATGTGATGGAAAGGAATGATTGAACATATGTCATGTGATAGTAATTCAATCAAATTAATCTTAAGATGCCTTCCATACTGAATGGAATTATTTAAAGCAAACATAAACTTAGGATTAATTTAAAATGCATGATAAGCCATTCACTAAAGAGAATTAAATCAAATTAACATGCTTTAGAAAGTGGCTTAGAGTAGGGATGAAAGAGTCTCTTTCCTCTCTTTATAATACTTAGTTGCTATGTATAGGTCATATGAAACCAAATAAGACATAAATTAAAATTCTCAAATCAATTAAACAACTTGAAGTAAAACCATCTTTTAAGTTTAAATTAAATTCCCTTCACACTTAGAGAACTACAACTCTAATGTTTAGCAAGACATGACACACAAGCCTTAACACACACATTAGCACTGAGTCATGACTCTAGTCCTAAGTTAGGATGGTGTATATTTAGTGTATGTTTTATTTTGTGATGTGATATTTTAGGCTGGATGTTAGGGTGTATGTTTCATAGACTGGATGGTAGGTCGTGATTAGCCTAATCATGTTTTCTGTAGAGGATTATGCTTAAGGGGTCACTTAAGAATAAATATAAATACTCTCTTTGCAAGTTACTTAATCCTCTAAGTATAATCCAAGTTAGGATAGGTGGGCTTGGTTACCCATGTGCAGGATGCTAAGTCTAAATTATAAATATAACTGTTTGGATTGTATGTGTGTTTAGCTAACACTTATTTTGCAGGTGTAGTTAGATTTATTTTTTTTATTTTTAATATATTTGCATTAATAATTAGGATTAGTGTTATGGGGGTTTAGGATGAGCATTGGTCAGAAGGCTTAGTCCTTGGGTGTCATGTGAGGCCTTGAAGCCTACCAAATCAAAGGAGAAAAGATATGAAGAAATGAAGGAGACAAGAAGAATTGAAGATTTCAAGACCCCCAATAGCATTTTTCATTTGTTAATTATAATTATTATTTTGTTTTTTGGGTTGTATAACGGTAGAACTTAGCTACCCATTTTCTATTTTCTAGTTGTACAACAGTACCCGACTGCACCGGTCTTCTATTCTTTTGCGATAGCTATAAAATGTTTGATGTTATGTTTACATTGCGCAATAGAAATGGCATGCCTTTTTATAATTTTTTTATGAATGATGATTTAATGTGTGGCCTGGATCAGATTAGGCTCTTAGAGAAAAATAAATCTTTTTACCCAACTACAACTAATAATTACAATTTTAAATAATTTATAACCTCAAATGAATCCTAGGTACTAAATCAAGATAATTAAAAGATTTAGCAACCCTTTAGTTGAATATTGTATGTTTAACATGTGCATTCATATTGTCTCACTCTTGTTAAGAGAGGATTTATATCCTTGCACAATAAGAGAAGACTTGACCTTTGAGAGTCTCCTCTTTGATGGAAAACACCTTTTTCCCGCTGATTTAGCCCATAATCCATTTCCATCATGTATTTCGGCATAAAAAATCTTAAAGCCTTTGTCAAAGTGAAGTGTCAAAAATCAAATAAAATTTGAAAATATTTCTCATTAGATTAAGTCATTGTTCATACCACTCATGCTCTAGTCTCTTAGGGAGTGGGTTTAAGGACTTTAGTCTCTTTCTAAATTAATAATTTCCCAACTATCTTGCAAATGCATAAGACTTGCCTACATAGTTTTAAAATCATAGGAGGAGTTAGCTGGCAGCCACTCTAGGCAGTCCTAAGTCCAGCAGTGAGATGGTTTATTCTCTCATGTGGAGGTAAACCTTATGCCCATTTTCACTTAGATTTAGGCTGCACTTTGGTTCTTGCCAAAGCTCCTTAAATTTAGGATTCTATGTAGTTGTTTTCTTTAGGCTACTAGCATAAATCCTGACTTCTTAGACATTTCCATAATCTTGTGTTGTGGGATCATAAGTCCTACTTTCTAATAAAAATTTCAACTTTAATAAAATTGATCTTCTCAACTTCAAAGATATAAAGCCCAACTATATGACAGATTGGAATGCTCACTAGGTTTTCCTAGTATCATGATCATTTCCTACTCATTCCCTTTGGCTTCAATAATAAGTCTTCTCCTTGAGTTTTTCCACTTGAATTTTTAAATACAACCAATCCTTTGATAGTCTAGCCTTGAAATCATTGGAGACTTTAATTTCTACTTTAATCGAGAGTATTCTTAGCAACTTTTATTCCTTAAGATGTAATTAACTATGGGAGATTACCTCCATAGGGAACTTAATGAATCTGACTTAAAATAAACTCTACCTTACTTTTTCATATAAAGTAGGGGAAAATTGCTAGTACATTCGAAGACCCATCATGCCATAGGAGTTCTTATTAGGTGATTAGGTCTATTATAGGGTGTTGATTTCTATCTTTTGAGATAGTGCATCATTCCTTAATGTCATACATGATCACTTCAATAAGTACCTCCTAAGATCTA
The DNA here is from genome assembly GCA_021442155.1 of Cymbidium sinense. Taxonomy (NCBI): domain Eukaryota; kingdom Viridiplantae; phylum Streptophyta; class Magnoliopsida; order Asparagales; family Orchidaceae; genus Cymbidium; species Cymbidium sinense. The sequence goes on along the minus strand of CM038221.1, from coordinate 174,445,642 downwards.
TGTGGTGTCCCACATCCCAAAAATAAATACCACAAACCCCTAAATATAATCCAAGTTAGGATAGGTGGGCTTGGTTACCCATGTACATGGTCCTAAGTCCAAATTCCAAATATAACTGCTTAGGTTGTATGCATGTTTAGCTAACACTTATTTTATAGGTGTAGTTAGATTTACTTTTCTTATTTTTAATGTAATTTTGTATTAGGAATTAGGATTAGTGTTATGGGGGATAAGGATGAACATTGGCTAGAAGGCTTTGTCCTGGGAGGCCATGAGATGCATTTGAAGTGGAGTAAACCAAACCAAATGGAGATATGAAGATGAAGACTGAAGCATGAAGAATGAATACCCCCTATAACATTCATTCATTGTAATTGTAATTATTCTTTTATAATTTTGGGTTGTATTAGGGTAGAGCTCAGCTACCCATCTTTTCTTTTCAGGTTGTACGGTAGTACCCAACCACACCGGTCTTTTATTCTTTTGCACTTAGTTATAAAAAATTGTTTGATATTTTGTTTAACTTATGCAATAGAAACTAACATGCTTTTCATAGTTTCTTATGATTGATGCTTTAATGTGTGGCCTGGATGTGATTAGGCTCTTAGGGAAAAATTAAATTTTCTATCCCAATTAATAACTCATAACAAAAAAATTTTATAACTCATAACCTCACATTAAAGCCTAGTACATAAATAAGATAATTAAAAGATTTAGTAACCCCTTAGCTATATGGTTGAATGTCTCACAACATGCATGATTATTCTTTCTCTCTTGAACATGAAGGATCTTCATCCTTGCATGATAGGAGAAAGCTTGACCTGTAAGGGCATCCCTTATGGTGGAGAACATCTTCGTCTAGCTGATTTAGCTCATTACCTATTTTCATCATGCATACAGGCATACAAAATCCTAAAGCCTTTGTCAAAATGAAGTGTCCAAAATTAAATAAAATTTGAACAAATTTGCATTTGTAGATTAAGTCATTACTCATGCCACTCATGCTCTAGTCTCTTAGAGAGTGAGTTTAAGAACTTTAGTCTCTCTTTTTAAATTAATAACAACCCAACTATCTTGTAATTTCATATGACTGAATCACATTATTTTAAAGCATAGGAGGAGTTAGCTGGCTACCACTCCAGGTTGTTATAAGTCCAGTAGTTTGGTGGTTTACTCTCTCTTGTAGAGGTAAATCTTATACCCATCTTTGCTTAGATTTAGGTCATACTTTAGCTCTTGCTAAAGCCCCCTAGACTTAGGATCTGAGGTAGCTATTTCCTTTCGGCTACAAGAATAAGTCCTTACCTCTTTGGCATTTCCACAACCTTATGCTGTTGGATTATAAGCCATAATAATCTAATCAAATTTCATCTAAAAACATATAAATCTCTTCAACTTCAAATATATAAAGCCCAATTACAGGTTAGATTGGAATGCTCACTAGGCCTCCTAGTATGAGCATGTCCTACTTCCTCCTTTTGGATTCTAAAAATAAGTCTTCATCTTGAATAATCCTGATTTATTTTCCAAATATAATCAATTCTTTGATAGTCTATCCTTAAAATCTTTGGAGATAATAATTGCCTACTTTAATCGAGAGTATTCCTAAGGAATTTACCTTCTTTGGGATGTAATTAACTATGGGGGCTTGCCCCCATAGGGAACTTTAGAACTTGGTTTAATATAAACCCGTGCTTTATTCATCCATGTAAAGCAAGGGAAAAAATCTTTAGTACCTTCAAAGACCCATCATACCTTACGAGTTCTTTTTAAGTGATTATGTCCATTATAGAGTGGTGATTTCTATCTTTTGAGATTGTGCATCATTCCTTAATGTCATACCTGATCACTTCAATAATTATCCCCTAAGATCTGTGTGGTGTCCCACATTTAAAAATAAACACAACAACCTTATTCAACCAGAACTCTTGATAGCTTATATCAGCCAACATCCACTATAATACAAAGATGGCAGTTGTGTCGATCCTCCCTAGAAGCAAGTCTTCATCACTAAATGTAACTTCAAAGATGTCCTTTGAGTGGTGTGCCTTCTCTTCAGTAGCGGTCAGTTAGGCTAAGCATATCTCTAGATCAAGGAGAGCCTTGATTAGAGATTCCCTCATCTCTTAGATAATACAAGGGCGTCATATATGCTTAACTTAGCTGGAAACTTTCTAAGATGAGCTAAGATATTGTAATCAACTTTGACTTGGTCCTCCACAAGCATATTTATATGTGGAGCATCATGTAAAGGGGCTATCTACTCATTGAAACTAATGACTTGTTTACCCTTATCCTGAGGTGATACCCTAGGAAGTAGAACTTTATCACCCCGTAGGTTGACTTCAGTGACTTCTTGGAATAATGAACTTGTGAAAAGTTCTATCTTCTCATCAGGCATACCTACAGCTTCTCCTATGGGATTCTTAGAGTCGATTAACTCCAAGTCAATCTTAAGCGATGAACTCGATTGATTCAGAAAAGTAAAGTCTGATTCTGAATCAGAAGAGAGAGGATCAAAATTACTATAGCTATTATTATTTTCTAAACTTGGATAGGTTTCAATAGGATTAAAATCAAGAGTATCAGAAGTGTATAAGATGTGTAAGTAAAATCTACTTTCTTTGTTAATTTCTTTTTGGGTGGGGGTACATGATAGAAATCAAGTAAAGTAAGCGGATTAAGGGACTTAATGGCCTTAACCACTGATACATAGCTCACGGTAGAAGAGGATGGCGAGAATAAGTAAGCGTGGAGGGAGTCTTTGGACTGGATGGGATTCACTGGGATCACAACTATGGTGAGCTGCTACTATTTTTGTTGGATTGTCACCTTCTTCAAGTTATCTTTGGAAACTTACAAACCTTCCTTGATGTTGGAGGTTTGAGCTGCCTCAAGTACCTGTAAGGAGAGTTTTTTTATCTTAAAAATAAATTTTTTTAGAGGTTCGGGATAAGGCAATATCCCAATCTTTTTTTATCTTAAGCAGATCACAAGTATCCCAAGAATTATCCTAATAGAACTGGATAGTTGTTCTAATAAGTATTCCTTGGGGATAACTATAGTACCTGACTTATAGCTACACTCAAGTCAGTCCCTAAAAGTGATATAATCCTCTAAGACATGGCTGATCATGCGGTGGTAGGGGTAATAATTAGGATCATTTGCTCTTGCCCACTTCCTTCGGCCTCTTGGGCTCTGATAACTAAAATTCAGGTTTCTTTAAGAGATTCTTAAAGACTTTCCTAACTACCTCCCTCTTGAATGAATATGGATTATTCAATATATCGACAAGTGTATGTGGGTAATAGATATCTGGCTGTGGATATGAGTACCGTTGCTGAGTAGACTACTGAGGTGGTGGAAATAGCCATTATGGCAACTGTGGTGGCTGATATGATGATCGAGGTGGTGGCAAAGGAGGTTGTTGAGCTCGTGGTCTCTCATACTAGACTTTGGCTGGCTACTTTCCTCTGTCCACTGACACAACTATCCCTGGCTTCTTCTCGAACACCTTCTGTGGCTTGGGCTGAGATGTTTGGTTGAGAAAGGGCAACTGTTTGCCTTCCTCTTATAGGCTAGCCTCCTTGTTAATTAGTTTCTTGAATGTTTTAATGGTAAAACCCTTAATCATGAAGGAGACTAGGTCATGGATATTCTTGAGAAGAATATCAATGGCATGCTGTTCAAACAACTGCAGCTCTCATTTCATGCTCAGGTTATGCCAGCTACGAATATAATCAACAAGGGAATCATTGGGATTTTTCTTCGCTACAATCAGGTTGCCTACAGTCACTCTCTACTGAGCTCCAGCAAACCTCTTGATGAAGAGGTGCTCCAACTCAGCAAAAGTCCTCACTGAAGTGTTGGGTAGTTCGGTGTACCAATCAAATGCAACCCCTGCTAAGTTACTGACAAAAAGTTTGAACAGGAGTGTGTCACTGCCACCGACGTTGCAACAATCGACCTTAAAGTGTGCAATATGCTATCGTGGGTTCCCACTGTCATCAAAGATCTTGAAGGAATGTGGCAAAAAACCCTTGCAATATTGAACTACATCGAATTCCTCTAGGTATGGTCTATCCTTCAAAATGGATGAGCTCCCCATGGCTTGTGCCATCGCTTCCCTCAACTATTGATCTATCATGAGTTTGATGTCTTCCTCATGCATGGAGGTTCCATCTGTGACCTTCCTATGCAAGCTACCAGCATCATCCTCTGCTGGAGTGCACCTAAGATGGTCTAAGGTATGTATTAACTCTGGCCGGTCGACTACCATAGGAGAAGGCTATGAAACTGGGGCTAAGTTCTACATTGCTAAAACTAATGCCATAAACTTCTCTACTTTCTTCTCCATCCTATCAATATGATCATCCTTCTTCTTGAGCTGGTGGAGGAGGTGTTGAGTAGAGTGAGAAGTGTCACCTTCCTCGAGCATGACACCTTCCTGGCTATACTGATCCTGCTATAAAGACCCTCGTGTGTCGACCATGTGGACCTCAGTTATGTCATCCAACATGTCATCCTCATCATGATCAAAGAGGAATCTACCCTCCTCATGATCTGAATGATCACTCTCGAGAAGTTATTTCTTCTCGACAAAGTAGTTTTCTAAGATGTCATCTAGTGGCGATCTTACACTCTACTGGCCCAGGCAGAACACAAATACCCGACTACTCCTCATGAGATTATCATGGAGACTATGCGTGTCCTTCTCTCTCTATCTATCTGCGATGGAGGTGGTGCGACCACAACACTTTTGGGTCACCACTCCTTCCTAGCCACAGTTAAGGTAGAAGGTCGACCAAAGGAGCTCAATCTCATCTCAATATGTAGAATAAATGGAGTGGGATCCTTAGGCCACAGCCGGATCACCAATGGGGATGGTCATTGCCTGAATGGGGGCATCTGAAGCTTGGCGGGGGTGGTAGATTTTGTAAGCTGAATAGGTGATGGTGAGCAGTGAGTGAAGCAGTGCGATGGCAAAGACACTATGGTGCTTATTTTTGATTCATTTGTATGGGGAGAGACATGACATAGATCTGAGGGTGTACTTATTAAGGTGATCGGGTATGACATTGAGGAATAGTGTATTATCTCAAAAGATAGAAGTCACTACCCTACAATGGACATAATCACCTAATAAAGACTCCTAAGGCATGATGGGTCTTCAAATATACCAGAGATTTTTCCCCCACTTTACATGGATAAATAAAGTGCGATTTATTTAAATCGAGTTCTAAAGTTTCCTATGGGTGCAAGCCCCACATACTTAATTACATCTTAAGAAAAATAAATCTCTTAATAATACTCTCGATTAAAGTAGGTGATTGTTATCTCCAAAGAATTCAAAGATAGGACTATCAATTATTTGGTTGTGTTTTAGAAGATCAAGTGGGATGGATCAAAAGGGAAGAGTTATTATCGAAGCCAAAGGAGATGAGTAGGGAGTGCTCATGATACTAGGAAACCTACTGAGCACTCCAATCTACCCTATAGTTGGTATTTATATATTTGAAGTTGAGGAGATTTATTTATTTGAGTTGAATCCATAATATAATATTGTGAAAATGCTTAAGAGGTGAAGATTTATGTTTGTAAACCGCAGGAAATAGTGACCTCGGATCATAAATCTAGGGAACTTTAGCAAGGGCCAAAACACGACCTAAATCTAAGGCGAAAGTGGGTATATGGTTTACCTCCACAAGAGAGAGTAAACCACCTTACTACTAGACTTATTACCACCTGGAGTGACAGCTAACTAACTCCTCATATGCTTTAAATCTATGTAGGAAAGTCATATGATTTTTCAAGATGGTTAGGCTATTATTATTTAGAAAAGAAACTAAGTCCTTAAACCTACTCCCTAAGAGACTAGAGCATGAGGAATATAAGTAATGACTTAAATCTAATGCAAATTTTTATCAAATTTCATTTAATTTGGGACTCTTTATTTTGACACAACTATGAGATTTTGTATGACTAAATACATGAGAAGTTGATTATGGGCCAAATCAAAAGGGAAAGAGGTGTTCTTCCATCATAGGATCTTAAAGGTTAAGCCCTTACTATCTAGCAAAGATGAAAGCCCTCTCTTAACAAGAGTGAAATAAGATAATTATGCATGATATTAAATGTACAACATCTAGTTAAGGGGTTGCTAAATATTTTATTATCTTGATTTAATGCCTAGGCTTTTATATGATGTTATGACTTATTTTAAAGGTTTAGTTATGAATTGTTAGTTTGGGTAGAAAATTAATTTTTATCCTAGGAACTGCATCCAAGCCATACATCAATCATAAACAAACTATAGAAATGCATGCTTTTTCTAATGCACAAGCTAAACAAAATATCAAATAATTTTATAAAGCTATCACAAAAGAATAAAGTAGATGCATCGGTATGCCATCAGAAGAAACCTGGGTAGCCAAGCTTTACCCTTATACAACCTGGATTATAAGAGAATAATTATAATTACAAATGATAAATGTTATGGGGGTCTTCATTCTTCATTCTTCCTTCTTCAATTCTTTATCCTTCATTTCTTCATTTGATTTGCTCCATTTCTTTCTTCCTTTTGGCTTAATTTGGATATGCTTATTCCAAAGGCATTACATGGTACATAAGACTTGGTCTTATAACCAATGCTCATTCTAATCTCCCATAATACTCATCCTAATCCTAATGCACAATTAAAAAAGAAGGAAAATAAATCTAGCTACACCTACAAAATAAATGTTAACTAAACACACCATAAAACCCAAATAGTTATATGAATAGTTTGGACTTAGCACACCAGTAACCAAAACCCTGTCCTAACTTGGATTATGCTTAGGGCTAATCAACTTGCAAAAGCATTTATATTTTTTTTTCTTCTTAAGCATAACCCCCTAGAGAAAACATGATTAAGCTATTTCTAGACTACGCACATACACCCTAATATTTAGTCTACAATAATACATCACAAAATAAGCATACATCAAATCATACACCGCCTTAAAATAAAGTTAGAAATTTTGACTTAGTCTAATGTGTATAAATTAAAACTTGTGTGATATGTCCTAACTAGGCTTTATAATTATAATTCGCTAAGTGTGAGGGATTTAATTTATAAAGGGTTGATTTCTCTTTAAGTTATTTAATTGATTTGAAGATTTTATGTAGTGTTTTCTTTTGTTTCATATGGTCTACACTTAATAACTAAGTGTTATAAAGAGAAGAATGAGAAGGAATCTCTCTTTCATCCCCACCTTAAGTCACTTCTAATGCAAATTAATTAATCAATTTTCTTTAGTGAATGACTTATTATATGTTTTAATCAATCCTAAGTTTAGGTTCACTCTAAATGTCCTTATTCAATAAGAAAGACCTCTTAAGATCAATTAGAATGAATTACTATCACATATCACATTTTTATTCATTTCTCTCCATCATGTATATCATGCATATGATTAAATCCTAAGCGTACCTATGCATATGATGTATGTCTTAGCACACTTAATAATGAATGCAAAGAAGTGTGTTTGGAATTTAAATATTTCATTTTATTGAATTATGAATGCATGTCTTTTTAATAGAGAAGAGGGATTTTTCATCCATTAGCTATGTACATTCACATGTATAAAAGTTTTAAGTGAGTACGGCACCATTATTCTACACCAGGGGTGTAAGGTACAAGACCTACTTATGGCTACTTAAAGCCTCGCAGCCCCGGAGGTCCAGACTAATATACCACTTTTCTTAGATACATATAGATGTATAAGCAACTATAAGCATAGGAAAACCCATGCAAATGTTGTATTTGATTTATTTGATTTATGATTCTTATTCATTTGTTATATCATACATACATATGTATTAGAGTTTTAAATGAGTATGGTGCCATTATTCTACACTAGGGGCGTAAGGTACAATACCTACTTAGGGCTACTTAAAGCCTCGCAGCCCCGGGGTGTCCAGACTAATATACCACTTTTTTCAGATACATGTGAATGTACAAAAAGAACCACAAGAATGAGAAGTCATGTAAGAAGTCATATTTGATTTGATTATATGATTTACATATGTGATATGAAATTCTTCCTAAGTCTTAGCATGGAGATGCATAGAAGTATATTTAGATAAATGTTGTGTTCTTTTCAAATGAACTATACATTTATAAATCTCATGCAAATCCATATAAGATAAGGAAAGAGAGCTTCATATTGCTTATCCTATATTATTAACACATGCAGACTTTTAGATATTTGTAATTAACATCATCCCATGTATTATAATTGATTTATGGGCTTTTGAAAATACCTTTTGATTTAATAGTAATAATAGTAACACCTATTTTTAATTTAAATCAACACATGCAATATGACATAAAAGAAACCATTTCATTTAGTTAATTTTAAAAGGAATGAATGCTTGATTACACATGATAAGAAAAATTTAACATGATTGGAAAGAAATAAAGGAATATAAGTACATGTTCTCATTCATTTCCATTAATTCCTAAGTACAATCATACTAAATAAAGTTATTTAAAATGAACCAAAGTTCTTTAATGACATTTTCAGTTTTGAGTTTGATTTGATTTAGGAAATGAAAGAGGTTTGCTGATCCTAATCCCATTCCCATGTGTGAGTTAATTTGGTTTAATGAAGAAGTATTTAAGTTGATTTTATGATTTAATTAAGTTAAGCATGAATTAAATAAATTAATTAACCCTTACCTATGTCACCTTAAGGTAATTAATTAAATAAGTATGAGCTAATATGATATGCAACCACATAAAAAAGAAAATAGTAATGCTCTTATAAAATGAAAAGGACATAATGCAATTAGCTCATAATTCTTAATTAATTAAACTTAAGGAGCTCACTTAATTACTCTTATGGTTTTCTCACACATGTGAGCTAACTATAATTCATTAGCTCTCTCTTTAAGTTATTGAACACCCAAAAAGCTACCCAAAAAACTTAATTAAACAAGGTTTGGAATGATTATGATTTCAATTTAATTAATTAAGCCATTTAATTAATGAATTATACCATTAATTAATCCCAAATTAATTTATTTCAAGTAAAGTGAAATGAACTTAGGGAAAAGAATGAGAAAGTGGTCCCAATCTCATTCCCCAATTCCATTCACTATCTCACAATGATTAACAAGATTAATTAATAATTTTCTTACTGTTTAGCATGTTAATTAATCACTTAATTAATTAAGAGAGTAATTAAGGATAAGACAAGCAATTTTTTCTAATTAACCAAGCAATAAATCTCAAGAAAATTATAGGAGGCACAGGTCATCCCATTAATCAAACTCAAAAAGTTTCAGATTAATTACTTGGATAATTAAAGAGTAATTAAGCTAATTAAATTTTTAGTTAAACTTAAATTAAGCTTTAATTACTATTTAAAATTAATTAAAATTAATTTTAAATTAATCTCCTCTGAAATATCTTTAAAATGAGTATTTATTTAATTTTTAAAATTTTTCTACAATTATTTATGGTTTTTCAAAGTTTCAGTTGATTAAGATGATATTTATGAAATCTGTTAATTTCTTTTTATTAAAATAAATCATTTGAACTTCAAATTTCAATATAATTTAATCCAAAAGTGATTTTGATTTCAAATTTTATGGTAGGTAAATTTCAGCTTCAATTTCAATCTCTGAAAATTTTAACTTAATCTTAAGTGTATTTTTAGTTTAATTAATAAAATTTGATTTTTTTCCCAAAACTTAAATTAAGATCAAACTATCGAGCTAAATTTAGGGATTTTGGGTTTACTGAACTCCTCTCAAAAAGGTGAATCAAACGAGTCCTTATTTATAATGTTTAGTTAAGTGTTTTATTTTCTATGAATATTTTAATTTTCAGGTGATTTAAATAATTTTTGAAAATAAATGGATAAGTGTCAAGTGGATCAATGGATATATTATAGGCTATGTGGATCAATGGATAAGTGTCAAGTGGTCAAGGAAGAGAAATGACCACTTGGGCAAGTGTCTTTTCTCATGGGATGCCCTTGACCCAAGATCAAAGTGGTCATTTGATATTAGATTTGATTTGAGCAGATTTGAAATGAGTTTAAAGGGAGTTGGACCAAATTTCATGTCATTTGGAGTTCATTTGGTTTAATTTGGGTCAATTTGACCCATATGGGTCAAAATGGGTTAGGTTGACCAATTGGTCAAATTGGGTCAAACTAAAGGTTGGGTCAAGTTTAAATGATCATTTGGAGTATATTGGTTCAATTGGTTTCAATCAATTTAGTTTAATTTAAATTTAATTTGGATTTTAGCCAATTTGATCCTTTAGGTCAATTTGGGCTAAGTTGACCAATTTGACCCAATTGACCAAATTGGCTTGAATCATGGCTTGGTTTAGGTTTAGTTGATCATTTGGGATATATTATAGACTTTGGTTAAGTTCAATTTGGATTTGATTAGGTTTTAAGTTGATTTGACCCTTAAGGTCAAATTGGGCTAAGTTAGGTTAGGTTGACCAATTGGTCAAATTAGACTCAATTGAGACTTTGGTCAAGTTCAATAATAGATTTAGAGTGAACTTGAGCCATTGGTTGCAATCAATATGGTTTTGGTTGCAATTTGGCTAGTTTGGGTTCATATGGGTTAAATGGTTGACTTAGTTAATGGGTTAGGTTGACTTGGTTTGACCTAATTCATGATAATTGATTAGCCTAGGATGATCAACAATCATGATATGAAGTTTGGATTGGCTTAATTCACTTTGATTTGGATTGAATTTTATTTTGGTTCATGTAGGTCAAATTGGCCACTTTGGGTCAAGTGAGCCAATTGGGTTTAGTTGGCTTGATTTTGAGTAGGGTTTGATTTGGTTGAGTTTATATATGGATTTGATATTGACTTATAAATTCAATTGCAATTGGTTTGGGTTCAAATGAGTTTTGTTTTGATTGAACATTTCAAGTCTAATGGGCTAGGTTGGGTTTAACTTGAGCTTATTTTGATTTGGTTTGATAATTATACTTTATATTTATATTTAGGTCAATGGTTGTTGGAATGATTGAATCATGAAGAAATCCATGAGTTTTGAATTGGTTTGGGTATCATTTAGCAAATTTCAAGAATTTGGCTAAAATGGCTAAAATTGGAAATTCTATTTGATTTGGGTTTCAATCATTTAATAATTGGATTTGATTAATGATTTAGAATTTGATTGGAGATTGAGTTTGATAATTGTGAAAATCAATTAGATTGGGGTTGATTTGAATTTGGTTAAGGCTAAGTCCATAAGATAAAATCAAAGGGCTTAGGAAGGGATTTGGAGTTTTGAATTTAATCATGGGTTTTAATCATTTAGATTTGATTTTGGCATTTGGATTTGAATTTGAGATTTGATTTGGGTTTAGGTTATAGGGTAGGAAAGTTCTCCTAAATCCCTAAGGCACAACATATCCCTATGGCTAACTCTTCTGAGTCTCTAGGGTTAGGTTAAGTGTTCACCTAATCACTAGAAGTGTCTTAAGATTAAGGAACTCTTAGTGTCTATAAGAGTCCTAGATATATGATAGGGAAGTTGAAAGCTCACTCCAAAAGTGAGGTCAACAAACACAGACTACCTCTTAGATGGAGATCTCCTCCTGCATTGAACTGTGCCCATGAGAACAATGTTATCTGAATGATCAGCCCTGACAAGGCGACGATCAGGAAAGTCCATCAGAGTGAAAGCCACCAACTTCCTAGCTTACCTCCATCTCTCCCTCTTGCCCGCTTTGGCTAATACTCAAGCCTTGATGACTCTCTCCCTACATATCTAATCATTGACACTTCTAGGAATCACAAACCTCAAATCAAACAATGCTCCAGACTCTCAGCGTCCGTAGGCTCTACCAACCTGGCAAAGAACTGCCCCAGATCTAAGATGGCCTCACGCCCTAGCTGCACCCTCAAAGTGTGCTAGTGGTGGAGGTGATGTAGTGATCCTCTTATAGTTCTCCTCTCCATCTGAGGCTAAGAGGGGGGGAAACCTGCTGCCACTCAAAAGTAGAGAGGTCTCACGGGAGAACCCTCATCAGCGACGTGGGAGGCAGCATCGATCTCCCTGGCTGCTAGCTCATGGTGCCACTTAACCTTTCTATTTTTATTATGGCACTGGGTGTAGGTGAGCAAAGCATAACGAGAACTGGAACCTACCTCAAAGGTAGGGGAGACTATCTCAAAAGCTAAGATAGCCTTACCCTGGGGTGACCATAGAGAAGGTAGTAGCTATCACTGAAGCTATGGCAGGGGTAACTAACTGAGCAGGCGCTAAAATAATTAGCACTAACATTGATACTAATTGAGGTGTGGGAACCATGATAGCCTTCCTATTCAGTGAGGGGAACTCAGAGTCAAATGGAATGTTGAAGTGGAGAAGTGGTGTCTATCCAGCCACCTCCTCCCTACTAATAGTCGTGAGGATTGTCCCCTCACAAGTAACTCATACGACCTCAAAGCCACGCAAACGGGATGGTGGTGGTGGTGGCGGTCGATCAAGACTGATCCACACCTGACGGGAATGAAAAGATGAACTTGCTGGAAGCCATAATAACTGCACTGACTGAAGGCTGAAAAGACTGACTATGCTGAAATCACTGTATTTGTTGAAACATATTTGAGTCAGACTCTTTCTTTGATATTTGTCTTCAATCATTGATTCATAGATTGGATTTGGAATTTGAACTCACACTTAACAAATTTAGGTATGCTAAGTGTGCTTCATTGAATTTTAGAGAGATTTTTTATATTTGGAGGAGAGACTTTGTCATATGATTTTGATTTAGAACCCATACTCAACCAATTTAAGTAGGATGAGTATTTGGAGAGACTTTAGAGATATATATGTTGTATGTTTTGTTTGAAAAATTGATTTGAAAAATATTTACTTAGCAAATTTAGGTATGCTAAAATGTTTTCAATTATATGTTTAAAAATTTTGTGAAAACATCTTTTTTGTGATGATTATTTGTTATGTGTGTGATATATGTTGATTTGATATTTGAAAATAGTGCCCTTACTTAACAAATTTAGGTATGTTAAGTAGAGGCTAAATGTGTTTGATATGTGTTGATTTGATTTCTCTTTTTGAAAAATAGGGGAACTCTTATTTGACAAATATGGTATGTCAAATAGAGTTCAAAATGTGTTATGATTTTAAAAGGGGAAATCTATTTAAAAAATTTAGGTATGTTAAATAAAGTTCAATTTGTTTTTGATTTTTTTAAATGGGACTCTCATTTGACAAATTCGGGTATGTCAAATGGAGTCCAAATGTGTTTTGATTCTCAAGACTTTAGAAAAGAGGAATTCTACTTAATAGATCTGGGTATGTTAAATTGAATTCAATTTATTTTGATTTTCCAAAAAGAAAGGGAACTCTCATTTGACAAATATGGGTATGTCAAATGGGGGTTCAAATATGTCTTAATTTTGTGTGTGATTTTGCTTTTGAAAAGAGGGAACTCCAACTCTAGCACATATGGAATATGCTAAGTGGAGTTTCAATTTTATGTCATGATTTTATTTGAAAATAGAACCTTCATTCAACGAATTTGGGTATGTTGAATAGAGATAGCTATTTTCAAAAATGTGCTTTTGAAAAAGGGATTTTAAAATTTTTTATTTTGATTTTGAAAAGAACCTCCATGTATCAATTGTATGTATTATTAAATGAGGTTTCCTTATTTTTATGCCTTTTGAAAACTTCTTATGAATTTTGTGCAAATCTTTCATTATGTGAATTTTGAAAAAGTACATTTGAAAAGTGTCATTTTGCAAAGGGGTTTATTTTCTTAAGTATAAGATGAACCTTGCCTCACCAAGCTGGCGGTAAAGAGGTTCTAAATTTTAGTCATCTCCATTCATTGGTTAATTTTATCTTTTACCTAATCTACGTGGAGTGAGGTCCTAAACCAAAAGGATGTTGGCTAGCTTTGCTTAAGGATGAAATAAGCTAAGTGTCAATGAAAAGAAAGATAGTCTCAGACTTATATAAAATATAAGTCCACTATCGATGCTTGGAGACAACAATTGTCTACTAGAGATGGAGAGAGGAACCATCCCCAGTGGAGTCACCAAAAAATCTGTGGTATTTATTTTTGGATGTATATGGGGACACCATGCAAATCTGAGGGGGTACTCATTGAAGTGATTGGGTATGAAATTGAGTATAAAGTACTATCTCTAAAGATAGAGATGTCACCCTTCAATGGACCTAATCACTTAATGAGGACTCCTAAGGCATGATGGGTCTTCGAATGTACCAAAGATTTTCCCCTGCTTTACATACATAAAAAAAGTAGGGGTTTTTATTAAACTCATTTCTAAAGTTCCCTATGGGGGCAAGCCCCATAGTTAATTACATCATAGAAAATGAAATTTATTAAGAATACTCTCGATTAAAGTAGGCAATTTTTATCTCCAAAGATTTCAAGGATGTACTATCAATAAATTGGTTATATTAGAAAATCAAGTGGGAAAGATCAAGGAGAAGACTTATTTTGGAAGCCAAAGAAGATGAGTAGGGAATGCTTGTGATACTAGGAAACCTAGTGGGCATTGCAATCTATCCTATGGTTGGGCTTTATATATTTGAAAGTGAAGATATTTATTTATTTGAGTTGAATTTTCTTAAATTGCTATGGCTTATAATCCATCAACAGAAGGATGTGAAAAAACCTAAGAGGTGAGGATTTATGCTTGTATCCCAAGGGAAATAGCTACCTCAAATTCTGAATCTAAGGAGCTTTAGCAAGAGCTAAAGCACGACCTAAATCTAAGCAAATATGGGCATAAGGTTTACCTCCACAACAGATGATAAACTGCTCGACTGCTGGACTTACAACCGCCTGAGTGGCAGCCAGCTAACTCCTCTTACACATTAAATTCATGTGGTCTGGTCATATGATATTACATGATAGTTAGGATGTTATTAATTTAGAAAGAAACTAAAATCCTTAAAGCCACTCCTTAAGAGACTAGAGCATGAGTGGTATAAGTAATGACTTAATCTAAAAAGAAATCTTTTCAAATTGTATTTGTATTTGACATTTCATTTTGACAAAGGCTATAGTATTTTCATATGTCTAGATGCATGATGAAATAAATTATGGGCTAAATCAATGGAAAATAGGTGTTTTTCAACACAAAGGATACCCTTAAAGGTCAAGTCTTCCCCTATCATGCAAGGATAGAAACCCTCTCTTAGCAAGAGTGAAGCAATATGCATGCATGATGTCATACATACAACATTCAGCTAAGGGGTTGTTAAATCTTTTAGTTATCTTGATTTAATGCCTAGGCTTTATGTTAGGTTATGAGTTATTTAAAACTTTAGTTATGAGTTGTAGTTAGGTAAAAGATTTATTTTTCTCTTAGGAGCCTAATCTTATCCAGGCCATACAACAAACACCAATCATAAAGAAACTATGAAGAGGCATGTAATTTCTAATGCACAAGGTAAACATAACATCAAACATTTTACTACAAAAAGAATAATGGTGCGTGATGTACAACCCAAAAAGAGAAAATGGGTAGCCGAGCTCTACCCTTATACATCCCATTATATAAAAGAATAATTACAGTTTACAAATAAATGTTATATGGAGTCTTCATGTCATCATGACTCCATGTCTCCTTCATTTATTTATGTCTTTTCTTCCTTTGATTTAGTGGGCTTCAAGGCATCACATGGCACACCTAGATTAATCCTTCTAGCCAATGCTCATCATATTTTCCCATAACACTAATCATAATTCGTAATGAAAAATTACATTAAAATATGAGAAATAAATCTAATTACACCTACAAAACAAGTGTTAGCTAAACACACATTTAATCCCAAGTAGTTATATTTATAATTTGGACTTAGCACCCTGCACATGGGTAACCAAACCCACCTATCCTAACTTAGATCATGCTTAGGGGCTTAAGCAACTACCAAAGAGAGAAATTATATTTATTTTAAACACCCCATAAACACAATCTTTTCTAAAAAATATGATTATGCTAATATCGTCCTAATATCCAGTCTATGAAGCATATACCCTAACATTCAGTCTAAAATAATACATCATAAAATAAAACATACATCATACCATGCACCGCCCTAACATAAAACTAGAAGTGGTGACTTTATTCTAATGTGTGTGTATTAAGGCTTGTGTGGTATGCCTTAACTAAGCTTTGTTATGATTTTCTAAGTATGAAAGGATGCTTAATCATAAGAGGTTGATTTCACTTTAAGTGGTTTAATTGATTTGAAAATTTTACTTAGTATTTTCTTTTGTTTCATTTGACCTACACTTAGCAACTAAGTGTTATAAAGAGAAGAAAAGAAGAGGATTACTCTCTTTCATCCCTACCTTAAGTCATTTCTAAAGCATGTTAATTAACTTAGTTCTCTTTAGTGAATAGCTTATTACACATTTTAAATTAACCATAAGTTTAGATCCACTTTAAATAATCATATTCAATATGAAATGCATCTTAAGATTAATTTGATTGAATTATTATCACATGACACATGTTAAATCATTCATTTCCACCACATGTAACATGCATATGATTAAATCCTAAGTATACATACATATACAATATGTTTTAGCACACTTAAATGATATATATGAGTATGTATATTTAAAGTTTTATTTGATTGAATTATTTCATCATATTAATTTAAAGCTCTATATAAATTCTTATACAAAAATACATAGGGATAAAATTAAATAAGTGCATGTCATTGTTAACTAGGGAAGTGAGGTAATAAAATAACCTCCTTCGGGCTAGCTAAAGTCTTATATTCCCAGGATGTCCAGATTATATACATTACATTCAAACCATATGTAAATTTGCAAATATGAACATAAGAAAGAGAGATTCAAATCACATGATCAATTAATTCAATCACTTAACCAACTATGGATGCATGCATTTTTGATAAAAGAAAAGGGGTTCTAATTCCAAAATTAAATACACACACATATGTATAAGAGACATAAGCTAGTACATGTCATTATTAACCATGGAACTAAGGTAATCAAATGACCTCCTTGGGGCTACTAAAAGCCTTGTATTCCCGAGATGTCCAGACTAAATATTTATTTTTCTCAAATACATATGGATGTGTACATAAATAAAAGAAGGAAAACCATGCAAATGTTATATTTTTATTTGATTGAAATATTTATGCACATGGTGTAAAGTCTAATCCAAATTATAGTATTGAAATACATAAGAATGAAATCAAATGGAGTACGTGCCTTTGTTAACCAGGGAAGTGAGGTAATCAAATGACCTCTTTGGGGCTAGCCAAAGCCTTCTATTCTCGAGAAGTCTAGACTATATACCCATTAGCATTCATACTTACATAAATCAATACATGAATAAAAAGAAAGAAACTTCACTTCATACACCTAAGTTATAATCACATACATCTCCTATGTATTTATAACTAGCATTCATAGCATATGTAATCATTCATTTATAAACTTTGGAAAAATATATTTGGATTTAATAGTGATAACAGCCACACATATATTAAATTAAATCAACACATGCAAGCTTGACATAAAGGAAATCATTTGATTTAATTAATTTTGCAAAAGATGAATGCATGAATCAAATGACATATAACATATAATATGATTGGAGAGGAATAAATAAACATAAGCATATGATTTCATTCAACTAAATTAATTCCTAAGGACAATCATAGCAAATGAAATCATTTAAAGCAAACCAAAGCTTTTTAATGTCATTTTTAATTTCATGTTTAATTTAATTTAAGGAAAGAGAGAAAGAGGTTTGCTAATCCTAATCCTAATCCCATCCCATGTTTGTAAGTTAATTTGATTTAATGAGAGGTAATTAGATTGATTTTATGGATTAAATTAGTTAAGATATGAATTAACTCAATTTATTAACCCTTGCCTATATTACCTTAAAGTGATTAACAAAATAATTATGAGCCAATATGATATGCAAATGAATTGAAAAGTAAATTAGCAATGGTCATATGAAACAAAATGACCTAATACAATTAGCACATAATTAATAGTTAATTAAGCTTAGGGAACTTAATTACTTTTATGATTTTTCACGCATATGGGCATATCATAATTTCATTAAATCTCTTTAGGATATTAAACACCTAAAGATCTACCCATCAATTAATTAGGTTCATATATATTTTAATATTTAATTAAACTGATTATGTAATTAATTAATCAATTAATATTTAATTAATTTCTCTTGGAAAAGTGAATGAAACTTAGGAAAAAGATTAGGAGAGAAGCCACAATCCAATTCCCCAAACCTCCTCACTATTAAACAGTGCTAAATGACATAATCAATTAATCGAGTTACTATTTATATGCTTAATTATCACTTAATTAAGTTAAGAAGGTAATTAGGGCTCATTCATTAAATTTCCCCAATTAATTAATCAATAAATCCCAAGAAAATAAGAGGAGGCAGAGGTCATCCCCTTAAACAATCTCAAAAAATTTGAGGTTAATTAGTTAATTAATTAGGAACTAAATAGGGTAATTAATTTTTTAATTAAATCTAAATTAAGCCTAAATTATTATTCAAAATTAATTAAGAATAATTTTAATAGATTCCTCTCTGAAATACCTTTTAAATGAGTATTTGTTTGTATTTTTAAGATTTGTTTACAAATTTTTATAAATTATGAAAGTTTCAGCCTTAAAAACTAATTAATTAGCCTTAATTAAGCCTAATCCCGTCATCGCCATGTGGCATGCTGACACGGCGTGCTTTCCATGTGATGTCGTGGGATTGGCTATTTAAGTTGTCACATCCCGTGGCTGAGTCAGCTGGTGAGGGGATGCGATATTGATCTCCGTCATCCGATCTCAGAACGGACAACATAGATCAATCTCCCAGTTAATATCGACTTGAATAAGACTGATCTAGTGTGATCTAATCACGGCCATCCATTCCGATCATGCTGAACGGATGGCGCATGATCTATGAGCTCGTGAACGATAAATAATGGAGCCCGTCCACCATGGATCGTTTGATCCGAGCTCACCCGAGCTCAGATTCACTCCAAATCAACTCCAAACCTTTGTGCGAGGGATTCACGAAGCTCCAATGGCTAAGATCAACTTACATGCAAACTTTTTTCATAAAGCTCCAACAATTCTTTGCCTAAAGCTCCATTTTCATGAAATTATCTCACCAGAGCTAAGATCAGTGACTTGTACGCTTGAGGTAGCTTCATTTAGTTGGGATGAAGCCCTATTGAGTAGCAATTGGATTGGTTCCACGTGGATTGCTCAGAAGGCCAAGAATTATGCTTTAGAGCTTCGGCTTTGATTGAACTCTTTGCTCCGGTGGGTTTGGAACTTGGGGGAAGCTTCGAGTAGCTTCGGTGAGGTATGGAGATGTTATAGGAATGAGCAATTGAGTTTTGGTTGAGGATTAGAGAAGTTGGAATTGAAAGGAAGCTCCCCTATTTCAGCTTTGCTCGGTAAGGAGAAATTTGAAGTGGAGAGGATTTGGAATCGCTCAAGAGCTTGCTAGAGAGTTTTGTTTCTCTCTTGGGAGCTCAAGCGATGTGAATGGTCTGATTTCCCATTCGAATTGAGGGGGTATACCCATCAATTAGCTGAGGTGGATGGACAGGATTGATCCCCTATTTTTGGTTGGCCAACTACCACTAGAGTGCTAGAGTTATCCCCATCAAGTTCATGTGGCTCAGTTTGAGTGGAGGAATGCTTGGGAGGTGGCTCAAAGCTTGACATGGCTGGTTGCAACTCCTTGGAACCATTAGATTCTCGGCTTGTGAGGGAGGTGAGTTAACTCACCTCATTTTGGTCCATGGCAAGCCTAGCACACTTAGGGTGGGCTAGGTGGCTAGGTGATACCCCATTTGGGTGCTTGATGCTGCCAAAGGTGATAGGAAAGTAGACTTTGCTAATTTTGGAAAAATCCCACATGGGGAGGCATATCTAAGGGAGATTTTCCTTAGGTTTGCTAATTTGGTTTGGGCTTTTCTTGGGCTGACCTAGGATGGGTTTGAGTCGGGTTTGGTCAAGTGCCAAGTGGTCATGGGTTGGTTTCAAAGGTTTTGACCCAATTTGGTCAAATTGGATCAATTTGATCAAATTGGGTCAATTTGGTCAAATTGGGTAATTTGGGTCATGTTAGGTTAGGTTGGCCAATTGGTCAAATTGGGTCAAACCAAGGCTTATGTTAGGTCCAAATGATGATTTGAAGTATTTTAGTTCAAGTGATTTCAATCAATTTGGCCTAGGTTGATTTTGGCTCATTTGGATTCATATAGGTCAAATGGGTCAAGTTGACCAATTTGACCAAATTGATCAAATTGGCTTGGGTTGGGTGTTGGTTTAAGTTTAATTGGTTAATTGAAAATGGTTGTAGGCTTTAGTTTGAATCAATTTGAATTTAATTTGAATTTTGGCCAATTTGACCCTTTAGGTCAATTTGGGCTAAGTTGGTCAATTGGATTCAATTATGGCTTTAGTCAAGTTCAATAATCAATTTAGAATGAACTTGAACCATTGGTTACAATCAATTTGGGTTGGATCATGATTTAACCTATTTTGGCTTTTTAGGCCAATTTGGGTCAACTAGACAATTAGGTTTGGTTTGTCGCATTTGATGATCAAGTCATGTTCAAATATTAATTATGGGTTGATATGATTCAATGGTTTCAATTGATTAGTGTAGAATGAGTTTTGGCTAATTTGGGTTCCATGTGAGCTAAGGGTTGACTTGGTCAAATGACCAAGTTGACTTTGTTTGACCTAATTTAAGGCAATTGATCATCCTAAGGTGATCAATGATCATGGTATGAGGTTCGGATGAGCTTGCTTCAATCCAATTTGGGTTGGATTATAACTTGGTTCAAATGAGTTCTTTAGGCCACTTTGGATCAAGTGGACCTAAATGGGTCAATTGGCTTGATTTTGGTTTGATTAAGGTTTAGTTGGATTTATATATGAGTTTAGGATTGAAATATAAATCCAACTGCAATCAATTTGGGCTATGATGGTTTTTGGTTCATTTGGAATTTTCAAGTCAAAAGGGCTAAGTTGGGCTTGACTTGAGTTTATTTCAATTTGGCTTGATGATTGTAGATTTCATTTATATTTGGATATATGATTGAAGGAATGATTGATTTAAGAGAAAATGCATTTGTTTTGACTTGATTTATATGGGTTTTGGTTAAGTCCAAGGAATTAGTTTAAAGGGTTTAAATTGGGTTTTGATTTGATTTTGGATTTGGTTTTGGCTATATGAGTTTATATTTCATTTATATTTGTGAATATAAATGAAGATATAAATGATTTATGAGAAAATCACTTGAGTTTGGAATGATTTGAAAGCAAATTTGACTAAACTCATGGAGGTATGTCAAAAAGGGATTATAAGGAAATTAATTTAGTTTTGATCATTGGAATGTGGGTTTCATTTATATTTGTGAATATAAATGAATATATGATTGCTTTATGAGAAAATCAATTGAGTTTGACTTGATTTGAATGGGATTTTGCTATGCTCATGGAGGTAGGTCCATATGGGTTAACTTGGGATTTGATTGGATTTAGACTTTGTATTATTTGGTTTGATTGTTTTAATTTATATTTCATTTATATTTATAGATATAAATGAAGATTGATTCACGAGGAGATCAATCAAGTTAGGATTGAATTGGGTGGAGATTTGGCTAAGTCCATGGAATTTAATCATAAGGCTTAAGGAGGATTTGGGAGTTTAAATTTGATTTTGGGTTTCAATCATTTGGAATTGAGTTTGGACTTAAATTTAATAAATGATTGAGGGATTGAATTGATCTTGGAGAAATTCAATTGTATTTGGATTGATTTAAATTTGGTTAAGAGCCAAGTCCATAAGATAAAATCAAAAGGCTTGGGTAGGATTTTGATGTTGAATTTGATTTTGGGTTTCAATCATATGATTTGGGATTTGGATGTTTAAATTGAATTTGAGGTTTGGTTTGAGAAGGTAAACATAGGTTGGGTTTAGGCCACAGGATGGCCAAATCTCTCTGAATCCCTAAGGCATAACCTATCCCTTTGGATAACCCTTCTAAGTCTCTAGGCTTAGGTTAAGTGTTCACCTAATCACTATAAGTGTCTTAAGACTAAGGAGTTGTTAGTGTCTATAAAAGTCCTAGATCTATGATGAGGAGGTTGAGAACTCACTCCAAAAGTGACGTCAACAAAGAGAATGTTGGGACATGGTGACAAGCCCGATTAAGATCTAATGATTTTATTATCATGGGCTTTCATGACTCCTGGTTTATTTAATTAGAGAAGGTGGTCGACCCAACTTGATCGAAGGATCCTAGTTAGTAGCCATGAGTTATTACGTCTAAGGAGACCTTACAAATAGGGTGAATATTTGTCGAAAGAGGACAACCTTAATTGATCTTACCTAACATAGAACTTTATGCACTGTCAAAAGCATCATATGCTTCACAACTCAAAGGACCGAGTCATTAGGGAACTTGCAAGCTAGAGGGAGTGACCATAATTTAGTGGAGCTATTAAGGAAAAAATCACCAAGTCAGAGAACCTTCATCATGATCAAAGACCAAACCACCCAATAAAAGGATCATAATCATAATCTTAATTTAGTGAGGCCTTTGAGTGGCCAAATAACCTGGTCAGAGGATAAAATAATACATCATTACTAGCTTGAGATCTTTTGAGAGTGATCATAATAATCAGATATTGGCTCCTTTGTGTGCTAAAATTTTCTTAGATTATCACCTTTGACAAACAATTATGGAGAGTGGATGAATTTTTCTTTAAGTTTTAGATGATGTATTACATTTAAGTGATTTCTCTTAATTTCAAAATTTTCTTGAATATTTTAAAATTGATAGGAGTTTGTCTTTAAGTTGGTTTGATATTAATCTTTTGATGTTTTCATTCAACACAGACATTATTAGATATAAATGATTAATCTTATATTATCAATTTAGATCATGTTAAGCCTGCTTGTTTACTAGTAGAGGATCAGGTCTATAATTTGTGAGTGGTTTAAATTTTTCTAAGAATTTACCATGTTACAGACCTTGTCAACTCTATTTTAAGCATAGAGGAATGGGTCAGTGGCTCTGTTATTAAGAAAAGTAATTTAACTAAGTCCCACTTAATTCCTACCAATCATTGTCATGCACAACACAATTAAAATTTAGTGTATGTGAATGATAAAGTGTTTGTTGATGTGCTTGTACTTGTTGAAATTCCAATGTTCTCATCTAGGCATTTTACTACACACTTATAGTGTTAGATGATGAGTTTTCAGTGAACTATATTGAAATTCATGTGGTTCTTCTCCATCTCTTGTATCTCCTTCCTTTCCTTCACATATATATGATGTTATTTGTAGCAGTATCTCCAAACTTAAAAGTATTTGAAATATTGTATACAAGCATCTTTTTTCCTCATGGATCTTTTCTCTAGGTTTTTCATATCTAACTCTTTAGAACCTCAACTTTAGTTCTATAAACTTAAGCATAGAAGGCCATTAATTTCCTAGTGACACAATCTCTTTGCCTCTATAGAATACTATTCATGGGATTTAAGCTTAGAAATTATTACTACTTATCAAGGCTACTTCAGACAAGGTTTAAGTTATCAATCTTCTTTCACCTTTTAACTACAAAACTATTATTGGGATGATTGTGTAGTGGCTTATTACACAGCAAGAATTCAGTCATAAGGAAGTTAATATAGTGTTGTACTTTTTCCTCAAAAATAA
Source organism: Cymbidium sinense (assembly GCA_021442155.1). Lineage (NCBI taxonomy): Eukaryota > Viridiplantae > Streptophyta > Magnoliopsida > Asparagales > Orchidaceae > Cymbidium > Cymbidium sinense. Next base: position 174,421,834 of record CM038221.1, on the reverse strand, counting down.
AAATATATCATAAATAATATAATTTTATTTACAAGAGCTTCCAATGTGGAAGATCTAGTATTACTCGATTTGTCATGCGTCATGGACATTATATGGGTTGATTGTGGCACAAGACAGTGTCATTCATGACAAGATGAAGGTTCCATGTCAGAAAGATCAACAAATCAGATACCATGTTATGAAAAATTTTGGTTACAAAGGTTACTATCAAGGCATTATGATTGTTGTTCTTGTGGGTTTCGCCATTTTATTTGCCTTCATTTATGCTTACTGCATTCAATCATTGAATTTCCAATAGATGTAGAAAAGTCAATTGAAGAAAAGTCATTACGAGCTTAGTGATTCTCAGAGGAACACTTGTGTAAGGTATCAAAATAAATTGCAAGTTCTAGAAAGGTAAATATTTCTCCTCTACTTTATTTGAAAATGTAAAAATGTTAGTGCATGAAGCTTTAATTTATAGGCAGGGATGTTTTTGGATGCTCTACATTGATGTAGATTATTGCATGTATTTTTAATTATTATTATTGTCATTCATTATTGTAAACATTATTTTTTTATTGAAAAAAGTTGTTTCACCCATAAATTAATGATTTTTTTGTTAAAAGAAGCTTTAAAATATAAGATAGACTATTGGCATTTAGTCAATAAAATTGAGTATGTGGCTTTGTTCTTTACCAAAATGTTTTCTTGGTTTGGTAAATGGTTTGACTCACTGCATGACTTTTTGTGTCATTTCATTGATTACATTGTACACCTACATTCACCCAAATCAAGTTATTTATGTCATTATTAGAACCTAAATTGAGTTAAAAAAAAGTTACTAATTGAGAATTGATTTGGCCTATCTACAACTTGAAACTCATATTCAAAAGTCTCCCAAAGTCTTGATTTACTCAGAACTAAATCTTAAAATAAGTCACTCAGAAGAATTTGTCAACATGCTAAGAGTACTCCTTAGCGAACAAAGGATTCTCATCAAAAAAATTCACTTTTAATTTGATCTCTTAAAGTTCACTTGATTATCATTTGACTACAAGCCTAACTCTATATGTTTCACAACTAGCTATAATGAATTCAACTTGTATATTCTTATATGATTACACTTGTCAATTCAAAAATATTATTTTTGATTAGGGAGTATTTGGTCAAGTATGTGCATGAAAAAATTATATGAAATCTCATTATAATTCTCTATGAATTTTTCTTATATGTAATATTTCTTTATAGCTAGGCTCAATTAGCCCTTCACTATTTAAATGGGTTAGAATAAGTTCCTTGTAAGCTAATTCTTTAAGAGATCTATTGAGATGTGATCTCTCTCTCTCCCTCTTTCCACTCTTTAGCTTGATTAATTTATTAAGTGTGGTATTTGTATATTTGGAGAGGCAATTTTAGATTCATTTTCTTTGGTGCAACAAACATGAATTTTGATGAGATTAGGAGCAAGAATATGGATTGTCTTCAAGATCACAAAAGATTCTTGCAAAATCAAGTGACCTAATGATTTTTCATGTCATAATGACTATAACACTTGAAATATCATTTAATAAGGATGATCCATAGCATATTTTAGTTTTTTTTTTTGCAAGTTGCTGCTCTTCCTTTTTTTTTTCTCGATGAGAATGAGAAATAATTTTTGCTAAGTCAACTTGCTTGACTCCTAAATTTGTTACTCCAACTTCATCCCATGATGACAAGCTATATCTTCTTAAAGGGAGTATTGTAGAGACTCCTCTCTCTTCTTGTCCTATAATTAATTAACTAATACTTAATTCATGTGGAGAATTAGTCATCTTGAATTTTAATGTATGTATTTGATTCTCACACAAAGGAAAATCATCCACTTGAAACAAGCAAAATAGTTAACAAATACTTTCAAGTAGACAATTTCTCTTTTCATTATGAGTGATGTCATGAAATGACATTTTTTTTGACTAGTTTCAATGAAGCATTATTGTGGTGATTCATTCATCTTCCTCTAAAAAGCATAGTCTCTTTTTTTGACTTCAAGTTATAGTCTATTACTCATTTTATAAGTGGATGTAATCCACTAAGAAACTTTAGTTCTCTCTTGAACAAGAAATGATTAGGAATAGCTTCACCATTTATCACTCAATTGTAGTGCAAGATTTAATTGGATGGACAAGATTTGGAACTCGATGTCACTCAAGTAGTGCTAATTAAGGACCTTTGAAAAGATCATTTTTGTTATGTATTATGTTCGCATCATATCAAGACGTGAATAAAATTATTAGTATTTATAATAGGGACATCATTGCAAAGGATTACAACTGCATGAATTTTATTTCTAAGGCTTTTCACTCCAGGCTTATTTGACATTGATGTTGCATCCTTAAGATCAATGGAACAAGTCATGCTAATTTTAAGACAAATTAGGAAAAGTTGCATCATCAATTTCATAGAGGATTTTGCTCCATAAAGCGATAAAATGGCATGATGAACTATCATTCTTTACAGAAGGAAAGATCACCTAAACATTTGAGGTACCTGGCCTACACTTTTCTTTGTCTATCTCTAGTCGAGATTTTATGTCATTTATGATAAGGAGTATTCTATAGATAATTAGAGTTTCTCATTAAAAGTGCTTATTAAGAGTACTCATCTTCAATAAAAAACTCACATGTAGTTCCCTTGACTACATTCAATTAGAAGCCTAACTTGTTTTCTATATAGCTAGTTGTAACAAGTTCAACATATATTTTAATATAATTATACTATATAATTAATTTCATAATACTCACTTTGATCCCCGCCTATAAATAAGGGGTTATGATCGAGCATAAGTGTGCTGAAAGAATTTTCTATAAGTTATTTTTCTCTCTAAATTGTTTCTTTATTGTTCGATTTAATTTTCCCTTCACTATTAAGATGGGTCTAATCTAGTTTTTAAAGTTAATTATCTAAGAGATTAATGAGACTTAAACTCTCCAACTCTTCCTTTTTGCTCTTTAGATTTCATTTGTTTGTCAATGTATTTATCTCTTTTCACTAGCAACCATGCATATAGCCTAGAGAGAATGGGGAGCAGATTTTAATTTCTTCATCATTTTTATCTCTTCACACTAATTTTAGCTTCCGTCGAAGAGGAACTGTCTTATCATTTCCAAATTGAGATAGATTATTTAACTCAAGAGCCCATATCTCCTATGTAATCTCAATATCAATTTGATTATAACATTTTTAATATAGTGCCATCTATTTGTTAAAGTATTATCTTTTATAATTTGTGTTATAGCAATTATCAAGATGAAGATTATTTCCATTAAACAATTTGAATCTTTAGCCACTAAAGACGAGCTCAAGATCTTCATTCCATCACATCCAAAGAGTCAAATTAAAGCACCATCAATAACTAACAATTTTAAATCTCAAAAATGATGAACATAATAATAAAATGGATTAGATTTTATCTATATTTATTTAAAATATTCATTGAACATGCAAAATTAACTAATAATATTTGGGCATTTAATTGTATTTAATTTTATTTTTTTGTTTCATATTTATGTAAAAATAATAATTCATCATCCATATGTGATCGCTAATCTAATTAATTGATTCCTAAGGTTTCATGCATTATTTTTAAAAATGCTTATTTAAATTAATTATTCTTAATTATAATTAAATATTTAAGTATATTATGTACAATAATGAGAGACCACCAGGACCACGCGAATCTCATAATACTACATCGAAACCACTGTTAACAATATCGGGTTGTGTTTGCACAAAATCGTGCATAGTGTGGCTGTTGTCCCAACTGCTAGGCTTCTAGCCGTTACTTGCAAACAACTTTTTGGAAAATGAATTATTTGGAATATTTTTTTCATGCTAAGCTAATCTAACATATTGTATTGCTCTGCCTATAAACAGAACATTTTTTTGAGGATTTTTTAACGGATTGTTAAATCCATTCTAAGCTTTATTATTATTATTATTATATATCACTTTTGAAGAGCAATTAAGAAGAAAATCAGGAGTGTTCGGTCATAGTAGCTTCTTTGAGGCTTCCCCTGCCTCTTTTTTAATCATATGTTAGTTAGTCTCCTATAAATTTGTTTTGCATTTTATATTAATTTTTGTTTTCGGTAATAGAGATTATAAGATTACTTATGGGATTTTCTAGTGTAAACTCCACAATTAAGAAGAATTTTGGTTAGGTTGTCTATTTATAAATCTTTGGGGTAGAGCAAAGTAGTTCTTGTTAGAGCTTTATAAAGCAGGATGTGTTTGTCAAATTAAGCAGAGGCAGTAGTTGAACTAAGAGGTGGATAGAAGAGACCATCATCACCATTATATTTTTACAAAATATTTTAATATTATATCATCCAATAAAAATTCCTCTCTCCTCCAAGATTTAAAAAATTTATATTATATTTTAAATTTAATTATTATGCATATAATAATTTTAAATATCTTCAAAATTTAAAAGAAATGAGATGTTATTCTTTATTGAATATGGTGAAATTATTTATGAAAAATGATATGTAAATATTCTAGATATGAGTACTTATTCTGAAGGATGAGAATATTTTTTATCATAAAAAGAATACTATTATAATAAAATATTATTATAAAATTGATATTTTATAACCACTTTAGATAAATACTACAATAGATGAATAACAAATTTGAAAAATATATTATAATTGTTAATTTTTATTTTATTATTGATACTCAAGATGAATACCTATCATTCAAAATTAATGATATTTATCAATTTATAATTAAATTTTATCATAAAACTTGAACGACGTAAAAACAATATTAAAAATTCATTTATAATATTTTAAATTGAAGTTTATTAAAATCTAATTTTTTAAAAAAAAATCTCTTTACAATTTTTAATTTATTTTAAATATTAGCTAAAATAAATAATTGATAATATATTTTTTTCATCAATTAATTAAATTAACTATGACGTTATCTATTTCAACCACAATAACTTAATGTATATTTTCAACAATGAAGATTATCATGACAATGTTATTGAATAAAATAAAATATAATTTTCTAGTGATTAGAACATATATTGGGATAGATATTACACTGTATTTTAATGTAGATCAATAAATAATGATTTTGATATGTGATACAAATCTACTGTGCCAAATTTCATAAAATATCTTGATTTACCCATCTCTTAGCTCAATTGAGCAAGCGTGTAGAAAATCCATGTGAATTGAATTGAATCCTCTAGCGGAGGCCTATCTCGATATAGGACACGTAATGAATGTGGACGCTAAAATAATCATCAACAACATCTTCAAAGAATATTAGGTGAAAAAAAATTATCTACAATTTAGATTTACTTTATCATTCATTAACTTACTACATAGCTTAAACTTGAATTTTGATAATGTGGAAAGTTAAAATTCTTTATCTTGTGTAGAATAAATCTATTTACATATCCTCAATATTGTATACTTTCATATCTAGCATAGGTCATTATATATCCCAATCATTGCTTCTATAGAATTTTGTTTAGGTATCTTTAATGTTTAGCATAAAAGTTATTTTATGTTCTAATATTCTTAAGAGTGATAATTGCCTTGTTATTAACGATTATACATTCTTAATCTCAACATTTCTCTTTGATACATAATTGACCATCAATTGGAATATGGCGCTACTTATGAGCCCCATCTCTTCTGGGGTACAAATTCTCATGAAAGATTCATCTGATCAATTTCAACAAAGTATGCATCCGCATGAGAGAAGAATCTAATCCAACTATACATCCACATGAGAGAAGAATCTAGTCCATTAAACACAAGCTACAAAATATAATGCACATAAAGAAGAAATACCAAAAATTACACAAGCAATAGAACAAAAAAGTAATATCAAGATGGAATTTTTAAATCATTAAAAGTTATTTTTAAAATGAGTGCAATACATAACTAAAGAACTAAAGCTATGACAATCATCTCAAAACTAATCCAAAACTAGAAAATCTACTGTGATCAAACTTGGTTCAACATATGCTATTTAAGCCAGATATGGACAACAATATTACATTCTTCATCCTAATCATGGCTGGCAATAAAAGAAATACAACTTTTCCAGTAATTTCATTCAAAATCAGACTAAATAGATACAAAAGAAGTTCGGAGTAGAAAAACTATGAACTAATAATTGCAATAAGAGTTGCCTCAATGAGCAATTGATGAATAATAGTACAATGAAGATGATCAAAAGTACCTAAATAAATATATTACATAATTGATGAATTCTGTAAAAAAGCTAGCTACAAAAATGAAAGGATGAACCTCACAGAGTGCACTGTAATAATACAAGGCCCCATACAAAGATACTTCACCACCCGCTAGCATTTCGTTTTTTGGCCGACGATGATGCGAATTGGCTGGATGTAATTTTCTTCGGAACTGGCATAATTTTTAGTAAGGTTGATATGATTAAATAAAATTTGAACATGAATGCAAGGAAAGCTAAAATTCAGAGAATTCTGACAATAAATATAGGGAGAAGCATATAGAAATTGACTTCTTTAGTCCTAAATTTTAGAATTTACTTGTACAACTATAGGTCCACAATCATAGGCTTAGTTAGTGTATCGGTACAAATGTATGTTAAGGATGTTAAAATTTTGGTTATGTCCTGTGTAGTGAAAATTATTGAACTGTAGATCAAAATCTAAAACATGAACAAAAAGAATAAGGTGGCAGTACATCAACATGATAATCTAATTCAGCTAATATTTATTGATGCGTGCATTCAAGCCAATTTCAAAAGTGCAAGCTGAAGCATAAGCACATCTGATGTCATGTCTTTACAATATAAAAGTCGTTGCAATTATTTGTTCTAATTTCTAGCATAAGTCAGACTTATTCAAGAGCCTGACCATTCTGGTCAGGTGTTAGAAAAACCCAAGTAGAATTCCTCTTAGAAATAATTGCCCCACGCTGACAACCAAAAAATGGTGGTTTCTTCTGTTCTTTCAAGCAGCATTAAACAAAAATAAACATCATTTTAACTACACATGAGCGTTTCATGCTAATAACACCAGCAGAAGTAGGCCATCTATTGCTAACAGAGGTAACAAAATAACAGCAACAGCTTAGTTGCGGGAACGATTATCGAGATTATTTTCAATAGCAACAAAAGTACTATCAGCAGCAGCCAAAACAATTAGTAGTGGAGTAGATTAGAGATATCTTAACAGTAAATAGAATTAAAATAAAAAGAAATAGCCGTGGTGATGTTAGTGGCAATATGCTGATAGCAGTGACCCCCGAGGTGGTAGTTGATAAAATAATTTGACTCAATGTTTTTTTTTTTTTTTCTGGATACAAAAATATAACATATTTCAACTCTATATAAAAATTATCAAGTTTTCTTTCAAATGATTCAATGTAGTCATTTCAACATTTGCAGTGTCCACATTATCACAAGTTGTAACGATTAAAACAGAAATTATCAGATTATTCATATGAAGATAAAATATTATATTTATTATCAGTAATATCCAAGTATTTATGGAAAATTAAATGAATAAATCGCCACTTTTTTCCTTAAAATTAGTGTTTGAAGTTAACTCAGTTTAGTAGACTTAAAGACATGTTAGTTTCGAAACCGTTCAAACAGATTCAAATTCAATAGAATTAAGTTTGTTGATCTTAAACATTCTACCTAGATTTTATTTAATGGTTTAATCTTCCTCCTGCCAACATTTTTTTTATCTCCGTTGTAATGCCACATAAACCGTCACGATGGCGATTAGGAGAGCGATCGTTAGATTTGCCTTATGTTAAGAAAGGTAGAGGTAGACCTAAAAACTTGGTTAAGATGTATAAAAAATGATCTTAGTATACTTAAATTAAATGAGAATTTGTAATAATACAAGGATTCATGTGTACATGAATAGTTCTCTATAGGTAATAATAGAATTTATAGCCGACCCCACCTAGTGGGATTAAGGCTGTTGTTGTTGTTGTTGTAATGCCAATAGCACACCTTCTTTGTTTTCAATCAGCTTAGTATATGCCTCTACATTCAATCATAAAAGCTCTCTAATGTATCATTTTCAGTATTACCTCTCAATATTACCCACAATCCATCCTAATATTCTCATATCCACAATTCGACAACATTTAACTTGATTACTGGAGCTTTTTCTGTACAGATTAGCACTTTACAAACCTGCATGTTCAACAGAAAAACATGCGTACCTAGAGACTTCAAAGAATCGCTTGATTTTGCTCGTATTGACAGAGACGGACCTATTTGCTGTGCGAGTAATTTGGTTACCCTTGGTGGAGGTTTTGGGCTGCATTTAGGAGAGCATGAAGATTCAGAATCATTGTAATAAAAAATTTTTAGAATGCGTCTTGAAGTCGGAGAAGCATTTAAACTTTAACCAGAACTGCAACAAAATATCTTCAGATATAAAAGCAAAAGAAACGCGCCTAAATATGCATAAACTAAGGGGCTGTTTGGTTTCACTTTTATTTCTATTTTTTGTTAATATTTTTATTTTGTTATATCTATGTTTTGTTTCAATGTAAAATATGTTTGGGGTTATTATTATTTTTAAAAACATTCAAAACATCTTTCATATATTCTGAGTATTTTTAAAAATAATATTATTTATTTTTGAAAACAAAAAATAAAAATACATAAAAACACATCAAATAAATATATTTTTAAAAATATCATAAAAATAAAAATAAAAATACAAAACAAAATTGATCCCAAACAGCCCCTAAACAACTGCAAGCTTTAGACTTTGCATGGGCATGCTTTATTAAAGATCTATCCTGAAATCATAATCCTGACGTCCTTGGGTATCAACCAGGTCATGCATGTAATATGCGAAGCACACGTAATAAACAAATTAAATAAGCAAGAGACCTGTAGCTTTTCTGTTTACATGAATAGTTCTCTATAGGTAATAATAGAATTTATTTTATCATGAATTTTTTATCCTCAAATTATGCTTCTCTTCTTAAGTTAATTGTTGCAGAGATGAGAATGCTCAGGTGGATAAATAGCTTTATACTTAGAGATAAAATGTAATATATATATATATATACATGAAAATTTTTGAGTAGCTCAAGTGGTAGATAGATTAGAGTCATCTTAAATAATTTGGTCTCATAAAACATCAATCATCTTAGTTTGAAAGTAGATGTTTTAGATTTGACCTATGTTAAGAAAAGTAGAGGTAGATCTAAAAAGACTTGATTAGAAAATATATAAACTAATATTATTTTATTAGAATTAAATGAGAATTTGACACTTAGTAGGATATAATGAAGAAGAAAGATTCGTGTAGCCAACCCCACATAGTGGGATAAAAGCTTGTTGTTGTTGTATGAATTTTTAATCTTATAAAAGCTAAGGGGCTATTTGGGATCAATTTTTTTCTTTATTTTTTGTTTTTATTTTTATGTTGTTTTTGAAAATATGTTTGTATAATATGTGATTTTTTATTTTTAAAATAATAATTATTTTTAAAATATTCAAAATATCTAAAAGATATTTTGAATATTCTTAAAATAATAAGTACAATCAAAAAAGTTTTATTTTTAAGTAAAAGAAAATAAAAACACAATAAAAAATCAAAAACAAAAGTGACCTCAAATGGTCCCGTAACTTACGAATGATCATAAATCTTTGAGGTAAAAATATGATAAGAAATAAAGTTAAGAAAATAATCACGTAACGAACTTCTGTGAAAGATGTGGAGTTACTTACATCTTCTCTCTCACAACTGCAGATGGTCTACCAGGCTGTGAAAGAACTGTTGACTCGAGGGCACCGTCCATGGAATATTCAGCTTCATCAATGGAAGGATCCCCACCAGATACATCGCTTAACATTACATCAGAGTCTTCATCAACGGATCCCAGAGTCTCATCATCAGCATTAGAGTTTTCTACCGCCTTCCCTCCATTAAGCATGTGCAACTGAGAACCAGTATCCAAATTTCTGTTGCTGAATTCGGAAAAATTAATAGGACCTGGGACAAGTTTTTCAACAAATTTAGTAACCTTGCTACTGCCTAGTTGCATTAACCCGCCAGAGGATGAGACGCTAGCAGATGAAGAAGTCTTTCTTAAGGAGCTGCTTTCAGGAGACGTGGATCTTAGATCTTTTATCAGTTGTAGTTGTTCAATTTCCTCATCTTTTCTTGCTATTGTATCCTTTAGAGATGTTACCTGTTCAGGTAAATGCAACTAAACATTTCCTTTCAAGAATAACATGAGCAAGCATAGTATTTGAACATTTCCTTACATGAACAAGATCATGGATTAACAATTTGCATATCAAACAACTAAAACACGTCATAAAATTATTCATAATTATATATGTCACCACTACTGCTCATCTAGTTTATGCAAAATCATCCGATAAGATTTTTCTTTTAATACCTTCCCTTAAACAAACCAAGGGGTGGAAAAAAAAATGATTGCAATACAGTGCAATTCATCAGTCCAGATGTTGATCCGACTTAGTGGATGTTGAAAAGACAGGAATTTCAGTGTGTACCATTAACTTCTGAGAGGTCCTATAAATAAGCATGTTGGTGGACACACCAAAGGAACAATAATTGGAATTTATACCCCCAATTAAGAAGATATATTACTGAAAAATTTGTGTCGAGATATCTGAAGAGAATTCTGATCAGGATGGGTTTTAAAACCATTGGATTTACTTTTGAGAAACTGCAATATAAATCTTCAATATATTGCACTCATCTCAAAGTAAAGCCAATGGATTTAGACTAATCATAGTCACAAGTTTTCTCAAGATATCCTGCACAAATTTTTCCCTATATTTTTAATATAAGTACTTTCCCATATTACAGTCCTATCTAACAAACCAATATTATTAAATAAGTCGACACTCCCCACTAAAACTTGAGCATATAAATCTATAAGCTACAACTTGTTAAATAAATAAGAAAAAAAAGTAGGTGATCTAAATCTTTGTTAAAAATATCTACCACTTATTTTGAATTGGGGATATGGAAGTAACAATTTTCTTGGAAAGTTGAACAATTTGTGTGAAATGACAATATCATTCATTATGTTTTACTTCACTCATGAAAAATAGAAATGTTGACAATGTGCATGGTAGCACAATGTCAATATATAAAATCATAGGTTGAGTACCAAGAAAATAAAAATACCTCATAAAATTTTAACCCACATCACTTCACATGTAGAATAAGTCTTAGCATTTTAGCTTCGACACTCGATCTAATAATCATATATTTATTATTTCATGTGGCTAGATTCTCTCCAATAAAGAAGCGATATCCTAAGATTAAATTCATCTTCAAAAAAGCTAACATAATTGACAAAATAAAATGTTTGAAATTTGTATTTAATATTTATTATATAACAATTTTTTTTACCATAGACCATTTTATATGAGGATTCATAAAACAGCTTTTCAATGTTTGTTTTGTGGAATTTGCATATGTTGACTTACCAATCTAGCAACAACTGAAATGTTAAATCTGGTAGTAGTCACATAAATCAATTTGCCCACTAACTTTCTCTATTGAGGTGAATTATAAAGAGATTCATCATCATCAAACATGATTAAAGTATACATGGGTGTATCAACAGGCTTAAAACTAGAGAAACTCGTTCCTTCAAGAAAATCAGTAGCATAGTTTCTTTGATAAAGAAATATTCCCTCATAAATATATGCAAATTCATTTTGAAAGTACTTGGATCATCCCAAATATTTTTTTGGCAAAGCATCACTGCGAATACTGCTTTACCTCAAAAATATTGTGATGGTCACTTCCACTTAGTATTATGTCGTCAAATAAATTGCTAATATGACTGATCCTGATCCTACAAAAGTATGCTTTATGATGATAGAATGATTTATGATGCCAATTTGAAGACAATTATAAGCTAAGACTGCATAGTTTCTCAAACTCTGTTAATGGGCTCTGTTTAAGGTAAAAAAATAGCCTTGTTATGTAGAAAAATAAAGTTGCACCCCCTAATTAGTATACCTGGAAGGTTGTTCAAAATAACTTTGTAGGTCACCATAGAGGAAGCCATTATTGTCATACATTTATAGCAAAGTCTAACATTGATAGATGACCAAATATAAAATGATTTGAATGAAGTCCAGGCAAAGCAATTGAGAATGCATCAATGGAATCGAGTGAAGCATTTTTAAATTAAGTTTAGTAACGATCATTCAATCTATCAGAATAAGACTTTTTACTTCTTAGTGAAAACTCCCAGATACGAAATCGTTTGACCCCTAGGAGGGTACAACTAGAACCCAACTATGATGATTGAAAATAATTTCCATTTCAAGATCCATAATATGTTTAGATAAAGAGTATTATAATGTGCATTAATATGTATTAGGAATTGATGCAGAGAATAAAGAATCAAAGATAAGCCAATAGCATGAGAGAAAGTGCATAATTAATCTAATGAGATACTAGTGGATATGATGGCCACTACATTGGCCTTTATCTCTCAAAAGGGCATTAGGAAAATGCAGGTTAGATGGTTAATCAACTAATGGATGCTCGGTTGATTGAATAATATGTTGGGAGGTGTTATCATAAATGGAGGTCAAGGACAATAAAAGTATACCTATGTAGGCGTGAAGGTAGCAAGAGGAGATTAGAGTATGCCAATCACTTAATAATACAAACTATGAATAGCTTTAGAAGATAATGATGAGTAATAGCATTAAACAAAGTGGATGATTAATTTAGTGAGATAAGAGTGGATATGACAGTCACTACATTGCCCTTTATCTCTCAAAAGGGCAATAGAAAAATGAAGGTCAGACAGTTCCTTGAGTGGTAGATGCTCGGTTGACTGAATAATATGTTGGGAGGTATTATCACAAATAGAGGCCAAGTAGAAAAAGAGTATACCTGTGTAAGCGTGAAGGTAGCAAGAGGAGATTATAGAGGAAAAGGAATAGGTGGCAAACAGGGATCAAGAATGAATGAATGAGAAAAAAAAAGGAAATAGTCTCTAAAAGATGATATTGACAAAAATATATAATTGTTGTGTGAATACCCAAAGAAGATGCACTGAATGGCAGAAGAGAGAATCTAACTAGTGACAGAAATGTATAAACAACCTAGTACATCCAAAGATCCATAGATTCAAGGGAAAATAACTTAACCGTGATAAAGCATAGAGATGAATGAGGAGTGATCCAGAAGTTGATTAAGGATTCGATTGAATAACACACTAAGTATGTGATTGCAATAATATTCCTCATTTTTATGTGTATTTTGAGAAGTGTGAGCATTCAAAAGTTTCTAATTTCTATTAAATATTCATAATTAGCATATAACTAGATGGAGATAATGCATGTTTTATGTTTTACTCTTTTATAGCTCAAGTGTGATAATACAAATGGAAAATCCCAAGATCATAGATGAAACTTAAGCAAGACAACACTATGAAGAAAAAAACTAAATAATGATCCTACCTGTTCAATCAAATCTTTAATATCTTTTCCCTCTTTATTACTTTTCGCAGCACCCAACTCCACCCCAGATACTCTTTCAGCAAACATTAAGGTACTTAGTGTCTCTGAAAATGATTCTAGATCTGGATTAACCTGCACAAACATAAGTGCCTTTGCTTGTCCACCTGCATATGTAGTAAAACAAATTACTAAAGAAATATGGTTGTATAGAACTGCATGGAAAATGAGAAAAGAAAAGATTACTTTTTCTTTAGAATTCTCATCGTAGTAAGAAAAAGAATGACAACAAGGAATTCCTTTTAATAGCAATCCAATAAGAATTTCCTTTGAGCAACTAGAAAAGCCAGAGAATCAACAAACCCCAATAGTAAGAACAAATATAGCTAAAGTACCTAGTGAACTCTGAAGAACTTGAGTAAGTTTGCTGTTTCTATATGGTACATGAGCACTCTTCTGAGAAAGGGCAAATATTACATCACCAAGGGCAGAAAGAGACTTGTTAATGTGTTGTGTTTCTTTCAGTCTATCTCCTGTTGCTTTAGAGCGGTCAACTCTCTCACTTCCAGCCAGATCTATTAAATGTAGACAGCCCCTTGAAGTGGAACCAGTCTTCAAATCTATACCTCGTACATGAACAGTAAGAATGCTGCAAAACGTGAAAATCAGCACAAGTCATAAGTTAAAAAGAATTTATCAGCCTGAAAAGAAGAGACCTGTGGGATCGACTACTTCTTTCATTCAAAGCAGTTGATCCAACAGCCCTGTTTGTTTGCCCAAATTGCATCAACTCCAACACATCTGAGGTTGATTTGACTGTAAACATGCTTGCATCAGGAACAACTAAACCATGGGGCTGTGAAATACTCCAAATCCCAAGTGTGCGCAAGTTAAGGAAGCAATTCACCTTAATATGATAAATTACCAGCTCAAAATATCAAAAAATCCAACATCACAAGCATGGCAAGCTGAAGATCTTCATAGGAATAAAACATGAAATTCCATAGTGTCAAGTATGTTGTAGTAAGTTCAAGGGTTCATTCACTAATGCAAATCTAGAATGAAATACACAGAGAAAGATGCAAAACCACAATTTACAGTTTTCCAACATTAACTTAAGTAAAGGTTAGTCAATTTGATGTAAAAAAAAAACACACGCACTTTATTGGTTCCAAACAATCATAAAAAAATTAGAAAAAAAAGGGTCAAAATAGCCTTTGAACTATGTGTGGGGTGTCTTTCTGGTTCAAAACTATCTAATGTGCCCAATTTAGTCATTTGACTTTGTAAATTTGATTCAAAATAATCCCTTGACTCCTCAAATTTGATCCAAAATTATCTAGCATAGAGACTAATTTGCATAATAAAGAAAGAGGCTAAATTGAACATATTTATAGTTTGTAACTAAAATTACCTCATATAATTTATATAGTTAAGGAACAAATTTGATCCTTTTCTCTAAAAATCACCACAAATTTAAAATTCTACAAGAACTCTAAGAACTCAAATTCTGCAACAGATTATGCATACTCATCAATAATAAAAGCATTGAGAAGAAGGAACAAGAAATGAAATAAGTTAAATAACAAATCAGAAGATCTAGACCCTACAGAAATAGAACAATCCTCAAAAGTTGTCAAGACTTACCAATTACAAACTGCTTGACAATTCCGCATCCAAAAATATAGAAGAATTGAGATGAATTTAAATTTTATCATACCATAAAATGAATTTATAAGCGCAAGGACCTCCTATTTAAAATGAAAAAAAAAAACCTAAAATAGTAGCTTCTTAAAATCCACCAGCATCTAACCTGATATTATAAGCTTCAACTCCACAAATTCGAATTCCAGAAAAAATAACAAGTTTACGATCACAATTTCAACCAAAGCAATAAGTTCCACATTTAGAATTCATTTCCAGCAAATTCTAGTGATGTCCAATCTTCTAACTATATTAGAATGCCGAGAAAAAAAGAAGGAAATTAGAAACCGCAAAAAGGAAAAAAAATTGAAGAAAAAACTACCGGTTGAACAAGCAACAATCCCTGGAAGGAAAACGCAATAGAAGGGAAGGAAGACCATGTATGGAAACATGTGAAATTTCTGTAGGCTGAACGCATTAACTATAATGCAATTTCTAAGGGAGCCAAAAACCTAAACACTGCTGTTTGATACAATGTGAATTCTCAAGCTAATAGAGATAAATATCCACAATATTGGTGGCAAGTTAATGAAATAAAATCAAATAGCATATATCACAGTATAAAATAATGCCAAAGCTTTTCAAAAAATTTATTTTACAATTATTTCTACCAACATACTTTATGATTTATACGGCTACTTATAGTTAATTTCTTAAAGGTTCAAGTACAAACCTTTTAGAATTTAAATGTACAATTTTCTTATCACATTGTTTAAATTCTACACAACTCATACTCACATTAACAATAGACTTATAATTGTCATAATTAACACCTAACTTTCCGTGAATATACTCAATAAAATCAACAAAAATATGAAAATCGTACAAAATGATATGAAGCAAGTAATATAAATAACAAAATACGAATATGCACCTTGAGGGGTACTATGAAGGACTTATAAAAAAGAAGAAGAAACGAATCATACAAACATGATAAGCTTATATGTACAAGCCCCTTTAAAGAAGGCTAATCCAGTTAACTTAGAAGTGATATGGAGTCTGGTTAAAGCAAGCTGGGTTCAAAATGAACTCAAAATTGAAAAGAAATATTTAGCACAAACTCAGCTCAAAATTGACTTATATACATTATATATTTTATATAAATACTTTTTTGAGTCGATTCAAAATATATTCAAGTGAGTCAAAACAAACTTGAAATTGACTTAAAACTTAATTAGAGTTAAGAGTGGAGTGCAATCAAATGTCAAGTGATTTCAAAGCAAGTTTCAAGTGTGTAGCCTTTATAGCAGCCTTAAACATGCCCTACTAATCTCAATTTAGCAATTTTATCACTTTAATACAACAACAACAACAACAACAACAACAACAAGCCTTAATCCCACTAGATGGGGTCAGCTACATGAATCCTTCATCTCCATTATATCCTATTATGTGTCAAATTCTCATTTAATTCAAGTATACTAAGATCATTTTTATACATCTTAACCAAGTCTTTTAGGTCTTCTACCTTTCTTAACATAAGGCAAATCTAATCTCTAATCTCATCGGGACGCTTTATGTGGCCAAACCATCTAAGGCGACTCTCCTAATCTTATCTACCAGCTACTCCAACTTTTTCCCGAACATACTCATTTTGCATTCTATCTCTAAGAGTAAAGCCACTCATTCACGAGCATCCTCAACTCGTAACACTTAACTTAGTCTTATGCTTCTCTTTTTTATTGGCCAACATTTTGCACCATAAGTCATTGTCTTACCACCATCTTATAAAATTTTTTAAAATTTAAGTGAAACTTTTCTATCACATAATAGGGATGCATTCCTCCACTTCAACCATCCAACTTGAATTCTACTAATAACATCTCCATCTATTTCACCATCATTTTGAACAATAGAGCCTAAATATCAATCGCTCACTCTTATTAATGACTTGATCACCTAAAGTCACAATACTATACCAAAACTTTTACAACTAAAATTACACTCCATATATTCAGGTTTTAGATCTACTTAAAAAAACCTTTAAACTCTAAAGTTGACCTCCATAATTCAAGTTTGTTGGACTCCTCTCTAGTCTTATCAACAAGAAGAATGTCATCGACAAAAGCATACACCAAGATACATCTTCTTGTAAATGCCTCGTAAGAACATCCATAAAGTAAAAGATAAAGGCTTAATGTTGATCCTTGATGTAATCCAACTAAAATAGAAAATATTTTATCAATCCTCCTTGTGTTTGGACACAAGTAACAGCTCTAGCATACATATCCTTAATGACTTGAATATAACCAATATTAACTCATTTATGTTCTAGAACTCTCCAAAGAATATCTCTTGAGACTTTATCATAAGCTTTCTCTAAATCAATAAATATCATATATAGATCCTTCTTACTTTCTCTATGCTTCTCCATCAAACCTCTTAACAAATGTATAGCATCCATAGTAGATCTACGGCATGAAACCAAACTGTAAAATTTATGTATCACATCGTAACTTTCAGATTACTCTCTCCCAATTTTAATATGGCACATTAACTTAATTCTCTATAATTTGCACACTCTTGTGCATCACCTTTATTCTTAAATATAGAACCAACAAACTCTTTTTTCCACTCATCCGTCTTTTAGTCTTTAAAATAACATTAAAAGGATTTGTAAGCCAAAAATTCATTGATCTCCTAAACATTTTCACATCTAATATTATCCGGTCTCTTGCTTTTCCACATTTCATTTTCTTTAAAGCTTCACTAACTTGATTCTTAATCTGACGATAAAATGAAATTCTCTATTTTTAATTAGTATTAAGGTTCTTAAAATCAATCGTACTTTCGGATCCTTCATTGAAAAGTTTATCAAAATACTTCATCCACCTATTTTCAATATCTTTTCTAAAAAAAAGCACTTTATTATTTTCATCCTTAATACCCTCACTTAAACTATGTCTTTACTTCTCCTATCTCTTTGGTTGGCTAACTTATACATACTCTTTCACCTTTTTTATCTAATCAGTATAAATCACTAAAACTAAATTTTTTTCGTCATATATTATTTTCTTAGAATCTATAGATATATCTTTCCCAATTCTTCGAAGTTTTACATCTAAAGTTTTATAACAATCTTCTTATTTATCTTTTCTTCACTCGACTACCACCAACTATTTTTTATTAAAAGTTTTCCTTTTGATTCTCCGAGCATCTTTAACAACTTGCTTAATTTCACTTGATATTTTTTACATAACGTTAGTTTTTTGAACATCCCAAATTCTAATTTCTTTATAACTCTTAAAATATTTTTTATTTGTGTTCTTTAAATGTCCCCATCTAATCCACAGACAATAATTTAGTTTATTTTTTCTCTTTCAATCTTTCATCTTAAATATAAAACTAATAATTGATGTTAGGTGACTACAATATCGCCACATTAAATTAAATAAATGGATTTTAAAATCCTTAAATCGCTGATCCGAACCATCAAATTGCGTTTTAATTGACTTCGATATAATCGTCGAAAATATTAAAATGAATTAAAAATTTTGAATCAAGGATCGATCGGATAATTAAAATCAAATTATCATGAAATTGTGCATATCGAGTCAAGCCCGGCGACGTCTAAACAACCTCCGTTCTCAAAATAAATCGCGTCGCGAAATGTCGAAACCTATCAAGCGACATCTTGCGGTCATCGCAAAGTATCGCGCGTCGATTAATTTAAACGGCGCGCAATTTAGACTTGAATTTACTTCGGGTCGCCGGCGTTATTTAAACGACCTCGATCGCGAAATTGATCAGCGTTTCGTTACGAAACAACTTAAATTGACACCCATATTGCTAGGGTTTGTCAAAAGTAATAAAATCGCAATTAAACGACTAACGGCGGCAATCAGCTAATCACCATAAACCTTTAATTCTACTTCCCGCCCACTCAACAATCGAGATATGCAACTAAGCCCAAAAGAAGGGGAAAATGTCATTCATGACGCTCAAAGAACGAAGCAGGGTTATCCTCGCGTTGACCCTCATTTTTTTTCGATCCTCTTTCGCTCTGGATCCTCTTCTTCTCTGCGACGAGCTCTCTTCCCCTCTCGGCATCTCTCTCACGTCAAGCTCGCTCTCGGCTCTCTCTCCCTGCGAGCTCTGCTCTGATCTCTCTCTGATCGAGCTTCTTGACGATTGACTCTCGATCTCTCCGCATCTGATTCTCCTCTTGCTTCTCCAGTGCGCAGAGCTCCCTCTTCTGCTTCCCTTCTCTGACGAGCTCCTCTTCTCCTTCTGGCTTCTCCTGGACGAGCTCCCTCGTATCTCTGATCTTTGCTTCTCCAGAGCATCGAGTCCTCTTCTCTGACTCCGGCCTTGACTCCCCCTTCTGAAACTCCTCCTTCTCCTCTCTTTAGTAAATCGACACCTCAGGTTGTTTCTCTCTAAGCTTGTTTTATGCATTTTGAGCTTCTTTGGAAATTAGGGCTTTTGCTAAACATGCTATGTCTTATCTTGGGATTATCTTAAGAGTTTCCTTTAGGGATTTGGGATGATGTATGGCCCAAATCTCATTTCTTATTCTTTATTCACTTATTGTGATACTTAGCCTACTAAAATTGCTTTGGGATGATGTATGGCCCAATGTTGTGTTGCATGCTATCTTAGGGATAGTTATGATCTATTTTTTGCTGAAATTGATTATACCTAGGAAACCAAAGCGATTTGCTTTAGAATGTGATGTTTGCTGAAATCATTTCTATGAGAGGAAATAATTAATTTGTTGTTTGAAGTGTGCTATTTGCTGAAATGTGGTGTTTGCAAGGGAAAATTGTGGAATTCATGTTACAAGATGGGGAAAGCTATTAATTTGTTATCTATGCATTTATCTTCTGAAAATATTTTATTAGAAGGAAATTGAATTGATTTTGCTTCTAATGTGTATGATATGCTGAAAGTATTTTTTTATGGAGGAAAACTATTAGCTTGTTATCTGAGGCATGAGGCTTGCTGAAATTTCTTTTATCTAAGGGAAAAATTGCATTGTTTCTAGTAGGTGAGTGTGGTGCTTGCTGGAAACTACCTTTATCAAGGGGAATGTTGGCTGAAAATATTCCTATCTAAGAGGAAATCAGCTAATATATTATTTGATGAATATAAGGCTTGCTAAACTTTCTTATCTAAGGGAAAAATCAAGTAATGGCGATGAGATATGATGCTATTCTCCATGAATTTCATGCTTCTACTTTGATTCAATTTATTTCATATAAAGGGAATTATATGTATATCATGCCTCTTTCATAGTTGAAATCGAAATTAAGCAGAAGGGATTTGGTTATACCATTTGCTATTATCTATGAGCTTCATTCTTGCATACTGCAAATGTGATCATATTAAAGGAAATGCTAGTTATCAGTTTAGCGGTGTCTCACGACACCACATGCGCCTTTCTTGGCGTGGTGCTCGATCTCTCCTGGCAACCCTTGGAGGCGGGAGGCTTGTAAACTTGATAAGCACGGAGATGATTAAGGTAAAGCTAGCTTATATTATCTCTTGCTTCATGCACGCTTTCTTGGCGTGGTAAGCAAATTTTTCGGTAGGGTGTCTCCGCACCATGCGCCTTTCTTGGCGTGGTGGGAAAACTCTCCCGGCGACCCCTTAAGTGGGGATGACGAGGAGTAAAAAATTTAAAAAAAAAAAAAAAAAGAAAGGTAAAAAAATGCTTAAGTATTTTTATGTGCGTATCTTTATGTGTTTAACTCACTTTTTATGATATGACACCTATCACATTAAATTACTTAGTTTGGGTGAATGTTGAATCTTTCTAGTCCTACGTTAACATGTGTATGAAGTGTGACAAATAGAATACAAATGGATGCTTATTACTTGTGACATGTATTTGTTGATGTTGGTTCTAATACTGAGCGATATCTATTAGACATGCTTAGAACACATGCTTAAATACATGTTTAACATGTTATCTTTACTCCATATGTCCATTTTTTGATGATCTACACATGATTATAGAAAACATGGCAAAAAAAAAAAAATTGTTAAAGGAAGGAGAAGGGTAAAACTTACAAATCTTTAAATACTTCTTTCTTCTGATTGAGACTCAATATTGAAATCAAGGGAGAGGGAAAGAAATGAGAGTAGGAAGTGTGTGGATTTTATGAGAAAATTCTCTTTTTGATTTTCTAGCCTCCTCTTTTATCATCATGTATCACATAAGGTGTCTTTGTCATAAATTGCAGGGAACCCAGGTGATGTCACTTGTCATATGCACATGCATATACATGTGGCTCACTTGTATCCTTATCCCTTTCTTTGAAAGGAAATAAAGTCTTTGTCATATACTAATAAATTTAATGAGTTTTGTGTCCCACACATGAGTTTACATGTGAGGAGGTGGATTTTAATCCACTTTTCTTAAATGAAATATGACATCTACTCATATTTTATATTCCTTCCTTTGAGAAATAAATGGGCTATGGTATATGGTGTATAATCAGATTATTTTTTGTTTATACTTCTTGATTTTATCGTGGAGAGATATAGCTAAATCAAATGCAGCTTTTTTAGGCCCATTTACTATTTTATATGGTATATATCAATTATTTTCATTTTTATCTTTCGATTTTGTTTACGTAAGGTGATCTTGCTCAATCAATGTAAGCTTTATTTTAGGCCCTTATCTTACTTATGATCATATGGAAATCAATTATTTTCAGTATATCTTTGATTTTGCATAAGAAGGCTATCACTAAATCAATCTTTATTTTAGGCATTCTTTTACTTATGATCGTATAGCTTTCAATCGATTATTTTCAATATGTTTCGATTTTATTACTAAGAGGTCTTGCTCAACAAATGTCTAAATCCTTTAAAGTCACTATATGATTACATGAAATGATTTATTTCACATACTCATTTGTGACTTAAAGGGAATTGCCAAAATAATATCATACCATATTTTAAAGAACGAATCTTATTCCTTATTTGGTCTTATGGTCATAAAACCTAAAATCGATATCAACTATGCTTGCATTACAATCAAGTCAAATACAAAAAAAAAAAAGATGCTACATATCCCGGTTTGGTCTTGGGGATTAAGTTAAAACCAAAATGTCATTGAAATAACTGCAAATTGACTACGTTTATTTGACATTTAATGTCATACAACATTTTAAAAGAGCATCTTGTATATATGTTGAAGTGTTCAACAATACATGTGAGTTAGGTATAAAACAAAAGAAACGAATGCTACACTTCCGGTTTGGTCTTCGTAAGTTAACAAAACTCAAAATCAAAATTTGACATAACTTGACATTAGACATCTTAATGTCCGCAATTTTCAAAATATCCGTATGCATGTTGGAGTAATCTAAGTCAAATACAAAAGTCTTTATATAATCTCTTTGGTCTTGGGACGGTAGTTAAAACTCAAAAATTGAGCATATTTCCTGACATTTATATGTAAAAATATTTTAAAGAAACAGATACTGTATGTATATATTTGAAATGTTCAAACATTGACATGTGTAGTAAGATAAATACAAAAGAAAAACAGATCTTTACACTTCGGTTTGGTCTTGAGGGCCGTTAACAAAACTCAAAATCAAAATCATTCATTAGAATCTTAATGTCCATGCAATTTTCAAAACGAGATATCCATATGCATGTTGGGTAAATCTGTCAAATAAAGAGCAGAATCTTATAATCCGGTTTGGTCTTGAAGGGTCAATTAACAAAACCAAAAATTTGATATTATAAAATTTCAAATTAATAATATCGAGATTACGTCTATAATACAAGATATGAATCAGTACATAGCTTCAAAATTCAAATCCCGGAAAAAGTCCAGATCCTCCATGTTAACTAGAGTGGACAGGTTTTGAAGGATTATACTTCTTGAGATAATGATGATCCGATCCTCAGAAAAGCGGACAGTAAAGATCATCGATTGATATTAACCTGATCGAAGGGTAATTATAATTAAATTTAAATGATAAATGATCATATATTCAAATCTAAAATCAATCATAAAATGATCAAAATCCAAAAAAAAAATACAAAAATATAAAATAAAAGAAATTAATTATTTAACTTTAAAAAAAAAAATAAAAAAAAATAAAGTAATCCACCCTCCATGATTGTTTGTCTTGGGTGACAAATTAAGAAAATTTTGCTCACAAAAGATGTCAAATTAAATACATAACTACCTTCACTCAAATATTCTAAAGCTGGGGCGTGGCCGTGTCCTCGTGCGTGGTTTTTTGCTGATGATATGGCATAAATGGCGATTCACACTGAGCCTCCGTGGTGGTTCGCGATATGGCACTAAATTACGGTCCGGCGGCCAGTATATTCAGCTTTGCTCTTTGGTATGAAATGTAGAATGTATTTGGTTGGGCAAAAAACCTATATGTTAAGGTGACTTATATTTGTCCCCAGACAAACTCCACCCCAGTGAGACACCGGGCGGCGTAACCCATGTGTTGTGGATCCCGGTCGAGGTTGGTCTACCTCCTCTAAGCGGACCAGGACGCGACGAGGGATCGGAACCATGGGATCTTGATGGGCGCGTCATCGTTCCCCACAAAAGTTTTAAGTTAAAATAATAAATTTCATAAGTTCCAAACTCACTCTGATTATATACTGTTCTTTAACGATTTATTATTTTGTCGAAAGTGCTCTCTCGGTGGGAGGGTAATTAACTATAGCTTGCTTTATAGGAAACCCGAACGATATAAAAGTTCTCACCAAATGAGAGCGAAATCTCGGTAGTGTCTTTTACTATTCATCGCTTGAAATTATCACACTTAAACAACTCTTTCCTTTTTGAAAGATGTGGTGTGAATTTTGGATCCACAATTCGGCGACTCCGGGGATAGGTTTCTCTTTCCATCTTTGTAGTCAAATCTAAGTTATAATTGCGATTAGTATAAAAAAAATGAAATGAAAATGAAATGAAATGATAAGTTAAACTTGACAACTTAAGTTTTCAAAGTCTTAAGTCATTTGAGATTTTATTTAGTGCATATGCTTAGTATGTTTTATCTTATCGTACTCATATTTTTGGAAGTAAGGTGATAGTGCAGTTATTTTTAATTGCTATTTTTTTTTACCCCACTTGAATGACACTCATCTGTTGTCCTTACTCTCGGCGGTGGCCAACATCCGTTTGGCCAATGTCATCTCTTTGCCGGGAACCATCCGGTTTGGTGTGGATTTCCACCATCTTGAATGAAAGTTCTTTGAGCCTCGACTGGTCAAATAGTCACACGCGTCGTGTGCGGCAATCTCTAAAAGGCGTTGAAGTTATGACCCTACGTTGGACTTCAAAAGAAATCATCGATCTTTGAGAGGCACGGCAAAAGATCATGAATCGAATCCCTACCCATGATCATTCACCGGGAGGTATGATCTTTGCTTCTTCATCTGAGGCAAGCTTAGGGAAGCAAAGAAATCTTGAGCTACGTGCAGCTTACTTCCGTCAAACCAACGCACAATAATATGGAACCGGCGGTGAGTGTTATATCGGTTTGATAACCTTAAGTGGGTTAAATGGAACGACTTCTCGCAAACTGTCGGACCCCACAACATCAGTTTGACTCCTCCTGCGAACTCTCTGAGTGCATCGGGTTCTCAAGTAGCGAGGAGAGGGGATGAAAAGAAAATATCAGTCTGTTGCTCAGGATGTTGGGGTTGCTCTCAGACCTCATCCCTTAACTCAAATGGCGGGGCGCCAACATATTCATGTCCCACGGTGAACATCGGTGTGACACTTGGACCGATCCAGAATCCACCGTCGAAGGTCCCGGTGGAAGGTAAGCAGATCACGGAGCTGAAAAGAAACTTTCAGAGCAAAGGCATGGCGTGACATCGGTGTGAATTCAGAGATCCAACTCAAATTATCGGCGATGGGAGCCTAAAGAGGGCCCCAAATGATAAAACATCGACGGTAGACACGCTTGGAGAATCTCCGGGATCATCATCGATTAACTTCATCCATCAAGGAGGTTAACTTCGATCGAAGCCCTCTAAGCGAAGAAATTTCGATTCCACTCGGAAGTTCGTGGGCGCCGTCGAAATTTGTCAAGAGGACGAAGAAGAAGAAGAGGAGGCAACATTGAAGTAAGTGTATATAGTGCGGCAATTGTGAGCCATCGGTGTCGCCAATATCAACTGGCGTCGTCTACAACCTCTCCCTCAACGAAGAACAACAAAATGTTCAAATAGAGGAAGCATCCTCGAGTCTTGAGGAGAGGAGAACAAGAAGAAGAAAGGGAAAAATCCCACCTTCGCGATCACTACCACTTTGGCGAAGTAGAGACAAATTCGGCGTCGAGATGAAAGCCGATAAAAGAAATTTCGGTTGAATATGAAAATGGCGAAATGATGATCTGAATGGCGATGATGCGATTAATGCGAGAAAATATTGCGGCGAGTCACACTGTCCCCAAATAATCATCAAGCCAAACCAATACCGTGACAATCCTCAATAAATTTGATCTCACATGCTTCAAGGGTCCAAATTGAGCGCGAGGATTGAAATAAATGAGTTTTCGACAACACCTTCTCGAATATACAAACTATATGCGTGGCATCTCTCAACTTGATATTATATTGAATGAGAAGATCAAAGGCAATATGCGCGGCGAGAAAAATTGGTGAAAGCATTCTGCGGAATATGATCAAATTCCATATCAAAGGGATATTCAATGCCAAAGTTCAATCTATTGGCGGAATGGTAATCCCAAGCGACATCGGCCCAATTCAAAGCATCTGCGGTAACAGGGGTAATGATGCATTATTATTCCGATTCATTCGATAGTTTAACCTTGCTTTCGAATGGTATCTTTGAGTTGTCGAATGACTCGATCAAAACTTTTGCGAACTTGAAAATATGTTCGTTAAAGATTCTAGCCGATCGACAACGATTCTTGACCTCGCCGCGAGAAGAGGAAGAAAGGCAGTCGATTAGATATAATGCAGCGTTGGCGAAATATGAGTATGAAATGTGAACAACAATTAGAAGAAGAGCATCAATTCAATTCTTGATGGGCAACATCGATGATAAGATGGCGCCTTATCTTTGCATGGCTTCAATTACCACATTTCACTTGATAGGGTGGCTAAATTTGAAATTAAATTTATCATTCGATGGCAAGATAAATTAAAGAGCAAAAGCTCAGACGAAAGAAAGGTGAAACATTTCACCTCATATCTGAAAGGATCTGAATTAGCGGTTAGTCATAGCGTAGAAAGAAAAGCCGTCTATCAAGAAAACCAAGCGGTCGTTGATCCACTCCACAACCCAAGCTCATACTTGGAGGTAATGATGTACCTGGTCGAGGTGAAGGCGGCGACAAAAGAACAAAGGAGCGAATGACTCGATGGCGAACCAAAAGAAAAGGCGAACAAGAGTATTCTTTTAAGAGGAAAGTGTAAATTGTTTAAACATGCACTCAAAGTAGGTCTCCAACTACGAGTGTAAAAAAAAAAGAAGAGGCGGACAAGCGGATAATCTAACTATTGTCCATATCATCGGGTGCTCGGCCATCCTGTGGAAGATTGCTACATATTCAAAGATTGGCTAAACGAAAATAAAGCGGTGAATTCACATTATCGGACGGTGTATTGGTGCGTCAGAAGAAAGAATCCACAAAGTAATCACCTCATCTCCGGTCTTATCAAGCGAGATAAAGCGAAGCGCGATGATGAAGGATGGCGGTAGCGATCTAAAAAGGCGTAAAATGTTAAAGCAATTGGAAGGCGTTATTATTGGTGGAAATCACCCCACGTGCGAGTTGAGACAAAACTAAGTTATGGGAAGGCTAGTTCATCTTCAAACGGCGGCTAGCCAAATCTCGAAGGCTAAGAAAACGCCAAAAAAAAATAAACTAAATAAAAAAGAAAGCGATAGTAGAAAATATTACTATTGATAATTCGCGTAACACAAAGATCATCATAATATGGAAGATTATGTACAATCGGCAAGGCGACCTATCGCTTGCGGTTTTCAAATCTTGGTCGATGAAGAAGCGGGGAAGATCAAGAACTTCTCGAGTCTTGCTTGATGATGCATGAAGTTGATAACGACTTAGAGGAACTCTTTCCCGGATGAAGATGAACGAGCTCACCATATCAACAAACATGAAAAATATAAAGCTGGGCGTGATTACGAATCTTAGTCTATCATTAGATGGGAATCTTTGAAGCAAGTCATCGAAGATTGAGTCTGATAAATGAAGTAGCTTCAATCAGGTTGAGAATGGTGAAAGTCTTACCATCTCAACGGAAAGAGCCAATGAATAAAGATAAAGGAAAAGAAATTGAAAATTGATGAAAAAGTTATCCCAAGGATTCAAATAAAGCCTTCATCAAAGGGATCACTACAATATTCTATCCCATCTAAGGAAAATTCGGCAGACTTAGTGTATCTGAGCACTTAATGTCGGAAGATCTCGTAAACACCTTAATGAAGCTCTCAAAGAGGAAAGTTGAAGCATATTTCTTGACATAACGGAGACCTTGCATGTTCAAGAGCCTCCAATCACATTTTGAAGATGATCTAATGCTGGGGCTAGAGCACAATCGCCCTCACATATTACGGTGAAAGTGATGAAATTATAATGATCTTAATTGATCCGGTTCCTCCGTGAATCTTATGAACTTGAGAACTCTTAGATGGTATCTCTAGATGTACAACATCAGGGCGAGATAAAGTCATGGTTCAAGGTTTCAATGAAGGGACGAGCTATCATTCGTCCTTCCTCTTAAATTTGGAGACCTCTACGAAGCTAAATTTCATGTGATCGATGGATACTTCATTGAGCTCTTACGGGTCGACCATGGCTTCATAAGTATGGCATTGTCCCATCTACATTGCATGTATGTATGAAATATACAAAGGATGGAGAAGAATGCCAAATTGTGGGTGACATGCAACCTTTTTGCATGAAATGAAGATTTATCAAGATGCGGTTATTTCCTTCCAGGGAATCAAAGCTAACAAAACAACTAGCAAATCTGCATCTTTAAAACCCATAAAAGAACAAGTTAAGAAGAAGGAGAAGATAAAATGAATAAAGAAAAGGAGGTTGTTCCAAATATTCCAGGATATAAAGAAAGTCCAAAATCAATAACACTTGTCCTCACTAGGCGTGATCTTGAAGAAGAAGATGAATGTGTTCCTTCTAAATCCAAAGGTCCATGACTCTTGAGTAAAGCTCGGTGAAGAAAACATTTGACTCGATTATGAGTTTGAATCACTTTTGAAGGTAAGGTGCAATGCACTACTTTAAAACAATCATAGATCCATCGACTACACTCGTAGTCACTCACATTCCTCCCCAACATTTTAAAGAAATCACCCTCGAGAAACTCACAAAGTCGAGGCGGTGACCTTATATGTACCTCCTCTCCACGGAAAACACGGAGAAGCTTTGTTTTAAATCGAGGGGTGTCGAAGAAGATCTGATTGGGTAATGCATTATCGAAGAAGAAGAAGCTATGCGAATACCAAAATATTACTCTCAAGATGCAAAATCGATCATAACATGGGGTCCAGTGGAGCAGTAAGCAAAGGACTAAGCTCTTTGAAATGATGTGGTACCCAAAAGGTTCTCAAACCATTGGTAAGAGAAATAAACACACTAGGCCTTGGTTTCATCCAAGACAACGGTCCTAGGATATACATTCGTAGCAGAATTGAAGTTGAGTGATGATGAGATGAGAATTTCATTCTTAATGTTAGTCTCACAAATAATGAAGAAGTAGAAGCGGCAGGCGCTGAAGAGCTTGAAGATGGTGGGGAGGCATTCTTATGGATGAACTTAAAGAAATTAATTTGGGGCGAGGAGGATCCTGTGCGTTCATCGATTTTACTTCCGAAGATAAAGTGGAAGAATTAAAAACCTTGCTATGTGAATTCAGGGATTGCTTTGCTTGGACATATGTTGAAATGCCAGGCTTATCCCCTGATATAGCGGTTCACAAATTAGCAATTAAGCCAGATGCAGCACCAGTCAAGCAAGCCTCTAGGCGAATGAGATTGGAGGTTGAAGAACAGGTAATTGCAGAAACCAAGAAGCTCATTGAAGCCGGTTTTATTCGAGAAGAAAAATCTACGGATAGCTAATATTGTCCCGTGAAAAGAAGAATGAATTGATTCGTATCTGTCGACTTGATTTAAACAAAGCATGTCCAAAGGATGACTTTCTCTTCATCGTGCTGTTAGTGGATAACACTTCAAACCACGACATGTTCTCATTTATGACGGATCGTCGGTTACAATCAAATCAAGATGGCTCACGAAGATGAGAAGCATACCTCATTCGGGGATGTGATTGGCATATATTCTTGCTCTGATGCTTGAAGAATCTTTGGCTACATACAAAGCTATGACGAATCTTTGTGAGTTGATTCATCAAAAGTAGAGTCTTATGTTGATGACCTCGTTGTCGAGTATAGATCAGATCATCTCGATGATTTAAGGATTATCTTTGAAAGAATCGAGAAAATATGATCTCAAGATGAATCCTCTCGTCGCCTTTGGGTCTCTTTAAAGTTCCTTGGATATGTTGTGCGTAGTGGAGGGATTGAAATCGATCCCAACAAAATCAAAGCGATTGTTGAAATGCCTCCTCCGAGTCTTCGTCAACTTATCCATCTGAGGACATCTAGCATTCATTAGAAGATTTATATCAAATCATCGAGGATGTCGACCGCAATGAAGAAAGATACTCCTTTCAAGTGGGACGAAGAATGTCGAGGCCTTGACGGTATCAAGAAATATCTGTTGAACCACCCATTCTTGCGACTCAATCCGGGAAAGCCTCTCATCTTGTACCGACTGGAGAATCTCTAGGTGCTTTGTTGGCGACATAATGAGGAAGGAAAGGAGAATGCTACATACTATTAATTGAAGACTAATAGGAAGGAGCGCGTTATTCTCAATTGAAGCATTGTTTGGCGTTAATTTTTTCTCATTACATCTTATCTCATAAAATTACCTTATCTCAAGGATCGATCCGTTGAAGTTCTTGATGACAATAGCGTTGGCAATTAAGCGACGATGTTTGTCCTTCTGATTTGATATTACATATGTCCCCGAGCGGTGAAGGGGCAAATTCTCGATTTTCGCTCATCCCATGCAGACTCATTGCTTGATGATCTTCACGATGAGCAAATCATGCATATATGAAAAGAAAAGCAACAAATGTGGGAATTGTATTTTGATGGAGCTTAGTCCATTAGATACACTCAACCCTCAAATCTTCCAAAGGCTCAGGTATCGGTCATCTTGATCTTGAGGGTGGCATCTTGAGACATTCTTATAAATTAACTCAACCAGAATACAACGAAGCGAGAATATGAAGCGTTGGTGGCGGGTTTAGAAGCCATTTCCATGGGAGTCGAATTTGCAAATTTATGGCGATT
This sequence comes from Cymbidium sinense, assembly GCA_021442155.1. Taxonomy (NCBI): domain Eukaryota; kingdom Viridiplantae; phylum Streptophyta; class Magnoliopsida; order Asparagales; family Orchidaceae; genus Cymbidium; species Cymbidium sinense. The sequence continues at coordinate 174,391,264 of CM038221.1, read as the reverse complement.
CTCAACTCGTCATTAATCAGTGTTGGGCCTTTACAAAATCAACAAGCTTGGGTATTCTATCACAAAGCGAGTTCTCGAGCTTATGAAGCAAATTCCAAATGTCATTATGACGAGTCTCAGGAGCTAGGAATAGCAGCGGTGCTTAGCTAAATTAGCTAAAGAAATGGCGAGTATGGATGGCACGACTACTTAGTGTGTGTCGTGTCCACAGAGCCGATAAGTTTAAGATCCCATTTGGAAGAGGGTCATCAAACAAATCAGTGAGTGCTCATGTTGCTCCTTACACTCCACTACAAATTACTTTCCAAAGTCAACAGACAAGCTCAAACCATTCAGATGAAAGACTCAACACGAGCACCAAAACCATGATGAAATTCTTATAGTAGAAGAAGGAAGGCAGAGCGACCCGATTCGACTACTTCAAGGAAGCAAATTGCCAAGTAATAAGTCGATAGTACAACTTGAGAAAGGCTATATGCTTATGTTGGCAATACTACGTATCGTAGATCCTTGAGCGGTGTGGCTGCGATGTTTGGGAATAGAAGAAGCCAAAATAATTGTTGAAATCCATCAAGGACTTTGTGGTGCACAATCAGTCTAAAATGGCTTTCAAAATTAAAAGAATTGGATCTTTGGCGTCATGGTAAAAGATTGTATCAATCATGCCGAAGATGCCATGAATGTCGTCCGGTAACATAATTCATCGACCTCAAATCCGTTGCATCCAACGATAGCATCTTGGCGTTTGAGTCTTGGGGGATGTAGTGGACCATTGATCCATCATCGGTGGTCACCTTTAGCGACCAGATTATTTCTCCAAGTGGTTTGAAGCATTTAAAGAAGTTCTGGTGAACAAGTGACTAACTTCTTTACCTGATATATCGTTTATAGATTTGGTGTACCGGAATCATTTAGATCGGATTCGACCTTCAAAAGCGCTAAAGTTTATAAATTTTCTGATCGGCATAAGATTGATTGGCGATATTCGTCAATTTATAATCCGAGAGCAAATGGTTTGGCTGAGGCATTTAATAAAACACTAGTCAAATTGCTTAGAAAAATTCTTACAAGAAATAAAAGGGAGTGGCATACCAAACTTGTGGAAGCGTTATGGGCTTACCGTACCACTTACAAAACTCCTACAAAGTCTACATGCAGTGTTTGGGGTGAGCGGTTTTGCCACTCAGTTGAACTACCTTCGCTCCGAGTAGCCATTCAACAAAATCTTACCCAAGATGAGAATGCTCGTCTACGGATGGAAGAGCTTGATGCAGGGTGGGGCTCAGCTGAAAATCTAGAAGTCTATCGGCGAGAATGTCAGAGCATTCGATCATCTGTTCGTCCTCGAGCTTTTCAGGAAGGAGAATTGGTCTTGGTGCTGAGAAGACCAATCATCCCTCATCACAGAATTGGCGGTAAATTTGAACCTAATTGGGAAGGACCTTTTGTTATTGAAAAGGTATATCGAGGGGAACTATCATCGTGGACTTCAAGGTGAAAGACCAATCGTGATCAGCGGTCGATATTTAAAGAAATATTACACATGAAAGTGTGATTGGACAAATCCTGCGTTTGAAAATCTTTATTGTCAAAAACTTATGAAAATTTTCATTGGAAATTCTCTTGTAACACAAGAATGCATTTCAAAATAAAAAATAAAATCCCCTGTTAGGCAGGGGCATTTTAAAGTTTATAGTAAAGTATCAGCGTTCTGGTAAGGCAGGGGGCCTTTTCTTTGGGTTGACATGGTACTTGAGATCACATGCATACTCAAAATTATGTGTTCAAATGCTCAAATTTAAAGTCTCTTATCGAAGAAGAAAATTTTCAAGTCGCAAACTTCAACAAACCAAGTTGGATATACATTTATCATCCCACTCAAATCTAAAGGCTCGAGTTGGTGTATAAGGTGGGACTCAACACGCCCAAATAAGGTAGTGTGTGCAGCACTAACGCCACAAAGGCGTAGTAAGAGATCCCCATCTCGTTAGCAGAGGATAAAATCCTTCATCAATTTAGTCCACTCAGTGGGTGTATAAGGTGTCGGATTGACCGTAAAATATGGCCAGTTGTGAGCTTACTCAACCGCCACAAAGGCCGTAGTAAGGGATCCTCCTGCCGTTAGTTCAAGACAAGAGCATCCAAATCCCCAAATCTCTCCAACTTGGTGAGTTCAAGTGACGAGGCGGGAAATTATCCCTATGGTGGTAAGGTCATCTTTCAAAATTCTACAACAAACAAGATATCCTTACTCGAGAAGGCCAAGCGAGTTTGGAATCAAATACAAATGTAAAATCTCAACTCCTTCAATAAGTCTATCAAGCGAAAGCAAAGGGAAATTCTTCTTGATAAGTCGATAAAGCAAAAGCGAGGGCCAGAAGAAACTATCCCAATGTTAGTATAAAATTTAAATCGAACTAAGAGAGTTTTGTCATCAAGATGTCCATTACATGTGCAAAGCCGAGGTGATGACTCTTTGCCATTGATCCAACACAAGCTCACGGAGGTGGGTGGCATTTATCCCTTACAAAGCGGAAGGTAATTTAGTATCGCGACAAATCTCGAGATAATTGTGATTTTCCATCAAATCCATCGAGGCATGAAGCGGGATAAAGGAGGCACAAGATCTGAAACCTCGAGATGAAATCTTCAACAAGTCGTCAAAGCAAAGCGGACATTTCATCTCATCAACTCCATCAGTCCGCAAAGGCTGAGGAGAGGAGGAAAATACAAATCCCAAAGTTCGAGATGAATCTTCAACAAGTCAGTCAAAGCACAAAAGCAGGCGAGGATGTTCTCATCTCATCGACTCCATCAAGTCCACGAGGAAGCCGGCAGGAGGAAAATACAAATTCCAAATCTCGACGAGTCTTGTTCAGTTAAAGCATAAAACAGGGGAGAAGATGTTCTCATCTCAGCCATCAACTCCATCAATAGGCACAAAGCGGACATGAGAAGAAAATACAAATTTCAAACTCTCGGAAGTTTTCAACAAAGTCCAGCGGGGACATTCCAAATTCTCTTGACAAGTTGATGATGACAAGTCAAAGCATCTTTCATCAGTCAATCAAGCACAAAGCATTGATTAATGACAAATCCGGTTCAACGAGCTATTGTAGTCGGATGAAATGCAAATGCTTGCCCAACAGAGTTATATTCACTTCATCGAGAACGATCGATTATCAAAGTTGTTGAAATTACAACTTCAGCATGACATCCAAGCAAATCTCTTGGAGATCCGCAAGGTCAACTTGTACAACAAACACGGTCTGCTCCATGAGCGCACCATGTTTGTTGGGGGCATTTGTTGACCTACAACTGTATAATTTAAATTAAATAAATAAGGTGGATTTTAAAATCCTTAAATCGCGTCGACGATCAAATTCGTTTTAATTGACGACAAATGCGTCAAAATATTAAAATAATTAAAATTTTGAATCAATTAAGGATCGATGATAATTAAAATCAAATTATCATGAAATTATTGCATATCGAAAATTGAAGCCCGACGACGTAACAACCTCCGTTCGAAAATAAATCGCGGCCTCGTCGAGAAATGTCGAAACCTATCATCTTCCGGTCGAATCGAAAAGTATCGCGAGCGATTAATTTAAGCGACGGCAATTTAGACTTATTTGCCGATGTCGGCATTATTTAACGACCTCGATCAATTGATGGCCATTGCGTTACACAGCGAAAACAACTTAAATTGACACCCATATTGGGTTTGTCAAAAGTAATAAAATCGCATTAAAATGATATGCTGACTTAATCAGCTAATTACCACTAAACCCCTTTAATTCCCTACTAACAGCACTCAACCAATCGATGTGCCAATAAGCCCAAAAGAAAAAAAAAGGGGATCGCGTTCATGATGTCAAAGACGAACGAGGGTTATCTCGTTGACCCTCATTCAGATCCTCTTGTTTTCCTCGGCATCCTCTTGACTCTCTGCGAGCTCCTCTTCTCTCTCTCGCCCTCTTCGGCTCACCTTTTCTCTCGACTCCTCATCAGCTCCCCTCTTGACGATTCGACTCTCTCGGCATCTCGGTGAAGCGCCTTCTCGAGCTTCTCTCTCGGCTTCTCCCGTAAGCGCACGAGCTCCCTCTTCTCCTTCGGCTTTCGACTCTCCTGCGAGCTCCCTCTTCTCCTTGACTTTCTCCCGGTTCTCCCCTCATCTCTGATCTTTGCTTCTCAGAAGCGCCGAGCTCTCTTCTCCTTCTGGTCTCCCCTTTGAAACTCCTCCTTCTCCTCTCTTTTAATCGACACCTCAGGGTTGTTTCTCTAACCCTAAGCTTGTTTATGCATTTTGAGCTTCTTTGGAATTAGGGCTTTTTTGCTAAACATAATGTCTTATCTTGGGATTATCTAAGAGTTTCCTTTGGATTTGGGATGATGTATGGCCCAAATCTCATTTCTTATTATCTTTATTCATTGTGTGATGCTTAGCCTACTAAAATTGCTTTGGGATAATGTATGGCCCAATGTTGTGTTGCATGCTATCTTAGGGATAGTTATGATCTTATTTTTCTTGAAATTGATTATACTAGGAAACCAAAGCGATTTGCTTTGTAAATGTGATGTTCTGAAATCATTTCTATGAAATAATTAATTTGTTGTTTGAAGTGTCTTTGCTGAAATGTGGTGTTTGCAAAGGGGGAAATTGTGGAATTCATGTCTACAAGATGGGAAAGCTATTAATTTCTATGCATTTATCTTTTATGAAAATATTTTATTAGAGGGAAATTGAATCGATTTTGCCTCTAATGTGTATGATACATGCTGAAAGTATTTTTGTGGAGGGGGAAAACTATTAGCTTGTTATCTAGAGGCATGAGGCTTGCTGAAATTTCTTTTATCTAGAAGGAATTGCATTGTTTTACTAGTAGGTGAGTGTGGTTATGAAACTACCTTTATCAAGGGGTGTGAAAATATTCTATCTAAGGAAATCATTAATATATTATTTGATGAATATAAGGCTTGCTAAACTTTCTTATCTAAGGGAAAAATCAAGTAACTGTTTGCTTGATGAGATATGATGCTATTCTCCATGAATTTCATGCTACTTTGATTCAATTTATTTCATATAAAGGAATTATATGTATATCATGCCTCTTTCATATGCAAGTTGAAATCAAATTAAAGAAAGGATTTGGTTATACCATTTCTTTATTATAGAGCCATTCTTGCATACTTGCATATGTGATCATATTAACGAAATCTAGTTATCAAAGTTTTAGTGTGTCTCGACACCACCATGCGCCTTTCTTGGCGTGGTGACCGATCTCATGTGAACCCTTGAGGGAGGCGGGAGGCATTGTAAACTTCAATAAGCGGAGATAAGGATTCGTAAAGCTAGCTTATATTATATAACCCCATGCGCCTTTCTTGGCGTGGTGGGCAAATAAACTTTTGAGTGTCTCACGACACATGCGCCTTTCTTGGCGTGGTGGGAAAATCTCGGCAACCAAGTGGGGATGGCCGGAGGCTGAAAATTTAAAAAAAAAAGGAAAGGTAAAAAATGCTTAAGTATTTTTATTGCATATCTTATGTGTTTCTAACTCACTTTTCATCATATGACAGTATATTATTCATGCTTAGTTTGAATGTTGAATCTTCTAGTCACTTTTGCTTAACATGTGTATGAAGTGTGACAAATAGAATACAAATGGATGCTTGTACTTGTGACATGTATTTGTTGATGTTGGTTAATACCACTTAGCTTGATAATGATGCAACATTACTTAAATACATGTTTAACATGTTATCTTTTACTCCATATGTCCATTTTACATTGATCTACACATGCATGATTATAGAAACATGGAAAAAAAAAAATTGTTAAAGGAAGGAGAAGGGTAAAACTTACAAATCTTTATGGCTTTCTTCTGCTTGAGAGAACTCAAACTCATTGAAATCAAGGAGAGAGAAATGAGAGTAGGAGTGCGTGGGATTTTATGAGAGGAATTCCTCTTATTTATAGATTTTTCTAGCCTCTCTTTTCTCATCTATATCATCTTGGCAAGGTCTTGTCATAAATTGCTGAGGAACCATCTAAGTGATGCCACTTATCATTGCATGTGCACATGGACATGTGGCATGCCAGTATCCTTATCCTTTTTGAAAGGAAAGTAAAGTCTTTCTTGTCTAATAAATTTAATGAGTTTGTGTCCCCACTTTTGTGAGTTTACATGGGGAGGTGGATTTTAATTAATCCACTTTTCTCTTAAATGAAATATGACATCTACTCATATTTTTTATATTCCTTTCCAGAAATAAATGGGTATGGTATGGTCATATGGGCTTCCAAAGCAATTATTTTCGATTTATATGCGATTTTGTATAGGAGAGGTATTAGCTCAAATCAAAGCCTAAAGCATTTTAGGCATTACTCTTATGATCATATGATAATCAATTATTTTCAACATGTCGATTTACGTAAGGAGTGATCTTAAAATCAATACTCTTTATTTTGATTCCTTTATGATCGTATAGGATAAATCAATTATTTTCATATCTTTGATTTTGCGTAGGGAGAAAATTTATTAAAATCAATTACTAAGCTATTTTAGGCATTCTCTACTTATGATCATATGGGCTTCAATTTATTTTCAACTTATGTTTTGCGTTTTGTTACATGAGGTGATCTTAAAACAATGCCTAAATTCTTTAGCTATTACTTATGATTATGGGCTTCAAATGATTTATTTCAACCCCATACCTTGGTTGTGACTTAAAAAGCCAAAATAATATCATACCATATTTTCCAAGAAACAGAATCTTATTCCTTAGGTTTGATCTTTTGTCAGTTAACAAACCCAAAAATAAAAACTGCATGCATTACAATCAATACAAAAAAAAGATCTACATATCCGGTTTGGTCTTGGAGGGTCAATTAACAAAACAAAATAAAAAATCAAAACTGCAATTGAACTTACGTTTATAAATTTAATGTCCATACAACATTTAAAAGAACAGATACTTGTATGTATGTTGAAGTGTTCAAACAATAGGGACATGTCTGTTAGTATAAAACAAAAGAAACGATCTTACACTTCTTTGGTCTTGAGATAATCGTTAAAACTCAAAATCAAAATTTGACATCGAAACTTGTTAGACATCTTAATGTCCATGCAATTTTCAAAAAACGATATCCCGTATATGTTGGAGTAATACTAAGTCAAATACAAAAGAGCAGATCTTTATATAATCCGTTTGGTCTTGGACGTTAAGTTAAAAACTCAAAAAATTGAACCTCAACGACATTTATATGTCATACAATATTTTAAAAACAGATACTGTATGTATGTTGAAATGTTCAAACATTCATGTGTAAGTAAGATAAATACAAGAAGCAGTCTTTCACTTCGGTTTGTCTTGGGGATTAGTTAACTAAAATCAAAATTTGACATGAAACTTCAACATTAGACATCTTAATGTCATGCAATTTTCAAGAAACAGATATCCATATGCATGTTGGAGTAAATACTAAGTCAAATACAAAAAGAGCAATCTTTACATAATCCGGTTTGGTCTTGACGGGTAAAGTTAAAACCTAAAATTTGATATTATAAAATTTCAAATTAATAATATATCGAAATTAATTACGTATATAATACTGAATATGAATCAACGACATAAAAATTCAAATCCTGAAGAAAAGTCCCAAACCATCTACATGTTCAGAGTGGACAGTTTTGAAGGATTATACTTTGAGATAATGACCGATCCGATCCTCTGTAACCAGGACAGTAGGCAATTATCGATTGATATTAACCCGATCGAAGGGTAATTATAATTAAAATTTTAAATGATAAATGATCATATATTCAAATCTAAAATCAATCAATAAAATGATCAAAATCCAAAAAAATACAAAATATAAAAAAAAGAAATTAATTATTTAATTTAAAATTAAAACTAAAAATAAAAAATAAAAAGTAATCCACCCTCCATGATTGTTTGTCTTGGTGACAAATTAAGAAAATTTTGCTCACAAGAGCCAATGTCAATAAATCATAACTACCTTCACACTCAAATATTCCAAGCGTGGGGCGTGGCGTCTCTCCGGTGGTTTTCTGATATGCACCCATAAATGGCGGTTCACTGAGCCTCGGCCGGGTGGTTCGCGTGATATGGCACCATTAAATTGGTCGACGATATGTTCCCAACCCTTTGCTCTTTAGTGAAATGTAGAATGTATTTGGTTGGGCAAAAGCCTATGTCTAAGGTTGACTTATATTTGTCCCCAGACAAACTCCACCCAGTCTACAAGGACACCTTGGGCGGCGTAACCCATGTGTTCTTGACAGGATCCTTGGTCGGGTTGCCTCCTCACTAGCGGACCGGGGAGCGGCGGAGGGATGAACCATGGGATCTTGATCGGGCGTCATCGTTCCCCAAAAGTTTTAAGTTAAAATAATAAATTTCATAAGTTCTAAACTCCACTCATCTGATTATATACTCGTTCTTTAACGATTTTTAATCGAAAGTGCTCTCGGTATTGGGAGGGGTAATTAACTATAGGGCTTGCTATAGGAAACAGAACCAGATATAAAAGTTCTCACCAAATGAGAGCGAAATCTCACAGGTGTGTCTTATTACTATTCATCTTACAAATTATCACCGACACTTAAACAACTCTTTCCTTTTTCCAAAGATGTCGGTGGCATTTGGATCCCACATTAAACTTAAATTTTCATGGAATGGCTTTGATCTTTACATCTACGATCTATTTTTCTTATTAAAATAATCAATCTGTTTTTATTAGATCTATTTTTATAAGTAATATATCATCTCTTTTCTTAAATAAAGTGTTGTATAAAATTATAAGCAAGCGAAATCTAATATACTTCATCTTTAATTAAATAAATTCATGAATGAATACTTTAAAATCTTTACCACTCTGTCAACATGTCCATTTAAATCTCCTCAATAAATACTTTTCTTCAAGATTCTTTTGTGTCTAATTAATTCAAAATTTTTCTTACGAGCTTACCTCCAAACTACTTGAGGGATAAACACTTATAACATTGATAATCTTTGTCAACAATAATCCTTAAAGCTATAATTCTATCTCCACATCTATTAATACTTATAAGATTATCCTTTGAGTGTTATCTATAATCACAACCATTTCTAGTTCGATCTTACCAATGCCAAAGTTTAAAACCTAAACTATCAATCTACTTGGCCTTCTCACCAACCATTTAGTTTCTTGAACACATAAAATGTTTATCTTTCTATGAACCATAATATCTATTATTTCCATTAATTTACTTGTAAGTATATTCCAAGATCCTAACCTAATTCTAGTTTCATGGACTAACTTCTTTGCGCATCCGTCATAATGTGGGCCTCTTGCTTATTTTGCACGGTGGCCGCGACATTTTTTTTCAGATTTTCAAAGATCTACTAACTTCTGGGGCTTAACATTAACACAATGATTTAAAGGATTCATGTTATGATTATTTCGAATTTTATGCTATCTTAACACAACCCTCCACTTTTTGCATCAGGACTTGGGACCGGCAATAGTAATGTTAAATAAATTATATCACTTTAATAATCAAATAAATTATATCTTGAAATTAGTATTCCAAATTACCAATCCACCCTAAAAATTCCCTAAGATTATCACCTATAGTAGGTAGGAATGTAATTTAAGCCTTATGATAATTACGGTGTGTCCATCTAAAAGCATTAACTTACCCTATTTTATGTAAATTGTATATTTTCATAATTTTTAATTGGCATAATTATAATATCTCATTTCAGTTCACATAGTGATGCAAATATAAGTTTCAATACCAGATTAATGTCCGGCATCTTAAGATTTAATGCTCACTAATGCAAACCTATGATGAGATGTCAATACAAGTACACAAAACAATAATTAGAAATTTCTCTGATTTAATTTAAGCAAAAATTAATCACTTTTGACGAAAAATCAAAATTATACGGTTAATGCATTCCAAACAATAATGCAGAATTCACAAATAATCTAAAATTCTACAACTATTTCACACATAAAATTCTAAAATGATTAAAATTCAGACCATAAAATAAAAACTAGAACCATATCAAATTTGGTAGAACCTCAATCACAGACGCATACCACTCACTAAAAAGTGTAAAAAACAAAAAAAAAAAAAAAAAAAAAAACAAAAAAAGAAATCACCATTTGCAAGATCCAAGATTCAAGTGGTACAAAGGAAATCATCCCACAAAAATTATCAAGGATTATGAAGTACTAAAAGAATCCACATCTAATAAAGCATATGAATTAATAGAAATATAAATTTTATTATGACATAAAATAAATTTTATGTGCCCAAGGACCTCCTATTTATAATAAAAAAGATGCAAAATAGTAATTTCTCAATATCCTCTAAGGTTTAGCGTAATACTACAAGTTCCACCTCAACTAAATTAGACTCTAGCAAAAATAACAATTTTTCAATTCAGTCAATAAATTTCCACTATTAGATTTTGTTTCCAACAAATTCTAGCAATGTCCAGTTTTTCAGCTATCATAGAATACCAAGAAAAAAAAAGGAAAGCAGTAGTTGAGTAGCCAACAATGGTCGAGAGGAAACAATCATAGATGGAAGCTGAAAAAAACAAAGAATGAAAGAAGAAGCCTGCCAGCCAAACACACTACGTCCAAGAAAAGAAAAGAAAAACCGCATAAGCCAAAGATGGCCCCTGATGGAAACATCTGAAATTACTACGGACAAAACCCACCAACTGCTACAATCCAATGTCATACGGGAACCAAAAATCCAAAAACAACTACAATCCCGGTAAGAACGATGTTGTTAAAGGAACCATCATCGCTATAGCACCCGCAAAAGAAAGACTGGAGGTGAAAAGTTAAAACACAAGTATAGTCACCAGTAGTCGTGGAACCAAATCGCATAATGAAATAAAACACAAGAAACCAATAGCAGCCACTGTAATTTCGGACTTGCATCGCATGTCTCAAATTTGTCACTGCCAATAATTAATTGAGAATCAAATTTCACACATGACACGGAATTTTGAACACAACCATCTTCACATGAATGCACCTTAAGTGTAACAAAGTAGACAAATAGAATCTTTGATAACATAAAGAACATCAATGTTGTCAAAACTTAAATTACCATAGTTATAGCATTATGCGTCTCCACATTAAACCATGAAAAAAGTCTCTGAATGATATTATCTTGTCAACTTTTTAGCTGCTAAGTGTTAAGTATCATAAAGCCATTAATAATGCCAAGGATATCGTTTCTGTGACCCATCATTGGAAAGTAGATCACGAACTTGCTCATTATAGATTTCAACCATTTGAACACCTACTTCATACGTGAAGGCGCTTCTTCTTACTTGGGATATATGAAATAGATCACTCAAAGCACGGTAATTGACCCCCCACTCTTCCTTTGAAGACAAGTTTGGACCACTCTGTCAAAAGATAGTTTGTGCAAGGAATATCAGATTTCAAAGGTACTATGATATATGAAATAGATTGAATATATATATATATATATATATATATATATATATATATATATATATATATATATATATATATATATATATATATTATAAAAAAAATAAATAAATATGATCATACCATTGTGAATGTTTTACCCGACCCAGTTTGACCGTATGCAAAGATGCACACATTGTAGCCATCAAGTACCGATCGAATCAATGGTTGAATATCCAAGAAAACTTGTGCTGTCAATGTCATAAATTTAGCAGTTAGTAGTTGGTAGACTATTTTAAGAAATATGTAATCCAGGAATAAGGAATAACTCAAAAAGAAAACAATCACGTCCCGTGAAAAAAAAAACCTTGAGTAGCAGTTGGACCAAAGACCTTGTTGAACTTGAACAACCGATGGCCATCTTTTCCTTGCCTGGAAGGGTTCACAAGGACAAGCTCACCATTTTCACCAATGTAATCTATTGCTGTCAGCTTTGAATTTTGCCCGTGTAGGAATGGTCTTATCCGACAATATACTCTAATATTTCCTGACAAATTGTTCAAAGCAGTTTATATTTATTTTCTTTCCTTGAATTACGCTATGTTGGATGTACTGCAATTTGCTTCTCAATGAACAACAACGAAGGACAGAAGACTACAAATGCCAAGCCTACAAAATGGTAAAAGGCTGCAGATGGCGTGCAACCTTCCTCTGTTTGCCAAACAAAGATTTATTATTCTAACAGTTTAGTAGAAACCTTTTAGTTCTTGAACTTCATTGTATAACTTTCTATTTTCTGCAAGAACGGAATGATAGTTTTCGACAGCATCTACTAAAACTTTAAGTCTAACCCCTGCATAAACATGGACAAGAATAGCATATCAAATCGGTGTAATAAAATATGAAAGATGCTTCAAGTTACATAATTTTTACCCATGTTACTCATTTCTTCCCTCCATTGCCTTTGAGAGTTTACAACTTCTACCTTGATGGATTCTGAGGACATTCTCAAACTCTGAGAACAAAGTATCAATTTTTTCTTCTTCAAATCAAAACCAATCTATCTAATTGAATGAAGATAAACAAACAAATTAAAATCAATAATATAACACCTTTACTGACTGTAGTTGAGAAGAAATGAAATTGTGAAATGCATCCTCCTTTCGATTCCAACTCTGGAACTTTGACTTAGAGAATGCCTCGAGTTCATTTATCCTCTTAGTCGATGCTAATAGCAAGAGTTCGACCTCCTTTATCCTTTCTTGCAATCTTGCTTCATTTTGCTTTGCTTCAATTTCTGATTGCTGACAGCGATGTTCATATGTTTTTTCTACTGTTTCCAAACCTTGCTTGAGTTCTCTAATCACTTGATCGCTAACTTCTTTCTCTTTCATCAACTTCAATGCATACTGTTCCTCCTGCTTCTTACTCTCTTCCATTTTGGTCTTCTGTCCCTGAAGCATGATATTTTCCCCATTAAGCATAGCAAAAGAATGCTTTCTGACCGAAGAAATCAAAAAAAATACATGAAGTACATGAACTAACAAGGTGAAGGATAGCATTCGAGAAGGAAGGCCATTGAAACATCAATAGCTTCCTGTTCACTTATATTAATTGAAGCAGTGTGATTAACAAATGTGGTGACTGCTGAGTATTGCTTATGGTAGTTGTAGCAGACATTTTTGTTGAAGACTGTTTGAGAATTGTGTTCGAGTTTTATTTAGTTTTTATTTGCTGGGAATCAAAGGTAAAATATAAATTTCAGCTAGACATTTATCAATTTTCTTTGAGTTGTCAAAATTCCCAAAAAAAAATAAAATAAAATAAAATAATCTTTGTTCAGCATGAGCTTTTGGTTCATTAAAGTATACTCCACAACACTATTGGGGTAAAATCAACAGCTTCTCTTTTTTATCGCTTGTACTACTAATCATTTTCTTCCAAGAATTCTTAGATTAACTTTGATAAGTTGAATATTGTGCATCTCAATGACTATTAAACTACTTAAGAGAACTATACCAATATATTTCCTTTGATAAAGGTTCAGAGCATATCAAATAAGTTTGGAAACTGCATCAACCCACTTAAATTCTACTTTCAAAATATTTCTAATAACTCATTATGTGTGCCTCATCAAGGCCCGTCAATTTATCCAAATGATATATTTTAGATCAATCAACTTGCAAACTATAGTCTATTGAATTTAGAGAGTGAGCTAGAAGGGCCAATCTGACCACTTCATAGGTTAGTCTCTACAAAATGCCAACTAGTTATGATCTCTTGATGATTAAATTGAAAAAGACTTCTCGAATAGTCTAAAGACTATTGTATGGACTACATGTCATCCTGTGTCGGTTGAATCATCAAAGAGTTATCAACAGACTTAGGCCCAAGATATTAGGCTTAGAATATCCCTTTACCCTGGACTCTAAAAAATTTTGCCTTTTTATCCTACTATATTCACAATCATCGCAACCAAGTCTATCCATACAAGAGGCATCACATGGCCATTTCATGTACAGAGCAACAACTAGCCAAGAATATTTCCAACATCACTATAATGGATTTCCATCCCTTGGTGTATGCTTTTTGCTGATGACATTCTTCTTGTTGATAAGACTAGAGAGGGAGTCCAACAGAAACTTGAATTATGGAGGTCAACTTTTGAGTCTAAAGGTTTTCATTTAAATAGATCTAAAACTGAATATATAGAGTGTTTTTAGTTGTAGAAATTTTAGTGATAGTGTTGTGACTTTAGGTGATCAAGTCATTAATAAGAGTGAGCGATTCAGATATTTAGGCTCTATTGTTTCAAAATAATGGTGAAATAGATGGAGATGTTATTAGTGGAATTCAAGTTGGATGGTTGAAGTGGAGGAATGCATCGGCTATTATGTGATAGAAAAGTTTCCTTAAACTTAAGGAAAATTTTCTAAGATTGGTGATAAGACCGCAATGACTTATGGTGAATGTTGGCCAATAAAAGAAGCATAAGACTAAGTTAAGTGTTACAGAGATGAGGATGCTCGTGGATGAGTGGCTTTACTCTTAGAGATAGAATGCAAAATGAGTATGTTGGGAAAAAGTTGGAGTAGCTCCGGTGGTAGATAAGATTAGGGAGAGTCTTAGATGGTTTGGCCACATAAAGTGTTGGCGTCCAATGACGATTAGAGAGTAGATGCATTAGATTTCTTATGTTAAGAAAGGTAGACCTAAAAGACTTGGTTAAAATGCATAAAAATGATCTTAGTATACTTGAATTAAATGAGAATTTGGCACATAATAGGGCACAATGGAGACGAAGGATTCATGTAGCCGAACCCACCTAGTGGGATTAAGGCTTGTTGTTGTTGTTGTGTTGTCAAGAATCAAGTAGCTCACTGGTCATCGATAATTAGAGCCTACCACATGACATTATTGCCTCCAAACTTGACATATAATGCACCACTACCTTGTTCTTCTTAAATCCAACCGCTCATGGCACATTCATCGTTATTTACTTCAGAATCACCTCAACCTAAGACATTACCTATAAATACTCCTTCCTTGGGCCTTCTTAGTTGGCGACAAATACACAAATGCTGGAAAGATGAACTCAACTATTCTATCAAATTGCAATCCAAGTCCAGAGATTGAAAGCCAATTTAATCCCTCCTTTTTAAGAGTAAAATTCCTCCCCGTATAGTAAATATAAACTATAGTGTCCAATCACTTAAAATATTTTGTATTGTCTCAATTCCTCATCTCATTTCTTTCCCTTAATCTCTTGACGATAAGATCTCCTTCACATATAAAAGTAAACAAACTCGACGCTCAACCCACTTTGGCTTAAATTGAACATTTCTTTTGCTATTTCTTGTTGAACCAGCCAAAACTTAGACTCAGTCCCATCCATCGATATCTTAAACCACTTTCCACCCTTGACAATGTGCTATGCTAGAACACGAATTACAATGCAACAGTATCCAAAGTTCCATATACTCAGTGGCCATTAAAACACTATAGAAAAGGGAGAGCAACCCCGTTTATATATATCGTTAGGCGTGTGAGTTGATAAATAGATTGTTAATAGGTCAATAACTCTATACAACAGATAAATAAAAATGAAGTATCAGTATGCCTGGTTGCAGCTATCATCAAGCACTTGCCTCGCAAGGGATTAACATGCTAAATTATTCAGCTGAGCCCAAGAAAAGTGAAAATTTTAATCAAATGAGAATGTACCAAAATTCAGTTTAAGATGACTAACAAAGGATATGTTAGGAAATAACAACGGTTTTGACATTAAAAAATTTCTTAAAATAAATTGAGATGACTTGAATTGATCATGGATTTCAATTGATAAATATTAAACAAACACCAAGAACAAATCACCCAAGTAAATCTGCTTAAAAACATGTATTTTGGAAAGAACAAAGAAACAAATTTGTCATTTAATTCTTTGTGGATGCAACCATGCATAATAATAATGAATCACTTTCAATAATTAGTGTTAAGGGCTATAAGTGTGATTCAATCAAGTAATGTTTAAACTATACATATTGATGATTCATTTCTTGATTCATGAAATTTCATAAGACAATTGTTTATACAACAACAAAAACAAGCCTTTATCCCACCATGTGGGTTTAGCTATAAGAATCTTTCTCCATTGTGTCCTATTAAGTGCCAAATTCTCATTTAAATCTAATAAAAGAAGATCATTTTTTATAATTTTTAACGAAGTCTTTTTAGGTCTACATCTACCTTTCTTAACATAGTGAATCTAATAAATCTACTATCCTAACTAATCATCGGATGGTTGATGTTATGTATGATCAAACCATCTAAAGCCACTTTCTCTAAGCTACTCCAACCTTTTCACATATCTATTTATTTCACATTATATATCTAAATGTAAAATCACTGAAAAACTGACAACAGTTAAAGGTGAATAGAAATTTATACGACTAATGGGAACCTTCCATTTAAAGTAAATTTTAGAACAATTGAAGCATTTAACATGAATGTAAATAGAATCAAAAAATAATATATTAAATTCTAATCCAACGATGGTAGAACAAACACAAACCTTTATCATTTGGAGTTGGTTCGACACAATCTACAAAGTGAGACAAACGTTAGACAAATTAACACCAGCAATTTAGATCAATAAAATAATGTTACGATATATGGAAGCTCAAACGAGTACTTGTATTTCTTCAGTTGTTCCAGATGCCAGGGTCTCAATCAACCTGATTCTTGATTTATACTTCTCTTCCCGATCTTTGATAAAATAATTTTGCTGTAAATAAAAAATATATATGTAAAATTGCCTACAATTAGAGTTGATATGGGAACTTACTGAAATATCATCTTAAACCTTTTTAATATGTTCGGCTTGCATAGCAATACGGCGCTCAATCTCTTGCATAACTTTTTGCAGTAAACTTGCTACACGCTGAAATGTTTTAAAAGTAATATTCTTATCAGAATACTCAACTAATAAAATATCATGATATATATGTACTTTTCGTGATCTAGAATCTTTTTATTTGATCTAGATATTTTCAAAAGTAAATGAAAATAAAATAAAATGCTTATATGCATCAATTAAGTTATTCTTTAGCACCAAATTTCAGTCAGAAACATACACGAGGTATCTCTTCATTCTTCTTCTCGATGCTTTCATCAAGAATTAGGTTAATGACACTGAGAAGTGACTGGGTTGGAGCATTCTGAAGGCAAAAAGTAAAAAACCATAAAAGTTAATTAAGGGGTTAAAAAAATATTCTAACAACATGCATGAAGTACGTAGCATATAACATAGCAGACGAAACTTAGAAATTACATCTAAACCATTTGATCTCATTATTTCTGAAAACTTGGCTGCAGGAATAACTGAACAATGTCCTTGCTTTAGTTGGAACACTTCATGAAACTTATGTCCCTCGTGATTCAATGAGGGGGTTGATTGCTCTACAAAACAATAAATTGAAATTTAACAGCATGAAAACCTCCATTTCCTGTCCAAAAACTAGCATAAAACAATAATTAAACTATAACTACAAGTAGTTTAATTAATACTTCCATTTTTTTTTTTCAACTCCACCCGATGCCACAACACAAAAAGTGGGCCAAAACCACTTTTGCAGAGGGGTGGTAGAGAAACTCACGCATAACTCAACCACCAACTTTTCCTAACAGTAACTTCATGGTTGGAACACTCCTTATTAGAACATACCCATTGCATTGGAAATCCCAGGTAAATTATTTTGCATGATCTCAAATTCATGTTAAGAATACAAGCATTACTTCATTTACAGAAAAATTCAAAATTAGCTTTTTGTATCACTCTATTCATGAAACCAACATACTCGTGCAAATCAAATAGTACAACATGCAAGTAAGATGCATAGTCCATTAGCTTTAGCCTGCCATCTTTGATATCGGAAAGCTCATTTCTTATTTTTGATACCTTTCATGTTACAAAATACAGGAGAATCTAAGTGCAGTCCTAATAAAACTTTGGTTTTAATAAGAGAAATGGAGATGCTGATTTATTGGTGAAGCTAATGGTTTTAAGAGTGGAGGCATCGTACAATGGAAGAAAAGTACTAGTGAATGGAAAGATAAAAGGAAATCAAATTAAGGTGTTAATAGAAATCGAGAAGGGAGATTTGGGTATTATTTGAGTAGAAAATCAAATAAGGGTGTTAATAGAAAGCATTATGGCCATTTATGACAAGGAAAACTATCAAAAGGTAGACAACAGACTTCAGATATAGGGTTCAAGAATGTTTTTGCGGTAAAAAATGGAAGTCCGTTGATGCTTTTTTAGAAGTGGGAAACAACTATAAAACACGAAAAAAATTGTGTTTTAAAAGCAAAAAACAGTTTAAAGGTAGGAACCAAACAAATATTTAAAACCTAAATAAATATTTAGAGAAAAAAAAATAAAGAAATTCAATCAAAATATTACACCGGCTCATGCAAATGAAAGAAAAGCTTGGCTGGTCCTTAGCGTGTGGCTATTAGTCAATTGATAAGAATAACGGTGTTGACGATCCGTGCTATTATTTATTATTGATAAAATAGATTTTCGTTCTAGTATAAAGTAACTAACTAAACTTACCTAATATGGCAGGGATATGCAAAATACGATCAAACTTTGACTCCGAAAAGTTCATTCTTTTATCTTCTCTAAGTGGAGAATTTTGTCCCATTTGAATGTGGTTTCCCTGTGAAGCATCCATAGAATCCCCATAATTTTCCATTCTGATCCACTCCTCTCTTCTTTGCTTTCCATACTTGGCAATCGTGTGAACATCCCCATCACTATAACCAAAACTTAATTGATCCCTAAGAGCTAGGAGACAGTCAACAACTGCAGAAATGGATCCCTGCAACAAAGAGAAGTTCACGCCCATAAAAAATGGATCTAATTGGGACACAAATTGACAGTACAAATACTTTTTCTGAATTATTATCTAAGTAGACATGTAAAGAGAGGACGTTGTTAACGTAATCCATTTGTGCTAAAAAAAAAGGACCCTTACATGTTCCAAATCACCAGGAGAAAACAGGGGCAAACCCATTGCCTCTACAGCTGAAAGGAATTTCCTGACATGTTCTCTACACTGCTCAGATGACATATAAGCACCTCTCTGATTCTGCACCAAATTTTAGCAACCTCATATAATGATTTTACTTCTAGACTGAAACAATTCTCAGATTATAAAACATCTGAGTTGCCGAAGACTATACCAGCAGGAAACTAGGATCTTGTTGGTAAAGAATTCCGTATAAAACTGTTCCATCAAGCAATAGCACCCTTAGTTCCTCCTCTGATGCTTCCAAGGGAATATCGAGGCCCGGAAACAGACTATTTAACCACTCTGCTAGTGACCGCCTCTTGGCTGAATCCAGAAAGAAAGAAAAATAAGAAGCAAACAAAATCAAACATAAGTCCATAAATATAATAACATGGCGAGAGAAAGGTACGTTCACCTAACGTATCGTCTGGACTAATGCTTCCCATGTCGCCTGTTGCTCAATCCTTCGCTTCCTGATTCAAACTGCCATCTTCAAACTGAGACATTTCACCCCAGAACACTTTCTACTATGAACATGCCGCCTCACAGGAAAATCCATTGCATCCAACATGAAATAAACTCCATAGTGATCCAAGATACCTTATTCAACAAGGATCTCAAACAATATCTTTACCAGTGTAACACAAAAAATTTGATCTTCTCCATCCACACCAAATGCATTTTCCAGGATCCCCAAAAGTACAACAGATCTATGCAAAATTAGGGCACAGATCGGATCGATGACAATCAAATAAGATGGTTAGAATTAAATGAGCCGGAGCGGGTGATGATCTAACGTAAATTGACCGCTACGTTCTCAG
The DNA here is from genome assembly GCA_021442155.1 of Cymbidium sinense. Lineage (NCBI taxonomy): Eukaryota > Viridiplantae > Streptophyta > Magnoliopsida > Asparagales > Orchidaceae > Cymbidium > Cymbidium sinense. The sequence continues at coordinate 174,371,390 of CM038221.1, read as the reverse complement.
ACCAAAGGCGAAAAATAAGTTAATGTAAGCTGGACCGCTGAAACCCTAGAAATCAAGAAAATGTCCAATCAGTAATGCCGTTCGTCAAATCTTACTTCCCCGATCATAATAGCTCTCTTCTTTCCCCTCGCTCCTTCTCTTTCCCTTTGACTCCCCTTCTCCTCTTTATCTTCAACGCATTTATCAGGTATTTTATAGCAGAGCTTCGTCTTCGCAGTAGATGGCGAGACAAACAAAGAAGAAGGATTTCGGATTTTGTATATTTTTGCCTCCCTTTCCAAAAACCTCGACTTCCATTTGCATTTTGTCTTTTATTAAATTTAACGGTGTTATTTTAAATTTCGCGCACCTTTAAGGAGAAACGCCGTTTACTTATTTTTATTTTATTATTGAACATTTTTTATTTTAATTTATTTTATTAAGAAATTTTTATTTAATTTATTAAACATTAAGTCATTTTTATTTATTAAAAATATTTGTAAATGATATGCATTGAGGCGAAGCTATATATATATATAAAAATTGATGAAAATGTATACTAATAAAAAAGCACAAAAAATCATCACTTAATATTTCTTTTTTTAAGTCTGCATATATTGATCATTGTATAATCATTTGATTATTAATTCTACTAAATATCTATTTTTAATATATATATAATTAGATATTTATTTATCCAAACATCTTATATATAATTTCGCAATTGATTTTTTACAAACTTCGTAGCAAAAAAAATTCATTCAACTATTATTATTATAATAACTACATCATTTTTTTTGTATAGAAAGAGTTAATATCTTTAATTAAAATTATACATTCATTATCTTTAATGATTAGAAGCATTTGCTTAGAAATTTTAATCATAGTCATGATAGTAATAATATATTAGTTTCTCTCTTGTAATGTTTAAAAAAGTTTATTTGTGATAATCAATATATATTTTATCATATGCAAGCAAAAAATAAAATCAAAGACTTTGTTCAATGTTTTTTGTGACAATGATTAACCTACATAACATTATATGAAATGATAATAAATAAAAACAAATATCAGCATTAGGATTTCAACAATTTTAAAACATAACAAAATTCAATAAATGCAACACAATCTATTGGATTTATCAAATGATAATGTAATTTGATTTTGATGATCATATAATTGTTCAACAAAGATTTAATATGAATAAAAAAAAAATAGTTAGTTGAATTAATTTACTTACGATATTAGATAAAATTCATCTATATTAATAAATTTCAAAAAATGAGCATCGATAATAGTGATTAAAAATAATTGAACAAATTAAAAAGATGAGTGCAAATATAAATGCAAATACACAAAATAAGAGTAATAGTATTGAATTTAGTCATTTTTATTAACATTTAATAAAACATTTATGCTTGATATGAGTACTTTTCAATTAAAAAGCAAATAAAACTATCAAAATTTTCTCAAATCAAGTAGTCAATAATTGTAAACAAAAATAGATGGAAAGTAAGAATAAAAAAATATGATGTTGAGTAATATTACAAGATTCAAATATAAATTTAATAATAGTAACATTTTATTTTCAATCAATCAACTTTAAGTCCATCATTTCAAGGCTCACATATGTGCAATAATAACAAGTAATTAGTGAGTAAGTCAGTTATTCATGATTTGAAAATTAAGAAGGGAAGAATAAATTACTCAAATTAGTTAATTCAATGATTCAATACTAAGTTATTTTTATTATGATCATTGAGTAAGAAAGAACGAAGGTCGAAGCTTCTATCAGCAAAATGAAGGCTATAGCCTATAGTTGCGAGTCATGAAACATGATTATGTAAACTGGAGGAGGAGGCAGATTCCATTCGGAACTATAATCTGTTGCTATCATTAATGGTCATCAAAAGTCAAAACTTCTCCACGAATTATGATTGTGTGTTATGAATCACCAAAAAGATGTGATGCGATAATATAAGATATACTATTAAGATTTTATTAGATTGTGTGTAATCTGTTATTGTGGGTTGGGCAGCAGTGGGACAAACCTCTAGTACTCATTGTAGCTCCACCTTTGGATATAAAATTTGAGTAATTTTTTATGATTTTTAGCTATTATTTGGAAATTATAATTTAATATTATATATATAATAAAATTTAGATAATGATAATATTTGTGTAAATATATCATGATAACATTTATATAGTAGATTGATTAAAATAATCATAATATATATATATATATATATATATATATATATATATATATATATATATATATATATATATATATATATATATAACTAAACTTCATCTAATTTTTAACTAGTTTTGCGGATGACTTTTTAGTAATTTTACGTGAAAGCATGGCCGATCATTGGATAAGATAAGCGAATCAGCATTTTCCATAAAACAGTAAAATAAAATAAAAAGGAGAATCTAACGGCCCGCCGGCACGGTCCGCTGACGGCATTTGTCAGTACGAACTATTTCCCGCCTTGGAGGAGGTGCACACGTGGCAAATTAGAAGATCGGGGCCAATTGAGACTTCGTACATCCTGTGATCTTGACCCTGTTGCAAGTCATCTTAAGCCTCATTTATTTCAGTTTTTTTTATTTTACATTTTTTTAAATAATATTTATAAATTTTAAAACTCATTTAAATTTTACATTTTTTACAAAACCTCATTTTCTTCTATTTATAAAAAATTATTTATATAGAACTTTTAAAATAATATTTCTAAAAATTACTTCAATATAAATTTTTTTAAAAGTAAAAATTTACCTAAACGAAGCCTAACCTATTAATCTAAAATTTTAACTAATCTTTAGATTCAAATATAAAATATATATATATATATATATATATATAAATATATATATATATATATATATATATATATATATATTATTAAATAATTAAATTCGTTTAAATTAATAGTCAAAACTAATCAACATCTTTTGGACTTCTTAGTATGATGTGGTCAATGGACAATTTATGCGTAAAATTTGACTCTAAATTATTTTTAAATTTAATATTTAAATTGAACAAAGCCAGCTTTTAATATTATTTATATATGAAATATAATATATTTAAATACTATGTATTTGTAGTACCTATATGTGTGAAGTATGTTTTTAATTAGTAAAGTTAATTTTAAGTTGAATCTAACTAAATTCAAGCAATTTATTCTTGTAGATAGTCAATTCGACTTCCAGTCAATTAAAACTTGAGCAATTATTAAGCATGTTTTGGGAGTCAAATAAAATAATGAACTATCAAGGCTAATAATAGTAGTAACATTAAATAAAAATTATATATGCTAAAAATTTATTGAAACAAAAAGATTAATATCTGAAAAAAAAATCAAAACATGGTGAGAACAATCAAAGAAAAGTGTCTTATAGCCAAATGAAATCACAAGGTTGTGATAATTACAAATTAGTTCATATCAACTTCATATGACATAGTCAAATGAAATCTCAAGATCATTATGGGTAATAAACAAAGTTGTTATGGGCTTTGAATGGCTCCCACACTCCATCTTTAGGTTCATTTAACTCATCTAAGATTTGGGAGGCGTTGCCTCTGATTTCTGAGTCATTGTATAAAAGATAAGTCCTAGAGATTTCTTTATAGCCAATTAATAAAATCAATCATGTTTTATTTGGACAATGATTTTTTACTAGTGTAAGAATTACATCCTTGCCTTCAATTAAGATTGTCAATTATGCATTAGAGGTGAAAAGTTGTCATCGTCTTGATTAAAGAAGAAATTAGTGTTCAACCGAATCAACATTACATTATTATGTTATTTTAAGTCACTTTGTGTACTTACTCTACTAATGATGGAATTTTGCTATATAATCCAAAGATCTTAATTAATATCTATTGGTTGCCTTCTAATATAAATATTTTGCAATGTTATGTTGCATAGTGACAAGAGACACCATCTCATGATGAGATTCATAGTTCTTTGGTGGAAAGATCGCATGAGTACAAAGTATGGTTAGCTATAGCTTAAAGGTGTAAGAACATGACAAAAAATAGTTTAGTATCTTTATGTGATTAGTTCATAATTAAATTTAGATTGAGTTATATAACATGATTAGTATGTTGAAATGCATTTATACGGTCAATTCAATTATCCATTTAGAAGCTTAACATACTTTAAACATTAAGATAAATAAATATAGTTTATGTCATACCATTTGTGTGGTCATAATCATTATCACATATTTATCCTAAAAGCTATTCTTTAAATAGCAACCCCTTGTTTTTATGGTGATTAAATTATATGAACAAATTTACATGATAGATCCATAAGTTTAAAAAGAGAGCTCTAGGTTAAGCTTGGATTTTGGGTTGTTTTTTATTCATGGAGAGAAGATATTGGGGTGAAAGCACTCACTCTTGCCAAAGAAGTATGATGTTATGGAAGGAGTTTTGGACAAGTGTTTAAAGATAAGTCTTATGAGTATTTTGGAGAAGGGCAAAGGCTATGTATGGAAAAAAAATTTGTATAAAGACATAATAGTGATAAAGAGATCAAGTGAAGCTTGGGAATGACTTAAATAAGAGGGGCAAAGGGTGTATTAATTTATGGAGTTAAGATGTAGTTATAATTATGCTAGGATTGATTTGAGGATTAAGAGGACAGAATAAGATCTAGAGCACCTTCAAAGGTTTGAATGCTACAAAGGGTTTTATGGAGAGATTGAGGATATAAGGAGGTGGGTAAAGTTTGATTTTTAGATAAAGTATAAGAGATTAAAATGGTAGAAAATAAAATGCAATTAAAATTTACAAGCTTCTATAAGGCTTGCACAAATAAGAGGAAACTCCGTATTTAGTTGGCTACTCATTATAACACTATATTATGTGTTTAAATATAGAGAATAAGTAAATGCATCATAAAATATGAGAATAGAGTTGTTCCAAATTACATGCAATTGATCTTTAACTCCATCTTTGGAATGGTCAACTTAAAGGAAGTTTAGAACATCATTTGATCATATGTTTCTTGAAAGGGGCAATCATTCTTGTATTAAAGGTAAAGTGGTCTTGTAGGATGAGTACATGGTAAATATCTAAGAATAAGGTACAACCAAACCAAGCATGATTGTGCTTCCCTATGTTATAATTTGGAGTGATGTTGTTAATGATAATCCTCAATATTGATGCAGCTTTAAAGTCAACACATATATTATGGTCATATCAACTCATTCAAACCACAAAGAACTATATTTTATATATTTAAATTTAATGTGGTAATTCAATTTATATGTAATGGATCTTTATCTCTTATATTTGGGTTTAGTTTGTATTTCCCAATGTTTTACAACTTCTTGATATGATAAAAAAACAACATGCAATAAAAACATGTGTAAAAAAAGCAGAAAATATCAAGAAAATGCAATCAAATTAAGTTTCTAATACAACATGGTGCATTTGAAAAATATTATAGATAAATATAAATTCAAACACAATCATTAGTATATTCTTTTAATGAATATTTTTGAATAATAATTATAGCGAAGTTATCAATATATGTCAACTTAATATAGCACATATGAATGAAGATCATGATATTTGTGACACAATGAAGAAATAATTGTATATAATGATCATTTTGGGGTAGTAGCTAAAATAAGATGTCTACAAAATAAACCATTTATGTCTTTATGCATTTAAGTGAGTTCAATGATATGAGGTCGTTATATATAGAAATAAGATTTATGGATAAGATATATCAAGTTATCAATTAATGAAATTTGATACCTAATAAATAAGCTTAATAGGATATGTATCAAGTAAGTCAACCTAAAGGGTCCAAAACTATAATATACATGCAAATCTCATTATGAAAACAGTGCATCATATTTCTCAATAAGAAAATTTTAATCAATAAAATATTATTCTAGGGATTTAAGTTTTTTTAGTAGAATATCTTAGATGTGCACTTTATGTGGGCAAAAAAGGATAGAGTGTCTAAAGCAAATAGTAAGTCAAGGCCATAAAAATGGATTTCTATGGTAGACAATGAGATAAGATCGTCAAACGGGTGTTTAAGGCAGTGGGGGAATTCGTGGGTGAATAAATCACAAACACTTGGAGTTTTGCATACTATAATTTTGAGTTCAAAATTAAACTTATAAGGTGCATGTTATTGCTTCTTATTTAATAACACGATAGAATTTAATTTAGTTGTTTTATATTTATATTTTAAGATGTAATTTATTATTGATTTCAATAAATTCCTTGTTAGATTATGCAAAAGATTACAATATGTTGATTAATAGATTCTATAAACTCATGAGAATCAATAAAAGACAAACTAATAATATATCATAAATATGTCCCCATGATGAAAAGTGCAATCAAACTCTATTTTTTTTTATTGTGGTTCAAGGTTTCAAAAATTAGCAAGCTCTTGAGGTAAATTATAACTCAATAATATTTGAAAAAATTCTTAATTATGGAGCTCCAATTTTGTTCATGTTGAATCTACATCATAGTTATTAGGATATGAAATTTAAGCTTAAATAATGATCATAAATAGACCCCATGTTGTCAAAACCTATTAAGGATAATATGATGTTGGGGAAGAACAAAATCCTTTAAAATAAAAAAATTTGGATCATTATAACTACTTGAACTTGTAACTTATTAAGTTGTTAAAAAATTGATTTATGATAGGTCGATAAGGTAAATAGTGAATGAACATGATTGATATCTCATATTTTTAACATCTTTGATCATAAATCATTAGTTTATTCGGTCAAAATATATAATCAAACCAACTTGGCATGAAGTTCTTTGGCAACAACTATCATTTACATTATTCATGGGGACTTTAATGACTTGTGAGATAAAAAAGAAAGATGATTAACCTGGTGGTCTAGTATGATAAGTCAAATCAAGATAATTTTTTTTTAGCCATCAAATCCTAATTTACTTAGTTGGGCAATAACCTAAGGATGCTTACATGAACTATAAGTTGTATCATCTAGGAGGATCTCATAAATAGTATTCATTGATTGGAGGCATCAAATGTGTACCATCTTGATCAATGAGCTAGTGAGATTCATTTTAATGTGCATGTATAGTGAAAAACCTTCCAATGTATGCTCAATTTGTTATAATAAAGTATTATAGGACTAGTTCTTGTTATCTAAAAAAGAATATTATATGTGAATTAACTTAGCATGCACTCAGGGCATTCAAATATGATAAAGCTCAAGGTTTTGTAAAACTTAAAGTTAAAAATTGTCAAGTTTGTCATGTTCTTCAAGCAATAGATGAGTATTTGAATCATTATTAAATTTATGATTGACTGTTGTATACAATGAGGGGAGTGTTGGCATTAAAAATGCCAATATGTATAAGTTGATACTTTGATTTGTCTAATTCAATTTGGATGTGCTTAGTATAGGTCATTTGAGCTTCATTAGAATGATACCCCTTGCTTAGTCCTCTAAGCTTTCTTATTAATGACCCAAGTTTTTTCATTTTTTTTTCAAATTTCATGTTAATTTTAACTCCCTAGTTTATTCATTGATTCAACTATAATTTAGCCTAGTTATAAACCATAAGTTAGCTCCTATCCTAAGCTAATTAGCACTTGAACATTAAATGATTATATGATTTTGTAAGATCTAACTAGACTTAGAAAAGATTATAGAGGAGCTCATTAATCATTCAATTATGAATTTCAAATTCAATCTTATTAAGGAGTTTTAGTTTAATTAATTCAAGATTAAATCTTATTTGAATTAACCTTGTTTGGTCATGGTGGGATCAATTAGTGGTATGAGTACTAAGTTCCTTCTTTATTGGTCTAATCATATGCATGTGCATTGTGATTGACTGCAGAATCTTTAAGCTAAACATTTGGGCCTAGATATACTCTATAGTCAACCTAGAACTAATATCCCATAAACTTTGAATTTATTTGATGAATTTAAATCAAATGATCCAAATAATTTTCAAAATTCTTTATAAGATACTGATCATTAAAACTTACTAACTATAGTTAGCCTAAATCTAAATTAGACATTAGAGCCAAATAAGTTATAAGAACCTATATTTTTTGATTTGAACTTTTTACCTTGTCAATCTTTCAATAAGTTCGTATAGGTTTGCCATCGCATAATATAATCAAACTGACTTTTGGTGTAACTTGATTGGACCTTTGACTTAGTTAAGTCCAAATGAACTTATTAGACCTTATAAAATAAAATATATATTTAATTCATCAATTTAATTTAACTTAGGTCCTCAGATAAATTTAAATAAATCAATCCTACTTAATTTGAATTGGTTATAAATATGACAAATTGACTCACTTAGCCATTGTTAACCAAAATTAATTCCTTAAACCAATTTGACCAAATTGATAATTTTAACCAAATTGATCCATGGCAACATTTTAAAACCTTTTTAGTTAATTAAATATAGATACTTTTAGCTAAATTAACCTTGAATGAGTCCAAGTTAGCTAAATGATTAAATTAACCCAATTGAATTGATTAGGTCATATTAGCAAATGCGATCAAATTTCTTTGAACTTAGCCTTATAGTTAATATAAGTGGACTCTCCATGCATGAGATATATCTGATTACTATTTAGTTCGACTAATTGACCAAATTTAACATAGTTGAACATCATAAGATTTGGTCATTCATTTTGGCCAAGTTGATTTGCTTTAATTGAATTGATTGTACCAATCACTTTTGAAAAGTTTATAGTGCATTGCTTAAGTTAAATTAAACCTTAATTTAACCTAATTGGTCAAATTGGTCTATGTGACTAAAGGAAACCTCTACACTTAACCTATTTAAAATCTTCTAACCAATTTGATAACTTAGTTCACTTAGTTCAAATTAAACCTTCTATATGTTGTTCTTAAATGGTTAGTACTCCGATTGACTCTTATAATCCATTAACTTTAGCTTGATCAATCCTCTTACCATGTTAAACAAAACGTAGCTTTTTTGAAAACCTTTAAATCCAATGGACCTAAGACTCTAATTTGACTCAACTAGGGGGTTCATAGGAGAATCGTGAGTTGATTACCTCTCTAAAAACCTAATTGTACTTATGGTTTGGTCATTTTAAACTCTTAGCCCAATTAAATCTAACAAAATCCATATTACTTAAATTGGTCTAAATCATGTCAACCATTAAATTAGTTTAATCCAAAGCTTATGGACTTTCTTTATAATGTTATTGACCAAAATCATACATAGGTTAAGCCAATTAACTCCCTGGTCAATTGAATTTTGGAAAATTAGGTAAACTTGACTTATTTAGACCCAATTGGATTTTATAGAGCCCAATATACCTCAAGGCAAAACTTGGCCAAGTTAATTGCATTTGATGGATCTTTATTTCATGAACATGCTCATTTAGTAAGCCCATTCTATCATTAAGCTAGTTCAACCATGATTAATATGGTCATAAAATTGCTTAAAGGAGTTTTACCAAACTCAATGCAATGACATGTGCTCTATACGCCTCAACTCCCTCACACCATTAGGACCATCACTTAGGTAACATGTTGGCTATTAACATCTAATCACCTTTATATACCATGATTAACCAAATTCAATGCAATGACACGCTTTATATGCCTCAGCTCCCTCACACCATTAGGACCATCCACTTAGGTGACATGTTGGCTATTAACATATAATCACCTTGATATTCCATGATTAAAATTAATTAGTGAAGGCGAGCCAACCAACCTCAACCTACAAATTCCTTATCTTAATTTTTTGGAAGCTTAATGTATTTCTTTATAACTCATAGCTATTTCCCAAGGTAATCAATAATCTTTAAACCCTAACATTGGACAAAATTATCAACGAGCTCAATTAACCCACCAATCTAAGCCATTTTAATGGAATCATTGACAATTTTTTACTTTCTTCACCTATGTAAAGGTGAGGCCGAGGGAATCAAAATCTCTAACTAATATCAACCATGTAGGTGGTACTTCCAGATCCTAGTTGACCTTGTAAGGCTTTATATGTAGAAGGGTTAGGATCATGGCTAAGCAAATTATATGTAACTTTACTTAACTTAAGACTTGATCTAACTTCTTAGTTGGGGAATTGTGGTGTTTATTTTTGTGTTTGGTGTGCTTTGTGTGTATATGTGAGGGGACACCATGTAGATCCGTAGATATTTAAGGTGAACGAGTATGACATTAAAGAACAATGTACTCTCTCAAGAGATAGAAGTCACTACCCTATAATGGACCTAATCACCTAATAAGGACTCCTAAAGCATGATGAGTCTTCGAATATACCAAAAAATTTTTCCTACTTTATATGAAAAAGTAAAGTAGGTTTATTTAAACCAGGTTCATTATGTTCCCTATAGAGGCAAGCCTCCATAGTTAATTACATCTTAAGGGAAGTGAATCCCTTAAGAATACTCTCTATTAAAGTAAGCGATTATTGTCTCCAAAGAATTCAAAGATAGGACTATCAAAGGATTGATTTTATTTTTGAAAATCAAATGAGAGAGATCAAAAGGAAAGAGTTCTTATTGAAACTAAATAAGATGAGTAGGGAATTCTCATGATACTAGGAAGCTTAGTGAACACTCCAGTCTATCCTATGGTTGGGCTTTATATATTTGAATTGAAAGAGTTTTATTTATTCGAGTTGAAATTTTATTAGAAATCTAGGACTTATAATTTCACAACACAAGATTGTGGAAAATACCTAAGAGGTGAGAATTTATGCTTATAGCCTGCAAAGAGAAACATCAACCTCGAATCCTAAATTTAGTGAGCTTTAGTGAGGGCAAAACCACAACCTAAATCTAAGGCAAAAATGGGTATATGGTTTACCTTCACAAGAAAGAATAAACCACCCGACTGCTAGACTTATTATCGCTTGGAGTCTCAGCTAGCTAACCCCTACGCTTTAAATATATGTAGGCAAGTCATATGCTTTGTAAGATGGTTAGCTGTTATTTATTTAAAGGAGAAACTAAGTCCTTAATCTCACTCCCTAAGAGACTAGATCATGAAGGGCATGAGTAATGACTTAATCTAATGCAAATTTTAACAAATTTTATTTGATTTTGGACTTTTTATTTTGACAGCTATAGGATTTTGTATGTTTAAATGCATTAAAAATTTGATTATGGGCTAAATTAGAAGAGAAAGAGGTGTCTTTCCATCAAAGGCTCTTACAGGTTAAGCCTTTATTCTCTGGCACAAATGGAAGCCCTCTTCTAACAAGAATGGAAGAATATGACATACATGATGTTATATATACAATCATCCAGCTAAGGGGTTACTAAACATTTTATTATCTTGATTTAATTCCTAGGCTTTTATGTGAGGTTATGAGTTATTCTAGAATTTTAATTATGATTTATTTGTGAGATAGAAAATTTATTTTTATCCTAGGAGCCTAATCGTATCCAGGCCACACAACAATCATCAATCATAAAGAAACTATGAAAAAGGCATGCTATTTCTAATGCACAAGCTAAACAAATATCAAATAATTTTATAAAACTAGCACAAAAGAATAAAAGGCCGGTGTGGTACTGCCATACAACCCGTAAAGAAATATGGGTAGCCGAGCCCTACCCTTATACATCCCAATATAATGAAAGAATAATTACAATTGTGAAGTGATAAGTGTTATGGGGGTCTTCATTCTTCATCCTCCATTCTTCACTTCTTGTCCTTCATTCCTTCATCTTGATTTGTTCCATTTCTTTCTTTCTTTTGACTTTGATTTGCTCCATTTCTTTCTTTCTATTAGCTTGATTGGGATGTAGTTTGCTCCAAGGCATCACATGATATATAATACATAGTCTTATAACCTATGTTCACCTTTATCTTTATAACACTTATCCTAATCCTAATGCAAAAATTATATTAAAGATAAGGAAAGTAAATCTAGATACATCTGTAAAATAAATGTTAGCTAAACACACCATACAACCCAAGTAGTTATATGAATAATTTAGACTTGACACCTCTTATATAGGTGACCAAGTCCACCTATCTAAACTTGGGCTATGCTTAGGGTATAAACAACCTACACATCAAAAAGAAATTATATTTTAATTATAATGCCCCTTAAGCATAACCTCCTGCATAAAATATGATTAGACTAATATTAGCCTAACATCCAAACTAGCACATACACCCTAACATCCAGTCTAAAATAATATATCACAAAACCAAACACTCATCAAACCATGCACCACCCTAACATAAAGCTAGAAATGGTGACTTAGTCATGTGTTAAGGCTTGTGTGGTATGTCCTAACTAAGCTTTAGAGTTATGATTTGCTAAGTGTGAGGGGTTTAATTTATAAAGGTTTGATTTCTCTTTAAGTGGTTTAATTAATTTGAAGATTTTATTTAGCATTTTCTTTTGTTTCATGTAGTCTGCACTTAGTAACTAAGTGTTATAAAGAGAAAAAAGAGAGATAGTCTCTCTTTTATCCCTACCTTAAGTCATTTCTAAGATAAGTTAATTAATGAATTTCCTTTAGTGAATGATTTATTATGTATTTTAATTAACCATAAATTTATATTCATTCTAAATAATCCTATTTAATGAGAAAGGCATTTTAGGATTAATTGAAATGGATTACTATCACATAACACACATTCATTTATTTCTTTCCATCATGCATATCAATCATATGAATAATCATAAGCATATCTATACATGCAATGTAAACCTTAGCATACTTTGATGATGAATGCAAAGAAATATTTTGAATTTAAATATTTCATTTTTTATTGAATTATGAATGCATGTTTTCATTATGTAGAAAAGAGGGATTTTTCACCCATTAGCTAAATACACATTTGCATGTATAAAAGTTTTAAGTGAGTACGGTGCCATTGTTTTCTACAGTAGGGTAACATAAGACCTACTTAGATACTTAAAGCCTCATCTGGATGTCCAGACTAGTATACCACTTTTCTTAGATACGTAAATGTATGGATAACTATAAGAATAATAAAATCCATGCAAAAGGTTATGTTTGATTTATTTGATTTATGATTCTTTATTAATTAGCCACATCACACATGCATATGTATAAGAGTTTTAGTGAGTACGCGCCATTATTTTCTACACCATGGGTGTAAGGTACAAGACTTAGTTAGGGCTACTTAAAGCCTCGCAGCTCTAGGATGTCCAGACTAATATACCACTTTTCTTAGATACATGTAGATGTATGAATAACTATAAGGATAAGAAAATCCATGTAAAAGGTTATGTTTGATTTATTTGATTAATTATTCTTTATTCATTAGCCACATCACATATACATATGTATCAGATTTTTAGTGAGTATGACACCATTATTTTCTACACCAGGGGCATAAGGTACAATACCTACTTAGGGCTATGTGGCAAAAAAATTCCATCCTTCATCTATCTTTCTGAGAGAGAAAAATAAATGAAGAATAAAAATAATAATTTTCTTTGTGTTGGACACCACATAGATTTGCAAATATTCTTGTTAGGGTGATCGAGCACGACATTGAGGAATGATGTACTATCTCGAGAGATAGAAGTCACCATCCTACAATGCACCTAATCACCTTAATAAGGACTCCTAAGGACTATGGGCCTTCATATGTACCAAATATTCTTCCCTCTACTTTACATTGAAAAGTAAAGCAAGGTTTATTTTAAATCGGGTTCATTAAGTTCCCTATGGAGGCAAGCCCCATAGTTAATTACATCATAAGGAATGGGATTCCTTAAGAAAACTCTTGATTAAGGTAAATAATTATTATCTCCAAAGATTTCAAAGATAGGACTATCAATCAATTGGTTTATTTTTAGAAGATCAAGTGGGATTGATCAAGAGGAGAGAGTTATTATCAAAACTAAAAGAAAATAAGTAGGGGATGCTTATGATATTAGGAAGCCCAGTAAGCATCCCAAACTATCCTATGGTTGGACTTTATATTCTTGAAATTAAAGTGATTTATTTTTTTGAGTTGAATTTTTATTAGAAATCTAGGCCTTACAATTCCATAACACAAGATCATGGAAAATTCTTAAGAGGTGAGGATTTATGCTTGTAGCCCACAAAGGGAAGTAGCAACTGCTGAACCTGAATCTAGGAGCTTTGGTGAGGGTCAAAGCACGACCGAAATCTAAGATGAAAATGGGTATTTGGTTTACCTCCACAAAAGAGGATAAACCACCCGAGTATTTGGACTTACAACCGCCTCGGGGTGGCCACCAACTAACTCTTCCTATGATTTTAAATACATGTAGGCAAGTCTTATGCTTTTGCAAGATAGTTACGTTATTATTTATTTAGAAATAAACTAAGTCCTTAAACACACTCTCTAAGAGACTAGATCATGTAGGGCATGATTAATGACTTAAATATAATGCAAATTTTTATTTAGTTTTATTTTCAATTTTGGACAATTGATTTGACATAGGATATAGGATTCATATGACTAATGCATGAGAAATTAGATTATGGGCCAAAATCAGCAAGAAAGAGGTGTATTTTGCCATGGGTCTCAAAGTTCAAGCCAAGTTCTCTGGAAAAGATGGAATCCCTCCATAGCAAGAGTGAAGTAATATGCTTTTTATGCATAATATAAAAGCATACAACATCCAGCTAAGAGATTGCTAAATCTTTTATCTTATTTTATAACCTAGGCTTTAGGTAAGGATATAAGTAATTAATTTTAAGTTTTGAATTGATTAATTGGATAAAAAATTTATTTTTTTCCTAAGAGCCTAAATCGCATCTAGGCCATTCATCAAACAATGAAAATACTAAGAAAATATGCCATCTTAATGCACAAGCTAAATAAATATCAAATAATTTATAAAGCTAGTGCAAAAGAATAAGAGGCATTTTGTGGTCGGGCTCCACTGCACAAACCCGAAAATAAATTGGGTAGCTGAGCTCAACCTTTTGTTGACCTCATTTTTAGAATGAGCTCTCAACCCTCCCATCTTAGACATATGACTCCTTTTAGACTTTAAGAGTTCCTTAGTATTAAGACACATCTAGTGATTAGGTGGACACTCAAACCTAGCCCTAAAGACTTAGAAGAGTTAGCCATAGGAATAGGTCATGCCTTAGGGGTGTTAGGAAAATTTCCTACCCTTAGCATAAACCATTCCTCACCTTTTTTCTTTCAAGTCAAACCCTAAATCAATCTTGCTTGATTTTCTCCAAACTAAAATCAATTCCATTCCATGATTGAAATCTATGATTAAAATCCATGATCAAAATCCATCAAAAATTTCTAAGTCCAAATTTTCCCCAAGTCCTTAATCCTCATGATCAAAACTTATTCAAATCTTTGAGATTTTCTCATAACTCATTTATATTCTCATTTATATTCATAGATATAAATTAAATATAAATTCAAATCAATCAAACTAAACTCAAAATTCTAAATCAATTCATAAAAATTTCCTTAAGTCCTTAATTTTTCATTAATGGACTTAGCCTAAACCTAAATCTAAATCACTTCAAACTCATGGGATTTTCTCAAAACTTATTTATATTCTCATTTATATTCATATATATAAATGAAATATAAATATAAATCAATTCAATCAAATCCAAAAATTAAATTCCAAATTTAAAATCCTTGAAAATTTTGTTAAGTCCCTTAATTTTTCATTAATGAACTTAGCCAAAATCAACTCTAAACCATTTAAAAATCATGGGATTTTCTCAAAACCCTTTTATATTCTCATTTATATTCACATATATAAATAAAATATAAATAAAAATCAATTAAATCAAAGGCAAACAATTAAATTCCCAATTTAAAATCTCCTTAATTCATTAATTCCCCATTAATGGACTTAGCCAAATCACTTTCAAATCAATCCAAACTCTTGATTTTCTCTCATGATTCAATCAAATCTATAGTCATGAGCTCATATATAAATCAAACTTCAATCACTCAATCAAAACCTAATTCAAAAAATCAAACCCTAAACCCTTTCATATTCTTCCTTTGAATATGAAATTTTTAAATTGATCAAAATCCATTTGACTTCAAACCACTTGTAAATGGATTTATGTTTCAATCATGAGTCCATATACAAGATCAACCAACTTCAAATCAAGCTTTGACCAAGCCATTTGACCCACTTAGGCTCACTTGACCCAAAGTGACCTAAAGTACCCTTATGAGCCAAATTTTGATCCTAACCAAATTGGATTGAACCAAACTCATATATCCCTCTCATCATGATCAACAATCATCATGGGATGATCAATCAATCAAATTGGGTCAAACCAAGTCAAACCTAAGGGTTGACCAAGTCAACACTTAACCAAAATGAAACTTTACATAGCCAAATTCCACCATAGGCCAAATTGATTGAAACCATTGATCTAAGTTCACTCATGGCTTATGTTTGAACTTGACCAACATTTGAGCCTAACTTGATTGGTCAACTTGACCCAAGTTGACCCATTTTGACCTAAAGGGTCAAAATGTGTCAAAACTTGATCTAAGCCAAATTGATTGAAACCAATGGGTCAAGTCCATTCCAAATCACTTGTGGAACTTGACCAAAGCCTTAATTGGCCAACTAGACCTAGCCAATTGACCTTAGACCAACATGACTAAAGGGGTCATGTTGAGCCAAAAAACTTAACAAAATTGATTGGAAAGATACCAATTCACTCCACTGACTAACCTAAACCTACCCTTGACCTACCTCAAATAGGTCAAATGGGTCAAATATGTCAACTTAACCCATTTGACCTAAATGAAGTCATATGAGCCAAATTCAAAACTATACCAAATTGAATCAAACCAAAGCCACCAAATATTTCAAATGGTCATATGAACTTGACCCAACCCTTGGTTTGACCCAATTTTACCTATTGGTCAACTTGACCCAAGTTGACCCATTTTGATCTAACTAGGTCAACATGGGCCAAACCATATCAAATGAATTCCAAATCCAATGAAATTTGGCCAAACCTAGTTTCTCCATATACCCAACATGTCCAAAGTGAAAAAAAATGACCATCCTACTAGGCCATAGAACAAATTTTGGCTTAACCATGGGTAATTTGGTCATACCCTCTTCACATTCACTTGAGGCTTTCTAAAAGCTCAAGGGGACCTAGTGAGTGGTGCACCCAACCAATGGGTTTGGGTCAGCCCATTTGGTCCCTAGACCAAACGACCCATGGTTAAAATTGAAATTCAAACTCTCTCCAGCTCAAATTCAAGCACATGGGAGGTTGGCAATCCACTTGGCTCAAAACCATGTGCACACTCTAGATCAAACAACCCTCATATGATCAATTGGATCAAAATGGCATGTCCATTGCCGGCCATCCGATCCTTCAAGGGGGAGATATACTCCCCCAAAATAAACTCAAATACATAATTCCCTAATTTGGTTGAGTTCTAGTGAGACATAGGAGCCATCAGAGAGTGATAACAAGTATCCTAGTGCTCATTCAATTCTCCCATTTTTTGGTTTTCAAATAGTAAAAATAGGGGAAGCCAATTGAATTGCCAACTTCTTCCACACTTCATTTCCTTCCAATTCCTTTTTTGCACACTTAGGTGACCAAATTAGAGCACACCAAGTTGATTCCCAAGTTTTGAGGAGGAGGACTAATTGGATCAAAGCTCAGCAAGGAGTTGATCCATACATTGATCTACTCAACCTCAGTGCTCATACCAAGAGTCTCACTAGATAAAGCTTCTCCAAGGGAATCGGCGGTGATCACCTCAGAGGTATGATTTTCGACCATTAAACTCAATGTGGTGTGGAGCTTTGTGAAAGAAATTTTCACCCCCATCGATTTTTGACCGTTAGATTTGCCACTTTCTATCTTTAGACGGTGTGGGTTGAATTTAGTTTGATTCAATGCTAAATTGAGCTTGGATCTTCCCCTTGATCATGGACAGACTTTATTGATCAAGGGGAAGAACTTGGATGATCTCGATCCATCCTACATTTTAGATGGGCGGTTGAGATTATTTAGATATCCTTTATCCTTTAAAATGCGAGGGATTAGTTGTTCGATCTTTGATCGGATAAATTAAAGCGCATTGCCCCACCCAGATGTGACAAGTTAAGTAATCCTCATAATGCGATGCGTGTGCATGGCGTCACCGCGTCGCCATGAGCGATTAGTTAGGGATTAAAAAAATACTTTAATTAATTCTTAATTAACCTAGAGATCTTCTAAAATTCATAAATCCCTCTAAAAAATTCAAAAAATATGAAATAAAATTATAAATAGATAATTAAACCTAGAACATTTTAAAATTAATTTTGATGAGTTTTGAATTATGTTTTTTCTCCGAATTTAGGTTTTATTGGAAAGTGTATTTTGTTAATTATGTTTTAATTAAGCCTCTGATTAATCTCAAATTTCTTGGGTAAGTTTGAGGGGATGACTTCTGCCTCCCCTAATTTTATTGCTATTTATTGAAGGCTTGATTAGAAGAATTGCATATGGTTTTCTTAATTATCCTTCTTATGTAATTATGCATAATTAGGGTATGAATAGTGATTTTAACCTATGATTAGGGTTGATTAAGATCAGATCCAGTAAGTAGGAGGTTTATGGAATATTTTTGGGGCATTTCCCCTAAGTTATTCCCTAAACTCCCTTTTCTCTCTAATCTCCTCTAAATTAAAGGTTAATTCATTAATTATCCCCTTAATCAATTTCTAAAAATTCTAAAAAGTTCTAGAATTTAATTAATCTACTTTGGGTAGATGCTTAGGTGTTTAATAGCCTAAGTTCAATTAAGAAAATCAAAACCCAATTCACATGTGTGAAGGGTTTTGAAATTACTTAAGCTAAACCTAGCTTAATTAACTTTTAATTGTGTAAATTGCATTAGGCCTTTTCATTATTAGGTGCATTGCAAATTTAAATTCATTTGTGGGTTTTATGATCTCATTGGCTCATAATTATTTAGTTAATTCTTAAGGTGGTGTAGGTAAGGGTTAATTAAGTTACTTAATTCATACCTTAACCTAA
This sequence comes from Cymbidium sinense, assembly GCA_021442155.1. NCBI lineage: Eukaryota > Viridiplantae > Streptophyta > Magnoliopsida > Asparagales > Orchidaceae > Cymbidium > Cymbidium sinense. Next base: position 174,352,377 of record CM038221.1, on the reverse strand, counting down.
TCAATGCATAAAAATGGATTTAATTATCTAAAAATTAAACAAAAATATCAAAAATATGTGGAAATGGGTTAGAAACAATAAACTCATCTCACCTTTTTAAAATTAAATCAAACTTCAAACTAAACAAAAATCACTTTGAACTCACTTTGATTTATTTTAAACTTTCTTATTTCGTAAGAATGTCTTTAGGATTTAAGTGAAGTGAGTTTGTTTACATGCTTTCATTACTTTGAATCTTTCCCCAACATGTTAAGTTGTATGTCATGTGATTTCATGCATTCATAGTTTTGAAATTCAAATTTTAAAATGAAATTGTTTACTTTATGTCAAATTTGCATGTGTTGGCTAAAATAGAAATATGAATGGCTATTATCACTACTAAATCCAGATTATTTTAAAAATATATAAATCAAATACCAAATCTGAAAGTGTGCTACTTATACTTTAATTATGAGTTTGCATGTGATAGATTATAAAGGTATGCTTAGCATAGGTTCCATTTCTTCTTTATGTTAGCATAGTTTTAAATAGGAGTTGGTAAGATCTAGGGTTCATTTTAAAAGAACCCAACACTTACTTAATTCCATACCCTATTCATCTCTATGCTATCACCTAAGAAGGGTTGCCTATATTTTTATACATAAATTGCATAAACAAAATGAATCCATCAAACAATTTTTTGCATTCTCCTTTTTCATTTTATTTCTTTTATACATATGTTTGTATTTAAGGAATGTGGTATATTAGTCTGGACAACCCCAAGGTTACGAGGCTTTAAGTAGTCCTAAGTAGGTCTTGTAACTTACACCTCTGGTTAACAATGGCGATGTACTCACTTATGCTTTTCTTACTTTCATGTGTGTATGTGCAAATTTGGATAAGGAAAACCCTTTCTACTTAAAAAAAGCATGCATATTCAACTTCTAAATTTTCTTAAATGGGTTACTTAGCATGCATCATAAAGTGTGTTAAATGCTCTTATTTTCATGTATAGATATGCTTAGGGTCCATCCATATGCATGTTATATATGTTGGAAAATAAATGAAGTAATGTGTGTTATGTGAATTTTGATTCATTTTATTTAATCTTAAAATGCCTTTCTTTTTTGAATAGGTTTGTTTAGAGTTTATCTAAACTTAGGATTAATTAAAAGATTTAATCAAAATATTCACCTAAATGAAACTAAAATGTAAATCTACTTTAGAAATTATGTAGGTTAAGGAAGGAAAGAGAGGTTCCCTTCTCTTTCCCTCCCTTCATAACTTAGTAATTAATTATAGGATCCACTTAAACCAAATAAAAACATGAAATAAAATTAACCCAAATGATTATACAGCTTAAATAAAACCCTCCTCTAAGTTGAACATGTTCTTCACACTTAGAAAATTTGAATCTAAAGCCATAGCTAAGTATACCACACAAGCACACACATTAGTCTAAGTCACCACTTCTAGCCTTAGGTTAGGTCGATGATGGTTTGATGCTTGTTTTATTTTGTGATATATGCTTTAGACTGGATGTTAGGGTGCATGCTCATAGAATGAATGGTAGGACATTCTTAGTCTAACTATTCTTTTCTGTAGGGGATTGTGCTTAAGGGGCGCTATCATAAATATAAATTTAAATGCTTTTTCTTGTAGGTGCTTTATACCCCTAAGCATAATCCATAGGACATGTGAACTTAGTCACCCATGTGTAGGGTGATAAGTCTAATATACATGCTTGAGATTTGTGTGATTTGTTTTAGCTAATCTTTATTTTATATGTGTTAGTTAGATTTTCACTTTTCTTTTTCATGTAAAAATTTGTATAATTAGGATTTTGGAATGATTATTATGGGGATTAGAATGAACATTAGTCATAAGATCCTATCTTATGCACCATGTGAAGCCTTAGCATCTACAATCAAAGGAGGAACCAAAAGAAGAAGAAGAAGAAAGAAAGAAGAAAGAAGAAAGAAGAATAAAGCTTGAAGACCCCCATAACAATGAATTCCTTTCTTAATTATAATTTAATTCATTTGTAATTCGAGTTGTATAAGGGTAGAACTCAGCTACCCACATTTGATATTTTTGAGTTTGTGCAGTGGTGCCTGACCACAACGACCATTTATTCTTTTTGCGATTAGCTTTATAAATTGATTGATGATTTGTTTAGCTTTCGCATTAAGTGACATATTTTTTCTAGTTTCTTCCTCGCTTTATGTATGGACTGGATGTGGATTAGGCTCTTTAGAGAAAAATAAATCTTTTATCCAACTTAACAACTCAAAATAAAATTAAATAACTCATAACCTCACCTAAAGCTTATGTTTAAAATCAAGATAAAAGAATTAACAATCTTTTAGCTGGATGAGCATTTCTTTTATAATATCATGCATAATAGCATCTTATTTCACTCTTGATTGGAGGGCTTCCTCCTTTGCCAGAGAAACATGGCTTGATCTTTGAGAGCCATGGTGAAAACTCACCTCCTCCCTTCTCGCTGATTTTGGCCAATAATTTTATTTCTCATGCATTAATCATATGAACCCTATTAGCCTGAGTCAAAAATATTTGTCCAAAAGAAAAATAAAATGAAATTTGAATTGCATTAGATTTAGCCTATTTGAAGCATGCCCTTTACATGATTTAGTCTCTTTAGGGAGTGAGTTTGAGGACTTAGTCTCTTTCTAAATAAATAATAGCCTAACTATCTTGCATAAGCATAAAGACTTGCCTACATGTATTTAAAATTATAGGAGTTAGTTGGCACCTCCCTGTTGTAAGTCTAAGCTGTCGGGTGGTTTGTCCTCTCTAGTGGAGGCAAACTAATTACCCCTTTTTGCCTTAGATTTAGGTTGTGCTTTCAGCCCTCGCCAAAGCTCCCTAGATTTAGGTTATGAGGTTGCTTCTCCCTTTTGCAGGCCATAAGCGTAATTCCTCACCTCTTAGGCATTTCCTTAATCTTGTGTTAAGGAATCTTAAATCTTAAATTTTTAATGAAAAATGTAACCTAAACAAACTAAATCAATTTCTAAAATGTAAAGCCCAATTATATGATAGTTTAAGATGCTCGCTAGGTTTCCTAGCATTATGGGCATCTCCTACTTATCTTCCATTTTGGCTTCGATAATAACTCCCTCTTTTGATCAATCTCATTTGATCTTCAAACATAAACCAATCGATTGATAGTCCTTTCTATTGAAATCTTCAAAGACAACGATCATTTACCTTAATCAAGAGTTTTCCTAAGGGATCCTGTCCATTAGGATGTGATTAATTATAGGGGCTTGCCCCTGTTGGGAACTTAATGAACTCGATTTAAAATAAATCCTACTTTACTTTTCAATGTAATATAGGGGAGGAATCTCTGGTATATATGCGACCCATTGTCTTAAGGAGTCCTTATTGAGGTGATTAGGTCCATTAAAGGGTAGTGACTTCTGTCTTTTGAGATAATACACTATTTTCTTGATGATGTACGATCACTTGAATAAGTACATCTGTGAATCTATGTGGCATCCTAAAAAGATGAATTTTTATAGTGTCTTGCCTTTTCTTTCTCCCCACAGATTTGAAGGTGACTCCCTATGGAAATTTTTCACCACACCCTTATACAACCCAGATTATAAATAAATTAATTACAATCAAAAGAATTCATGTTATGGGGGTCTTCATTCTTTATTTCTTCTTTCTTCTTTTCTTCTTTCTTCTTTCTTCTTTCTTCTTTCTTCTTTCTTCTTTCTTCTTTCTTCTTTCTTCTTTTGGTTTGGTTGGAATGTGGTTGCTCCAAAGGCTTCACATGTTACATAAGACATAGTCTTATGACCAATATTCATCCTAATCCCCATAACATTCATTCCAAATCCTAATTTGCAAAATTACATGAAAATGGGAAAAAATAAATCTAACTAAAACCTATAAAATAGAGATTAGCTAAACAAATCACACAATCCCAAGCATGGATATGAGTAGATTGGACTTAGCACCCCATGCATAGGTAACTAAGCCCACATGGCCTATTTTGGATTATGCTTAGGGGTATAAGCAACCTGTACAGAAAAATATTTATATTTTTATTACAGTGCCCCTTAAGCACAATTCCCTTCAGAAAATAATAATTAGACTAACATCATCCTACCATTCATTCATGAATATACACATCATCTAACATCATTAAAATAAAATAAAAAAATGCAAGCAATGTGTGTGTTAGGCTTAATGTATCATTAAAGGTTAGAGTTTTCTAAGTGTGAAAGGTTCAACTTAGAGGGTGGTTTCATTTAAGTGGTTTAATTTATTTGGTTAATTTTATTTGATGATTTGATTTAGTTTGAATGAATCTACACTTAATTACTAAGTGTTGTAAAGAGAGAAAAAGAAAAGAGAACTTCTCTTTCCTCCCTACCTTAAGTAATTTTTAAGGTAGATTCATTAGTGATTTTTTTAGTGAATGTTTTATTATGTGTTTTAATTAATACTAAGTTTAGATTTGCTCTAAATAAACCTATCAATAAGAAATGCATTTTAAAATTAATTAAAGTGAATTACTATCACAAAACACACAACACTTTATTTCTATCCAACATGTGTATCATGCATATGAATGTATCCAAAGAATAACTATGCATTAAAATGCAAAGTCTTAGCACACCTTAATGATGAATGCTAAGGGATGTTACTTAAGGAAATTTGGATGCTTTATGATGCATGATTTTGTTAAGTAGAAAAGAGGGGGATTCTTTTATCCATTAATCAAATGCACATTTACATGTATGAAAGACATAAGTGAGTAGGGCACAATTATTTTCTACACCAAGGGTATAAGGTACAAGACCTTCTTAGGGCTACTTAAAGCCTTGCAACCCCGGGATGTCCAGACTAATATACCACTTTTCTTAAATACATGTGCACGCACAAAAAGAAATTAATGGAAAAAGAGTCATGCAAAAGATTTTTATGTTATTTGGTTATGCAATTTACATGTGTAAATGTGAAGTTCCTTCTTAAATGAAAACATAGGAATGAATAGGAATAGATTTAAGCAAGTGTTGTGTTCTTTTCAAATGAACTAAACACTTTGCAAATCCTATTCAAAACTATGTTAAAAGAGAAGAGAAGGAAAAGTCACATAATGCACACCTTATGTTATACTCACATGCCAGCTCATAAGTAATTATAAGTAGCATACCGTTCATTTGTAATCTTTGATTTATAGGTTTTAAAATTTTTTGGATTTAATAGTGATAATATCCATTCATATTCTTACTTTAGCCAAAACATGCAATTTGACATAAAGTAACATTTCATTTTAATTTGATTTTTCAAAAAGTATGAATGCATGATTTCATATGACATACAACATTTAGCATGCTAGGAAAGAAATAAAGTGATGTAAGCATGTAAGTTTCATTCACCTTAATTATTTCCTGAAGATAATCCTATGGAATAAAATCATTTAAACTGAATGAAAGTTATTTAAAGGAATTTTGTTTTAATTTTGAGTTTGATTTAGTTTTAGGAAATGTGAAAAGGTTTGTTGGTCCAAACCCATCTCCCACATGTGTGTGTTGTTTTAGTTTAATTTTTAAAACCATTAGATTTATTTTATGTTTTGTTTAAGTTAAGGTGTAAATTAAGTTCATTAATTATCCCTTATCTACACCTCCTTAACATAATTATTGAAATAATTATGAGTCAACATATGATATGCAACCATATTGAATTTAAATCAATAATGCTCTTATGAAAGAAACATGCCTAATACAATTGGCTCACAATTATTGATTAATTAAGCTAAAGGATTTCATTAAGTACTTTCATAACCCTTCCCACATATGTAGGTTGGATTTGATTTCCTTAAGCTTACTTAGGTTATTGAACACCTAAATATCTACCCAAGAAAGGATTGATTAAGTGATTAAGCTTCTGGATTAATTTTTAATTTTGAGTTTGTTTAATTAAGCTATTTAATGAAATGATTAAATCAATAATCAATTTGTAAATTAATTAAGTTTTCATTCAAACGAAATATACTTGGGGAAAAGATTGGAAGATCTAATCTCATTCCTAAGTCTATCCATTGTTCCAAGATGATTAACAAATTAAATTAATGAATTTATCATCATTTAATAGATTATTTAATCATTTAATTGATTAAGGGAGTGATTAGAGATGAAATAAGCAATTACCTAAATTAATCCAATAATAAATTCTAAGAAAATCATGGGAGGCGGAGGTCATCCCACTAATTAACCCTAAGGAGTTTGGAATTAACTATTGAAGTAATTAAAGAGTAATTAACATAATTACATTCCTAATAAAAACTCAAAATGAGCAAATATTACTGCTCAAATTAATTAAACTTAATTTTATATTATTCCCTTTAAATTATCTTTAAAATGAAGTTGAGTTTGTATTGTTTGGATTTTTTTATATTTAGTTATGTATTTTTGAAGTTTATGTGATCATTGCTTAATTAAATAGCCTAATTATATAACTAATCCCATCGGTGCTACGTGGACCACTAACACGGTGCGAGCTTTCCACTTGGCACGATGGGATTGGTTATTTAAGTTGTCAAAGAAACTATATAGTCAGCCGGCGGTGTTACACATTTTCTCCTTGGACTGTCCGATCAAATATCAGATGATCAGGATCAAACCCATGGATCTAAAGTGATTAAAATACGGGATCTAATCAGATTAATCAGGATCATCCATCCAAAACATGCGGGATGGACGGTCCATGATTCATCCCCGCCCTCGCCAGCTGGAGATGAAGACCGTCCATCCTCCATGGCTTGATTCAAGCTCACTTGAGCTCGGATTGGGTAGGGATTCAACCCACACCATCAAGAAGCAATAAGGAAGATATCCAATGATCAAATTCACTTGGGATGAAAGTTTCCTTCACAAAGGACCAAAAAAAATCTAGCCTATGCTCAATTTTGTGGCCTACCTCACTGGAGGCTATCAATGGCGCTCCCAACCATCGAGATAGCTTCGTATAGTGGAGACGAAGCTGTTAAAGGTTTGAAGGGTTGAGGTGGAGTGGATCTTCTTATTGACCAAAGCTCCCTTCAATGGCTTACGACTTTGGTCTAGCTCCTCCTTCCTGTGGCTTGTTGCTTGGGATTTGATTTGGGTGAGCTCGATTGGGTCCTCTAATGGTGCTTGCAAGAGGAATTGGAGTTTGGTGGTGAATTGAGCAAAGTGGAATTTCTTCCAACTTCCTTTATTTTTGGCTTAAGGAAACTAAGAATGGAGAATTGGGAAGAGCTTGGGGGTTGCTTGAGAGAGCTTAGGGAGCTTTCTTTAGGTCTCTCTGGTTCAATCGAGTGCAAGTCATGTGAAATGAGATGGAATTAGGGGAAATATATCTCTCCTTATGAAGATCAGATGGTAGTGAGCTATCCTTCCAATTTTGATCAAATTGATCACATGGAATGGGTTTGTTAGATGTTAGAGGTGCCATGTGATTCAGTTTTGGCAGAGGGATGTAGTGGAAGAGCTACCCATGTGTTAAATGAGGATGTGTGAGATTCCATGTGGAAAATTTCCCATTGGGTGGTCGGTTTGGCCATGGGCTGGGTCATGATTGACCTAAACCTATTAGGTCATGTGCACCACTCTCATTAGTGTCCATTTGGCCACTAAGAGGGTGCCCAAGTGACCATGAAAATGATTTGACCAAATTCCAAGTGGAATTGACCATAGGTTACCCCTTGGCCTAGGGGTAAAATGGTCATTTAGCTTTGATTTTTTAGATTGGATAGATTTGGAATAGTTTGAAATTGGGTTGGGCCAAATTTCAAAGAATTTAAAGTTGATTTGATATCATTTGTCTCATGTTGACCCATTTAGGTCAAAATAGGTCAACTTAGGTCAAGTTGACCAATTGGTCAAATTGGGTCAAACCAAGGGTTGGGTCAAGGTCATATGACTATTTAAAATGTTTTGGTATTATTGGTTGGTTCAATTTGATTTATATTTGAATTTGGTTCATTTGATTTCATTTAGGTCAAATGGGTCAAGTTGACCAATTTGACCCATTTTACCTAATTGGGTTAGGTCATGGGTTGGTTTAGGTTTGGTTGGTCATTTAAAATATTTTGCAAGCTTTGGTTTCAATCAATTTTGGTTTGATTTGACCTTTTAGGTCAAGTTGGGTTCATGGTCAATTGGGCTAGGTTGGGTCTAGTTGGCCAATTGAGGCTTTGGTCAATTTGAACAAGTGTTTTAGAATGAATTTGACCCATTTATTGCAATCAATTTAGCTTAGATCAAGTTTTGACCCTTTTTGACTTTTTTGGTTAGGTTGGGTCAACTTGGGTCAAGTGGCCAATTGGGCTAGGTTAGGCTCAAATGATGACTTGGTCAAGTTCAAACATTGACCATGAATTGGTTTTGATAAATGGTTTTAATCAATTTGGCCTATGGTAGATTTTGGCTAGTTTAGGTTTCATTTTGGCTAAGTGTTGACTTGGTCAAAGGCTAGGTTTGACTTGGTTTGACCCAATTTAAGTGATTGATCATCTTATGATGATTGTGGCTCACAATGTGAGGCTTAGTTCAATCCAATTTGGGTAGGATTATAATTTGGCTCAAAAAGCTGCTTTAGGTCACTTTGGGTCAAGTGAGCCTTAGTGGGTCAATTGACTTGATTAAGGCTTGATTCAAGTGTGGTTGAACTCACGTATGGACTTATGATTGAAATATAAATCCATTTGCAAGTGATTTGGAGTCAAATGGGTTTTGATTCATTTGATAATTTCAAGTTCAAATGATGAACATGGGTTTGATTTGGGTTTGAGTTTTGAATTTAGTTTGGTTTGATGATTGAAGTTTATGTTTATATTGTGTTTCATGATTGAAGGATTGATTGAATCATGAAGAAAATCAAGGTTTGGGATTTGAGTTGATTTGGCTAAGTTCAAGAATTTGACTTGAAAGGGTTTAGGTTGGATTTTGATTAGATTTGGGTTTGCATTTTGAATTTAGTTTTAGTTTGATGATTGAAGTTTAATTTATATTGTGAATTTAAATGAGAATATAAATGGGTTATGAGAAAATCTTTTGAATTTGGAATGATTTGGATTTGATCTGAGCTAAGTCTATAAGATGAAATCAAAGGGCTTAGGAAAGATTTTTTGGAATTTGGAATTCAATCATGGATTTCAATCATTTGGAATTGGTTCATGATTTGAGAAAATCATTGGAATTGATTTAAGGTTTGAGAAAATCATGTAAGTCATAATTGATTTAAGATCTGATTTAGAATTGATGTTGATTTAAGTTTGAACTTGATTTGGATTTGAGATTGATTTGAGTTTGAAGTTGATTTGGATTTGAGAAAATCAATTAAGCTGGAATTAATTTGAGTTTGAAGTTGGTTTGGATTTAGAGTTTTACTTGAAGGAAAGAAGTAAAGATTTGGTTCAAGCTATAAGGTAGGCAAGTTTTTCTTAACACCCCTAAGGCATGACTTATTCCTATGGCTAACTCTTCTAAATCTTTAGGGTTAGGTTGAGTGTTCACCTAATCACTAGAAGTGTCTTAAGACTAAGGAACTCTTAGTCTCTAAGAGGAATCCTATGCCTAAGATGGATATATTGAGAGCTCATTCTAAAAGGGAGGTCAACAAAGGCAATAGGTATGGTGTGGTGACAAGGTACAGCATATATTGTTGGCGAGATAATGAACAACGAGCGATCACACTAAAAGAAACGATCTACTCTTAACCCAAGGTGTAGAAGGAATCAAGAGCTTAGTGTAATATGACTCCACTCATGTTAAAGATATAAGAGAGTGAAGGAGGAATCCACTAGGAATTGAGTATGTGAACCTTCCACTAAGAAAAAAGTTCAAGTCATCCGCTTGGGGATGAGAGGTTTGACTTGATTTGAGTCTCACAGAGGAGAAAATTGATTTGATTTGTTGATTTAGGATTTGGTGCTCCACTTGGGATGAAAAGTGAACTCTCCAATGAGGGAGCAAGTTCAAGTCATCCACTAGGGGGAAGAGGTTGTGAAATCTGCTAGGGGATTAGAATTCAGGATTCGCTGGGGAAAAAGACTTGCATCTCACTGAGGACAAGCAGATGATTTGAATTGATTTGATTGATTGTTTGATTATTTTTTCTTATTTGACTATTTTTTGTTTGATTATTTTTATTTGTTTGATTATTTTGACTCCATTGAGAGGTTGATTGGATTTATTTTGTTTGTTTAGTTTGATTCCACTAAGGGAGGAGGGTTGAATTTATTTCGGACATTTTAAGTTTTTGGATTTTGAAATGGATTCTATTGGTTTGCGATGGATCACACTGAGTAGGGGCCAGTGTAGGCCTAGGCCTATCTCAGATTTATCAATCCAAAGGGTAGTCTACCAACCACATGGTAGGGTTAGCCAACCAAAGGGGTTGCCTTTTGGTGTGCATCAGCTGTACTAGGAAGAAAGCATAGTAGACTTACATCCTTAGAGATGGATTCTTTGGGGTGATCCATTGGCGAGGCAATTGAATAACCTAGTATGAGTGAATGCCGTTAGGAGACTTAAATCAACTCAAAGATAGTCAAAGATTAATTTTATTTTTTAGTTATGTTTGATGGATCCCATTGGTTTACAATGGACTGCACTGAGTAGGGGCTGTGTAGGCCTTGGTCTAACACATATTTATCAATCCAAAGAGGTAGTCTACTAACCACATAGCAGGACTATCCAACCAAAGGGATTGCCTTTCGGTTTGTAATGGTTAAGTTAAGAAGAAAGTGCGGGGACTCACATCTTCAAAAATAAGGAACCACTAGGGTGATTGGCTGCTTTGCAATAAATTGAACTCAAGCTAGGGCTGACTATTGAGTGAATGCCATTGGGGGACTTATATCAGCTCAAAGATGTCAAGATTAATTTCATTTCTTAGTTGATTTTGATGGATTTCATTGGTTTGCGATGGACTGCATTGAGTAGGGGCCATGTCAGCCTTGGTCTAACACAGATTTACCAATCCAAAGGGGTAGTCTACAAAACACATAGTAGGACTATCCAACCAAACGGGGTGCCTTTCAATTTGTAATGGCCAAGTTTAAGAATAAAGCACGAGGATTCATATCTTCTAAAATAAGAAACCACTGGGGTGATCGATTGCTTGTGCAACAAATCAAACCGACTAGAGGTACATTGAGTGAATCGATGGGGACTTAAATCAGCTCAAAGATAGTCAAAGTTAATTTCATTTTTAATTATTTTTTATGGATTTCATTGGTTTGCTAGGGATCACAGTGAGAAGGAGCTCATATCAGCCTAGACCTATATCTAATTTACTAAACCAAAGGTTGTAGCTTCCCGATTGAGGGGAGAACTATCCAACCATAGGAGTGCCTTCTGTTTACAATGGTTAATTCAGGGGAAGAAAGCACAGGGACTCACATCAACCACTAAAAAAAGAAGGGTGATCGATTGCTTTGGTCAATAAATCAAACCTGACCTAGGGCTTCCCATCAGTTTGCGATAGTCATGCTAGAAAGAATGCGTAGTAGACTTATATCTTCCAAAGTGAAATGACTATCGGGGTAACCTGCTTATGGCAAAACTGATTGAACCTAACCTAAGGGTTACTACAAAGAGAGTGCCGACCCAGGGACTTATCTTAACTCGTAGTCAGAAAATTTTATAGGGAGCTCTACTGACATTGCCCTAAAGATAGGATGCTTGCTTGGGAGAATGGGCCCTTTGGGGGCTTGAATTCTTAATCCATAAATAAATTAATTTGTTTGTTTGTTTGATTTGTTTAGCATGGACCCTATTGGTTTATGAGGGATCATACTAAGAAGGAGCCCATATTAGCCTAGACCAATCTCAAATTTATTGAACTAAAGGAGAATCTACACATCTGCTGAACAAATTCTCCAACCACAGAGGTGACTACTAGGAAAGGGGGACTGTCCAATCCAAAAGTAACCAGGGTATTATTTAAATGGGGTCACAAAGGATGTGATCTAAGTAGAGTGCCAATAAGGAGATGGTTGCTAAGGGCTTGATCCAAAACCCTGAAAGAAGATAATATGCATAGGTATTTGATAGCCAATTCAAGGAGAAAGATCAGGGACTCACATCTGTCAAGAGTTATGTATCCACCAAGTGAGTTGCTGTCAGCATAGCGAACATCAACCAACTTAAGGTGCCCATCGATTTGAAACAATCAGCCTAGGAAGAAAGCATGGGGACTCACATCCTCTTATAGTGGTATTGATTATTGGGATAGTCTATCTTCGATTTGATAGGTGTTATCCGAGCTAGGGCCACTACTAAGTGAATGCCACTGGGGGATGTTGACCTCATTTTTAGAATGAGCTCTCAACAGCTCCATCTTAGGCATATGACCCCTCTTAGACTTTAAGAGTTTCTTAGTCTTAGGACACATAGTGATTAGGTGGACACTCAACCTAGCCCTAGAGACTTAGAAGAATTAGCCATAGGAATAGGTCATGCCTTAGGGGTGTTAGAAAACTTCCTACTCTTAGCTTAAACCATTCCTCACTTTCCTTCCTTCAAGTCAAACTCCAAATCAATTCTATTTTATTTTCTCCAAACTCAAATCAATCTCATCATTCAATTCCATGATTGAAATCCATGATTGAAACTCATGATCAAAATTCACCAAAAATTTTTAAGTTCAAATTTTCTAAGTCCTTAACCCTTTTTTAAGGACTTAGACAAAATTGTGATTCAAACCTATTCAAACCTTTGAGATTTTCTCATGACCAATTTATATTCTCATATATAAATGAAATATAAATTCAAATCAATCCAACTAAATTCAAAATTCCAAATCAATTCATGAAAATCTTCTTAAGTCCCTTTAATTTTCCATTAAAGGACTTAGCCAAAATCAACTCTAAACCTTGATCAAATCAATTCAAATCTCTAGAATTTTCTCAAAAATTATTTATATTCTCATTTATACTCTGATATGTAAATGAAATATAAATATAAATCAATCAATCAAAGGAAAAATTAAATTCCAAATTTAAAATCCTTGAAATTCCCTTAAATCCCTTAATTTTCCATTAATGGATTTAACCTAAACTTTGATCAAACCATTTCAAATTCATGGGATTTTCTCAAAACTTATTTATATCCTCATTTATATTCTCATATATAAATGAAATATAAATATAAATCAATCCAATCCAATTCAAAAATTAAATTTCAAATTAAAAATTACTTTAAATCCTTTAAATTCCCTTTAATGAATTTAACCTAAATCATGATTAAACCACTTCAAATCCTTGAAATTTTCTCATGATCAATTTATATTCTCATTTATATTCACATATATAAATGAAATATAAATTCAAACAATCAAAACCAACTCCAAAAAAATCAAACTCAAATCCACTCAAAATCAAATCTTTCAAGATAAAATCTTGAACTTAGCCAAATCAAATCAAGCCAAACTCTTGATTTTCTCTCATGGTTCAATCAACCCTACAATCATGAGCTCATATATAAATCCAAACTTCAATCATTCAATCAAAACAAAATCAAAATCAAACCCAAGACCCCTTCATATTCTCCCTTTCAATATGAAATTTTCAAATAGATCAAAATCCATTTGACTCCAAACCACTTGTAAAGGAATTTATATTTCAATCATAAGTCCATATACAAGATCAATCAGCTTAAATCAAGCTTTGACAAAGCCATTTGACCCACTTAGGCTCACTTGACCCAAAGTGACCTAAAGTACCCTTATGAGCCAACTTTTGATCCTAACCAAATCGGATTGAACCAAACTCATATATCCCTCATCATGATCAACAATCATCATGATCAAATCAAAAAATCATAAGGGTTGACCAAGTCAACACTTAACCTGAAATAAAACTTTACATAGCCAAACTCCACCATAGGCCAAATTGATTGAAACCATTGATCTAAGTTCACTCATGACCTATGTTTGAACTTGACCAAGCCAACATTTTAGCCAACCTAGCCCAATTGGCCCACTTGACCAAGTTGACCCATTTTGACCTAAAGGGTCAAAATGTCAAAACTTGATCTAAGCTAAAAAATTGATTGGAACCAATGGGTCCAGTCCATTCCAAATAACTTGTGAAACTTGACCAAAGCTTAATTGCTAACTAGACCTACCTAGCCCAATTGACCTTAGACCCAACATGACCTAAAGGGGTCATGTTGAGCCAAAATTGAACTTAACCCAAATTGATTGGAAACAAAGATACCAATCCACTCCATATGACTAACCTAACCTAAACCTACCTTAACCTACCTCAAATAGGTAAAATGGTCAAATAGCTCAACTTGACCCATTTGACCTAAATGAAGTCATATGAGCCAAAACCAAATATATACCAAATTGAACCAAAACAAAGCCACCAAAATATTTCAAATGGTCATATGAACTTGACTCAACCCTTGGTTTGACCCAATTTGACCTATTGGTCAACTTGACCCAAGTTGACCCATTTTGACCTAAATGGGGCAACATGAGCCAAACCTAGTTTCTCCACATACCCAACATGTCCAAAGTAGAAAAATAATAAAATGACCATTATACCCCTAGGACATAGAACAAAATTTGGCCTAGCCCATGGGTATTTTGGTCATACCCTCTTCACAATCACTTGAGGCTTTCCTAAAAGCTCAAGGAGACTTAGTAATGAGTGGTGCACCCAACCCAATGGGTTTGGGTCATATTTTAGACCAAACCCATCACCAGCAAAATTGAAATTTCAAATTCCCTCTTAAGCTCAAATTCAACACATGGGAAGTTGAATCCATTCCTTGGGTCAAACCGACCATGTGCACACTCAAAATAACATAAAAAACCTCTCCAATCTCAATAATTGGATCAAAATGACAAAGAATGGTTCGGTCGTCCGATTTCAAGGGGGAGATATACTCCCCCTAATTCAATAAAATTTCAATTCATTCTCTATCGATTGAAGCCTAGGAACCCTTAGCAATCATCAGAGAGCATTCCCAAGGTCTTGAGAGAGGATTATAATTATTCCTTCTCGATTTTGCATAGTGCAAAATTAAGGGAGGTGGAGTGAATTGCTAACTTCCTCTACGCTTGATCTCCTTCCAATCCCCCCTACACACTTCTTCAAAGGACCAATTCAAGCCCACTTAAGCTCACATTAGAGTTCCCATAGCAAGGAGAGTATCAATTCAATCAAAGCCAAAGCCCAAGTGAAGTGGTGTTGGTCCATCCATTGATCCACTCAATCCCAAGGCCTAGGAATTTCAATGCTCTCCACTGGGCAAGCTACTCATCGATCTCAAGTGTGAGGTGTTTTTGACCACTTAGCTTAGGAGGTGTTGGTCCTTTGTGAAAGAAATATTCATGGCATGTGAAATCCATTGTTGGATAGGTTTATAATTGTGCTTAGATGGCATGGGTTGATTTTTGTATGATTCCATGCTAGATTGGGATCAAATCTCCCCTCAGATCATGGAAGGTCTCCATTGATCCTTAGGGAAGAACTTGGCTCATCTCAATCGTCCATCAACGCATTATAGATGGACGGTTGAGATTATTTAGCACCTTTAGTAAATCCATTTATTTGTTTTAAACTGTGGGTGAATCCTTAGCCATATGATCTTTGATTAGACGTAGGATATCGCACCATCACCATTTGGGATGTGACTTAAGTCACCCCACGATGCGTGCAAAAGCAGCCGCCACCACCATCGCCACATGCCGTGAGTGAGGAGATTAACTATGGATTAGTAAAATGCCTAATTATTTCTTAATTAATCCATGAATCTTTTAAAATTTATAACTCTTCATAGAAAAATCAAAAAATAAAAGGAAAAATGTTGTGGAAAGATAATTTCATCTAGAATATTTTAAAAATGATTTCAATGGATTTTGAATTACTCTTTTCTCTAAATTTAGGTTTCTTTGGGAATCTTAATTAGTTAATTATCCTTTAATTAGGTCATCAATTAATCTCAAATTTCTAGGGTTTATTTTAGGGGATGACCTCTGCCTCCCCTAATTTTCTTGAGATTTATTGAGGGCTCAATTGGGGAAATTACTATTTCATTTCCTAATTACCCTTTCATGCAATTAAGGGTAACTAAGGTGTGATTAATAGTTTTACCCTATGATTAGGGTTGATTAAGGTCAAATCAAGTAAGTAAGAGGTTTATGGAATAATTTTGGGGCATTTCCCCTAACCTATTCCCTAAACCCCCTCTTCTTTCCTTAATCTCCTCTTAATTAAGGGTTAATTTAATACTTATCCCCTTAATCAATTTACAAAATTACTAAAAAGTTCTAGAACCTAATTAATTTACCTTGGGTAAATGCTTAGGTGTTTAATAACCTAAGTTTAATTAATGAAATCAAAATTCCATTCATAAGTGTGACAGGGTATTTTGAAATTACTTAAGCTAAACCCCTTAGCTTAATTAACTTTTAATTGTGAGCCAAATTACAATAGGTTTTTTCATTATTAGGTGCATTGCAAATTTAAATTCCTTGTGGGTTTTATGTCATCTTATTGGCTCATAATTACTTAGTTAATTCTTGTAAGGTGGTATAGGTAAGGGTTAATTAAGCCACTTAATTTATACCTTAACCTAAGCAATGCTTAAAAATGGATCTAATTATCTAAAAATTAAAAAAAAAAACACAAAACACATATGGGAATGGGTTAGGAATAGCAAACTCATCTCACATTTTCAAAATTAAATCAAACTTCAAACTAAACAAAAATCATTTTTGAAATTCACTTTGATTTATTCTAAATTTTCTTATTCCTTTAAGAATGTCTTTAGGATTTAAGTAAAGTGAGTTTTTTTACATGCTTTCATTGCTTTGGATCTTTCCCAACATGTTAAGTTGTATGTCATGTGATTCATGCATTCATGATTTCATGTTTTAAAATTTAAAAATGGAATTGTTTACTTTATGTCAAATGTGCATGTGTTGGCTAAAATAAAATATGAGTGGCTATTATCACTACTAAATCCAAATTATTTTCAAAAATTATAAATGAAATATCAAATCTGAAAGTATACTTTAATTGTAAGCTTGCATGTGAAATATTATAAAGGTACGCTTAGTATAGTTTCCCTTTCTTTCCTATGTTAGCATAGTTTTGAACATGAGTTAGTAAGATGTAGGGTTCATTTGAAAAGAACCCAACACTTACTTAATATTATACCCTATTCATCCATATCCTATCACTTAAGAAAGTTTACCTATACTTGCATGCATAAATTGCATAAACAAAACAAATGTATTAAACAACTTTTGCATTTTTCCTTTTCTATTTCATTTCTTTTATATACATGTTTGTATTTAAGGAAAGTGATATATTAGTATGGACAACCCCGAGGTTGTGAGGCTTTAAGTAGCCCTAAGTAGGTCTTGTACCTTACACCTCTGGTTAACAATGACGTTGTACTCACTTATGCCTTTTCTACTTTCATGTATGTATGTGAAATGTTGAATAAATAAAACCTTTTCTACTTAAGAAAAATCATGCGTATTCAAATTCTAAATTTTCTTAAATGGATTACTTAGCATGCATCATAAAGTGTGTTAACTACTCTCATTTGCATGTATAGATATGCTTAGGGTCCATCCATATGCATGTTATATATGTTGGGAAAGAAGTGAAGTAATGTGTGTTATGTGAATTTTGATTCATTTTATTTAATCTTAAAATGCCTTTTTTTTGAATAGGTTTGTTTAGAGTTTATCTAAACTTAGGATTGATTAAACTAAGTAATCAAAACATTCACCTAAAAGAAACTAAAACATGAACCTGCATTAGAAAATTACTTAAGGTTAGGGAAGGAAAGGGAAGTTCTCTTCTCTTTCCCTCTCTTCATAACTTAGTGATTAATTGTAAGTTTCACTTAAACCAAATTAAAACATGAAATAAAAATAACCCAAAATACTTAAACAACTTAAATGAAATCCTTCTCTAAGTTGAATATGTCCTTCACACTTAGAAAATTTGAACCCAAAGTCCTAAGCTAAGCATACCACACAAGCTTTCAAAGCACACACATTAGCCTAAGTCACCACTTCTAGCCTTAGGTTAGGTCGGCATGGTTTACTGTTATGTTTTGTTTTGTGATATATGTTTTAGATTGGATGTTAGGGTGTATGCTAGTTAAATGAATGGTAGGATGTTCTTAGTCTAACTATTCTTTCCTACTGGGGATTGTGCTTAAGGGGTGTTATCACAAATAAAAATATAAATGCTTTTGCTTGTAGGTGCTTTATACCTCTAAGCATAATCCATAGGCCAGGTGGACTTAGTCACCATGTGTGGGTGATAAGTCCAATATACATGGGATTTGTGTGGTGATTTAGCTAACTTTTGTTTTGGTGTTAGTTAGTTTCCTTTTCCTTTTCATGTAAAAAATTTGTATAATTAGGATTTTGGAATGATTATGGGGATTAGGATGAACATTGGTCATAAGATCCCATCTTATGCACCATGTAAATCCTTGGAGCATCCACCTTCCAACCATCCAAAGGAGAAACCAAAGAAAAAGAAAAAAGAAGAAAAGAAGAAGAAAGAAGAAAGAAGAAAGAAGAACTAAGCTTGAAGACCCCCATAACAATGAATTCCTTTGCTTAAATTGTAATATTCATTTGTAATCCGGATTGTATAAGGGTAGATCTCATTTACCCATATTTGATATTTTTGAGTGTATGCGGTGGTGCCCGACCACAATGGCCACTTATTCTTTTTACGATTAGCTTTATAAATTATTTGATGATTTGTTTAGCTTTTATATTAAGTGGCATACTTTTTCTAGTTTATTCTTTACTTTATGTATGGCCTGGATGTGGATTAGGCTCTTTAGGAAAAAATAAATCTTTTACCCAATTTAATAATTTGAATTAAAATTAAACAACTCATAACCTCACCTAAAGCTTAGGTTTAAAATCAAGATAGAAGAATTAATAACCCCTTAGCTCGATGAGCAATTTCTTTATAATATCATGCATAAATGCATCTTATTTCACTCTTGATTGGAGGGCTTCCACCTTTTCCACAGAACCCGGCTTGACCTTTGAGGTGGATTGAAACTCACCTCCTTCCTTCATGATTTTGGCCAATAATCTAATTTTTCATGCATTAGTCATAAAAATCCTATTAGCCTGAGTCAAAATGATTGCCCAAAAATGAAAATAAAATGAAATTTGAATTGCATTAAATTTAGGTCATTTGAAGCATGTCCCTTTACATGATCTAGTCTATTTAGGGAGTGAGTTAAATGACTTAGTCTCTTTCTAAATAATAATAGCCTAGCTATCTTGCATAAGCATAAAGACTTCCCTATATGTATTTAAAATCATAGGATGAGTTAGTTGGCCACCCCCAAGATAAAGTCCAAGTCGGGTGGTTTGTCCTCTTGTGAGGCAAACCACCATTTTATCCTTAGATTTAGGTTGTTGTGCTCTCCAAGCTCCTAGATTTATATTCTAAGGTTACTTCTACCCTTTGTGGGCCATAAGCATAATTCCCCACCTTTTAGGCATTTCCTTAATCTTGTGTTAAGGAATCTTAAGTCCTAAAATTTTAATGAAAAATGCAACTCAAACAAACTAAATCAATTTCTAAAATGTAAAGCCCAATTTTAGGATAATTTGAGATACTTGCTAGGTTTCCTAGTATCATGAACATCTCCTACTTATTTCCCATTTTGGCTTCGATAATAACTCCCTCTTTTGATCAATCTCATTTGATCTTCAAAACATAAAACTAATCGATTGATAGTCCTTCCTATTGAAATCTTTAGAGACAATGATCATTTACCTGAGAGTTTTCTAAGGGATCCATCTTAGGATGTAATTAACTATGGGGGCTTGCCTGTAGGAACTTAATGAACCGATTTAAAATAAACCGCTTTATTTTTTTTCATGTAAAGTAGGGGAAGAATCTCTGGTATATTTGCAGACCCATCGTCCTTAGGAGTCCTTATTGAGGTTATTGGTTCCATTAAGGGTAGTGATTTCTATCTATCGAGATAGTACACTATTTTCTTGATGATGTATCTAATCACCTGAATAAGTACATCTATGATCATGTGACATCTAACCAAGATGAATTATTATAGTGTCTTGCCTTTTTTTTCTCCCCACATATTTGAAGATGACTCCCTATAGAGATTTATTCACCATAGATTTTTCTAACGACTCCGCTGGGGAATGGTTCCTCTCTCCATCTTTGGTAAATGATCATTGTCTTTGAGTATCAATAGTAGATTTGTACTTTGATATGAATCAAAGACTATCCTTCTTTCCGTTGGCACTTAGCTCGTTTCATTCTTGAGTTGAGTTAGCCAACATCTTTAGGTTTTAGGTCCGCATTCCTTGTTGGTCTTACAACCCATGTTGGTTTCTCCAATGGGTAAAATAAGAAGATCTAAAATAAAAAGAATCATCTTAAAGACTTCCTCCTTATCATTTTGATGATAAGGAAAGGTTCATCCTAAAAATAATAAATCATCCATAAAGAACTTTGATTTTTCAAAAGCACCTTTTCAAAAAAATGCACTTAATAAAATATTTTTCACAAAATTTTGTCACCCTCATTTAACAATTGCCATAATTTTTACATGTAGGGATTTTCAAAAATAAAAATAATAACATTTTCCAAAAAGCACAAATGAACATCTTCTTTAAATTTACTTTGATGAAGATTTCATTTTCTAAATAAAATGAACAATCATGTTTTTCAAAAAAAACACAATCATAATCATAAAGTTTTCAAGAAGCACACATAATTTTTTTTTCTATTCAATATGCTCACACTTATTGAATGGAAAGTTCATTTGCAAGAAAAAATTAAACTTTTCAAAATGCACACATGAATTCTTCTATTCAATACACTCACATTTATTGAATAGAAAGTTAATTTGTAAACAAAATCAAAATTTTCAAGAAGCACACATGAACACCTTCATTTAATATACTTAAGTGTATTAAATGAAGATTTCATTCCCAACTAAAAATAAAATATCTTTTTAAAAAATTCTACTTAAGCATATCTCACATATGTTTTAAGTTGGAATTCCACCCTTTGTAAAAGCAACAATCACACACAAAAATTTCATACTTCAAAAATAAAAATTGATCTCCATTCTACATACTTAAATTTGTTGAGTGGAGGTCCTCTTTTCAAAACATTAAAATCAACAATCATATTTCAAAAAAATTTCAAAAAATACATTTGGAATCTCACTTAGCATAATCAAATTTGCTAAGTGAAGTTTCCAAATCCAAAATCAAATTCAACAATCATATTCCAAAAATTTTCAAAACATATATTTTGGAACCTCACTTAACATACCCAAATTTGTTAAGTAAAGTTTCCAAATCCAAAATCAAAATCAACGATCATATTTCAAAATTTTCTAAATACATTTGGAACCTCCCTTAACATACCCAAATTTGTTAAGTGAAGTCTCCAAATCCCAAAATTCAAGAATTTTTCAAAACACATTTGGAATTTCACTTAGCATAATCAAATTTTCTACGTGAAGTTTCCAAATCCAAAATCAAAATCAACAATCATATTTCAAAATTTTTTATAACACATTTGGAATTTCACTTTGCATAATCAAATTTGCTAAGTGATGTTTTCAAATCCAAAATCAAAATCCACAATCATATTTCAAAAAATTTTCAAACTGACATTTGAAATTTCATTTAGCATAATTAAATTTGCTAAGTGAAGTTTCCAAATACAAAATCAAAATCAACAATCATATTTCAAAACACATTTGGAACCTCACTTAACATACCCAAATTTGTTAAGTGAAGTCTCCAAATTCAAAATCCAAAAATTTTCTAAACTCATTTTTGGAACCTCACTTAGCATAATCAAATTTGCTAAGTGAAGTTTTCAAATCCAAAATCGAAATAAACAATCATATTTAAAAAAAATTTCAAACATACATTTGGAATTTCATTTAGCATAATCAAATTTGCTAAGTGAAGTTTTCAAATTCAAAATCAAAATCAACAATCATATTTCAAAACACATTTGGAACCTCACTTAACATACCCAATTTTGTTAAATGAAGTCTCCAAATCCAAAATCCAAAATTTTTTTCAAACACATGTTTGGATTTTCATTTAGCATACTCAAATTTGCTAAGTGAAATTTCCATTTCACAAAACCAAGTGGGACTTCCTCTTTAGCATAACAAATTTTCCAAAGTTGAATCTCCACTTTCAATCATTTCAAAAACAAAACAAAACACTTAGGATCCCTTTAGCACACAAAATTTGTTATCCTACCTTTTTTCAAAAATCAAAACATTCCAAACAAATGAAACACTTAGGATTTTCTTAGCATAGTAAAATTTGTAAGAATCCTATTTTCAAAAATCAAAACAACACTTGGATCCTTTACTTAGCATACCTAAATTTGTTAAGTAAGAATTCCAAATTTGTTTTAAAAAAAAAATTTCACAAAAAAAAATAATCACTTTTCTTCAATTAGCATACCTAAATTTGCTAAGTAAGTAAGAATTCAAAACATTCAAACAAAACAAAATCAACTTGACCCTTACTTTAACATACCTAAATTTGTTAAAGGAAAGGGTCCTCAAAATCATAAAAATTCAAAGTCAAAATAATAATGAACCTATTGAAGCATCCTATCAAAAATTTTGGATCCATATTTCAACATATCTAAATTTGTTGAAGTTTGGATTCATATTCAAATTCCTCTTTCAATCAATCTTTCCAAATCTATTTGAACCCCACTGAACACTTCCAAGTTGTTGGATGGGTTCAAATTTTCAAAAATCAAAATTCAAAATCTATGGAGGTAGAAAACTGATACAAGTTCATTTCTCATTGCAGATCATTTTTAGTCAGTGCAAGTACAATTTCAGTTTCAATTTACTTTAGTCAGTGCAATGGTCAGTTCTCAAAAATTTGTTTTTACATTTCTCCATGATATGGATCTAGCTTTAGGCCAGGCTGACTTCTCTCGCCTAGACCATACCCACTTGATCCATTTCGGTCAGGGATTTGAGGGGTCCAGGATCACTTGTGAGGGCATTCCCCTCACCATAGTCAGCAGGAAGAAGGTGGCCGGGCAGAAGCCGGTCATCATGATAGACTTACTCTCTGATTTGAATATCTCCTCACTAAAAGGAAAGCGTGGCGCATACAAACTTTATTTTAGTGCATCGAAATTTTGGTTTCAGTTGTAGTTCATCCTAGAGTAGCACATGTTGCCCTAGTGCATGTTAGCACCCTACCATCTGTACCCTCCAAGGGTAAGGCTCGCTTGGTTTCAGGGCTTTCCTCCCTAACAATTGAGTATGGGCTAGTTCGCACTCCTCTCATCTGACACGCACCCAGCGTAGGAACAAGAACTGTATGGTTAAACGATTTCATACTCAGATAGCCAGAGCTAGAGGTAGAAGCTAGGTCAGCCATGGATGAGTCTCCCATGATCACTTCACCACTGGTTATGGAAAACCAATTTCATCCTCTCTCGGATCGATAGAGAGATGCAGGAGGTCTGCCTCCTCCAGCAGCCATCGTTGTAGTAGGAGGTTGGCCTGCCTCCCATCTTCTACAGTAGGTAGAGCATCTGACGCCGATACGGTTTGATCTTTGATCTTTTATCCCCCACAGTGAAGGGAGGAAAATGTCGTGAGAGGGCCGGCCCATACATCACACATTACTGCAGAGATGAGGCCAGCCATGCCCACGCTTTGATTGATTTTCAGCTGAGCTACCCGGCCCATACTGATAGTATTCTTCTCACTGGGACCAACCACCATAGGAGATCAGTTCCTATACATAAAGAGTCGGTGGTGTCTCCACCCCACCACTTTACCCCATGTCTGCTATCTCCAGTGCAGGTTTCAGTATCACCCATTCCATTTATGGCCATGAAGGCTACATCCAGGGAAAAATATACCCGTTGGTGATATGGCTATGGCCAAGGCATCCTACTCCTCCTACACCACCCATTGTGGTAGGAACGAGCTCTCCTGCTCGACCTTCTACCCCAATGGTGGTGCGGAAGGAGTGGCGACGGAGCATCATGGTCATTCCTTCACCAACTCCGTTCATACAGCCAGATGCAGAAATGGTGATAGTTATCACAAATATTCTGGATGACAGTTCAATTGCAGCAGTGGTAGAGGATCATCTTAGGATTGTTACCCTTATTACAGCTAGTATGAGTTAGGAGTATCATTCTTCTAGTGAGTATAGTTCACACAGGATTGACTCTCCAGCTACAGGTGAGGTCTGATGCCTCTCAGTGCATGATAGAGATCACATCGATCAGCCCAAGTTGTTTGTACCTACTAAGTTAGATGGATCCTTAGATGAAATAGTTGCACACTATTTTATGGAGAAGAAGGAGATCAAAGGGTACGCATGATTTAATGAAGAAAGAGTCAGCTTTGATCCCAATGAAGATGACTTGATGGGGATTTAACTAGCATATGCATGGTTGAGACTAGAGGATCTCTTTTGAGGGATCAATAGGCCATGGGAAGTGATGAGGTTGATCAAGAAGACACCATAGAATTAACCCATCACCTCCGACAATAGTTAAGGCAGAAAGACAAGCAGATTGATAGGATGGCACAACAGTTATAGGACTTGTTAGCGTGTGTAAATAAGCCTCAGTTAATCCTAGTACAATGTAAGTCACGGTAGTGCATGTCTTAGACCCAATTAAGACTCCACCTCCCATTGAGCAAGGTAGCACTAGTATGTATAGGAAGGTAGTGGATAGTACCTTCATACATGAAAAAGATCTAAAATTCATGGTTGAGCAATAGGTGAAGGAAGCTTTGGCTCAAGCCCGGGTAGGGCTGTTAAAAAAGCTCATTGTTCACGAGCAGCTTGTGTTTGACTCGTTAAGTAGCTCGTGTTTGGCTCATTCATTAAGAATGCGAACCAAACATGAACAACTATTTTAGGCTTGATATATAAACAAGCCGAACATGAACAATCTTTTGTTCATTCGTGTTAGGCTCGTTAAGGCTCGAAATAAATAAATATTTATAAATAATTATTTAAAAATTATATAATATATATATATTTATAATTAAATTATTAATTAATTAATTTTTATTTGCATGAATAATTAATTTAATTAATAATATTTAAATTAAATAAAATTAGATTATAATAATTAAAATTAATTGAAAATTTTAAATTATTGAAATGAAGTAATGAGTTTGAATTTTTTGGATTTGAGGAGATTTTTTATTAAATCTTAACCTAATTCCTAAACCCTAACTACTTAACCTTAGAGACTTGCCGCATGCACTTTTGACTCTTTTTGACTTTCTCTTCAACTCTTCGTCTCTTTGAGTCTTCGACTGTCACCCTATTTCTGTGACAACTATCTTATTCTCCTTCCTTCCTAGGCATCTTCTACGACTCTATAGCCTCTACTACTACGGGCACTTGATATTGTTGTGAGTTGCAACACTCTAATCCATGGGTCGACATGATTAGAAGGCCACAGTGAAACCTACTTTTCTAATTGCTACAGTTCGGTATCATTTATTATTTTATGGTTTCTCCATCTTTTGCCTAATTTCTTGTTTCTTTAAGTGACTGGGTTCTAGATGACTCAAAAATGCTAATATGCAATTAAAATTTCTTAGATATCTGATTTATAGTGTTCAGTTTTTGGTTGGAATGCACGGTGAAATACTAAAGTGTATTTTCTCACTTTGATTATGTAATATCGTGCATATTTCAGTTTCTCGTGTAGTATTTTTAAAATGAAACAATAAATAAAATGAAAGCTGCAGTCAAAAAATGATTGAAACATACCCAACTATATAAGATATATAAGCAGCCATTTTATAAATCTAAGTTGCATCTCATATTAAAAAAGATTTAACATCATCCCTTTAAAATGACAACTCTTGAGTCTTAATGTAGAATGGTGTAGGATTGCTATATAAATAGTGTCAAATGGTTCTCATGAATGAAAAATCTGGAGAGAACAGCAAGTAGTCATACCTCAAAATAGTTACAAGTACAAAAGTAATCATTCTCATAAACTAAGGACCAAAATACAATGAAATAGAAAATTAAATGAAAGCAATTACCTGCATGTAGCCAAATCCAATAATATGAAGAATCTGGAGAGAATAGCAAGTAGTCATTTCTCATAATAATGGCCAGTATTTTTTAGGCTGCTTGTATCATGAAGAATTTGATTTCTTTCTAATGAAGCATTAATTTTCCAATTTATAAAGTGACTGAAATTTAATGGCATGGTGTGTACATAATATATGAAAAAGTAAAGTAGGGTTTATTTTAAATCGAGTTCGTTAAGTTTCTTATGAAGGTAAGCCCCCATAGTTAATTACATCTTAATAAATGAGATTCTTTAAGAATACTCTTAATTAAGGTAAATGATCGTTGTCTCCAAAGATTTGAAAGATAGGACTATCAATAAATTGATTATTTTTGAAAAATCAAGTGGGATTGATCAAAAGGAGGGAGTTATTATTGAAACCAAAGGGAGATGAGTAGGGGGTGCTTATGATATTAGAAAACTTAGTGAGTATCACAAACTATCTTATGGTTGGGCTTTATATTTTTGTAATTTGAAGAGAGTTATTTATTTGAGTTGAATTTTTATTAAAAATCTGGCGCTTACAATTCCATAATACAAGAACGTGAAAATGCCTAAGAGGTGAGGATTTATACTTGCAGCCGGAAGAGAAACAACAACCTTAGATCCTAAGTCTAGGGAGCTTTGGCGAGGGCCAAGGCATGACCTAAATCTAAGGCAAAAATGGGTATATGGTTTATCTCCACAAGAGAGGATAAACCACCCGACTGTTGGACTTACAACCTCCTGGGGCGCTACCAACTAACTCTTCCTATGATTTTAAATACATGTAGGCAAGTCTTATGCTTTGTAAGATAGTTAGGCTG
The DNA here is from genome assembly GCA_021442155.1 of Cymbidium sinense. Taxonomy (NCBI): domain Eukaryota; kingdom Viridiplantae; phylum Streptophyta; class Magnoliopsida; order Asparagales; family Orchidaceae; genus Cymbidium; species Cymbidium sinense. The sequence goes on along the minus strand of CM038221.1, from coordinate 174,325,431 downwards.
TTGTTTATTTAGAAATGAGACTAAATCCATAAACACACTCCCTAAGAGACTAGATCATGAAGTGCATGAATAATGACCTAATCTAATGCAAATTATGTTAAATTTTATTTTCATTTTTGGACATTTTATTTGACATAGGCTATGTGATTTCATATGCCTAATGTATGAGAAAATTAGTTATGGACAAAATCAGCAAGAAGGAGATGTGTTTCCACCATGGCTCTCAAGGGTCAAGCCTATTTTCTCTGGCAAAGGTGGAGGCCCTCCATTAGCAAAAGTGAAGCAATATGTTTTATGCATGATGTGAGACATACAACATCCAACAAAGGATTTACTAAATATTTTATTATCTTGATTTATGTCTAGGCTTTTAAGGTGAGGTTATGAGTTGTTTAGTTTCAATTTTGAGTTGATTAATTGGATAGAAAATTGTTTTTCTAATACCCTCATCACATCCATTCCATTCATCAATCAATGAAGAAACTAGGAAAATCATGCCTTAAAACTTGGAAAGTGTGTGCTGCGTCAGCGGTCTGTGGCTCCAATGGGACTAGTTATATAATTAGGGTTATTTAATTATCCTTAATCACTATAACTTCAAAAATACATAACTAAATGTAGAAAAATTAGGAAAATATGAATGAGGGCTCATTTTAAAGATAGTTAAAAGGGAAATAATATAAAATTAATTTCAATTGATTTTGAGTAGTGGGTTTTCCTTAATTTAAGTTTATTTGAAATTTTTATAACCTTAATTACTCCCTAATGACTTTATTAATTAATTCTAAACATCTTAGGCATGTTTTGGGGGATGACCTCTGTCTCCCCTAATTTTCTTGGAATTTATTAATAAGTTAATTAAGGAAATAAATTAATGAATCCATAATCACTCTCTTAATATAATTAAGGATAATTAATCATGTGAATAGTAGTTTAATCATTTAATTAAGATAATTAAACATTATTTAAGGGATCAGAGGTTTATGGAATAATTTTGGGATATTTTCTTTAAGATAATCCCTAAACTCCCTTTCTTCTTTTATCCAAACCTAATTAAGGGTTAATCCACTAATAACCTTCTTAATTAACTTAATCATATTTTCAAAATAAATTTGAACTTAATCAATCCTTTGTTGGGTAGATACTTAGGTGTTCAATAACCTAAGTAAGCTTAAAGAAATCAAATCCAACCTACATGTGTGGGAAGGGTTATGAAAGTACTTAATTAAACCCTTTAGCTTAATTAATCATCAATTATGAGCCAATTGCATTAGGCCCTTTCTTTCTTAGGGTGCATTGCATATTTAAATTCAATGTGGTTGCATATCATATGTTGGCTTACAATTGTTTGAATAATTGTTAAGGAGGTGTAGGTAAGGGGTAATTGATGATCTTAATTTACACCTTATCCTAAACAAAACATAAAATCAACTTAATGGTTCTAAAAATTAAACTAAAACAACACACACTTGTGGGAGATGGGTTATGACCAATAAACCTTTTATATTTTCTAAAGTCAAATCAAACTCAAAATAAAATTGAAAGTTTCTTTAAATAATTTTGATTCACTTTAAATAATCTTATTCTATAGGATTATATTTAGTAATTAATTAGGGAGAATGAATTTACATGCTTTCATCACTTTATTTATTTCCTAGCATGCTAAATGTGTATGTCATATGAAAATCATGCATTCATGTCTTTTAAAAATTCAAATTAAAATGAAATGTTTTATGTCAAATTGCATGTTTTGGCTAAAGTAAGAATATGAATGGCTATTATCACTACTAAATCTAAAATTATTTTCAAAACTTATAAATCAAACATTACAAATGAAAGGTATGCTACTTATAATTACTTATGAGCTTGCAAGTGTATATAATATAAAATGTGCATTATGTGACTTTTCCTTCTCTTCTCTTTTAACATAGTTTTGAATTGGATTTGCAAAGTGTATAGTTCATTTGACAAGAACACAACACTTTCTTAAATCCATTCCTATTCATTCTTATGTTATCCTTTAAGAGGGACCATAAACATAAACCTTTTGCATGACTCTTTTTCCATTCATTTCTTTTTGTACATGCACATGTATTTAAGAAAAGTGGTATATTAGTTTGGACATCCCGAGGTTACGAGTCTTTAAGTAGCCCCAAGTAGGTCTTGTACCTTACACCCTGGTGCATTAAATAATGGTGTTATACTCACTTATGTCTTTCATACATGTAAATGTGCATATGAATAATGGATAAAAGAACCCCTCTTTTCTACTTAATAAAATAATGCATACATGAAACATTCCAAATTTCCTTAAAGCAACATATCTTAGCATTCATCATTAAGGTGTGCTAACATTTTCACTTGCATGTATATATATGCTTTGGATTCATCCATGTGCATGTTACACATGTTGGAAAGAAATAAAGTATTTTGTGTTTTGTGATAGTAATTCACTTTACTTAATCTTAAAATGCCTTTCTCTTTGAATAAGTTTATTTAGGGAAAATCTAAACTTGGGATTAATTAAAACACATAATAAAACATTCACTAAAATAAAAAATCATTAATGAATCTACTTTAGAAATTACTTAAGATAGGGAGGAAAGAGAAGTTCTCTTCTCTTTTCCTCTTTTTACAATACTTAGTAATTAATTGTAGGTCCATTCAAATCAAATAAAATTATAAAATAAAATCAACCAAATCAACTAAATCACTTAAATGAAACAACCATCTAAGTTGAACCTTTCACACTTAGAAAATTCTAATCTTAAAACTAGCTAAGACATACCACAAAAGTCTTAAATGGCACACACATTAGGCTAAGCCACCATTTCTAGTCCCATGTTAGGGTGGTGCATGGTTTGATGCTTGTTGACCTCATTTTTAGAATGAGTTCTCAATCCCTTCATTTAGGCATATGACTTCTCTTAGACTTTAAGAGTTCCTTAGTCTTAAGACACATCTAGTGATTAGGTGGACACTCAGCCTAGAGACTTAGAAGAGTTAGCCATAGGAATAAGTTATGCCTTTAGGTGTTAGAAAAATTTGCCTACCTTATAGCTTAACCCAAATTCCTCACTACCTTCAAGTCAAACTCAAATAAATTCCAACTTGATTGATTTTCTCCAAACTCATATCAACTACAACTCTAACTCAAACCTTGAACCAATTCAATGGATTTTCTCAAATCATGAATCAATTCCAAACAATTGAAACTTATGATTGAAACCCATGATTGAAATTCCATGTTCAAAAATATTTCCTAAGTCACTTTGATTCTATCTTATGGACTTAGCTTAAATCAAATCTAAATCAATTAAAATTCAAAAAATTTTCTCACAACCCAAAAATATTCTCATTTATATTCACATATATAAATAAAATATAAATTCAAAACAATCAAACCAAATTCAAAATTAAAATCCAAATAAAAAATCTTTCCTAAGTCACTTTGCTTCTATCTTAAGGACTTAGCCTAAATCAAATCTAAATCAATTCAAATTCAAGGAATTTTCTCATAACCCATTCATATTCTCATTTATATTCACAAATATAAATGAAATATAAATTCAAATATCTAAAAATAAATTTAAAAAATAAATAAATCCAAATTCAATCAAAAATCCAACCTAAACTTTCAAGTCAAAATTTTGAACCTAGCCAAATCAATTTCAAATGAAGCCAAACCCTTAATTTTTTTTTCATGATTCAATCAACCCTACAATCATGAATCCAAATATAAACATAAATTTTAAATATCAAATCAGAACTACATTCAATGATCAAAGCCAAGTCAAACTCATGTTCGCCCTTTGAACTTGAAATTGTCAAATGAATCAAAACCCATTTGACTTCAAACCACTTGCAAATGGATTTATATTTCAATCATAAGTCCATGTGTGAGTTCAATAAAACTTATATCAAGCTTTGACCAAGCCATTTGACCCACTTAGGCTCACTTGACCCAAAGTGACCTAAAGTACCCATTTTGAGTCAAATTCTAATCCTACCCAAATTGGATTCAACTAAGCCCACCTAAGCCTCACATTTTGAGCAACAATCATCATAAGATGATCAATCACTCAAATCAGGTCAAACCAAGTCAAACCTATGGGTTGACCTAGTCAACACTTGGCCAAAATGAAACCCAACATAGCCAAAATACACCATAGGATAAATTGATTGAAACCATTGATCAAAACTCATTCATGACCAAAGTTTGGACTTGACCAATTCAACATTTGAGCTTAACCTAGCCCAATTGGCCACTTGACCCAAGTTGACCCAACTTGACCTAAAAAAGTCAAAATGTGTCAAAACTTGATTTAAGCCAAATTAATTGAAACCAATGGGCCAAGTTCATTCCAAAATGATTGTTGAACTTGACCAAAGTCTCAATTGGCCAACTAGACCTAACCTAAGCCAAATAGGTCAAATCGGTCAAATTGGTCAACTTGACCTATTTGACCTAAATGAACTCAATTGAACCAAAACCAAATATAAATCAAATTAAACCAAACCAAAACCACCAGCACATTTCAAATGGTCATATGAACTTGGCCCAACCCTCGGTTTGACCTAATTTGACCAATTTGTCAACTTGACCCAAGTTGACCCATTTTGACCTAAATGGGTAAACATGAGCCAAATCATATCAAATCAACTCCAAATCCATTGAAACTTGGCCCAACCCATTTTTCAATCTTACCAAACATATTCAAATTCAAACCCTGGCCATGGGGAAATGTTGGCCAAATTCACTTAGAATTTGGTCAAATCCTTATCATGACCACTTGGCACCCTCTTAGTAGACCAAGTGGACACTAGTGAGTGTGGTGCACCTAACCCATTGGATTTGGGTCAGCCTAACCCTACCTAAGGCTAAAATCATCCACCTTACTTGAAATTAGCACATGTAATCCATCCTCCACTCAATTAAGGCACATGGGAGCTCCACCACTCCACTCTACACTCCAAATCGAATGCAAGGACACTCCTAACAGCCTAACAAACCCATAGAATGAGGCTAATTAGATTGAAATGGTAAGATCCTTCTCGACCATTTGATTGCTTTTGCGGGAGATATACTCCCCTAATTCATTTTCATGAATCTCTATCCATTGCAAGCCGAGAGTGTTTGAATTTCCATTTTCTCAATTTTCATAGACTAAAATTAGGGGAGCTCCACTTGAATTCCATCTCAGCCAATACTAAAAACCAGCCTAATTTCTCCTTCAAAGACCCTCAAAGGATCAAATCAAACTAACCTCAAGCTTCATATAAGTTATCCAAGCAAAGGAGGACTACTCTTTACCAAGATTGAGCTCAAGTGAAGGTGAAGTTGGTCCATAGCAAGATCCATCCAATTTCAACATCTTGAACCTTCAACAAGGCTTCGTCTCCACTAGACGAAGCTACTTCAAGGGAATCGAGTGCCGGTGATAGCCTCTTGTGAGGTATGCCATTAAACCAAGCTTAAATTAGCCATAATTTGGTCCTTTGTGAAGTGAAGTTTCATCCCATGAGAAACTAGCCGTTGGATGTGATCTCCTTTGCATGGTGATGGTGTGGGTTAAATATTGTTTCAATCCGAGCACAATCAAGCTCAGATCTTCCCTTTAGAAGATGGACGATGGCCATCTCCCCCAGGGAAGATCAGGGGTGAATCATGGGCTGTCCATCCATGCATTTTGAATAGACGGCCATGATTAAAACATGTAGGATCTATGGATTATCGCTTTAATTTTGCAGGTTTAATCTCAGCCATTCGATCCTTGATTGATTGACGGGAGAATGTGAGCGAAGCCGTGGCGCGGCGTTGACTACTTAAATAGCCACTCCCATCATGCCACATGAAAAGTACGCACTAAGTCAGCCTCCATGTGGCGTCGACGAAATTAGCTATATAATTAGGGGATTAAATTATCTAATTAATCAAGAAAACTTCAAATATTCATATCTAAGTGTAGAAAAATCAGAAAAATATGAAATAAATTGCATATGAAAGATAATTGAATGTAGAATATTATAAAATTGATTTTAATGGATTTTGAATAGTGTTATTTTTTAAATTTGGATTTTATTAGAAATATAATTAGGCTAATTACTCTCTGATTATTTCATTAATTAATCTCAAACTTCTTGTGTGTATTTAGTGGGAGGACTTCTGCCTCCCCTAATTTCTTGGAATTTATTAATGTTTTAATGAAGGTAATTGCTAGATTCATTCTTAATTACTCTCTTAATGTAATTAAGTCTAATTAAGTGTGTAATTAGTGGTTTAATCTCTTGATTGAGATAATTAAGGTTTGTTTAAGTGAATAGGAGGTTTAAGGAATAATTTTGTGATATTTTCCTTAAGGTATTCCTGAAACCCCCTTTCTTTCTTCCTTAATGCAAACTTAATTAAAGATTAATCCACTAATAACCTGCCTAATTAATTTGATAAAATTCTAAAACCTTTCAAAACTTAACTAGTTCATCTTGGTTAGGTGCTTAGGTGTTCAATAATCTAAGTTTATTGAGGAAATCAAAATCCAACTCACATGTGTGAGGGGTATGAAATTACTTAACTTAAATCTCTTATCTTAATTAATCATTAATCATGAGCCAAATGCATTAGGTCCTTTTCTTCTTAGGTGCATTGCTGATTTAAATTCTTTGTGTGGTTTTATGTCATATCATTGGCTCATAATTATTTGATTAAATATGCTAAGGTGGTATAGGTAAAGGGTAATTAATAAACTTAATTCACACCTTAATTTAATCAAAAATATAAAAAAACATCTTATCATCCAAATATTAAACTAAAATGCCATACACATGGGGGAAATGGGTTAAGCCAGCAAACATTCTTTCACGTTTCCTAAACCAAACATAAATCAAATTCAAAATAAAAATCACATTAAACAAACTTTGATTCACTTTAAACTTTCTTATTTCATGGGATTAGTTTTAGTAATTAATTAGGGTGAATGAATTTATATTGCTTTCATCACTTTATTTCTTTCCTAGCGTGCTAAATGTGTATGTCATATGAAATTCATGCATTCATATCTTTTAAAAATAAAAATTAAAATTGAAATGTTTTCTTTATGTCAAATTGCATGCTTTGGCTAAATTAGAAATATGAATGTCTATTATCACTATTAAATTCAAAATTATTTTCAAAACTCATAAATCAAATATCAAAATTGAAAGGTATGCTAATTTTATTTTATTTATAAGCTTGCATATGAATATAAAAATGTGTCTTATGTTTGCTTCCTTTATTTCCTCTTAACATGGATTTGAATAGATTTACAAAGTGTATAGTTATTTTAAAAGAACATAACACTTGTTTAAAATCTATTCTCATTCTCTTCCATGTTATAACATAAGAAGGATATTTACATTTACACACATAAATTGCATACACAAACCAAAAATTAAATAAACATAAACTTTGCATCTTTCTTTTTTCCGTTTCTCTCATTTTCACATGCATATGTATTTAAAGAAAGTGGTATATTAGTCTGGACAACCCCGGAGTACCGACTTTAAGTAGTCCTAAGTAGGTCTTGTACCTTACACCCCTGGTACTAACAATGGCATCATACTCACTTATTCCTTCATCTATCCCTTTGGAAAGGATGAATGAAAACATAAAATATATATACGCCTTTTTGGGACACCATATAGATCCATAGATGTTCTTATTAGAGTGATCAGGTATGACATTGAGGAGAGGTGTACTATCTCAAAATATAGAATTCACCACCCTACAATGGACCTAATCACCAATCTGACTCAAGGTCTATGGGTCTTTGTATGTACTAGAGATTCTTCCCCTACTTTATATGGAAAAGTAAAGCAGGGTTTATTTTAAATCGGGTTCATTAAGTTCCCTACAGGGGCAAGCCCCAATAGTTAATTACATCCTAAGGAATGAGATTCTTTAAGAATACTCTCGATTAAGGTAAATGACTGTTATCTCCAAAGATTTCAAAGGTGGGACTATTAATAGATTGGTTTATTTTTAGAAAGATCAAGTGGGATCGATCAAGAGGAGGGAGTTATTATCGAAGCAAAATGAAGATGAGTAGAGGATGCTTAGGATACTAGGAAGCCTAGCAAGCATCCCAAACTATCCTATGGTTGGGCTTTATATTTTTGAAGTTGAAGTGATTTATTTATTTGAGTTAAATTTTTGTTAGAAATCTAAGATTTATCATTCCATGATACAAGATCATGGAAGTGCCTAAGAGGTGAGGATTTATGCTTGTAGCTCATAAAGGGGAGAAGCAACCTCAGAACCTAAATCTAGGGAGCTTTGGTGAGGGCCAACGCACGACCTAAATCTAAAGTGAAAATGGGTATTTGGTTTACCTGAATGGGAGAGGATAAACCACCATTTGGACTTACCTACTAACTCCCTCCTATGATATATGTAGGCATGTCATATGCTTTTGCAAGATAGCTAAGCTATTGTTTATTTAGAAAGAGATTAAGTCCTTAAACACACTCCCTAAGAAACTAGATCATGTAGGGAATGATTAATGACTTAAATCTAATGCAACTTTTTGCTATGTTTTATTTTCATTTTGGACAATCAATTTGACACAGGCTTTAGGATTCATATACCTAATGCATGAGAAATTAGATTATGGGCCAAAATTAGCAAGAAAGGAGGCGTGTTTCCACCATGGCTCTCAAAAGTCAAGCCAAGTTCTCTGGCAAAGGTGGAAGCCCTCTAGATTAAGAGTGAAATAATATGCTTTTTATGCATGACGTGAAAAAAATACAACATCCATCTAAGTGGTTGCTAATTATTTTATCTTGTTTATAACCTAAGCTTTAGGTGAGGTTATGAGTTATTTATTTTAGATTGATTAATTAGATAAAAATTTATTTTCTTGAGTGCCTAATCGTCATCTAGGCCACACATCAAAGTAAGGAAGAAACTAGAAAAAGATGTCATCTTAATGCATAAGCTAAACAAACATTAAACATTTATAAAGCTAGTGCAAAAGAATAAGAAGCTATTTATGGTCAGGCTCCACCGCACAAACCCAAAAACAAATTGGGTAGCTGAGCTCTACCCTCATACAACTCGGATTACAAATGAATAAATTATAATCAAGAAGAAATTTATTGTTATGGGGGGTCTTCATTCTTCATTCTTCATTTCTTCTTTCTTCTTTCTTCTTTTCTTCTTTTCTTCTTTCTTCTTTATCCTTTCTTCTTTCTTCTTTTGGCTGGTTGGAATGTGGTTACTCCAAAGGCTTCACATGGTACATAAGACATAGTCTTATAACCAATATTCATTCTAATCCCCCATAACAGTTATTCCAAATCCTAATAGCAAAATTACATGAAAAATGGGAAAAGGAATTCTAACTAAAACCTACAAAATAGAGATTTGCTAAACAAACCATATAATCCAAAGCGTGTATATGAATAAATTGGAGTTAGCACCCCACACATGGGTAACCAAATCCACATGGCATATTTTGGATTATGCTTAGGGGTATAAGCAACCTACACTGCAAAAGCATTTTTATATTTTTATTGCAATGCCCCTTAAGCATAATCTCCTATAGAAGATAATGGTTAGACTAAGATCGTCCTACCATTTAGTCTACACATACACCATAACATTTAGACTATTACATCATAAAATAAAAGCAAACATCAAACTATGCATTGCCCTAACCTAAAGCTAGAAGTGGTGACTTAGCCTAATGTTTGTGCTATTTGAAATTTGTGTGGTATGTTTAGCTAGGCTTTAAGGTTGAAGTTTTATAAGTATGAAAATATTCAACTTAGAGGGTGATTTCATTTAAGTGATTTAGTTGATTTGATTAATTTTATTTTGTGATTTGATTAGGTTTGAATGAACCTACAATAAATTACTAAGTGTTGTAAAGAGAGGAAAGGAGAAGAGAACTTCTCTTACCTCCATACCTTAAGTAATTTCTAAGGTAGATTCATTAAAGATTTTTTTATTTAGTGAATATTTTATTATATTTTTTTAATTAACCCTAAGTTTAGATTATCCCTAAATAAACCTGTTATTAAAAAAGAAAGGCATTTTAAGATTAAGTAAAGTGAATTGCTATCACAAAACACACAACACTTTATTTCTTTCCCAATATGTGTAACATGCATATGGATGGAACCTAAGAATATATGTACATGCAAATGTAAATGTTTAGCACACCTTAATGATGAATGCTAAGGGATGTTACTTAAAAAAATTTGGATACTTCATGATGCATGATTTGGTTAAGAAGAAAAAGAGAGATTCTCTTATCCATTTTCATATGTACATTTACAAGTATGAAAGACATAAGTGAGTACGACGCCATTATATACACCAGGGGTGTAAGGTACAAGACCTACTTGGGGCTACTTAAAGTCTCAAAACCCCAGGGTGTCCAGACAAATATACCACTTTTCTTAAATACATGTGCATGTACAAAAAGAAATGCATGGAAAGAGAATCATGCAAAAGTTTATGTTTGTTTGATTTTGGTTTGATTGTTTAGTTTACATGTGTGATGTGGAGTTCCTTCTTAAGTCATGGCATAAGAGTGCATAGGAAAGGATTAAGCAAGTGTTATGTCCTTTTCAAATGGACTATACACTTGTTAAATTCTATACAAACCTATGTTAAGAAAGAGAAGGAAATCACATAACACATTTCATATTATTCGCATGCAAGTTTCTAAGTACTTATAAATTGCATACCTTTCATCTATGATATTTGAATTGTAAATTTTGAAAATAATTTTGGGTTTAGTAGTGATAATAGCCATTCATATTCTTACTTTAGCCAAAACATGCAATTTGACACGAAAGAAATATTTCATTTGAATTTGATTTTTCAAAAGACATGAATGCATGATTTTCATATGAAATACACATTTAACATGCTAGGAAAGAAATAAAGTGATGAAAGCATGTAAATTCATTCACCCTAATTAATTCCTAAAGATAATCCTATGGAATAAGATTATTTAAAGTGAATCAAAGTTGGTTTAAGGAAATTTTGATTTAGTTTTGAGTTTGATTTGAATTTTAGGAAATTTGAGAAGGTTTGCTAGTCCTAACCCATCTCCCACATGTGTTTGTTATTTTAATTTAATTTTAAAACCTGGATTTTATGTTTTATATTTTACTTAGGTTAAAGTGTTCATTAAGTTCATTAATTACTTTTTACCTATACCACTTTAACATATTTAACCAAATAATTATGAGCCAAAGTATGACATAAAATCACAAGGAATTTAAATCAACAATGCTCCTAAGAAAGAAAGGGCCTAATACATTTGGCTCACAATTAATGATTAATTAAGCTAAATGGTTTAATTTAAGTACTTTTATAACCCTTCCCACCCATATGGGTTAGATATGATTTCCTTAAGATACTTAGGTTATTGAACACCTAGGCATCTACCAAGAAGGAAATGATTGAGTTCTAAAATGTTTTGAAAATTTTATCAAGTTAAGTAGGCCATTACTGGATTAGTCCTTAATTAAATTTAGATTAAGGAAGGAAAGGGGTGAAATGACTTGGGGAAAATACCCCAAACCCATTCCATAAACGTGCTTTTCATTTAAACAAAGTTTAATTAATTTAATCAAGGGATTAAACCACTTTTACATGCTTAATTAAGCTTAATTATATTAAGAGAGTGATTAAGTATTCATTAATTGATTTCTCTAATTAACTCATCAATAAATTCTAAGAAAATTAGGGAGGTAGAGGTCATCCCACTAAATACATCTAAGAAACTTTGAATCAATTAATAAGTAATTAGGGAGTAATTAAGATTATTAAGTTTTCAATAAAACCCTAATTAAGGGAATTTATTATTTAAAATTAATTGAAAACAATTTTAGTGAATTTTCCTATAAATTATCTTCAAAATGTATTTTATTTTGTATTTGTTTTATTTTTCTACATTTAGTTATGTAATTTTGAATTTCTATCATTAAAGATTAATTAAAATGCTAATTATATAACTAATCCCGTCGGTGCCATGTGGACCGCTGATGTGGTGCATGCTTTCCACATGGCACGATGGGATTGCTTATTTAAGTTGTCACATCCCATGCCGCATCAGCCGGTGACACTACGCGCTTTCTCCTTGATCATTCGATCAAAGATCAGACGGTCAAAATTAAGCCAATAATTCTTGAGGGATAAATCAAAGGATCCTACATGGATTAATCAGGGCCGTCCATCCAAAATACACAGATGGATGGTCCATGATCTGTCTTTGAGCTCGCCTGTAGGAGAGGGCATCATCCACCATTTAGGGCTTGATCCAAGCTCAATTGAGCTCGGATTGAGCTCAAATTTAACCCACACCATCATCATGCAAGGAGTAAGACATCCAACGGTCAAAACGTAATGGGGGTGAAAGTTTCTTTCATAAAGGACCAAGAACTCCTACACCTAAGCTCAATTTTGATCCATACCTCATCGAAGGATATCACTGGTGCTCCCAATCTGAAGTAGCTTTGTCTAGTGGAGACGAAGCTCCGTTGAAGATTTGAGGGCTTGAGGTTGAGTGAATCTTTCGATTGACCAAAGTGGGCTTCAATTGCTTGTGGCCTTGATCAAACTTCCCTTTCTTATACCTTGAGAACTTGGATGAAGACTTGGGTGAGCTCGATTGGGTCCCCTCAAGGTGCTTGAATGAGGAATTGAGCTCTAATGGAGAATTGAATGAGATGGAGATTGCCTTGAGCTCCCTATTTTTGGCTTAAGGAAAACCAAAAATAGAGAAATCCAAATGGCTCTAAGAAGCTTGGGAATGCTTGCTCTGGCTTCCTATGCTTCAATCGAATGCTAGATCATGAAATTGAAATGAAATTATGGGGAGTATTTCTCCCCCTAGAAGGATCAGATAGTTGAGCATGGCTTTGCCGATTTGATCAAATTTATCCTAGGGGTTGAGTTGGTTTGGCTATTTTGGATGCCATGTGGTTCGGTTTGGCCAGAGGGAGGTAGTGGAGAAGTTCCCATGTGTCAAATAAGGTGAAGGAGTGATTCCCACGTGTCATTTTGAGTAGGGTGGTCAGTTTTGGCCTTGGGTTGGCTGACCCAAACACATTGGGTCATGTGCACCATACTCAGTAGTGTCCACTTGGTCCACTAAGAGAGTGCCAAGTGGCCATGAAAAGGATATGTCCAAATTCCAAGAGGAATTGGCCATAGGTTATTCCTTGACATAGGGGTGAAATAGTCATTTGGCTTTGATTTTACTTTGGGCAGATTTAGAATAGTTTGAACTTAGGTTGGTCCAAATATCAAAGAATTTGGAGTTGATTTGATGTCATTTGGCTCATGTTGACTCATTTAAGTCAAAATGGGTCAACTTGGGTCAAGTTGACTAATTGGTCAAATTGGGTCAAACCAATGGTTTTCAAGTTCATGTGGCCATTTGAAATGTGTTGGCATCATTGGTTTGGATAAATTTGATTTGTATTTGGTTTTGGTTCATTTGATTTCATTTAGGTCAAATGGGTCAAGTTGACCAATTTGACCCATTTGACCAATTTGGGTTAGGTCATGCGCTGGTTTAGGTTTGGTTGGTCATTTAAAATATGTTGCAAGCTTTTGTTTCAATCAATTTTAGTTTGATTGTATTTTGGCTCAATTTGACCTTTTAGGTCAAGTTAGGTTCATGGCCAATTGGGCTAGGTTGGGTCTAGTTAGCCAATTGAGGCTTTGGTCAAGTTCAACAAGTGGTTTAGAATGAATTTGACCCATTGGTTGCAATTAATTTGGCTTAGATCAAATTTTAACCCATTTTGACTTTTTAAGTCAAGTTGGGTCAACTTGGGTCAAGTGGTCAATTGTTAGGCTCAAATGATGACTTGGTTAAGTTCAAACATTGAACATGAATTGGTTTTGATCAATGGTTTCAATCAATTTGACATATGGTGGATTTTGGCTAGTTTAGGTTTCATTTTGGCTAAGTGTTGACTTAGTTAACCCTTAGGTTTGACTTGGTATTACCCAATTTGAATGATTGATCATCTCATGATGATTATTGCTCACCATGTGAGGCTTAGGTGGGCTTAATTCAATCCAATTTGGGTAGGATTAAAATTTGGCTCAAAAGTGGTACTTTAGGTCACTCTAGGTCAAGTGAGTCTAAGTAGGTCAATTGACTTTATCAAGGCTTGAATGAAGTTTGATTGAACTCACCTATGGACTTATGATTGAAATATAATCCATTTGCAAGTGATTTGAAGTTAAATGGGTTTTGATATATTTGACAATTTTCAGTTCAAAGGGTGAACATGAGTTTGACTTGGGTTTGATTTTTGAATTTAGTTTTGGTTGATGATTGAAGTTTATGTTTATATTTGATTTCATGATTGAAGGATTGATTGAATCACGAAAAAAATCAAGGGTTTGGCTTGATTTGAGTTTGATTTGGCTAAGTTGAAGAATTTGACTTGGAAGGCTTAGGTTGAATTTTGGTTGAATTTGAATTTAAGTTTTGAATTTAGTTTTGGCTTGATGATTGAAGTTTATGTTTATATTTGGATTCATGATTGAAGGATTGATTGAATCATGAAGAAAAATCAAGGGTTTGGCTTGATTTGAGTTTGATTTGGCAAGTTTAAGAATTTAACTTAAAGAAGCATAGGTTGGATTTTGATTAGATTTGGATTTGAGTTTTGATTTTGGTTTTGTATATTTGAATTTATATTTCATTTATATTTGTGAATATAAATAAGAATATAAATGGGTTATGGGAAAATTTCTTGAATTTGAATTGATTTGGATTTTATTTGAGCTAAGTCCATGAGATGGAATCAAAGTGGCTTAGGAAAGATTTTAGATTTAGATTTCAATCATGGGCTTCAATCATTGGAATTGATTTAAGGTTGAAGTTTGATTTGATTTGGCATTTGACTTGAAAGGAGGAAGTGAGGATTTGGTTCAGTCTATAGGGTAGGAAAATTTTCCTAATACCCCTAAGGAATAAGCTATTCCTATGGCTAACACTTATGAGTCTCTAGGGTTAGTTTGAGTGTTCACCTAATCACTAGAAGTGTCGTAAGACTAAGGAAACTGTTAGTGTCTAAGAGAAGTCCAATGTCTAAGATGGAGGGGTTGAGAGCTCATTTTTAAAAAAGAGGTTAACACCCACTTAACACTTTCAAGTCGTTGAGTGTGGGTTCAAATTCTAAATCAAAATTCAAAAATCAACAAAGCAAGAAATCTGACTCAAACTTGTTTTCAACATTGTAGACTTTAAGTCAGTTTCAGTTTAATGCAGTTTAGTTTCAAATGGTAGCACAGAAGTATGCCTTTACATTTCCTTTCTGTATGGACTTGACCTTGGATCGGGCCAGCCTCCTGTAGTCTGACTTCGCCCATGTCATCCACTTTAGCCGAGGATTTGAGAGGGCTAGGATCACATGTAAGTGGACCACCCTCACGATAGTCAGCAGGAGCGTGGTGACCAGGCAGAAGTCGATCATCCAGGTTGAGTTACCATATGATTCATAGATTCCCTCGCTAAAGAGGAAGGCCGTGTAGTTCCCACAACAGTAGCAGTTACAGTGCTGCACCCAGTTGTTCCTCTTGCCACCCTAGTATGGGTTAGCACCCACTCATTGGCTCCCTCCAAGGAGAATGCTCTCCTGATTCTAGGGATTGTCTCCTCTGCCTTCGAGATTGGGTCTAGTTCCCATACTGCTCGACCTACCAGGACTTAGCAAAAATAAGAACTGCATGATCAAGTGATATCATACCCGCATATCCAGGGAGTTGGAGGCAATTTCTTAGGCTGCAGTAGAGGAGTTTCCTAGGATGGTTTCCCTACTGATCACAAAAAATAAGTTACACCCATTCTCTAGATCTGATAGAGAGGATGTTAGGAGGATTTCAGTTTCACCTCGGCCAACATTACAATTTTAGGCTTCTATCAGTGAGAGGAGGAGGTCATACGCCGTCCTCAGATCAATTTTGTGCAAAGTAGGCTGAGCCTATAAACGATCAAAATCTGGTGTTCAGTTTGATTTATGCTCAATCATTCGCCACAGTGTGGGCAGATAGATTAAATAAGAGAGGGCTAGGGAGGCCCATACATTAGTGTAGATTACTAACCAGAGAGGTGCGGAAATCCTCAATCGTTATCTTAGATCGCTTCCTACACTAATCATACCAATAACATCTTACGTCACTACCCACCATAGAGAGCAGCCTACTGAGAGAGTCGGTGTTGTCTCCACCACACTGCTCTACTCCGTGCCAACCATCTCTGATACATATTCCATCATCTACCATTCCAATAAAGGCCATGAAGGCCGCATCAGGGGAGAAGAGAACCCCATTGGTGATCCAGTTACAGCTAAGAGGTCCCCTTCCATCTACACCACCTATTGAGGTGAGGCTGAGCTCTCCTACTCGACCTTCTACCCCGATTACGGTGAAGAAGGAATGGCTACCATAGATCATAGTAGTCATTCCATCACCACCACTCAAGCCTGGAGATAGCAAATTGAGGGAGGAGGAGAGGCAGTTGCCCCATGGCCATCAATCCACCCAAATCCAATAGCAGTCATGAGTATTTATCATTAAGTGAGCATAGTCCTCACAAGATTAGCCCTTCAGCAACAGGGGAGGTTATATGTCTCTCTGTTCATGACAGTGATCCTACTACCGGTTAGCCTCGATCTTTTGTACCTATTCAGTTGGACTGGTCCCTAGATGACTGTGGTGAAATTTTTTTCCGCCTTCATCTATCCTTTTGAAGAGGATAAATGAAAACAAAAATATAAGCCTTTATTCGGGACACCACGTAGATCTACAGATGTTCTTATTGAGGGTGATCGGGTATGACATTGAGAAAAGGTGTACTATCTCAAAAGATAGAAGTCACCACCCTACAATAGACCTAATCCCCTCAATAAGGACTCCTAAGGACAATGGGTTTGCATATGTACCAAAGATTCTTCCCCTACTTTACATAGAAAAAGTAAAGTAGGGTTTATTTTAAATCAGGTTCGTTAAGTTCTCTAGAGGGGCAAGACCCCATAGTTAATTACATCTTAAGGAAGGAGATTCTTTAGAAATACTCTTGATTAAGGTAAATGATCGTTGTCTCCAAAGATTTCAATAGGTAGGACTATCAATCGATTAGTTTATTTTGGAAGATCAAACGGAATTGATCAAAGAGGGAGAGTTATTATGAAGCCAAAGAAGATAAGTAGGAGATGCTCATGATGCTAGGAACCTAGCGAGCATGTCAAACTATCCTATGGTTGAGCTTTATATTTTTGAAATTGAATTATTTATTTGAGTTGAATTTTTATTAGAAGTTTAGGGCTTATAATTTCATAATACAAGGTTATGGAAATGCGTAAGAGGTGAGGATTTATGCTTATGGCCCATAGAAGGGAGAAGCAACCTCGGAACCTAAATCTAGGGAGATTTGGCGATGGCCAAAAACATGACCTAAACCTAAGGTGAAAATGGGTATTTGGTTCACCTCCACAAGAGAGGACAAATCACCCGACTACTTGGACTTACAACCACCTGGGGGTGGCTGCCAACTAACTCCTCCTATGATTTTAAATTCATGTAGGAAAGTCATATGCTTTATGCAAGATAACTAAGCTATTATTTATTTTAGAGAGAGACTAAGTCCTTAAACTCACTCCCTAAGAGACTAGATCATGTAAGGGCATGAAAAATGACCTAGATCTAATGCAAAACATATTGCATTTTACTTTTATTTTTGGACAATCATTTTACTTAGGCTTATAGGATTCATATGCCTAATGCATGAGAAGAAAGATTATGGGCCAAAAGAAGTGAGAAGGGGGGGAGGTGTATTTCCACCATGACTCTCAAAGGTCAAGCCAATTTCTGTAGCAAAGGAGGAAGCCATCCAATCAAGAGTGTAACAATATGCTTTTATGCATGATGTTATAAAAGAAATACTCATCCAGCAAAAGGGGTTGCTTATTCTTTTACCTTGATTTTTAGCCTAAGCTTTGGGTGAGGTTATGATTTATTTATTTTTAATTTAATTTTATTTAATTTGGTAGAAGATTTACTTTTTCCTACGAGCCTAATCATTAGCCAGGCCATACATCAAACAAGGAAGAAACTAGGAAAATATGCCATCTTAATGCACAAGCTAAACAAGATATCAAATATTTTATAAAGCTAATGCAAAAGAATAAAAGGCCATTTGTGGTTGGGCACCACCGCATAAACTCAAAAAATAAATTGGGTAGACGTGATCTACCCTTATACAATCCGAATTACAAATGAATTAATTTACAATCAAGTAAGAAAATTTATGTTATGGGGGTGTCTTCATTTCTTCATTTCTTCTTTCTTCTTTCTTTAGTCTTCTTTTGGTTCATTCTTTTGATTTCTTCCTTTGGATGGTTGGAAGTTGATTGCTCCAAAGGCTTCACATGGTATATGAGATGTAATCTTATGACCAATGCTCATCCTAATCCCCATAACATTCATTCAAAAAACATAATTGCAAAAATTACATGAAACGAAAAAGTAAATCTAACTAACACCTGCAAAATAGAAATTAGTTAAACAAACTATACAAATCTCAAGCATGTATATTAGACTTAGCACCCCACACATGGGTAACCAAGTCCACCTGGTCTATTGGATTATGCGTAGGGGTATAAACACCTGCACAAGAAAAGCATTTATATTTTTATTACAACGCCCCCGAAGCACAATCCCCTGCAAAAAATAATGATTAGACTAAATCATCCTACCATTCATTCTATGCACATTCACCCTAACATCCAGACTATAAATAATACATCACAAAATAAAGTAAACATCAAGCCAAGCACCACCTAACCTAAAGCTTGAAGTGGCGACTTAACCTAATGTGTGTACTTTAAAAGGTTTGTGTGGTATGCTCAAATATGGCTTTAAGGTTTAGATTTCCTAAGTTTGAATATGTTCAACTTAGAGGGTGGTTTCATTTAAGTTGTTTAGTTGATTTGGGTGATTTTTATTTGGTGATTTGCTTAAGTTTGAATGAACCTACTATTAATTACTAAGTTGTAAAGAGAGGAAAAGAAGAGAACTTCTCTTTCCTTCTCTACCTTAAATAATTTCTAAAGTAGATTCATATTTGATTTTATTTAGTAAATATTTTATTATGTATTTTACTTAGTCATAAGTTTAGATTTTACCTAAACAAATCTATTCAAAAATAAAGGCATTTTAAGATTTAAGTAAAGTGAATTAATATCACAAAACACACATCACTTCATTTCTTTCCCAACATATATAACATGAATATGAATGAATCCTAAGCATATCTATACATATAAATGAAAATGTTTAAGAAACTTTATGATGAATGCTAAGAATTGTTACTTAAGAGAATTTGAATGCTTCATGATTCATGATTTTCATTAAGTAGAAAAGAGGGTTTCTTTTATCCATTATTCATATGCACATGTATATGTATAAAAGGCATAAGTGAGTACAATGCCATTGTTAGCACCAGGAGTGTAAGGTACAAGACCTACTTAAGGCTACTTAAAGCCTCACAAATCTAGTATTGTCCAGACTAATATACCACTTTCTTTAAATATAAACACATGTATAAAAGAAATGAATGAAAAAGAAAGATGTAAAAAAGTTTGTATTTGATTTATTTTATTTTATTTATGCAATTTATATGTACAAGTGTGGATGTATTTCTTTGGTAATAGCATATAAATGAATAGGAATGAGGTTAGACAAGTGTTGTATTCTTTTCAAATGAACTATACACTTTGCCAAATCCTATTCAAAACTATGCCAAAAGAAAAGGGAAGAAAAAAAACCACACTATGCACATCTTAATATTTATATCCACATGCAAGCTTATAAATAATAATAAGTAGCACACTTTAAGTTTTAGGTGTTTGATTTATAGATTTTGAAAATAGTTTTGGATTTAATAATGATAAAATGCATTCATATTTTTTAGTTTAGCCAAATCATGCAATTTGACATAAAGAAAATATTTTATTTTCAATTTGATTTTTGAAAAGGATGAATGCATGAAATTCATATGACATACGCATTTAGCATGTTAGGAAAGAACTAAAGTGATGAAAGCATATAAACATATTCACCCTAATTAATTCCAAAAGGTAATCTTATGAAATAAGAAAGCTTAATGCAAATCAAGTTATTTTTAAGGTTTGATTTTATTTATAGTTTTATTTAATTTGAAAAATATGAGATGAGTTTGATGCTCCTAACCCATTACCTCATATATTTGTTGATTTAGTTTGTTCTTAAGATTATTAGATGATTTTTATATGTTGCTTAGGTTAATGTATGAATTAAGTGTGTTAATTACCCCTTACCTACACCACCTTAGCATAGCTAATCAAATAATTATGAGCCAATGATATGACATAAAATCACATAAGAAATTTAAATCAATAATGGGCCTAGTAAAGAAAGGTACCTAATTCAATTGGCTCATAATTAATGATTAATTAAGCTAAGAGGTTTAAGTTAAGTTATTTCATAACCCCTCTCACACATGTGAGTTGGATTTTGATTTCCTTAATTGTACTTAGGCTCTTGATCACCTAGGCATCTACCCAAAATTGATTAATTAAGTTCTGGAAAGTTTTAGAATTTTATGAAATTAATTAATGGGGTAATTAGTGAATTAACCCTTAATTAAGGTTGGATTAAGGAAGAAAGGGGGCTTAAGGAATATCTTAGAAAAAGTATCCCAAAATTATTTCCTAAATATTATATTCACTTAAGAAAAACTTAATTGACTCAATCAGAGGGTTAGACCACTAATTATACCCTTAATTAAGCTTAATTATATTAAGGGATTGATTAAGGAATGAACTAGCAATTCCTCTAATTAAGCCACCAATAAATCCCAAGAAAATTAGGGGTGGCAGGAGTCATCCCCCTAATTATGCACAAGAAGTTTGAGATTAATCAGTGGAGTAATTAGAGGGTAATTAACAAAATAACATTCCTAATAAAACTCAAATCTAGAGAAAAGTACTATTCAAAATATATTGAAATCATTTTAGAATATTCTATATTCAATTATCTATCCAATGTAATTTATTTCATATTTTTCTTATTTTTCTAGTCTTAGATATGAATTTAGAAAGTTTTCATGATTAATCAGTGATTTAATAGCCTAATTAAATGTTTAACTTCTGTCGACGCCACGTGGGCCGCTAACGCGACATGTGCTTTCCATGTGACACGATGAGATTCGATAGTTAAGTTGGCACATCATAGTGCCACGTCAGCGGCAACACTACACGCTTTCTCCTCATCCGTATGATCAAGGATCGAACGACTGAGGTTAAAGCGACATATCTAAGGGATTAAAACATGGATCTACGTGTCTTTGATCATGGTTGTCCATCCAATATGCGGATGGATGGTCCATGATCCTTCCCTATTTTTCTCTATGAGGAATGGAGACCATCCATCTTTTGGGAGAAGATTCGAGCGCGATTGAGCTCGAATTGGATTGAAACTCAACCCACATCATCTAAAGGGAAAAGGGATCACATCTAATAGCTAGCATCTCATGGGGTGACACTTTACTTCACAAAGGACCATACCACATTGAAATTAAGCTCAGTTTAATGGCATACCTCACTGGTGCTTGATTCCCTTAGAGAAGCTTTGTCTAGTGGATACGATGCTTTGTTGAGAGTTTGAGGTCTTGAGATTGGGTGGATCCTCCTATGGGCTAGCTCCGCCTTCACTTCCCTATGACTTTGACCAAAATAGCACCTCCCTTGCTTCAGAGATTGGGAAAAAGCTTGGGTGAACTCGATTGAGTTCCCTGAGGATGCTTGCAAAGTGAATTAGGTTGATATTGAGTGTCAGCTAAGTTGGATTTTCAGTGGAGCTCCCCTATTTTCAATCTATGAAAATCAAGAAAATGCTATTTGAGAATTACTTAGGAGAGCTTAGGGAGGCTTGGAAATGACTTCTCTAGCTTCCTCTTGCTCAATTGAATTAGGGACTATGCAAATGAAATCAAATTAGGGGGGAGTATATCTCCCCCTAGAGCAATCAAACGACCGAGCAAGGAGATGCCATTTTGATCTAATTGACCCTATTTAATGGGTTGTTTGACATGTTTATAGTGGCATGCATTCGGTTTTGGCCAGAGGAGGAGTGGGTGAGGTGGCCATATGCTCAAACATGGTGAATGGAGGATTCCATGTGGCCATTTTCAAAGGAGGTGGTCAATTTTGGGTTTGGGTTAGGTTTGGCTGACCCAAACCCATTGGGACAAGTGCACTAGGTCCATTAGTGACCACTTGGTCCACTAAGAGTATGCCGAGTGTCTATGAAAAGGAATTGACCAAATTCTAAGTGGTTTTGGTTTTGGGTTACCATATAGCTTAGCGCTAAAATGGTCATTTGTCTTGGGTTTCAATTTGAATATGTTTTATATGTTTGAAAAATGGGTTAGGCCAAGTTTCATTGAATTTGGAATTAGTTTGATGTGATTCGGCTCATGTTGACCCATTTAAGTCAATATGGGTCAACTTGGGTCAAGTTGACTAATTAGTCAAATTGGGTCAAACCAAGGGTTGGGACAAGTTCATATGACCATTTAAAATGTTTTGGTGGCTTTGGTTTAATTCAAATTTTTTTATATTTGGTTTTGGTTCAATTGAGTTCATTTAGGTCAAATAGGTCAAGTTGACCAAATTGACCCATTGACCTATTTGGGTAAAGTCATGGGTTGGTTCATGTTTAGTTGGTCATATGAAATGGATTGATATCTTTGTTTCCAATCAATTTGGTTTATATTATAGTTTGGCTCAATATGACCCTTTAGGTCAAGTTAGGTTCAAGGTCAATTTGGCTACGTTAGGTCTAGTTGGCCAATTGAGGCTTTGGTCAAGTTCAACAATCATTTTGGATTGAACTTGACCCATTGGTTTCAATCAATTTATCTTAGATCAAGTTTTGACAGATTTTGACCTTTTAGGTCAAGTTGGGTCAACTCGGATCAAGTGGCCAATTGGCTAGGTTAGGCTTAGATGTTGACTTGGTAAAGTTCAAACATTGATTATGAATGAGTTTTGATCAATGGTTTCAATCAATTTGACCTATGATGGATTTTGGCTAGTTTAGGTTTCATTTTGGCTAAGTGTTGACTTAGTCAACCATTAGGTTTGACTTAGTTTGACCCAATGTGAGTGATTGATCATCTCATGATGATTGTTGATCATGATGAGAGGCTTAGGTTGACTTAGTTCAATCCAATTTTGTTAGGATTATAATTTAGCTCATGAGAGGCTTAGGTGGACTTAGTTCAATCCAAGTTTTAATTAATTCAAATTAATCCACAAAGCTTTAAAAATTCATATCTCTCTAAATAAAAATCTAAAAAAATGAGGTAAATATCCACCGAAAGATAATTCAATCTAAAATATTCTAAAATTGGTTTTAATGGATTTTGAATTGTATCTTTCTCCGATTTTCCTTTAAAAAAATCTTAATTTTCTACTCACTAATTACCCATTAATCTCAAACTCCTTGGGTATATTTTAGGAGATGTCCTCTGCCTCCTCTAACTTTGTTGGAATTTATTGATGGCTTAATTGGGGGAATTGCAAATGCATTTCCTAATTACCCCATTTATGTAATTAAGGATAATTAAGGGTTTGATTAGTGTTTTAATCCCTTATTGAAGTTGATTAAGGTTTGATCAAATAAATAGGAGGCTTAGGGAATAATTTTGGGGCATTTCCCATAAGTTATTCCCTAAACCCCCTTTCATGTTCTTAATCCTCTTTTAATTAAGGGTTAATTAATTAATTACCCTCTTAAGTAATTTGTTACAATTTCTAAAACTTTCTAGAACTTAATTAATCTACTTTGGGTAGATGGTTAGGTATTCAAGAGCCTAAGTTCAATTAAGAAAATAAAAACCCAACTCATATGTGTGAGGGGTGTTTTGAAAACTTAAGTTAAACCCCTTAGCTTAATTAACCATTAATCATAAGCTAAATTACATTAGACCCTTTTCTTCCTAGGTGCATTGCAAATTTAAATTCCTTGTGAGGTTAAATGTCATCTCATTGGCTCATAATTATTTGGTTAACTATGCTAAGGTGGTGTAGGTAAAGGTTAATTAACATGTTTAATTCATACCTTAACCTAATCAAAATATAAAATGAATCTAATCATCTAAAAAAATTAAAAATGTCAAACACATGTGGGAATGGGTTAGGAACAACAAACTCAATCCATATTTTCAAAATTCAATCAAATTCTAAATTAAACTAAAATCATCTTAAGTAAGCTTTGATTTACTTTAAGCTTTCTTATTTCATAGGATTATCTTTAGGATTTAATTAAAGTGAATGTGTTTACATACTTTCATTGCTTTAATTCTTTCTCCAACATGTTAAATATGTATGTCATATGGTTTCATGCATCCATGCTTTTCAAAAATTAAATTTAAAATGAAAAATGTTTACTTTATGTCAAATTGCATGTGTTGGCTAAAGTAAGAATACGAGTGGCTATTATCACTATTAAATTCAAATTATTTTCAAAACAATAAACCAAATGCCTAAATCTGAAAGTGTATTACTTATATTTTAATTATAAGCTTGCATGTGAGTAAGATATAAGGATGTGCTTAGTATAGGTTTTCCTTCTCTTCTTTTTTAGTATAATTTTGAATATGATTTGGTAAGATGTATGGTTCATTTGAAAAGAACCTAACACTTGCCTAATTCCATATCCTATTCATCCCTATACTATCACTTAAGAAGGATACTTATACTTGCACATATAAATTGCATAAACAAAATAAATCAACTATTACAAATTTTTGCATTCTTTCTTTTCCATTCATTTCTTTTGTACACATGTTTGTATTTAAGGAAAGTGGTATATTAGTCTGGACAACCCTGAGGTTGTGAGGCTTTAAGTAGCCCTAAGTATGTCTTGTACCTTACACCTCTAGTTAATAATGGCATTATACTCACTTATGCCTTTCTTACTTTGATGTGTGCATGTGAAAATTGGATAAGAAATCCCTTTTCTACTTAATGAAAATCATGCATCATAAACTTTCAAATTTCCTTAAATGAATTACTTAGCATGCATCATAAAGTGTGTTAAACATTCTCATTTGTATGCATGCATATGCTTAGGACTCATTCATATGCATATTATACATGTTGGGAAAGAAATGAAGTGATGTATGTTTTGTGAATTTGGTTCATTTTATTTAATCTTAAATTGCCTTTCTTTTTGAATGGATTTGTTTAAAGTTCATCTAAACATAGGATTAATTAAAACACTTAATAAAAACATTCACTTAATAAAACTAAAAATATGAATCTTCTTTAGAAATTACTTAGGTTAGGGAAGGAAAGAGAAGTCCTATTCTTGTTCCCTCTCTTCATAACTTAGTAATTAATTGTAGGATTCACTTGAACCTAATCAAAACATGAAATAAAATCAACCCAAAACAATTAAATCCCTTAAATGAAACCCTCCTCTAAGTTGAACATGCTTCACACTTAGAAAATTCTAACTTAAACCATAGCTAAGCATACCACACAAACCTCCAAAGCACACACATTAGGCTAAATCACCACTTCTAGCTTTAGGTTAGGACGGTGCATGGTTTGATACTAGCTTTTGTTTTTTGATATATATTTTAGACTGGATGTTAGGATGAATGTGTGTAGAATGAATGGTAGGATGATCTTAGTCTAACCATTATTTTCTGTAGGGGGTTGAGCTTAAGGTGTGTTGTAATAAATAAAAATGTAAATGCTTTTACTGTGTAGATACTTATACCCCTAAGTATAATTCAATAGGCTAGGTGGACTTAGTCACCCATGTGCGGGGTGATAAGTCCAATATACATGCTTGGGATTTTGTAGTTTGTTTAGCTAACCTTTATTTTGCAAGTGTTAACTAGATTTACTATTCCTTTTCATGTAAAATTTTATAATTAGGATTTTTGAATGATTATTATGGGGATTAGGATGAGAATTGGTCTTAACATTTTATCTTATACACCATGTGAAGCCTTGGAGCATCCACCTTCCAACCATTGAAAAGTAGGAACCAAAGAAGAAAGAAGAAAAGAAGAAGAAAGAAGAAAAAAAGAATGAAGAAATGAAGCTTGAAGACCCCCCAAAATAATGAATTCCTTACTTAATTTTATTTAATTCATTTTTATTTTGGGTTGTATAAGGGTAGAGCTTGGCTACCTAATTTTTTTTGGGTTTTGTGCGGTGGTACCTGACCACAATGGCCTCTTATTCTTTTGTGATTAGCTTTATAAATTGATTGATGATTTGTTTAGCTTGTTAAGTGGCATCTTTTCCTAGTTTCTTTCTTGCTTTATGTATGACCTAGATGGGGATTAGGCTCTTAGGGAAAAATAAATTTTTTACCAAATTTAACAACTCAAAACTAAAAATAAAGAATTCATAACCTCACATAAAGCTTAGGTTAAAATCAAGATAAAAGAATTAGTAACCCCTTAGCTGGATGAGTATTTCTTTTATAACATCATGCACAAATGCATCTTGTTTCACCCTTGATTGGAGGGCTTCAACCTTTTCCAGAGAAACTTGGCTTGACCTTTGAGAGCCATGGTGGAAACACACCTCCTCCCTTCTTGTTGATTTTAGCCAATAATCTTATTTCTCATGCATTAGGCATATGAATCCTATTATCCAAAGTCAAAATAATTATCCAAAAATGGAAATAAAATGTAATATGAATTGCATTAAATTTAGGTCATTTGAAGCATGTTCTTATATGATCTAGTCTCTTTAGGGAGTGAGTTTAAGGACTTAGTCTCTTTCTAAATAAATAACAACCTATCTATCTTGCATAAGCATAAGACTTGCCTACTTGAATTTAAAATCATAAGAGGAGTTAGTTGGAAGCCACCCCTAGGCGGTTGTAAGTCTAAGCAGTCAGGTGGTCTGTCCTCTCATGTGGAGACAAACCAAATACCCATCTTTCACTTTAAATTTAAGTTGTGCTTTCGGCCCTCGCCAAAGCTCCTTAGATTTAAGTTCTGAGGTTATTTCTTCCCTTTGTGGGCCATAAGAATAATTCCTCACCTCTCAGGCATTTTCTTAATCTTGTGTTATGGAATCATAAGTCTTAAATCTCTAATGAAAAATGTAACTCAAACAAATTAAATTAATTTGAAAATGTAAAGCCCAACATAGATAGAGATGCCCGCTAGGTTTCAAGCATCATGAGCATCTCCTACTTATCTTTCTTTTTGGCTTTAATAATAACTCCCTCTTGATCAATCCCATTTGATCTTCAAAATGAACTAATCGATTGATAGTCCTTTCCTATTGAAATCTTTGAAGACAATGAACATTTACCTTAATCGAGAGTATTCCTAAGAGATCCCGTCCCTTAGGATGTAATTAACTATAGGGGATTGCCCCTATAGAGAACTTAATGAACCTGATTTAAAATAAATTCTGCTTGACTTTTCCATGTAAAGTAAGGGAAGAATCTCTGATACATATGTAGACCCATTATCTTTAGGAGTCCTTATTGAGGTGATTAGGTCCATTAAAGGGTAGTGACTTCTATCTCCCGATATAGTACACTATTCCTTGATGACATACTAGATCAATTGAATAAGCACATTTATGAATTTGTGTGGCATCCCCAAAAGATAAATTTTAATATTTTGCTTTTCACCCATAGATGAAAGGTGACCATATAGAAAATTTTCAAACCAACAGATTTTTTTAGCGATTTTGCTGGGGATGGTTCCTCTCTCCATCTTTGGTAAATAATTGTTGTCATCGAGTATTGATAGTGAATTTGTACTTTGGTATGAATCCAAGACTATTTTTCTTTTCATTGGCACTTAGCTTATTTCATCCTTAAGTTGAGTTAGCCAACATCTCTAGGTTTTAGGACCTCACTCTGTGTTGGTCTTAAAACTGCTGTTGGGTTCTCCAATGGGAAAAAATAAAAAGAAAACATTTAAATACTTCCTCCTTATCATTTTTATGATAAGGAATAGTTCATTTTAAAATAATAAAGACAAAATAAATTTTTTTCATAAAAATCTTGCTTTTCAAAAAGCACTCTTTCAAAAAATGCACATAATAAAATATTTTCCACAAAAAGTTTCTAAAATCACCCTCATTTAACAATTCTCATAATTATTACATGTAGGAATTTTCAAAAATAAAACTAACAATCTTTTCCAAAAGCACAAATGACCATCTTCCTTCAATCCATTTTGATGAAGATTTCATTTTTAAAATAAAATGAACAATCATCTTTCCAAAAGTCAAAATCAAGATAAAAAAATTAAAGTTTTCAAAAAGCACTCATGAACCTTTCCATTCAATACACTCACACCTATTAAATGAAAGTTTCATTTCCAAACAAAATTAAATTTTTCAAAAGCACATATGAACATCTTCATTTAATATACTCAAATTTATTGAAAGAAGATTTCATTCCCAAATAAAAATAATATCATTTGGAAATCCCACTTAAATTTATCCCACATATGATTAAGCTAGAATTCCCTTTTTCAAAAAGCAATAATCACACACAAAACAAAATTTTTACATTTCAAATTTAAGATTGACCTCCATTCCTACATACCAAAATTGTTGAATGGAAGCCCTCTTTTCAAAATCAAAAATCAGCAATCATATTTTAAAATTTTCAAACACATTTGGAACTTCATTTAGCATATTCAAATTTGCTAAGTGAAGTCTCCAAATTCAAGTCAAAAATTTCCAAATACATTTGGAACTTCATTTAGCATACTCAAATTTTCTAAGTGAAGTCTCCAAATTCAAAATCAAGAATTTTCAAACACATTTGGAATTTCATTTAGCATACTCAAATTTGCTAAGTGAAGTCTCCAAATTAAAAATTAAAAATTTTCAAATACATTTGGAACTTCACTTAGCATACTCAAATTTGCTAACTAAAGTCTCCAAATCCAAAATAAAAAATTTTCAAACATATTTTTGGAACTTCATTTAGCATACTCAAATTTGCTAAGTGAAGTCTTTAAATCCAAAATAAAAGATTTTCAACTATTTGGAACTTTATTTAGCATACTCAAATTCTCTAAGTAAGTCTCCAAATCCAAAATAAAAAATTTTCAAACTTATTTTTGGAACTTCATTTAGCATACTCAAATTTGCTAAGTGAAGTCTCCAAATCCAAAATCAAAAATTTTCAAACATATTTGGAACTTTATTTATCCTACTCAAATTTGCTAAGTGAAGTCTCCAAATATAAAATCAAAAATTTTCAAACACATTCAGAACTTCATTTAGCATACTCAAATTTGTCATGTGAAGCCTCCAAATCCAAAATAAAAAATTTTCAAACATCTTTGAAACTTCATTTAGCATAGTCATATTTGCTAAGTGAAGTCTCCAAAATCTAAAATTAAAAATCTTCAAGCACTTTTGGAACTTCATTCATTAGCATACCAAACTTGCTAAAGAGAAGTTTCCATTTTCAAAACCAAAACACAAAAATTTTGGAACACATCTTTTGGAATTTCATTTAGCATACTCAATTTTGCTAAGTGAAATTTCAATTTCACAAAATTAAGTGGGACTTCATCTTTAGCATACCATATTTGCTAAAGTAAATTAAAGTCTCCACTTTCAAACAAATCAAAACAAAAATGAAACACATATGATTTCCTTAGCATACCCAAATTTCTTAAGGATCCTACTCTTTCAAAAATCAAAACAAACAAATGAAACACTTAGGATTTTCTTAGCATACTCAAATTTTCTAAGAATCCTATTTTCAAAAATCAAACAAAACACACTTGGGTTCTTCACTTAGCATACCTAAATTTTCTAAGTGGGAATTCCAATTTACAAAATCAAACAATAATTCCCCAAAAAGAAACAATCATTTTCAAACACTTCACCTAGCATACCCAAATTTGCTAAGTGAGTAAAATTCCAAAATCATCAATCAAAAATGAAATCAATTGACCCTTACTTTAACATACCCAAATTTGTTAAAGGAAAGGGTCCACAAATCAAAAATATAAATTCAAACAAACATGAACCTATGGAAGCATCCTTCTAAAAATATTTGAATCCACTGTTCAACATACCTAAATTTGTTGAAGTTGGATTCCTTTTCAAAATTTCTAAATCTTCTCAAATCCATTTGAACCCCACTTAACACTTCCAAGATGTTGAATGTGGGTTCAAATTTTCAATTGAAATTCAAAAATCAACAAAGACAAAAATCTGATCCATGCTCGTTTCCTATTGTAGATTCTCACCTAGATTTGACTACAACTCAATTTTTCGTCTTCGAGTAATAGTGGTGTAAGTTCATTTTCACTCATGGCATGGATTTGATTTACCGCCAACTTCCTCCTCCATTGGACACATTATCCATCCACTTTGATTTAAGGATCACATGTGAGGGCCCTCCTACAGGCAGTGACCAAGGTGACAGTCATTGATATACCTTATGATCTGACATCTCCTCATTGAAGAGGAAACCACCACCCAATACCGAGTACGACCATCCCCAATTTCAATTTTGTGGTTTCTCGTACCCAATGAGCACCCCTCTCAAGCATCCCTCAAGGGTAAGGCTCCCATCTTAGGGATTACCTCCTCTACTTTTGAGTAGCTCCTCCTCCCATCCCACTACAACAGTAGGAACAAAAATTGCATGATCATCACACCACACTAGATTACTAGAGAGATGGAGGCAAGTACTGTTGAGGAGTTTCTTTCTTTACTTCACACAAAGAAAACTAGCCATCTCAAGGTCGAGAGAGAATGTTAGGAGGATTCGTACATCACCTCCACTAGTGCTCTAGTATTAGCTAGCAGTTACTAGGAGAAGGAGGTCATTTGCCCTCATCGCCTTGCACGAGGGTGAGCTTGACGCTCGAGTCCTGGAGCTCAATTTGCTAGTGTGGGGAAACATATCCGTCAAGAGAGGGGAAGAGAGGCCCATACATCTGCTCACGTTACCAATAGGGAGAGGCAGATGTTCAGTCGCTAGTCGGCAGCTTCCGCACTTATTAATTTTCTAACTCGGCGTGCTACCCGTGCCGACCATATCGATAACATCTTACTTACTGGGACCAGTCATCACAGGAGGACAACTCTTGTTCATAGAGAGTCAATGGTGTCTCCACCATACCGCTCTACCCCATGTCCTCCATCACCAGTCAGTCATAGCATCTCCAATTTCATCAAAGGCCATGAAGGTCATATTCAGAGAGAAATGCACTCCGTTGGTGATTCGGCTATGGCCGAGAGATCCTACCCCGTCTATACCACCTATTATGGTGAGCCGAGCTCTCCTGCTTCGACCTTCTGCCCTAGTGGTGGTGCAGAAGGAGTGGCGACCCTGAAGTATAGTGGTCATCCCTTCACTAACTCTGCCAGTACAACAGGATGTGGAGATGGTAGTAGTTATTTCAGAGATGGTAGATGATAGCCCAACTATACCAAGGATAGTGGAACCTCTTTGGAATGTCACCCCTCTCATACCTAGTGACAGTCAGGAGTGTCTCTCATTTAGTAAGTATAGTCCACATTGGATTGACTCCCCAAAAGCGAAGTCTGATGCCTCTCAATGAATAATGATCACATCAGTCAGCCGAGATTATTTGTACCTGCTCAAATTGATCATTCTTTAGATAAGATAGTGGCTCATTATTTCATGGAAAAGAATGAGATTTTGTGGTATGATTGGTCAGATGAGGAGAAAGTCAACTTCAACTCCAACGAAGATGACTTATGGGAGACTTTGAGTCTTGATACGGAGGATCTCTTCTCGAGCAGACCATGGAAGGTGATGAGGTTGATCGGAAGACAACATCAGACACCTCGACATCAGTTGAGGTAAAATGAAATGAATGGATGGCATGATAGTTAGAGGACTTTTTAGTAGTAGTTTTAGTACTCAGAAATAAGCCCCAGTAGTTCATCTTATTACAGGCGACATTAGTCAGCCTGAGTTAATGCATGTCTTGAACCTAGCCAAGACTTTTCCTCTTGTTGAGCAAGATAGCATTAGCATGTATAAGAAGGTAGTGGAAAGTACCTCCATACAGAAAATGATATAAAATCCATGGTTGAGCAGCAAGTGAAGGAAGCATTGACTCAAGCTCGGGGAGGATCATCGGTTCCAAAGGGTAGACCCTACCTAGAGAAATTTAAATCAATCCAATATCCCAAGGGTTTCGTACCACCTTCCTTCAAAAGCTTTGATGGTAGTGGAAACCCAAGGCATCACATAGCACACTTCAGGGCTAGTTGTTACAACATCGGTGGCAGTGATGCTTTGCTTTTCTATGTCTTTGTTAATAGCATAGTAGGGATTGCATTTGATTGGTATGCTGAACTGTTCAATGATTTAGTAAAGACATTTGCTGAGTCAGAGCAACTCTTTATCAAGAGGTTTGTTGGAGCTCAACAAAAGGTTACTATAGGTGATCTCATTGTACAAAGGTGAGTCCCTTATTGATTATATTCTCGATGGCGTGGCGAGTATGAAATGCGAGCAACTATCTCCCATTGAGATTCTTTTGAAGAATATTCATGGATCAGTTGCCTTCATGCTTAAGGGCTTCACTATTAAGACATTTGAGAAGCTAATCAACAAGGAGGCTAGTCTACAAGGAGAGGCCAAACAGTTGCCTTTTCAAGATCAGTTTCCTAAAGCAAAGCCATAAAAGGTCTATGAGAAGAAGTCAGGAGCAGTGATAGTGGTAGATAAGAGGAAGAAGCCAACTAGAGATCAATCTGAGAGACCACAACCTCAACAACCTCCACCTCCTTTGCCACCACCGATGCAGCCCTACCATCCTCCATAGCAGCCTCCACGACTAGCACCTCCGCCTCCTCAGCCATACCACCAGCAGCAATGGCACACATACCCGCCGTCAGTAGCTATGGTCCACCTACTCTTTTAGATAAGCTTAATAAACCTTATTCATTTAAGAGGGAGGCAATCAAGAAGATCTTTAAGAATCTCATAAAGAAGCTTAATTTTTAGCTACTTGAGCCTAGGAGACCGAAGGAAGTAGGAAAAAGTCATGATCCTAACTTTTGCCCCTAATACCATATGCTAGGCCATGTTTTGGAGGATTGCTTCACATTCAAGGATTAGCTTGAACATAGCTTCAAGACCGGTGCTGTAGTTATCCCAAAGGAATACCTTGTGGAACAATCATCCAGTTCCATCAGGGTAATCCTTGGGATACATGTGATCCTTCCAAAACTATAGAAGGTTAGGATATTTCTTTATCCAAAACCTCTAAAAAGATCATCCAAAAGATTAAGAAGCTTTCCTTGTAGGTGCCTGAGTCAGCTCAAACCTCCAACATCAAGGAAGGTTTGCAAGTTGGTTGCCAATCGAGGAAAGGGGAGCTTAGCAGTGTGTGTCCGGGATAGCCCATTAGCGACCCTTGACCAAGTCCAGGCTCCCCTAGTTGCATCTTCCATATCAGTGACTTCTTCCACTTCAGCTAGATCTACTTCTTCTACTAGTAGAACTCTTGTATCGAGGATAAGGGCATTAAATCCCTTACCCCACTCACTTTAATTGATTTCTACTTTGTACCTCTAAATAAATCCAAGAAATTGAAGAATAAAGCTAGTTTGAATTACATCTGTCACTTCTGATGGTTATCTTCTTCTATTCCTAATGATAAGTCTTCAAGTCAAAATAACTATAACAATTTAATCTTCCTCTTTTTGATTCAGAGTTGGACTTTCTTACTCTGAATACTATGAGTTCAACTCTTGAGATAGAATTGGAATCATCATTTGATTCTGAGGGTCCCATAGGAGAAGCAATAGGTGACCCTGATGTGCAGGTAGAACCTTCCATTACCACGCCACAAGATCGAAGTCAACCTCAGTGGTAATGTTCTACCTCTTAGGGCAGCACCTCAAGATAGAGGGAAATAAGTCATTGGTATAGAGGATTAGAAGCCCCTCCTACCCTTGGATATGCTTATGGAGGACAAGCCCAAGGTGGACTACAATGTCCTTTCTCATCTAAGAAAGTTTCCATCTAAGCTAAGCATATATGATGCCCTTGTCTTATCCAAAGAGATGAAAGAATCACTAATCAAGAATCTCCTTGATCCTAAAATATGCTTAGCTCAACTGAATGATATAGGTGAGGAGGTACATTATACAAAAGAAGCTCAATGGATCACGTTCATAGATGAAGACCTTCTTTTAGGGGACTTGGAGCACAACTGTCCCCTATACATCATAATTGACATGGACAGGTTCAGATTTGCCAGTTTTCTCATGGATTCAGGTGCATCAATGAACATTATGAGTCTAAAGGCCCTTGCCTATTCAAGATCAACATCTCCACACTCCGAGGAGATCAGATGATGTTGAGAGGATTCAATGAACAAGGTGACCGAGCTTTAGGTTCTATAGTGTTACCTTTAGAGATAGGTGACTGTAAGATTGAAGCCAAGTTTTACATCATCGATTCAAATGCTTCGTTCACTACTTTGCTTGGTAGGCCTTGGATATGTCAGAACAAGATCATTACATCCTCCCTCCATCAGTGTATCAAGTTCAGAAAATATGGGATTGAATACCGTGCTAATTGAGATTAAAAGTGATTTTCAATTAAAGAGGTTGAGATTTATGAGGATGAGACCTACTATCTTCTCAAAATATCCTTTCTCATGAACTTAGATAAAATTCAAATGCAATCACAAAGAAAAGAAAATAAAGAAAAATAAAATGAAAATGAAAAGAAAAATAAAAAAACCAAGTGAACAAGAAAGGGGAATTGAAGAAGAAATAGATTTTCATATTACATTCCACCCACAGTTCATTCCATCATATGGACATGTGGGTAGATGGCTCAACCTCCACTAGGTAGAGGTAGAGGTAGAAATAGAGGCATTTTAAGAGGTGGGAGACTCCCTGGCTAGCCATCAGCCAATAGAGGTCGTGTTCCAGTTCATAGGAGTACCCTTAATATTCACATAGACTTGGAATCAGTTTGGAGGATGAGTCTAATGTGATTAGTATACCAACCAACCCCTCTTATTGGGTTCCATTGGAGATGATTTTCGATCTAGACAGAGATGAAGACCAAGCCTCGCAGTAAAGTATTTGAATCTGGTTTATGTAAAACTATTAGGCAGTAGTTGGGAACCTTAGCTCTGACCTCACTTACATCTTAGAAAGTTGAAAGTTTGGTAGTTAAGGAAGTCCCTTAAGTCTTCCAATGACATGAAGTAGTAGAGGTTCTTTTTGAGATCATCATCCTCAAGTCTTGAAGTTAATGTAGAACTCGAGGAGTAATCATTTAAAGAATTAATAGAATTTCCATTTAACTTTTACTCGCCTTGTGTTCATAATCTTATACATAAAGGTTTAGTTCTTCATACGAGGTCCAAACACAGATCAGAGAACTTTAAAAAGCTATGGAACAATACAAGCAGAGAGGCATAATCAAGAGAAGGACTAGGATTCGCGTTAATGTCATGATGATTACTGCTTAATTATTACCAATCATTTAGAGTATGATAGGTTCTTTTCACACAATACCAACTCTTATGAGAATGTGTGATTAGAAACCTCATATGATCAAGACAATCTCTATATCAAAGAGGCACCACTAGAATTTGAAGAGGAGATTCATTCTACAATAAACAAGCTTAAAGAAATCAACCTTGTGATAGAAGAAAATCCACGCCCGACATACATCAGTTCATTGCTGAATGAAGAAGAAACTAATGACTTAGTTAGGCTATTATTTGAGTTTAAAGATTGCTTCACATGGAGTTATGAAGAAATGCCCGGATTATCTCCTAACGTAGCAGTCCACAAGCTAGCAATAGAGCCTAATGCCACCTCTCTTAAGCAAGCTCCTAGATGCATGCGATTAGAAATTGAACAACAGGTCATTTCTGAAGTCAAAAGCGATCGATCTTTGGTTTTTCATGAAAGAAAAATATCCTACCTAGTTAGCTAATGTCTTCCTAATTAAGAAGAAGAATGGACAAATTCACATATGCACCAATTTTAGGGACTTAAACAAGGCATGTCCTAAGGATGAGTTTTCTCTTCCTATACCAGAATTAATGGTGGACATTGCCTCATCTCATGTAGTCTTCTCTTTCATGGATGGTCATCTGGCTATAACCAAGTCAAGATGTCTCCTAAAGATGAAAGAAACACGCTTTCAAACCGATCAAAATCTTCATTATAGGGTCATGCCTTTTCGGCCTTAAAATCGGTGCTACATACCAATGGGCCATGACTTAGATCTTCAACGAACTCATCCATCATCAGGTTGAGTTCTACATTGATGATCTAGTAGTCAAGAGCATAGAAAATGAAGACCATCTCTTTGACTTGAGAGTAATTTTTGAATGATTAAGATAATATAACCTCAAAATGAATCCCCTGAAGTGTGCATTCAGAGTAGCTTCAGGGAATTTCCTTGGGTTTGTTGTCTGATCGGAATAGAAATAGATCCAAAAAGATCAAAGCTATCTTAGAAATGCCATCTCCTAAGAGTTTAACTAAACTCAGATCCTTTCAAGGATGGCTGGCGTATCTAAGACACTTTACCTCCAATCTATCGGGGAGATGCAAGCCACTTTTAGCACTTGTCAAAAAGGATGCCAAGTTCAGGTGGGATGATAAGTGTCAGCATGCCTTCGAAGATATCAAGTAGTATTTGGTGAAGTCCGTTCTAGCGACCTCTATCCCGGAGCCACTCATCCTCTACACTGCTGCATTGGATGACTCTCTCGGTGCTCTGTTGGCTCAAGCTAATGTTGAAGGAAAGGAGAATGCTCTTACTACCTCAACCATCGTCTAATTCCTGTTGAAGTGAACTATCCACCTATTGAGAAATATTGCTTAGCTTTAATCTTTGCTTCCCAAAGGCTAAGGCATTACATGCTTTCTCATAAGGTGAACTTGATTCCCAAAACAAATCCACTACAGTACCTCATGACACGACCAATGTTATCCAGACAATTGGCATGCTGGTCTATGATACTTTCACAGTTTGATATCACATTTGTACCCCTTCGTGCAATAAAAGGACAGGCACTAGCAGATTTCTTAGTAGCACACCCACTTCTTGTTGATTCTCCGCTTAGTGATGATCTCCCTGATGAACAAATCATGAACTTAGGGGAGGTTGGCAACCATCGATGGGAGATGTATTTTGATGGTGCAGCTTCTTTTCTTAAAGGGGAAGCACCATAATTTATTCTCCCAAGAAAGGCAGGGGTTGGAATAGTTCTCCTAACTCTAGACCACGATGTGATGAGATTCTTATACTATCTTCCCAACCCCTGCACCAACAATAAAGCCGAGTATGAGGCTTTGATTATCGGTCTAGAGTTAGACGTCACTATTAGTGTCAAGAGCATCAACATCTTTGGGGATTCTCAGTTGGTCATCAACCAAATTGTTAGGTTATATAAGGTCCTCAAACCCAAGCTTCATCATTACTACGAGCATACCATGAAGCTATTGGCCCAAATTCCTAAAGTCACCATCTACAAGGTTCCCCGAGCAGAGAACGTAGTAGCAGATGCTTTGGCCAAACTTGCCAAGGATTTGACATATCCGGAAGATGAGTCTATTTCAATAAGGGTCTAAAATAGACAAGTCCTATCATTTATTGATGTAGAACTCATTAAGAAACTTTCTCTTGAAGGGGAGGTTGCCGTTGCCAAAATGGACAAAGTGCTAGATTGGAGGCAACCATTCATAGATTACTGGAATACCGACAAACAACCTCAAAAAAAGTCACAAGCCCATCAAGTAAAACAAAGAGCTCTCTTATGCACTCGTTAATGGCACCCTATACCATCGGTCCTTTAACCAAATATGGTTACACTGTTTAGACAAACACTAAGCCTGTGGCATTATAATTGAGGTACACTCAGGTCTATGCGAAGCACATCAATCAGTCCAAAGATGAAGACAAAGATCAAGAGACTAGGTTAGTACTGGCCTTCGATGATTACAGACTGCATGGATGTAGCTAGGAGATGCCATTAGTGTTAGGTACATGGTGTGGTTCTCCACCAACCACCCAACATTCTACACCATGCATTGGCCTCATGGCCATTCGAGTGTTGGGGTGCTGACATTATGGGTCCAATCGATCCTTTCTCTTCCAAGGGGCATCGGTTCATCTTAGTTGCCACTGACTACTTTTCCAAGTGGGTGGAAGCCATCCCACTCAGAGAGGTCATAGCTCAGCATGTGCTTCAATTTTTCAAGAACCATATCATATACAGGTCTGGGGTGCGTCAACAAATTATATCAAATAATTGTACTGCATTCAAAAGCACGAAGTTCAATAGCTTTGCCAGAAGACATGATATAGATTAGAGATACTCCACCATCTACTACCCTGGAGCAAATGGCTCAGTAGAAGCATTCAATAAAACTCTCATTCACATACTAAAGAAAACTCTTGATGACAACAAACGATAGTGAAATGTGCAATTGGTTGAAGCCTTGTGGGCCTACCACACCACATACTGAACTCTAACTCAATCTATCCCGTTTTCCTTAGTGTATGGGTCCGAAGCTATTCTACCTTTAGAAGTTCAACTCTCGTTACTAAGGATAGCATTGAGTAGCAAGATGACTACTGAGCAGAATGAAGTTGCTTTGGAGGACAGTCACCTACAGCATTCCAGAACCTCGAGTTATACAAAGCCAAAATAATTCAAGCTCACAATAAGCTGGTCCTCCCTAGTTCTTTATGAGTAGGTAGTCCTAAGGAGACCAATTATTGCCCATCGAAAGATGGTTGGCAAGTTTAAACTTACTTGGGAAGGCCCCTATGTCATAGAGAAGGCATACTAAGGAGGATCTTATCAACTTATTGATTATAAAGGGGAAGACCCAATGCTTCCAATTAATGGCTCTATCTAAAAAATATTATCTATGAAATAAATCATGTTTGAAAATAATTATTAATAAAAAGAACAAAAATCTGATTCCATTCATCAAATCTTATCTTCTTTTGAAGAGTTGTTTGCTTGTCTTGCGAATCCCCTGTGACATGTCTAAGGTAGGTGTAAGAGTCCCCAAGTGGCATCCTATCCCTCTTTCAGAATATAAACATAATCTCTTGATACTATTAGATTAGGTGTAAGAGAACCTGAGAGGCATCCCATTTTGATTAGCATAACTAAGACAAGTGTGTGAGAACCCAAGCGACATCCTTTTTTAGTGGGAATCCTTTTTTTCATCCGTGGCACCATTTCATCAAAACCCCTAATGAGTTCACAGTGGGTGTAAGAGTCCCCTAGTAGCATCCTATTCATTTTAACACAGACACAAAATAAATATAAATCTTTTATATCGAGCTACTTTAATGAGGGAGCAAGCCCCTTGTGGCACTCACTCATTAGTTGCTCTAGGTCGGGTCTACATGCTATCTCGCAAGTATGTCATCCCAGTGGTCATTTATTTAGAGAATGTGAGTCCCCGTGCTTTCTTCCTAACTTGACCATTGTAAACTAATAAGTGCCTTGTTAGTATGGAAGACTTCACTGCCCCAGCCAGTAAACTATCTCATGATTGACTTTGTTTAAGAAGATGTGAGTCCCCGTGCTTTCTTCTTGAACCAGCCATCATGCTCTAACTAGGTTGAGTATATTTGGGGTTTAGGATAAGTCCCCAGGTGGCACTCATTGGTCACCCTGGGTGGGATAGCACTGTGGAGCCAAAGACAACCCCATCCCAGCTTAGTTCGCTATAAGAGGATGTGAGTCCCCGAGCTTTCTTCCTTGGCTGATCGTTGCAAACCAACGGGCACCTTAGGTTGGTTGATATTTGCTATGCTGACAGTGACTCACCTGGTGGATACACCACTCTTGGAAGATATGAGTCCCCAAGCTTTCTCCTTGAGTTGGCTAGGAAATACCTATTGGATATATGACTAGCCATGTCATCTTCTCCAGAGTTTTGGATTAAGCCCTTAGTGGCCCCATTCCCTACGAGCACTCTATTTGGATCACATCCTTTGCGACCCCATTTAGGCACTACCCGGGTTACTTTTGACCTGTAAAGTTCCCCCTTCTTAGTATCCACCCCTGTGGTTGGAGAATTTGTTCAGCGGATGCACAGATTCTCCCTTGGTTCAATCGAGATAGGTCTAGGCTGATATAAGCTCCTACTCAGTTTGATCCCTCACAAACTAACAGGTTCCAGGATAAACAAACTAAACAAATAAATAAAATATTTGCTTGTGGATTAGGAATTTAACCCCCAAAGGGCCCCTTTTCCCAAGCAGGCATCCTATATTTAGGGCAGTGTCAACAGAACTCCTTATAGGAATTGCCTGACTACTTGAGTTGAGATAAGTCCTCGGGTCAGCACTCTCTCCGTAGTCACCCTCAAGTTGGGTTCAATCTATTTTATCACAAGCAGGTTACCATGGCAGCCATTTCACTTTGGAAGATGTAAGCCTACAACGCATTCTTTCTAGCATTATCATCGCAAACTGAAGGGAAGCCCTAGGTCGGGTTTGATTTGTTTCCCAAAGAAATTGATCACCTCAGTGGCCTTTTGTAAGTGGAAGATGTGAGTCCCCATGCTTTCTTCCCTTGAATTGACCATTACAAACTGAAAGGTACTCATTTGGTTGGATAGTTCTCCCCTCGATCGGGAAGCTACTCCCTTTGGTTCAGTAAATCTGAGATAGGTCTAGGCTGATATAAGCTCCTTCTCAGTGTGATCCCTCATAAACCAACATAATCCATAAAAAAATAATTAAAAAATTAAATGAATTTTGACTATCTTTGAGTTGATTTAAGTCCCTCAGCGGCATTCACTCAATAGTTAGCCCTAGGTTGGGTTAACATGTTACCTTGTTCGTATGTTACCCCAGTGATTCCTTAAACTTGACCATTGCAAACCTAAAAGGCACCCCTTTGGTTGGATAGTTTTAATATGGTTGGTAGACTAGCCCTTTGGAATGGTAAATCTATGTTAGACCAAGGCCCATGGCCCCTACTCCGTGCAGTCCATAACAAACCGATGGGATCCATCAAAAACACTTAAATGTGAAATTAATCTTGACTATCTTTGAGCTGATCTAAGTCCCCCAATGGAATTCACTCAATAGTCAGCCCTAGGTCGGGTTCAATTTGTTGCGCAAGCAACCGATCACCCCAGTGGTTCCTTATTTTGGAAGATGTGAGCCCCCACAATTTCTTCTTATCTTGACCATTACAAACCTAAAGGCAATCCCTTTGGTTGGCTAGTCCTACTATGTTTTTGGATGACTACCCCTTTGGATTGGTAAATTTGAGTTATGCTAGGCCAACATAGCCCCTATTAAGTGCAATCCATCGCAAACCAACAAGGTCCATTTCAAAATCCAAAAGTTTAAAAAGCTGAAACAAATTTGACCCTCCTCCCTCATTGGAGTTAACTAAACAAACAAAACAAATTCAACCAATCTCCCCTAGTGGAGTCAAATCAAAATAATCAGTCAAACAATCAAAATAAACATAAAAATAATCAAAATAACTAAATAATCAAACAAATCAAATCAAATCAATCTGCTTCTCCTCAGTGAGATGCAAACCTTTCTAATTCCCCCAATGGATCTTGAATTCTAATCCCTCAGCGGATTTCACAATCTCTTCTCCTTAGAGGATAATTTGAACTTGCTCCTTAGTGGAGAGTTTACTTTTTCATCCCTAGTGGACCACCAAATTCTAAACCAATAAATCAAATCAATTTCTCCCGTGAGACTCAAATCAAATCAAACCTCTCATCCCCTATGGATGACTTGAACTTGTTTCCCTAGTGGAAGGTACACATAATCTATCCCCACTGGATTTCTCCTTCACTCTCTTATGTCTTTGACATGAGTAGAGTCACATTGTACTAAGCTCTTGATTCCTTCTATACCTTGGGTTAGGAGTAGATCATTTCTATTAGTGCTTGTGATTGTTTAGTGTTGTTGATCATTTCGGTCAACAC
Source organism: Cymbidium sinense (assembly GCA_021442155.1). Classification (NCBI taxonomy): domain Eukaryota; kingdom Viridiplantae; phylum Streptophyta; class Magnoliopsida; order Asparagales; family Orchidaceae; genus Cymbidium; species Cymbidium sinense. Next base: position 174,283,377 of record CM038221.1, on the reverse strand, counting down.
CAATATGTGTGGTGTACCTTATCAATCACACCACACCTATTGGATGCCCTTTGTTGACCTCATTTTTAGAGTGAGTTCTCAACCTCTCCATCTTAGACATAGACTCCTCTTAGACACTAAGAGTTCCTTAGTCTTAATATGCTTCTAGTGATTAGGTGAACACTCAACCTAACTCTAGAAACTTAAAAGAGTTAGCCATAGGAATAGGTCATGCCCTAAGGGTGGCTTGAACCAAATCCTCACTTCCTTCTTTCAAGTCAAACTCCAAATCAATTCCAAATCAAATTTTGAGTCAATTCCAACTTAATTGATCAACTTCAAACTCAAATCAATTCCAAACTTAATTGATTTTCTCAAATCCAAATCAAATTTCAAAACTTAAATCAATTCCAAACTTAATTGATTTTATCAAATATACTTCAAACTCAAATCAATTCTATCTTAATTGATTTTCTCAAACCTTAAATCAATTCTAATGGATTTTCTCAAATCATGAATCAATTCCAATTGATTGAAACCCATGATTGAATTCCAAATTCAAAAATCCTTCCTAAGTCACTTTGATTCCATCTTATGGACTTAGCTCAAATCAAATTCAAATCACCTCAAATTCAAAATATTTTCTCATAACCCATTTATATTCTCATTTATATTCACAAATATAAATGAAACATAAATTCAAATAACCAAAACTAAATTCTAAACTCAAATCCAAATCTAATCAAAATCCAACCTTAACCCTTTCAAATCAAACTCTTGAACTTAGCCAAATCAACCTCAAATCAATCCAAATCCTTGGATTTTCTCATGATTCAATCAATCCTTCAATCATGAAACAAAATATAAACATTAACTTCAATCATCAAATCAAAACTAAATTTAAAACTCAAACCCATGTTCATCCTTTGAACTTGAAATTGTCAAATGAATCAAAACCCATTTGACTTCAAATCACTTGCAAATGGATTTATATTTCAATCATAAGTCCATATGTGAGTTCAACCAAACTTGAATCAAGCCTTGATCAAGTCAATTGGACCACTTAGGCTCACTTGACCCAAAGTGACCTAAAGCACCTTTTTGAGTCAAATTCTAATCCTACCCAAATTGTATTGACCTAAGCCCATCTAAACCTCACATAATCATCATAAGATGATCAATCACTCAATTTAGGTCAAACCAAGTCAAACCTAGCCTTTGACCAAGTCAACATTTGACCTAAATGAAACATAAACTAGCCAAAATCCACCATAGGCCAAATTGATTGAAATCATTAATCAAAACTAGTTTATGATCAATGTTTGAACTTGACCAAGTCATCAATTGAGCCTAACCTACCCCAATTGGCCACTTGACCCAAGTTGACCCAACTTGACCTAAAAAGTCAAAATTTGTCAAATCTTGATCTAAGCCAAATTGATTGCAACCAATGGGTCAAATTCATCCCAAAATGATTGTTGAACTTGACCAAAGTCAGTGATAGAGCTAAATAGTTATTGAAAATATTTTCATTATTTATTTTTTCCCATGATGTGAATCATGTGTGAATTTAGAAATGGAATCTTTACATAGCAAATTTGTGTATGCTATATAACGTCACTGGCAAATTTGTGTAATTTGCTAAGTAAAGATTCAATTTCCAAATTCACACATGATTCACATCATGGGAAAATAAGCAAAAGAAGAAAATTATTTTCAAACAACTCATTTAGCATACCCAAATTTGCTAAATGAGTAAACCCAAATAAAATTAATTGACCATTTTAACATACCCAAATTTGTTAAATAAAGTGTCCCCAAACACAAAAATCAAATTCAAATATGAACCAATGGAAGCATAAAAAATTTCTTCAAAATACTTGAACCCGTTTTCAACATACACAAATTTATTGAAAATGGATTCTAAATTCAAAAATCTCTTATCCAATTCTAAATTTAAAATCTCTCTCCTAAATTCAAAGAGCCCCAATGTTGACCTCATTTTTAGGATGAGCTTTCAATCCCTTCATCTTAGACATAAGTCTCCTCTTAAACTTTAAGAGATCCTTAGTCCCCTTAGTCCTAAGACACATCTAGTGATTATGTTGACACTCAACCTAATCATAGAGTCTTAAAAGAGTTAGTCATAGAAATAGGTCATGCATTAGGGGTGTTAGGAAAATTTTCCAACCCTCTAGCTTGAACCACATTCCTCACTTCCTTTCTTCAAGTCAAAACTCCAAATCAAATCAACATCAAACCTAAATCAATTCCAGCTTAATTTATTTTCTCCAAACCCAAATCATAAATTGATGATTGAAACCCACAATTGAAATCCATGATTGAAGTTTATGACTGAAATTCCAAGTTCAAAACCTTCCTAAGTCCTTAATTCCCTCTTAAGGACCTAGCCTAAATCATTTTTTAAATCAATTCAAACTCATAAAATTCTCTCATAACTCATTTATATTCTCATTTATATTTACATATATAAATGAAATATAAATTCAAATCAACCAAACTAAATCCAAAATTCAATTCCAAGTTCAAAATATTTCATAAAGTCCTTAATCCGTTCTTAAGGACTTAGCCTAAATCATCTTCGAATCAATTCAAACCCATAAAATTTTTCCATAACCCATTTATATTCTCATTTATATTTACATATATAAATGAAATATAAATTCAAATCAATCAAACTGAATCTAAAATTCAATTCCAAGTTCAAAATCTGTCCTAATTCATTTTGATTTTCTCTTAAGACTTAGCCTAGATCGTGTTCAAATTACTTCAAATCTTTGAAACTTTCCCATAACCCATTTATACTTTCATTTATATTCACATATATTAATAAAATATAAATTCAAACAACCAAAACCAACTCCAAAAATCAAACTCAAATTCAATCAAAATCCAACATAAGCCTTTCAAGTCAAAATCTTAAACTTAGTCAAATCAATTACAAATCAAGCCAAACCCTTGATTTTTCTTCTTGATTCAATCAATCCTTCAATCATGAATCCAAATATAAACACAAACTTCAATCATCAAATCAAAACTCAATTCAAAAATCAAGCCTAAATCCATTTCATATTCACCCTTTGAACTTGAAATTGTCAAATGAGTCAAAACTCATTTGACTTCAAACCGCTTGCAAATGAATTTATATTTCAATCATAAGTCCATATGTGAGTTAAATCAAACTCAAATCAAGCTTTGACCAAGCCATTTGATTCACTTAGGCTCACTTGACCCAAAGTGACCTAAAGTACTCTTATGAGCCAAATTCTAATCCTAATTAAATTGGATTGAACTAAGCCCACCTAAGCCTCTCATCATGATCAACTATCATCATGAGATGATCAATCACTCAAATTGGGTCAAACCAAGTCAAACCTAAGGGTTGACCAAGTCAACTTAGCCAAAATGAAACTAACAAAGCCAAAATCCACCATAGGCCAAATTGATTGAAACCAATGATCTAAGTTCACTCATGATCAATGTTTGAACTTGACCAAGTCAACATTTGAGCCTAACCTAGCCCAATTGGCCACTTGACCTAGGTTGACCCAACTTGACCTAAAAAGTCAAAATGTGTCAAAACTTGATCTAAGCCATATTGATTGAAACCAATGGGTCAAGTTAATCCCAAAATGATTGTTGAGCTTGACCAAAATCTCAATTGGCCAACTAGACCTAACCTAGCCCAATTGACCTTGAACTCAACTTGACCTAAAGGGTCATATTGAGCCAAATTCAAACTTAACCAAAATTTATCGAAAACAAAGATACCAATCCATTTCATATGACCAACTAAACCTAAACCAACCATGACCTAACCCAAATAGGTCAAATAGGTCAAATGGGTCAAATTGGTCAACTTGACCCATTTAACCTAAATGAATTGAACCAAATTCAAACCTAAACCAAATTGAATCAATCAAGAGCCACCAAAACATTTCAAATGGTCATATGAACTTGACCCAACCCTTGGTTTGACCCAATTTGACTAATTGGTTAACTTGACCCAAGTTGACCCATTTTGGCCTAAATGGGTCAACATGAGCCAAATCACATCAAACCAATTCCAAATTCAATGAAACTTGGCCAAACCTATTTTCTCATCATACCAAACATGTCCAAACTTAAATCAAGGTCAAATGACCATTTTACCCTTAGGCCATAGGTAAATTTTGGCAAAATCCACTTAGAATTTGGCCAAATCTTCTTGGCACCCTCTTAGTGGATCAAGTGAATACTAGGGAGTGTGGTGCACCCAACCCAATGGGCTTGGGTCAGGACAACCTTGCCCAATGGCCAAATTGACCACATGCCTTGAAATGGAGCACATGAAATCCTCCTTGCACTCAATTCAAGCACATGGCCACCTCACCCACTTCTTCCCTGGCCAAAATCGAATTCAAGGACATCCTAAATGGTCCAACAAACCCATGGCATAAGCTTAATTGGATCAAAATGGAAAGGAGGCTTACGACCATCCGATCCTTCAAGGGGGAGATATACTCCCCCTAATTTAATAAAATTTACACACTCCCTCAATCGATTAAAGCATAAGAACTTAGAGCAAGCCCTAGCTAGTCTTCTCAAGCTTCCTAGAGAGAGTTTGAAATTCCCACTTCTCGATTTTCATGGCTTGAAAATAGGGGAGCTCCACTCAAAATCTAATTGACTCCACACTCAAAACAAGTGCAATTCTTTTGCAAGCTACATCAGTGAGCTCAATTGAACTCACCCAAACTTTTTCCCAAGCTCCAAAGGCAAGGGAGGTGCTAGTTTGATCAAAGTTGCAAGGAGTTCAAGGTGGAGTTGGCCTCTAGAAGGATCCACTCAATTTCAAAGCCTCCAAACTTCATCAAAGCTTTGTCTCAACTAGACAAAGCTTCTCCAAGAGAATCGAGCATCGGTGATCACCTCCGGCAAGGTAAACTATTTTTTTGAGCTTAATCTAGCCATAGTGTGGAGCTTTGTGAAAGAAAGTTTAATCCCATGGGATTTTAGCCATTATATGTGATCTAAATTGCATGTTGATGGTGAGGGCTAAGTTTTAGCCTAATCCGAGCTCAATTAAGCTCAAATCATGGCCTAGAACATGGATGGATCTCCTTTCCCGCAGAGATTATAGGGATGCATCTCGCCATCCATCCGCATTTTGGATGGATGGCTGAGATTAGAACATGTAGCACTCATGAATTTCCCCTTTTGATCCGTGGCTTTAATCTCACGTCAATCCATCATCAGCTAAGAAAAGCGGCGTAGTGTCATGATATGACAAGTTAAACCCAATCCGTCATACCGTGGAAAGAGCTTGCAGTCGGTACATGCGTGCGATGGGATTAAATACTTAATTAAGCTATTTAAATATTCTAATTAATTATGGAAATTTATAAAATTTATATCTAAGCCTAGAAAAATCACAAAAATATGAAATAAATTCAATTGGATATATAATTAAATATAGAATATTCTAAAATTAATTTCAATGGATTTTGATGTATTTTTCTCTGAATTTGGGTTTTATTGGGAATGTTATTTTTCTAATTACCATCTAATTACTCCACAGATTGATCCCAAACTTTTTATGCCTGCCTCCCCTAATTTTCTTGAGGTTTATTGGTGGCTTAATTAGGAGAATTGCTAGTTCATTCCTTAATCACTCCGTTAATATAATTAAGCTTAATTAAGGGAATAATTAGTGGTTTAACCCTCTGATTGAGTCAATTAAGTTTTGATTGAGTTAGTATTAGGTTCAAGAAATAATTTTGAGATGCTTTCCTGGAGGTATTCTCTAAACCCCTTTTTCTTCCTTAATCCATCCTTAATTAAGGGTTAATTCACTAATTACCCCTTAATTAATTTCATAAAATTCTAAAACTTTCTAGAACTAAATCAATCTATCTTTTGTAGATGCTTAGGTGTTCAAGAGTCTAAGTACATTAAGAAAATTAAAACTCAATTCACATGTGTGCGAGGTGTTATGAAATTACTTAAAATTAAACCCCTTAGTTTAATTAATTATTAATCATGAGCCAAATGCATTAGGCCCATTTCTTCCTAGGTGCATTATTGATTTAAATTCCTTGTATGGTTTTTTGTCATCTCATTGGCTCATAATTATTTGATTAAATTTGCTAAGGTGGTATAAGTAAGGGGTAATTAATACATTTAATTCTTACCTTAACCTAACCAAAGCATAAAATTGATCTAATCACCTAAAAATTAAATTAAAATAATAAACATATGTGGGAATAGGTTAGGAATAGCAAACTCACCTCATAGTTCTCAAATTAAATCAAACTCAAGACAAAATCAAACCTTCTTAAAAAAGTAATTTGATTTATTTTAAACTTTCTTATTTCATGATATTGTCTTTAGGAATTAATTAAAGTGAATGTGTTTACATGATTTCATCACTTTAGTTCTTTCCTAACATGCTAAATGTATATATCATATGAATTTAATGCATTCATTTTTTTCAAAAATCAAAATGAAAGTGAAATATTTTCTTTATGTCAAATTGCATGTTTTGGCTAAAGTAAAAAATATGAATGGCTATTATCAATATTAAATTCAAAACTATTTTCAAAATCTATAAATCAAATATCCAAAATTGAAAGTGTGCTACTCATGATTAATTATGAGCTTGCATGTGGATATAAGTATGAAGACGTGCATAGTGTAGTCTTCCTACTTCTTTCTTTTAGTAGGGTTTTGAATAAGATTTGACAAAGTGTATAGTTCATTTCAAAAGAACATAACACTTTCTAATTTCCTTCATATTCATCCCTATACTAGTAATTAAGAGCGAAATCTACACTTGCACATAAATTGCATAAACAAAAATAAATCAACCAACACAAACTTTTGCATCGTTCTTTTCCCTTTCATTTCTTTTGTACATATACTTATATTTAAGGAAAGTGGTATATTAGTTTGGAAAACCCCGGGGTTGTGAGGCTTTAAGTAGCCTAAGTAGGTCTTGTACCTTACACCCCTGGTTAACAGTGGCATCATAATCACTTATGCCTTTCATACATATATGTGTGTGTGTGAAAAAGTGGATAAGAAAACCTCTTTTCTACTTAATGAAAATCATGCATCATAAGTCATTCAAACATTCTTAAGTAACTCACTTAGTATTCATCATAAAGTGTGCTAAACAATTATCATTTGTATGTATAGATATTCTTAGGATACATCCATATGTATGTTATACATGTTGGGAAAGAAATGAAGTGATGTGTGTTTTGTGAATTTAGTTCACTTTCCTTAATCTTAAAATGCCTTTCTTCTTGAATAGGTTTATTTAGAATTGATCTAAACTTAGAATTAATTAAAATACATAATAAAACATTCACTAAATAAAACTAAATATGAATCCACTTTAGAAATTATTTAAGGTAGGGAAGGAAAGAGAAGTTCTCTTCTCTTTTTCCTCTCTTTAAAACTTAGTAATTAATTGTAGGATTCACTCAAACCTAAACAAAACATCAAATAAAATCAACCCAAATCAACTAAACATTTAAATGAAACCACCCATCTAATTTGAACATCTTCATACTTAGAAAATCCAAACCTTAAAGCCATAGCTAAGCATACCACACAAACCTTCTAAAGCACACACATTTGGTTAAGTCACTACTTCTAACTTTAGGTTAGGGTGGTGCATGGCTTGATGTTTGTCTTTGTTTTGTGATATTTTATTTTAGCTTGGATGTTAGGGTGAATGTACGTAGAATGAATGGTAGCATGATTTAGTCTAATCATTATTTTCTACAGGGGATTGTGCTTAAGGAGCGCTGTAATAAAAAATATAAATACTTTTGCTATGTAGGTGCATATACTCCTAAGCATAATCCAATAGGCTAGGTGGACTTGGTTACCCATGTGTGGGGTGCTAAGTCCAATATACATGCTTGTGATTTGTATGGTTTGTTTAGCTAATCTCTATTTTACAAGTATTAGTTAGACTTACTTTTCCTTTTCATATAATTTTTGCAATTAGAATTTTGGAATGAATGTTATGGGGGATTGGGATGAGCATTGGTCATAAGATTACATCTTATGTACCATTTGAAGCCTTTGGAACAACCACCTTCCAACCATCCAAAAGAAGGAACCAAAGAAGAAAAGGAAAAAAGAAGAAAGAAGAAAAGAAGAAAAGAAGAAAGAAGAGAAGAAGAAAGAAGACCCCCATAACATGAATTTCCTTGCTTAATTGTAAATTAATTCATTTGTAATTCGAGTTATATAAGGGTAGAGCTCGGCTACCCAATTTATTTTCTGATTTGTGTGGTGGTTCGACCACAAATGGTCTTTTATTCTTTTGCATTAGCTTTATAAAAATGTGTGATATTTATTTATTTTATGCATTAAGATGACATATTTTCCTAGTTTCTTCCTTGCTTTGATGAATGGCCTGGATGATGATTACGCTCTTAGAAAAAATAAAATCTTTTACCAAATAAATAACTCATAACCTTACTTAAAGCCTAAATTAAAATCAAAATAAAAGAATTAGCAACCCCTTAGCTGGATGAGTATTTCTTTTAAAACATCATGCACAAAAGCATCTTATTTCACTCTTGATTGGAGGGCTTCCACATTTTCCAGAGGCTTGACCTTTGAGAGCCATGATAAAAATACACCTCCTCCCTTCTCGCTGGTTTAGGCCAATAATCTTACTTCTCATGCTTTAAGCATATAAATCCTATAAGCCTGAGTGAAATGATTGTCCAAAAATTAAATAACATGTAGTATATTTTGCATTACATGTAGGTCATTTTCATGCCCTTACATGATCTAGTCTCTTAGGGAGTGAGTTTAAGGATTTAGTCTCTTTCTAAAAATATATATGACTTGCCTACATGAATTTAAAATTGTAGGAGGAGTTAGTTAGCAGCCACCCCCAGGCGATTCTAAGTACAAGCAATCGGGTGGTTTGTCCTCTCTCTTATGAGGCAAACCAAATACCCATTTTTCATGTTAGATTTAGGTTGTGCTATTGGCCCTCACTAAAGCTCCCTAAATTTAGGTTTTGAGATTGTTTCTCCCTCTATGGGCCATAAGCATAAATCCTCACCTCTTAGGCATTTCTATAACCTTGTATTATGGAATTATGTGCCCTAAACTTCTAATAAAAAGTCAACTCAAATGAATAATTTAATTTAAAAAATATAGAGCTCAATCATATGATAATTTGAAATGCTTGCTAGATTTCCTAGCATCGTGAACATCTTCAACTAATCTTCCTTTGGCTTCGATAATAACTCCTCTTTGATCAATCCCATTTGACCTTCCAAAATAAACTAATTGATTGATAGTCCTGACTATTGAAATCTTTGGAGACAATGATTATTTATCTTAATTAAGAGTATTCCTAAGGGATCTCATTTCTTAGGATGTAATTAACTATGGGGGCTTTCTCCTATAGGGAACTTAACGAATCTAGTTTAAAATAAAGCCTAATTTACTTTTTCATTTAAAGTAGGGGAGAAATCTTTGGTACACATGCAGACCCATTATCTTATGAGTTATTGTTGAGGTGATTAGGTCCATTATAAGGTGGTGACTTCTATCTCTTGAGATAGTATACCTCTTCTCAATGACATACCTGATCACCCTCAATAAAAATAACTACGGATCTACGTGATGTTAAAAATGCATAAAAAGAAGAAAGTGTATTTTTTTTCTTCATTTTATCTTGCATAGAGTGAAGATGGAAGTATATATTTTATTCTTTTAAAATTATATAAAATTTCACCACACCCACTTAACATATTCAAATTGTTGAGTGTGGGTTCAAATTCTAAAGAAAAATAAGATAGAAAATGTAATTTGAGTTTATTTTAAAAAATTGTAGAACTTCAGCTCAGTTTTAGTCAGTTATTCTCAAGTTTAGTTTAGTATAAATGGATGCTCATATATGTGTTCACTTTCCCCTTTGGGATGAATTTTGCCTTACATCGAGCCAGCCTACCACAAACTGACTTTGGCCATCTGATTCACTTTGGCCAAGGATTTGAGGGGGTCAGGATCACTTGTGAGGGTGCAACCCTCACCACCATCATTAGGAGTGTGGTGACTGGGCGGAAGCCAATCATCCATGTTGAGATGCCTTTAAATTTTGAGTTTCCCTCACTTAAGAGGAAGGCTATAGCAGTTCCTATAGTAATTGCAATTTCAGCACCCATTCAGTCTGTTGTTTCCATCACTACCCCAGTACGGGCTAGTACTCACTCACTAGCTTCCTCCAAAGGGAAGGCTACCCTAGCTTCATGGATAGTCTCCCCTACCTTTGAGATAGGGTCTAGGTCTCGTACTGCTCCTCCCAGCAGAACTCAGTGCCACAATAGATGCCACAAGATTAAGCGGCATCATGGCACATAGCGAAGGAGATGGAGGCAATCTCTCAGGTTTTAGTAGAGGAGTCACCCAGGATAGTTTCTCCTCTGATTACATAGAACAAGTTCCATCCTCTTTCCAGATCTGATGGAGAGGAAGATGTTAGGAGGTTTGTAGTGTTACCTCCACCTGCAAGTCACTATGAGGCACCTATCAAAGATAGGAGGAGGTCCTATGCTAGCCTTAGGACAGTTCTATGGTAAGTTAGTAGGGCTTCTGGACGATCAGAGTCCAAAGCCCAATTTGATCTACGATCAGTCATTCCTCCCAGTAGGCGAGCATGTCCGATAGGAGAGGGCTAGAGAGGCTTTTGTATCAATGCATGTTACTAGCAGAGAGAGGCGAAGGTACACTAGACAGTCAGCTGCCTTTACCCTCATGAATTTCCTTGATTGTCATGCTACCCATGTTAGGTCATACTAATAGTATTATATTGACCATTCATCACAGGAGGACTCCCGGATAGAGAAAGTTGATGGTGCCTCCATCACACCGCTCAACTCCATGTTCGCCATCGTCAGTGCAAGTCATCTTCCACAATTCCATCAAAAGCCATTGTGGTGTTTTTATTTTTCAAACTCTTGGGGGAAATTGAAAAAATAAAATTTGGTTGTGTATATGTTGGGATAACACATAGATTCATAGATGTACTCATTAGGGTGATCAGGTGTGACATTATGGAATGATGTACTATCTCGAGAGACAGAAGTCACCATCCTATAATGGACCTAATCACCTAATAAAGACTCCTAAGGACAATGGGTCTTCGAATGTACCAGAGATTCTTCCCCTACTTTACATGGAAAAGTAAAGCAGGGTTTATTTTGAATTGGGTTTGTTAAGTTCTTTATGGAGGCAAGCCCCCATAGTTAATTACATCTTAAGGAATGAGATTCCTTATGAATACTCTCTATTTAGGTAAATGATCATTGTCTCCAAAGATTTCAAAGATACGACTATCAATAAATTAGTTATTTTTTGAAAATTAAGTTAGATTGATCAAAAGGAGGGAGTTATTATCAAAACCAAAAGAGATGAGTAGGGGATGTTCATGATACTAGGAAACCTAGTAAGAATCATAAACTATTCTATGGTTACGCTTTATATTTTTGAAATTTGAAAAAAGTTAATTATTTGTGTTGAATTTTTTTTAGAAATCTTGGGCTTATAATTCCATAATACAAAATCATGGAAATTCATAAGAGGTGAGGATTTATACTTATAGCCCACAAAAGGGAAACATCAATCTCAAATCCTAAATATAAGGTGCTTTGGCGAGGGCCAAGGCATGGCCTAAATCTAAGGCAAAATGGGTATAAGGTTTATCTCCACAAGAGAGGATAAACCACCCGAGTGTTGGACTTACAATCGCTTGGGGGTGGCCACCAACTAACTCCTCCTACAATTTTAAATACATGTAGGCAAGTCTTATTCTTTGTAAGATAGATAGGTTGTTGTTTGTTTAAAAAGGAGACTAAGTCCTTAAACACACTCCCTAAGAGACTAGATCATGAAGGGCATGAATAATGACTTAATCTAATGCAAATTTTGTTAAGTTTTATTTTCATTTTTGGACATTTTCATTTGACACAGGCTATGCCTAATGTATGAGAAATTGGTTATGAGCCAAAATCAGCAAGAAGGAGGTGTGTTAGCACCATGGCTCTCAAGGGTCAAGCCATTTTCTCTAGCAAAGGTGGAAGCCCTCCATTAGCAAGAGTGAAGCAATATATTTTATACATGATGTGAGACATAAAACATCCAGCTAAGGGGTTGCTAAATCATTTATTATCTTGATTTATGTCTTATGATTTTTAGGTGAGGTTATGAGTTGTTTAGTTTTAATTTTAAGTTGATTAATTGGATAGAAATTTTATTTTCCTAAGAGCCTAATCGCATCCAGACCATTCATCAATCAATGAAGAAACCAGGAAAATTATGCCATCCCAATAGCGCAATCATAAACAAAATATCAATCAATTTATAAAATTAATGCAAAAGAATAAGAGGCCAATGTGGTCGGGCTCCACCACATAAACCCAAAAAAGAAAATGGTTAGCCGAGCTCTACCACTATACAACCCAGATTACAAATGAATAATTACAATTTAGAAGGAATTTATGTTATGGGGGTCTTCATTCTTTATTATTCATTTCTTCATTTCTTCATTTCTTTATTTCTTCCTTTTGATTGACTTGATATGTGGTTTGCTTCAAGGCTTCACATGGTACATAAGGCATGGTCTTATGACCAATGTTCACCTTACTTTCCCCATAACATTCATTCCAAATCTTATTTACAAAATTACATCAAAATAGAAAAGATAAATCTAACTAAACCTACAAAATAGAGATTAGCTAAACATATCACACAACCGAAGCAGTTATAAGAATAATTTGGACTTAACACCCCACACATGGGTAACCAAGTCCACCTGTCCTAGTTTGGATCATGCTTAAAGGTATAAGCAACCTGCACAGCAAAATCATTTATATTTTTTTATTACAGTGCCCCTTAAGCATAATCCCCTGTAGAAGACATGATTAGACTAAGATCGTCCTATCATCCAGTCTACGCACATGCACCCTAACATCAGTCTAAAAAAATATTACATCACAAAATAAAATTAGGCATCAAACCATGCACCATCCTAACATAGAGCTAGAAATGGTTACTTAGCCTAATGTGTGTGTCATTTAAGGCTTGTCTGGCCTATCTTAGCTAGGTTTTAAGATTGGAGTTTTCTAAGTGTGAATGACTCAACTTAGAAAGTGGTTTCATTTTAAGTGATTTAGTTGATTTTTTAATTTTATTTGATGATTTGATTTGGTTTGAATGAACCTACACTTAGTTACTAAATATTGTAAAGAGAAGAAAAGAGAAGAGAACTTCTCTTTGATCCCTACCTTAAGTAATTTCTAAGGTAGATTCATTAATGATTTTTCTTTAGTGAATGTTTTATTATGTGTTTTAATTAACCCTAAATTTTTATTTGCTCTAAATAAACCTATTCAATAAGAAAGGCATCTTAGGATTAGTTAAAGTGAATTACTACCACATAACACACAACCATTTATTTCTTTCCACCATGTATATTGTGCATATGAATAATCCTAAGCATATCTATACATGCAATGCAAATCTTAGCATACCTTAATGATGAATGCAAAGAGATGTTGCTTAAGAAAATTTGGAAATTCCATGAATGCATGTCTTTATTATGTAGAAAAGAGGAATTTTTTATCCATTAACATAATTCACATTCACATATAAAAAATATAAGTGAGTACGATGTCATTATTTTATACACTAAAGGTGTAAGGTACAAGACCTACTTGGGGCTGCTTAAAGCCTCATAATACTAGGATGTCCAGACTAATATACCACTTTTTTAAATACATGAAAATGTACAAAAAAAAATAAATGGATGACCAATCATGCAAAAGATTTTTGTTTGTTTAATTTGGTTGTATAATTCACATGTGTAATGTGAAGATCCTTCTTAAGTCATAACATAGGAGTGCATGGGAATAGATTTAAGAAAGTGTTGTCTTCTTTTCAAATGAATCATATACTTTGCAAGTCCTATTCAAACCAATGTTAAGAGAAGAAAATAAAATCACATAATACACATCTTATGTTATAATCACATGCAAGCTTATAAGTACTTATAAGTAGCATCACTTCATTTATAATCTTTGATTTACAGGTTTTGAAAATAATATTTTGATTTAATAGTAATAATAGCCACTCATATTCTTACTTTAGCCAAAACATGCAATTTGATATAAAGGAAATATTTTATTTAATTGATTTTTGAAACGAGATGAATGCATGACTTCATATGGCAAATAACATTAAGCATGCCTATAAAGAAAAAAAAGTGATGTAAGCATATGACTTCATTCACCCTAATTAATTACTAACAATCTGTGAAGTAAGATCAATTAAAGTGAATCAAAATTCTTTAAGGAGATTTTTATTTTTTTGAATTTGATTTGACTTAAAAATGTGAAAAGAGTTTGCTGGTCCTAACCCATTTTCTCCATGTGTGAATTGGTTTAGTTTAATTTTAGAGCAATTAGATTGATTTTATGTTTTATTTAGGTTAAGGCGTGAATTAAATCCATTAATTACCCCTTACCTAAACCACTTTAACATAATTAACCAAACAATTATGAGCCAACATATTATATGCAAACACATGGAATTTAAATCAGCAATGCACCTAAGAAATAAAAGTGCCTAATGCAATTGGCTCATAATTATTGATTAATTATGCTAAAGGATTTTCATTAAGTACTTTCATAACCTTCCCACACATGTGAGTTGGATATGATTTTCTCAAACTTCTTTTAGGCTTTTGAACACCTAAAGATCTACCCAACAAAAGATTGATTAATTCTAGATTATTTTTTTTGAAAGTTTCATTAGACTAATTAACTAGATCATTAGTGGATTAATCCTTAATTATGTTTGGATTAAGGAAGAAAAGGGGGTTTAAGGAATAACTTAGGGAAAATATCCCACACTCATTTCATAAACCTCCTCCTTACTTAAATAATGTTTAATTATCTCAATTAGGGGATTAAATCATAGTTCATATGCTTAATTACTTTTAATTATATTTAAAGGGTGATTAGGGGTTCATTAATTAATTTTCCCAATTAACTCATTAATAAATTCCAAGAAAATTAAGGGAGGTAGAAGTCATCCCACTAAACATGTTTGAGAAATTTTAAATAAATTAATTAAGTAATTAGGGAGTAATTAAGGTGATTAAAATTTTAATTAAACCATAATTCTAGAAAATTCAATGTTTAAAATTAATAAAAATAATTTTATTGGATTCCCCTTCGAAATACCTTTAAAATGAGCCCTCATTTTTAGTTTTTGGATTTTCCTACATTTAATTATGATTTTATAAAGTTTTTGTGATTAATGGACAATCAAAATAGCCTAATTAATTAACTAATCCCATCGGCGCCATGTGTACTGCTGACGCGACGTGCTTTCCAGACGGTGTGATGGGATTGGTTATTTAAGTTTCCACATCGTTCGCCACGTTAGCTGGCGGTAGAACCCGCTTTCCCTTCGGTCATCCGATCAAGGATCGGATGGCTAGGATTAATCCATGGTTCTAAAGAGTTTAATCAGAGATCTAAGCATGATTAAATCACAACTGTCTGTTCCAATCATGCAGAATGGATGGTGTGTGATCTATCTCCTCCTGAGTGGTGAGAGACAGATGTTGTCTGCTGATCATCACTCGATCCGAGCTCACCCGAGCTAGGATGGAGCTCAAACTCAGCCCACACCTTTGAAATAACACAAGAAAGAAATCCAATGATTATGATCTAATGATATTACAATTCCCTTCACAAAGACCAAGCATTTTTTTTAACTAGGATCAGTTTTGAACAATACATCATCGGAGGCTATCACCGGTGATTCCAACAAAGGAAGAAGCTTCATCTAGTGGAGAAGAAGCCCTATTGAAAGTATCAAGCCTTGATTTGAAGTGGATGTCTTGATTGATCAAGCTCCCCTTCAATGGCAATCAGCTTCGATCAAAATCCCCCTTCCTGTGGCTTGGTGACTTGGGAAACACCTTGAGTGAGCTCGACTAGGTCCCTTGATGGTGCTTACAAGAGCAATTTAAATTTGATGGAGAATTAAGTGAGTTGGAAATTCCCTTCACCTCCCCTACTTCGACTTTAAAGAAAACCGAGAAGGAGAAATTCATGATGCTTGGAAATGGCTTTGGGAAGTTTAGAGGAGCTTGATTTGATCCTTTGAGCTCAATCGACTGTAATGTATCTAATTTGAGTTGGAATGAGGGGGAGTATATCTCCCCCTCCTTGGATCGGATAGCGAGACTAGCTTTGCCATTTTTGATCAATTTCTCTAATTAGTTTATTTTTGCTGTTAGTCACTCCATGTGGTTCGTTTTAGGTAGAAGAGTGGAGGAGAGGGAGTGCACATGTGCTAGGTGAGTGTATGAGGTGATCTAAGTGTCCAATTTGCATTGGAGGTTGGTTTGGCCTTGGGTTGGGTCATGGCTGACCCAAGGTGACTGGGTCATGTTCAACACCCTCCTTAGTGTCCAAATGGACCACTAGAAAGATGTTAAGTGGTCATGAGAAGGAATTGGCCAAATTCTAAGTGAATTTGGCCATAGGATACCCTTTGACCTAAGGGTAAAATGTTCATTTAGCCCTTATTTTGATTTGGGCAGATATGAAATGATTCAAAAGTGGGTTGGGCCAAATTTCAAGTGATTTGGAGTTCATTTGGTTTGAATTGGTTCAACTTGGTCAAGTTAGGTCAAATTGGGTTAGGTTGACCAATTGGTCAAATTGGGTCAAACCATGGGTTAGGTCAAGTTCAAATGATCATTTGGAGCCTATCAGTATCATTGGTTTGGTTCAATTTGGTTTATATTTGGTTTTAGTTCATTTAATTCATTTAGGTCAAATGAGTCAAGTTTACCAATTTGACCTATTTTACCCAATTGGGTTAGGTCATGGGTTAGTTTAGGCTTGGTTGATCATTTGAAATATATTATAAGCTTTGGTTTTAATCAATTTTGGTTCGATTTGATTTCAAGTTCATTTGACCTTTTAGGTCAAGTTGAGTTCATGGTCAATTGGGCTAGGTTGGGTCTAGTTGGCCAATTGAAGCTTTGGTCAAGTTCAACAAGTGATTTAGAATGAATTTGACCCATTGGTTGCAATCAATTTGTCTTAGATCAAGATTTGACTCATTTTGACTTTTTAGGTCAACTTGGGTCAACTTAGGTCAAGTGGCCAATTGGGCTTGGTTAGGCTCAATTGATGGCTTGGTCAAGTTTAATTATTGATTATGGATTATTTTATATCAATGGTTTCAATCAATTTATCATATGGTGAATTTTGGCTAGTTTGGGTTTCATTTGGGCTAAATGTTGACTTGGTCAAAGGCTGGGTTTGACTTAATTTGACCCAATTTGAGTGATTGATCATCCTAGGATGATTATTGCTCATAATGTGAGACTTAGATGGGCTTAATTCAAACCAATTTGAGTTGGATCAGAATTTGGCTCAAAAAGATGCTTTAGGTCACTTTGGATCAAGTGAGCCTAAGTGGGTCAATTGGCTTGATCAAGGCTTGATTCAAGTTTGGTTGAACTCACATATGAACTTATGATTGAAATATAAATCCAATTGCAAGTGATTTGGAGTCAAATGGGTTTTGATTCATTTGACAATTCCAAGTTCAAAGGATGAACATGGGTTTGATTTGGGTTAGTTTGATTTGATTTGATGATTATAGTTTATGTTTATATTTGGGCATGTGATTGAAGGAATGATTGTTTGAAGATAAAATCCAATGGTTTGGATTTATTTGAGAATGATTTGGTTAAGTTCAAGAATTTGACTTGAAAGGGTATAGGTTGGATTTATGTTAGATTTGGATTTGAGTTTTGAATTTAGTTTTGGTTAATTGAATTTATATTTCATTTATATTTGTGAATATAAATGGGTTATGAGAAATCTTTATTTGGTTTGGTTAAGTTCAAGGATTTGACTTGAAAGAGTATGAGTTGGATTTAAGTTGAGTTTGGATTTGAGTTTTGAATTTAGTTTTGGTTATTTGAATTTATATTTTATTTATATTTATGAATATAAATGAGAATATAAATGGGTTATGAGAAAATCTCTTAAATTTGGAGTGATTTGGATTTGATTTGAACTAAGTCCATAAGTTGAAATCAAAATGGCTTAGGAAAGATTTTGAATTTGATTTAAGAATTGAGAGAATCAATTAAGTTGAAATTGATTTAAGATTTGATTTGAATTGATTTGAATTTGAAGTTGATTTGAATTTGAAGTTGATTTGAAAGAAAAAAGTAAGGATTTGGTTCAAGCCATAGGGTAGGCAAGTTTTCTTAATACCCCTAAGGCATAACCTATTCCTATGGCTAACTCTCCTAAGTCTATAAGGTTAGGTTAAGTGTTCACTTAATCACTAGAAGTGTCTTAAGACTAAGAAATTCTTAGTGTTTAGTGGAGTACTTATGCCTAGGATGAAGAAGTTGAAAGCTCACTCCAAAAGTGAGGTCAACAGTGCTCTTGAATGCAGTACCATTATTGGATATAATTTGTCAAGGCAACCCGAACATATATACGATATGGTTCCTGAAAAACTGGAGCACATGTTGAGTTGTAACTTCTCTAAGTTGGATTGCCTCACTTAGAAAAGTAGCCAGTGGCAGTTGGAATGAACAGGTGACCTTGGAAGAAGGAGGATCAATCAGACCCTATGTCGGTCCCCCAACACTCAAATGACCACGAGCCTAATGTAGAATGTAGAATGTTGGATGGTTGATGTAGGACCACACCGTGCACCTGACATTGGTGGCATCTCCTAGCTACATCCATACCGTATGTAATCATCGCAGGCCAATAGTATCCTAGTCTTTTGATCTTAGCTTTCATCTTCAGACCAGACTGGTGAGCTCTACATAAGCCTGAATGTACCTCAGCCACAATCTTACGGGCTTCATGTTTGGCTAAACAACATAATCACATATGATCAAAAGACAACTAGTACAAGGTGCCATCCATGAGCATAGAAGAGAGCTCTCTGTATCACTTGATGGGCTAATGACTTCTCTTGAAGTAGTTTTCTTGTGTTTAGGTAATCTATGAATGGTTGCCTCCAATCTCACTCGTCATCTTTTTTGGTAATGGCAACCTCCCCTTCAAGAGAGAGTCTCTCGATGAGTTCAACATCGATAAGGGATAAGACTAGTCTATTTTGGACTTGTATTAAAGTGGACTCATCTTCTGAGCATGCCAACTCCTTGGCAAGCTTGGCCAATGCATCTGCTATGACATTATCTCCTCGAGAATCTTGTAGATAGTGACCTCTAGGATTTGAGCTAACAATTTCATGGTGTACTTATGGTAATGATGGATCTTAGGCTTTAGAACCTTGTAGGACCAAGTGATTTGGTTGATGACAAGCTGAGAATCCCAGAAGATGTTGAAGTTTTGTATGCATAATGACTAACTCTAGACCGGCAATCAGAGCCTCATATTCAGCTCTGTTGTTGGTGCATGGATTGGATAGATGATATGAGAATCTCATCATATCATGGTCCGAAGTTAGAAGAACTATTCCTACCCCTACCTTCCCTAGAAGAGTAGATCATGATTCTTTTCCTTTTTGAGAGGAAGTTGCACCATCAAAATACATCTCCTAATAGTGAATGCTAGTTCCCCATAGGTTCAAGATTTGGTAATCGAGGAGGTTATCACTAAGCAGAGAATAATAGGAAGTTGGTGTGCTGCTAAGAAATTCATTAGTGCATGTCCTTTCATAGCACGGAGGGTATGAATGTGATGTCAAACTATGATAAAATCATGGACCATCATGACAACCATCCAGATAACATTGGCTGCGTCATTAGATATTACAGTGGATTGATTCTAGAGGTCAGATTCACCTAGTGAGAAAGCATGTAATGTCATATCTTTTGAGATGCGAAGATTAAAGCTAGGTAGTGCTTCTCAATAGGTGGGTAGTTTGCCTCATCAGGGATCAGATAATGACTGAGACAGTAGAGAGCATTTTCTTTCCCATCATTAGCTTGGGCTAACAAAGTGCAAAGAGAGTCATATAATGCAGTGTTCTAAGGATAATTGGCTTGCCCAGGATAGGGACTACTAGAATTGGTGGTGTCATTAGGTAGTACTTGATATTTTCGAAGGCATGCTAGCACTTATCAACCCACTTAAACTTGGCATCCTTTTTGATAAGTGTTGATAATGGTTGACATCTTCCTAGTAAGTTTGATATGAAGCATCTTAGATATGTCAACTGCCCTTGAAATGATCTGAGTTGAGTTAGACTTTTAGGGGGTGGCATTTCTAAGGTAGCCTTGATCTTCTCTAGGTCAATCTCTATCCCTCAGTGTCGGACAACAAACCTAAGGAATTTCCCTAAGGCTACTCTGAATACACACTTCAAGGAATTCATTTTGAGGTTAAATTATCTTAATCGTTTGAAAACTACTCTTAAATTGAAGAGATGATCTTATGTTTCTTTACTTTTGACTACTAGATCATCAACATAGTATTCAACTTGATGAATGAATGAGTTCGTTGAAAATCTAAGTCATGGCTCGCTGGTATGTAGCAGCATTTTAAGGTCGAAAGGCATGACCTTATAATAATAGATTCTGATTGTTTAAAAGTAGTATTTCTTTCATCCTCGGGGGTCATCTTGATTTGGTTGTAGCCAAATGACCCATCCATAAAAGAGAATACTGCATGAGATGAGGCAATGTCCACCATCAATTATGGTATAGGAAGTGAAAAATTCATCTTTAGGATATGCCTTGTTCGGATCCCTAAAGCTGACGCATATAGAAATTTGGACATTCTTTTTCTTAACTGGGATAACACTAGCTAACCAGGTAGGATATTTTTCTTCCCTGATAAAGTTGACATCGATCAATTTCTTGATTTCAGAAGTGTCATGTTGTTCGATGTTTAATCGCATGCATCCAGAAGCCTGCTTGATTGGGATAGCATTAGGATCTACTGTTAGCTTGTGGACTGCCATGTTAGGAGATAAACTGGGTATTTCTTCATAACTCCATATGAAGCAGTCCTTAAACTCAACTAATAGCCTAACTAAGTCATTGGTTTCTTCTTCATTCAACAAGGAATTGATGTACGTTGGACGTTGATCTTCTTTTGTTCTTAGGTTGATTTCTTTGAGTTCATCAATGGTTGATCTGATTTCTTCTTCAACTCTGGTGGTGCATCTTTGACTTAAGGCTCATTTGGGTCATCTGAAGTTTCCAAACATGCCTTCTCATAAGAGTTAGCATGATTTAATCTGATGACTAGGCAATGGTTGTCATTATCGACTGGACCAACTGTGTTGAAGCCTAGTCCTAATCTTGATTAAGAGTGTCTGCTTTGGTTATCCCATAGTTTTTCAAAGTAGTTTAACTTGTGTTTAGACCAAGTATGTGGGATTAATCCCTTCTTTGCTAAGTTAATAACAGAAGGAGAATACTAATCAAAAGGTAGTTGTATTAAATCTTTATATAAATCATCCCAAGTTCTACAGTAGCTTCCTGACTTGAGGATGATGCTCCCAACAAATACCTCTTTGGCCTGGCATTTGTGGATGACTTGAGGGCCTCCTTAACTACCAAACCTTCAACTTTCTGGGAAGAAAGTGAGGTTAGCGCCAAAGTTCTCAATTATTGCCTGACTTTTCTACATAATGATGATTTGGATACATTCATGCTTTGCTTGGAGGCCTGGTCTTTATCACTTTCTAGCTCAAATGTCACCTATAAAGGGACTCACTGAGAGGGGTTAGTCAGTGTGCTAATCACATGAGACTCATCCTCTGAACTAGACTCTAAGTCTATGTGGATAGCGGGGGTACTCCTGTGAGCAGGAACATAGCTCCTACGGCCACCAACAAGGAGGTTTTCTACCTCTAGAACTGTCTCTGAATTTGCTTCTTCCTCTACCTGGTGGGGGTCAAGTCATCCTACCCATGTGATTCATATGGAGGAACAAACTGTGGGTGGTATTTAATATCTGGTTCTGCCTCTTCCTCGGTGTGTGATTCTCGTTCATTGGTGTTTTCTTTTTCTTTTCCATTTTTCTTTTACTTTTTAGATTTCTTTTTATTTTTATTTTTATTTCTTTTTCTTTTATTTATTTTTTATTTCCTTTTTCTTTTCAATATATGGTACCCCCTCCACTGATACAGCACAACTGCTAGAAAAAGAACTGGATGAAGGAGTTATGGCTACAACTATGGAAGGAGTGTTAAACTCGATTGGTGGTTGCGCTGATGTGCTATCCTGGGAAAGTGAAGGTCAGATTTATATTTTGAAATGAGACCCCCACTTAGCAAATTGAAATTGTTAAGTGAAGGTAAATTTTATGGTTTGAAAATGAGATCCCCACTTCATAAATTGAGATTGTTAAGTGAAGGTCAAATTTTATGTTTTGTTAATGAGACCCCCACTTAACAAATTGAGATTGTTAAGTGAAGGTCAAATTTTATGTTTTGAAAATGAGACGCCCACTTAAAAAATTGATATTGTTAAGTTAAAGTCAAATTTTATGTTTTGAAAATGAGACCCCCACTTAACAAATTGAGATTGTTAAGTGAATGTCAAATTTTATGTTTTGAAAATGAGAATCACCCACTTAACAAATTGAAATTGTAAAGTGAAGGTAAAATTTTATGTTTGATTCAAATACAGATTCTCACTTAACAAATTTGGATATGTTAAGTGAGAATCAATTATGACATGATTTGCTGTTGAAAAGAACCTCCATGTAGCAATCACGAGGGTTTTGATTTTGTGATTTTGTGAGAGGTGCTTTTGGAAAGTGTGAATTTTGTTAAAGGAATTATTTTCTTTAAATTTTATGATGAACCTTGCCTCACCAAGCTAGTGGTGAGGAGGTTCTAAATTTTTATTATCTCCCCTTTTATTGATAAATTATGTTTTCACCTATTGGGGAACACAACAAGGGTTTTAAGGCCTACACAAAGTGAGATCCTAAAACCTAAAGGATGTTGGCTAACTTTGCTTAAGATTGAAATAAGCTAAGTGCCAATAGAAAGAAAGATAGTTTGGAACTCACATGAAATACAAGTCTATTATCGATGCTTGGAGACAACAATCGTCTACTAGAGATGGAGAGAGGAACCATCCCTAATGAGTCACTAGAAAAATTTTTGGTGTTTATTTTGTGTTTAGCATGCTTTATGTGCATATGTGAGGGGACACCACGTAGATCCACAGATGTACTTATTTGGGAGATCAGGTATGACATTAAGGAACATTGTACTATCTCGAGATAGAAGTCACTACCCTATAATAGACTAATAACATAATAAGGACTCCTAAGACATGATGGGTCTTCGAATATACCAAAGATTTTTCCCTAAGACATGGAAAAGTAAATCAGGGTTTATTTAAATTGGATTCGTTAAGTTTTCTATGGAGGCAAGCCTCTATAGTTAATTACATCTTAAGGGAAATGAATCCCTTAAGAATACTCTAGATTAAAGTAGGTGATTGTTGTCTCCAAAGAATTAAAAGATAGGACTATCAAATGATTGGTTTTAATTTTGAAAATCAAATGGGA
This sequence comes from Cymbidium sinense, assembly GCA_021442155.1. Lineage (NCBI taxonomy): Eukaryota > Viridiplantae > Streptophyta > Magnoliopsida > Asparagales > Orchidaceae > Cymbidium > Cymbidium sinense. The sequence goes on along the minus strand of CM038221.1, from coordinate 174,259,789 downwards.
GAGATCAAAAGGGAAGAGTTCTTATTGAAACCAAAGGAGAAGAGTAGGGAATACTCATGATACTAGGAAGCCTAGTGAACACTCCAATATATCATATGGTTGGGCTTTATATATTTGAATTTGAATAGGTTTATTTGTTTGAGTTGAAATTTTATTAGAAATTTAGGACTTACAATTCCATTACACAAGATTATGGAAATGCCTAAGAGGTGAGGATTTATGCTTGTACCCCATAAAGAGAAATAACAACCTCATATCCTAAATTTAGGGAGCTTTGGCGAGGGCCAAAGAATAACCTAAATCTAAGGAAAAAATGGGTATATGGTTTACCTCCACAAGAGAGAATAAACCATCCGACTGCTGGACTTATTACCACCTAGAGTAGCATCCAGCTAACTCCTCCTACGCTTTAATTCCATGTAGGCATGTCATATATTTTATAAGATGGTTAGGTTATTATTTATTTAAAAGAGAAACTAAGTCCTTAAACTCACTCCTTAAGAGACTAGATCATGAAGGGCATGAGTAATGACTTAATCTAATGTAAATTTTAATAAGTTTTATTTGATTTTGGACTTTTTCCTTTTGACACAGACTATAGGATTTTGTATGCCTAAATGCATGAGAAATTTGATTATGGGCTAAATCAAAAGAGAAAGAGTTGTCTTTCCATTAAAGGCTCTTATAGGTTAAGCCTTTATTCTCTGGCACAGATGGAAGCCCTTACTTAATAAGAATGGAAGAATATGACATGCATGATGTTATACATACAATCATCCAGCTAAGGGGTTGCTAAACATTTTATTATCTTTATTTAATTTCTAGGCTTTTATGTGAGGTTATGAGTTATTTTAGAATTTTCATTATGAGTTGTTAGTGGGATAGAAAATTTATTTTTATCCTAGGAGCTTGTGGTGAAATTTTAATAATAGATTTTTAAAGGATAAATATATACTTCCATCTTCACTCTATGTACGATAAAATGAAGATAGAAATATACATCTCTTTTTAATGCATTTTTGACACCATGTAGATCAGTAGATGTTCTTATTGAGGGTGATCGGGTACGACATTGAGGAGAGGTGTACTATCTCTAAAGATAGAAGTCACCCCTACAAAACAATCAACCAATAATGATAATGGTACCAAGATTCTTCCCTACTTTACATGGAAAAGTAAAGTAGGTTTATTTTAAATCAGGTTCATTAAGTTCCCTAAATGGGAAAGCCCTCATAGTTACTTACATCCTAAGGAATGAGATCCCTCATGAATAGTCTCGATTAAGGTAAATGATCATTATCTCCAAAGATTTCAATAAGTAGGACTATCAATCGATTGGTTTATTTTAGAAGAACAATTAGGATTGATCAAAGAGAGGGAGTTATTGTTAAAGCCAAAGGAAGATAAGTAGGAGATGTTCATGATGCTAGGAAATCTAGAGCATCACAAACTATCCTATGGTTGGGCTTTATATTTGTTGGTGTTTTCTCTAGAATAGAGAAAATAAATGACACCACATAAAGTTTAAGAATATTTTATTTAGATAATCAAATATGACATTGAGTAATAATCATATTATCTGGAAAGATAAACATGCTCTCCTATAATAGATTCGATCATTTTAATAAAAGACTCCTAAAGCTAATGGGTCTTTTGTGTACCAAAGTATTTTCCCTTGAACTACATGGAAAAGTAGAACATGGTTTATTTTATCCTGGGATCATGGTTCCCTATAAAGGCAATCCTCTATAGTTAATTACATCTTAGGAAGGGTCTCTACTTAAGAATACTCTCGATTAAAGAAATAAATTGGAATGAACTGAGCTAAGTGCCAACAGAAAGAAGGGTAGTCTCAAATTCATACCAAAGTACAAATCCACTATCGATACTCAAAGACAATGATCATTTACCAAAGATGGAGAGAGGAACCATCCCCAACTGAGTCACCAAAAAAATCTATGGTGAATAAATTCCTATTAAGGAGTCGCCTTTCAAATATGTGGAGAAAAGAAAGAAGAGAACTTATAGAAATTCATCTTATTAGGATGCCACCCAGATTCGTAGATGTACTTATTCAAGTGATCAGATCTCATCAAGGAAATAGTGTACTATCTCGAGAGATAGAAATCACCACCCTTTAATGGAACCAATCAGCTCAATAAGGAATCCTCAGGATGATGGGTCTGCATATGTACCCGAGATTCTTCCCCTACTTTATATGAAAAAGTAAAGTAAGATTTATTTTAAACTGGGTTCAATAAGTTCCCTTTAGAGGTAATCCCTCATAGTTAATCACATCTTAAGGGATGTGATCCCTTAGCAAAACTCTCGATTAAGGTAAATGATCATTATCTTTGAAGATTTTAATAGGAAGGGACTATTAATTGATTGGTTTTATGTTTGAAGATCAAATGAGATTGATCAATAGAGGGAGTTATTATTAAAGCCAAAATAAAAGATCAATAGGAGATGCCTACGATACTAGAAAACCTAGCGAGCATCTCAAACTATCCTATAGTTGAGCTTTACATTTTTGAAATTGATTTAGTTTGTTTGAGTTACTTTTCATTAGAAATTTAGGACTTAAGATTCCTTAACACAAGATCAAGGAAATACCTAAGAGGTGAGGAATTATTATTATGGCCCACAAAGGGAAAAAGCAACCTCAGAACCTAAATCTAGGGAGCTTTGGCGAGGGCCAAAAGCACAACCTAAATCTAAGGTGAAAATGGGTAATTGGTTTGCCTCCATAAGAAATTACAAACCACCATACAACTTGGACTTACAACTTCCTGGGGGTGGCCACCAACTAACTCCTCCTACAATTTTAAATACATGTAGGCAAGTATTTATGCTTATGTAAGATAGCTAGGCTGTTATTATTTAGAAAGAGACTAAGTCCTTAAACTCACTCCCTAAAGAGACTAGATCATGTAAAGGGACATGCTTCAAATGACCTAAATCTAGTTCAATTCAAATTTCATTTTATTTTTATTTTATACAATTATTTTGACTCATGCTAATAGGATTTTTTATAACTAATGCATGAGAAAGAAGGTTATTGGCCAAAATCAGTGAGAAGGGAGGAGGTAAGTTTCCACCACGGCCCTCAAAGGTCAAGCCGAGTTCTCTAACAAAGGTGGAAGCTCTCCAATCAAGAGTGAAATAAGATGCATTTATGCATGATATTATAAAGAAATGCTCATCCAACTAACGGATTGCTAATTCTTTTATCTTTGATTTTAAACCTAAGCTTTAGGTGAGGTTATGAGTTATTTAATTTTAATTTGAATTATTAAGTTGGGTAAAAGATTTATTTTTCTAAATATCCTAATCCACATCCAGGACATGCAAAAATCAAGGAACAAACTAGGAAGATTATGCCACTTAATGCAAAAGCTAAACAAATCATCAATCAATTTATAAAGCTAAACGCAAAAAGAATAAATGAACATTGTGGTCGGGCACCATCGCAAAAACCTGAAAATATCAAATGTGGGTAGCCGAGCTCTACCATTATACAACCAGGATTACAAATGAATTAAATTACAATTTAAGCAAAGGAATTCATTATTATGGGGGTCTTCAAGCTTTATTCTTCTTTTTTCTTTCTTCTTTCTTTCTTCCTCTTCTTCTTCTTCTTCTTCTTCTTCTTTTGGTTCCTCCTTTGGAAGGTTGGAAGGTGGATGCTCAAAGGCTTCACATGGTACATAAGATAAGATCTTATGACCAATGCTCATCCTAATCCCCATAATAATTCATTCCAAAATCCTAATTATACAAATTATTACATGAAAAGGAAAAGTAAAAATCTAACTAGCACCTGTAAAATAAAGGTTAGCTAAAACACACCACACAAATCCCAAGCATGTATATTGGACTTATCACCCCACACATTGGTGACTAAGTCCACCTGGCCTATGGATTATGCTTAGGGGTATAAAGCACCTTCAAGCAAAAGCATTTATGTTATTATTTATGATAGCACCCCTTAAGCATAATGTCCTGCATAAAAGATTAGTTAGACTAAGAACGTCCTACCATTCATTCTATGAGCATGCACCCAAGCATCAGTCTTAACAATATATCACAAAACAAAACAAACATCAAACCATGGATCGACCTAACCTAAGGCTATAAATGGGGACTTAGGCTAATGTGTGTGCTTTGAAGGGTTGTGTGGTATGCTTAGCTATGGCTTTAGGTTCAATTTTTCTGAGTGTGAAGAACATGTTCAACTTAGAGAAGGGTTTCATTTAAGTTGTTTAAGTATTTTGGGTTGGTTTTATTTCATGTTTTAATATGGTTTAAGTGAAACCTACAATTAACTACTAAGTTATGAAGAGAGGGAAAGAGAAGAGAATTTCTCTTTCTTTCCCTAAACTTAAGTAATTTTCCAAAGTAGGTTCATATTTTAGTTTCATTTAGGTGAATGGGTTGATTACATCTTATAATCAATCCTAAGTTTAGATAAACCCTAAACAAACCTATTCGAAAAGAAAGCCATTTTAAGATTAAATAAAATAAATCAAAATTCACATATCACATATTACTTCATTTATTTCCCAACATAACATGCATATGGATGGGCCCTAAGCATATCTATACATGCAAATGAGAGTAGTTAACACATTTTATGATGCATGCTAAGTAATCCATTTAAGAAAGTTTTGGAGTTTAATATTCATGATTTTTCTTAAGTAGAAAAGGTTTTCCTTATCCAAAATTTCACATACATACATGAAAGTAAGAAAAGCATAAGTGTACAGCGCCATTGTTAACCAGAGGTGTAAGGTAAAAGACCTACTTAGGGCTACTTAAAGCCTCGCAACCTTGGTTGTCCAGGCTAATATACCACTTTCCTTAAATACAAACATGCTTATAAAAGAAATGAAATAGAAAAGGCAGATGCAAAAGTTGTTTAATAGATTTGTTTTGTTTATGCAATTTATGCATGTATGTATAGGCAACCCTTCTTAGGTGAGAGAATAGGGATGAATAGGTTATGGAATTAATTAAGTGTTGGGTTCTTTTCAAATGGACCCTACATCTTACTAACTCCTATTCAAAACTATACCAACATAAGAGAGAAAGGAAACTTATACTAAACATGCTTTTATAATCAATCACATGCAAGCTTATAATTAAAGTACAAGTAGCACAATTTCAAATTTGACATTTGATTTATGTGTTTTGAAAATAATTTGGATTTAGTAGTCATAATAGCCACTCATAATTCTACTTTAGCCAACACATGCAAATTTGACATAAAGTAAACCATTTCATTTTAAAATTGTAAGAAATGAAGTTATGAATGTATGAAATCAATGAAAGTGTGTAAACAAACTCACCTTACTTAAATCCTAAAGACTTTCTTATATAATAAGAAAATTTAGAATAAATCAAATTGAATTTCAAAATGATTTTTGTTTAGTTTAAAGTTTGATTTAATTTTGAAAAGGTGAGATGAGTTTGCTATTCTAATCCATTCCACATGTTTTGTATTTTTTTGTTTAATTTTAGACAATTAGATCCATTTTATTGTTGATTAGTTTAAGGTATGAATTAAGTAACTTAATTAACCCTTACCTACACCACCTTAGAAGAATTAACTAAATAATTATGAGCCAATGAGATGACATAAAACCCACAAGAAATTTAAATTTGTAAAGCACCTAATAATGAAAAGGCCTAATGCAATTTGGTTCACACTTAAAAGTTAATTAAGCTAAGAGGTTTAGCTTAAGTAATTTCAAAACACCCTTTCATACTTATGAATGGGGTTTTGATTTCATTAAACATAGGCTATTAAACACCTAAGCATCTACCCAAGGTAGATTACTTAAGTTTTGAAACTTTTTAGAATTTTTAGAAATTGCTTAATGGGATAATTAATGAATTAACCCTTAATTAAGAGGAGATTAAGGAAAGAAGAGGGGGTTTAGGGAATAGCCTAGAGGAAACACCCCAAAATTATTCCATAAATTTTGTACTTACTAGATCTGACCTTAATCAACCCTAATCATAGGGTAAAACCACTAATCATATCCTAATTATGCTTAATTACATAAGAAGGGTAATTAAGGAAACCATATGCAATTACTCTAATCCAGCCTTCAATAAATCAGAAGAAAATTAAGAGAGGTAGAAGTTATCCCCTAAAACTTACCCAAGAAATTTGGGATTAATCAGAGTCCTAATTAAAAACTAATTAGCAAAATACACTTTCTAATAAAACCCAAATTTAGAGAAAAGCATAATTTAAAACTTATCAAAATTTATTTTAAAATGTTTTAGGTTTAATTATCTATCCATAGGTTTTCATTTCATATTTTTGTGATTTTCCTATGAAGAGTTATGCATTTTTGAAGATACATGGATTAATCAAAAATTAATTAAGTATTTTTAATTAACCCCAACTATTCCCTAGCTTACATGATGCGCGTGTCAGCGCTTTTACACGCACCATGAGGGGACAACTTAAATTTCACCTCATAAATAGTGGCGGTGGCGCATGCGCTTAAATTCTCTGTTGTCTAATCAAAGATCAGATGGCTAAGGATTCCCCCATGATTTTAAAAGGATAATTAGATTTCTAAACGTGTTAAATAATCTGAGTCATCCATCTAAAATGTGCAGATGGATGACTGAGATGAGCCAAGTTCTTCCCCTTGATCAACAAAGATCATTCATGATCAAGGGGAAGATCCAAGCTCGATTTAGCATGGAATCAAACCAAATTCAACCCACACCATCTAGAGACATAGAGCAACAAATCCAATTATCAAAATTTGATGAGGTGAAAATTTCTTTCACAAAGCTCCACACCACATTGAGTTTAGTGATCGAAAAATTCCATACCTCACCGGTGCTCGAGATCTATGAGATAGCTTCGTTTGGTGGTGACGAAGCCCTGTTGAAATTCATAGGTCTTGGGATTGAGTGGCTTGCTCTATGGACCAACACCACTTGAAGATCCTTGCAGCTTTGATCCAATTGGGATCTTCCTTGCTATGGGAACTCCAATAGAAGCTTAGGCAAGCTCGACTTAGCTCCTAAATGAAGTGTGTAAGAGCAATTGGGAGGAAATCAAGTATGTAAAAAATTGGCTAATGGATTGAGCTCCCTTATTTTTGCACTATGCAAAACTGAGAAATAAAGAATTCAAATCCTCTCTAAGAAGTTTGGGAGTGCTCCCTAATGATTGCTCTGGGTTCCTTAGGTTCAATCGATAGAGGGCAAGTGAATTTTTAATTGAATTAGGGGAGTATATCTCCCCCTATGGCAATCAGACGACCGACACCTCTTTTATCATTTTGATCTAATTGATGAGATTGGGAGGGTTGTTTGATCCATTTTGAGTGTGCACATGGCCAAGGAATGGATTGCCAACTTCCCATGTGCTGAATTTGAGCTTAAGAGGGAATTTGAAAATTCAATTTTAAGAAAAGGGGTTGGGTTTGCTCTAGGGACCAAATGGGTCAGCTCCTTGAGCTTTTAGGAAAGCCTCAAGTGATTGTGAAGAGGGTATGACCAAATTACACATGGGTTAGGCTAAAATTTGTTCTATGGCCTAGGGGTAGAATGGTCATTTTGCTATTTTTCCACTTTGGATATGTTTGGCTATGTGGAGAAACTAGGTTTGGTGAGGTTTCATTATATTTGGAATCCATTTGATAGGGTTTAGCTCATGTTGACCCATTTAGGTCAAAATGGGTCTACTTGGGTCAAGTTGACCAATTGGTCAAATTGGGTCAAACCAAGGGTTGGGTCAAGTTCATATGACCATTTGAAATATTTTGGTGGCTTTGGTTTGATTCAATTAGGCATATATTTGGTTTTGGCTCATATGACTTCACTTATGTCAAATGGATCAAGTTGACCTATTTGACCCATTTGACCTATTTCAGGTAGGTCAAGGTTAGGTTTAGGTTAGGTTATTCATATAGAGTGGATTGGTATCTTTGTTTCCAATCAATTTGGGTTAGGTTCAATTTTTGCTCAACATGACTTTGGTCATGTCATTCAAGGTCAATTGCCAGGTTAGATCTAGTTTCCAATTGAGGCTTTGGTCAAGTTCACAAGTGATTTGAAATGAACTTGGCCCCATTGGTTTCAATCAATTTGGCGATGTTTTGACATTTGGTTTTTTAGGTCAAAATTGGGTCAACTTAATCAATTGATCGGTTGAATGAAAGAGGGATTTAAAATGATTGATAGGAAAAATAAGGTCATATAGGGACGAGACCAGTGAGCCTATGGCTTAGTCAAAGCTTGATTTGAAGTTGATTGATCTTGTACATGGACTTATGATTGAAATATAAATCCATTTACAAGTGGTTTGAAGTCAAATGGATTTTGATCCATTTGAAAATTTCATATTCAAAGGAAGAATATGAAGGAGTTTTGGGTTTGATTTTTGATTTGGGTTTTGATTGAATGATTGAAGTTTGGATTTGTGTATGAGCTCATGATTGTAAGATTGATTGAACCATGAGAGAAAATCAAGAGTTTGGCTTGATTTGAAATTGGTTTGGCTAAGTTCAAGATTTTGACTTGAAAGGCTTAAATTTGATTTTGAGTGGATTTGAGTTTGATTTTTGGAATTGGTTTTGATTGTTTGAATTTATATTTCATTTATATATGTGAATATAAATACAATTATAAATTGATCATGAGAAAATATCAAGGATTTGAAAGAGTTTAATCATGATTTAGGTTAAATCCATAAAGGGAATTTAAAGGATTTAAGGAAATTTTTAAATTGAAATTTAATTTTTGAATTGGATTTGATGTGATTTATATTTATATTTCATTTATATATGAGAATATAAATAAGTTTTGAGAAAATCCCATGAATTTGAAATGGTTTGATCATGATTTAGGTTAAATCCATTAGAGGGAATTTATAGGATTTAAGTGAATTTTAAATTTGGAATTTAATTTTTTTCCATTCATTAGATTGATTTATATTTAAATTTCATTTCTATATAAGAATAGAAATGAGAATATAAATAAGTTTTGAGAAAATCCCAAAGATTTGAATTGACTTGATCAAGGTTTAGAGTTGATTTTGGCTAAGTCCTTTAATGGAAAATTAAAGAGAGTTAAGAAAATTTTCATGAATTGATTTGGAATTTTGAATTTGATTTGATGGGTTTGAATTTATATTTCATTTATATATGTGAATATAAATGAAAATATAAATTGATTATGAGAAAATCTTAAAGATTTGAATAGTTTTAGATCATAGTTTTGGTTAACTCCTTAAGAGAATATTAGGGACTTAGGCAAAAATTAGACTTAGGAATTTTGATGAATTTTTTATCATGGGTTTCAATCATAGATTTCAATCATGGATTTCAATCATATGGAGTTGATTTGAATTTTGGATAAAATCAAATGGAATTGATTTGGAGTTTGACTTGAAAGAAAGAAAGTGAGGAATGGTTTAGGCTAAAGGGTAGGAAATTTTCCTAACACCCCTGAGGCATGACCTATTCCTATGGCTAACTCTTCTAAGTCTCTAGGGCTAGGTTAAGTGTCCACCTTATCACTAGATGTGTCGTACGACTAAGGAACTCTTAAAGTCTAAGAGAAGTCTGAGCCTAAGTTGGAGGGGTTGAGAGCTCATTCTAAAAATGAGGTCAACAAAGGGAGCCTAATAGGTATGGTGTGACTGACAAGGAACACCACATATGGTGTTGACAAAAATGATCAACAACACTAAAAGATCACAAGCACTAATAGAAATAATCTATCCTTAACCCAAGGGAAAGAAAGAATCCATAGCTTAGTGCAATGTGTCTCTACTTATGTCCAAGACGTAAGAGAGAGAGAGAGAGAGAGAGAGAGAGAGAGAGAGAGAGAGAGAGAGAGAGAGAGTGTGGATAGAGTGTGAGCCTTCCACTAGGGAAGCAGGTTCAAGTCATCCACAAGGGGATGAAAGGTTTGATTTGATTTGAATCTCACTGAGGAAAAAAATATTTTATTTAAGTTCCACTAGGGAAGAGGGTTGAATTTGTTTCACTTTTTTTTTGTTAGGTTTGAATTTTTTTTATGAACCCTATTGGTTTGTAATAGATTGTACTAAGTAAGAGCCAAACAGGCTAAGACCTAACTCAGATTTACCAATTCAAAGGGAAATGCCTTTTGATATGCAGTAGCTGTACTAGGAAGAAAGCATAGTAGACTTACATCCTCCAAGTAAGGACCACATGCTAGGGCAATATATTGGCAAGGAAACAGATTGAACCCAACCTAGGGCTGACTATTGAGTGAATGCCATTGGGGGACTTAGATCATCTCAGAGATAGTCAAGATTGATTCCATTTTTAGAATTTGTTTGTTTATGATGGATCCCATAGGTTTGTGATGAACTGTACTAAGTAGGGGACATGGAAGCCTAGACCTAACTCAGATTTACGAATTCAAAGGGAGTAGTCTACCAACCACAATGTAGGACTATCCAACCAAGGAGATATGCCTTTTGGTATACAATAGTCAAGTTTTAAGAAGAAAATATGGGGACTCACATCTTCTAGAAATAAGAAACCACTGGGGTGATCAGTTGCTTTGGCTGACTATTGAGTGAATGTCACTGGGGACTTAAATTAGCTCAAAGATAGTCAAAGATTAATTTTTGTTTTAAATTTATTTTAATAGATTCTGTTGGTTTGTGATGGATCAAACTGAGAAGGGGCTTATGGAAGCCTAGACCTATCTCAGATTTACTGAACCAAAGGTAGTAGCTTCCTGGCTGATGGGAGAACTATCCAACCAAAGAGTGCCTATCGGTTTGTAAAGATCAATTCAAGGGAAGAAAGCTCAGGGACTCACATCTTCCACTAGAAAAGATCACTGAGGTGATTGGTTGCTTTGGGCAACTAATCAAACCCGACCTAGGGTTGCCCAGTCGGTTTGTGATAATCGTGCTAAAAAGAATGAGTCATGGTCTTACATCTTTTAAAGAAGAATGACTAACGGGGTAACCTGCATATGGAAATATATAAAACTTGACCTAAGGATGACTACGGAGTGAGTACCGACTCGGAGATTTATCTCAACTCAGGTAGTCAGGAAATTCCTATAAAGAGTTTTTCTTACACTATCCTAAAGATAGGATGCCTTCTTGGGAGAATGGGCCCTTTGGGAGCATGAATTACTAATCCACAAATGAATACTTTTGTTTATTATTTTAGTTTATTTTATTGTGTACTATGTTAGTTTGCTAGGGATCAAACTGAGAAGGAGCTTATATCAGCCTAGACCTATCTCAGATTTACTGAATTAAGGGAGAATTTAAGCATCCGCTGAATAAATTCTCCAACTATAGGGGTGTTCACTAGGAAAGGGGAACTGTCCAATCCAGAAGTAACCCAAGTAGTGTCTAGATGGGGTTGCAAAAGACTTGATCCAAATAGAGTGCCCATAGGGGATGGGGCCGCTAAGGGCTTAATCCAACACCCTGGAGAAAATGACATGGCTAGTCATAAATCCAATAGGTATTCAATGTCCAACTCAAGGAGAAAGCACGAGGACTCATATCTAAAGAGTGGTGTACTCACCAGGTGAGTCACTGTCAGCATAGCAAATATCAACCAAACTAAGGTGCCCATCAGTTTACAACAATCAGCCTAGGAAAAAAGCTCGGGGACTCACATCCTCTGATAATAGAACTGATTGGTGGGATAGTCTATCTTCAGCTCGATAGGTGCTATCCAACTTAGGGCGACTACTAAGTGAATGCCACTAGGGGACTTAGATGAACTCAAGAAGTAGTCAAGAGGAAAGGAGCCTCTGGAGGAATTACCCTAAATGTTAAATATACTGAACCTAGTTAGAGCATGGTGGCTAGTTCAAGAAGAAAGCATGGGGACTCACATCTTCTTAAGCAAATTCAACATGAGGTAGCTTACTGGTTGGGCAGTGAAGATTACCATACTAACAAGACACTCTTTGGTTTGCAATGGTCAAGTTAGGAAGAAAGCGCGGGTACTCACATCTTCCAACAAATGACCACTGGGGTGACATATTAGCAAAGTAGCATGTAGAGACCTAGAGTAGTTAATGAGTGAGTGCCACAGGGGCTTACTCCCACATCAAATAGCTCGAGATAAAATATTTGTGTTTACTATTGTGCATGTGCTAAAAGGAATAGGATGCCTCTGGGGGACTCTTACACCTACCTTAAAATACGTTGGGGAATTATGAAATGATGCCACAAATGACAACAAGAATTCCCACTAAGAAAAGATGTCGCTTGGGTTCTCTCACACCTAACTTAGTTATGCTAATTGAAATAGGATGCCTCTCGGGTTCTCTCACACCTATTTTAATAGCGTCGGGAGATTGTGTTTGTGTTGTGAAAGAGGGATAGGATGCCACTAGGGGACTCTTACACCTACCCTAAACACGTCATGGCAGATTCGCAAGATAAGCAAACACCACTTCAAAATAAGAGAAGATTTGATCAATGGAATCAGATTTTGTTCTTTTATTAATGATTATTTTCAAACATGTGTTGTTTCATGGGTAATATTTCCTTAGATAAACCCCATTAATTGGAAGCATCGAGTGTTCCCCTTTACAATCAATAGTTGATAAGATCCTCTATGGTAGGCCTTCTCTATGAAATTAGGGCCTTCCCAAACTTGCCTCCCATCTTTCAATGGGCAACAATTGGTCTTCTTAGGACTAACACAAGTTCTTCTACTCGAAAAGACCTAGGATAGACTAGCTTATTTTGAGCTCAAATCATTTTGGCCTTGTACAAGTCGAGGTTATGACATACTTGTAGGTGACTCTCCTCCAAACCTTTGAGCTCTTCTAATCACAACTTCACGTTCTACTCTGTAGTGATCTTGTTACCCAATGCTATCCTTAGTGATGGGAGTTGAACTTCTAAAGGAAGAATGGCTTCGAACCCTTACACTAAGGAAAATGGGGTAGACTAAGTTGGAGTTCGGTATGTGGTGCGGCGAGCCCACAAAGCTTCAACCAACTACTCGTTCCACTATCATTTATTATCATCAAGAGTCTTCTTCAATATCTGGATGAGAGTTTTGTTGAATGCTTATGCTAAACCATTAGCTCTAGGGTAGTAGATGGTGGAGTATCTCCAATCTATACCATGTCTTCTAGGAAAGTTGTTAATCTTCATGCTTTTGAATGCAACACCATTATCAAATATAATTTATTGAGGCACCCTGAACCTATATATGATATGGTTTCTAAGAAACTGAAGCACATGGTGAGCTGTGACCTCACTGAGTGGGATGGCTCCCGCCCACTTGGAAAAGTAGTTGGTAGCAACTAAGATGAATCGATTCCCCTTGGAAGAAGGAGGATCGATCAGACCTACAATGTAGGTACCCCAACACTCAAATTTCCATGAAGCCAATGTAAGGTGTAGAATGTTGGGTGGTTGGTGGAGGAGCACACCGTTTACTTAACACTGATAGCATCTCCTAACTACGTCCATGCAATATGTGATCATAGAAGGCCAGCAGTATCCAAGTCTTTTGATCTTCATCTTCATCTTTGGACTAGATTGATGTGCTCTACATAGACCTGAATGTACCTTGGTTACAATGCCATGGGCTTCATATTTTTCTAAACAATGTAACCACATTTAGTCACAGGACCGACGGTATATGGTTCCATCAATAAGAGCATAGGAGAGAGCTCTCTGCTTCACCTAATGGGCTTGTGATTTCTCTTGAGATAGTTTTCTAATGTTCAAGTAATCTATTAATGGTTGCCTCCAATCTAGCTCCTTGTCCATTTTGGGATTGGCAACCTCTCCTTCAAGAGAAAGTCTCTCGATGAGTTCTGAATCAATAAGGGATATGACTTGTCTATTTTGGACCTTTACTGACATGGACTCATCTTCCGGACATGCCAACTCTTTGGCAAGTTTGGCCAAAGCATCTACTACTATGTTCTCTACTGGGGAACCTTATAGATGGTGACTTTGAGAATATGGGCCAACAGCTTCATGTTATACTCGAAGTAATGATGAAGCTTGGGCTTGAGGACTTGGTAGGACCCAACAATCTGGTTGATGACCAACTAAGAATCCTCAAAGATGTTGATGCTCTTGAAAATGATAGTGATGGCTAACTCCAAATTGGCAATCAAAGCCTCATACTCAGCTTCATTATTGGTGCAGGGGTTGGATAGATAGTATGAGAATATCATCACATCAGGGTTTGGAGTTAGAAGAACTATCCTACTCCTGCCTTTCATGGGAGAATAGATTGTGGTGCTTCCCCTTTAATAAAAGAAGCAGCACCATCAAAATACATCTCCCATAGATGGTTGCCGGCCTCCCCTAAGTTCATGATTTGTTCATGGGGGAGATCATCACTAAGCGGAGAATCAGCAGGAAGTGGGTGTGCCGCTAAGAAATCTGCTAGTGCTTGTCCTTTTATCGTACTGAGGGTACAAATATGATATCAAACTGCAAGAGTATCATGGACCAATGAGCCAAACATCCAAAAGCATTGGCCATGTCATAAGGTATTGTAGTGAATTGTTTCTTGAGATCAAGTTCATCTTATGAGAAAGTATATCGCTTCTGAGATGCAAAGATTAAAGCTAGGCAATGTTTCTCAATAAGTGGATAGTTGCTTTAACAGGGATCAGATGATGGCCGAGGTAACAGTTCTCTCCTTCATCATTGGCTTGGGCTAGCAAAGCACCGATAGAGTCATCCAATGCAGCAGTGTAAATGATTAGTGACATGCCCAGATAGGGGCTGCTAGAACTGGCAACTTCACCAAGTATTCTTTGATGTCTTTGAATGCTTGCTAGCACTTATCATCCCACTTGAACTTGGTGTCCTTTTTGACAAGTACTGAGAATGGTTTGCATCTCCTATTAGGTTTGAGATAAAGTGTCTTAGATACGCTAGCCATCCTTTAAAGGATCTCAGTTGAGTTAAACTCTTAGGAGGTGACATTTCTAAAATAGCTTTAATCTTTTCAGGATCTATTTCTATTCCCGGTGTTGAGCAAAAAATCCAAGGAATTTCCATAAAGAGACACCGAATGCACACTTCAGGGGATTCATTTTGAGGTTATATTATCTTAACCATTCGAAAACTATTTTCAAGTTAAAAAGATGAGTTCGTTGAAGATCTAAGTCATGGCCCATTGGTATTTTGAGGTTATATTGTCTTTCTTTTCTATGCTTTTGACTACTAGATCATCAACATAGCTCTCAACTTGATGATGGATGAGTTTATTGAAGATCTGAGTCATGGCCCATTGGTATATAGCACCAGCATTTTTAAGGCCGAAAGGCATGACCCTATAACAGAAGATTCTGATCGGCGTTCAAAAAGCAGTATTTCTTTCATCTTCGGGAGACATCTTGATTTCGTTATAGCCAGATCACCCATCCATGAAATAGAAGATTGCATGAGATGAGGCAATGTTCACCATTAATTCTGGTATAGGAAGAGGAAACTCATCCTTAGGACATGCCTTGTTTAAGTCCCTAAAATCAATGCGAATGCAAATTTGACCATTCTTCTTCTCAACTGGGATGCCACTAGCTAACCATGTAGAATATTTGTTTTCCCTGATGAAACCAGCATCGATCAGTTTCTTGACTTCAGAAATGACCTGTAGTTCAATTTCTAATCACATGCATCTAGGAGCTTGCTTAATAGGGGGTAACGTTAGGGTCTATTGCTAGCTTATGGACTGCTACGTCAGGAGATAATTCAGGCATTTCTTCATAACTCCATGTGAAGCATACTTTAAACTTAATCAATAGCCTAACCAAGTCATTGGTTTCTTCTTCATTTAGCAACGAACTGATGTATGTCAGGCGAGGATTTTCTTCTATCCTGAGGTTGATTTCTTTAAGTTTGTCGATTGTTGAATGAATCTCCTCTTCAAATTTTGGCGGTGCCTCTTTGACTTGGAGATCATCTGAATCATTTGAAGTTTCTAAATACACATTCTCATAAGAGTTGGGGATGTGTGAGAAGAACCTATTAGACTCAAATGGTTGGTAATAACTAGGCAATAATCTTCATCATCGACCAGACCCACTGTACCAAATTCTAGTCCTACTCTTGATTGTGCTTCCCTACATGTACTGTTCCATAGCTTTTTGAAGTATTCTGACTTGTTCTTGGACCATGTGTGAGGAACTAAACCTTTCTGTATAAGATTTTGAACACAAGGTGAGTAAAATTCAAAAGGTAATTTCATTAATTCTTTAAAAGTATCTTCTTCAAGTCCTACATTGAGCTCTGGACTTGAGGATTATGAACCCAAAAAGAACCTCTTTTGCTTCATGTCACTAGAAGACTTAGGAACTTTCTTAACAACTAAACCTTCAACTTTCTGAGATGTAAGTGAGGTAAGAGCTAAGGTTCCCAACTGCTGCTAATAGTTTCACATAAACTAGATTCGAATACTTCACTTTGCTTGGAGGCCTGGTCTTCATCTTTAGTTGGATCAAAAGTCACCTCCAATGGAACCCTCTAAGAGGGGTTGACTGGTATACTAATTACATTAGATTCATCCTCTAAGCTGCATTCCAAGTCTATGTGAATAGTAGTGGTACTCCTATGAACTGGAAGACGACCTCTATTGATTGAAGGCCAACTAGGGGGTCTCCCACCTCTGGAACTACCTTTGTTTCTGCCTTTGCCTCTGCCTAGTGGAGGTTGAGCCTTCCTAGCCACATGTCTATAAGACGGAATGAAATGTGGGTGAAATGTGATAAGCGGATCCACTTCTTCTTCAATTCCTTTCTTGTGCACTTGGACTTTTATTTTTCTTTTCATTTTCATTTATCTTTTCTTTTGCTTCATTATCTTTTGCTTTTGCATTTGCATTTGAATTTTGTCCATTTTCATGAGAAAGGATGTTTTGGGGAAGATAGTAGGTCGCATCCTTATAGATCTCAACTTCTCTAACTGAAAATGGCTTTTCATCCCCGTTGACATAGCACTCAATTTCATCTTTTCTAAACCTAATGCACTGATGAAGGGATGATGGAACAATCTTGTTCTAATGTATCCAAGGCCTACCAAGCAAAGTAGTGAATGAAGTATTTGAATCAATGATGTAGAACTTGGCTTCAGTCTTCCAGTCACCAATCTCCAATAGTAACACTATAGAACCTAAAGCCCGCTCACCTTGATCATTGAATCCTCTCAACATCATCTTATCTATGCGGAGTATAGAGATGTCGATCTTCAAATAAGCAAGGGTCTTTAGACTCATAATGTTTATTGATGCACCTAAATCCACAAGAACCATGATGAGTCTAAACATGTCTATATTGATTGTGATGTATAGGGGACGGTTGTGCTCCAAGTCCCCAGTAGAAGATCTTCATCTGTGAAGGTGATCTGTTGGGCTTCTTTTGCATAATGTGCTTCCTCACCTATAGCGGTTGTTGACCTCATTTTTAGAATGAGTTCTCAACACCTCCATCTTAGGTTTAGGATTCTTCTTAGAATTTAAGAGTTTCTTAGTCTTAAGACACATCTAGTGATTAGGTGGATACTCTCACCTAGCCCTAGAAGACTTAGAAAGGGTTAGCCATAGGAATAGGTCATGTCTTAGGGGTGTTAAGAAAATCTCCTTCCCTTTAACCTAAACCATTCCTCACTTTCCTTCTTCCAAGTCAAACTCCAAATCAATTATGTTTGATTTTCTCCTAACTCAAACTAATTCCATAATTCAATTCCATGATTCGATTCCATGATTGAAACCCATGATCAAAATCCATCAAAAATTCATAAGTCCAAATTTCCTAAGTCCTTAACCCATTCTTTAGGACTTAGCCAAAATCATGATTCAAGCCTCTCAAATCCTTAAGATTTGATCAATGAGCCATTTATATTCTCATTTATATTCCCATATATATAAATGAAATATAAAGTCAAATCCATTAAATCAAATTAAAAATTCCAAAACAATTCATGAAAATTTTCCTAAATTCCTTTAATTTTCCATTAAAGGACTTAGAGTCAAATTCAATTCCAAATCTTGATCAAACCTATTCAAAGCCATGGGATTTTCTCAAATTCAATTAATATCCTCATTTATATTTTCATATATAAATGAAATATAAATATAACTCAATTAAATCAAAGAAAAAAAATTAAATTTTAAATTAAAAAAATGCTTAAAAATCCCTTAAATCCCTTAATTTTTCACTAATGGATGTAACCTAAACCTTGATCAAACCACTTCAAACTCATGGGTTTTTCAAATTATATTTGTATTCTCATTTATGTTCTCATATATAAATGGAATATAAATATACATCAATAAAATTGACTAAAAAAATTAAAATTTAAAATAAAATTTTAATTAAATCCATTAAATTCCCTTTAATGGATTTAACTTCAAATCATGATTAAATTCTTTCAAATCCTTGAAATTTTCTCATGATCAATTTATATTTTTATTTATATTCACATGTATGAATGAAATATAAATTCAAATAATCAAAACCAACTCCAAATATCACACTTCAATCAAATCAAAATCAAATCTAAGCCTTTCAAGTCAAAATCTTGAACTTAGCCAAAATCAATTTAAATCAAGCCAAATCCTTGATTTTTCTCTCATGGTTCAATCAATCCTACAATCATGAGCTCATATATAAATCCAAACCCTGATCCTTCAATCAAAACCCAAATCAAAAATCAAACCCAAAACTCCTTCATAATCTTCCTTTGAATATGAGATTTTCAAACGGATCAAAATCCATTTGACTTAAAACCTCTTATAAATGGATTTATAATTTAATCATAAGTCTATATACAAGATCAATCAACTTCAAATCAAGCTTTGACCAAGTCATTTGACCCAGTTAGGCTCACTTGACCCAGAGTGATCTAAAGTACCCTTATGAGCCAAGTTTTGATCCTAACCAAATTGGATTGAACCAAACTCATGCATCCCTCCTATCATGATCAACAATCATCACGGGATGATCAATAAATCAAATTTGGTCAAACCAAATCAAACCTAAGGGTTGACCAAGTCAACACTTAACCAAAAATGAAACCCAACATAGCCAAAATCCACTATAGGACAAATTGATTGAAACCTTTGATCCAAGTTCACTCATGACCTATGTTTGAACTTGACCAAGTCAACCTTTGAGCCTAACCTAACCCATTTGACCCACTTGACCCAAGTTGACCCGTTTTGACCTAAAGGGCCAAAATGTGTCAAAACTTGATCTAAGCCAAATTGATTGAAACCAATGGGTCAAGTCCATCCCAAATCACTTGTGGAACTTGACCAAAGCCTCAATTGGCCAACTAGACCCAACCTAGCCCAATTGACCTTAGACCCAACATGACCTAAAGGGGTCATGTTGAACCAAAATTGAACCTAACTCAAATTGATTGAAAATAAAGATACCAATCCCTTCCATATGACCAACCAAACCTAAACCAACCTTTGACCTAACCCAAATAGGTCAAATGGGTCAAATAGGACAACTTGACCCATTTGACCTAAATGGGTCATATGAGCCAAAACCTAACATATACCAAATTGAACCAAACCAAAGGCACAAAAATATTTCAAATGGTCATATGAACTTTACCCAACCCTTGGCTTGACCCAATTTGACTTATAGGTCAACTTGACCCGAGTTGACCCATTTTAACCTAAATGGGTCAACATGAGCCAAACCTTATTAAATGGATTCCAAATCCATTGAAACTTGGCCCAACATATTTTCTCAACATACCAAACATACCCAAATTGAAAAAATAGTGAAATAACCATTATACACCTAGGCCATAGAACAAATTTTGGCCTAGCCCATGGGTATTTTGGTCATGCACTCATCACAAACACTTGAGGCTCTCCTAAAAATCAAGGGGACCTAGCGATGAGTGATGCACCCAACCCAATGGGTTTGAGTCAGCCAATTTGGCCTATGGACCAAACCCAACCCATAGCACCAAATTAAATTTTCAAACTCCCCCAAACCTCATTTGATTGCATATGGAAGCCAGGCATCCACTCTTCTTGCCAAATAGACCATGTGCACACTCCTAA
Source organism: Cymbidium sinense (assembly GCA_021442155.1). Classification (NCBI taxonomy): domain Eukaryota; kingdom Viridiplantae; phylum Streptophyta; class Magnoliopsida; order Asparagales; family Orchidaceae; genus Cymbidium; species Cymbidium sinense. The sequence goes on along the minus strand of CM038221.1, from coordinate 174,239,726 downwards.
CTAATCAAAAAACTCATTCATTTGTGTCAATTGGATCAAAATAGCATGAATGGGCTCGGCCAAATTCCATAGGGGGAGATATACTCCCCCTAATTTACTAAAATCAAAACATACTCACAATCGATTGAGACCTAGGAAGCTTGGAGAACACTCATAAAGCTTTCCCAAGGCCTCTAGAGGAGATTGAGAATTCATCTTCTTCAATTTTCAAACAATGAAAATACGGGAGATGCATTGAAGTGAAAACTTCTTCCATACTCAATTTCATCCAAATTCCTCCTACACTTATCATCAGAGGATCCATTCGAGCCTACCGAAGCTTGCAATTGAGTTCCACATCAAGGAAGGAATCAATTTGATCAAAGCTACAAGGGGAGCTAAGGGGAGTTGGTCCACCCTCATCCACTTAACCTCATGAGCTAGGAACCTCAACAGGGCTTCATCTCCACTAGACGAAGCTACCTAATCATTTTCAAGCATCGGTGATCACCTCTGGCAAGGTTAGTGAATTTTTGACCACTTAGGCTAAGGTGTGTTGGTCCTTTGTGAAGTGGATTTTTGTATCATGGGATCTTAGCCGTTGGATAGCCCGCTTTGATCCCCTAGATGGAGTGTGCTGAATTTTTATTTGAATCCATGAGAGATCGAGAATATTCCCTTGGATTGTGAATCTCACATTCCTCCTCAGGGAAGAACTCAGCCAATCTCAGAGAAGAACACATGTTTAGATGGACGGCTGAGATTATTTCTCACATTTTATAAATCATTTTCCTTTTAATCCTGCAGGTTTACCCTCTGTCTTCCGATCTTTGATCGGATAGCTAAGGGTAAAGGCATGTGCGTCGCTACTGCCTCTCCTGATTTGATGGGTTAAGTATAGGCTCACGGTGCGATGCGTGTAAAGCATGCTAACCGCCACCACCACGTGTCGCGCCGCGGGTGGGGGATTAAGGAGGATTAGTTAATTAACTAATTAATTTCCTGATTAATCTCTATGGCTTCTAAAAATAATAACTCTCCATAAAAAATTTAGAAAAACAAAAAAAATGCATTGGGTAGATAATTTCACCTAGAATATTTTAAAATTGTTTTCAATACATTTTGAATTTCCCTTTTTTTTGAATTTGGGTATCTTTGGGAATAGTAATTAGCTAACTACTTTCTAATTAAGCCACCAATGGATCTAAAACTTCTAGTGTTCATTCTAAGGGATGACCTTTGCCTCCCCTAATTTTCATTAGAATTATTGAAGCCTTAATTAGGGACATTGCTAGCTCATTCCCTAATTACCCTCTTCATGTAATTAAGGGTAATTAAAATATAATTAGTGGATTTTCCCAATGTTTAAGTTGGACTAAGGTTAGATCCAGTGAATAGGGGTTTTAGGGAATAATTTTGGGGTATTTTCCCTAAGCTATTCCCTAAACCCCCTTTTCTTTCCTTAATCTCTTTCTTAATTAAGGGTTTAATCCATTAATTACCTTTCTAAATGATTTTCATAAGTTCTTAAAATCTCCAAAACTTAATTAATCTACCTTGGGTAGATGCTTAGGTGTTCAATAGCCTAAGTCTAATTAATAAAATTAAACCCCCTTTCATAAGTGTGAAAGGGTGTTTTAAAAGTACTTAAGCTAAAACCCCTTAGCTTAATTAACTTTTAATTGTGAGCCAAATTGCATTAGGCATTTTCATTATTAGGTGCATTACAAATTTACATATCTTGTGGGTTTTATGTCATCTCATTGGCTCATAATTACTTAAGTTAATTTTCTAAGGTGGTGTGTAGGGTTAATTAAATCACTTAATACCTTAACCTAATCAACACTTAAAATGGATTAAATTATCTGAAAATTAAACTAAAATACAAAACACATGTGGAATGGGTAAGGAACAGTAAACTAATCTCACTCTTCTAAAATTAAATCAAATTTCAATCAAACAAAAATCACTTTGAAATTCACTTTGATTTATTCTAAGTTTTCTTATTCCTTAAGAATTTCTTTAGAATTAAAGTCAGTTTGTTTAGGTCATTACATTACTTTAGATCTTTCCCAATATGTTAAATTGTATGCCATATGACTTATGCATCCATGATTTCATGTTTTCAACATTTTAAAAGGAAATTGTTTACTTTATGTCAAATGTGCATGTGTTGGCTAAAGTAAAATATGAGTGGCTAGTATCACTACTAAATCCAAAATTTCAAAATCTATAAATGAAACATAAAATCTGAAATTGTACTATTCTTATAATTTAATTATAAGCTTGCACATGGTAGATTATAAAGTCATGTGTAGTGTAGCCTTTCCTTCCTTCCTTATGTTAGCATAGTCTTGAATATGGGTTAGTAAAGTGTAGGGTTCATTTGAAAAGAACCCAACACTTACTTGATTCCAAACCCTATTCATCCCTATGCTCTCACTTAAGAAGGAATGCTTACACTTGCATGAATAAATTGCATAAACTAAAATGAAACTATTAAGCAAACTTTTACATATTTCTTTTGTAGTTTATTTCTTTTACATGCATGTCAATATTTAAGGAAAGTGGTATATTATTTTGGACAACCTCGAGGTTGTGAGGCTTTAAGTAGCCCGAAGTAGGTCTTGTACCTTACACCTCTGGTTAACAATGGCATTGTACTCACTTGTGCCTTTCTTACTTTCATGCATGAATGTGAAGTTTTTGGAGAAAGAAAACCTTTTCTACTTAAGAAAAAATCATATATGTTTAACTTCCAATTTTCTTAAATGAACTACTTAGCATGCATCATTAAGTGTCTTAATTATCTAATTTATATGTATATATATATGCTTAGGGTCCATCCATATGCATGTTATATATGTTGGGAAAGAATTGAGGTAATGTATGTTGTGTGGATTTTTTATTCATTTTTCTTAATCTTAAAATGCCTTTCTTTTTTGATAAGTTTGTTTAGAATTGATCTAAAATTAGGATTAATTAAATGATGTAATTAAAATATTCATCTAAATCAAATTAAAATGTGAACTTATCTTAGAAATTACTTGAGGATTAGGGAAGGAAAGAGAAGTTCTCTTCCTTTCCTCTCTTTATAACTTAGTAATTAATTCTAGGCTTCACTTAAACCAAATCAAAACATGAAATAAAAAAAACTCAAAGTCACTAAACAACTTAAATGAAACCCTCCTCTAAGTTTAATATGTCTTTCACACTTAGATAATTCAAACTTAAAATCCTAAATTAAGCATGCCACACAAACCTTCAAAGCACACACATTTAAGTCACCACTTCTAGCTTTGGTTTATGCATGGCTTGATTTTATGTTTTGTTTTGTGATGAATATTTTAGACTAAATGTTAAGGTGTATGCTCGTAGAATGATTGGTAGGACATGTTTAGTCTAAGCATTCTTTTATGCAGGGGATTGTGCTAAAGGGGCGCTATCATAAATAAAAATATAAATGCTTCTTGCTTGTAGGTGCTTATACCCTTAGCATAATATAGTGTGGACTTAGTCACCCATGTGTGGGGTGATAAGTCCAATATACATGCTTGGGATTTATGTAGTGTGATTTGACTAACCTTTTTTTTCAGGTGTTAGTTAGATTTATACTTTTCCCTCTTCATGTAAAAATTTGTATATTTAGGATTTGGAATGACTTGTTATGGGGGATTAGGATGAATATTGGTCATAAGGTTCTACCTTATGCACCATGTAAGCCTTGGAATAATCTTCCATTCAACCACCCAAAAAGGAAGATCCAAATAAGAAAAAAAGAAAAGCAAAGAAGAAAGAAGGAAGAAGGAAGAAGAACAAAGCTTGAAGACCCCCATAATAATGAATTCCTTTTGCTTAAATATAATTTAATTCATTTGTAATCCGGGTTATATAAGGGTAGAGCTTGGCTACCCAATTTGATATTTTTGAGTTTGTGCGGTGGTGCCCGACCACAAATGGTCATTTATTCTTTTTGTGCTAGTTTCATAAATTGATTGATGTTTGTTTAACTTGTGTATTAAGTGGAATGTTTTTCCTAGTTTCTTCCTTATTTTATGTATGGCCTGGATGAGGATTAGGCTCCTTAGGGAAAAATAAATCTTTTACCTAACTTAACAACTTGAAACTAAAACTAAACAACTCATAATCTCACCTAAAGCTTAAGATTAAAATCAAGATAAAAGAATTAGAAACCCCTTAGTTGGATGAGTTCTTTTCTATATAATATCATGCACAACAACATCTTATTTCACTCTTGATTGGAGGGCTTCCATCTTTGCCAGAGAACTTGGCTTGACCTATGAGGGTCGTGGAAAACTCACCTCCTAAACTTCTAGCTGATTTTGTCCAATAATCTATTTTCTCATGCATTAGTCATAAATGTCCTATTAGCCTGAGACAAATTGATTGTCCAAAAATAAAAATAAATTGAAATCTGAAATGCATTAGATTTAGGTCATTAAAGCATGTCTCTTTGCATGATCTAGTCCCTTTAGGGAGTGAGTTTAAGGACTTAGTCTCTTTCTAAATAAAAATAGCCTAACTATCTTGCATAAGCATAAAGGCTTGCCTACATGTATTTAAAATCATAGGAGGAGTTAGTTGGCAGCCACCCCCAGACAATTGTAAGTCCAAGCTGTCAGTGGTTTATTCTCTCATGTGGAGGCAAACCAATTACCCAATTTTACCTTAGATTTAGGTTGTGCTTCTGGCCTTCGTCGAAGCTCCCTAGATTCAGGTTCTGAGATTGCTTCTCCCCTTTGTGGGCCATAAGCATAATTCCTCACATCACAGACATTTCCTTAATCATATGTTAAGGAATCTTAAGTCCTAAAATTCTAATAAAAATGCAACTTAAACAAACTAAGTTAATTTTTAAAATGTAAAGCCTAATTTTAGGATAGTTTGAGATGCTCGCTAGGTTTCCTAGAATCGTGAGCATCTACTTATTCCCATTTTGGCTTCAATAATAACTCCTTCTTTTAATCAATCCTATTTGATCTTCAAAAGTATAAAACAATTGATTGATAGTCCTTCCCATTGAAATATTTAGAGATAATGATCAGTTACCTTAATCAAGAGTTTTTCTTAAGGGAACCCATCCCATTAGATGTAATTAACTATGGGGGCTTGCCTTGTAGGGAACTTAACAAACCCGATTTAAATTAAACCCTGCTTTTCTTTTTCATGTAAAGTAGGGAAATAATCTTTGGTACATATGCAAACACATCATCCTTAGGAGTCCTTATTGTGGTGATTATGTCCATTAAAGGATAGTGATTTTTGTCTTTCGAGATAGTACACTATTTCCTTGATGACATACCCGATCACCAGAATAAGTACATCTGTGGATCTGCATGGTGTCTTATCAAGATGAATTTTTATAATGTCTTGCCTTTTCTTTCTACCCAAGTGAGACTCCATAGAAATTTTTTCACTAGTTTAAGCAAGTAAGCATATTTTAGGATCAAGGAGGGTTGATTAGTGATCTCCCATCTCTTTGGATAAGACAAGGGCATCATATATGCTTAGCTTAGATGGCAACTTTCTTAGATGAGAAAGGATGTTGTAATCCACCTTCGGTTGGTCTTCCACAATCATACCCAAGGGGGGTACAAAGTATAAATCAAGTAGAGTGAGTGGAGTAAGGGATTTGATGCCCTTATCTAGATACAAGAGTTCTACTAATAGAAGAGAAGAGCTATAAGTGGTAGAAGTCACGGTGGAAGCTACAAGGTTGGAGGCTAGACATAGTGGTGTGATGGCGGATATCCCGGAACACATGTTGCGCTTACCTATTGAGCTCCCACTTTCCTAAAGGTTGCACTGGAAACATACAAACCTTCCTTGGTGTTGGAGGTTTGAGCTAACTCAGACACCGCAAGGAAAGCTTCTTAATCTTCTGAATTATTTTCTTAGAGGTTTTACATGAAGAAATGTCCCAACCTTCTTTGGTTTTGGTAGGATCACTTGTATCCCAAGGATTACCCTAATGAATTGGAAGGTTGTCCCACAAGGTATTCCTTTAGGATAACTACAACATCGATCTTGAAACTGTGTTCAAGTTAGTCCTTGAATGTAAAGCAATCCTCCAAAATGTGGCTTAGCATATGGTGGTAAGGGAAAAAGTTTGGATCATGGCTTTTGCCTACTTCCTCTGGTCTCCTAGGCTCAATTAGCTAAAAATTAAGTTTCTTTAAGAGATTCTTAAAGATTTTGCTGATTACCTCCCTCTTAAAATAATAAGGTTTGTTTAACTTATCTAAAATAGTAGGTGGACCATAGCTACTTAGCAGCGGATATGCATGTCACTGCTAGTGGTGGTATGGCTAAGATGGTGGTTGTGCTGGCCATGGAGGCTGAGGTAGAGGCCGGTAGGGTTGCCTCGATGGTGGCAAAGGAGGTGGAGAGAGGTCTAGTCTCTGATGATCTAGTGGCTACTTTCCTTGTCAAGCTACTACTCAGTTTCTTGCATTAGTACTTTCCTTATCAACCCTTGTCAACCACTGCTACTTTCCCTTGTCAACCACTGTTACTGCTCCAGGTTTACTTTCACCTCCTAAACTTCTAGCTAATTTGGGATTTCTTCTTGGGCAACTGATCTAGAAAAGGCAACTGTTTGGCCTCTACTTATAGACTAACCGTCTTGTTGATTAGTTTCTCAAATATCTTTATGGTGAAGCCCTTAAACATGAAGGCGATTGGGCCATTGATATTCTTCAAGATAATCTCAATGGCATGTTGTTCAGACAGTTGTGGTTCACACTTCATACTAAGGTAATGCCATCAAAGAATATAATCAACAAGTGACTCACCGAAGTGTTGTTGGGCTACAACGAGATCTTCTACAGTAACCCTTGTTGAGCTCCAGCAAATCTCTTGACGAAGAGTTGGTCTAGCTCAGCAAATATCTTTACTGAACTGTTGGGCAGTTCAGCATACCAATCAAAAGTGATACTCGCTAGGCTACTGATGATGAGTCTAAATAGTAAAGCATCATTGCTACTTGTGTTGCAACAACTGGCCCTGATGTGAGCTATATGCTACTGCGAATTCTCACTGTCATCAAAGCTTTCGAAGGAAGAAGGCACGAAACCCTTGGGATACTGGATAGCATCGAATCCTTTGGGTAGGGTCTACCCTTTGGAATCGATGATCCTCTCTGGGCTTAAGCCAAAGCTTCCTTCAACTGCTGCTCAACCATGGATTTTAGATCTTTTTTATGTATGGAGGTACTATCCACTACCTCCCTATACATGCTAGTGGTACCATGCTCAACAGGAGGTAGAGTCTTAATTGGATCTAAGACATGCACTAGCTCAAGTTGACTGACATCGACTATAATGGGATGAACCGGAGGGGCATGTTTCTGAAGCACTGACACTACTGCTAACAAGTCCTATAATTGTTGTGCCATCATATCAATCTACTCATCCTTCTACCTTAATTACTATCGAGGTGATGGGCTGATTCTACGGTGTCTCCTTGATCAACCTCATCACCTTCCATGGCCTGTTGCTCTCTAAGAAGAGAACCTCTGGTGTCAACCATGTGTACTCTAGATAAATCCCCCATCAAGTCATCTTCATTGGGATCGAAGTTGACTCTCTCTCTTCATCAGACTAGGCGTACCCTAAGATCTCCTTCTTTTCCATAAAATAGTGTGCAACTATCTCATCTAAGGATTGATCTAACTCAGGTACAAATAGTTTGGGCTGACTAGTGTGATCACTATCATGCATTGAGAGGCACCGGACCTTGCTTGTAACTGGGGAGTCAATCCTATGCATTGCACTCACTAAAAGAATGATACTCCTGACTAATACTGACTGTAATAGGGGTAGCAATTTTAGGATGATCCTCTACCACTATTGTAATTAAACTATCATCTAGAATATCTATGATAATTATCACCATTTTTGCATCCGGTTGTTTGGGCGGAGTTGGTGAAGGAATGACCATGATGCTCTGGGGTCGCCACTCCTTCTACACCACCACTGGGGTAGAAGGTCGAGCAGAAGAGCTTGGCCTTACCACAATGGGCGGTGTAGGAGGAGTAGGATCCCTTGCCATACCGATCACCAAGGGCGTTAATTTCCTGATGCCCCATGGCCTTAGATGGAATGGAGATGCAAAAAACCTCGACCGGAGATGATAGACATGGGGTAGAGCGGTGGGGTGGAGACACCACTGACTCTCTGTGCATAGGAATTGCCCTCCTGTGGTGGTTGATCCCCGTGAGGAGAATACTATCAGTATGGTCAGCACGAGTAGCATGCTGAGCTGGAAAATTAACCAAAGTAGAAGAGAATGGCTTATGGCTAAACCTCAGTCACTCTCTGCTAGTAATGTGTAATATATGGGCCTTACGGGCCCTCTTTTGATGGATTTGCCTCCCTACACTATGGGGGATAATAGATGGAAGATCAAACTAGGTACCAAACTCAGATGTCATTTCACTGACGTAATAGAGTGAAGGCCTATGCACCTCTTACTCCTAGAAACTGCTAGTTTTAAGTGCACCACTGGAGGGGCGACGAACAGGTCCTCCTGGCATCCTCTCTGTCTGATCCTGAAAGAGGATGAAACTTATTTTTTATAACCAGTGGTGAAGTGATCATGGGAGACTCATCCATGGTTGATCTAGCTTCCACTCTAGCTCTCTGGCTATCTGAGTGTGGAACCGTTTGACCATACGATTCTTATTCCTATCTTGGGTACGAGTAGGATGGGAAGTGCAAGCTAGACCCATACTCAAATGTGTGGGAGGCAAGCCCTAAAACTAGGGGAGCCTTACCTTTGGAGGGTACAAATGGTAGGGTGCTAGCCCACACTCGGACAACATTTGCAACTCTAGGATGAACTGCAACTAGAACTGGTACTATCGGTACTACTGGAACTGTAACAGTTAAAGTCTGTGGTACTTCCATAACTTTGCTTTAGTGAGGAGACTTTTGAATCAGAAGGTAAGTCTATCCTGATGACTGCCCGGTCACCTTCTTCCTCGACTGCGGTGAGGGGAATGCCCTCACAAGTGATCCTGGCCCCCTCAAATCCTTCGCCAAAGTGGATCAAGTGGGTATGGTCTACACGAGGGAAGTCAACCTGATCTAAGGCTAGATCCCTACTGTAAGGGAAAGTAAAGACAAATTTCTAAGATTTGGCCATTTGCACAACTATAGTAAAAAATCAACCGTGTGTACTTCGTTCAGTTACGTATTGCTAATGAATTTGTATCATTTTTCTATCTCCATAGATTTTGAATTTGAATTTTGAAAATTTGAACCCACATCCAACAATTTGGAAGTGTTAAGTGGGGTTCAAATGAATTGGAAAGATTGATTGAAAGTGGAATTTGAATATGAATCCAAACTTTAACAAATTTAGGTATGTTGAAATATGGATTTAAAATTTTTGATAGGATGCATCCATAAGTTCATTGTTTTGTTTTGAATTTGAGTTTTTGTGATTTGGAGGACCCTTTCCTTTAACAAATTTGGGTTTGTTAAAGCAAGGGTCAAATGATTTTGTTTTGTGTTTGATTATTTTGGAATTTCACTCACTTAGCAAATTTAGGTATGCTAAGTGAAGTAAAAGTGATTATTTCTTTTTGTGAATTTGTTTTGATTTTGAAAATTTTTGAATTCTTACTTAACAAATTTAGGTATGCTATGTAAAAAATCCATGTATGTTTTGTTTGATTTTTGAAAATAGGATTCTTAGCAAATTTAGGTATGCTAAGAAAATTCTAAGTGTTTCATTTGTTTGGAATGTTTAAAAATTTTTTTTTGAAAAGGGTAGGATCCTTAAAATTTGGTATGCTAAGGGGATCCTAAGGTGCTTCATTTTGTTTTTGATATGTTTTGAAAGTGGAAATTTAACTTTAGCAAATTTGGCATGCTAAAGGTAAAATCCCACTTGGTTTTATGGAATGGAAATTTCTCTTAGCAAATTTGAGAATGCTAAATGAAATTCTAAATGGCCTATTTAGAATTTTGATTTCATTTTTGATTTTGAAAATGGAAACTTTTCTTTAGCAAATTTGGTATGCTAATGGAAGAATTTTCAAAGGTGTTTGAAATAGTTTTTGTTTTGACTTTGGAAACTTTACTTAGCAAATTTGAGTATGCTAGGTGAAGTTCCAAAATATGTTTTGAAAAAGTTTTGAATTTTTGATTTGGAAACTTTACTTAACAAATTTGGCTATGTTAAATGAAGTTCCAAATATTGTGTGAAAATTTTGAAATTTTTGGATTTGGATACTTCACTTAACAAATTTGGGTATGTTAAGAGAGGTTCCAAATGTATTTAGAAAATTTTGAAATATGATTGTTGATTTTATTTTGAATTTAGAAACTTCACTTAGAAAATTTGATTATGCTAAATGAAATTCCAAATGTGTTTTAAAAAAAATTTGAAATATGACTGTTAATTTTGATTTTGGATTTGGAAACTTCACTTAGCCAATTTGATTATGCTAAATGAAATTCCAAATGTATGTTTTGAACATTTTTTGAAATATGATTGTTGATTTTGATTTTGGATTTGGAAAACTTTTAGCAAATTTGATTATGCTAAATGAAATTCTAAATGTTTGTTTGAAATTTTTTTGAAATATGATTGTTGATTTTGATTTTGGATTTGGAAACTTCATTTAGCAAATTTGATTATGCTAAATGAAATTCCAAATGTATTTTGAAATTTTTTTGAATTTTGGGATTTGGAGACTTCACTTAATAAATTTGGGTATGCTAAGGGAGGTTCCAAATGTGTTTAGAAAATTTTGAAATATGATTGTTGATTTTGATTTTGGATTTGAAAACTTCACTTAGCAATTTGATTATGCTAATGAAATTCCAAATGTATGTTTGAAATTTTTTTGAAATATGATTGTTGATTTTTATTTTGGATTTGGAAACTTCACTTAGCAAATTTGATTATGCTAAATGAAATTCCAAATTTATTTTGAAAAAAAAATTTGAATTTTGGGATTTGGAGACTTCACTTAACAAATTTAGATATGTTAAGGGAGGTTCCAAATGTGTTTAGAAAATTTTGAAATATGATTGTTGATTTTGATTTTGGATTTGGAAACTTCACTTGTCAAATTTAATTTTGCTAGTGAGGTTCCAAATGTATTTGAAATTTTTTTTGAAATATGATTGTTGGAGTTTTAATTTTTGAAAAAAGGGGACCTCCATTCATCAAATTTGGGTATGTGGACCTATGACATTGCCTAGCATATAATGGTAAGGGAAAAAGTTTGGATCATGACTTTTGCCTACTTCCTCTAGTCTCCTAGGCTCGTGTAGCTAAAAATTAGGTTTCTTTAAGAGATTCTTAAAGATTTTTTTGATTACCTCCCCATTAAAAGAATAAGGTTTGTTTAAGTTTTCTAAAAAAGTAGGTGGACCATAGCTACCTGGCGAATGCATGCCTCTAGTGGTGGTATGGTGCAAGGTGGCGGCGTGGAGGCTGCGGTGGAGATAGGGCTACCGGTGGTGGCAAAGGAGGTGGAGGTTCTAAGGTGGTCTCTTGGGCGATCTCTAGCTAGCTTCCCTTGTCAACTACCTCGCCCGCTTATTCTCATAGACAATTTGGGCCTTCTACTTTAGATCTTGAAAAGGCAACTGTTTGGCCTCTCCTTGTAGACTAGTGCTTTGTTGATTAGCTTCTCAAATGTCTTGATAGTGAATCCCTTAAGCATGAAGGCGACTGGGCCATGGATATTCTTCAAGAGAATCTCAATGGCATGCTGTTTAGATAGTTGTAGTTTGACACTTCATACTCAGGTTGTGCCATCAAAGAATATAATCAATAAGGGACTCACCGGGGTGCTATTGTGCTACAACGAATCACCTACAATAACCTTTTGTTGAGCTCCAATAAATCTCTTGATGAAGAGTTACTCTAACTCAGCAAATGTCTTTATTGAACCATTGGGAAGTTCAGCATACCAATCTAAAGCAATACCAACTAGGCTACTAACAAAAAAGTGAAAGAGCAAAGCATCGCTACCACTTGCATTATAACAATTGGCCCTGAAATATGCTATGTGCTACCTTGGGCTTCCACCGCCATCAAAGGTTTTGAAGGAAGGAGGCATGAAACCCTTGGAATATTGGATAGCATCAAATTCCTCTGGATAGGGTCTACCCTTTGGAACTGATGATCCTCCCTGGGCTTGAGCCAAAGCTTCTTTCACCTGCTGCTTAACCATAAATTTAATACCTTTTTCTTATATGGAGGTACTTTCCACTACCTTCCTATACAGGCTAGTGCTACCTTGCTCAATGGGAGGTAGAGTCTTGGCTGGGTCCAAGACATGCACTAACTTAGGCTAACTGACATAGATTGTAGTAGGATTATCTAAGGGGGCTTGTTTCTGAAGAACTGACACTACTATTAATAAGTCCTATAATGGATGTGCCATCCTATTAATCTGCTCATCCTTCTACCTCAACTGATGTCGGAGGTGTTGGGTTGATTCTGTGGTGTCTTCCTGATCAACCTCATCACCTTCCATGGCTTGTTGTTCCCTAAGAAGAGATCCTCTAGTGTTAGCCATGCAAACTCCAGCTGAGTCCCCCAACAAGTCATCTTCATTGGGATCGAAGCTGACTTTCTCTTCATCTAACTAGTCATTCCCCAAGTTCTCCATCTTCTCCATGAAATAATGTGCAACTATCTCATCTAAAGAACGGTCCACCTGAGTAAGTACAAATAGTCTAGAGGCGAGATGTGATCATTGGCATGCGAGACAGAACCTGCTTGTCCTTAGAGTCAATCTGTGGTACTCACTTTGGATGAATGACATTCCTAACTATATATGAGAGGGTAAACAATCAAGATGTTCCACTACCATGTGCAGACTGTCATCTGGAATATCTATAATAACTGTCACAATCTCCACATCCTGCTGTATGGGCAAAGTTGGTGAAGGGGCGACCACGATGCTTCAAGGTTGCCAATCCTTCCGCACCACCACTAGGGCAGAAGGTCAAGCAAGAGAGCTCAGCCCTACCACAGTAGGGGGTGTAGAAGTGGTATGATCCCTTGGTCATAGTCGGATCACCAATAGGATGCGCTTTTCCCCCAATATGGCCTTCATGGCCTTAGATGGAATCCGAGATGATGTAACTTGAACTGGTGATGGTAGACGAGGGATAGAGCAGTGGGGTGGAGACACCACCGACTCTCTGTGCACAGGAACTGCCCTCCTATGATGACTAGTCCCGATAAGAAGGATACAGTCAGTATGGTTGGCACAGGTAACACATCGAGTTGGAAAATCAATCGTGGCGGCCAACGATCAACCTTTATCACTCCCTAGTAATATATGTCATATGGGCCTCAGCCCTCTCTAGTATCGCTTCCCCATCGTGAGGGATAATAGATCAATCAGTGTCCCAAACTCGAATGTGTATGCTCGCCACGGCATAAGAGATTGGAGGCCGCAACTTCGTTCTTGGAAATTGTACTGAAATACTCTTGAGGTGATGAGCGGATCCTCTTGATGTCCTCTCAATCTGATCCAAAGAAAGGATGGAACTAGTTTTTTGTAACCAGTGGTTATGTGACAACGAGGAACTCATTCATGGCTAAACGGGCTGCTACCTCCAAACCCCTGGAGATCATAGTGTGGTACCACTTGATCATGCAGTTCTTATTCCTACACCATATCCGGGTAGGATGGGAGGAGTGCGAGATAGAACCATACTCAAATGTAAAGGAGGGAAGCCCTGAGACTAGGGGAGCCTTACCCTTGGAGGGTACATATGAGATGGTACCCTCACTCGGCGACATGAGAAACCGTGCACTACAATTGGGTTGTGCACACACTACATTGCTATGGTTGAGTCTGTGGTACTTCCATAGCTTTTCTCTTCAGCGAGGAGACATCAGAATCAAAGGGTAAGTCAATCCGATGGTCTCACTTGGTCTGGTCATACTTTAGTGAGGGAGTGCCCTCACAAGTAATCTTGGCTCCCTTAAATCCCTGACCAAAGTGAATCAGATGAGTATGATCCAGACGAGGGAAGTTGGCTTGATATAAAGCCAGATCCTTACCATGGGGAAGGTAAAAATAAAATTCTAAGAACCAACCATTTCAATCGTAAAGGCAACTACTCGCCGACTATAAGATCTACAATGAGAAATGAATTTATATCAGATTTCTATCTCTATAGATTTTTGAATTTTGAATTTGAAAATTTGAACCCACATCCAACAACTTGGAAGTGTTAAGTGGGGTTCAAATGGATTTGAGAAGATTGATTGAAAGAGGAATTTGAACATGAATCTGGACTGCAATAAATTTAGGTATGTTGAAATATGGGTTCAAAATTTTTGATAAGGATGCTTCCATAGGTTCATGTTTGTCTTGAATTTGAATTTTTGATTTAAGGACCCTTTCCTTTATCAAATTTAGGTATGCTAAAGTAAGGGTCAAATTGATTTAATTTTTGTTTGAATGTTTTCGAATTTCACTTACTTAGCAAATTTAGGTATGCTAAGTGGAGTGCTTTGAGAAAGTGATTGTTTCTTTTATGAATTATTTTTTTATTTTGAAAATTTTGGAATTCTCAATTAGAAATTTAAGTATGCCAAGTGAAGAACCCAAGTGTGTTAAGTTTGATTTTTGAAAATGGGATTCTTAAATTTAGGTATGCTAAGAAAATCCTAAGTATTTTTGTTTTGATGTTTTGATTTTTGAAAAGGTAGGATCCTTAGCAAATTTAGGTATGCTAAGGAAATCTTAAGTGTTTCATTTATTTTAATATGTTTTGAAAGTGGAACTTTAACTTTATCAAATTTGGTATGTTAAAGATGAAATCCCACTTGGTTTTGTGAAATGGAAATTTCACTTAGCAAATTTGGGTATGCTAAATGAAACTCCAAATGGTGTGTTCAAAATTTTTTATTTGTTTTTTCTTATTTTGAAAATGGAAAATTTTCATTAGCAAATTTGGTATGCATAAAAAAAGAAGTTCCAAAGGTGTTTGAAGATTGTTATTTTGTCTTTGGAAACTTCACTTTAGCAAATTTGAGTATGCTAGGTGAGGTTCCAAATGGTGTTTGAAAATTTTTAGATTTTAGATTTGGAGACTTCACTTAACAAATTTGGTTATGTTAAATGAAGTTCCAAAAGTTGTTTGAAAAATTTTGATTTTGGGATTCGGAGACTCCACTTAACAAATTTGGGTATGTTAAGTGAGGTCCAAATGTGTTTAGAATTTTGAAAGTGTGACTGTTGATTTTTTATTTTATATTTGGAAACTTCACTTAGCAAATTTGAATGTGCTAAATGAAGTTCTAAAATGTGTAGGAGAAAATCAAACAGAATTGATTTGGATTTTGACTTGAAAGAAGGAAAGTGAGGAACGGTTTAGGTTAAAGGGTAGGAGATTTTCTAACACCCCTAAGGCATGACCTATTCCTATGGCTAACTCTTTCTAAGTCTTCTAGGACTAGGTGAGAGTGTCCACCTAATCACTAGATGTGTCTTAAGATTAAGGAACTCTTAACTCTAAGAAGAATCTTAAACCAAAGATGGAGGTGTTAAGAACTCATTCTAAAAATGAGGACAACAGCTAGGCTATTATTAATTTAGAAAGAGACTAAGTCCTTAAACTCACTCTCTAAAGAAACTAGATCATGTAAAGGACATGCATTAAATGACCTAAATTTAAAGAAATTCAAATTTCATTTTATTTTCATTTTTTGGACAATTATTTTGACTCGAGCTAATAGGATTCATATAACTAATGCATGAAAAATAGAGTTATTGGCCAAAATCAGAGAGAAGGGAGGAGGTGAGTTTCCACCATGGCTCTCAAAGGTCAAGCCATATTTCTCTAGCAAAGGTGGAAGCCCTCCAATCAAGAGTGAAATAAGATGCATTTGTGCATGATATTAAAAAATAAATTCTCATTTAGTTAATGGGTTGCTAATTCTTTTATCTTGATTTTAAACCCAAGCTTTAGGTGAGGTTATGAGTTGTTTAATTTTTATTTTGAGTTATTAAGTTGGGTAAAAGATTTTTTTTTTCTAAAGAGCCTAATCCACATCTAGGCCATACATAAAGCAAGGAAGAAACTAGGAAAAGCATGCCACTTAATGCAAAAGCTAAACAAATCATCAACCAATTTATAAAGCTAATCACAAAAAGAATAAAAGGCCATTATGTGGGCACCACCGCAAACCAAAAATATCAAATGTGGTGTAGCTCTACCCTTATACAACCCAGATTACAAATGAATTAAATTAAAATTAAGCAAGAAATTCATTGTTATGGGGGGTCTTCAAGCTTTATTTCTTCTTCTTCTTTTCTTCTTTCTTCTTCTTTTCTTCTTTCTTCTTTGGTTCCTTTTTTTGGATGGATGGAAGGTAGATGCTCCAAGGCTTAACATGGTGCATAAGATAGGATCTTATGACCAATGCTAATCCTAATCCCCATAATAATTATTCCAAAATCCTAATTGCATAAATTTATATGAAAAGAAAAAGTGGAATCTAACTAACACCTACAAAATAAAAGTTAGCTAAAATAAACCACACAAATCTCAAGCATGTATATTGGACTTATTACCCCACAGATGGGTGACTAAGTCCACCTGGACTATTGGATTATGCTTAGGGGTATAAAGCACCTGCAAGCAAAAGGATTTATATTTTTATTTATGATAGTGCCCTTTAAGCACAATCCCCTGTAGAAAAGAATAGTTAGACTAAGAGCATACATCCTAACATCCAGTCTAAAACATATATCATAAAACAAAATAAAATATCAAACTATGCACAGACCTAACCTAAAGCTAGAAGTGGTGACTTAGGCTAATGTGTGTGCTTTGAAGGTTAGTGTGGTTTGCTTAGCTATGGCTTTAGGTTCAAATTTCCTAAGTGTAAAAACATGTTCAACTTAGAGAAGGGTTTCATTTAAGTTGTTTAATCATTTTGGGTGGATTTTATTTCATGCTTTTATTAAGTTCAAGTGAATCCTACAATTAATTACTAAGTTATGAAGAGAGGGAAAGAGAAAATAACTTCTCTTTCCTCCCTAACCTAAGTAATTTTTAAAGTAGGTTCACATTTTAGTTTTGTTTAGGTGAATATTTTGATTAAATCTTTTGATTAATCCTATGATTATATGAACTCTAAACAAACTTATTCAAAAAGAAAGGCATTTTAAGATTAAATAAAATGAATCAAAATTCACATAATACGCATTACTTCATTTCTCTCCCAACATGTATAACATGCATATGGATGGACCCTAAGCATATCTATACACACAAATGAGAATATTTAACACACTTTATGATGCATACTAAGTATCCATTTAAGGAAATTTAGAAGTTGAATATGCATGATTTTTCTTAAGTAGAAAGGGGTTTCCTTATCCAAATTTTCACACACACACACATTAAAGTAAGAAAGGCATAAGTGAGTATAGTGACATTGGTAACCAGAGGTGTAAGGTACAAGACTTACTTAGGATTACATAAAGCCTCACAACCTCGGGGTTGTCCAGACCAATATACCACTTTTCTTAAATACAAACATGTGTATAAAAGAAATTAAATGGAAAAGATGAATGCAAAAGTTGTGTTAATGGATTCATTTAGTTTATGTAATTTATGTATGAAAGTATAGATAACCTTTCATAGGTGATAGTATAGGGATGAATAGGATATGGAATTAGGTAAGTGTTAGGTTCTTTTCAAATGAACAATACATCTTACCAAATTCCTATTCAAAACTATACCAACATAAGAGAGAAAGGAAACCTATACTAAGCATACCTTAATAATCTTCCACATGTAAGCTCATAATTAAAATATAAGTAGCATATTTTCAGATTTAATATTTGATTTATATGTTTTGTAAATAATTTGGATTTAGTAGTGATAATAGCCACTCATATTTCTACTTTAGCCAACACATGCAAATTTGACATAAAGTAAACAATTTAATTTAAAACTTGAATTTGAAAAATATGAATGCATGAAACCACATGACATACAAATTTAACATGTTGGGAAAATACTCAAAGTAATTAAAGCATGTAAACAAACTCACTTCAATTAAATCCTAAAGACATTCTTATAGAATAAGAAAGCTTAAAATAAATCAAAGTGTATTCAATATGAGTTTATTTAGTTTGAAGTTTGATTTAATTTTGAAAAGGTGAGATGTGTTTGCTATTCTTAACCCATTCCCACATGTGTTTGATATTTTTGTTTAATTTTTAGATAATTAGAACCAATTTTATGTATTAATTTGGTTAAGGTATGAAATAAAGTAACTTAATTAACTCTTACCTACACCACCTTAGAATAATTAACCAAATAATTATGAGCTAATGAGATGACATAAAAACCCACAAGGAATTTAAATTTGCAATGCACCTAATAAGAAAAAGGCCTAATGCAATTTGGTTCATAATTAAAGGGTAATTAAGCTAAGGGGTTTAGCTTAAGTAATTTCAAAACACCCTTTCACACATATGAATTGGGTTTTGATTTTCTTAATTAAACTTAGGTTATTAAACACCTAAGCATCTACCTGAAGTAGATTAATTAAGTTCTGGAAGTTTTTAGAATTTTTAGAAATTAATTAAGGAGATAATTAATGAAACCCTTAATTAAGAGAAGATTAAGATAAGAAAAGGGGATTTAGGGAATAGCTTAGGGTAAAAGCCTCAAAATTATTCCCTAGACCTCCTATATACTGGATTTGACCTTAATCAACCCTAATCATGGATTAAAACCACTAATCATACCCTAATTATCCTTAATTACATAAGGAAGGTTATTAAGAAATCCATATGCAATTCTTCTAATCAAGCCTTCAATAAATCCCAAGAAAATTAGAGGAGGTAGAAGTCATCCCCTAAATTATACCCAAGAAGTGTGGGATTAATCAGAGGTTTAATTAAAAAATAATTAGAAAAATAAAGTTTCTAATAAAACCCAAAATCAGATAAAATTATAATTTAAAACTCATTGAAATTAATTTTAAAATAATATAGGTTGAATTATCTTTCCATAGGATTTTATTTCATATTTTCCTAAATTTTATAGAGAGATTTATGAATTTTAAAGATCCCTAGATTAATTAGAATTAATTAAAGCATTTTAACTAATCCTATTGCTCACGGCGTGACATGTGGCAGTGACGATCAGTGCGCTTTACACGCTTCGCATAATGAGCCACTCACTTAAGTTGTCAAATCAAAGGCGGTGATGGATGCTTTGATCTCGATCTTTGCCATCAATCAATCGGACGGCTAGATCTCTAAAAATGGATAAAGGATTTTCTAAATGTGTGTTTAATCTATGTCGTCCATCTAAAATGCATGGATGGACGACCAGAGATCTATCCATACCAATCTCTATAAAAATGGAGATCGTCCACCTTTGCAATGATGATCTGAGCTTGATTTAGCTCGGATTGAATTGGAAATCAACCCACACCATCTAGGCATGGGTACAAACACATCTAACGGTCAAAACTCCATGGAATGAAAATTTCTTTCACTAAAGCCACATTGAGTTTAATGGTAAAAAAATGGCATACCTCACCAGAGGTGATCACTGATGCTCAATTCCCTTGGAGAAGCTTCGTATGGTTGAGATGAAGCTCTGTTGAGAGTTTGAGCTCTTGAAGTTGAGTGTAGAGCTTTATGGAACAACTCTTCCTCCTTCCTTTGACAATTAGCCTTCCTCTTACCTTGGGAACTTGAAAGAGAGCTTGGTCACTTGCCTCTTTGATGGAGTGTGCAAAGGGAATTTGGTGAAAATTGAGTATGGAGAAAGTTAGCTCTTCGATTTTCCTCCCCTATTTTCACTGTTCAAAAATTGAGGATAGGAAAATGGCTAGAGCTCTAGGAAGCTAGAGATCACTCTTTGATGGATCCTTACTCTCTCTAGTACTCAATCGAATGTGGAATATCATAATTCAGATTGAATTAGGGGAGTATATCTCCCCCTTGATGGATCGGATGGTCATAAGCCATTATGCTATTTTGATCCAATTGATCATAATGGGAGGGCTATTTGATTAGTTAGATGCTTGCACATGGTCGGCTTGTGGCCTTGAGTGGAATTCCAACCTCCCATGTGCTTGAATTTGAGTGAGAGATGGATTTTGAATTAGCCATTTTGACCCATGGGGTTGGGTTTGGTCTAGGGGCCAACTGGGCTGATCCAAACCCATTAGGTTGGGTGCACCACTCTTCATTAGGTCCATGAGCTATTAGAAAAGCCTCAACTAGATATGAAGAGGGTATGACCAAATTACCCATGGATTAAGCCAAAATTTGTTCTATGTCCTAGGGGTATAATGGTCTTTTTGTTGATTTTTCACTTTGGATATGTTGGGTATGTGGAGAAACTTGGTTTGCCAAGTTTCATGAGATTTAGAATTCATTTGATAGGGTTTGGCTCATGTTGACCCATTTAGGACAAAATGGGTCAACTTGGGTCAAGTTGACCAATTGGTCAAATTGGGTCAAACCAATGTTGGGTCAAGTTCATATGACCATTTGAAATGTTTTGGTGGCTTTTCTTTGATTCAATTTGGGTTAGTTTTGAGTTTGGCTCATATGACTTCATTTAGGTCAAATGGGTCAAGTTGACCTATTTGAACCATTTGACCTATTTGAGGCAGGTCAAGGGTTGGTTTAGGTTAGGTTAGCCATATAGAGTGGATTGGTATCTTTGTTTCCAATCAATTTTGGCTAAGTTTAAATTTGTCTCAACATGACCCCTTTAAGTCATGTTGTGTCTAAGGTCAATTGGGCTAGGTTAGGTCTAGTTGGCCAATTGAGGCTTTGGTCAAGTTCAACAAGTTATTTGGAATGAACTTGACCTGTTAGTTTGAATCAATTTTTCTTAGATCAAGTTTTGACACATTTTGGCTTTTTAGGTCAAGTTGGGTCAACTTAGGTCAAGTGGCCAATTGGGCTAGGTTTGGCTCAAATGTTAGCTTGGTCAAGTTCAAACATAGGTCATGAGTGAACTTAGATCAATTGTTTCAATCAATTTGGTCTATGGTGGAATTTGGTATGTTAGGTTTCATTTTGGGCTAAGTGTTGACTTGGTCAACCCTTATGTTTGACTTGGTTTGAACCAATTTGATTGATTGATCATCCCATGATGATTGTTGATCATGATGAGAGGCATAGATGAGTTTAGTTCAATCCAATTTGGTTAGGATTAGAATTTTGCTCATAAGAGTACTTTAGGTCACTTTGGGTCAAGTGAGCCTAAATGGGTCAAATGGCTTGGTCAAAGCTTGATTTGAGCTTGATTGATCTTGTATATGGACTTATGATTGAAATATACATCCATTTACAAGTTGTTTGAAGTCAAATGGGTTTTGATCCATTTGACAATTTCGTATTCAAAGGAAGAATATGAAAGGGTTTAGGGTTTGATTTTGAACTAGGTTTTGATTGTTTGATTTAAGTTTGGATTTATATATGGGTTCATGATTATAGGGTTGATTGAATCATGAGAAAAAATCAAGAGTTTGGCTTGATTTGAAATTAATTTGGCTAAGTTCAAAATTTTGACTTGAAAGGCTTAGATTGGATTTTGAGTAGATTTGAGTTTGATTTTTGGAATTGGTTTTGATTGTTTGAATTTATATTTCATTTATATATGTGAATATAAATGAGAATATAAGTGGATCATGAGAAAATTTAAAGGATTTGAAGTGATTTAATCATGATTTGGGCTAAGTCCATTAAAAAGGATTTTAAAGGATTTAGGAAACTTTTAGAGTTTGGAATTTGAATTTTTGAATTTGGTTTGATTGACTTTTATTTATATTTCATTTATATATGTGAATATAAATGAGAATATAAATGAGTTATGAAAAAATTCCATGATTTTGAATTGGTTTGATCATGATTTTGGATAAGTCCTTTAATGGAAAATTAAGGGACTTAAGAAATTTTTAGATTGGGAATTTAATTGGAGGGTCTGATTTAATTGATTTGTATTTATATTCCATTTATATATGTGAATATAAATGAGAATATAAATGAGTTTTGAAAATTCCATAAGTTTGAATTGATGTGATCAAGATTTTGGATAAGTCCATTAATGGAAAATTAAGGACTTAAGAAAGATTTTAGATTTAGAATTTAATTTGAGGATTCGATTTAATTGATTTATAATTATATTTCATTTATATATGTGAATATAAATGAGAATATAAATGATTTTTAGAAAATTCCATGAGTTTGAATTGGTTTAGAGTTGATTTTGGCTAAGTCCATTAATGGAAAATTATTCATGAATTGATTTGGAATTTTGAGTTTGGTTTGATTTGTTTGAATTTATATTTCATTTATATATGTGAATATAAATGAGAATATAAATGAATTATAAGAAAATCTCAAAGATTTGATTTGGTTTTGATCAATGTTTTGGCTAAGTCCTTAAGGGAAAATTAAGGACTTGAAAATTTTGGACTTAAGAATTTTGATGGATTTTGATCATGGGTTTCAATCATGGATTTCAATCGTATAGAGTTGATCTGAGTTTGGAGGAAATCAAATAGAATTGATTTGGAGTTTGACTTGAAAGAAGAAAAGTGAGGAATGGTTTAAGCTAAGGGTAGAAATTTCCTAACACCCCTAAGGCATGACCTATTCTATGGCTAACTCTTCTAAGTCTCTAAGGCTAGGTTGAGTATCCTCCTAATCATTATATGTGTCTTAAGACTAAGGATTTTTAAAGTCTAAGAGGAGTACTATGTCTAAGATGGAGGGGTTGAGATCTCATCCTAAAAATGAGGTCAACAGGTAGTTCAATAAACCAATCAAATGTGATGCCTATCAAGCTATTGACGAAGAGGCAAAATAAGAGTGCATCGATGCCATCGGCATTGCAGCATCCGGCTATGAAATGTGCTATGTGCTTCTGGGGGTTCTTACTGCCATCAAAATTTTTGAAGGATGGAGGCACAAAGCCCTTAGGGTATTGGACACCATCACATTCCTCTAGGTAGGTTCTACCCTTTGGAACAGATGAGCCACCTCAGGCTTGGGCCAAAGCATCCTTACTTGTTGCTCCACCATATGTTTAATGTCTTTTTCATACATGGAGGTACTATCCACCACCTTCCTATGCAGGCTACCACTATCTCCCTCTGTAGGAATGCATTTAGGATGATCTAGAGTGTATGCCAACTCTGCTATGTCGGCCACTACGGGAGACGATTGTGAAACTGGAGCTGAATTTTGCAATGCTGACACAACTATCATCAACTCTTCGATCTTCTTCCCCATTTGATCAATTTGATCATCCTTCAGAAGGAGGTGTTGAGTTGAATGGATGGCATCATCTTCTTTAACTATAATACCTTCCTAACTATGCTGGTCTATGTGGAGGGACCCCCTTCGGCCAAATCTTCAAGGAGATCATCCTCATCTAGATCAAAGCTGATCTTTCCCTCACAATCCAGATGACTTAGTGTCAGAAGGCAGGTCAATTTGGATGACTGGCTTCTACCCAACCACCTCATCCTAGTTAAAAATAGTGAGGTTCACCCCTCACAAGTGATGCGGGCTCCCTCAAATCCTCGACCAAAGAACACTAGATGGGTGGGGTTAGTCTGAGGGAGGCTGGCCTGATCCAGGGCCAAATCCATCCCAAACATAAAAGTGAAAATAAACTTCTGAGAGGCCATATCTTCTGACTCTAAAAGACTGCACTGACTGCTCTAAGTTGTATGTCTGCATTTATTAAGATATAACTTGTATCATATTTCTATCTTGATATTTGTTCCACGCAAGTAATAGAAGTTTAGAATATCGAACCCACACTCAACAATTCAAATATGTTAAGATTTGATTGTGTGATATTTTGATTTGAAAAATGAGGCTTCTTACTTAACAAATTTAGTATGTTAAGTAGAGGTCACATGTGTTTGATTTGTGCTTGAAGATGGGACTTTCATTTAACAAATTTGGTATGTTAAGCGAAAGCCAAATGTGATTGATGCATGTTTTCTTTTCTTTGAAGATGGAAATCTCACTTAACAAATGTGGTATGTTAAGTGAAAGCCTCAAATATATTTGAGATATTTTTATTTTTATTCTTTGAAAATGAGACTCTCACTTAATAAATTTGGTATGTTAAACAAAAGCTCAAGTGTGGTTGACATGAAGAATTGGATCCTTATTTAACAAATTTGGTATGTTAAATAAGGATCAAATGTTTGTTGAAAAGAGACCCTCACTTAACAAATTTGGTATGTAAGTGAAAGCCTAAATGTGTTTGATATATTTTTGAAAATGGGATTCCCACTTAACAATTTGGTGTGTTAAGTGGAAATCAAAAGATATGATGAGAATGGGATTCTCACTTAACAAATTTGGTATGTTAGGTGGGAATCCAATATGGCATGATTATGTGATTCTTACTTAACAAAGTTTGATGTGTTTAAGTAGAACCGAATAGATCCTTTGAAAGTGAGACTCTTACTTAGCAAATTGGATATGTGAAAGCCTAAATATATGCTTTTTTGAAAATGGGACCCTCACTTAACAAATTGAATATGTTAAGTGAAAGTCAAATTTTATGTTTTGGAAATGAGACCCCCACTCAACAAATTGAAATTGTTAAGTGAAGGTCAAATTTATATTTTAAAAATGAGACACCCACTTAACAAATTGAAATTATTAAGTGAATGTAAAGTTTATGATTTGAAAATGAGACCCCCACTTAACAAATTGAGATTGTTAAGTGAAGGTCAAATTTTATGTTTTGAAAATGAGACCCCCACTTAACAAATTGAGATTGTTAAGTAAAAGTCAAATTTTATGTTTTGAAAATGAGAATCCCCAACTTAACAAATTGAAATTATTAAGTGAAGGTAAAATTTTATGTTTGATTCAAATAGAGATTCTCACTTAACAAATTTGGAAATGTTAAGTAAGAATCAATCATGACATGATTTTCTTTTGAAAAGAACCTCCATGTAGCAATCACGGAGGGGTTTTGATTTTGTGATTTTGTGAGAGGTGCTTTTGAAAGTGTGATTTTTGTGAAATGAATTATTTTCTTTAAATTTTATGATGAACCTTGCCTCACCAAGCTAGTGGTGAGGAGGTTCTAAATCTTTATTATCTCCCCTTTTGTTGATAAATTATGTTTTCTCCTATTGGGGAACCCAACAATGGTTTTAAGACCTACACGGAGTGAGGTCCTAAAATCTAAAGATGTTGGCTAACTTTGCTTAAGAATGAAGTAAACTAAGTGTCAATAGAAAAAAATATAGTCTTGGACTCACATGAAATGCAAGTCCATTATCGATGCTTAGAGATAACAATAAATCATAGAGATGTGTCGGAGTAGGCTGATATTAAACGATATACTATCATGAAAGTCACTACCCTATAATGGATCTAATCACCTAAAAAGGGCTAAGGCATGATGGGTCTTCAAATATACCAAAGATTTTTCCCCTACTTTACATGGAAAAGTAAAGCAGGGTTTATTTAAATTAGATTCATTAAGTTTTCAATGAAGTCAAGCCTCCATAGTTAATTCATCTTAAGGGAAGTGAATCCCTTAAGAATCTCTCGATTAAAGTAGGTGATTATTGTTTCCAAAGAATTCAAAGATAGGACTATCAAATGATTGGTTTTAATTTTTAAAATCAAATGAGAGAGATCAAAAGGGAAGAGTTCTTATTGAAATAAAAGAGGATGAGTAGGAATGCTCATGATATTAGGAAGCCTAGTGAACACTCCAATCTATCTTATGGTTGGGTTTTATATATTTGAATTTGAAGAAGTTTATTTGTTTGAGTTGAAATTTTATTAAAACTCTAGGACTTACAATTCCAAAATACAAGATTGTGGAAATGCTTAAGAGGTGAGGATTTATGCTTATTCCCCACAAAGGGAAATAACAACCTCAGATCCTAAATCTGAGGGCCAAAGGATAACCTAAATCTAAGGAAAAATGGGTATATGGTTTACCTCTACAAGAGAGAATAAACCACCCAATTTTGGACTTATTATACTTTAGAGTGGCGGCCAGCTCTCACTTTAATTCCATGCAGGTAAGTCATATGCTTTGCAAGATGGTTAGGCTGTTATTTATTTAAAAGAGAAACTAAGTCCTTAAACTCACTCCTTAAGAGACAAGATAATGAAGGGCATGAGTAATGACTTAATCTAATGCAAATTTGAACAAGTTTTTTATAATTTTGGACTTTTTGTTTTGACATGGGCTATAGGATTTTGTAAGCCTAAATGTTTGTGAAATTTGATTATGGGCTAAATAAAAGAGAAAGAGGTGTCTTTCTATTAAAGGCTCTTATAGGTTAAGCCTTTATTCTCTTGCATAGATGGAAGCCCTCACTTAATAAGAATGGAGGAATATGACATGCATGATGTTATACATACAATCATCTAGCTAAGGGGTTGCTAAACATTTTATTATCTTAATTTAATTCCTAGCTTTTATGTGAGGTTATGAGTTATTTTAGAATTTTCATTATGTGTTATTAGTGGGATAGAAAATTTATTTTTATGCTAGGAGCTTGTGGTGAAAGTCTTATAAGAGATTTTCAAAGGATAAATATATACTTTCATCTTCACTATATGTAGGATAAAATGAAGATAGAAATATACATCTCATTTTTATGCATTTTTGACACCACATAGATCGGCAGATGTTCTTATTGAGGGTGATCGGGTATGACATTGAGGAGAGGTGTACTATCTCTAAAGATAGAAGTCACCACCCTACAATGGACCTAATCACTTCAATAAGGACTCCTAAGGACAATGGGTCTGCAAGTGTACTAAAGATTCTTCCCCTACTTTACATAGAAAAGAAAAGTAGGGTTTATTTTAAATTGGGTTCTTTAAGTTCCCTACAAGAGCAAGCCCCCATAGTTAGTTACATCCTAAGGAATGAGATCTCTCAGGAATAGTCTGGTTAAGATAAATTATCATTGTCTCCAAAGATTCTAATAGGTAGGACTATCAATCGATAAGTTTATTTTAGAAAATTGAATGGGATTAATCAAGGAGAGGGAGTTATCGTTGAAGCTAAAGAAAGATAAGTAGGAGATGTTCACGATGCTAGTAAATCTAGAGAGCATCTCAAACTATCTTGTGGTTGGGCTTTATATTTATTTGTGTTTTCTCTGGAATAGAGAAAAGAAATCATATCACATAGAGTTTAGGAATATTTTATTTAGATGATCAAATACGGCATTGAGGAATAAACATATTATCTCGAAAGATAAACATTCTCTCCTATAATGGATTCGATCATTTCAATAAAAGACTCCTAAAGCTAATGGGTCTTTCGTGTACCAAAGTATTTTCTCCTGAACTACATGGAAAAGTAGAACAAGATTTATTTTATCCTGGGATCATGGTTCCCTATAAAAGCAAGCAACTATAGTTAATTACATCTTAGGAAGGGTCTCTTCCTAAGAATACTCTCTATTAAAGAAATAAATTAGATTGAAATGAGCTAAGTGCCAATAGAAGGATAGCCTCAGATTCATACCAAAGTACAAATCCACTATCGATACTCAAAGATGATGTTTTGCAAAGATGGAGAGGAACCATCCCGAATTGCCAAAAATCTATGGTGCATAAATTCTTATTAGGGAGTCGTCTTTCAAATCTATGGAGAAAAGAGAGAAGAGACCTTATAGAAATTCATCTTGTTAGGATGTCATGAGATCCATATATGTACTTATTCTGGTGATCAGATACATCATCAAGGAAATAGTGTACTATCTCGAGAGATAGAAATCACAACCCTTTAATGGAACCAATCACCTCAATAAGGACTCCTAAGAATGATGGGTCTGCATATGAACCAGAGATTCTTTCCCTACTTTACATGAAAAAGTAAAGCAGGGTTTATTTTAAATTGGGTTCGTTAAGTTTCCTACAAGGGCAACCCCCCATAATTAATTACATCCTAAGGATGGGATACCTTAGCAAAACTCTCGATTAAGATAAATGATCATTGTCTTTGAAGATTTCAATAGGAAGGGACTATCAATCGATTGGTTTTATGTTTGAAGATCAAATGGGATTGATCAAAATAGGGAGTTATTATCGAAGCCAAAATGGAAGAACAGTAGGAGATGCCCACGATACTAGGAAACCTAGCGAGCATCTCAAACTATCCTATATTTAAGCTTTACATTTTTGAAATTGATTTAGTTTGTTTGAGATGTATTTTTCATTAGAAATTTATGACTTAAGATTCCTTAATACAAGATTAAGAAAATGCCTAAGAGTTGAGGAATTATGCTTATGGCCCACAAAGGAGAAAAGCAATCTCAGAACCTAAATCTAGGGAGCTTTGGCGAGGGCCCAAAGCACAGCCTAAATCTAAGGTAAAAATGAGTAATTGGTTTGCCTCCACAAGAGAGGACAAACCACCTGACAACTTGGACTTACAACTACCTGGGGATGGCCACCAACCAACTTCTCCTACAATTTTAAATACATGTAGGCAAGTCTTTATGCTTATGCATGATAGTTAGGCTGTTATTATTTAGAAAGAGACTAAGTCCTTAAACTCACTCCCAAAAGAGACTAGATCATGTAAAGGGACATGCTTCAAATGACCTAAATCTAATGCAATTCAAATTTTATTTTATTTTTATTTTGGACAATTATTTTGACTCAAGCTAATAGGATTGTTTTATGGCTAATGCATAAGAAAGAAGGTTATTGGCTAAAATCAGTGAGAAGGGAGGAGGTGAGTTTCCACCACGACCCTCAAAGGTCAAGCTGAGTTCTCTGGAAAAGGTGAAAGCCCACCAATCAAGAGTGAAATAAGATGCATTTGTGCATGATATTATAAAGAAATGCTCATCTAGAGAAGGGGTTGCTAATTCCTTTTCTCTTTGATTTTAAACCTAAGCTTTAGGTGAGGTTATGAGTTGATTAATTTTAATTTAAATTATTAAGTTAGGTAAAAGATTTATTTTCCCAAAGAGCATAATCCACATCCAGGCCATACATAAAGCAAGGAAGAAACTAGGAAGATCATGCCACTTAATGTAAAAGCTAAACAAATCATCAATCAATTTATAAAGCTAATCGCAAAAAGAATAAATCATCGTTGTGGTCGGGCACCACCACACAAACCTGAAAATATCAAATGTGGGTAACCGAGCTCTACCCTTATACAACCCAGATTACAAATGAATTAAGTTATAATTTAAGCAAAATAATTCATTATTATGGGGGTCTTCAAGCTTTATTCTTCTTTCTTCTTTCTTCTTTCTTTCTTCCTCTTCTTTCCTCTTCTTTTGGTTCCTCCTTTAGAAGGTTGGAAGGCGGATGCTCCAAAGCTTCACATGGTACATAAGATAGGATCTTATGACCAATGCTCATTCTAATCCCCATAACAATTCATTCCAAAATCCTAATTATACAAATTTTTACATGAAAAGGAAAAGTGGAAATCTAACTAACACCTGCAAAATAAAGGTTAGCTAAAACACACCACACAAATCCCAAGCTTGTATATTGGACTTATCACCCCACATATGGGTGATTAAGTCCACCTAGCCTATAGATTATGCTTAGGGGTATCAAGCACCTACAAGCAAAAGCATTTATATTATTATTTATGATAGTGCCCCTTAAGCACAATCTCCTACATAAAAGAATAGTTAGACTAAGAAGGTCCTACCATTCATTCTATGAGCATACACCCTAGCATCCAGTCTAAAACATATATCAAAAACAAAATAAACATCAAATCATGCACGGACCTAACCTAAGGCTAGAAGTGGTGACTTAGGCTAATGTGTGTGCTTTGAAGGCTTGTGTGGTATGCTTAGCAGTGGCTTTAGGTTCAAATTTTTTAAGTGAGAAGAGCATGTTCAACTTAGAAGAGGGTTTCATTTAAGTTGTTTAAGTGTTTTGGGTTGGTTTTATTTCATGTTTTAATTTATTTTAAGTGAAACCTACAATTAACTACTAAGTTATGAAGAGAGTGAAAGAGAAGAGAATTTTCTTTCCTTCCCTAACCTTAAGTAATTTTCTAAAGTAGGTTCATATTTTAGTTTCATTTGGGTGAATGTTTTGATTAAATATTTTAATCAATCCTAAGTTTAGATAAACCCTAAACAAACCTATTCAAAAAGAAAGGCATTTTAAGATTAAACAAAATGAATCAAAATTCACATATCACACATTACTTCATTTCTTTCTCAACATATATAACATGAATATGGATGGACCCTAAGCATATCTATACATGCAAATGAGAGTAGTTAACACACTTTATAATTCATGCTAAGTAATCCATTTAATAAAATTTAGGAGTTGAATATTCATGATTTTCTTAAGTAGAAAAGGTTTTCCTTATCCAAAATTTCATATACATATATAAAAGTAAGAAAGGCATAAGTGAGTACAACCATTGTTAACTAGAGGTGTAAGCTACAAGACCTACTTAGAGCTACTTAAAGCCTCAATCTCGGGTTTGTCAGACTAATATCCACTTTCCTTAAATACAAACATGCATATAATTGAAATGAAATAGAAAAGGAAGATGCAAAAGTTGTTTAATATATTTGTTTTGTTTATGCAATTTATGCATGCAAGTATAGGAAACCTTTCTTACGTGAGAGCATAGGGATGAATAGGGTATGGAATTAAGTAAGTGTTGGGTTCTTTTTAAATGAACCCTACATCTTACTAACTTCTATTCAAAACTATACCAACATAGGAGAGAAAGGAAACTTATACTAAACATGCTTTTATAATCCATCACATGCAAGCTTATAATTAAAGTATAAGTAGAAAACTTTCAGATTTGATATTTGATTTATGTATTTTGGAAAAAATTTGGATTTTGTAGTGATAATAGCCACTCATATTTCTACTTTATCTAACACATGCAAATTTGACATAAAGTAAACAATTTCATTTTAAAATTTTAAAAAATGAAATTATAAATGTATAAAATCACATGGTTATGCAACTTAACATGTTGAGGAAAGATCAAAGCAATGAAAGCATGTAAACAAACTTGTCTTACTTAAATCCTAAAGACATTCTTATATAATAAGAAAATTTAGAATAAATCAAAGTGAATTTCAAAATGATTTTGGTTTAGTTTGAGGTTTGATTTAATTTTGAAAAGGTGAGATGAGTTTGCTATTCCTAACCCATTCCACATGTGTTTTGTATTTTTGTTTAAATTGTAGACAATTAGATCCATTTTTATGTGTTGATTAGGTTAAGGTATGAATTAAGTAACTTAATTAACCCTTACCTACACCACCTTAGAAGAATTAACTAAATAATTATGAGGCAATGAGATGACATAAAACCCACAAGAAATTTAAATTTGTAATGCACCAAATAATGAAAATGCTTAAAGCAATTTGGCTCACAATTAAAAATTAATTAAGCTAAGAGGTTTAGCTTAAGTAATTTCAAAACACCCTTTCATACTTATGAATGGGGTTTTAATTTCCTTAATTGAACTTATACTATTAAACACCTAAGCATCTATCCAAGGTAGATTAATTATGTTCTAAAACTTTTTAGAATTTTTAGAAATTGATTGAGGGGATAATTAATGAATTAACCCTTAATTAAGAGGACATTAAGGAAAGAATAGGGGGTTTAGCAAATAGCTAAGGGGAAATGCCCCAAAATTATTTCATAAACCTTCTACTTACTGGATCTGACCTTAATTAACCCTAATCATAAGGTAAAACCACTAATCATTCCTTAATTATGCTTAATTACATGAGAAGGGTAATTAAGGAAACCATATGCAATTACTAATCCAACCTTCAATAAATCCCAAGAAAATTAGGGGAGGTGAAGTCATCCCCTAAAACTTACCCAAGAAATTTGGGATTAATTAGAGGTAAAACCCAAATTTAGAGAAAAGCATAATTCAAAACTTATCAAAATTAATTTTAAAATGTTCTATGTTTAATAATCTATTCATAGATTTTTATTTCATATTTTTCTAATTTCTCTATGAAGAGTTATGCATTTTTGAAGATCCATGGATTAATTAGAAATTAATTAAGAATTTTTAATTAACCCCAACTAATCCCTAGCTCATATGCGACGCATAGCGATGGCGGTCAGCGTGCTTTACGCATCGCGCTGTGAGGGGACAACTTAAATGTCACCTCATAAATGATGGTGGTAGCACACACGCTTAAATTCTCTATCATCCGATCAAAGATCGAACGGCTAAGGATTCCCCATAGTTTTAAAAGGATATTTAGATTTCTAAACGTGATAAATAATCTCAGTCGTCCATCTAAAGTGCACAGATGGACGGCTGAGATGAGCCAAGTTCTTCCCCTTTATCAACAGAGACCATCCATGACCAAGGGGAAGATCCAAGCTCGATCTAGTATGGAATCAAACCAAAATCAACCCACACTCTAGAGACATAAAGCAAATCCAATGGTCAAAATTTGATGTGGTAAAAATTTATTTCACAAAGCTCCACACCACATTTAGTTTAGTAATTGGAAAATTCCCTACCTCACCGGAGCTCAAGATCGATGAGGTAGCTTCATCTAGTGGTGACGAAGCCCTGTTGAAATTCCTAGGCCTTAGGATTGAGTGGCTTACTCTATGGACCAAAACTACTTGAAGATCCTTGCAGCTTTGATCCAATTGGGCTCTTTCTTGCTGTGGGAACTCTAATAGAAGGTTAGGCAAGCTCAACTTAGCTCCTAGATGAAGTGTGTAAGAGCAATTTGGAGGAAACCAAGTATGGAAGAAATTGGCTAATGGATTGAGCTCCCCTATTTTTTGCACTGTGCAAAACCGAGAAATAAGGAATTCAAATCCTCTCTAAGAAGCTTGGTAGTGCTCTCTGATGATTTCTCTGGGTTCCTTAGGTTCAATATATAGAGGGCAAGTAAATTTTTAATTGAATTAGCGGGAATATATCTCCTTCTATGGCAATTGGATGGCACACCTCCTTTGTCATTTTGATCCAATTGTTGAGATTGGGAGGGTTGTTTGATCTATTTTGAGTCTGCACATAGTTGGTTTGATCCAAAGAATGGATTTCAAACTTCCCATGCGCTAAATTTGAGCTAAAGAGGGAATTTAAAATTTCAATTTTAAGCTAAGGGGTCGGGTTTGGTCTAGGGACCAAATGGTCTGACCCAAACCCATTAGGTTGGGTGCACCACTCATCACTAAGTCCCCTTGAGCTTTTAGGAAAGCTTCAAGTGATTGTGAAGAGGCTATGACCAAATTACTCATGGGTTGGGCCAAAACTTGTTATATGTCTTAAGGGTAAAATGGTCATTTTGCTATTTTTTTCACTTTGGATATGTTGGGTATGTGGAGAAACTAGGTTTGGCCAAGTTTCATTAGATTTAGAATTCATTTGATAGGGTTTGGCTCATGTTGACCCATTTAGGTCAAAATGGGTCAACTAGGGTTAAGTTGACCAATTGGTCAAATTGGGTCAAACTAAGGGTTGGGTCAAGTTCATATGACCATTTGAAATATTTTGGTGGCTTTGGCTTGATTCAATTTATAATATATTTAGTTTTGGCTCATATGACTTCACTTAGGTCAAATGGGTCAAGTTAACCTATTTGCTCCATTTGACCTATTTTAGGTAGGTCAAGGGTAGGTTTAGGTTAGGTTAGTCATATGGACTGGATTGATATCTTTATTTTCAATCAATTTGGGTTAGGTTCAATTTTGGCTCAACCTGACCCCTTTAGGTCATGTTAGATCTAAGGTCAATTGGGCAAGGTTAGGTCTAGTTGGTCAATTGAGGCTTTGGTCAAGTTCCACAAGTGATTTGGAATAGACTTGACCTATTGGTTTCAATCAATTTGGCTTAGATAAAGTTTTGACACATTTTGGCCCTTTAGGACAAAATGGGTCAACTTTGGTCAAGTGGGCCAATTAGGCTAGGTTAGGCTTAAATGTTGGCTTGGTGAAGTTCAAACATAAGTCATGAGTGAACTTAGATTAATGGTTTCAATCAATTTGGCCTATGGTGAACTTTGGCTATGTTAGGTTTCATTTTAGGTTAAGTGTTGACTTGGTCAACCCTTAGGTTTGACATGGTTTGACCCAATTTGATTGATTGATCATCCCATAATGATCGTTGATCATGATGAGAGGGATATATGAGTTTGGTTTAGTCCAATTTGGTTAGGATCAAAAGTTGGCTCATAAGGGTACTTTAGGTCACAGTGAGCTTCGATGGGTCAAATGGCTTGGTCAAAGCTTGATTTGAAGTTGATTGATCTTGTATATGGACTTATGATTGAAATATAAATCCATTTGCAAGTGTTTGAAGTCAAATGGATTTTGATCCATTTGAAAATTTTATATTCAAAGGAAGAATATGAAGGGGTTTTGGGTTTGATTTTTAATTTGGTTTTGATTGAATGGTTGAAGTTTGGATTTATGTATGAGCTTGTGAGCGTAAGATTGATTGAACCATGAGAGAAAATCAAGAGTTTAGCTTGATTTGGAATTGATTTGGCTAAGTTCAAGATTTTGACTTGAAAGGCTTAGATTTGATTTTGAGTGGATTTGATTTTGATTTTTGATTTTTGGAATTTCTTTTGATTCTTTGAATTTTTATTTCATTTATATATGTGAATATAAATGAGAATATAAATTGATCATAGAAAATTTCAAGGATTTGAAAGGGTTTAATCATGATTTAGGTTAAATCCATTAAAGGGAATTTAAAAGATTTAAGGAAATTTTTAAATTGAAATTTAATTTTTGAATTAGATTAGATTGATTTATATTTATATTTCATTTATATATGAGAATATAAATGAGAATACAAATAAGTTTTAAGAAAATCCCATGAATTTTAAATGGTTTGATCATGATTTAGGTTAAATCCATTAAAGGGAATTTAAAGGATTTAAGGGAATTTTAAATTAGAATTTAATTTTTGCCTTTGATTAAATTGATTTATATTCATATTTCATTTATATATGAGAATATAAATGACAATATAAATAAGTTTTGAGAAAATCCCAAGGATTTGAATTGATTTGATCAAGGTTTAGAGTTGATTTTGGCTAAGTCCTTTAATGAAAAATTAAAGGGACTTAAGAAAATTTTCATGAATTGATTTAGAATTTTGAATTTAACTTGATAGGTTTGAATTTATATTTCATTTATATATGTGAATATAAATAAAAATATAAATTGATCATGCAAAAGTCTCAAAGATTTGAATAGGTTCATATCATAATTTTGGTTAAGTCTTTAAGGGATTATTAGGGACTTAGGCAAAATTTGGACTTAGGAATTTTTGATGGATTTTGATTATGGGTTTCAATCATAGATTTCAATCATGGATTTCAATCATATGGAGTTGATTTGAATTTTGGAGAAAATCAAATGGAATTGATTTGGAGTTTTACTTGAAAGAAGGAAAGTGAGGATTGGTTTAAGCTAATGGGTAGAAAATTTTCCTTAACACCCCTAAGGCATGACCTATTCCTATGGCTAACTCTTCTAAGTCTCTTGAGCTATGTTGAGTGTCCACCTAATCACTAGATTTGTCTTAAGATTAAGGAACTCTATAGTCTAAGAGAAGTCCTAAGCCTAAGATGGTGAGGTTGAGAGCTCATTCTAAAAATGAGGTCAACAAGTGGTTTCATTAAATTTTATTTATTCAAAGGTTAAGATTTAAGTTAATTAATAGTTTTATTAGCCTAAGGTTTTATTTCATTAACCTAAGATTGAATTTGATCACTTCAATTAACTTAAGATATTTAGATAAGTTCCTTAATAGTTTTCTGATATCTAGTTGAAAGTGATTTGAATTATCATTTTATTTAATAGATTAATTAATTTCCTTAACCCAATATTTGATTAATATTGACCTAGGGATTTACAAAATTGAAAAATACTAATCGAGAGATCATTTGGACTTGAAATATTTCTCACAAGTAGGGTTGCATGCAATTTTATATCTCTAAAGTTTCAGCTTGATTAGATGTTATTAGGGTGTAATTAAGGTTTAAATTATTTTATTAAAACTTAAATTAAGCCTAATTTATTAAGATTCATTAAGGTATTTTATTTTTTCACTTATTCTTCACTGAAATACCTTTCCAATGAGGGTTTATTCATAATTTTTGGTTAACTCGTTGATTTATTATGATTTAATTAGGTTCAGGTTATTTAATTCATTTAATTATCTAATTAAGTAATTAATGATTTATTAGGTTCAAATAGGTATCATTAGGTTTAATTAGTATTTTGATGTTTATTAATATTCATTATGTTGATTTAAGATTATTAGATTAAAGTTTTCTAATTATTTCATTAAAAGGTAATTAATTTAACTAATTAAAAGGTTAAGCACATGAAATTATAATTTCCCTTGAATTCTGAGAATTAAACAAAATTTACCTTTGGTAAGTTTTATGCTTAATTTCATTTCCCCAGAGTTTCAAATTAATTGGATTATTAATTTGAGAGTAATTAGGGTTTAATATTTTTTAATTAAACCTAAATTAAGGAAAAATTACCCAATAAAAATTAGGGATTTTAATTTCTATGGATTCCTCTCATCAAGGTGAATCCACAGAGCTTTTATTTGTAACTTTTTTATTTTTCTTTGATTTTATAAAATTTTTATAACATTTCTGCATTTTTTTTTAAAATTAAATCCATTAAATAACTAATCCTAATAGTTTTTAAGTGGGGGGTCCCATGTACCACGTGACACGCGCCTGCATGGCGCGTCACACTACGTGGCACACGCAGGGTTGGTCCACGTGGTGCCACCTGAAACTGCATCAGCACAGTTCAAAATGCGAGATCACTTACGGACCATCCGATCAAAGATTGGATGGTCTAGATTAATCCCACAATTCTTAAAGGGTGAAATCAATCCTATCTGCCTAAATCTGGGCCATCCGATCCAAATACACAGATCGTGCAGTGCAGATCATCTCCTTTGATTCCTGCCGGAGCCGAGGACCGTTGAAGGTTTTTTGCTAATAACTTTTGATAGACCATGAAATCGCATGATTTAAAGTTCTACACGACTGTGGATGAATATCCTACATTTCTATATGGTTCGATCTTGTTGAAGATCATGTTTCCTATTAAACCAACCACAACCAATGTTTTGAAGAAAAAGCTTGAGGTCAACAATGGCATACCTTGATTCGTTGGACGATTGACCTTGCAATTGATCCTAGAGCTTCGTATGCTTGAACCGAGCTTGCTTGCCAAAGGCAATTGGTTAATTTCTTAAGGATTGCTCCCTAGGCCAACCCTTGAATGCTCTTTTCATTTTAATGGTATGTAGTGATTAAGGGCACTTGGAAGGAGGGGAAAATTTTGTTTTGGTTTGTTTTTGATGTGTGAAGGTGTGTGTGTGTTCAAATCTACTTGGGAAAGTCTCTCTGTGGGTTTTTCTATATAGCCAAAAGCTATATTGTTCTTTCCTAGCTATTCCTTGGTCGATTTTACTAATTAAGGACCTTGGAAGTTAGCTAGTGCACTCCTCTCCATCCCACAGTTGTCCTATGTGAAGAGGTGGGAAGAAGGGAGAAGAAATTTGACTTCTCCAATTTTTTTGCTTGTATTAGTTTTCCTTATTTAGATTTTATGAAATAATGCAAAAGTAGCTTGATTAGTGATGTAAACCTTCATTAGAAGGGTTTAAGGAAGTGTTACCCCCATCCTATGTGATTTGGTTGGAAGTGGTTTGATATTTCCTTATATCTATTGTCTTACTTAACTCACTTTACCCAAATTGGGTTAAGTGAATTAAACATAATTTCTTATGGGTCAAATGGCCCATTTGACCCAACTACACCCAATAGAAAGTTATGTTATGTCCCATCACCATCCCTATATGATTTAGGATAATCAATTTAAAGTTATTTTGATTTTTCTTAAATTTGAGTTTAATGTGGCTTATTTAGGTTATTTTGATTTAAGAGATTTAATTTACCTAATCTAGGCCTTCATGGACTCAAATTCTTTTATTATTGTGATCATACATATTTATTTGATTATTTAAAATATTTTTGATGATTTAATTTAGTCAAATTTAATGGGATGACTTTTTGACCAAGTGGGCCCACTTAAGTCAATTCTAGGTTGACTAGAGTTGACTTTATGTTTGACTTTAAAATTTTATTTTATTTGCATTAATTCACTTGATTTAATTTATGTTGGATGTTTTATTTAGTTTTGCATCAAACCAAGTAATTTGGTTTTAGCTCAAAATGTATTTCCTAAGTTACTAAGCATAGTGACTTTGAATTTTGAAGTAGGAAATCCCTATTTGAACTTGATATTATTTTATTGCTAAAATGACCTCTTCTAAAAATGAGGACAACAAATGGACCCCAATATGTGTAGTGGATTAGTAAGAATACACTGCACATATTGGTGTTGACCAGATTGATCAACATGCAAATATAAACTTAGGGTTCCTATTCATGATTTTTTTTAAATTTTTTTTTTAAATTTTGCTTTGATTTTGATTATGAAAGATAGGTATATGTATGCCTATCTTTGCTTTGAAGGTGTGATTCATTCTTAGAAACTTAACTTCATTAAGTCCTAGGATGAAAAGGAATGCTATTAGGAGTGGACCCAAAGAATGGTCTAACCCTAATGCATTTACTATGCTCAAGGAAGATGCCTTCAAGGGACTTACTCTTACTTGAGAATAGTGGGGATCCATGTATTAGCTAATAATATGGGGCCATTAAGGGCATGATCCATCCTAGTTAGCTAAAGAGAGGAGAGGGGTCTTTAAAGACATGATCCTATCCTCAAAAGCTATGTTGGGGAGAAGAGGCTTGAAATGCTTGATCTTAATTCGTAGCACTTTGACTACTAAACAAGGGTCATATGAACTTGATCTTATTTGACTAGTCCAAAGAAATGGTGCCTTCAATGGCTTGATTCCATTTGTTAAAAATTTGAATAAGAAGCCAACTAGGGGACTTACTCCTGTGTAAGATGCCGACTGGGGAACTTACTCCTAGATGATTAAAAAGAATGTCGACTAGGGGACTTATATCTTTCTGGCTATTAGAAAGGGGTCAAAAAGACTTAATCCAATACAACTCACATGTGTAACATGAAAGAGCCTTGATGGCTTGATCCAATCATATACACAAAAGTAGGATGCCGACTGCGAACTTAATCCTAGATGATTAGAAAGAATGCTAACTGGGGACTTATATCTTTCTAGCTATTAGAAAGGGGTCATAAAGACTTGATCCAATATAAATTACCTGTGTAACATGAAAGGGTCCTTGTTGGCTTGATCTAATCATGTACACAAAAGTAGGATGCTGACTAGGAACTTACTCTTAGATGATTAGAAAGAATGTCGACTAGGGACTTATATTTTTCTCCTATTAGAAAGGGGTCATAAAGACTTGATCCAATCTAAATTGCCTGTGTAACCTGAAAGGGGACTTGATGGCTTGATCCAATCATGTACACAAAAGTAGGATGCCGACTGGAGACTTACTCTTAGATGATTAGAAATAATGTCGACTGGGGACTTATATCTTTCTAGCTATTATAAAGGGGTCATAAAGACTTAATCCAATCTAACTCACCTGTGTAACATGAAAAGGGCCTTGATGGCTTGATCCAATCATATACACAAAAGTAGGATGCCGACTAGGGACTTACTCCCAGATGATTAGAAAGAATGCCAACTGGGGACTTATATCTTTCTGGCTATTAGAAAGGGGTCATAAAGACTTGATCCAATCTAAATTGCCCGCGTAACATGAAAGCCTTGATTGATCCAATCATGTACACAAAAGTAGATGTCGACTGGGACTTACTCCTAGATGATTAGAAAGAATGCTAACTAACTTATATCTTTCGCTATTAGAAAGGGGTCATAAAGACTTGATCCAATCTAAATGTGAAACATGGGGGCCTTGATGGCTTGATCCAATCATGTACACAAAAGTAGGATGCGATGGGACTTACTCTATGATGATTAGAAAGAATGTGACTGGGACTTATATCTTTCTGGCTATTAGAAAGGGGTCATAAAGACTTGATCCAATCTAAATTATCTGTGTAACATGAAAGGGGCCTTGATGGCTTGATCCAATCATGTACACAAAAGTAGGAATGGTGCCACGAAGGGTCACTCCAAACCTAGAAAGATATGAGAAAGGTGCCATAGAGGGCTTGCTCCCATCTCAAGTCATGTATAGGAAAGGTGCCACAAAGGGCTTGCTCCCAACCTATAGGTGATATGAATGAGGAAAAGGGGTCAGAGTGACTTAATCCTAATCCTCAAAAGTTTGACTAATAAGAAAGAGTCTCATGGACTTAGTCCTAACTTGATTAGTCTAACTTGATGAAAGGGTGATGGAAGGTTTGCTTCCATTTCTAACTACATTTATAAATGAGTTCCAAGCATTTCAGATAAATGATACAAGTTGAAGAAAAAGCAATAAAGAGAAATAAGCTTTTATTTTATTGATCTTTATTTGTCAACAAGTTACAAGTTACACATGATATTTCTTTAGGTAACATCCATTAATAGGTGGTATTGGACGTTCACCATCATAGGTAATAAGTTGGTAAGAACCTCCTTCATAAGCTTTTTCCACTACAAATGGTTCTTCCCATGTTGGCTCGAATTTGTTGCTAATTCTTCGATGAGCTAGGATTGGTCATCTAAGAACCAAGACCAAATCTCCTACTTGGAAAGTTCTAGGATGAACCAATCTATCATGTGCCTGAACCATATGTGATTGGTACAGTTCAAGGTCTTGTTGAGCTTTTAATCATTTTCCTTCAAGATTATCTAGTTCTTCCAAGTGAATCTTATGATTTTGATCTACCGTAATATTATTATTAATAACTATTCTTAATGAAGGTAGTTGCACTTCTAATGGAAGAACCGCTTTAGTCCCAAAAACTAAAGCACATGGTGAAGATTGAGTTGGTGTCTTATATGTGGTCTGATAGGCCCATAAGGCTTCAACCAACTTTTCATGCCATTGGTGCTTATTTTCATCAAGTATCTTTTTCAGAATTCTTACCAATGTTTTATTAAATGCCTCAGCCAATCCATTCACCCTAGGGTAATAAATGGTTGAGTGTCTCCAATCAATTTTATGTCTAGCCACAAAGTGATTTATTTTTGTGGACCTAAAGGACAGACCATTGTCAGATATGATTCGATGAGGAATGCAAAATCAATATATGACATTTTCCTAAAAGAATTCCAACACATGATATGCTTTAACCTTTTTCACTGGTACCACTTCAGCCCATTTGGAAAAATAATCTATTGCGGCTAAAATAAAATGATGTCCTTTTGAAGAAGTAGGATCGATAGGCCCTATGATGTCGATACCCCAACTCTCAAATTTCTAGGAGGCAACTGTAGGGTGTAATACATTGGGTGGTTGATGTAATACCACACTAACTACTTGGCACTGATGACAATGACGTGCAACCT
Organism: Cymbidium sinense; assembly: GCA_021442155.1. NCBI lineage: Eukaryota > Viridiplantae > Streptophyta > Magnoliopsida > Asparagales > Orchidaceae > Cymbidium > Cymbidium sinense. Next base: position 174,198,246 of record CM038221.1, on the reverse strand, counting down.
CCATGCAATCATTTAGTTTCGATGGTCAATAATACCCAAGTCTCTTGATTTTTAATTTTATTTTGGGTCCAAATTGGTGTGCTCCACACAATCCAGAGTGTATCTCAATCACAATCTTATGGGCTTCTGATTTGTCTAAACAATGGAGCCACATTTGGTCGAATGACCTATGATATAAAGCATTATTAATTAATGCATAAGATAAAGCACGTTTCTTTATTTGATTTGCTAATGATTTATTTTCAGGAAGCCTCCCTTTACTTAAATAATCAATAAACGGTTTCCTCCAATCACATTCTATTTGACCTTCAATAAGAGCTATCTTGCATTTCTTCTTGCCTATTAATGTAGTCTAAATCATAGGAGACAAAACCTGATTTTGAACTTCTATAGAAATTGATTCTTTTCTAGGCATATGATTTCTCTTTGTAAAGCTCTACTATTGTATTCTCTTGGTGAGATATTCTACATAGCATTACATATGGAAATCTTTTCAAGTAATTTCATATATTGATGATAATTAAAGAGCTTTGGATGCAAAACCTTATAGATTCCCTACTTGGTTTATAACTAGTTGGGAATCCCCAAAAAATTTATATTTTTAATTTCCATAAGGATTGCCAACTCTAAACCAATAATAAGAGCTTCATATTCAGCTTCATTATTTGTACAAGGCTCAACCAAATGATATGAATATCTCATCATTCTTTTTTCTGGGGTTATAAAGATTAACCTAATTTCAGCTTTCCCTAGGATTGATGAATTTGATTTTATGTCTTCTTGATGATGATGCACCATCAAAGTATAATTCCCAGGTGGCACTAGGTTCACTTTCTAATGTTATGATCTGTTCATCTGGAGATCATCATTTAAAGAAGACCCTTCAAGCATAGGGTGTGCTAGGAAATCGCCATTATTTGTTCTTTTATAGCACAAATAGGAATATAAGTGAATTATAATAAAATCATTGACCATCATTCTAAATGCTCAGACAGTATTGGACGGGTCATGAGATATTGCAAAGGATTCACCCTTGAAATCAGGTTGACCTTATGAGAAAGCATATAATGCCTCAGTTTCAGAGTGACAAAAACTAAGGCTAAATAATATTTCTCAATAGAAGGATAATCATTTTCTATTGGGATAAGCCCGCGACTTAGATAATAAAGGGCACTTTCCTACCCTTCTTCATTTGTTTAGGCTAATAAAGCCCCAAGAGATTCATCCATAGTCATAGTATAGAGGATTAATGGCTTTCCTGGAATCAAGGAAGCCAAAACATAAAGATTCATTAAATATTGCTTTAGGTTTTTTAAGGCACCCTGACATTTTTCATCACAAATAAATTTGAAATCTTTCTTCAATAATGCTGCAAAGGGTTGACACCTTTTAGATAAATTTGATATGAATCTCCTTAGATATGCAAGCCTTCCCTGGAATGATCTTAGTTGTGTAAGACTTTTAGGTGATGGCATTTCTATAATAGCTTTTATCTTTTTTGGGTCAATTTCTATTCCACGATGCCACACTATGAACCCTAATAATTTCCCTGAAGTCACTCCAAAGGTACACTTCAGAGGATTCATCTTTAAGTTATAGTGGTGCAATCCCTGAAAAATGACCTGTAAATAATAAAAATAATGTTGTTTTATTTTTCTTTTAATGACTAAATCATCGATATAACATTCAACTTGATTATGAGTCAAGTAATCAAATATTCTAGTCATAGCTCTTTGATAAGTAGCTCCAGCATTTTTGAGATCAAATGGCATGACCGTGTAACAAAAAATCCCTATTGGAGTTCTGAACATCATATGCTTTTCATCTTCTAGGGACATCTTAATTTGACTATAACCAGATGATCCATCCATAAATGAAAAGATCTCATGCAAGGAAGCTATGTCGACCATGAGTTAGGGTATAGATAGAGGGAACTCATCTTTGGCACATGCTTTATTTAAGTCTCTAAAGTCAACACAGATGTGTATTTGACCATTCTTTTCTTTTACTGAACTATAGCTACCCAATCGTGGTATTGTTCTTCTCATATAAACCCGCTTCAATTAGTTTCTTTATTTCAATGATCACTTGTTGTTCTACTTCTAGGCGCATCCGCCTAGAAGCGTGCTTCACTAGGATAGCATCAGGTTTAATTCCTAGTTTTTGTACAGCCACATCCTGGGATAAACCTAGAATTTCATCATAACTCCAAGCAAAGTAATCTTTATACTCAAAGAGTAAAGTGATTAACTCTTCAGAATCTTCTAGACCCAGGAAAGAGAAAATAAAAGTCAATTTTGGGTTCTCAAGAGATCCTAGGTTAACCTCCTTTAATTCATCTATAATAGATTTTATCTCTTCCTCATATTCAAGCGGTGCATTCTGAAGTGAATTATCTTTGGATTCCTCCATAGTTTTTATGAATGAGTCTTCTAAAAGAGTAGAAGAGACTTCAAAGAGTTGATCTATTTGATGATTACTTATCATTAAATAATGCTCTATATCGTCAAATGATTCAATAGTACTAAACCCAATGCCATCTTTGGAGTGGAAATTTCTATGTTTTTGATTCCATAAAGCTCTCCATGCATTGGGCTTTATCTTTGGGCCAAATATTTGTGATAAAACTATGATTCACAAAATTCTTTACACAAGTCGAATACCAGTCAAAAGGAAGTTCTATTATTTCATTGAAAAAGGATTCTTCAAGCTTCACATCTCCTTCTAAGCTTAAAGGACAGTACAGAATAAAATTTTACTGACCTCCCCACTTCTCCTGATAAGATAGGGGCTACTTTGACCTCTAATTGAGATATTTTATTTTTATTTAGAGGAGTCAAAGTTAAAGTATCCATATATTTTTTTAATTTTTCATATGTGGATAGCTCAAACTCTTCCTTTAATGTTTCATTTCTTCCTCATCAATTTCTGATTCTAAGGAAATATCAAACTTTATTGAAGCATTTCTATGATGGGAATCTTCATCTATGCTAGATTCCAAATCAATATGAATTATTGGAGGTTCTTTTTCTATTTATTTTTTATTTTCCTCCTTTTCTTTCTTTTCATCTTTCTTGATTATTATATTTTGTGCTTCAATAATGATGGATTTCATAGAATCAACTCTAGGTTTCTTAGGCATGTAATAGCATCTTCATAAAGCTCAATCTCATGAATAGTGAATGGTTGTATATCTCCTTTTATAACATATTCCACTCCATCCCTAGTGTGCTTAATACACTAGTGGAGTGAAGATGGAACCATTCTATACTTATGGATCCAAGGTCTACCTAAGAGAGCATTAAAGGAAGTTTTTGAATCTATAATGTGAAATTTAGCCTCAGTTTTCAATCCTTCTATTTCTAATAATCGAGTGATTGAACCTAAAGCTTTTTCACCTATTTTGTTAAAGCCCCTTAACAACATCTTATCAGAGCTAAGTCTTTTACTATCAATTTTAAGAATGTCAATGTTCTAAAGTTCATGATGTTAATAGATGCACCAAGATCTACCAGAACTCTTGACAATCTTATATTTTTAATTTTTACAGCAATATAGAGAGGTTATGGTCACTGGTTTCCAAAAGTACATCCTCATCGAAGAAAGTAACCCTCGAGATCTTCTTAAAGTAACAAGCCTCTTCTAAGGAAGTAGTTGCTAGTTGAGTCAAGCATATCTCTAGATCAAGTAATGTCTGTACTAGTGACTCTCTCATTTCTTTTGAAAGAATGAGAGCATCATAAATGCTTAATCTAGCAAGGAGCTTCCTAAGATGGGCTAGAACATTATAATCTACTTTGGAAACCTTTATTTCTGCTGGTATTTCTTTAAGTAAAGAATCTTAACTTGTGCTTTCATCCATGATTTGCTTCCCTTTTTTCTTGAGGAGTAGAAGGTAAACGAGGCGGTAAGACTCTTCCACTACAGAGATTTATTTCAACAATATCTCGAGGGTTTGAATCAACCTATTCCTCATTTTAACCATCCTTTTCTGATGAATGATCAGAATCTAACACTTCTATATCTATGATAAGTGGGTCACCATGCAAATCTTTCATGTAACTTTCTGACCCTGAGTCATGTAAAATATCATGAGATTCTTCTTTTTTAATATTTAATTTTTCAATATTTTCATTCTCATTTTCATGAGAAATAGCGTGAATGTAAGAAATGTCATCAGAGACATATTTTTTATTCATTCTTTTGAGATAAGTACATAAAGATAAAGGCTTATATGGTACTGCCTTTCCATCTTTATCATATAAAGTTCTATCACTAGATACAGATGTCCCTCCCTCACCACACTTTTTGATCTTTTGTGTAGTTGAACATGTTGAACTGGGATGAGGTGGAACTCATACTCTAGATCAACCTGGTGATCCTTCGTCCGACTGATCCATGGCAAGTTTCAAATTTTTCATCATATGTTTCTTTATAGAATGGGATAAAGCTATATCCTATTCATCTTGAAATGAAGAACTAGAAGAAGAACTACCTTCTATAACCTTAATGGACCCTTGTCTGGTCCATCAAGTACTCCTTTGGAATAGTCAGCAATCCCTTCTTAAAATTTCTTTCAAGCCAGTCTTTGATAGAAAATCAATCCTCAATGGTATGCCTCAACATCTTATGATATGGAAAATAATTGGGATCATTTACCTTTCCCACCTCCTCTAGCTTTCTTGAGTCATGGAGTTTAAAGTCTAGCTTTTTTATCATATTTTTCTCACTGCCTCTTTCTTAAAGGAATAAGTTTGGTTCATCCTTTCTGAGAAAGAGCTAGTTGAAAAATTCTAAGAATGATGACTTTACTTGTGGTTCATAAGATGAAGCTCACTCGTATTGTATTGGGAGCTTCCCTCTATCCACTACAAAGACATTACGTGCTCTTTTTTCTAAAGGCTTCCTAAGCTTGGATGACTCATATTGGTCTTTTAAGAATGACATCCTAGGAGCTTTCTCTTGTAAACTAGAGGTTTTATTTAAAAGTTTCTCAAAGGTTTTAATAGTAAAGCCTTTGAGCAGGAAGGTTATAGGGCCATGTATGTTCCTAAGGAGGATCTCTACAACATGCTACTCTTGTAGCTGAGGCTTGCATTTTAAGCTGAGAATTCTCCATCTTAGGATATAATCTACTAGAGATTATCCAGGCTTCTAATGTGGTATCACTAGGTCTCCTATTGTAACATGATGTTGAACACCTATGAATCTCTTCACAAACATCTCTTCCAATTTGGTGAAAGTGTGCACCAAATCGTTTGGAAAATCTGTATACCAGTCGAAAGAAACTCTACTTAAGCTACTAACAAACTGTCTAAATAAAAGAGCATCACTCCCCCCAGCATTACAGCAGCTTGCACGGAAGTGAGCCAAATGCTACTTGGGATTTTTAGTCCCATCAAATACTTTAAAAGATGGGGACACAAACCCCTTTGGATAAGGAATGGAATCAAACTCCCCAGGGTATGGTCTACCCTTTGGAGTCAAGGTTGTGCCCCGAGTATGTGCAAATGCTTCCTTCACTTGTTGTTGTACCAATGTCCTTAGTTCAATGTTGGAAGGTACTATAACTACAAGTTTTGATTCCTATCGGTACTCTTCCAAACCAGACCTCAAATCATTGGTAGGATGTAATGAATCTAAAGGCTCAATCTGGTGGGGTCGAGAAGGAGATGGAATCATACTTTGGGGTGATTGCATGCTAGCAATCATCTCCTCCATCTTCTTACTCATAGAATCAATCTGCTCATTTTTCTTTTGAAGCTAAAATAGGGTCTTCTTGTGTCTCTTCCTGCTCTTTTTTAGATGATCTAGTGTCAACCATGTAGATATGTGCTACAGGCAAACCTAAATCATCATCCAATAAGTCATCTTGCTCATGATCAAAATATTCATAGCTTAATTTCAATTTGTCATTTTCTTCATCTTTTTTAATGATGTTTTCCACCTTCTCTTTAGATAAAAAGAGTGGAACACCATTACTATCTAAGATGACATATTAGTTCACAAATTTATATTGTCCTTAATTCAGATGATTCATTTATATTCCTTTGGGTTGTAGGGATACTCTCAATGAAAGCTCCCAAGCCTAAGTGGTTGTCATCAATAAATTCCTGGCATAAGAAGATGGATGGGAAGAATCCATTCCTTTACTGGGAACATCTAATGAATGTACCTCAGGTTGAGGCACTGGTGATGAGAATAAAGGCTCATCTAAACTAAGTCTAACAAAAGATCTCTCTAAAGGTGAAGAAGGTAAGGGTGCTTAGAAGTAGAAGGGACTTTCCTAATATAAACCCTTTTATTCTTTTTTTTAGGATAGGTCCTATCATTTTCTGACATAGTAGATTGATCTCTATGCTATGTAAGTGAGTGCACAGGATGAGAATATCGCCCTGATACTATAGGCACAGGGTAAGAAGGTTTCCTCCTATCAAACATGATCGCCCTCCCTTCATTTTGATGATGGAAGGTGGGTCTTCTGATAGTTCTCTAACTAAATTTTGAGAAGCCTGATGCTTCATGACTCTCAATAGATCTTCTTTAGTGTAGGAAGAAGATCTAGGAATCCTGTGTAAGGTTTGGTGAAGTTGACCTTGGGATTCCCTATTTATCTGCATAAAGCTTTTCTTTTTAGGATAGATGAAAGGATAGGGTGGAGAACTAACAATCCTCATCGCATCCTCCTCCTCTAGGGAAGTAGACAAAGGGTAGAATCTACTTCCACCTAAGAGTGGGGAAGTGGGAAGAGTATATCTATCCCTCTTCATAGCTAGCTCCATGTCTGGCATATCTCTCTGCCTCCTCTCCCTAAGAGCTATCCTCTTGAGTCTCCTCCCTCTATTTTTCTTCTGACTTTTGGTCATTTAAAATGTTTAGAGGTGGAGCCTACTTCAAAGATGCTAAAGGGAACTAGTGCAAAAAATGCCTCTGAAGTTGGCATTTTTGATTTCTTTTAAACAAGTCCCTGTTGGACCCTTTCAATAGTCTGGCTAGTAAGCATCCTGTTCCCAACAGGATCATAAACACTAGAAAATTCTAGGATAGGTTGCTTATTTTTCAGTGTTGCCTCAAGAACAGGAGCAAGAGTCACTCATGAATGTTGAGGTTTTCAAATCCAGCCCCAAATTTGATGATGGAGCCATCAGGTAAGCTGCTACTATCAACAAAAGCTAATGCTAGATATGGATGCAAAGATCAATTGGCCGACCATTTTCTATTTTTAGAAATAAAATTAATTTTATCAAAAATTTAAAATAACCAGAATATGGTCAAAATAGGTTTTTGACCTATCAGGATATTTTAGCCAATAATATGGCCAAGATTTTCTCTCTCTCTCTTATTTTTTTATTTCCTTCCAGATTTTGTTTTTAGATGTTGGATAAATTCAACCAAGGATGAAATGGAGAAGTATCCAATAGAAAGAAAGATAGTCATGATCGGTGATTTACACTAATACACTACCGATATATAAAAATAATCATTTATTTCTAAAGATGGAGAGAGGAACCAGTCCCCAGCGGAGTCACTAGAAAATATGTTGGTGTTTTCTCTGGAATAGAGAAAAGAAATGACACCACATAAAGTTTAGGAATATTTTATTTAGATGATCAAATACAATATTAAGAAATAAATATATTATCTCAAAAGATAAACATGCTCTCCTATAATGGATTCGATTAATTTAATAAAAGACTCCTAAAGCTAATGGGTCTTCGTGTACCAAAGTATTTTCCCTTGAACTACATGAAAAAGTAAAATATGGTTTATTTTATCCTGGGATCATGGTTCCTTATAAAGGCAAGCCTTTATAGTTAATTACATCTTACAAAGGGTCTCTTCCTAAGAATACTCTTGATTAAAGAAACAAGTGGTTATTCCTAAAGGCTACTAAGGTAGCTTTTAAAGGAATGGTTTTTGGAAATTCAATGGGGAGAGGTCCAAATTAGATAGAGTTATTTTTAAGAGTCAAATGGAAAAGAGTAAGAAATGCTTATTGATATTGGGATGCCCAATAGACATTTCACCTATCCTATGATTGGGCTTCAAATTTGAGATTTAATTTTAGATTTTAAGCTATCATTTTCTTAGAAATCTAGGGCTTAGATTCTAGCAGAAGACTGCAGAAATGCCTAGGGTTGATGACTTATTCCTAAAAAAATGCTTCAAACCCTACTCTACATGTTCTTCTAACACATGTCAGATGCTCAACCTAATTTTATCTTTGGGAATCATTGGTCATTCTCCTCACTTGAGGGAACTAACCTATCCCTGACTCTTTTGGAGTTACAACCCTGGAGAAGGCTGCCAGCTAACACCACCTAAGCGCATTTTAAAATAATGAGGCTAAGTAATATGAATGCAAGATGGCTAGACTGTTGTAGTTTTAGGAAAGAAATCTATGAACTTAGACTTACTCCCTAATCCCTAAAATTATGTAAGGTATGAAGATGTACCTAACTAATGCATATTTTTCAAATTTTTATAATTTTTTTACTTAGGATTCATTTAGGTCATAGGAATACAATTTATGCCTAATGCATATAATTAGAAAAATATTATGGGCCAAATTAGAATAAGAAGGTGGACTTCCATCATAGGCTCAAAGGTCAAGCCCAAGTTCTCTAGCAAGGATGGAAGTCCTTCATTAATCAAGAGTGAAATAATATGATTTATGCAAGATATTAAAACATCCAGCTAAGGGGTTTCTACAAATTTTATCTTAGTTTAATACCTAGGATTTTATATGAAGATTATGAGTTGTATTTATTTTTATGTTTTGATTGATTTAATTTGGGTAGAAAATTTAGTTTATCCTATGAGCCTACGTCCAGGCATTCATCACAACACAAACATAGTACAGAAAGAAACCTAAGAAAAGTATGTTATTTCTATTGCGCACCCAAAATAAATCAAATCGAATTAAATTACATAAGAAAAAGGCTAATGCAGTCGGGTACTGAAGTACACCCCAGAAGAAAGAAAAATGGGTAGCCGAGTTCTGCCCTTACACAACCCAGCCTAGAACTACAAGTTTAGATCTATGGGTCTTCTTTCCAAGAAAGTCTCCTTCTTTAGGGACATCCATCAAGCTCCATAGGGGACCACCGCCATTTCCTAGTTAGGTCAGCTCCTGCTAATCTTAGACCCCATAGATCCTAACCTAATTCTAAGCTCAAATTTACATTTAAAATTCAAAAGAAATCTTAAGCTCTACAAAACAAATGTTAGGAAATACATAAAGCACACAAAGCAGTTTATATTTCAAAAACATACGGGCTTAGCATTAGTTGTTTGCCAAGTCCACCTATCTTATGGACTATATTAAGGGATTTTCAGCACCTGCAAGCAAACAATAATTTTATGATTTATTTATTACAGTGATTCCTTTAACACACAGAATAGTATTAAATCTAGAAATAATGCCCTAACATCCAGTCTAATGAACAAGCCTAGGCATCCAGTCTAAAGCATTACTCCACACTGACATGTGAAGCACAACACAACATATCACAGGAGATTTAAAAGAAAATCATAAATGATCTAACCTAGATTTAGAGTCTGTGACCTAAGTAATCTAGTGTTTATAGAAGTAAGGTTTTGTGTGGTAAGGCTTTGCTAGGCTCCTTTGAGTTCAAGTTCAAATTTTAGGTTTGAATTAGTTTAATTTTTACCATTGGTTAGTTTTAATTCAAATGGTTTAATGATTTAATTTTCATTTTTATTCCATTTTATTTGGTTAAAGTAATATTTAAGTTTTCAAGAATGAGAAATAGAATCAATTTTATTTTTAGATAAAACTCACTTTATTCCACATCCTAAATCCTAATGAGATTTCCAAAAGTCTGACTAAGATCTTTGAGAATTTTAATTAATCCTTTTGATGTTATTTATTTTTGGATTAATTTTATGTTATTTCATTTGTTTGAATTGCTTTATTTGATTTAATTTGTTTGATTTGTTTTATTTTGAATTAAGTTATATGGATTTCATTTAATTTGGCTTATGTTAATTTAAACAGATTAATTTTATTCAATTTAACTAAGTATTTAAAATTATGGATTTGTAAGTTTAAGGTTTAAGTTTATTAATATGATTAGAACCTTAAGTTTGTTCATGGATTAGTATTAACCTAAAGTACTTAAGTTAATTACTTGATCTGATTGAATTAATCCTAGGTTCTAGATTCATTATTTAAATTTATTAGAGATGAGTGGTTTCATTAAATTTTATTGATTCAAAGGTTAAGGTTTAAGTTAATTAATAGTTTTATTATCCTAAGGTTTTATTTCATTAACCTAAGATTGAATTTGATCACTTCAATTGACTTAGGATATTTAGAGAAGTTTCTTAATAGTTTTCTGATATCTAATTGAAATTGATTTGAATTACCATTTTATTTAATAGATTAATTAATTTTCTTAACCTAATATTTGACTAATATTGACCTACGGATTTAGAAATTTGAAAGAGATTATTTGGACTTGAAATATTTCTGGCAAGTAGGGTTACATGCCAATTTTATATCCCTAAAGTTTCAGCTTGATTAGAGATGTAATTATGGTGTAATTAAGGTTTTAATTATGTTCTTAAAACCTAAATTAAGCCAAATTTATTAAGATTTATTAAGAGATTTTATTTTTCACTTATTCTTCACTGAAATACCTTTCTAATTAAGGTTTATTCATAAGTATTGGTTAACTCATTGATTTATTATGATTTAATTAATTTTAAGTTATTTAATTGAATTATTTAATTTATTTAATTATCTAATTAAGTTGATTAATTATTTATTAGGTTCATATAGGTTTGATTAAGTTTAACTAGTATTTTGATGTTTATTAATGTTCATTTTGTCGATTTAAAGTTATTAGATTAAAGTTTTCTAATTATTTCACTAAAGGGTAATTAATTTAATTAATTTAAAGGTTAAGCAGATGAAATTACAATTTTCCTTGAATTGAGAGAATTAAATCCCCAAAAATTTACCTAAGGTATGTTTTATGCTTAATTTCATTTCCCCAAAGTTTCAAATTAATTGGATTATTAATTTGAGAGTAATTAGGGTTTAATGTTTTTTAATTAAACCCAAATTAATGAAAATTACCTAAAATTGGGAATTTTAATTTTTATGGTTTCCTCTCATCTAGATGAATCCATAGAGCTTTTATTTATAATTGTTTAATTTTTCTTTGATTTTTTATAATTTTTATAAAGTTTTTGCATTTTTTAATTAATTAAATCTGTTAAATAACTAATCCTAATGGTTTTTTAAGTGGAGATGATTACGCGCCGGATGATCGCATGGGCTGTGGTTATCCACGTGGCACCAGGCTTGTCAAGCAATTCAAAATGATCGCTACGCCCCGATCAAAGATCGAACGGTCTAGATTCATCCTGCGATTCTAAAGGGAAAAATCAATCATGTCTGCACAAATCTGGGCCATCCGATCCAAATACATGGATTAGATGGCGCATTGATCATCTCCTTCGACTCCTGTGGGAGCCGAGGATCGTTGAAGGTTTTTTGCTAATAACCTTTGATATATACCATGAAATCATGATTTAAAGTGCTACACGATCGTGGATGAATAACCTATATTTCTATATGATTCGATCTTGTTGAAGATTGTGTTTCCTATTAAACCAACCACAACCCAATTTTTGAAGAAAAAAGCTTGAGGTCAACAATGACATACCTTGATTGGACGATTGACCTTCCAATTGATCTTAGAGTTTTGCATGCTTGAACCAAGCTTGCTTGCCAAAGGAATTAGGTTAATTTTTTAAGGATTTCTCCCTATGCCAACCCTTGAATTCTCTTTTTAGTTTTGATGGTTTGTAGTGATTAAGAGCACTTGGGAGGAGGGGGAAATTTCATTTTAGTTTAGTTTTGATGTGTGAAGGTGTGTGTATTCAAATCTCCTTGGAAAAGTCTCTCTATGGGTTTTTCTATATGGTCGAAAGCTATATTTCTCTTTCCTAGCTATTCCTTGGTCAATTTTTCTAATTAAGGACCTTGGAAGCTAGCTAGTGCACTCCTTCTCCATCTTATAGTTGTCCTATGTAAAGAGGTGGGAAGAAGGGAGAAGGAATTTGACTTCACCAATTCTTTTGCTTGTATTAGTTTTCCTTATTTGGATTTTATGCAATAATGCAAGAGAAGTCTAAGTAGCTTTATTAGGGATGTAAACCTTCATTAGAATGGTTTAAGGAAGTATTACCCCTATCCCATGTGATTTGGTTGGAAGTGGTTTGATATTTCTTTATTTCTTTTGTCTTGCTTAACTCACTTTACCCAAATTGCGTTAAGTGAATTAAACATAATGTCTTATGGGTAAAATGGCCCATTTGACACAACTATACCCAATAGGGAGTTAGGTCATGTCCCAATATTTTTGAAATTTAATTATTCATTTTAGTTGACTTTTTATTAGAAGTTTAGGACTTATGATTCCATAACACAAGATTATGAAAGTGCATAAGAGGTGAGGATTTATGCTTATGGCCCATAAAAGGGAGAAGCAACCTCAGAACCTAAATCTAGGGAGCTTTGGCGAGGACCAAAAGCACGACCTAAATCTAAGGAAAAAAAAATGGGTATTTGGTTTGCCTTCATAAGAGAGGGAAAACCACCTGACTACTTGGACTTACAACTGCCTGGGGCTGGCTGCCAACTAAGTCCTATGATTTTAAATTCATGTAGGCAAGTCATATGCTTTATGCAAGATAGCTAGGCTGTTATTTATTTAGAAAGAGACTAAGTCCTTAACTCACTCTCTAAAGAGACTAGATCATGTAAAGGGCATACTTCAAATGATCTGATTCTAATGCAAATCATCTTACATTTTATTTTCATTTCTAGATAATCATTTGACTCAAGCTTATAGGATTCATATGCCTAATGCATGAGAAATAAGGTTTTTGGCCAAAATCAGTGAGAAGGGAGGAGGTGTGTTTCTACCATAGCTCTCAAAGGTCAAGCTAAGTTTCTTTGGCAAAGGTGGAAGCCCTCCAATCAAGAGTGAAAATAATATGCATTTGTGCATTATATTATAAAAGAAATACACATCCAGCTAAGGAGTTGCTAACTCTTTTATCTTGATTTTTAACATAAGCTTTAAGTGAGATTATGAGTTCTTTATTTTAATTTTGAATTATTAGATTTGGTAGAAGATTTATTTTTCTTAAGAGCCTAATCCACATACAGGTCATACATCAAGCAAGGAAAAACTAAGAAAAGGATGCCATCTTAATGCACAAGCTAAACAAATCATCAATTAATTTATAAAGTTAACGCAAAAGAATAAGAGGCCATTTGTGGTCGGGCACCACCGCACAAACCCGAAAATAAATTGGGTAGTCGAGCTCTACCCTTATATAACCCGAATTACAAATGAATTAAGTACAATTAAGAAACACACTTTTAGTTTTGGTAATTGATTCATATACTTTGAAAATAATTTGAATTTAATAGTGATAATAGCCACTCATATTTCTATTTTAGTCAAAACATGCAATTTTCCATAAAAGAAAATATTTCACTTTCATTTTGATTTTTGAAAAGAATGAATGCATGAAATTCATATGACATGCACATTTAGCATGTTGGGAAGAAACTAAAATGATGAAAGCATGTAAACACATTCACCTTAATTAATTCCTAAAGATAATCTTATGAAATAAGAAAGCTTAAAACAAATCAAATTATTTTTAAATAAGGTTTGGTTTTATTTTGAGTTTGATTTAATTTGAGAAATGTGAGGTGAATTTGCTATTATTAACCCATTCCACATGTGTATGATCGGTTACGTATTGCTCCTAATGGATTGCAAAAAACTAGAAATGGTCTGTCTTAATGAAACTAAATAAATCATGTTTAATTTATGGAACAAAAAGAATAGAGCCATTTGTGGTGAATTTTAAACCCCAAAATAAATTGGTTGAGCTCTCATATAGCAGTTAAAATTAGAATTGAATAACACTTTTTAGTTTGGTGAATTGACTCATATACTTTGAAAATAATTTGAATTTAATAGTGATAATAGCCACTCATTTTCTATTTTAGTCAAAACATGCAATTTTCCATAAAAGAAAATATTTCACTTTCATTTTGATTTTTGAAAAGAATGAATGCATGAAATTCATATGACATGCACATTTAGCATGTTGGGAAGAACCTAAAATGATGAAAGCATGTAAACACATTCACCTTAATTAATTCCTAAAGACAATCTTATGAAATAAGAAAGCTTAAAGCAAATCAAATTATTTTTAAATAAGGTTTGGTTTTATTTTGAGTTTGATTTAATTTGAGAAATGTGAGGTGAATTTTCTATTATTAACCCATTCCCACATGTGTATGATATTTAAGCTCAATTTTTAGATGATTAGATCCATTTTATATTTTGAATAGGTTAAGGTATGAATTAAGTGCATTAATTACCCCTTACCTATACCACCTTAGTATATTTAATCAAATAATTATGAGCCAATGAGATGACACAAAACCACACGAAGAATTTAAATTTGTAATGCACCTAGGAAGAAAAGGCCTAATGCAATTTTTCTCATGATTATGATTAATTAATTAAGGGATTTTAACTTAAGTAATTTCATAACCCCTCTCACACATGTGATATGGGTTTGATTTCCTTAATGTACTTAGGCTCTTGAACACCTAAGCATCTATCCAAGATAGATTAATTAAGTTTTGGAAGGTTTTAGAATTTTATGAAATTAGTTAAGGGGGTAATTAGTGAATTAACTTTTAATTAAGAATGGATTAAGGAAGAAAAGGGGGGTTTAGGGAATATCTCAAGAAAAGTATCCCAAAATTATTTCCTAAACCTCACATTCACTTAATCAAAACTTAATTGACTTAATCAGAGGGTTAAACCACTAATTATACCCTTAATTAAGCTTAATTACATTAATAGAGTAATTAAAGAATGAACTAGCAATTCCCCTAATTAAGCCACTAATAAATCCAAGAAAATTAGGGAGGCAAGAGTCATCCCACTAATTAAGCACAAAAGGTTTTGGATTAATTAGAGGAGTACTTAAATGGTAATTAGCAAATTAACATTCCTAATAAAACCCAAATTCAAAGAAAAATACTATTTAAAATCATTGAAATAAATTTTAGAATATTCTATGTTTAATTATCTTAAATATGCAATTTATTTCATATTTTGTTCATTTTTCTACACTTAGATATGGATTTTAGAAGGTTTGGTGATTAATTAGGAATTATTTAAAGCTTAATTATATTATTAATCTCGTCGGTGCCACATATCATTGACGCGGCATGCACTTTACACATGGCATGACGAGATTGGGTATTTAACCGATCACATCGTAGTGCCACTTTGCGATGACGCTATGCACTTTCTCCTCAGTCATCCGATCAAAATCGGACAGTTGAGATTAAAGCCACGGATCTGAGGAGAAAAATATATGTATTACGCATTTTAATCTCAACCATACATCCAAAATGCATGGATGGGCCGAGATCCATCCCTGCCGCTCTCTGTGAGCAATGGACATCGTCCATGTTTGAAGCCATGATCCTAGCTCGATTGAGCTCACATTGGGATGAAACTCAACCCACACCATCAACATGCAACCTATATCTCATCTAACGGCTAAGATTCTATGGGATTAACATCCACTTCACGAAGCTATAAACCATAGCTAGATTAAGCTCAAAAAATGGCTAACCTCACTGGAAGTGATCACCGGCGCTCGATTCTGTTGGAGAAGCTTTGTTTGGTTGAGACAAAGCTTTGCTGAAGGTTTGAGCTCTTGAGGTTGAGTGGATGCTTTTATGGACCAAACCCCCTTTACCTTGACCTCGGTCTTGATCAAGATGGCTCCTCCCTTACTTTAGGAACATAGGATAGAGTTTGGGTGAGCTTGATTGAGGTCCTTGAGGGAGTGTGCAAAAGGAATTACACTAGTTTTGAGTGTGGAGTGAATTGGCTCTTCAATGGAGGTCCCTTATTTTCAAGCTCTGAAAATTGAGAAAATGAAGTTTTGAAATCACTCTAGGAAGCTTGGAGAGGCTGGTGAATTACTTCTCTAGCTTCCCTAAGTTCAATCGAATTGAGGAATGTTTAGATTGAAATGAATTAAGTGGTGTATATCTCCTCCTTTGGCAATCAGATGGCCAAAGCTTTCCATGCCATTTTTGATCAATTACCTTAATTTAGTGAGTTTGTTAGGTTGTTAGATGAGTCATTGAGTTTTATTTTCCAGAGGTGTTGGAAGGTGAACTGCCCATGTGCCCAAACTAAGTGGTGGCATGATTCCCTTGTGGCCATTTCAAGGGGAGTGGTCGGTTTGACCATTGGGCTAGGTTGGGCAGATCCAAACCTATTGGGTTGGGTGCACCACCCTCCCTAGTGTTCACTTGATCCACCAGGAGAGTGCCAAGTGGGTATGAAGAGGATTTGACCAAATTCCAAGTAGAAATGGCCAAAATTTACCCTATGGCCTAGGGGTAAAATAGTCAATTAATGTTAATTTCAGTTTGGGTAAATTTAGTATGATGAGAATATAGGTTTGGCCAAGTTTCATTGAATTTGGAGTTGGTTTGATATGATTTGGCTCATGTTGACCCATCTAGATCAAAATGGGTCAACTTGGGTCAAGTTGACCAAGTGGTCAAATTAAGTCAAACCAAGGATTGGGTCAAGTTCAGATGATCATTTGAAATATTTTGGTGGCTTTGGCTTGATTCAATTTGGTTTAGATTTGAATTTGGTTCATATGACTTCATTTAGGTCAAATGGGTCGACCAATTTATTTGATTTGAGCTAGGTCATGGTAGGTCTAGGTTTGGTTGGTCATATGAAGTGGATTGGTATCTTTGTTTCCAATCAATTTTGGTTAAGTTCGAATTTGGCCCAATATGACCCTTTAGATCAAGTTGGGTTCAAGGTCAATTAGGCTAGGTTAGGTCTAGTTGGCCAATTAAGGCTTTGGTCAAGTTGAAAAAGTGATTTAGAATGAACTTAACTCATTGGTTTCAATCAGTTTGTCTTAGATCAAGTTTTTACACATTTTGACTTTTTAGGTCAAGTTGGGTCAACTTGGGTCAAGTGGCCAATTGGGCTAGGTTAGGCTCAAATGTTGACTTGGTCAAGTTCAAACATTAATCATGAATGAACTTAGATCATTGGTTTCAATCAATTTGGCCTATGATGGATTTTGGATATGTTGGGTTTAATTTTTGCTAAGTGTTGACTTGGTCAACCCTAAGGTTTGACTTGGTTTAACCCAATTTGAGTGATTGATCTCATGATGATTGTTGATCATGATGAGAGGCTTATGTGAGTTTGATTCAATCCAATTTGGTTAGAATTAGAATTTGGCTCATAAGGGTACTTTAGGTCACTTTGGGTCAAGTGAACCTAGGTGGGTCAAATGGCTTGGTCAAAGCTTGATTTGAGTTTGATTGAACTTACATATGGACTTATGATTGAAATATAAATCCATTTGCAAGTGGTTTGAAGTCAAATGGGTTTCAATTCATTTGACAATTTCAAGTTCAAAGGGTGAACATGAAATAGATTTTGGCTTGATTTTAAATAGAGTTTTGGTTAAGTGATTGAAGTCTGTATTTATATTTAGATTCATGATTGAAGGATTAATTGAATCATGAAGGAAAATCAAGAGTTTGGCTTGATTTGAAGTTGATTTGGCTAAGTTAAATAATTTGACTTGAAAGGCTTAGGTTGGATTTTAATTGAATTTGAACTTGAATTTTGGAGTTGGTTTTGGTTGTTTGAATTTATATTTCATTTATATATGTGAATATAAATGAGAATATAAATGGGTCATGAAAAAATTTTATGAGTTTGAAATGATTTGAACATGATCTAGGCTAAGTCCTTAAGAGAAAATCAAGGTGACTTAAGAAAGATTTATGAATTGATCTTGAATTTGGATTTAGTTTGATTGATTTGAATTTATATTTCATTTTTATTTATGAATATAAATGAGAATATAAATGAGTTGTGAAAATTTTATGAATTGATTTGAAGATGATTTTAGTCTTAAGAGAAGTTGAGGACTTAATAAGAATTAGAATTTGAATTTTAGATTTGATTTGATTGATTTGAATTTATATTTCATTTATATATGTGAATATAAATGAGAATATAAATGAGTTATGAGTTTCATTGAATTGATTTGAAGTTGATTTTTAATAAGTCCTTGGCGGAAATCAAAGGACTTAGGCAAGATTTGGAATTTGGAATTTCAAATTAGAATTTGATTTGAATTTATATTTCATTTATATATGTAAATATAAATGAGAATATAAAAGGGTTATGGAAAAATTCATGAATTTGAATTGATTTGAAGATAATTTTTATGCTAAGTCCTTAGGAGGGAAATTAAAGACTTGGGAACTATTTGGAATTTGGAATTTCAATCATGGGTTTCAATCCAATGGCATTGATTTCAGTTTAGAGAAAATCAATTAGGCTAAAATTGATTTAGGTTTTATGTTGATTTGATTTGGAGTTAGACTTGAAGGAAGGAAGTAAGGAAAGAAGCTATAAGGTAGGTAGATTTTCCTAACACCCCTAAGGCATGACCCATTCTTATGGTTAACTCTTCTAAGTCTTTAGGGTGAGGTTGAGTGTCCACCTAATCACTAGATGTGTCTTAGGACTAAGGATATCTTAAAGTCTAAGATGAGTTCTATGTCTAAGATGGATCGGTTGAGAACTCATTCTAAAAATGAGGTCAACAAAGGCATAGGTGTGGTGTGGATAAGGAACTGCATTATCGATGTTATCCTCAAATCCAACAGCGATCAAAGCAGAGATGATCACTCCAAGGTGTAGAAATCTAGAACTTAATGTAATGTGGCTCTACTTATGTCAAGGACATAAGAGAGGGAAGAAGGAATCCACTAGGGATAGAGTATGTGAACATTTGACTAGGGAAGCAGGTTCAAGTCATCCACAAAGGGATGAGGGGTTTGATTTGATTTGAGTCTCACTAGAGAGAAAGTTTCACTGGGGAAGAGGGTTGAATTTGTTTCAATTTTTATGTTTGGATTTTTTGGTGGACCATTTTTGCTAAACTCAGTAGAGCCATGGAGGCTGAACCTAATTCAAATTTACCAATCCAAAGGGAAGTCTACTAAACACATAGTAGGGACCAGTGAGAGGATGCCTTCGGTTATGTAAGCTTGAAAGCGCGAAGACTTACATCCTCCAAAGTAGGGACAAATTGCTGGGGTAATCTATTGGCAAAGTAACAGATTGAAACAAACCTAGGGCTCACTATTGAGTGAATGCCACCGGGGGACTTAGATCAACTCAAAGATAGTCAAGATTAATTTCATTTTTTTTTCTTTTTTTAGATTTATTTTGATGGATTCCATTAGTTTGCGATGGATCATACTGAGAAAGAGCTTATATCAGCCTAGACCTATCTCAGATTTACTGAACTAAAGGGAGCAGCTTCCCGACCAATGGGAGAACAATCTGACCAAAGTAGTGCCTTTCGGTTTGCAATGATCGATTGAAAGGAAGAAAGCTCAGGGACTCACATCTTTCACTACAAAAGACCACTAGGGTGATTCTCAAACCACGACTAAGGTTGCTTTCGTCGATTTGTGACTATCATAGAAAGAATCGCGTCATAGTCACATCATTCAAAGTGGAATGACCGTCGGGTAACGCTTGTATAAAATAGATTGAGCGACCACTACTGATTATGAGTGTTAACCCTTCGTAGTGATTCACATAGAGAGTTTCTTGACTAAATAGGATGTCTACTTAGGAAAAGGGGCCCTTCGAGGGCTTGAATTCCTAATCTACAAGCAAATTAATTTACTTGATTTATTTATTTTGTTTATCATGGACTCTGTTAGTTTGTGAGGGATCAAGCCTATGACTAGACTGTCTCAAATTTCTTGAACTAAAGAATCTGCATCATAAACAAATTCTCCAACCACAGTGGATACTAGGAAAGGGGGACTATTCAATCCAAAAGTAACCTGGGTAGTGTCTAAATGGGTTCACAAAAGATATGATCTAAATAGAGTGCTCGTAGGGGATGGGGCCACTAAGGGCTTAATCCAAAACCCTGAAGAAGATGACATGGTGTTAACCTCACTTTCAGAATGAGTTCTCAACCCCTCTATCTTAGACATAGAACTCCTTTTAGACTTTAAGAGATCCGTAGTCCTAAGACACATCTAATGATTAGGTGGACACTCAACCTAGCCCTAGAGACTTAGAAGAGTTAGCCATAAGAATAGGTAATACCTTAGGGGTGTTAGGAAAATTTGCTACCCAAAGCTTCTCCTTCAAGTCAAACTTAAATTAATTCAAACTTAAATTAATTTTCTCTAAACTCAAATAAATTCCAAATGATTGAAATCCATGATCAATTTCAAATGATTGAGCTTATGATTGATGATTGAAATTCTAAGTTTAAAATATTTTCTAAGTCCTTTAATTCCCTCTTAAAGACTTAGCCTAAATCAAATCTAAATCAATTCAAATTCATGAAATTTTCTAATAACCCATTTATATTCTCATTTATATTCACATATATAAATGAAATATAAATTCAAATCAATCAAACTAAATCCAAAATTCAAATCCAAATCAAAAATCTTTCTTAAGCCAATTGATTCTATCTTTTGGACTTAGCATCAGATCCAAATCAATTCGAATCCTTGAAATTTTCTCATAACCATTAATATGTTCATCTATATCAACAAATATAAATTAATTATAAATTCAAATATCCAAAACCAAGTTCAAAACTCAAACTCAAATTCAACCAAAATCCAACCTAAGCCTTTCAAGTCAAAATCTTCAACTTATCCAAATCAATTTCAAATTAAGCCAAAACCTTAATTTTTCTTCATGATTCAATCAATCCTACAATTATGAATCCAAATATAATCATAAACTCCAATCATCAAACCAAAATAAATTAAAAATCAAACCCAAGTCAAACTCATGTTCACCCTTTTGAACTTGAAATTGTCAAATGAATCAAAACCCATTTGACTTCAAATCACTTGCAAATGGATTCATAATATCTAAGTTCAACCAAACTTGAATCAAGCCTTGATCAAGCCAACTAACCCAATTAGCTCTCTTGACCCAAAGAAGCCAATTTGACCTGCATGAACCAAAATTCAATTCAATTCAAATCAAAGTGAATTAATCCAATCCAAACTCCATGTCATATTTGTTGATCATCATAGGTTAATCAATTATCATGAATTTGGTTAAACCAAATTAACCTTGCCCATTGACCAAGTCAACCCTTTAACCCATATGAACCCAAACAAGCCAAATTACAACCTAAACCAAATTGATTGCAACCAATGGCTCAAGTTCACTCCAAATTGATTATTGAACTTTACCAAAGCCTCAATTAAACCAATTGATCCAATTTGGCCAACTGTAACAACCCAGCCTAACAATTGACCATGAACCCAACTTGACCTAAAAGGTCAAATTAAGCCAAAATCAAATCAAACCAAAATTGGAAACCAAAGATACCAATATATTCAAATGATCAACCAAACCCAAACCAAGCCATGATTCAAGCAATTTGGTCAATTAGGTCAAAATCAACTTAGCCCAAATTGACCTAAAGGATCAAATTACCAAAATCCAAATTAATTAAACCAAATTAAAACCAATAAACTCCAAATAGTTATTTGAACTTGACCCAACTCTTGGTTTGACCCTATATGATCAATTGCTAAACCTAACCCATTTTGAGCCAGTTTGACTCAAATGGGTCAAAATAACCCAAATTAAACTAAATGAACTTCAAATGACATGAAATTTGGTCCAACATGCTTTTGACTCATTTCAAATCTGCCCAAATCAAATTCAATGTCAAATGACCACTTTGCCCTTGGGTCAAGGGCATTCCATGAGAAAAGACACTTTCCCAAGTGGTCATTTCTCTTCCTTGGCCACTTGCACTCATCCATTGGTCCACATAGGCACCAAGGACAATTTTTTTGACCCAAGGAGTGGTGGGATAGCCATGACTCATGGGAGGTGAAATCACCTCACCTCTCCCATTGGAACACTTGGCATGAAGGGATCTCACCTCCCCTTGGCTAGGACACCCACTTGTCCTTCTTGGGAGCCACTTTCCATGCTTTAGGCAATCATAGGGAGCCACCTAGGATGATTCTCTTCCATTTCCAACCACCCCAAGCCAAATGACATGAGTTTGGAGCCAAAAGTTTAAATAAAAGGTGGATTTTAGTTAATTTTCATTCACTTTTCATTCTAAGGATTTTGTGGCTGAAGAAAACCCCTCATTCCTCTCATTCTCCCTCTCCTAGAGCTCCCAAAGCCATTAGCAATCACCCCCACTTCATTTTGGAGAGAAATACTTCAAAACTAAGTGGATTTCGAGGAAATGATCACCGAGGAAACTTTTTGACATGAAGGCGAGGATCTAAGCTCAGTCCAAGGCTTCTTCCCTCACTCAACAACGCGCTCGAGTCACCACCACCACCAAAAATCATGCCTGGTGAGGTAACCTTCAAAAACCATAGCGGCCTTAGGATACCTCATTTTATGATGGTGTTTGCATGCTTTTTAGGAATCTACCCTAGATAATCCTGCATTTTTACTTTAAATCATTCCAACTAGAATTTTTCCAATGTGAATCAATGCAAAAATGAGTCCATTTGGACAACTTCTCACTTAGAAAACCCTATTTTTTAAAAAAATATGTTTTTACTATTCATCGCCACGGGTTACTACCGCCGTCTCCGTTCATGATCGATCGATCGTGACGTGGATTGATGATCAGATCACCGACGCGATATGGACACCCGATCACATCCACAATCGGATGGCTCGACGGATCACCATCGCGATCCTAGCCTCGGATCCCTGGACGATCGATGGTCGAGCAAATCGTGGGTCACTTTCTGCATGTTGACCTTCTCGCCTAATCGCCGACCACATGCCGTATGCGGGCGCCGCATCGCTACACCGCACGCATCCAATCATGCGGCGCCGCGTTGCCACATCAGCACATGAAGATTTTCATATTTAAAAAATTATTTAAAATCATTTGAAACTTCAAAATTTATAGAAAATAAAATACTTAAGAAAAAATTACAAACAATGGCTTGTTAGATTTGTCTTTCTAAGAAGAATCCAACAAACCTAAAATCCCTCAATTTCACTGAATATTTTGAGCTTAATTTGAGTTTTAGTAAAAATTAAATTTTATTAATTAAACCAAAAATACATGTTAGATTAAGTTGAAATTTTTTGAGATTAAAATTGATGTTAAAATACACCTACCATAAAATTTCAAGTCAAAATGACCTTTAGATTAAAAGATATTGAATTTTGAGTGTCAAATGATTTATTTTAATAAAATAAATTAGCAAAATTCTTTAAAAATCACTTAAATCAATTGAAACTTCAAAAATTCATAACTAAATGTAGAAAATCAAAAAATATAAATGATTCATTTTAAAGATAATTCAGAGGTGAATCCAATAAAATTATTTCTAATTGAATTTGAATAGTATTTTTAATTAATTTTTTATTTGAAAACTTAACCTAATTACTCTAATGACTTCATTAATTAATTCCAAACTTCAAGTATGTGGGATGACTTCTCCTCCCTAATTTTCTTGGAATTTATTAATGAGTTAATGGAAAATTAATTAATGAACCCTAATCACTCTCTTAATATAATAAGGTTAATTAAGCATGTGAATAGTGGTTTAATTCCTTGATTAAGATAATTAAACTTTGTTTAAGTGATTAGAGTTTATGGAATGATTTTGGGATATTTTCCTTAAGCTATTCCTAAACCCCCTTTCTTCCTTAATCCAAATCTAATTAAGGGTTAATCCACTAATGATCTACTTAATTAATCAAATCAAATTCTCAAAACCAAAATTAATCCAGAAACTTAATCAATCCTTCTTGGGTAGATACTTAGGTGTTCAATAACCTAAGTAAACTTAAGGAAATCATACCTAACCCATATGTGTTTATGAAAGTACTTAAATTAAACCCTTTAGCTTAATTAATCATTAATTGTGAGCCAATTGCATTAGGTACCTTTCTTTCCTAGATGCATTCATTTAAATTTGTGATTTTATGTCATACATTGGCTCATAATTATTTGATTAAATATGTTAAAGTGGTATAGGTAAGGTAATTAATGAACTTAATCTACACCTTAACCTAACCAAAGCATAAAATTAATCTAATCACCTAAAAATTAAACTAAAATAATACACACATGTGGGAATGGGTAAGGACCAGCAAACCTTCTCACACTTTCCTAATTCAAATCAAACTCAAAACAAAATGAAAGTCTCTTTAAATAACTTTTGATTCTCTTTAAATGATCTTACTTCATAAGATTGTCTTTAAGAATTAATTAGAGTGAATGAAATTACATGCTTACATCACTTTATTTCTTTCCTAGCATGCTAAATGTGTATGTCATATGAAAATCATGCATTCATGCTTTTCTAAAATCAAATTCAAAATGAAATATTTTTTATGTCAAATTGCATGTTTTGGCTAAAGTAAAAAATATGAGTGGCTATTATCACTATTAAATTCAAAACTATTTTCAAAATCTATAAATCAAATACCTATAATTGAAAGTGTGCTACTTATAATTATTTATAAGCTTGCATGTGGAAATAAATATGAATATGTGCATAGTGATTCCTTCTCTTTCTTAATATGGTTTTGAATAGATTTGCAAAGTGTATAGTTCATTTAAAAAGAACATAACACTCACCTATTCTTCCTATTCATTCTTATACTATTACTTAAGAAGGACATCTACATTTGCACATATATAAACAAAATAAATCAACCAACACAAACTTTTGCATCTTTCTTTTCCATTCATTTCTTTTGTACACATGCTTTGTATTTAAGAAAGTGGTATATTAGTCTGACAACCTGGTTATGACTTTAAGTAGCTAAGTAGGTCTTGTACCTTACACTAGTTAACAATGGCATACTCACTTATGCCTTTCATACATACATGTGCATATAAAAAATGGATAAGAAAATCTCTTTCTACTTAATGAAAATCATGCATCATAAAGCATTCAAATTTAAGTAACTCACTTAGCATTCTCTTCCATGCATTTCTTTTGTACATGCACATGTATTTAAGAAAAGTGGTATATTAGTCCGGACAACCCGGGTTCGAGTTTGCCCTAAGTAGGTCTTACTTACACCGGTTAACAATGGCATAACTTATGTCTTTTATACTTGTAAATGTGCATATGAAAATGGATAAAAGAATCTCTCTCTCTTCTACTTAACAAAATCATGCATACATGAAACATTCCAAATTTTCTTAAGCAACCTCTCTTAGCATTCATTATGTGCTAAATACTTGCATTGCATATATAGATATGCTTAGATTCATTCATGCATGATACACTGGGAAAGAAATAAAATATTGTGTTTTGTGATAGTAATTCACTTTACTTAATCTTAAAATGCCTTTCTTTTGAATAGTTTGTTTAGAGAAAATTTAAACTTAGGATTAATTAAAATATATAATAAAATATTCACTAAATAAAATCATTAATGAATCTACCTTAGAAATCACTTAAGGTAGGAAGGAAAGAGAAGTTCTCTTCTCGTTTTCTCTCTTTATAACCTAAGTAGGTTCATTCAAACCAAATCAAATCATCAAATAAAATTAACCCATATCAACTAAACAACTTAAATGAGACCACCCTTCTAAGTTGAACCTTTTCACACTTGAAACAAAAATCTTAATCTTAAAGTCTAACTAAGCATACCACACAAACCTTACATGGAACACACATTAGGCTAAGTCACCACTTCTAGTCCTATGTTAAGGCGGTGCATGGTTTGATGTTTACTTTTATTTTGATGTGATGTTTAATGGATGTTAGGTGTATGTGCATGAATGAATGGTAGGATGATTTACATCTTCAGGATTATGCTTAAGTGCTATAATAAAAATATAACTATTTTGTTGTGCGTGTTTATACCCTAAGCATAATCCAAAATAGGCTAGTGGACTTGGTTACCATGTGTGGGTGCTAAGTCCAATTTATATACACATGTTTGGGAATGTATGGTTTGTTTAGCTAATCTCTATTTTGTATGTTTAGTTAGATTTACTTTTTCCTTTTCATGTATTTTGCAATTAGATTTTGGAATGATTGTTATGGGGATTAGGATGAGCATTGGTTATAAGGTCATGCCTTATGTACCATGTGAAGCCTTTGGAGCATCCAACCATCCAAAAGAAGAAGGAACCAAAGAAGAAAGAAGAAAAGAAGGAGAAAGAAGAAAGAAGAATGAAGAAATGAAGCTTGAAGACCCCCATAACAATGAATTCTTGCTTAATTATTAATTCATTTGTAATCCAGGTTGTATAAGGGTAGAGCTTCTACCCAATTTATTTTGGGTTTGTTGACCATAAATGGCATTTTATTCTTTTGCATTAGCTTTATAAAATGTGATATTGTTTAGCTGCATTAAGATGGCATTTTTTTCTAGTTTCTTCCTTGCTTTGATGTATGGCTGATGACAATTAGGCTCTTAGAAAAATAAATCTTCTACCAAATTAATCAACTCAAAATTAAAATAACTAACTCATAATCTCACTTAAAGCCTAAGCTAAAAATCAAGTAAAAATAATTAGCAACCCCTTAGCTGGATGAGTATTTCTTTTACAAAATTATGCACAATAGCATCTTATTTCACTCTTGATTAGAGAGTTTCTACCTTTGCCATAGAAACCTGGCTTGACCTTTGAGAGCCATGGTGGAAACACACCTCCTCCCTTCTCGCTAATTTTGGCCAATAATTTTACTTCTCATGCATTAGGCATATGATTCCTATAGCTTGAGTCAAATGATTGTCCAAAAAAATAAAATAATATGTTTTGCATTAGATTTAAGTCATTTGAGCCTTACATGATCTAGTCTCTTTAGGGAGTGTGTTTAAGGACTTAGTCTCTTCCTGAGTAAATAATAGCCTAGTTATCTTGCATAAAGCATAAGACTTACTTACATGTATTTAAAACTGTAGGAGGAGTTAGTTGGTAGCCACCCCTAGGCAGTTGTAAGTCCAAACAACAGGTTTGTCCTCTCTTATGGAAAAATCAATACCCATTTTGCCTTAGATTTAGGTCATGCGGCCCTCACCAAAGCTCCCTAGATTTAGGTTCCAGGTTGCTTCTCCCTTCTATGCATAAATCCTCACCTCTTAGGCATTTCCATAACCTTGTATTGGAATTATAAGCCCTAAACTTCTAATAAAAAATTCAACTCAAACAAATAATTCAATTTTAAAATGTAAAGCCCAACCATATGATAGTTTGGGATGTTTACTAGGATTCCTAGTATCCTAAATATTCCCTACTCATCTCCATTTGGCTTCAATAAAAACTCCCCTCTCTTGATCTATCCCACTTAATTTTCCAAAAACAAACCAATCGATTGATAGTCCTACCTATTAAAATCTTTGGAGACAACGATCATTTACCTTAATCGAGAGTATTCCTAAGGAATTTCCTTTCTTAGATGTAATTAACTATGGGGCTTGCCCAGGGGAACTTAATGAACCTTTAAAATAAACCCTACTTACTTTTCCATGTAAAGTGGGGAAGAATCTCTGCATATATGACCCATTGTCCTTAGAGTCCTTATTGAGGTGATTAGTTTGTAGGGTGGTGACTTCTATCTTTGAGATAGTACACCTCTTCAATGTCGCACCATCACCCTAATAAGAACATCAGATTTACATCCCAACCAAAAGGTGTATATTTTTGTTTTCATTTATCCTCTCAAAGGATATGAAGGCGAATATTTCACCAGATTTTCTGATTCCTGGATGGTTCCTCTCTCCATCTTTAGTAAATGTTGTCTTCCATTGATAGTGGGTTTGTACTTTGGCATGAATCAGACTATCTTTCTTTTGTGGCACTTAGCTTATTTCATTCTTAAGTTGAGTTAGCCAACATCTTTAGGTTTTAGGACCTCATGTGTTGGTCTTAAAACCCCATTGGTTCTCCAATGGGTAAAAAATAAAAGATCTAAATAAAAGAAAACATTTAAAGACTTCCACCTTTATCTTTTTTATGATAAGGAAAGGTTCATTCTAAAATAATAAAGACAAAATAATTTTTTTATAAAAATCTTGCATTTCAAAAAAAGCTCCCTTTCAAAAATGCACATAATAAAATATTTTCCATAAATTTTCTTAAATCACCCTCATATAACAATTCTCATAATTATTACATGCAAGAATTATCAAAAATAAAATTAACAATATTTTCTAAAAGCACAAATGACATCTTCCCTCAAATCATTTTGATGAAGATTTCATTTTCAAAATAAAGTGAACAATCATCTCTCCAAAAGTTAAAATCAAAATCAAAATAAGACTCAAAACACAATGAACCTTCATTCAATACACTCACATCTATTGAATGGGAGTTTCATATTAAAAAAAATTAATTTTTTTAAAAGCACAAATGAACATCTTCTTTCAATTCATTTTGATGAAGATTTCATTCTCAATATAAAATGAACAAACATCTTTCCAAAAGTTAAAATCAAAATCAAAACAAAATTTTCAAAAGCATATGAACCTCTCCATTCAATGTACAATATTGAATGAGTTTCATTTAAACAAAAATAAATTTTAAAAAGCACATATGAACATTCCATTCAATATACCCAAATTTATTGAATGAAGATTTCATTCAAATAAAATAATATTATTTGGAAACCCCAAAACATATATCATATGATTAAGTTGAATTCTTTCAAAAAGTAATAATCAAGCACAAAATAAAATTTTCTCATTTACAAAAAAAACAAATTGACTTCCATTTCTACATACCCAAATTTGGTGAATGGAAGTCTTCTTTTTAAAAATCAAAACTTAACAATCATACTTTCAAAAAATTTCAAATACATTTGGAATTTCATTTAACATAATCAAATTTGCTAAGTGAAGTCTCCAAATTCAAAACCAAAATTTTCAAAACATTTGAACTTCATTTAGCATACAAATTTGCTAAGTGAAGTCTCAACCAAAATCAAAAAATTTTCAAACACATTTGGAACTTCATTTTAGCATACTCAAATTTGCTAAGTGAAGTCTCCAAAGTCAAAATCAAAAATTTTCAATCACATTTGGAACTTCATTTTGGCATACTCAAATTTGCTAAGTGAAGTCTCCAAAGTCAAAATAAAAAAAAAAAATCAAACACATTAGGAACTTCATTTTAGCATACTCAAATTTGTTAAGTGAAATCTCCAAAGTTAAAATCAAAAAAATTTCAAACACATTTGGAACTTCATTTAGCATACTCTAATTTGCTAAGTGAAGTCCCCAAATTTTCAAGCACTTTTGAAACTTCTTTCTTTAGGATACCAAATTTGCTAAAGAGAAGTTTCCATTTTCAAAACCAAACCAAATCAAAAATTTTGAACACATCTTTTGGAATTTCATTTAGCATAGTCAAATTTGCTAAGTAAATTTCCATTTCACAAAATAAGTGGGACTTCATCTTTAACATACCATATTTGATAAAGTAAAGTCCTCACTTTCAATCAAAAATAAATCAAAACAAATAAAACACTTAGGATCTTCTTAGCATACTCAAATTTGCTAAGAATCCTTTTTTCAAAAATCAAATAAAACACACTTGGATTCTTCACTTAGCATACCTAAATTTTCTAAGGGAATTCCAATTTCCAAAATCAAACAAAAATTCACAAAAAAAGAAACAATCATTTTCTAACACTTCACTTAGCATACCCAAATTTGCTAAGTAAAACACCAAATCAAAAACAAAATCAATTGACCCTTACTTTAACATACCCAAATTTGTTAAAGGAAAGGGTCCTTAAATCAAAATCTAAATTAAAACAAACATGAACCTATGGAAGCATTCTTCTCAAAATATTTGAATCCACTTTTCAACATACCCAAATTTGTTGAAGTGGGATTCATATTCAAAGATTCCTCTTTCAATAAAATTTCTAAAACTTCTAAAATCTATTTGAACACCACTTAACACTTCCAAGATGTTGGATGTAGATTCAAATTTTTAATTCAAATTCAAAAATCAACAAAGATAAAAAATGATCCAATCATTTCTATTACTATTCTCACCATCAATACACAATAGCAATTTTTCAATCTTCAAGTTGAAAATGGCAAAATTTTTTTTCACTTTCCTCACATGGATTTGGCTTTTGATGCCAATCTTCGTGATCATACACCTTATCCATTTCGAGGATTTGAGGGAGAGGATTACATGTGAGGGCACCCCTCACAATCGTAGGACGTGACGAAGCGGTCATCTAGATTGATCTACCTTCCGACTCATATCTCCTAAGAGGAAAG
The DNA here is from genome assembly GCA_021442155.1 of Cymbidium sinense. Lineage (NCBI taxonomy): Eukaryota > Viridiplantae > Streptophyta > Magnoliopsida > Asparagales > Orchidaceae > Cymbidium > Cymbidium sinense. Next base: position 174,167,815 of record CM038221.1, on the reverse strand, counting down.
CAAGTGGCAATCCCACGCTTCAATAGGTGTCCGACTGAGTGCTGTGGTGTCGCCAAGTGAGGGCTAGCACTCAAGGGTAAGGCTCCATCTGTGGATTGCCTCCCCTACTTTTGAGTATGGGGTCTACCTCACTCCTCCCATCCCACTAACACTGAAGGAACAAAATTGCATGATCAAGTGGTATCACATGATTTCCGTGAGATGGAGGCAGCCGCTCATGTTAAGGAGTCATTTGATTTCACCACTATTACAGAACCATTTTATCCTCTCTTTGGGTCGCAAAGAGGATGGTGAGGATTCATCACCTCCTACTGGTCAGATCACCATTACTTAGAGTGAGGTCATATGCCTCAGCCTGCACCAAGTTGGGAGCAAATGTTGAGTTGAGCTCAATTTGATCGGAGATCCATTATCCCCCATAATGTGGGAAAACATATTCATCAAAGAGGGCTATAGAGGCCTATACATCTGCTCACATTACCAGTAGGGAGAGGCGAAGGTTCAATCGCCAGTCGGCAGGTTTCACACTTATTGATTTTCTAGCTCAGCACGCTACCCATGTCAGCCATATAAACAGAATCTTACTTACTGGGACCAGTCATCACTGGAGGATAGCTCCTATTCATAGAGAGTGGTGTTCCACCACACGCTTACTCCCCCTTGTCATAGCATCTCTAGTTCCATCAAAAGGCCATGATATCGGGAGAAGACACCCGGTGATCTGGCTATAACCAAGGAATCCTACTCTATCTACACCACTTATTGTAGCGAGGCTATTCGCCAACCTTCTCGCCTAGTGGTGTGGAGGAATGGCACTGGCATAAGCATCCCCCTTCACCAACACCACCGCAGAGACATGAGATGGTGGCAGTGGAGGGAGAGATGATAGGTTGATGATAATGAACCTCCTAAAATGTCACCCCTTTCATGCAGTGACGGGGATCTTCTAGTGAGTACAATCCTCATAGGATTGACTCCCAATAATAAGGTCCGGCTCTCAATGCACACAAGATCACATCAATTGTCAAATCATTTATTCCCATTCAAATTTATCATTCTCTCAAGGAGATAGTAACACATTATATTTTAGAGAAGAAGGAGATTTTGGGGTATGATTAATCAGATGAGGAGAAGATCAGCTTCAATCCCAACAAAGATGATTTATTGGGAGACTTCGGGTGTATGGTGATACCGGATCTCCTCGTGGAGCAGCTATGGAAGGTGATGAAGTTGATCAGAAAGACACAGCCCACTCAACCCAACACCTCCTAGCATAAATCAAACAGAAGGATGAAAAGATAGAAAAAATGGATAAGAGGCTTGAGGATCTGTTAATAGTTGTCTTAGCATTGAACAAGCCCCAGTCATCCTACCACAACAAGACTAGTGCATAGTTAGTGCAAGTCTTGGACCTAGCTAAGGCTTTACCTCTAGTAGAGGAAGGTAACACATGTATAGGAAGATAGTGGATAGTACCTCCATACAGGAAAAGGATATCAAGTCCATGGTTGAGCAACAGATGAAGGAAGCATTGGTTCAAGCCCAAGGAGAATCATCAATTCCAAAGGGTAGACCGTACCCAGAGGAATTTGATGTAATCCAATATCCTAAAGGTTTCGTGCCACCTTCCTTCAAGAGTTTTGATGGCAATGGGAACCCAATGCAGCACATTGCACATTTTAGAGCTAGTTATTGTAACACTGGTGGCAGTGATACTTTACTCTTTCGTCTCTTCATCAATGGCTTAGCAGGGATAACTTTTGATTAGTATGCTAAACTTCCCAATAGTTTAGTAAAGACTTTTGCTGAGTTGGAGCAACTCTTCATCAAGAGGTTTATTGGAGCTCAACAAAGGGTCACTATTGGCATCGTTGTGGCTCAACAAAACCATGGTCAGTCCCTTATTGATTACATCCTTTGATGGCATAATTTGAGTATGAAATGTGAACCACTTTTATCAATATGCCATTGAGATTCTAAGAATATCCATGGCGGTCGCCTTCATGCTCAAAGGTTTCACCATCAAAACTTTTGAGAAATTAATCAATAAGACGGCTAGCTTGCAAGGAGAAGCCAAATAGTTACCTTCTTTAGATATACCAATAAAGTCAAAGCTGCAGAAGATATATGAGAAGAAGCCTGGGGAAGTGATAGTAGTAGATAAGGGAAAATAGTCGATCAGAGAGCAATTTGAGAGACCTGTGCTCACCACGCCTTCCTCTACCACCACAGATAGCCTACCACCGCCATAAATAGCCTCCATGCACAAGCCTTCCTCATACCATCAAGGACACACATACCCACTGCCAAGTAGCTACCATCCACCTACTCTTATGGATAAACTAAACAAACCATATTCATTTAAGAGGGAGGTAGTTAGAAAATCTTTAAGAATCTCTTAAAGAAACCTGACTTTCAGCTACCCAAACCTAGAAGGCCGGAGGAAGTGGGCAAAAGCAATGATCCTAACTTTTGCCCCTACCACCGCATGCTAGGTCATGTTTGGAGGATTGCTTTACATTCAAGGACTGGCTTGAACATAGCTTCAAGACCAGTGCTATAGTCATCCCAAAAGAATACTTTGTGGAATAACCATCCAGTTCTATTAGGGTAATCCTGGGGGATGACTGCGATCCTTCCAAAATTAAAGAAGGTTAGGATATCTCCTTATCCAAAACCTCTAAGAAAATTGTCTCAAAAATCAAGAAACTTTATTTATAGGTGCCTGAGCAAGCTCAAACCTCCAACATCAAGGAAGGTTTGCAAGTTGTTAGTGCCAACTCGGGGAAAGGGGGAGCTCAGCAGCAGCATGTCAGGATAGCCTAGTAGCACAACCACCACCGAGTCTAGCCTCCAGTCCACCATTGCAGCTACCACATCAGCAGATACCACTATTTTAGCTAATTCTTCTTCTTCTACAAGTAGAACTCTTATATCGATGGATAAGGACATAAAATCCCTTAACCCTCTTACTTTACTTGATTTCAACTTTATACCTTCTATCAAATCCAAGAAATTGAAGAATAAAGCTAACTTGAATTATATCTATGTCACTTCTGATGGGTTGTCTACTTCTATTCTAATGATAACTCTTCAAGTCAAAAAATAACTATAATTTGATCTCTCTCGATTGAGTTGACTTTCCTACTCAATACTATGTTCACCTTGAGATAGACTTGGAATCATCGATTCTAAGGGTCCCATAGGAGAAGCGTAGGTGAGCAGCGTGTAGAATCTTCCATTACCGCCCAAGAGATCACCAAAGTCAACCTCTATAGCGGCAAGGTTCTACCTCCTAGGGCAGCACCTCAAGATAGAGGGAAATAAGTCATTGGTTTAGAAGATCGAGAAGCCCCTCCACAGGATGATCCACCCTTGGATATGCTTGTGGAGGATCAGCCCAAGGTGGACTACAATGTCCTCTCTCACCTAAGAAAGTTTCCATCAAAGCTAAGCATATATGATGCCCTTATCTTATCCAAAGAGATGAGGGAATCATTAATCAAGGCTCTCCTTGATCCTAAGATATGCTGAGCTCAGCTAACTGCTATTGGTGAGGAGGCACAATATTCCAGAGAAGCTCAGAGAATCACTTTCGCATATGAAGACCTACTTATGGGGGACATGGAGCACAACCGTCCCCTCTACATTACAGTTAACATGGGCAGATTCAAACTAGCTAGAGTTCTCGATCCAGTGCATCGGTAAACATTATGAGTCTAAAGACCCTTGCCTATTTGAAGATCCACTCTGAGGAGATCGGATGATGTTGAGAGGATTCAATGAATAATGCAAGTGGGCTTTAGGTTCCACAATGTTACCTTTGGAGATGGGTGATTGGAAGACTGAAGCCAAGTTTTTCATAATTGATTTGAATACTTCATTCACCACTTTTCTTGGTAGGCTTTGGATACATCATAATAAGATAATTTCATCTTCCCTCCATCAGTGCATGAAGTTCAGGAAGGATGGGATTGAGTATTATATCAAAAGAGATGAAAAGCCATTTTCAATAAGAGAGGTTGAGATATATGAGGATACGACCTACTATCTTTCTCAAAACACCCTTTCTCAAGAACTTGGACAAAACTAAAACTCAAATGTAAAAGAAAATGAAGAAAAAGATAAAGAAAAGAAAAAAGAAAAAGAAAAGAAAAATGAAAATCCAAGTGAACAAGAAAGGCGAATTGAATAAGAAATAGATCTGCATATCACATTCCACCCATAGTTCATTCCATCATATGGACATGTGGGTAGAATGACTCAACCTCCACCAGGCAGAGGCAGAGGTAGAAACAGTGGTAGTTCCAAAGGTGGAAGACCCCCTGGTTGGCCATCGACGAATAGGGGTTATGTTCCAGCTCATAGGAGTACCCCTACTATTCACATAAACTTGGAATCTAGTTCAGAGGATGAGTCTAATGTGATTAGTATACCAGCCAACCCCTCTCAACAGGTTTCATTGGAGGTGACACTGATCGTGATGAAGAAGACTAGGCCTGATAAAGCAAAGTATTCAATCAAGTTTATGTGAGACTATTTGGCGAGAGGAACCTTAGCTCTAACCTCACTTTCATCTCAAAAAAGTTGAAGGTTTAGTAAGGAAGCCCCTAAGTCTTCCAGTGATATGAAGCTGAAGAGATTCTTTTTGGGATCATCATCCTCAAGTCCTGAAGTTGATGTAGAACTTGAGGAGGATACATTTAAAGAATTAATAGAATTATCATTTGACTTTTACTCATCTTATGTTCATAATCTTACACAAAAAGGTTTGGTTCCTCACATGGTCTACAATGTGAGTACTTTGAAAAGTTGTGGAACTACAGCGGAAGCACAATCAAAAGTGACAAAGGATTTGATAGTGGGTCCGATGATGATGACATGCTAGTTATTACCAATCATTTGGAGTATGATAGGTTCTTTTCACACAATACCATCTCTTATGAGAATGTGTGTTTAAAAACCTCAGATGATATAGATGATCTTCAAATCAAAGATGCACCTCCACAATTTGAAAAGGAGATCCATTTAATAATTGATAAACTTAAAAAAATGAACCTGATATAGAAGAAAATCCACGCCCGGCATACATCAGTTCGTTGTTGAATGAAGAAGAAACCAATGACTTAGTTAGGCTATTGACTGAGTTTAAGGATTATTTTGGATGGAGTTATGAAGAGATGCCAGGATTATCTCCTGACATAGCAGTCCACAAATTAGCAATAGATCCTAGCACTAACCCTATCAAGCAAGCTCCTAGACACATGCGATTACAAATCGAACAACATGTCATTTCTAAAGTCAAGAAATTGATCGATGTTGGTTTCATCAAGGAAGAAAAATACCCTACCTAGTTAGCCAGTGTCATACTAGTTAAGAAGAAGAATGGCCAAATTCACATCGAATTTTAGGATTAAATAAGGCATGTCCTAAGGATGAGTTTCCTCTTCCTATACCGAATTAATGGTGACATCGCCTCATCTCATGCAATTTTCTCTTGGATGGGTCATCCGGCTATAACCAAATCAAGATGGCCCCGAGGATGAAAGAAACACGCTTTTCAAACCATGATTAATCTATTCTTATAGGTCATGCCTTTCGACCTTAAAAATGTAGTGCTACATACCAATGCCATGATCGATCATCAATGAACTCATCCATCATTAGTTGAGTGATGTTGATGATCTAGTAGTCAAGAGCAAAGAAAAAGGAAGACCATCTCTTTGACTTGAGAGTAGTTTTCAAATTAAGAAGACAATATAACCTCAAAATGAATCCCCAAAGTGTGCATTTGAGTAGCTTAAAAATTCCTTGGGTTTGTATCGACAGGGAATAAAAATAGATCCATAAAAGATCAAAGCTATCTTAAAAATGTCACCTTCTAAAAGTTTAACTCAACTCAGATCTTTTCAAGGATGGTTAGTGTATTTAAGATGGTTTATTTCCAACCTATCGAGGAGATGCAAGCCATTCTCAGCACTTGTCCAAAAGGATGCCAAGTTCAAGTGGGATGATAAGTGTCAGCATGCCTTTGAAGATATCAAGTATTTGGTGAAGCCACTAGTAGCTCTATCCCGAAAATCCACTCATCCTCTACACCGCACATGACTCTCTGCTTGGCCCAAGCTAACAATAAAGGAAAGGAGAATGCCCTCTACTACCTCAGCCGTCATCTGATTCCTGCTAAAGCAAATTGTCCACCTATTGAGAAATATTGCCTAGCTTTGATCTTTGCCTCCCAAAAGCTATGACACTATATGCTTTCTCATAAGGTGAACTTGATTTCCAAAACCAATCCACTATAGTATCATGACATGATAAACTATCAACATTTGCATGGTCCATGATTCTCTAGTTTGATATCACATTCATACCTCTTCATGAGATAAAAGGACAAGCACTAGCATTTCTTAGCACACCCACTTCCTTGATTCCCCACTTAGTGATGATCTCCGACAAATAAATAATGAACTGGGGAGGTTGAACACCATGGGGAGATGTATTTTGATGGTGCTTCTTTTCATAAAGGGAAGCAAACGATCTACTCTTCCGAAAGGCGAGGAATAGTTCTCCTAACTCTATCCAATGTGATGAGATTCTCATACTATCTTTCCAACCCTACCAACAATGAAGAGTATGAGGCTTTGATTGATCTAGTTAGCCATCACTATCAGTCAAGAGCATCAACATCTTTGGGATTCTCAATTGGTCATCAATCGACATTGTTCCCAAGGTTCTCAAACCCAAGCTTCATCATTACCATGAGTATACCATGAAGCTTTGGCCCAAATCCCCAAAGTCACCATCTACAAGGTTCCAGCAGAGAATGCAAGTAGCTTTGGCCAAACTTGCCAAAGAATTGGCATGTCCGGGAAGATGAGTCCATTCCAATAAGGTCCAAAATAGACAAGTCATCCTTATTGATGTTGAACTCATCGAGACTTTCTCTTGGAGAGGTTATCGCTATTATAAGGACAAGGAGCTAGATTGAGGCAACCATTCATAGACTATTTGAACACCGCAAACTACCTCAAGAAAAGTCACAAGCCCATTAGTGAAATAGCTCTCTATGCTCGTTGATGGCACCTGCATGATCCTTTGACCAAATATGTGGTTACTTATTTAGATAAACATGAAGCCCATGGCATTATAACCGAGGTACATTCAGTCGGAGCACAATCACCAAGATGAAGATGAAGATCAAGAGACTAGGATACTACTATCCTTCGATGATTATAGACTACATGGATGTAGCTAGGAGATGCCATCAATGTCAGGTACATTATGTAGTCATACATCAACCACCTAACATTCTACACCTACATGGCCATTTGAGTGTGTACCACATTGTGGTCCAATCGATCCTCCTTCTTCCAAGGGTCATCGGTTCATCTTAGCCGCCACCACTACTTTTCCAAGTGGAGGCAATCCCACTCGAGAGGTCACAACTTCGATGTGCTTCAATTTTTAGGAACCATATCATTATATAGGTTGTGGTGCCTCAAAAATTATATCGATAATGGTACATTATACCAAGATCAACTTTCAGAAGACAGATAGATTGAGATACTCCACCATCTACTACCCCTGAGAAAATGGTTTAAAGCATTCAACAAAACTCTCATCCAAATACTAAAGAAGACTCTTGATGACAACAAAATGGAAAGTAGTGGTTGAAGCCTTGGGCCTACCACCACATACCAACTCCAACTCAATCTACCCCTTTTCCTTAGTGTATGGGTCCAAGCCATTCTACCTTTAAGTTCAACTCCCATCACTAAGGATAGAGAAAGATCACTACAAAGTAGAATGCAAAGTTGGTTAGAAGAGTTTGAAGGTTTGGAGGAGAGTCACAATGCCAAAAACCTCGAAGTTGTACAAGGCCAAAATGATTCAAGCTCACAACAAGTCGTCCGCCCTAGGTCTTTCCAAAAGAGAACTTGTGTTAGTCCTAAGGAGACCAATTGTTGCCCATCAAAGATGGGAGGCAAGTTTGAACCCACTTGGGAAGGCCCTATGTCATAGAAGGCCTACCAAGGAGGATCTTATCAGCTTATTGATTGTAAAGGGGAACACCCGATGCTTCCAATTAATGGGCTCTATTTGAAGAAATATTACCCATAAAAATCATGTTTGAAAATAATTATATCAATCAACAAAATATGATTCCATTTCATCAAAAATCCTTCTTTCAAAGTATTGTTTGTTTCTTATGCCGCATGACGTGTTTAAGATAGGTGTAATAATCCTCTAGTGGCATCCTATCCCTCTTTCACAACACAAACACAATCTCCCAGTGCTATTAGAATAGGTGTGAGAGAACCCAAAAGGCATCCTATTTTGATTAGCACAACTGAGTTAGGTGTAAGCGAACCCGAGCGACATCCTTTCTTAGTGGGAATTTTCGTTTACTGCTCATGGCACCATTTCATCAAATCCCTAAGCATGTTTAAGGTAGGTGTAAGAGAACTTAAGAGGCATCCTATTCCCTTTAACATGAACAAAAGGACAAACACATATCTTTTATCTCAGGCTACTTTAATGTGGGAGAAAGCCCCTTATGGCACTCACTCATTAGCTGCTCTAGGTTGGATCTACATACTACTTTGCTAATATGTCACCCCAATGGTCACTTTTTTGGAAGATGTGAGTCCCTGTGCTTTCTTCTTAACTTGACCAGTGCAAACCAATGAGTACCTTGTCAGTCTGTTAGACTTCACTGCGCAGCTAGTAAACTACCTCATGTTGATTTTATTTAAGCATATGTGAGTGCTTTCTCCTTGGACTAACTATTATGGGCTGACTAGGTCATGTATATTGAGGTTTAGAATAAGTCCCCCAGAGGCTCCTTTCTTCTTGACTACATTTGAGTCGATCGAAGTGCCCCAGTGGCATTCACTTAGTAGTCACCCTAGGTCATGGCCCCTATCGAGGCGAAGACAGACTATCCCAACAATCAATTTTGCTATAGGAGGATGTGAGTCCCCGAGCTTTCTTCCTAGGTTGATTATTGCAAACCAACGGGCACCTTAGGTTGGTTGATGTTCACTATGCTGGCAACGACTCACCCGGTGGATACACCACTCTTGGCAGATGTGAGTCCCCATGCTTTCTCCTTGAGTTGGCCACCGAATACCTATTTGATATATGACTAGCCATGTCATCTTCTGGTTTTGGATTAAGCCCTGCCCCTCTCCTGAGCTTCTATTTGATCACATCCTTTGCAACCCCTTTTAGATATTACCCGGGTTACTTTTGGATTGGACAGTCCCCCTTTCCAAGTAGCCACCCCTGTTATTGGAGAATTTGTTCAACAGATGCGCAGATTCTCCCTTTGTTCAATAAATTTGAGATAGGTCTAGGCTGATATAAGGTCCTTCTTAGTTTGATCCCTCACTAACTAACAGGGTCCATGATAAACAAATAAATAAAATAAATAAATTAATTGCTTGTGGATTAGGAATTCAAGCCCCCAAAGGGCCCCTTTTTTCCAAGCATACATCCTATCTTTATGGCAATGTTAGCAAAACTCCCTATATGAATTGTCTGACTATCTGAGTTGAGATAAATCCATGGGTCGGTACTCACTAGTCGCCCTTAGTCAGTTCAATCTATTATTTTGTTACCTACAATCATTCCACTTTAAAGATGTAAGACTATGATGATTCTTTCTAGCATGAGCTGCAACGGCGACCCATGGTAGGGTTCGATTTATTGTCCAAAGCAATCGATCACCCAAATGGTCTTTATAGTGGAAGAAGTGAGTCCCTGAGCATTCTTTCCTTGAATTGACCGTTGTAAATCGGAAGACACTCCTTTAGTCGGATAGTTCTCCCAGCGATCGGGAAGCTACTCCATTTGGTTCAGTAAATTAGAGATAGGTCTAGGTTAATATAAGCTCCTTCTCAATGTGATCCATCGTAAACCAACAGAATCCATCAAAATAAATTTTAAAAAATGAAATTAATCCTTCATTATCTTTGAGGTGATTTAAATCTTCTAGCGATATTCACTCAATAGTCAGCCCTAGGTCAAGTTCGATCTATTGCCCTGCCAATCGATCACCCCAGTGGTTTCTTGTTTCTAGAAGATGTGAGTCCTCACACATTTTCATAAGACTTGACCATTGCAAGTCGAAAGGCATCCCCTTGGTTGGACAGTCCTACCTTGTGGTTGGTAGACTACTCCCCACTTAGTACAGTCCATTGCAAACTGATGGGGCCCATCAAAATAAGCCTAAAAATAAAATTAAGCTTGACTATCTTTGAGTTGATCTAAGTCCCCCAACAACATTCACTCAATAGTCAGCTCTAAGTTGGGTTCAATTGCCTTGCCAATGGGACACCCCAATAACTGGTCTCTACTTTAGAGGATGTAATCTACTATGCTTTCTTCCTAGTACAGCTGCTACAAATCAAAAGGCATCCCTTTGCTTGGCTAGTCCAACTATGTATTTAGTTGACTACCCTTTTGGATTGGTAAATCTGAGTTAGGTTTAAAACTCCATGGCTCCTACTCAGTGTAGTCCATCACAAACCAACAAGGTTCATCCTAAATCCAAAATTTAAAATTTAAAACAAATTCAACAAAATATAATTCAACCCTCCTCTCTCAGTGGAGTCAAACAACAAACAAAACAAATTCAACAAAATAAATCAATCAACCTCGATGGAGTCAATCAATCAATACAAATCAAACCTTTTGGTCCTCCCCGGTGAGATGCAAATCTTTTTAGTTCCCTAGCAGGTCTAGAATTCTAATCCCTCATTGGATTTCTCAGCCTTTCCTCCCTTATGGATGACTTGAACTTGCCTCCCTAGTGGAGAGTTCACTTGTTTATCCCTGGTGGAGTCAAAACAAACACAATTAAATGAACAATAAATTGAAACAAATTCAACCCTCTTCCCTAGTGGAACTTAATTAAACAAATCAAATTTCTCCCCAGTGAGACTCAAATCAAATCAAACCTCTCATCCTCTTATGGATGACTCGAACATGCTTCCCAAGTGGAAGGTTCACATACTCTATCCCTGGTGGATCCCTCCTTCTCTCTCTTATGTCTTTGACATAAGTAAAGCCACATTGCACTAAGTTCTGGATCCCTTCTACACTTTGGGTTAAGAGTAGATTGTCTCTATTAGTGCTTGTGATTGTTCAGTGTTGTTGATCATTTCAGTCAATATCAATACGTACATGTTCCTTGTCAATCACACCACACCTATTGGGCCCCTTTGTTGACCTCACTTTTAGAATGAGTTCTCAATCCCTCCATTTTAGACATAGGACTCCTCTTATACTTTAAGAGATCCTTAGTCCTAAGACACATCTAGTGATTAGGTGGACACTCAACCTAGCCCTAGAGACTTAGAAGAGTTAGCCATAGGAATAGGTCATGCCTTGGTGTTAAGAAAATTTGCTACTTATAGCTTGAACCATTCCTCACTTCCTTCCTTCAAGTCAAACAAATCAAAATTCAATTTCCAAACTCAAATCAAAAATGATTGAAATCCATGATTAATTTCAAAAGATTGAAGCTTATGATTGAAATTCTAAGTTCAAAATATTTCCTAAGTCCTTTAATTCCCTCTTAATGACTTAGCTTAAATCAAATCTAAATCAATTCAAATTACTGAAATTTTATCATAACCCATTTATATTCTCATTTATATTCACATATATAAATAAAATATAAATTCAAATCAATCAAACTAAATCCAAATCAAAAATCTTTCCAAAGCCCTTTGATTATATCTTATGGACTTAGCTCAAATCAGACCTAAATCAATTTGAATCCTTGAAATTTTTTCGTAACCCATTTATATTTTCATTTATATTCACAAATATAAATGAATTATAAATTCAAATATCCAAAACCAAGTTCAAAACTCAAACTCAAATTCAACCAAAATCCAACCTAAGCCTTTCAAGTCAAAATCTTCAACTTAGCCAAATCAATTTCAAATCAAGCCAAACCCTTGATTTCTTTTCATGATTCAATCAATCCTACAATCATGAATCCAAATATAAACATAAACTCCAATCATCAAACCAAAACTAAATTAAAAAATCAAACCCAAGTCAAACTCATGTTCACCCTCTTGAACTTGAAATTGCCAAATGAATCAAAACTCATTTGACTTCAAATCACTTGCAAATGGATTTATATTTCAATCATAAGTTCATATGTGAGTTCAACCAAACTTGAATCAAGCCTTGATCAAGCTAACTAAATCCAATTGGCTCACTTGACCCAAAGTGGCCAATTTGACCTACATGAACCAAAATTCAATTCAATTCAAATCAAAGTGAATTAATACAATCAAAACTTCATGTCATATTTGTTGATCATCATAGGTTAATCAATTATCATGAATTGGGTCAAACCAAGTACCTAGCCCATTGACCAAGTCAACCATTTAACCCATATGAACCTAAACTAGCCAAATTGCAACCTAAACCAAATTGATTGCAACCAATGGCTCGAGTTCACTCCAAATTGATTATTGAACTTTATCAAAGCCTCTATTAAACCTAATTTGACCAATTGACCAACTAGACCCAACCTAGCCCAATTGACACCATGAACCCAACTTGACCTAAAAGGTCAAATCAAGCCAAAAATCAAACTAAAAATTGATTGAAACCAAAGCTTATAACATATTCCAAATGATCAAGTAAACCCAAACCAAGCCATGATTCAAGCCAATTTGGTCAATTGGGGCAAATTAGTCAACTTAGCCCAAATTGACCTAAAAGATCAAATTGGCCAAAATCTAAATTAAATCTAAATTAAATCAAATTAATTGAAACCAATTGAACCTATATACTCCAAATAGTCATTTGAACTTGACCCAACTCTTAGTTTGACTAATTTGACCAATTGGTCAACCTACCATGTTTTGACCTAATTTGACCCAAATGGGTCAAGTTAACCCAAATTAAACCAAATGAACTTCAAATGACATGAAATTTGGTCAAACTACTTTTGACTCATTTCAAATCTACCCAAATCAAATTTAATATCAAATGACCTCTTTACCCTTACGGTCAAGGGCATTCCATTAGAAAAGACACTTTCCTAAGTGGTCATTTCTCTTCTTTGGCCACTTGGCACTCATCCATTGGCCCACATAAGCACCAAGGATACTAATTTTTGACCCAAGGAGTGGGTAGGGCAGCCATGACTCACAGGGAGGTGAGATCACCTCACCTCTCCCATTGGAACACTTGGCATGAAGAACACTCACCTCCCCTTGGATAGGACACCCACTTGTCCTTCATTGCAGCCAGTTTCCATGCCTTAGCCAACCATAGGGAGCCACATATAAAAATTATATTCCATTCCCAACCACCCCAAGCCAAATGACATGAGTTTAGAGCCAAAATTTTAAACAAAAGGTGGATTTTAGTTCATTTTCTTTTACTTTTCATTCTAAGGCTTTAGTGGTTCAAAGAAACCCCCCATTCCTCTCATTCTCCCTCTCCTAGAGCTCCCAAAGCTAATATCAATCACCCCCACTTCATTTTGGAGAGAAATACTTCAAAACTAAGTGGATTTTGGCAAAGAAATGACAATCACCAGAGGAAACTTCATTTTTACTTGAAGGTGAGGATATATGCTCAGTCCAAGGCTTCTTCCCTCACTCAACAATGCGCTCATGTCACCACCATTGCCGCAAATAATCCTCGATGAGGTAACCTTCAAAAATCATAGCCGGCATTAGCATCCCTCATTTTATGATGGTTTTTGTGCGCTTTTAGGAATCTACCTTAGATAATCTCACATTTTTACTTTAAATCATTCAAATTAGAAAATAGAATTTTTTTGCTGCAAATTGATGTGAAAATGAGTCCATTGAGATAAGTTTTCACTTAGAAAATCTATTTTTCCTTTTAAAATCTATTTTTATTGTTCATTATCGGTGGTCTATAGCCGCTATCCGATCCTACGTTATCGCGGTTTGATTGCGCATGGATCAGCGATCGCGATGCGTCGGATAGTCCGATCGTGTGGTTTGCACAATTCGATGGCTCGAGTCGTGTGTGTGCGGACCATCCGATCGGTCGAGGTGTCTAGAAACGCGCGGTCACTTTCCACCGTTGACCGTCTTTTGCACCCAATGCGTCACATTGCATGCATGAATCATCGTGCATGTTTCATGTCATCGAACCGCACATCCAATGTGGCGGCTCGTTGTGCCAGCTGGATTTTTTGATTTAAAAATTTATTAAAATCATCTGAAACTTTAAAAAATTATAAAATATAAAATACTTAATTAAAAATTTCAAACAAGGGCTCAGTTGGATTCATCTTTAAGAGAAATCCAACAAACCTAAAATCTCTAATTTTCACAGAATATTTTGAGCTTAATTTTAGTTTTAGTAAAAAACAAATTTCTTTAATTAAACCAAAAATACATGTTAGATTAAATTGAAATTTTCAAGATTAAAATTGATGTTAAAATATACCTACCATAAATATTTTAAGTCAAAATGACCTTTGTATTAAAAGATATTGAATTTTGAGTGTCAAATGGTTTATTTTAATAAAATAAATTAGCAAAATTCTTAAAAATCACTTAAATCAATTGAAACTTCAAAAATACATAACTAAATGTAGAAAAATCAAACAAATATGAATGAGGGTTCATTTTAAAGATAATTTAGAGGTGAATACAATAAAATTATTTCTAATTAAATTTGAATAGTATATTTTTCTTAATTAGAATTTATTTGAAAACTTAATAACTCTAATTACTCCCTAATGACTTCATTAATTAATTCCAAACTTCTCACACATGTTTAGTGGGATGACTTCTGCCTCTCCTAATTTTCTTGAAATTTATTAATGAGTTAATTAGAGAAATTAATTAATGAATCCCTAACCACTCTCTTAATGTAGTTAAGATTAATTAAGCATGTGAACAGTGGTTTAGCTCCTTGATTAAGATAATTAAACTTTACTTAAGTGATTAGGAGGTTTATGGAATGATTTTGGGATATTTTCCTTAAGATATTCCCTAAACTCCCTTTCTTTCTTAATCCAAATATAATTAAGGGTTAATCTGCTAATGATCTACTTAATTAATCAAATCAAATTCTCAAAACTAAAATTAATTTGAAAACTTAATCAATCCTTCTTGGGTAGATACTTAGGTGTTCAATAACCTAAGTAAACTTAAAGAAATCATACATAACCCGTATGTGTTGGAAAGGTTATGAAAGTACTTAAATTAAACCCTTTAGCTTAATTAATCATTAATTGTGAGTCAATTGCATTAGGTGCCTTTCTTTCCTAAGATGCATTTCAGATTTAAATTTCTTGTGGTTTTATGTCATATATTGGCTCATAATTATTTGATTAAATATGTTAAAGTGGTAGAGGTAAGGGTAATTAATGAATCTACACCTTAACCTAACTAAAGCATAAAATTAATCTAATCAACTAAAATTAAATTAAAACAATACACACATATGTGGGGATGGGTAAGGACAACAAACCTTCTCACACTTTCTAATTCAAATCAAACTCAAAATAAAATGAAAGTCTCTTTAAACAACTTTTGATTCTCTGATGATCTTACTTCATAAGATTGTCTTTAAGAATTAATTAGAATGAATGAAATTACATGCTTACATCACTTTATTTCTTTCCTAGCATGCTAAATATGTATGTCATATGAAAATCATGCATTCATGCTTTTCTAAAATCAAATTCAAAATAAAATATTTTCTTTATGTCAAATTGCATGTTTTGGCTAAAGTAAAAAATATGAGTGGCTATTATCACTATTAAATTCAAAACTATTTTTAAAATCTATAAATCAAATACCTAAAACTGAAAGTGTGCTACTTATAATTATTTATAAGCTTGCATGTGGATATAAATATGAAGATGTGCATAGTGTAGCCTTCCTTCTCTTTTCTTTAAGTATGGTTTTGAATAAGATTTGACAAAGTGTATAGTTCATTTAAAAGAACATAACACTTACCTAATTCTTCCTATTCATTCCTATATTATTACTTAAAAGGACATCTACATTTACACATATAAATTGCATAAACAAAATAAATCAACCAACACAAACTTTTTTGCATCTTTCTTTTCCATTCATTTCTTTTGTACATATGCTTGTATTTAAGGAAAGTGGTATATTAGTCTGGACAACCCCAGGGTTGAGGCTTTAGGTAGCCCTAAGTAGGTCTTTTACCTTACACCCCTAGTTAACAATGGCATTGTACTCACTTATGCCTTTCATACATACATGTGTGCATGTGAAAAATAGATAAGAAAACCTTTTTTCTACTTAATGAAAATCATGCATCATAAAGCATTCAAATTTTTTTAAGTAACTCACTTAGCATTCTTTTTCCATACATTTCTTTTTGTACATGCATGTGTATTTATGAAAAGTGGTATATTAGTCTGGACAACCCCGGGGTTGTGAGGCTTTAAGTAGACCTAAGTAGGTCTTCTACCTTACACCCCTGGTTAACAATGGTGTCGTACTCACTTATGTCTTTTATACTTGTAAATGTGCATATAAAATGGATAAAGAATCACTCTCTCTACTTAACAAAATCATGCATACATGAAACATTCAAAGTTTTCTTAAGCAACTCTCTTAGCATTTATTATTACATGTATGCTAAATACTTGCATTATGTATAGATATGCTTAGGATCCATTCATATGCATGTTATACACATGTGGAAAGAAATAAAATGTTGTGTGTTTGTGATAGTAATTCACTTTACTTAATCTTAAAATGTCTTCCTTTTGAATAGGTTTGTTTAGAGAAAATCTAAACTTAGGATTAATTAAAATACATAATAAACATTCACTAAATAAAATCATTAATGAATCTACCTTAGAAATCATTTAAGGTAGGGAGGAAAAGAAGTTCTCTTCTCTTTTTCTCTTCTCCTATTAAGTAGGTTCATTCAAACCAAATCAAATCATCAAATAAAATTAACTCATATCAATTAAACAACTTAAATGAGACCACCCTTCTAAGTTAAACACACTTGAAAAAAATTCTAAAGCCTTCTAAGCATACCACACAAACCTTACATGGCACACACATTAGGCTAAGTCACCACTTCTAGTCCTATGTTAGGGTGGTGCATGGTTTGATGTTTACTTTTATTTTATGATGTGATGTTTTAGTCTAGATGTTAGGGTGTATGTTCGTAGAATGAATAGTAGGATGATTTAGTCTAATCATTATCTTCTACAATGGATTGTGTTTAAGGGGTGTTGTAATAAAAATATAACTGCTTTTGTTGTGCAGGTTGCTTATACCCTTAAGCATAATCCAAAATAGGCCAGGTGGACTTGGTTACCCATGTGTGGGTGCTAAGTCTAATTTTTTAATACACATGCTTGGGATTTATATTTAGCTAATCTCTATTTTGCAGGTGTTAGTTAGATTTACTTTTCTTTTCATGTATTTTTATAATTAGGATTTTGAAATGATTATTATGGGTATTAGGATGAGCATTGGTTATAATGTCATGCCTTATGTACCATGTCAAGCCTTTGGAGCATCCACCTTCCAACCATCCAAAAGAAGGAACCAGAGAAGAAAGAAGAAAAGGAGAATGAAGAAATGAAGCTTGAAGACCCCCATAACAATGAATTCCTTGCTTAATTATACTTAATTCATTTATAATCCGAGGTCGTGTAAGGGTAAAGCTTGGCTATCCAATTTGTTCTCGGGTTTGTGCGGTGGTGCCCGACCACAAATGACATTTTATTCATTTGTGTTAGCTTTATAAAATGTGTGATGTTTTATTTAGCTTGTGCATTAAGATGGCATATTTTTCTAGTTTCTTTCTTACTTTGACGTATGGCCTGGATGATGATTAGGCTCTTAGGAAATAATAAATCTTCTATTAAATTAATCAACTCAAAATTAAAAATAAGCAACTCATAACCTCACTTAAAACTTAAGCTAGAAATCAAGATAAAAGAATTAGCAACCCCTTAGCTGGATGAGTATTTTTTTTACAACATCAAGCACAACAGCATCTCATTTCACTCTTGATTGGAGGGCTTCCACCTTTGCCATAGAAACTTGGCTTAACCTTTGAGAGCCATGGTGGAAACACACCTCTTCCCTTCTCGCTGATTTTGGCCAATAATTTTACTTCTCATGCATTAGGCATATGAATCATATAAGCTCGAGTCAAATGAATGTCCAAAAATAAAAGTAAAATGTACTATGTTTTGCATTAGATTTAAATCATTTGAAAGAATGTCCTAACGTAATCTAGTCTCTTTAGGGTGTTTAAGGACTTAGTCTCTTCTTGAATAAACAACAGCCTAGCTATCTTGCATAAAGCATAAGACTTACCTACATCTATTTAAAACTATAAAAAGAGTTAGCTGGCAGCCACCCCTAGCCGGTTGTAAGTCCAAACAGTAGGGTGGTTTGTCCTCTCTTGTGGAGGCAAATGAATACCTATTTTTGGTCTTAGATTTAAGTCATATTTTTGGCCCTCACCAAAGCTCCCTAGATTTAGGTTCTAAGGTAACTTCTCCCTTCTATGGGCCATATGCATAAATCATCATCTCTTAGGCATTTTCATAATCATGTATTATGGAATTATAAGCCCTAAACTTCTAATAAACATTCAACTCGAATGAATAATTCCCCTCAATTTTAAAAATGTAAAGCTCAACCATATGATAGTTTGGGATGTTTACTAGGTTTCCTAGTATCCTAAACATCCCCTACTCATCTTCATTTGGCTTCGATAAGAACTCCTCCCTCTTGATCAATCTCACTTGATTTTCCAAAATTAAACTAATCGATTGATACTCCTACCTATTGAAATTTTTAGAGACAAGTACTTCGTTCGGTTGTACGTATTGCTAAGGAATCCCTTCCTTAGAATGCAATTAACTATGGGGGCTTACCTCTGTAGGGAACTTAATGAACCACTTTAAAATAAACTCTACTTTACTTTTACATCTAAAGTTGGGGAAGAATCTGGGGTACATATGCAGACCCAATGTCCTTAGGAGTCTTTATTGAGGTGATTAGGTCCATTGTAGGGTGGTGACTTCTGTCTTTCGAGATAGTACACCTCTTTAATAAGAACAACTGTGGATCTACGTGATCTCCAACCAAAAGGCATATATTTTTATTTTCATTTATCCTCTCTAAAAGGATAGATGAAGACGGGTTCACCACACATGGCTAGTCATATATCAAATAAGTATTCGGTGGTCAACTCAAGGAGAAAGCGCGGGGCTCACATCTACCAAGAGTGGTGTATCCACCAAGAGAATTGTTGTCAACATAGTGAACATTAACCAACCTAAGGTGCTCGTCGATTTGCAACAATCAGTCTAGGAAGAAAGCTCGGGGACTCACATCCTCTTATAGTAGAACTAATTGATGGGATAGAATGTATTCGACTCGACAAGTGTTATCCGACCTAGGGTGACTATTGAGTGAATGCCATTGGGGAACTTATATTGACTCAAATATAGTCAAGAGGGAAGGAGCCTCTAGGGGACTTATCCTAAATCTCAAATATACTCAACCTAGTTAGATCATGATGATTAATTCATGAAGAAAGCATGGGGACTCACATCCTCTCAAATAAAATCAACACAAGGCAGCTTACTGGCTGGGCAGTGAAGTCTACTATACTAACAAGGCGCTCATTGGTTTATAATGATAAAGTTAGGAAGGAAGCACGGGGACTCACATCCTCCAAACAAGTTACCATTGGGGTGACATACTATCGAGGTAGCATGTAGACCTGACCTAGAGCAGCTAATGAGTGAGTGCCACCTTGAGCAGCTAATGAGTGAGTGCCACAGGGGGACTTTCTCCCACATCAAATAGCTCGAGATAAAAGAATTATGTTTGTTGTTGTGCTTGTGTTAAAAGGAAATAGCATGACTTTGGGGGACTCTTACACCTACCCTAAACACACTAGAGGATTTTGACGAAATGATGCCATGGATGGCAAATAAGAATTCCCCCTAAGAAAGGATGTTGCTTGGGTTCTCTTACACCTAACTTAGTTGTGCTAATCAAAATAGGATGCCTCTCGGGTTCACTTACACCTATTCTAATAGCACTAGGAGATTGTCTTTGTGTTGTGAAAGAGGGATAGGATGCCACTGGGGGACTCTTACCCCTACCCTAAACACATCATGGTGAATTCACAAGACAAGCAAACAATGCTTTGAAAGAAGAGAAGATTTTGATGAAATGGAATCAGATTTTTATTGATTGATAGAATTATGCTATGCTCTGCAGTGATCTTGCTACCCAATTTTATCCTTAGTGACGGGAGTTGAACTTCTAAAGGTAGAACAACCTCAGACTCATACACTAAGGAAAATAGGGTAGAGTGAGTTGGAGTTCGGTATGTGATGTGGTAAGCCCACAAGGCTTCAACCAACTACTCATTCCACTATCGTTTGTTGTCATCAAGAGTCTTCTTTAGTATTTGGATGAGAGTTTTGTTAAATACTTTCGCTAAGCCATTTGCTCTAGGGTAATAGATGGTGGAGTATCTCCAATTTATAATGCATCTTTTGGCAAAGCTGTTGATATTGGTGCTTTTGAATAGTACCATTATCAGATATAATTTGTCGAGGCGAACCTATACGATATGGTTCCTAAAAAGCTGAAGCACATCTTTGAGTTGTGACCTCTGTGGGATTGCCTCTGGCCACTTGGAAAAGTAGCTGGTGGTAGCTAAGATGAACTGATGCCCCTTGGAAGAAGGAGGATCGATCAGACCCACAATGTCGGCACCCTAACAATCGAATGGTCATGAGGCCAATGTAGGGTTTAGAATGTTGGGTGGTTTGTGGAGGACCACACCGTGCACCTGGAACTGATGGCATCTCCTAGCTACATCCATGCAGTCTATAATCATCAACGACTAGTAGTATCCTAGTCTCTTGATCTTCATCTTCATCTTCAATCCATATTAATGTGTTGCGCATATATCTGAATGTACTTGATTACAATGCCACAGGCTTCATGTTTATCTAAACAGTGTAACCACATTTGGTCAAAGGATCGTCGGTACAGGGTGCCATCAACGAGAGCATGGGAGAGAGCTCTCTATTTCACCTAATAGGCTTGCGACTTTTCTTAAGGTAGTTTTTGGTGTTCAAATAATCTATGAACGGTTGCCTCCAATTCAGCTCATTTTCCATTTTGGCAATAATAACCACCCCTTCAACATAAAGTCTCTCGATGAGTTCAGCATTAATAAGAGATAGGAGTTGTTTATTTTAGGTCCTTATTAAAATGGACTCATCTTACAGACATGCCAATTCTTTGACAAGTTTAGCCAAAAGCTACTACATTCTCTACTTGGGGAACCTTGAAGATTATGACTTCAGAAATTTAGGCCAACAGCTTCATGGTATACTCATGGTAATGACGAAGCTTGGGTTTGAGATCCTTATAGGACCCGACAATTTTGATTGATGACCAACTTAGAATCCCCAAAGATGTTGATGCTCTTGACACTGATAGTGATGGCTAACTCTAGACTGGCAATTAAAGCCTCATACTCAGCTTCATTATTGGTGCAAGGGTTGGAAATATAGTATGAGAATCTCATCACATCACGGTCTGGAGTTAAAAGAACTATTCCTACCCCTGCCTTTCTTGGATGAGTATATCGTGGTGCTTCCCCTTTATGAAAAGATGTTGTACCATCAAAATACATCTCCCATCGGTGATTATCAACCTCCCCTAAGTTCATGATTTATTCATCAGGGAGATTATCACTAAGCGTAGAATCAATAGGAAGTGGGTGTGTTGCTAAGAAATCCGCTAGTGCTTGTCCTTTTACCGCATCGAGGGGTATGAAGGTGATAGAAAACTGTAAGAGAATCATGGACCATCATGCCAAATGTCCGGATAGCATTGGTTGTGTCATGAGGTACTATAGTGGATTAGTTCTGGATATCAAGTTCACCTTATTAAAAGCATGTAGTGTCATAGCTTCTAAGAGGCAAAGATCAAAGCTAGACAATATTTCTCAATAGGTGGATAGTTTGTTTCATCAAGAATAAGATGACGAGGTAGTAGAGAGTGTTTTCCTTCCTTTCATTATTAGCTTGGGCTAACAAAGTGCCGAGAGAGTCATCTAATACAACATTATAGAGAATGAGTGACCTGCCCAGGATAGGGGCTGCTAGAACTAGTAGTTTCACCAAATATTACTTGATATCTTCAAAGGCATGCTAACACTTATCATCCCACTTAAACTTGGCATCCTTTTAATAAGTGCTGAGAATGGATTGCATCTCCCGATAGGTTGGAGATAAAGCATCTTAGATACGCCAGCCGTCCTTGGAAGAATCTAAGTTAAATTAAACTCTTAGGAGGTGGCATTTCTAAGATAGCTTTGATCTTTTCTGGATCTATTTCTATTCCTCGGTGTCGAACAATAAACCCAAGTAATTTTCTTGAAGCTACTCTGAATGCACACTTCAGGGGATTCATTGTGAGGTTATATTGTCTTAATCGTTTGAAAATTACTCTCAAGTTAAAGAGATGGCCTTTTTCTTTGCTCTTGACTACAAGATCATCAACGTAGCACTCAACCTGATGATGGATGAGTTCATTGAAGATCTAAGTCATAGCCCATTGGTATGTTGCACTAGCATTTTTAAGGCTGAAAAGCATGACCTTATAACAGAAGATTTCGATCGAGATTCAGAAAGCAGTGTTTCTTTCATCTTTAGGAGACATCTTGATTTGGTTGTAGCCAGATGGCCCATCCATGAAAGAGAATACTACATGAGATGAGGCAATGTCCACCATTAGTTCTAGTATTGGAAGAGGAAACTCATCCTTAGGACATGCCTTGTTTAAATCTTCAAAATTGATGCATATACAAATTTAGCAATTCTTCTTTTTAATTAGTACGACCTTGTAAGATATTTTTTTTCCGATGAAAGCGTCGGTTTCTTGACTTAAATTACATTGTTCAATTTCTAATCGCATCTAGGAGCTTGTTTGATAGGGGTAGCATTAGGGTCTATTGCTAGCTTGTGGAGTGCTACATTAGGAGAAAATTCAGACATCTCTTCATAACTTCATGTGAAATAGTCTTTAAACTCAGTCAATAGCCTAACTAAGTCATTGGTTTCTTCTTCATTCAGCAATGAACTGATGTACGTAGAGCGTGGATTTTCTTCTATCCTGAGGTTGATTTCTTTAAGGTTGTCAATTATTAAATGGATCTTCTCTTCAAATTCTGGCGGTGCATCTTTGATTTGGAGATCATTTGAATCATCTGAGATTTCTAAACACACATTATCATAAGATTTGGTTTTGTGTGAAAAGAACCTATCAGATTCCAAATGATTGGTAACAATGAAGCAATAGTTGTCATCATCGACTGGACCCACTGTACCAAATCCTAGTCCTGCCCAGGATTATGCTTCCCTGTATTATTCCATAGCTTTTCAAAGGACTTTGACTTGTGCCTAGATCATGTATGAGGAACTAAACCTTTATGTATAAGATTATGAACACAAGACCAGTAAAAGTCAAATGATAATTTCATTAATTCTTTAAATGTATCATCCTCAAGTTCTATATCAACTTCAGGACTTGAGGATGATGATCCTAAAAAGAATCTCTTTGGCTTCATATCACTGGAAGACTTAGGGGCTTCCTTAATTACTAAACCTTCAACTTTTTGAGATGAAAGTGAGGTTAGAGCTAAGGTTCACAACTACTGTCTGATAGTTTCATATAAACCTAATTTGAATACTTTACTTTGTCTGGAGGCCCGGTCTACATCGCCGTCTAGATCAAAAGTCACCTCCAATGGAACCTGTTGAGAGGGGTATACTAATCACATTAGACTCATCATCTGAACTAGATTCCAAGTCTATGTGAAAAGTAGGGGTACTCCTATGAATTGGAACATAACCCATGTTGGTTGATGGCCAACTAGAGGTCTTCCACCTTTGTTTATGCCTTTGTTTCTGCCTCTGCCTCTACTTGGTGGAGAATGAGTCATTCTACCCACATGTCCATATGATGGAATGAACTGTGGGTGGAATGTGATATGCAGATCTATTTCTTCTTCAATTCCCCTTTCTTGTTCACTTGGATTTTCATTTTTTTTCCTTTATTTTGGATATTTTGATTTTGTAAAAGTAGGATCCTTAGAAAATTTGGGTATGCTAAGGAAATCCTAATGTGTTTCTCTTTGATTTTGATTTGTTTATTGTAAAGTAGGATCCTTAGCATATTTAAGTATGCTAAGGGAATCCTAATGTGTTTCCTTATTGGTTTTGATTTATTTTTTTTATTGAAAGTGGGGACATCACTTTAGCAAATATGGTATGCTAAAAATGAAGTTCCACTTAATTTTGTGAAATGGAAATTTCACTTAACAAATTTGAGTATGCTAAATGAAATTCCAAAAGATGTATTTTAAAAATTTTGTGTTTTGGATTTTGAAAAAGGGAGACTTCATTTTAGCATACCATATTTCGAAAATATGCTAAATTGAAGTTCCAAATATGTTTTGAACATTTTTGTGGAATGGATATTTCACTTAACAAATTTGAGTATGCTAAATGAAATTTTCAAAAGTGTGTTTCAAATTTTATTTTGGAAAAAGAGAGACTTCATTTTAGTAAATGGGATATGATAGAATGAAGTTTCAAATGTATTTTAAAATTTTTATTTCTTGTTGATTTTTTGAAAAGGGAGATTTATATTTAACAAATTTGGGTATGTATGATGGAAATCAATTACGTTTTATTTTCCAAAGATGTATATTTTTTGTGTGATTATTGCTTTTGAGAGAGGAAAACTCAACTTAATCATATGTGGAATATGTTAAGTGAGGATTTCAAAGTGATACCATTTTATTTGGAAATGAAGTTTTCATTCAATAAATTTGGGTATATTGAATGAAGATATTCATATGTGCTTTTGGAAATTTTAGTTTTTTGAAAATGAAAATTTCATTCAATAAGTATGGGTATATTGAATGGAAAGGTTCAAGTGTGCTTTTTGAAAATTTTATTTTTGATTTTGTTTGAAAATGAGACCTCCACCAAATAAGTGTGGGTATATTTAATGGAGAGGTTTTATATGTGATTTTTGAAAATATGAAAATCCCAACCTAACACATGTGAAATGTATTAGGTGGAAGTCCAAAGTTATGATTTTCTTAAAGAGGTAATATACATTTAATACATTTGAATGTATTGAATGGAAAGGCCCATCTTCAAATTTTATGCTTTTGAAAATATGATTATTGGAATTTTATTTTTTTAAATATGATCTCACATATAACAATCATAAAGATTGTTAGATGAAGATGATTTAGGAAAATTTTTGTGTAAAATATTTTATTAAGTGTATTTTTTTCGAAAGAGTGCTTTTGAAAGGCACAATTTTTTATAAGGATTTATTTTGTCTTTATTATTTTAGAATGAACCTTTCCTTATCATAGAAATGATAAGGAGGAAGTCTTTAAATGTTTTCTTTTATTAGATTTTTTTATTTTTACCCATTGGAGAACCCAACGGGAGTGAGGTCCTAAAACCTAAAGATGTTGGCTAGCTTAACCTAAGAATGAAATAAGCTAAGTTCCAACGGAATGAAAGATAGTTTTGGATTCATACCAAAATACAAACTCACTATCAATACTTAGAGACAATGATCATTTACTAAAGATGGAGAGGAACCATCTCCAGTGGAGTCGCCAGAAAAATCTGTGGTAAAATTTTGATAAGAGATTTATAAAGATATATGCTTCCATCGTCACTTTATGAGGGATAAAATGAAGATAAAAATATACATCTCCTTTTTATGCATTTTTGATACCATAGATCCATAGATGTTCTTATTGAGGGTGATCGGGTACAACATTGAGGAGATGTGTTCTATCTCTAAAGATAAAAGTCACCACCCTATAATGGACCTAATCACCTCGACAAGGACTCCTAAGGACAAAGGGTCTACATGTGTACCAAAGATTCTTCCCCTACTTTACATGGAAAAGTAAAGTAGGGTTTATTTTAAATCGGGTTCATTAAGTTTCCTACAGGGGCAAGCCCCTATAGTTAATTACATCCTAAGGAATGAACTCCTTCAGGAATACTCTCGATTAAGGTAAATCATCATTATCTCCAAAGCTTTTAATATGTTGGACAATCAATCGATTAGTTTATTTTAGAAGATAAAATGGGATTGATCAAAGAGAAGGAGTTATTGTGTCAAAGGAAGATAAGTAGGAGATGTTCATGATGCTAGAAATTTAGTGAGCATCTCAAATTATCCTATCGTTGGGCTTTATATTTTTGAAATTGAATTATTCATTTGAGTTATCTTTTTATTAGAAGTTTAGGACTTGTGAACACAAAATTGAAATGCCTAAGAGGTGAGGATTTAGGTTTATGGCCCATGGAAGGGAGAAGCAACCTCAGAACCTAAATCTAGAGAGCTTTGGTGAGGGCCAAAAGCACGACCTAAATCTAAGGCAAAAATTAGGTATTTAGTTTTCCTCCATAGAGAAGGCAAACCACCTGACTGCTTGGACTTACAACCGCCTAGGGCTAGCCGCCAACCAACTCCTCCTATGATTTTAAATTCATGTAGGCAAGTCATATACTTTATGCAAGATAGTTAGGCTATTATTTATTTAGAAAGAGACTAAGTCCTTAACTCACTCTCTAAAGAGACTAGATCATGTAAAGGGCATGCTTCAAATGACCTAAATCTAATGCAAATCATCTTAAATTTTATTTCTATTTTTGGACAATCATTTGACTCAGGCTTATAGAACTCACATGCCTAATGCATAAGAAATAAGATTATTGGCCAAAATCAGTGAGAAGAGAGGAGGGTTCAAAGGTCAAGCCAAGTTTCTCTAGCAAAGGTGGAAGCCCTCCAATCAAGAGTGAAAATAATATGCATTTGTGCATGATGTTTTAAAAGAAATACTCATCCAGCTAAGGGGTTGCTAACTCTTTTATCTTGATTTTTAACCTAAGTTTTAAGTGAGGTTATGAGTTCTTTATTTTAATTTTGAATTGTTAGATTTGGCAAAAGATTTATTTTTCTCTAAGAGGCTAATCCACATCCAGGTCATATATCAAGCAAGGAAGAAATTAGAAAAATGATGCTATCTTAATGAACAAGCTAAATAAATCATCAATCAATTTATAAAGCTAACGTAAAAAAATAAGAGGTCATTTGTGGTCGGGCACCACCGCACAAACCCGAAAACAAATTGGGTAGCCAAGTTCTACCCTTATACAACTCGAATTATAAATAAATTAAGTATAATTGAGCAAAGAATTCATTGTTATGGGGGTCTTCAAGCTTCATTCCTTCATTCTTCTTTTCTTCTTTCTTCTTTGGTTCTTTCTTTTGGATGGTTGGAAGGTGGTTGCTCCAAAGGCTTCACATGGTACATAAGATGAGATCTTATGAGCAATGCTCATCCTAATCTCCATAACAATCATTCCAAAATCCTAATTGTAAAAATACATGGAAAGAAAAGTAAATCTAACTAACACCTGCAAAATAGAGATTACCTAAACAAACCACATAAATCCCAAGCATGTATATTGAACTTATCATCCCACACATGGATGACTAAGTCCGCCTGGCCTATTGGATTATGCTTAGGGGTATAAGCCCCTGCACAATAAAAAACATTTATATTTTTCTTTATTACAGCGCCCCTTAAGCACAATCCCTAAAAATAATGATTAGACTAAACCCCCTTAACTATGGCTTTAGGGTTTGTATTTTTTAAATGTGGGAGTGTTCAACTTAGAAGATGGTTTCATTTAAGTTATTTTACTAATTTGGGTTGATTTTATTTTATATTTTTATTTGGTTTGAATGAATCCTACAATTAATTACTAAGTTTTAAAGAGAGGGAAGAGAGAAGAGAACTTCTATTTCCTTCCCTACCTTATAATTTCTAAAGTGGATTCACATTTAGTTTCATTTAGTGAATATTTTATTATATGTTTTAATTAATCCTAAGTTTAGATCAATTCTAAATAAACATATTCAAAAAGAAAGATATTTTAAGATTAAGTAAAGTGAACTAAATTCACAAAATGCACATCACTTCATTTCTTTCCCAACATGTATAACATGCATATGGATGAATCCAAAGCATATTTATACATGCAAATGAGAATGTTTAGCACACCTTATAATGAATGTTAAGTAGTTTACTTAAGGAAAATTTGAATGCTTATGATGCATGATTTTCATTAAGTAGAAAAAAGGATTTCTTATCCAATTTTCATATGCACACATGAATGTATGATAGGCATAAGTGAGTACGATGCCATTGTTAACCAGTGGTGTAAGGTGCAAGACCTACTTAGCTACTTAAAGTCTCGCAACTATGGGGTTGTCCAGATTAATATACCACTTTCCTTAAATATAAGCATATGTACAGAAGAAATAAATGGAAAAGAAATAATGCAAAAGTTTGTATTGGTTGATTTATTTTTGTTTATGCAATTTATATATACAAGTGTAGGTATCCTTCTTAAGTAATAGCATAGGAATGAATAGGAGATGGAATTGGGTAAGTGTTAGGTTCTTTTCAAATTAACTAAACACTTTACCAAATCCTATTCAAAACAAAACTAAAAGAGAGAAGGAAAACTACACTAAGCACATCCTTATATTTTACTCACATGCAAGCTCATAAATAAAATATAAGTACCACACTTTCAATTTTGGTAATTGATTCATATAATTTGAAAATAATTTGGATTTAATAGTCATAAAAGCCACTCATATTTCTATTTTAGTCAAAACATGCAATTTGTCATAAAAGAAAATATTTCACTTTCATTTTGACTTTTGAAAAGAATGAATGCATGAAATTCATATGACATGCACATTTATCATGTTAGGAAGAAACTAAAATGATGAAAGCATGTAAACACATTCACCCTAATCAATTCCTAAAGACAATCTTATGAAATAAAAAAGCTTAAAGCAAATCAAATTATTTTTAAAGAAGGTTTGGTTTTGTTTTGAGTTTGATTTAATTTGAGAAATGTGAGGTTAATTTTCCATTCTTAACCCATTCCCACATGTGTATGATATTTAAGTTCAATTTTTAGATGATTATATCCATTTTATATTTTGATTAGGTTAATGTATGAATTAAGTGCATTAATTACCCCTTACCTATACCACCTTAGTATATTTAATCAAATAATTCTTAGCCAATGAGATGACATAAAACCTCACAAGAAATTTAAATTTCATTGCATCTAGTAAGAAAATGCCTAATGCAATTTGGCTCATGATTAATGATTAATTAAACTAAGAGATTTTAACTTAAGTAATTTCATAACCCCTCTCACACACGTGAGTTAGGTTTTGATTTCCTTAATGTACTTAGGCTCTTTAACACCTAAGCATCTATCCAAGATAGATTAATTTAGTTCTTGAAGGTTTTAAAATTTTATGAAATTAAGTAAGGGGGTAATTAGTGAATTAATAAGAATGGATTAAGGAAGAAAGCGGGGTTTATGGAATATCTCAAGAAAAGTATCCCAAAATTATTCTCTAAACCTCACATTCACTTAATCAAAACTTAATTGACTCAATCAGAGGGTTAAACCACTAATTATACCCTTAATTAAACTTAATTGTATTAAGGGAGTAATTATGGAATGAACTAGAAATTTCTTTAATTAAGCCACCAATAAATCCTAAGAAAATTAGGGGAGGCAAAGTCATCCCACTAATTAAGCACAAAAAGTTTGGGATTAATCAGAGGAGTAATTAAAGGGTAATTAGCAAATTAACATTCCCAATAAAACTCAAATTTAGTTAAAAATATTATTCAAAATCTATTGAAGTTAATTTTAAAGTATTCTATGTCCAATTATCTTTCATATGCAATTTATTTCATATTTTTTTTATTTTTTTACACTAAGATATAGATTTTAGAAGGTTTGGTGATTAATTAAGAATTATGTAAAGCTTAATTATATTATTAATTATGTCGGTGCCACGTGTGTCATTGATGCGGCATGAACTTTACATGTGGCGGGATGGGATTGGGTATTTAACCTATCACATCGTAGCAATGTGCGGCTATCTTCTCCTCGATTGATCAGATTGGATGGCTTAGATTAAAGTCATGGATCTAAGGGAGGAAAATATATAAATTTTGCATTTTAATCTCGATCATCCATCCAAAACACATGGATGGATGGCCAGAGATCCATCCCTACTGCTCTCTGTGAGCCATGGACATCGTCCATGTTTGAAGCCATGATCTGAGCTCGATTGAGCTCACATTGGGATGAAACTCAACCCACACCATCAACATGCAACCTATATCTCATCTAATAGCTAAGATTCTATGGGATTAACATTCACTTCACGAAGCTCTAAACCATAGCTAGATTAAGCTCAGAAAATAGCTATCCTCACCGAAAGTGATAACTGGTGCTTATTTCCCTTGGATGCTTCATTTGGTTGAGATAAAGCTTTGTTGAAGGTTTGAGCTCTTAAGATTGGTGGATGCTTCAATGGACCAACCCCCCTTTTTCTTTGAGCTCGGTCTTGATCAAGATGGCTCCTCCCTTACTTCAGGAACTTAAGAAAGAGTTTGGGTGAGCTCGATTGAGGTCCTTGAGGGAGTGAGCAAAAGTAATTACACTAGTTTTGAGTGTAGAGTGAGTTGGCTCTTCAATGGAGGTCCCCTATTTTCAAGCTCTGAAAACAGAGAAAATAAAGTTTTGAAATCACTCTAGGAAGCATGGAGAGGCTGAGGAATTGCTTCTCTGGCTTCCCTAAGTTCAATCGAATTGAGGAATGTTAAGTTTGAAATGAATTAGGGGGAGTATATCTCCCCCTTTGGCAATTGGACGGTCGAAGCTTTCCATACCATTTTTGATCAATTGCCCTAATTTAGTGAGTTTGTTAGGCTGTTAGATGAATCATTGAGTTCAGTTTGGCCAGAGGAGTGGGAAGGTGAACTCCTCATGTGCTTAAAATAAGTGAAGGCATGATTATCATGTGGCCATTTCAAGCGGAGTGGTTGGTTTGACCATTGGGCTAGGTTGGGCTGACCCAAACCTATTGGGTTGGGTGCACCACCCTCCCTAGTGTTCACTTGATCCACTAGGAGAGTGCCAAGTGGGTATGAAGAGTATTTGATCAAATTCCTAGTGGTTTAGCCAAAATTTACCCTATGGCCTAGGGGTAAAATGGTCATTTGACCTTGATTTTAGTTTGGGTATATTTAGCATGATTAGAAAATAGGTTTGTCCAAGTTTCATTGAATTTGGAGTTTTATGTGATTTGGCTCATGTTGATCCATTTAGGTCAAAATGGATCAACTTGGGTCAAGTTGACCAAGTGGTCAAATTGGGTCAAACCACGGGTTGGGTCAAGTTCATATGACCAATTGAAATATTTTGGTGGCTTTGGTTTGATTCAATTTGGTTTATGTTTAAATTTAGTTCAAATGATTTCATTTAGGTCAAATGGCTCAAGTTGACCAATTTGACCCATTTGACCTATTTGAGCTAGGTCATGGGTAGGTTTAGGTTTGGTTGGTCATTTGAAGTAGATTAGTATCTTTATTTCCAATCAATTTTGGTTAAGTTTGAATTTAGCTTAATATGACCCTTTAGGTCAAGTTGGGTTCAAGGTCAATTGGGCTAGGTTAGGTCTAGTTGGCCAATTGAGGCTTTGGTCAAGTTCAACAAGTGATTTAGAATGAACTTGATCCATTGGTTTCAATCAATTTGACTTAGATCAAGTTTTGACACATTTTGACTTTTTAGGTTAAGTTGGGTCAACTTGGGTCAAGTGGCCAATTGGGCTAAGTTAGGCTCAAATGTTGACTTGGTCAAGTTCAAACATTGATCATGAAGCCTATGATGGATTTTGTCTATGTTGGGTTTCATTTTGGCTAAGTGTTGACTTGATTAACCCTTAGGTTTGACTTGGTTTGACCCAATTTGAGTGATTGATCATCTCATGATGATTGCTGATCATGATGAGAGGCTTAGGTGTGTTTGATTCAATCCAATTTGGTTAAAATTAGAATTTGGCTCATAAGGATACTTTAGGTCACTTTGGGTCAAGTGAACCTACGTGTGTCAAATGGCTTGGTCAAAGCTTGATTTGAGTTTGATTGAACTTAGATATGGACTTGTGATTGAAATATAAATCCATTTGCAAGTGGTTTGAAGTCAAATGGGTTTCGATTCATTTGACAATTTCAAGTTCAAAGGGTGAACATGCAATGGATTTTGGTTTGATTTTTAATTGATTTTTGGTTAAGTGATTGAAGTTTGTATTTATATTTGGATTCATGATTGAAGGATTGATTGAATCATGAAGAAAAAAGAGTTTGATTTGAAGTTTATTTGGCTAAGTTCAAGAATTTGACTTGAAAAGGCTTAGGTTAGATTTTCATTGAATTTGAACTTGAATTTTGGAGTTGGTTTTGGTTGTTTGAATTTTATTTCATTTATATATGTGAATATAAATGAGAATATAAATGTTCATGAGAAAATTTCATGAGTTTGAAGTGATTTGAACATGATCTAAGCTAAGTCCTTAAGAGAAAATCAAGGTGACTTATGAAAGATTTGAGAATTGAACTTGAATTTTGGATTTAGTTTGATTGATTTAAATTTATATTTCATTTATATATGTGAATATAAATGAGAATATAAATGAGTTGTGAGAAAATTCTATGAATTTGAATTGATTTGAAGATGACTTTTAGGCTAAGTCCTTAAGATGTGTGTGTGTGTGTGTGTGTGTGTGTGTGTGTGTGTGAATATAAATGAGAATATAAATGAATTATGAGAAAATTTCATGAATTTGAATTGATTTGGAGATGATTTTTAGGCTAAGTCCTTGAAGGGAAATCAAAGGACTTAGGCAAGATTTGAAATTTGGAATTTCAACTTGGGATTTGATTTGAATTTATATTTCATTTATATATGTGAATATAAATGAGAATATTAATGGGTTATGGAAAATCCATGAATTTGAAATGATTTAAAGATAATTTTTAGGCTAAGTCCTTAGGAGGGAAATTAAAGACTTAGGAACTATTTGGAATTTGGAATTTCAATCATGGGCTTCAATCATGGATTTCAATCACAGGTTTCAATCCTATGGTTAACTCTTCTAAGTTTATAGGATTAGGTTGAGTGTCCACTTAATCACTAGATGTGTCTTAGGACTAAGGATCTCTTAAAGTCTAAGAGGAGTCCTATGTCTAAGAAAGAGGGGTTGAGAACTCATTCTAAAAATGAGGTCAATAGAGCTTAATCGCATACGGCCACATAGCAATCACCAATCATAAATAAACTATGAAAAGACATGTTATTTCTAATGAACAAACTAAATAAATATCAAATAATTTTATAAAGCTATTGTAAATGAATAAAAGGCTGGTGCGGTCAGGTACCGCCATACAACCCGAAAAGAAATGTGGGTAGTCGAGCTCTACCCTTATACATCCCAGTATAATGAAAGAATAATTACAATTGTGAAGTAATAAGTGTTATGGGAGTCTTCATTCTTCATCCTCCATTCTTCACTCCTTGTCCTTCATTCCTTCATCTTGATTGGCTCCATTTATTTCTTTCTTTTGACTTTAATTTGCTCAATTTCTTTCTTTCTTTTGGCTTGATTGGGATGTAGTTTGCTCTAAGGCATCACATGGTATATAAGACATGGTCTTATAACCAATATTCACCTTAATCCCCATAACTCTTATCCTAATACTAATGCAAAAATTATATTAAAGAGAAGGAAAGTAAATCAAGCTACACCTGCAAAATAAATGTTAGCTAAACATACCATACAACCCAAGTAGTTATAGAATAATTTAGACTTGGCAACCCACACATAGGTAACAAGTCCACTGTCCTAACTTAGGCTATGCTTAGGAGTATAAGCAACCTACACAATCGAAAAATATTTATATTTTTATTACAGCTTCCCTTAAGCACAACCCCCTACATAAAATATGATTAGGCTAATATTGGCCTAACATCCAGAGCACATACACCCTAACATCAGCACATACACCCTAACATCCAATCTAAAATAACACATCACAAAACCAAACACTCATCAAACCATACACCGCTT
Source organism: Cymbidium sinense (assembly GCA_021442155.1). Lineage (NCBI taxonomy): Eukaryota > Viridiplantae > Streptophyta > Magnoliopsida > Asparagales > Orchidaceae > Cymbidium > Cymbidium sinense. Next base: position 174,133,652 of record CM038221.1, on the reverse strand, counting down.
TAACATAAAGCTAGAAATGGTGACTTAGTCTAATGTGCATGTGTTAAAGCTTGTGTGGTATGTCCTAACTACGCTTTAGAGTTATGATTTGGTAAGTGTGATGGGTTTAATTTATAAAGGGTTCATTTCTCTTTAAGTTATTTAATTGATTTGAAGATTTTATTTAATGTCTTCTTTTATTTCATGTAGCTTACACTTAGCAACTAAGTGTTATAAAGAGAAGAAAGAGAGAGAGTCTCTCTTTTATCCCTACCTTAAGTCATTTCTAAGGTAAGTTAATTAATGAATTTCCTTTAGATAATGGTTTATTATGTCTTTTAACTAACCTTAAATTTAGATTCATTCTAAATAACTCTATGCAATGAGAAATGCATCTTAGGATTAATTGAAATGGATTACTATCACATAACACACATCATTTATTTCTTTCCATCATGTATATTATGCATATGAATAATTCTAAGCATATTTATACATGCAATGTAAACCTTAGCATACTTTGATGATGAGTGCAAACAAATATATTTTGAATCTAAATATTTCATTTTTTTATTGAATTATGAATGCAAGTTTTCATTATGTACAAAAGAGGTAGGGTATTTTTTCATCCATTAGCTAAATACACATTTACATGTATAAAAGTTATAAGTGAGTATGGTGCCATTGTTTTCTACACTAGGAGTGTATGGTACATGACCTACTTAGGGTTACTTAAAGCCTCGCATCCTGGATGTTCGGATTAATATACTACTTTTCTTATATACATGTAGATGTATGAATAACTATAAAGATAAGAAAATCTATGCAAAAGGTTATGTTTGATTTATTTGATTTATGATTCTTTATTCATTAGCCATATCACGCATGCATATGTATAAGAGTTTTAGTGAGTACGGCGCCATTATTTTCTACACCAGGGGTGTAAGGTACAAGACCTACTTAGGGCTACTTAAAGCCTCGCAGCCTTGGGATGTCCAGACTAATATAACACTTTTCTCAAATACATATGAATGTACAAAAAGAACCAAATGGATAGGGAATTCAAGAAATTATGTTTTATTTGATTGTATGATTACATGTGTAAAATGAAATTTTTCCTAAGTCTTAACATGGAAATGCATAGGAATAGATTTAAGCAAGTGTTATGTTCTTTTCAAATGAACTATACACTTACAAATCCTATGTGAATCTATGTTAAAGTAAGGAAAGAGAAGCTCATATTACACATCTTATACTATCATCACATGCAAGCTTGTAAATAATTATAATTAGCATCACTTCATTTCTTTTAATAATTGATTTATATGTTTTGAAAATAGTTTTGACTTAATAGTGATAATAGCCACTCATATTTGATTTAAGTCAACACATGCAATTTGACATAAAAGAAAATATTTCATTTAATTAATTTTAAAAGAAATGAATGCATGATTTTATATGGCAAGCAATATTTAGCATGATTAGAAAGAAATGAAGGAATGTAAACACATGATTTCATTCATACCAATTAATTCCTAAGAACAATCAAATTAAACAAGGCTATTTAAAATGAACCAAAATTCTTTAAAGATATTTTTTTAGATTTGAGTTTGATTTGATTTAGGAAATATGAGAGAGGTTTGCTAGTCCTAACCCATTTCCTCATGTGTGAATTAATTTGGTTTAATGAAGAATATTTAACTTGATTTTATATTTTAGTTATGTTAAGGTATGAATTAAGTGAATTAATTAACCCTTACCTATATCACCTTAAGTTAATTAACTAATTAATAATAAGCCAATATGATATGAAATCACATGAAAAGTAAATTTGCAATGCTCCTAAGAAATAAAAGGGGCCTAATGCAATTGGCTTATGATTAATATTTAATTAAGCTTAAGGGATCTCACTTAATTACTTTTATGATTTTCTCACACATGTGAGCCAACCATAATTTCATTATCTCTCACCTTGGGTTATTAAACACCCAAGGAGTTGCCAAAAATCAATTAGGGGTTGTTTAAGTGTGGATGAGGTTGAATTTTAATTCATTAAGCCTTTAATTAATTGATTCAACATATTTTTAATTTGAATGATTTTGATAAAATTAACTTAATCAAATCATTTAATTCAATTAAATTTGATTTTAAAGATTCAATTAATTAATTAATCATCAATCATTTAATTAATTTTTGATTTTAAAGATAAAGAAGACTTAGGAAATGAATTAATCCCATTATCTTTCATCTAATGGATTAATTAAGTTAAGCTCATTCATTAATTATAATTAATTAGATTAAGAGAGTAATTATGGCTTAATCAAATGATTCCCCTAATTAAGCAATCAATAAAATCCCCAAAAAATAGGGAAGCCAGAGGTCATCCCCCTAAACATCCACAAAAAATTTGGGATTAATTGAGTACTTAATTAAGGTGTAATTAAGCTAATTAAATTTTTGATAAAACCCTAATTAAGCCAAAGTCACTGTTCAAAATCAAGTAATTATAATTTTTCTAGATTCCCCTTTGAAATATCTTCAAAATGAGCTTAAGTTTGTATTTTTTTAAAAAAATTTATATAATTAGTTATGATTTTAGAAAGTTTTAGAATTAAAAATCAATTAATTATCCATAATTAAACCCTTAATCCCATCAACGCGGACTGCTAACATGATGCGCTTTCCACATGGCACGATGGAATTGGTTATTTAAGTAGTCACATTCGTGCATTGACTCAGCCGGCAGCAGACGCGCTTTCTGTGTGGGTCATCTGATCTAAGATCGAACAACCGTGAATCGATTCGCGATTTAGGAAAAGAATCAGAGGCTCTATCGTGAGATTTGATCAGAGCTGTTCATCTCGATCACGCAAGATGGATGACTCATGATCTATCCGTTCATGAGTGAGGGATGACGGATGGGATCTGTCTTTCCTCGTTCGATCCGAGCTCACCCGAGCTCGAATTGTCTCCAAATTCTTTCCACAACTTTAGGGAAGGGAGACACACACATCCAACGATCAATTTTGTATGAGAATCAAATTCTATTGGAAATGGACCAACCCACATTTTCCTATAGCTACGATTTTGAGGAATTACCTCATTGGAGCTAATGTATGGTGGTGCAACACCGGAGGTAGCTTCGTCTAGTTGAGGCGAGACCCTGTTGAGGAGCCTTAAGCTTGATTTGGTGTGGGATGCTCGATTGACCAATCCACGCACGTAATGGGCTCAGCTTTGATCAAACTTGATCCTCCCATAGCTTGGAAGCTTGGGAATTAGTTCGGTTGGCTTCGATTGGGTATGGTGATGGTGTGGCTAAGAGGAATTAAAGTTTGATTTCAGATTAAGGGAGTATTGCTCGAGATTGCCCTCCCCTGTTTCGACTTCTCATAGGAATGGAAAATCTGAATTTTGGAGTGCTCGAAAAGACTTGTAATCATTATGTGGGATTTCAGAACTGGCTTCTCAAGGCTCAAGATGTAATTATGTGTAAATTCGTGTTAGAATTGAGGGGGTATACCCCTCAATTTTCCCATCATTGACGGATAGCTACGTGCGCATATTTTGCACTAGCTCACCGTCGTCTGGCTGTCGAGTATCTCCATCAAGGTTAGGTCGCATGCTAGGGATAGGAGAAGTGATGGGGAGCTTCCATGGAACTTAATTTGCAAGGATGCCATGGTCTTGATCCAATGGGTGCTCAGTTTGGGTGTTGAGGTGAGTCAACTCACCTCCCAAAGGTTCTTGGCTGACCAAAGGTGAGTTAGGTTAGCTAGGTGGGTCAGGAGAAGGTTCCATGGAGTGCTAATGAGCTACCATGGGGATGGGTAGTTGACTTTGGCTTGGATCCAATAGTTTTAAGGTTATAATCCTATGGTTTGATGACTAATCCCCTTGGTGGGGTCCACTTGGCTTTAGATTGATTTGAAAATGAAATGGGACATGCTTGGGTCGAGTTTGACTAAGTCTTAGGATCCCATAAGTTGGTTTGGAGGGATTTGGCTTCATTTGGTCAAAATGGGTTCATTTGGGCTTGGGTTGACCAATTGGTCAAATTGGAGTTAGTTCATATGATTTTGGGATGTTTTGGTTCAATTAATTTGGATTGGTTTGGCCTAGGTTTGAATTTGACTCATTTAGATTCAAAAGGGTCAAATTGGTCAAGTTGACCAATTTGACCAATTTGACCAAATTAGCTTAGGTTAGTGTTGAGTCAGGTTCAATTGGTTGATTGAAAATAATTGTAGGCTTTGTTTTGATTTAATTTGAAATTAATTTAAATTTTGGTCAATTTGACCTTTTAGGTCAATTTGGGCTAGGTTGGGTCAAGTTGACCAATTGGGTCGCTCAATCTGGCTTTGGTCAAGTTCAACAACTGATTTGGAATGAACTTGAGCCATTGGTTGCAATCAATTTGGATTAAATCATGATTTGACCCATTTTGGCTTTTTAGGCCAATTTGGGTCAAGTTAGGTCAAGTGATCAATTAGCTTGGTTTGGGTTAATTGATGGCTTGGTCATGTTCAATCATTGATCATGAATGGGTTTGGGTTAATGATTTCAATCAATTTGGCATATGATAAGTTTTGGCTAGTTTGGGTTTCATTTAGGCTAAGTGTTGACTTGGTCAAAGGCTAGGTTTGACTTGGTTTGACCCAATTCAAGATGGTTGATCACCCCATGATGATTGTTGATCATGATTGAGGTTTACATGGGCATAGTTCAATCCAATTTGGGTTGGATTAGAACTTGGCTCAAAAAGATCTTTTAGGTCACTTTGGGTCAAGTAAGCCTAAATGGGTCAATTGACTTGATCAATGTTTGATTCAAGTTCAATTGAACACACATATGAGCTTAGGGTTGAAATATAAATCCAATTGAAATTAATTTGGAGCCAAATGGGTTTTGGTTCATATGATAATTTCAAATCAAAAGGGTCAAGTTGGGCTTGATTTGGGTTGACTTGGATTTGGTTTGATAATGGTGGCTTATATTTATATTTGGATCAATGATTGTAGGAATGATTGAATCATGAAGAAATTCATGAGTTTTGAGTTGATTTAGGTTTCATTTGGCCAAGTTCAAAAGTTTAGCTAAAATGGCTAAAATTGAGAATTTGATTTGATTTGAGTTTGGTTTTGGTCATTTGAAGTTATATTTCATTTATATTTGTGTATATAAATGAAGATATAAATGGGTCATGAGAAAATCACTTGAGTTTGGAGTGATTCAGAAGCAAATTTGATTATGCTTAAGGATGTAGGTCAAAAAGGGCTAACTTGGGTTTTGATTTGGCTTGATTTACTGTTGGTCATTGGAGGGTGTTTTTCATTTATATTTATGGGTATAAATAAAGGGATGATTGATTTATAAAAAAATCAATCATGTTTGAGTTGATTTGGATCAAGATTTGATTAGGTTTATGGAGGTAGGTTCATATGGCTTAAGAAGGGTCTAGATTTGGTTTGATTTATTTTGATTTGGTTTGAAAGATTTAAATTTGAATTTCATTTATATTTGTGAACATAAATGAAGGAATGATTGACAATCATGTTTGAGTTAGTTTGAAGGAGTTTTGACTAAGCACATGAAGGTGGTTCATATGGCTTATGAAGAGATCTTGAAATTTGGAGTTAATCATGGGTTTCAATAATTTGGAATTTAGAGTTGATTTAGGATTTGAAATTTGATTTGAGATTGAATTTGGTAATTGAGAAAATTAATTGGATTGGGGTAGATTTGAATTTTATTAAGGCTAAGTCCATAAGATAAAATTAAAGGGCTTACAAAGGGATTTGAAGTTTGAATTTGGTGGTGGATTTCAATCATTGGATAGTTGGATTTGATTTTTGGAATTTGAATTTGAATTTGGGGTTTGATTTGAAAGAAGAAAGCAAGGACTGGGTTTGGGCTATAGGGTAGGCAAGGCTTCCCGAACTCCTAAGGCACAACCTATTCCTATTGCTAACTCTCTAAGTCTCTAGGGTTAGGTTAAGTGTTCACCTAATCACTAGAAGTGTTTTAAGACTAATAAACTCTTAACATCTATAAGAGTCCTAGATATATGATGACAAAGTTGAGAGCTCACTCCAAAAGTGAGGTCAATAGGAATTCGAACAAAACCATCTACAGAGGAAGAATTTCCTCTAGCTCACCTTTGGATCATGCTAGCATAAGTGTCCAATTTTCTTCATTCATAATGCACGTAGAAGAAGGAGATAAATCCTGACCATTGGTTGTATTTGAAACTGATCTAATGATTATGAAAATTACATAGCCAATTATTAAGGTATTAGTTGGGAATTATGATGTGGCGTAACTAGGATGCTAAGTATATTAATGAATGCAAATTCTAATAAAGATAATTCTAAAATATTTTCAAGATATTTTTTTAAAACATTAATACACTTTATTTCAATTCAATTAATTATCAAATGATTTTAAAATATTTGAAATCCATATAGTATGCCAAGAATATCATTTTAAGCATAATGTTAAATCTATTTACCAAGGTGATCTATGTTTGTATAATTTGAGATTTTCTAATTAATGGTTTCTTTATTGAGAATCAAATATGATTTTTCACTTAAATGAAAAAAAATATAATATTATGATATATTCATACATTTAAAATTATTTCAAATATTTTAGATGATATTTAGTACTTTGATAATTAAGGGTCATCATATTATTACAAATAGTAAAATACCCTAAAGATGATTATGGAATTTATGAGCTACATAGTTGCAAAATCATATAATATCTACATATATAAAGATTGAAGTTGGCTTTTAAGAAGTGGACTGATACTTTCTTCCTTGAAAATCAATGTAACTTAACAACAACAAATATTTTAAAGAGTTTTAATAATATAACCAAGAATTCACACTCCCATCTAATAACTATTTTGTTGGAGTTTTTGAGAAACAATAAGAAAACAGTTATTTGATGGACACCACATTATAATAAATGCAAAATTAATTTGGTAAAAGATATTTAAGAAGCATAAATAAAGAATTTGAATAAGGCTTAATATTTGACTGCTTGGTTATTAATCAATAAAGTATGATATAAATGTCATGCTATTCTCACCAGTAAAACTGAAGAATATTCATCTAAAGAAAAATATATGACTTTTCAAAAGGAAAGGAGGTTGTGGTGCGATGTAGTTATAATTGATGTATAATAAAACTCCATAATTGAGTTACTTGTAGGGCCAATTGCTCACCATCTTCATGATAGTTTATATTTCTTGTCATTATTACAAAGTTGAATTTTCATTTATGTAAAAAAAGATTATCTTTTTAATTTTTGATAATATTATATGATCCTTGTTGAATGAGTGTTTGATTTGATGTAAATTTGAAAGTTACGTCATTGATTGGTTATACACAATTACATAATACTTGACATTTTAATATATAGTTACTTATGTTAAATCAACATGATTTAAGCTATTAATTGGTTATGCTCAATGACAAACTTTGATCAAAGTTTAAACCTTATTAGAAATTAGATTTGAACAAGGTTTGCACTTGGTTCGATTATGACTTAAAGCATGTTTAAACTCATAGTTCGAATGAGGTTCAAAAATTTCAACCATGACTCAAATCTTATTTGAATTAAGTTCATACCTAATTTTAACAAGAAAATGGTTTGATCTACGGGTTGAATAATAATTGATTTGAACAAATTTTATTCAAGTCGAGTTTTAAATTAGCATTTCATGATTAAAAGATGGGTTTTTTTAATCCAAAGTGAACTTTTAAGTATATTTTCTTTAATTATGACTACTATAAGGATTATAAAGTCAAATGTCCTTAGATTTATTAAGTCAATTGATAATATATATTTGGAGTCTGCTTATATTAAATTAAGGATTGGGTTACTTTTAAAAATTTTAGGGCATGTTTGATCTGTTAAAAAGGAATTTAGTGTAAATTGAATATAATATAACATAATTGTAATACATTTGAAAATATTTTAAAGTTGTTTAATTAAGTAAAAATTAATGCATGAGATTATTTTTTGAGTTTGATTTGAAGTAAAATGAATTTAGTATAAAGCTTGATGGTGGTTGGTAAAGGCTGCAATGACAATGGCACTGGGCGAGCAATAGTGGGGATGATGATGGGCGGCAAGTGATGGTGACATGTGGCTAATATAGACATGCAGTAGTCAGGGCGATACGATAACAAGTGACAATATCGATGGCTTAAGATGTATTTAAAAATAGATCAAATCAGAAAAATTAAAATACATTAAGAAGTTGTTTGATAAGCAACATTTTGGGTGTAATATAAAATAAATCCTAGGGGTTTCAAAATTTTTGCCATTTAGTCAACTTTATTTAAAATGTTATGCATTTTAATAGTGTATTTGAAAAACACTTTTAAGTTCAAATTTTGAGTGTATTTGAAATTTTGTTAATTTAGATGAATTTCAAATACATGATTGAGTGTGAAGTGAGTCCAGCCAATCTAAACCAACTATTATTACCTTTTCGCAATCATACTCACCTAATGATCGCGAATTGCCACTTGCCACACCCACCACCATTCTGCTGACTCGCTTATCATTAGGATTAGCCGACAATCTAAGACAACCACCGCTATCATTGACAATTCTATTTTACTTTCTATTATTTTATTTATTGAGAAAATAAATTCCTATAATTGTAGAGTTTCTAACTAAACCACTAAATGCATTACAAATATATTATTTTATATTACATTTTTTTCAGCCCACCAAGTAACTCAAAAAAAATAAGGTAATTGGTGAGTTTTAAATTCCCCAAAAATTATTTTAAATTTATTTTTCATCAAATTAAATTTCAGTACGTTTACACCAAAATCAAACGACCCATAAATAGGATTCAAATTGCGATTTTCTTATAAAAATTTCAACGTGCTACCCTCGCGAGGTTCATAAACGCGCCCGCCGTTCAGTCTGCTATAACTCTTGTGCGCTTTTGTACCGAAAGCAAAGCCTGAAAAGGCGCCAGAGAGAGACCTCGAGTGAGCGACTGAGAACAGTTCTATTTTGCTACTCGTTAGCTTCCATCGCCGGCGCTCTCCATTCCCCATTTCCTCTATATCTCTTCCGGTAATGTATCTTTGATCTATATATTTCCGTTTCCTTTCTATTGTTCGGTTATACTAGACTAATAAAAGAAAGATCTCGCTGTCGCTGCTGTATCTTCCACTTTCAGATGTAAAAGTGCCAGTTATTGTCTTCTTCTTTTCTGCTTAGGTGTTTCGGTAATGGTCGGACTGCAGAGAAAGCCGGGAAAGGCTGCTCGTTTTTCGAGGCCCGAGGTTTTGCTCTTCTTCTTTTCGGTTTAATTCGTTTATGGCTGATATTCTGGTCGGCCTTTAGGTTGTACGATGTGATGTAGCTAGTCTGCTTTTCCTTTCCAAAGGATATGGATCGTGATAACTCTTATCTCTTTTGGTGATGCGCCTCTGATTATGGCCTTTGATTTATTATTGGTTTTTTGTTTTCACACTAAGATTGAAATTTTCTCAGAGTTGTTTTACCACCAAGAAAAATGAAATTTGTTGCGTATGATATTAATTTTAGTTTCTCTTCCATCCAAATGATATTGTGGTAGCTAGAAGCACTTTTATGTGAGGAAATAGTACTCCAGGCCAGTACGTTACTGCTAAAAAACGTTAATGGTTTAGAGCTTATTGACAGCATTTTTTGTCATTTTTTGTCGCCGGGGAATGAAGTTTGATGTATGGGGAAATCAACCAACATTCGTAAATGGCATGACTAATTACAACCAACATTTGTATATGGGTTGATTTTGTCGAATGTTGGTTGTAATTAGTCATGCCATTTAACATTTGTATATGAAGCACGGAGAAATGCAGGTACTTTAATCATGGACAAATACATGAATATAAGACACCGCAATGATGGGGGGATAGGTCAAGTCTTAAATATATATGGTACTGATGCGGAAGATATATTCATTTATATGCATCAGTATGCATGAATTTGTGTGTGTTTTCAGTAGACACATTCATATATAAATTTAGCTGTAATTTTTACTAAATGCTACTATTTCTCTTTTACACTTGCTAGTGTCACATGCAATCACAAATGAAAAGAAGGTGATATAAACTCATATACAAGATCATGTATTTTATCTGGGTTGATGGAAGTATCGTAGTACTAGTTCATATTAGAGATGCATTTTGCATCAATTTGGAAACAAAGATACTTCATTGATGCAAGAAATGTTTGAAAACGAAGCCATTATTGACCATAACCTGACAACTTTTAGATATGGTTACCATTTTTAACACTGTAATAGTGTTACAACATGACACTCTAATTTATTTCAGAAGAATTAAGCTGGTATTTGTTTTGCTTGAAATTTAATCGTGGAAAATGTATCACTATGGCAAAGCTTCTGTTTGACGTGTATGGCTTGAAAATGCATGTTGATATTTTCCTTCATGAAATTGAAAAATGATGCAATCCTAATGTCAACACACAGCCCAAAAAAAAAAAAAAAAACAGAAGATTTTTTCCATTTTCACTGTTCTCTTGTTAGATATAACTTCTTATTAATTTGTGGTTCTTTTGTTTAAATTATGCCTTTGATTTTCATGGAATGCTAACTTTATGCTACATGAATCTTTCTTTGAATGTCTACTGTAAAAGTCAAAAAGGTAGGAACATCTTTTTTACATCCAGTAAGGTAGATATTTACAACCATGCCTTTGTACAAGAACTTCATGAGCAAGATTTCTCTATCCATATTGTCCTTGTTAGTCATTTAACATATGGATTTAGTATTCTTTCTCAATCTTGTATTTGGAAACTTTGGTAGCAATTGTTTATCTTCATGCTTTTTCCAATTAACAAATTTAGTATTATTTATCATCAGTGTTAGCCTTATTTTAACTATTCGAGGTTGGCTTTATGATCATCATTTTTTATTCATTCTAGTTGAGAGCTACTTGAAGTGCTAAAGCTCTTCTTCACAAATTATTTGAACTTCTATTATTGTTTGCTTATCCTCTTTTCTAATTCATCAATAGTATTTTTATCCAACCATTTAATGGGAGCATTATCAACCCTTTGTTCAAAGTGATGGTGAAATAGATGGGATGCTATTATTAGAATTCTAGTTGGATGGTTGAAGTGGAGGAATGCATTTGGTCTCTTTGTGATAGAAAAGTATTGCTTAAACTTAAGAAAAATTTTATAAGATGGTGGTGAGACTTGCAATACTTTATGACACAAAATGTTGGCCAACAAAAGAGAAACATAAAATTTAGTGTTACAGAGACGAGGATGCTCAAGTGGATGAGTGGCTTTATACTTAGAGGCAATGTGAAATGAATATATTTGTGAAAAGGTTGGAGTAGCTCTAGTGGTAGATAAGATTAGTGGGAGTTGCTTTAGATGGTTTGGTCACATAAAATGCTGGTCATTCAATGAATCAGTTAGAAGAGTAGATGTATTAGATTTAGTTTATGCTAAGAAAGGTAGAGGTATACATAAAAAAGAGTTGATTAGGAAGTATAAAATGATCTTAATTTTTTAGAATTAAATGAGAATACAACACTTAATAGGACATAATGGAGAAAAAAAAATTCATGTAGTTGGGATAAAGGCTTGTTGTTGTTGTTATACATTTTCAAATCATCTATGTATATTTTCATTGATTTTATCTACAATGTATATCACTTCATTCATTATTGTGATAGTATACTACAATTATTCTTTAATTTATTTTTTAAACCTTTGTCTTAACATTTTTGATTTGCTCAACACTTAAATTTGTCTAATTACTAGTTTATAAAATATCTTTTATGTCTGAATGATATTCTCTTATCACATGATGGTCTTAAGTCATTTTTTTATATTAAAAACTCAATCTTGACTTTCGAATTATATGCTTATTATTATCATGATTTTTTGTATAATAGATTCAAAATATTCAAATTATCACACTTAGATGTTATGCTATCTTCTATAATATTAATTAATTAATTATTATTAATTTCACATGTACTAAAATTACATATTATATAATTTTCATTGTTCTAATTTTTGACTTATTTTAATAGAAATCTAATTAATTAGAAGTATTCCATTTGCATAAGGCTTAAATCAAGATATTTCATTTTAAATATTTTTTATAAGCATTTCTATGATCATTATAAAATTTGGACATTTAGATGTATAATAGATCCTAAAATATTCAGACCTATCACCCTTAAATGTTATAGTATCTTCTAATAATATTAATTAATTATTATTAATTCCACATGTACTAGAATTACATATTATATAATTTTCATTGTTCTAATTTTGGGCTTAATTTAGCAGAATTCTAATCAATTAGAAGTATGTCATTTGCAAAAGGCTTAAATCAATACATTTCATATTAAATATTTTTTATAAGCATTTCTATGATCATTATAAAATATGGACTTATGCTAATCCTTGAAATAATCTTCTGTACATAGCAACTCTCTGGCACTCTAGAATGAAAATATTGTGCTATTTTTTGAGACTTTGTCAACATGGTATTGGTTAGTGTCAAATTCAACACCAATAAATCCACAGTTATTTTACTGGATTGATCCCTGGAAGATATCATCATATAGCGCCCTTTGAGGCCTCCACTGTTTTCTACTCTATCATTGATCGTAAAGGCATTGTTCCTTTCATGTCTAAGATTTGTGCTTCTTGAGGTTGCATTTGTATTACTGTGGAAGTCATTACTCATGACCGTTTTTCTCACAACTTAATTGATTTTGAGCCTGACATTTTCATTCCATAATCTTTGTGAGAAAAATTATCAGTTTATTTGAAATGCATTGTTATATATTTATTTGATTAATACATGAATAAGGAATTGAGCTGCCCAGGCACCTCCATTCAACCATTTATTTATTTATGCATCGCTTGCCTTTTTTTCAACAGATTAGGCATATGGAGATGTTGTTACGGGAAGGAAAAGATTTGTTAGATCCAACTTTTCATCAGAAGCTTACTGATGAATTTAAGTGAGCCCCATGTTGCCTTACCTTAGCTCATCTGTTTTGGTGGATACTTTTTCCGATTTTTGAGGCAAAAAATATAATAGTAATTTTTTTTGGTTTCTGATGATTTCTTACCATTGACTCTGAAATCTTTAAGATATTTTATTTAGTTTTTCAATTAATTTCAGTCGTGCTCCAGGTCGTGGTGAAAGTAAAGCCATACAAACGCAGCAGGTAATCGATAATGAATGGTTATATTTGATAATAAATTTTTATTCTAGTAACTTTAAAGTGCTTCTTGGGAGGATTCTTCTCTTTCATGTGTATTATATCAGGTACAAAGATGGTTCCTAAACAGGTTGAAGCTTCATAAAACTGAGGATGCCACCTCACGTAGTTCTTCAAAAGAAGCGAGTCTTGATGGTGAGGAAAGCTTGACAATCAATGTACCCCAGAGTTCTGACTTGCCTGAAGGTGTTTAATCACTAGAAAAATAATGCTATCTGTTCTTACAGTGCTTATTGCCATGCTGATGTTTGTAACATTTTCTTTCTCCCTAGATTCTAGTTATTGCTTTGGTTGAATAAAAGTTTATCCCTTTAGAAGAAGCACATTTGACGTTAGCTTAAGTAATATGTGACAAAAATCATAGAAGTTTACTTCTTTATTTGAATAATCTTAATGTTAGTGAAATATATCTATATAATGGTAAGAAAATATAGCAATAAGGAAAGTACAATAAAGGAGAGTTTCCTCCATAATGAGCGTATATTGCAATGATCAATATTATAAATTCTTAATAATATAAAACATATATGACACTATTGTTAGCAAAATATTCCTAATAGCTCTTAACACCCTCCCACAAATTCACAATGTTATCAAAGAACATGCATGAAGAACTAAGAGATTCAAGCAAGTGTTCTTTAATAAAGTTTTGAAGGTGCGTTTGGAGCAGTTTTCTGACTGTTTTGTTTTTTCAAAAAACTAAAAGCAACCAATAACCGCGTATACCGTACTTTTTTCAAAAGTTTTGAAAATCGCAGAAGTATGAAGTTTGATGTTTGAATTTTTTAAAAAATACAATAACTTTTCAAAAAGCTGCTTTACAATCAGATTTTCAAAAAATTATTTTACAACCAGCTTTTCAAAAAGCTACAACTATTCCAAATACCAAATTGCTGATTGAGTTAATCTACACAAGAATGAGACATTCTTTAAAAATTCAAAACTGAGATATTGATGCTAGGTTAATCTTTATCGAAGTTAAAGGTAACAAAATCTTCACAAGATATAGGATCTTCATAGGATTCCACAGGGATCCTCATGGGATCTTCATAGGATCTTTACATGAGATCTTTGTTGAGCGAAAGACGAAAAACAACTTTGAGCATTGGTTGCTCTAATACCATGAATAGAATAATAAAAGCTATATGTTTGCTGATTGATTATAATGCTAGTACAAATATGTTTATATAAAAGCAAGGTAATAGAACAATAGGGAAAATACAATAAAGGGAATATCCTTCATAATAAGGATATATTAAATTAAATAAAATAATTCTAATAACTTTAATAATATGATGATCCAGCTGGTCACTTTGGACCAACATCCACTTATTGATATAAATTTTGTCTTCTTATTTTGTACCTTTTGTTCATGGATTATAACAAGCCCCTTGACTTAGATGGAATGTAATCTTTAAAATATATGAACCACTAGGACCACGACCTAAGAAACCAATAATATCTTCTTAATTGGAATGATTGCCCGGTTTAATCACTTGGTAGCATTAGAGATGGATTTGTTGATGTGGGTAAAAGGTTTTCATTTGAATTGTGGGTGACCCTTGTTTTTTTAAGTGACTCCTAATGATTCTTTATTATGAATTAGATATGGATGTTTAGAAGAAATGGCAAATGGATAAACAAAAATTGTTCGAAACTAAAAGAGATCTAGATGCAAAAATAAAAATTGTAAGTGATGGAAATCAAGATGAGACCTATTATACTATTCATTTGAATCGCATGCCATGCTACACAAGAAAAAAAAATTCCTTTATCAAACTCTCACCTTTTTTTCTAACTACATCATGTAAAAAGTATAAATTTAATCATTTATGTAAATTAACTGTGCAGTATACATTATACTGGACAATCAATCTACATTTTCTTGCCTTTTTGGCTTTCCCCTGGGCATAGTGCATCAAATGCTACTGGTAATTTTGTAAAACACTACTTCAAACTATCACTCTAAATTTTACTTCTTATATGGTTGTTCATCGACAAGTAATTTTTCTAGTTGTTTGATTTTATATCCTCTGACCTTTTTGAGTATATATTTATTTGTACTCACATGTTATGTTTGCTTCAACATATTAACTCAGGTAAGTGTATTTTGCCTTAGAAACCAGACAATCAATCTACATTTCATATTTTGTTTGTAATTACATGTTTATTTGTATTTATTTATTTTTCTCATATCAATTTCTATCAATGATCATTGTCCTCAAACTAGAACAATATTTTAAAGCTTTATTTGTAGTACATACAGATGATAGCCATTATCAAAGAGATCAATCATTATTCTTATTGTATAAATACTATATGGAATGTTGTTCTTGCTGTTTGTATTCATATCTATTATTTTATTATCCTTTCACTTCAAGTATTCATTGTAGTACTAATACAATTTTTTTAAAATGTTTTATTCAGAGAATGGAGAGAAAGTTTCTGAAGAAGTCGAAATGGAATTTGAGGCCAGATCATCTAGAGATGCAGCATGGTAAGAAAACTAACTCTGTATTTCCAGTTTTTTTTTCATCAATGATTTTGATTTGTTTTTTTTTTTTAATTTATCTAAGGAGCTTCTTGGTGATTTTTGCATTTGTTCACTTAAAAAAAGCCAAGTTAATTATCATTCACTCTTAAATCCATCGTAAAAAGGGATTATAGATCTTGGTATGGTTTGTGTTGTCCTTAAAACTATTCCTCATCATCCTTAAAATTAGTTGGACCTAATTATTTCATTATTTTTACCTTGAGGAAATATTGATGCACTATTTTCTGGTAAGATTGATGAAAAATGTGCTTTTGTAGGCTTGAATGACTTATGCTTCTCCTTGACTGTTACAATGTTGACAATTGGTTTTATTACCACTTAGATCTACCCAGCATTGAGCTAGTAGGATAAATTCTTTGTACTTTTTGAGTTTTCCAGTAGGTCCTTTGGGTTTTTGCAAAGTTTCATCATGGTCCCTTTTGACCAACTATTGCCATTAATAGGAAAATAAATCATTAAAGTTCCAAACACAGATGGAGATAAATGTGGCGTCATTAGAGGCAGTTTGAGCAAGAGATATTAATTTACTATATTGCTAGGTTTATTGGCATTTCTAGCTCCAATTTATTTTCATTGGGGTTGGTGGTTGCTAGTGGTTTACATCTCTTTTTTTCTCCAACTTCCATAGTAAATCTACTATTGATGCTACCATGGAGCCTACAATGGTAGAAAAGGGAAGCTTCATTTGATTATTAGATAGAAGCAGAATCATAATTAAAGTAAGAGATATAAAAAATTTATCCCAAATATAGTGGTGGAGAAGCCTTCCTGTATAGCTAGGTATAAGAGGTGATATGTAAAACAATATTCTTTAAATTAGTTTTTTTCTCTCACACTATAGGTATATTCCCCATCATTTTTTTGTGAGAAAAAAATAACTCATGTTTTTGCTTTGATGAGTATAGTAACAATAAGGTAATTCACATGAGCAACAAAATAAGGGAGTACCATATGTTAGCAACAATAAGAATAGCTGTGACAATAGTCAACAATAAGCAGTAGACACTAGGCAACAAGTAGAGATAACACACAAAGACAAAGTAATAACAAGAGCAATTATCATAATGCATAAAACAATAATGGTAGTGAGAAAAGCTACAACGCCTTAACGAGAAGGGATGTACATGTTATTGGTAGTAATAGTCCTCAGCTCCAACAAAATGCCTAATTTTAATTTTTATGCCCATTAGCTATTCCAGTAGTTGATAATTATAGCAAGTAGTTTTTTTTGGTTTGCCATCATTAAAGTTGAAAGAGTTGCAAATTATCGATATTTACTACCGAATACTTCTCCACGTATGGTAACAATTCCATTTGACAAGCATTGTTTCTAGTTTTCGGAATTTGGAAAGCCGTATGCTTGATTTGTTTCAACTATTTTTTCTTTTCTTTTGAGGCGATTCTTACTTAAATATAAGCAAACAAAGTCTTTACTTAAAAGTTGTCCTTAACATATGATGATCATGGCTTTCTTTATATTTCTAATGGTTTTTTGCAATTGCATCTCCACTAATGTGTGTCCATTTTTGGCCAACTTTGAACCACACATTTGGAATGTGAGTGATAGAGAATTGGAGATCAAATGGCCTTTGTGGTTGGTATCTCAAGTACATGTTAAATATTATTTTCATTGAGGGGGAGTGCACGTTATGTTGAAGGTGAATTGAAGGTATGATGGATTATCATCCTAAGTTTTGGGATGCATGTTGTTTCCTTGTATCAATGCAGTAGCTCTGGTCTCCACCTATGTCTTGTTGTTAATCTTTATGGATGAAAGATGGTGCTTCTTTTTGGTTTGACATCCATCAAAAACAAGAAAGCTTCCTAAAATTGATTATTTTGATTAAACATAATGGAATTTGGGTAATTCATGGTGTCCCCATTAATTGTTGGAACAATGTCTTATTATTTTTTCACTTATGATTATTTTCTTACATGGGATTAAGATAATCTTTTTGGAATCTATTCATCATCACATAAAGGCAGTCATAGCCTTGGTGCTGGCAATAATGTGTATAATCCCAACTTTCTTTTTGTAGGTTGGAGGTTCTATAGAGTATGCATCCTTTGATATACTTATTATTATGTGTTTGGCTGGTGAACATGCCATTGCAGGTTCTATAATGTCTTTTACACTCATGATATCAAGCCACGTGAGTGTTTGGGGCCTTTCACATCCAATATGCTATACCTATAGATTTTAGTATGCATCACTATGCACTAATGTGTGCCTGTTTTAACCTTTTCCCTCAAAGTTCTAATATTCTTTTGACGAAGCTATATTCTTGGTATTGCTCTTGGTAATCTCTTTTGCATATAAAGCTCAAATTGCATAATAATACTTAAACAAAATAGAGTTAATGACTGCAAAGAGAGCATTATTAGTCATTTTATTGGTTAATCCTTTTATAATACTTGTTCTTCATATTGAGTGTGTTATTGAAGGCAAGTTATCTACTTCATATGCCAAGATTTTTGCATTTTCATCTGATTATGCAATTATTTAAGTTGCTTGTGTTCCATATATGCCATAATCTCCTCCCCGCATGCCAATGTTTTGTTGCTTGATGTAGCTCCAATAACTCTTTGTCATTGGTGGGATAGCTTTTCTAAGCTCTTTGAAACATTTCAAAGTGAAAAACAATGGGTTTTCAATCCTACATTAATGTTACCTCCATTGCATATCCACTATCATCTACCTCTAGATCAAAAGATCATTCCAAATTTGGTGAGGCTAGCACGAGGGACTCGCTTATCTTTAACTAGAAAAACACATTCTCTTACTTTTGGCTTTACTGAAATTTGGCATTGATCTTATTATTATGTGAAGGAGAGGCAAGTATTGAAAAAGGACTGATGAATTTGAGACATATTTGTAAGCTCTCAGGAAACTCATTACATCAATTACTGCTCATGATTTTGACCACTTCTTGATTGTTTTACCCATTTAGCGTGATTTGATTTCTCTATTTCCCATCTCAAATCTCATGTTGAGGAGGGAATTCTTGGAGCGATCACATGTTGATTGAGATGGAGTTGGTGGTGTTGTAGTTGATGGATCAACATCGATCAGCTTTTCTTTTATTTTGTTCTTCTTTTAAGGAATGAGTTTTGTTCATCCTAGCATTTTTTTTTCTAATATGACCATAATTCTAACAATGATAACAAAAGTTTTCTTGTAAAATTTGACTTGAAGGTAGAAGCTGGATTTGGAATATTACTCAACTTTTTTTCCCTTTGAGAAGTTGAAGCATTTTTTGGATGGTTTTGATACCTTATTTTTATTGTTTTGGTTCCTGTACTTTATGATCATTGCCATCATATTAATCTAATAATGATCAATGATTGAAAATAGCCAATGTTCGTTGCAATTTGCAAATGAAGCCTTGAGATATAGTTCATTTGCATTCGTACATCCTTAAACTTGGCTCCCAAAGTGGCACTTGTTGTTGGAGCTCTTCGGTGTACTTTTTCATATATTTCCCTTAGTGCTGTCTCAAATTGTCACTTCTTCCATCGATTTTATACAGGCTCCATTGGTATAATTCTCAACTTATCCGTTGTTTGATCATCCCCCAAGTCACCTTTTGATGGCCATTCATCTTTAAATGAACATTCCACCATGCTAGAGCATGATGGTTTAACTTCAGCTAGTCAAATCCTCATCTTCATCCTCTCCAAACATGTTTGCATTTTGCATGAAGGGAGGAGGTATACAATCCATCCAACTAGTCATAACAGTGATTGCTTGCATTCTCAGTCACTCCATGACATCCATATGGTGCCAGTTTAGCCACCTGATCAACCTTAATTTGAGGTAGAATTATTGTCAGCCATTGATTGGATTTCTTTTTCATCTTATTGCTCTTCATTCTTTCATGATTTTTGACATGCTCCCAAGAAATAAGTTGTTGTTCCTTGTCCTAATATTCCTGTCTTTGTTTGTACTGTGCACTAAGGAATGATGTTTTGATTTAGGTTGGTAAACGAATCAATTTAATATCAAAACATCATTCCTTGGTGCACAAGTAGATCTACTATGGATGCTATACATTTGTTGAGAGGTTTGATGGAGAAGTATAGAGATAGTAAGGAGGATCTACATATGATATTTGTTGATTTAGAGAAAGCTTAATAAAGTTTCAAGAGATGATCTTTGGAGAGTTTTAGAAAAGAAAGAAGATAATATTGGTTATATTCAAGTCATTAAGGGTATGTATACTAGAGCTGTTACTTGTGTCCAACCACAAGAAGAATTGACAAAATATTTTCCTATTTTAGTTGGATTACATCAAGGATCGGCTTTAAGCCCTTATCTTTTTTTAGTTATGAATATTCTTACTAGACATTTACAGGATGATGTAGCTTGGTGTATGCTTTTTGTTGATGGCATTCTTCTTGTTGATAAGTCTAGAGAGGGAGTCTAAGAGAAACTTAAATTTTTGAGGTCAACCCTAGAATCTAAGGGTTTTTGTTTGAGTAGATCTAAAACTGAATATATGGAGTGTAATTTTAGTTGTAGAAGTTATACTTGGTAGTGTTGTGACATTGGGTGACCAAGTCATTAAAAAGAGTGAGCGATTCAAATATCTAGGTCAATTGTTCAAAATGATGGTGAAATAGATGGAGATGTTGTTAATAGAATTCAAGTTGGATGACTGAAGTGGAGGAATGCATCTAACCTATTGTGTGATAGAAAAGTACCACTTAGACTTAAGGGAAAATTTTATAAGATGGTGGTAAGACCTACAATGATTTATGGTGCAGAATGTTGACCAATAAAAGAGAAACATAAGACTAAGTTAAATGTCAGAGATGAGGATGCTCAGATGATGAGCTTTACTCTTAGAGATAAAATGCAAAATGAGTATGTTGGAAAAGTTGGAGTAGCTCAGTGGTAGATAAGATTAGAGAGTCGCAGATGGTTTGGTCACATAAAGTCGTCGATGACGTTAGGAGAATGATGTATTAGATTTTCCTTATGTTAAGAAAGATAGAGTAGACTTAAAAGATTTGGTTAAGATGTATAAAAAATGATTTTAATTTACTAGAATTAAATGAGAGTTTGATACATAATATGATACAATGGAGAAGAATAATTCATGCAGCTGATCCACATAGTGGAATAAAGGCTTGTTATTGTTGTTGTTGTTTACCAACCTTCTTTAATTTAGTTTTTCTCTTACTATAGATAGATTCTCCTTCACTATCTTTTATGAATTATGAGAACTTTGATGAGTATTATAGCAATAATAAAATTCACAATAATAATATAATATAACAACATTAGTTGACTACAACAACCATTAGAGCAATGCCATCAACTAGTAGCACAACTAGCAGTAGTAGCAGGAGCAACAAGTAAAGAGGACACATAAACATAAAGCAATAACAAGGGCAATCATTAATAGGCACAAAGTATTAATGTGAATGACATAAGTTACATGAGTGTAATGACAAGGAATGCATAACTTCGATTCTTGCTACAAGAACCATTTCTTATGGGCTAGGGAATTGTTATGTAGGAGAAGAGGAAAATTATTATAGGTTAAATTTCTTTGTTTTTTTGCATAATTTTAAACCTTTAATTTGCAATTACAACAAGTATAATATCTAATTCATACTTAATCAAACTCCATAAAAGGGAGAAACCTTATCTATAACAATAACCTTGAAAGTTAATACTTAAATATAATTCTAACAAGAAATATCTTATTTTAAATTAAAAACAAGCTTATCTAAACAAATTAAAAAAAGTTGAATTCATTATCATCCTATTATAACCTGATTTTTGATCCAACAATTCAACTTTCTGGCTTTTTGATCTCTCTCATATGATATCCGATTGATGATCCCATCATGCATATAGACTTCTGGCAACATTTTTTTAGATTTCAATGATGTGAAATCTCTTCTTAGTAATTTTTTATTGATAAATCAGATTGTTGAATTTTTAATGAACAATCTCTTTGATCTATCCTTGATCTGATGCGCAATTCATGATTATAAATGATCTGATTTGTCATCTATTAAATTTGATCTCCAAATGAAGAGGATTTAGGGTGAAGCATCCATACCTTATATAGCTACGAGAGGGCTTTAGTTCCTCTTTTTTTTAATCACTCACTACTAACATTGTGGCCTTAATGTCATTACATTTCTCTATACTCTTAACTGTATTTTCATAGATTTGGGATTAGGGCTGCAGATAGCCATCCAATGGTATAGTGGAAAAGGAAGGACCATTGGAGGGAGGCAAATGCGGTTGTAAAAAACAGCTGATGTAGCTAAATTGGAGAAATGAGATACTCTGGGATAAATCAGCCATATGCAACTAGTTTGGGGACCATTATGGGATTTAGCCTATTTTTAAATTCAATGCTTCATGAGAAATTTAACTAACAGGATCTACATAAATACTGATCGGAGTTGTCTATGACTAGGGTACACATCTGTAGTTCTCCATGTTTATTTTTAGATTTTTTTTTATGCCTTGAATGTATTTACACAATGTTTTCCATATCATGCCAAATTTTAAGCTGATGTGCTTCGTGAAGTTTTGAAACAGTGACCTAATCTTTTGCTTCACATTTGATGGGGAGTTTTGGTAATCTATTTATTTTGTTTCAATCGGTTTTTGTTGTTGGATTTACAATTCTTCAATTATGGTTAACTCTCTCAATACACATCATAAAAAAGTTAATTTATAGAATTTACCTAACATTTTGAAATTTAATATGTACCCTCTGTACATGTAAGCATGTATAGATCTATTACAAAATATTTTATTTCTACACAGCAATATTCAATCTTTGTCCTTGCAGGTATGATGTCTCCACATTTCTTGCGCATAGGGTTCTCAGTTCCGGGGAAGTTGTAAGAATCATTATCAAAATTTTCTTTGAACCTTACAAGTAAAAATTCATATAATGATTAGACTCTTGGTGTTGTTTTATTAAATAAATTATTGGGTGAAATCACTTACTACTATAATTCCTGTTTTCCAACCCATGCTTATTTAGGCAATGTCGTTAATTTGGTAAGGCCTAAAATTTGTTCAGGGCCTGTTTGGCTTGTAAGTGGGAGAAAATGGCACTCCTCACTTTGAAAGTTGAAGTTGGGAACCACTTATGAGAAAGTTCTATGATTTTCTATTTGGAAAGTCAAATTTCCTATTTGTATTGTTTGGTTGTAAGGGAAGTGGAAATGTCCATACTATCAAGAAAAAAAATATATGTATATGTATGTATGCATGTATGTGTGTATGTATAAATGCCTGTAGAGGGAAATATAAGGAGAAGAAAAATTCTCTCTTTTACAGAGCTCAACTCCAAGGCTCTTAACACTTGATACGTGTCTCTTTCTTGCTAAGACTTATTTAGAGACTCAGAAACATCAAAGCTTTACAGCAAAACTAAGAGATACAAGTCCAAAACAATTAGGCCTAATAGAAAGTACGATAATTGGTCAAAACAAGTAAAGAGCTATGGCTGTTCTATGAACTTTGCTAGTGCGCTTTCAAAGCTATTTCCTTCTTAGCGTTTGATCTTATACATTCTTTTTCTCTTTGCGTCCCTTCTGTTCCATTTTTGTGCTGGCCCACTATGCTTTTTGCTAGTTCATCTACTGGTGATTTGCCATAACATGAGTTACTATTGAGTTGGCGTGTGATCTAACAATTGGATAATACCCTTGGTTTTATCAAAATCATCATGATTTATTTAGATTTCATGCACTATCCTTTATGGATAAATATGTAATGATTTAATTTGAAGCCACTTCAAGTTGTGGCCTATTATACTTTTAG
Source organism: Cymbidium sinense (assembly GCA_021442155.1). NCBI lineage: Eukaryota > Viridiplantae > Streptophyta > Magnoliopsida > Asparagales > Orchidaceae > Cymbidium > Cymbidium sinense. Next base: position 174,110,008 of record CM038221.1, on the reverse strand, counting down.
CATCATCTGATTTTGAGCATTCTTTCAATGACATCATATTTCTACCTTTTAACCATTGGAATAATATGGTCTGTGGGTGCAAACTTTCATAAAGCTCAAAAAGATTGTTGAATCTGATTTTTTTACGGGTTTTTCCATCAATTGCTCTTCATATTGAAACTTGGTAATGAATTCTTCAAATTTTAGTAGTTGTAATTCTACTAGATTAGCATTTTGAAGATTATGTATCATTAATCATAACTGTCATAAGCTTGCATTGCTTCTTTGTATCATGCTTGCTTATTTTTGCCTCATAAATACTGAAGTTTCTGATTTTTCATTTGTGATATAGAATAAGAAAGACAATTTAGAGATGCAACACTAGTAGGGCTATTAACGAGCCATTTTGATGTCGGCTCATGATCGGCTCATACCAATTTCGAGCAACTCGAAATTGGATAGTGGCGAGCCAACTTGGATCATTGTGAAATCGATTTTGAGCTAGCTCATAATGAGATTTTCGATTTATTTAGCTCAAAATCGAATTTAGTTTGCTTATTTTAATCGAGGTAGCTCAATTTTAGAAGTAGAAGACAATAACAAATAAAAAAACCGACTTAAATGCATAAAATAAATAGAAATATACTTTTCATTATAAAATGTTTACAAATTGTAGACTTGTAAATATATTATACAATCTAAACATTATAATTTACAACTCTATGCACTAACACTTTTTATAAATACCTTTGCTCTTACAATTTAGGAAGTGTAAACTTTCAAGTTAAAAATAAATACTCATTTTATTTCCTTAGTTATTCAATAATCTATCAATTCGTCGAATATGAAATTTCATATGTTCATTGTTGCACCATATCAAACTCAAGAAAAAATTTATCATACAAGATATATCTATAAAATGAATAAATAATGATATAATTGTATAATTAGAGAATTCAAATAAAGGTAAGAATATATGAGTTATGATAATTATTACCCTCAGTCAACTGAGATGATTGGTGTAAAGATGTAAATATAGGATGAGATTATTAAAAAATGAACTAATCAATACTCTCAATAGTACAAATTTTAACATCCGTAAAAGCAGCTAACTAAACAGGGCAATAGCCAACATCCAACAGTCAATTAGATGAATAGGACAACAACTAATTAGCCAAACCAAGTAACCGAATAGGGCAACCACCATTCATTTCCTAGTTTATAGGTCTATATCATAGGAATAACAAATAGGCAAATAACAACCAGTAGGCATAATACCTTGGCTAAAACTCAAAAAGCTTCAACATCATCAGGCTAATAGCAGAAAATCATCAACACCCACCGGATAGGGCCACAATTACATATTTCGAATAATATAACATATTAAAAACTCAACATATATAATATAGTGGACACCAACAATAATAATTTGTAAGCACATAATAGTGTTAGCAGCCAACACTCTACTGACAAATATTTTTGGTCTCACATTTATGTCATCGACCAAATCATTTCAAAAAAATTATCCACCAATATATAATAATTCATGCTTCTCTTGTTTCTACAAGAACTTAAAAATATTTCAGTTAGCTTTCATCATTAGGTATATAATAAAAGAATGCAAATTGCAATCAACTAGTATAACAATTATGAATTATAATAACAATCAAAGAAATAATAACACCTTACCTCCTTAGAATAGTAGCGTCCCATAATTCAAATGTTCAAACATGCATCACAAAATATAAGTGTCCTAAAACATATAAAAGTATCAAAGCACCTCAGAATTACAAAGAAAAGATACTTTACCATGCATTTGTAGGCACCAAACATAATTGCTCGCTCAAATGTTGGACTCAATGGTCATATTCTTGAACACCAAAATAGATAAATTTTCTGTGGCAAGGATGTCATATTGAAATTGATTAGCCAAAATTAAAATAATGAGAGTATAATATAAAGATAAATTATAATTTGTAAAAAATATGAAAATATCAATGGTTCTTTCGATGACTTCTATGAAGAACGAATCTAATTATCGCAAATTTGAGCATCAAGTATTTTTTGTGATAATGAGCTTTTGTAATCTCTAAGCACAGGACTAATTGCACAAAGTTTTATACATCAAGGCAAATATTTTTCATAACTCAAGAATGTCAAATTCAAAATTTTGGGCATTTCACACAAGCGTCTTTTAAATAATCTCTAAATCAGATTTTTGTGGAATAATGAGGCTTATATAATTAATAAAATCATACAAACCATCAAGAATATCATCATCACTAACACTTCTTTGTGGAGTAGTTGATGACCCAACCACTTGAAAAATAGATTATGTTATTTCATTTCCTACATTTTGTTTCTGAACTGCATAGTAAGAATAGAGCTCAAAAAGCTTTTGGTTCATACTTTTCATCTTCTCATGCACAACACAAAATTATAAATTTATGGATAATATTAATTGATTTTAAACATTTTCATTTTAGGATCTAGTATTCATGCAACTGAGAGTAAGCGACAAATCATTGAAAATAACATCTAAGAATAAGAGTGCAAAAACACTAGCTCACAACTTAAGTCAATAACCAATAGTCCAACAAATAGTAAATAACCCCATCCTTTAGGTATGCATTTGAAGTAAATGAAAATCTAAAGAATAGAGAAGTTAATAATATAAGATCGAGTATTGAAGTTTCAAAATAGGATTAGAGAATATATAAAAAATCTTACAAAGCTCAGTATACCGAGATGCAAAATAAAATACAACTTTGAACAAAGTTTGTCACAAATTGTTACGACAACACTAAAATTTCTCAAACCAAGTGATAATTATAATAGTCAAGAAATGCAAAAGCCTTATGAAAAAAACTTGAGAATAGGGGAATGTGAAACAGAGTTCATCACAATTTTGGTCATTGACCAACATGCCAGAAAATGATAAAATAAGTCAAAGAACTCTCATCCTCTATGTATTTAGAAGCAACCCTAAATCAAAATATAGAGAAAACATAAAACTCCTTATGGAGCTTGATAATTTGAGACTTGGAAAGGAGTCAAGACTATGAGAAATCAAAGATATAGAGAAGAGAGATTGGGTGCTTGGAACCCTAAGCACCAATAAACATCAAATAGAGATTGAGAATGTAGGGATGAAGAGTTGAGAGACTGCAAAAGAAAACAAAATTGGAGGTGAGGGTTAGGGCATAGCCATCCAAAAAGAATATTTAAGCATATTTATTTGTGAATCATTACCATCCACAACACATCCAAGGATTCCCACATTTTAAAGTTCGAACCCAACTAAGCTAGGTGGGATGATGATTCAAGCCGATCTCGAGCTAATTTGACTTGAGTTTTGGTTGGCTCAAGATCAGCTTGAAAAAGGTCCGATATGATTTCTTAGCTCATAGCTCGGATTTATGCATTTGATTCAATAATCTTTGATTTTTGATCTAAATTAACAACCTTAGCACTAAATAGAAAAAATATATCCATACTTGCTAATCCAGAGCACCAAACTTGAGTTTGCACCATGAAGAAAGAGAAGGATCAAACTGGAGGTCAAATGCAAGGAGCATGTCACATTTTGTGGTTGATCTCATCATTTTAGGCTCCTTCTTATAGAGTTTATAATTTCTTCTATATTTCTTATAATAAAAAGTCTTTGTGATTATCTTTATAGTAAGAATTAATCTAAGAATTGGAGGTTCCTTTACAACCAATGGACTATCTCCTCACCAATTTAAGATTCACAACCTCTATCTTTTTATAGCAATATGAATTTTTCTGTCAAACTAATCCAGATGTTGTATACTAAGAAAAATTGGCATGGCATTAACAATAGGATCAAGGAAGATGGGCTCTCCAACCTTCATGTCATTAGAAGGCTTCAGGGGGAGGGGAGGATGTACATCGTAGATACCAGAACTACTTAAAGTAACTCTGAATATTGATTGATCATTTGATTGAAAATTATGAGTCAAAGGACAATAAACTCGCCCTATCTCAAGATTAGATTATTTGATTCAATATATATTTAGTCCATGCAAGTAATATAATATTAATTTTGCATCAAAATATTATTTGTATTAAAATAATTACTACAAAATAGATGAGTATCTGTTGGATTGAAAGATTTTTGAGCATATATAAATTGTTGAGTTTTATTTTTAACATAATTATCTCATTGATATCATCAATCATATCTTTTAAAATCTTTTATTTTCACTAGTTTCTCTATTTGTAGCGGATTTGCAGGTCTAGTTTGAGAATATTGTTGCTTTGAACTACTTGATGCTTAAAGATCATTGGCTGCAGTAGATTGGATTCTTCTATTTCTAACTCGTATGTTTGGACTTTGGACAAAAGAAGTGATAAATTCTGTTATACTTATACTATCTTGCAACTACTTGTACATCAGATAGGAAACACTCTGTGTACCAATAAAACCCAGCCAATGTAGCCACATGATTGTAACCAACCACTCCACAACAAATCATGTAAATATAAATACTTCATTGTGTACAGTTCAAGGTGTAGTGAAATTCACTGTAAGAATGAATAGCAATGGTAATTTACTTTCTGCAACTATAGAGTTTCTTCTCTTTTATACTTTCCACAAGTATGGAGTTTCTTCTCTCCTATACAGTATTGGTAGTTTACTTTCACAACTATAAATAGGATTCTTCTGTTTCTATTTTGTCTGTCTGGACTTTGGACAAAAGAAGTGATGAATTTTGTTATACCAATACTATCCTTGCAACTACTTGTACATCAGATAGGAAACACTCCTTGATTTAATAAAAATCCAGCCAATTGTAGCCACATGATTGCAGCCAACCACTCCATCACTACCATTTATATAAATATAAATACTTCACTGTGTACAGTTCAAGGTGTAGTGAAATACACTCCAAGAATGAATGCTTGAAGCCAATGACATTATTATAGAAGGGGACAACAAGGCTATTATTGAGCTACTCCAACAGTCCATGAAGTGCATTAGGTGGTGTTCTCAACCACAACTCAGTATTGACATTGCATTCCTACTCCAATTCAAACAAGTCATTTTTCAACATACACCAAAAGAAGGTAATATGCTTGCTGATTTTTGCTCCAAGCAAGCCCAACATCGCAGTTTTGTATGGAATGATAGTCAACATCATAGGCACACTATTCCTCCTGAGTTTTTTTTGCCATTTTGGAGGATAATAGAAGTGTAACATTCTCTTAGTCTTTTCTGTTTCTTTCTGCTTTTTGTATTAGCTTGTAATAACTCTTTTATATTGTAATGCAATTGCAACATTTCAAGAATGATACAATATTGGTAATTTACTTTCTGCAACTATAGAGTTTCTTCTCTCCTCTTTGCTTCTTTGATCTTTGAAAGATATAGCAGGTAATTAGTTTCATGGTATCAAAGCTTGTTTAACCTTATGATACTTTCTCATTTTCCTTTTGAGAATACAATACTCTTTTCACCCAAACAAACTCTCAACAATGGAGTCACAAAATACTAGTCTATAAAACTCCTCATTCTCTAATTCAGACAACACTCATATCCTCGCCAACTCAAATTTCTGATGTCAAACATCGAAAACATCATCAGCATTCAACCCAGACTTGAAAATCATCCAATTTCGAAATCCCAAATCCTAAAAATATTCAAATCCAATGAATTTGCTAGCTATCTCTGACACAATCCCTTGGCCTCAAACAACTCATTCAAAAAGATGGAACCATCACCCCCAACGTAGCATACAACAACTAGATGTTGGCTGATCAAAATCTTGTTGCAGTTTATATTCAATTATTTCACCCTCTCTTCTTCCATATATTCTCACCTTCAACACTTGCATTGAAATTTGAACTATTATAAAGCGAAGGCTACAATCACACAATAGATCCTGTATACTTCAACTCTAAAATGAACTATACCACATCACCATGAAGGATCAAACCATGATAGATTATCTCTTTATAATTAAAGCTAAGATGATGTTGTAGCTGCTGTTGGTTCACCCTTAGACACTGAAGATGTCATACACTACACTCTAAATGGACTTCCTCCCACTTACCAATTATTCAAAACAACAATACGCACCAATCATCAATCATCAAGCTAGATGATCTCTATTCCCTTTTATGCAGTGAAGAAATCAACATTCAAGTTGAAATTGCACATTTACTTCAACACTTCTCGTCACTAGATCAGAATATTGCATTAGTGCTACTAGAGGGAAAGGACATGGAAGATCTATCTAGTCATCACTAGGACGCTTCACCTCATTAGCTAGCAAATCCCCAATAAGTAGCCAATGATTTGAAAAATCACCGCAAATTTCAATCCAATGCTAAATCTATGCAAAACCTGGTCATACGGCAAACAAGACCTAAGATACAATCGTTCCTCCCCAACCATACATGCATTCAAGAAAATCACCTTCTTGCACTATATAGTGGATGTTGGATACTGGACACACTGGAGCAACCTCACACTTTACTTCTAATGCTACTCAACTTAATCAACCAAAACACTATTATGGCAACTAGCAAATATTTCTTGGAGACAACCACACACTACCAATTCAACAAACCGAAACATATATACTATCTACTCCATACAATAAACTCCTCTCCAACTTTCTACATGTACCCAATTTATCCTACAACTTACTTTCTATTGACAACCTAACTAATGACTATAACTGCTTCGTTATCTTTGATGCACATAGCTACACTATCTTGGACTCGAAGACCTACAAGACTCCTTAAAGGACCTTGCCACAATGGAATTTATGCCATTCATTCAGCATCCAATTATACACCAAGACAAGTTGCTCTTTTACCTACTCAACTGATTCCAGATCTATGGCATTGTCGGTTGGGGCATCCATCCAATTTAATACTATCCTCTTTAGTTAAAAATTCATCAATCATGTACCACATGTTATCTAGCAAAAATTCATCATTTATCATATAATTTTTTCAATTCTCATCACTACAAATTTGATACTTGGGGACCTTCCCCTACACTCTCTCGATACAAACGCTGCTACATAAAATTCATAGATGATTGCTCACATTATACCTCGGTCTATCCCCTTATTCAAATTCAGAAACCACAATATTCATTAAATTTAAAAATATGATTGAACGAAAATTGAATAAATCCATCAAAATACTTAGAATAGATGGAGATGGTGAAGATTGCAACACCACCTTCCAGGACCTCCTATCCACTTGGGGCATAATACACCAAATCAACTTCCCATATACACCCCAATAAAATGGATTAGCTGAACGAAAACACAAACATCTCATTGAGATAACCCACACATTGCTCCTTGATGTGAACCTACCACAAAATTTCTAGATAGTCGTTTTACTTATAACAACTTATCTAATTAATAGACTCTACCCTTATCAACCACAAATAATACATCACCTTATCAACATCTCTTCACCTACCTATGATAACCTCCAAATCTTTAGAAGTCATTGCTTTCCCTGACTCAAACCACTTGTGCCAAACAAAATATCACCACCATCCATAGGTTGTATGTTTCTTGGATATCCTCTCCACTAAAAGGGTTATATATGATATGGCATGGTATCCTCCAAATTAGGAAGATACCTTTCCCTTTAAATCAGAACACACCACCCTTTCATCATGAACTTCTCCTCCTACACCACCACCACTCACATTAGTGCCCACTTCTTACATCCCCATTATCCACAACAACAAATTGAACCTACCAAACATTCATACCTTGATTACACTAAAATATTTGCAATTAGATGTCCATTTCCCACCAATATATCTCCAGCCATTCCTACAACAAAGATTGTAACCAAGAATATGGCCTTGATTACACTAAAATATTTAGCCCAGTGGATAGTTTATCTACAATTTTTCCCTGCTGCTCTTACAAACCACTGACCCATTCAGCAATTAGATGTCTCAAATGCCTTTTTACATAGCAAACTCATCAAAAAAGTCTATGTGGCTCAACCTTCTGGCTTTAAAGACCCCCAATATCCAAATCATGTTTGTCTTCTCAAAAAGGCAATATATGACCTCAAACAAGTACTAGAGAATGGTTTGCTACATTGACTTGCTACCTTTGGCAACTCGCGTTTCACATCAGCAAAACAAAACTATATCTACTAATCAATAAGTAAAAATCCACCGCAACATGCATCCTGATATATGTTGGTGACCTTCTTATCACTGGCTTTGACAGTGCCACAATCTGCACTTTTATTCAAAACCTAAAACACCAATTCAGCACGAGGCATCTAGGCAATTTATCCTACTTCCTGGTATTCAAGCAACCTTTATTAAACAAGGCATCCACTTGAGTCAAACCACATATCTCACTAATTTACTTCACTGAGTTGGAATGAAATCCTACAAACCGTCACCCGCCTATAAGTTTAAAACCATATATCACAACCAATTCTCAAACATAATACTCATCCAGCAGCCTACCACAACCTTGTTGGCTCATTACAATATCTCATCATCACTCGATTGGACATCTCCCTAGCTATAAACAAACTGTGTCAACAAATGCACAAACCTCTCAACCTATACAATCAACAATTAAAAAGATTACCATGTCATTTCAAAGGAACAACCAACTATGGACTACTCATCTCACCAAGTTTTGTTCACTTACATGCTTACACTGATTTAAGCTAGGCGGGTGGTCAACAAGATAAAAAAATCTACCTCAGGATACTGCACATTCTTAGTATCAAATCTCATCTCCTGGTTCTCCAAGTAATAAACTACAGTTGCAAGATCATCCACAAAAGCTGAATACTGAGCTTTAGTAATGGTAGCTATTGATATCATTTAGCTCAGAGGACTTCTTGAGGATTTCGACATCAATCAAATTTCTCCTATCCCAGTATACTGTGGCAACATCTCCACCATTGCCTAGCCACTTATCTATTTTTATATGTAAGAACAAAACACATTGAAGTGGACTATCACTTTATTTGGGATTGCATCAGCACTGAAGCAATCTCTGTGCACCATATCAGCCCACAAGATCAGTTTGTAGATATCTTGACCAAGCCAACCTCAACAACAAAATTCTTCTCTCCACAAGACAAGCTAATACACCAGCACGTTTATTAGCTTGAGTGGGGCTGTTATAATATCCTTACAACTACCTGTATATCAGATAGGAAACACTCCCTATACTGATAACAAACCTACACAGCTATGGCCACACGATTATAACCAACCACTCCATCACAACCATTCATATAAATATAAAATACTCTATTGTGTGTAGTTCAAGGTATAGTGAAATACAGTCTTTGAGAATGATACAATACTGATAATATATTTTCCCCAACTATAGAGTTTCTACTCTTCTCTTTGCTTGATCTCTGAAAGAGATAGCAGTAAATCAGCTTTCTACAAGTTCTACGATATGTTGATGTTTTAATAGTACATAAAGCACTGTAGACCTAATGATGCTAGCTAACTCTTTTTGCTGTAGAATTTGTAGAAAGGATCTTGTCTATATATGATGAATCAATGTGGACAGTGGTTGATGAAGTTAAATTTACAATTTTACAGTTAAAAGTCTTAGCATGAAACTTGTTGATCATATTCATATTTATACAACTAATCAATGTGTGGGTGTCAATTAGTTCGATTGGTAAGGTCCTTGAAAGTTGTGCTCAATCTTTGGGTTCGAATCCCGCCTACACCATTATAAAGTCTCATCTTATGAACTTGAGCAGGCAAAAAAAAAGGGGCTAACTAATGCAGTTTTGATTTTTCTTTGTTCTTTGGAGTGTTCACTGTAGGACCTGCACTTAAAGTTTGGTTAATGTCTTCTAAGATTTTTTTTTTATTCCTGATTAAGATTTATGTTTAGAACTCACCTAGCCATGTCTCAGCTTTTTTATCTGTTCTTGTTTTGAAGGTAATCTTTTAAACCTTCTACATGATATTTATATAATTTGGGAATAACATCTTTTGCATAATTTAACATGTTTAATGTATCATGTATGATTCTTCATTTGCTTTATGAAGATGGACTATTTATTTACAATTTCTTGCTTCAGCTCGTAGTTAAAGGGACTCTTCACTAATTCCTTTATTTTTGAAAGATTTGTTTATGTATTCTGAAAAATTATTTTATCATAACATGATGGATGCATGATGAACTAAGTTATGATTTTTTTGGCATGATATTTTTTATTTTTTGATTTATGATTTTTAGGCTAAATATATAATCCATAAGTTGTTTGAGTAATTTTGATCATAAATTTATGGCATGGTGAAGCATCGATCATGAATAAAAAGTTTACTGTATTGCTTTAGAGAATTATAGCACAATGTAGGCTATCTTATATCATGGGGTTTTACCCTATCAACAGGACACAAAGCGGTGCTCGAAGCGTCCGTTGATGTTTTTACAGGCTAAACACCTCACATAACTGCCTTGATACAACTACCCTTGAGATGGGCCATATATATATATATTGCAAATCAACTTGCTTTGAAAGATTAAATTCTGAATTTATTCAAATTTGTTGCATATAAACCGGTGTCGAGCAAAGCTTAGGATTAGGTTCAAGTTGAAATCGAGCTATATGGGGAAGAGAGAAAGGGAGAGTGAGAAAATAAGAATTTAAAAATATATAATAATATTAATAGTATAATAATATAATATTAATTATAATAATAGTAATAATATAAATATTAGTTAATGTTAATGATAATAGAAATAATGATATAATAGTATAATAATATAATAATGCTAAAAATAATAATATGATAATCATGACAATAACAATTATGATTGATGATGATGATTGTGCATACTAATTGATTGAGTTTACTCTTTTATGGTATTAACTAGGGAGGTAATATACCCGCACATAAATGAAAATAGATAAAGTTGATTGCCTTTTTAGGTTAGGTTTGGAAAAGGTTTCCTTATTTCTGAAGTTGGTTAAGGTTTTGAGATGATGTTGGGCTGCAAATGAACCGAGCATTCAACAAGCTACTCGTGGCTTGGCTCGATGAGAGCTTGTTTATGATCATTTGATCAACTAATCAAACTAGCTTGGACACTTTTGTATATACTCAATTGCTAAATGAACAAGCTTGAACAACTTGTCGTTTGATTCATTTATGTTCATAAACAATATCATTTAAAGCTCGTGAACAAGCTCACTAAGGAGCTCGATTATGGCTCGATTACAGCTCGGTTAAGGCTTTTTGTGAACAATATTGTTTAGAATTTTATTTTCTTAGTTTAATAATCTTTAATTGATACAACTCATGTATATTTCAACAAGTTGCTCGCAAACAAGCTCGATTAAGGCTTGATTAAAACTCGTTTATTTCATTAAAGGAGTTGCTTGTTAACAATCTCGATAATCCAATTTGTGCCAAGCTTGTGAACAAACTCAAATTGAGCTCGACAATGATAATCAAGCTCAAGCTTGAACACCATTCTGAAAAGCTCGTATTGAGTGTGAGCTCGATAATGGTAAACAAGTTTGAACTCGAACATGTACATACTCGGCTCGGCTTGGTTCGTTTGCAGCCCTGAGATGATGTGCTTTTCAGATTTATATTTAGACAATGATTCTGTGATTGATGCATCATAAAGTAAGATAATATAAGATATATAAATGAAAAGAGAAGATAAATAATTCTTGATTCTACTCATTTTATGCACTTTTCTTACTGCTTCATGAAAAAGAGATGATAGAAATTGATATGTATATTATTAATTTTTGAATTAATGTAATTTAAAACTGTAATTAACTACTGAATTGTTCAACTCACTCTTTAGTTGATAATCTTTTTTAAGGAAAATCACCAATAATATATATGGATGGAGGACAAGAGTATGCGGATAGTAGAATATTTACTTTTGGAGCTAGGCATTGTAACTAATATTGAAAGTATTGTTTGTGGTGTACTATGATATGAAATATTTACTAATTAAAAATGTATGTGTAGTTGGCTTTCTATTTATAATATTGTGAGAATATTTAAGATATTCTTCCAATAGTCAAGCTTCTACTCTGAGTCATGATAGATTATGGATTAAAATATATAACTCAATTCTTATTTGATACGATGTTGTATATGTCAACACAGAACTCAGAAAAGAAAAGAAATAATATTTTTAGTGAATTGTGTGAGATTAAATAGGTGGTTACTTGAGATGCCCATCTCCTGAGAGAAACCATCACTATGACGCTTACCTTTTTAAATGAATCTTTTGGAAAGTTTAAGGCATTCAGGTGGGTAACTCACCCAAACATTTGAAGGAAATTCTATATGCATATCTCACCGTTCAAGTATATCTTCAATTTCCAAGTGAAAACGGTTGAAGCTCTCTCTATATCTCTCTACATATATCTAACGTTTTAGTACATATTCAATTTCTATGTTTTTAAAGCTTGTTATATAATGCAACATGCCTTATGGTTTTACAATTTTATTGCAAACTTTTATTTAAGGAAAAAATCTTGTATTTCAGACATTTCCATATAAACTCCCTTTTCTTTGGATTAAGTTTTATGTGAAATTGCTCTTGATATGGGATTACATGATTTCAGTTTCTTCAGTGGTAATTGAAAATATGTACCTTGTGATTGTTTGCTCGGGCATTAGCTACTCAAAACGGTCTTTTTGAGTTTTTTTTTTGGCTATCTTTTCATGTACAGTCCGTATGACTGTATGTCTTTTCAAATCTGCCTGTTTCAAATACAATATCATACAGTTTAGTCTGCCCTTCTGTTGATTAAAATCAAGTTGTGCGTTTAGGTAGGATTTGGTATGTTTTGGACCTTTGAAGGTAAAGCGTTTCACTAACTAGATGGAACCAATAAAACCATAGAAAGAAAAATTTTAATGCTCTTAATGGACCATGCTTATAATTATTAATCATCCTGGTTCAACGGATCTTCACAATTTCTAATCTTTTTTTGCTGTATATGGGCCAAATCATGTGCATTGCAGGTCATAAATTGTTTATTACCTATAATCTCATGTTTTCAGAAAAAATACGCTCTATTATTCGCCATGACCATTTGCTTACCAAGCAATCTGAACTAAAAAATCATTCTTTGTAAATTGTGCAAATTAAGTGTTTTGTCCATTTTAAGAGTATTACACCTTTGTTTTTGAAGTTTTAGTATTGTCATTGACTTTGGGAAAAAAAAATCTGATTTTGACCCTTTTTTTAGGGCTGTTTATTTGAGTCTAAGGTTGTGTTTGGGGTGGCATTTTGTCTGCTATGTTGTCCAAATTGCATTGCTAATGTCCTTTGGGAATTTACATTCTGACTGTATTTTGAAGAATCTGTAGTGAGAGTTTTATTTTTCAATATGACATGATAGAGCACTGTGGTTGTTAGAAAGTTGAGCTTATTTTTTTAAATAAAAAAATTTATAACTCATTATATTTTTTTAGATAGCAGTTTCTTTTGCAGCAATTTTATCTTTGTGTTTTCAAATTGCTACAGTTATCCTAAACAGACTCTAAAGAGTTGAGTATTAAATTTAGACATCCTACTAATTCTTGTGACTTGGAATAAAATCGTACCATTTAATACCAACGTAAGTCTGATTGTTATGTTTTCCTAAGAGAGTAAAACTAATACTCGAATGTTTTGGAACTTCAGAGAATCTTCCAAATCGTAAAATTTGTCAATCATGAATCTAGAAAAGCTTGAGTTCTCTTTTGTCTAGTGAATTTTTTTTTTTTTTGGGTTACGGAACAACAGTCCTTTATGGTATACTTCTTTGTAACAAACTGAATTATTTTTTCACTTTAGGAAGTTCGTGTGAGATACGATGGGTTTGGTTCTGAGGAAGATGAATGGGTTAATGTCAGGAAGGCGGTACGTGAGCGCTCGATACCAATGGAGTCTTCTGAATGCTGGAAGGTTAAAGAAGGAGATATCGTTCTCTGTTTCAGAGTATGTATTACTACAGCCTCAGCTACGTAACCACCATCTCCAGTCTTTCTTATTGTTGAAGTTCCTCCTGCTTATATAGGAGAAAGATGAAGCTGCCAACTACTTCGATGCGCATGTTGTGCAAGTTGAGCGAAAATGCATGATATAAGGGGCTGTAGGTGTATCTTCTTGGTACGATATGATCATGATCAGACTGAGGTAAGTAGTTTTTAAGTTTTGTTTTTGAATTAGAACTTTTTCCTGCTTACCACCTAATTTGAAGAAGTGGCTCTAGCTGGCTGGCCCCTTCTAAATGTTATTACCATATTTAAATGTCATAAACATTTTAAATTTGATCTATAAAATTATAAAATAATGTAATGCCATGTTGCAATTAGGAGTTTAAATGAGCTGAGCTTGAGCGAGCTATTTTTTGTTTGTGTTTAGCTTATTTGAAAAATTATTTATTCGAATTTTGTTTGCGATGGACATTGTTCAGTAATTTGTCATTTGTGTTCAACTTGTATTGATCAGAATGTGTTCGACTTGTTTAGACTCGAATTATTAAAACTTAATAAATTTTAACTTATATTTAGAAAATATTAATTATAAATTTTATTTAAGTAGGATTTCAATAAACACTTAAAAATTATTTTAAAAGATATAAAAAAGATTCATACATGCCACACACACACACACACACACACATATATATATATATATATATATATATATATTTACTTCAAGCTAAAATGAGTCTATGATGATTGATCGAAGGATTGTTTGTGTTTGGTTTGCTTAGCGAATGATTCAAATGAGCTATGCAATGAGCTAAACACAAATTATTCAAAAATAATGAGCTTTTTTTTATATCCCTAGTTACAATAAAACATGATTGTGCAAGTACAATCATTAGATATTTGATAAATACTACAACCTTGACTTGAATTTAATTCAAAAATTACAATAATACAATTGAGTAAGTTTAGAGATGGCCTTAAGAGTCAGTCATGTCCTATGACAGCTTTCTAGGATATTTAAGAGTCCCATTTGTAGTGGATGTAAAGAGATCAAGATCACAAAACAACGTGCAAAAATTAAGTTTGAGTGTTTTAGAGCATACACAGAACAAATGAAAATTAAAGTAAAAGAGATCACACAGAATACATCAGATTTAATATGAAAAAATCTGAAAAATAGAAACAAATCACAGAGCCACACCACTAAGAAATCCACTATAAAAGAAAATTCAGGAGAATAGTACATATTATATTTATTGAGAGTCTCCACATTTTAGTCACTCTATGGCACACACTTCACTCTCACTTAAGAGAAAATAGCCAAAAGGTTCTCAAAATTGCAGAAAAAATTATCTAAATACGAAGTCTCCGACTCGTAGTGCCAGTGCGGACCGCCTAGGCGTTGGCACCGTTGCCTCCTAGGCTTTTCTACACAGATTCGGGCTCCGCGGCACTAACCTCTCTTCACTTCCCTGATTTTTGCACCATAGCAATGCTTGAAGCGCCGAGGCGCTACCTTCTCTAGTCCTGAAGCTGAAATCTCTCGTTCTAGTGCCATGGCATTGCTTCTCTGGCATCGAGGCGCTGCCTTCCTGGGATGAAAATCTGGCTCTACTATATAACACCGTTTGCATTGGGTTTACTTGATATTTTTTTATCCGTCCACCACCAATTTTTTACTAAACCATTTTCTAGTCCTTTTCCCTCTCTTCTAATGCTTTTTCGGTCTAAATTACAGGAGAGAGTTCACCTGAGTCGATTGTGCTGCAGACCATGATACTGTTCGCGTGTGTGGTCTCATCGCAGAACGGACTTTCTGTATCTCTCATCATATTTTAGCTTCATGTTTGACAAAAGCCATTGATTGCTTTCTGCATATTGCAGATTTACCTAAGCGGTTCAAGGTTGATTAGGATGCCATTACTTGATCGTGCTATATATATAACATGGTCTAATTTTATACTTTCCCTCAGAAAGTAGTTTTTTTTTTATTGGTTTATTTTGTTTTATTTTTGGCTTGTCAATGCCAGACTGGTTCTGTGCTTTAAAAACGAGGATGATCCAACGGCTAAGTTTATTTGAATATTACTTGATAATAGGATCCCAAGCTTAGCCATGGCCATCCGTTAGGTTTTATTGTCTTTATATGTGGTAATTGCAGCTTAGATGGAGCACTGGTGGAGGTTAAAAACCATATTGTCATTGGTCTATTTCATTATTAATTTGGAAAATTTACTTACATGTTATACAATTTCTATGTATTTGCATATCTAACATCGTCCTTATGTATAATTTCATAGATTTCCTTTGAATAACTGAAGCAGCATGGAAATATTTATCATAGGTGATATGTTGGTTCCTCTTCTGACTAAACACAATCAGACGAAAGATTTGATTTCTAATTTCTTGAATTTTATGCCATATTGCAATAATGCTGTGAAATGTTTTATTATTCGGTCAGTGTATCATTTAGGAGATGTTTGGTTGGTTGAAACATTGAATTGTATTTGATTAGTTGAAAAATGAATGCAATGTAAAATTCTAATGTAGTGCTTTTTCATCATTTAGTTTAAATTCAAGTGAATAATTTTGCTTGTTTTGGGTGATTTTATCTTATATTGGTTGGTGTAAAGTGAGCTATCGCTATCAACCAGCCACCACCCACCATGCGCCTTGCACCTGCCATTGATGGACCGCGGACACCTTCGGTTGCTGCCTGCCATCGTTGACTGCTCATTGTCATTGGTCACAAAGTGATCGTCGATCGCTACAATCGCCGCTAGTCATCGACTGTGACCGCCACCATTGTAGCTCTCACTATTCGCCATTATCATCATTCACCATTGGTAGTCTCATCATTGACAACGATTACTAATGAGATTTATATAATTTTATTTTATTTTTATTCAAACCAAACACAATAAGTAAATTTTTAATTTGATTTACATTTATTTGAATAATTACAAATTATTTTAAATATATTATATATTTTTATATTATATTACTTTTTCAGTCAATCAAATAGCGCTCAAATATTTATGATTTTACCCATAGTTTATTCTTGTATTGTTTAAGTAGATCTATTGAATTGTAGATGATGGCAAGGGTTTTGAGTTTCGGGCCCATTTGTTTTCTTGTGCATAAAATAGCGATTCTGTGCTTGTTTGAATGATAAGGTCATTAAAGATGGGATAATTTTATGCATGCTACTTAAATTTTAATACCATCGTTTTTTAATATTTGTTATTCAATTATTAACTTTTTTTTTTTAGTTCAAATTTTGGAATGTTAGTTGCACAGTGATCAGTACCTCAGTTCAACATCTCCTTTTCAGAAGTTAGGTATTAATTTTATAAATAGAAATGATTTTAATGGCATTTGTGATTCTATTATAAATAACTATTGTTTAAAGGGATGTGTGCAATTGTTATTTAACAATGTTTTATTTACAAATTCATTCCTAAAATTTTAAAATAAGCAATTGAATTTATATATTTGCAGGTGCTTTAAAATTAAATGAAGTTGAAAAAAAAAGTATTAAAATTTCATTCACTTTCCTTTTTAAGATGATTGTCCAACCTCTTGGCGTTCATTTTATAGATTTATGGTTCGGTTCATTTATCAGGAAACTAACGAAAAAAACCCTTGAGGCCCATTTTGGCCGGTTTAAGATTTAGTTGACTTAATGAGCCGTTCCATAATGATTTTTGGTTTCTAGTTATGTTGATTCAATTTGGATAGTTCAAAAACAATTTTGGTTAAAATCTATGAAAAATTAATTAAGAGGTTACTTGAGATCATTTTTATTTTATATATGTTTTATTTTATTTTGTTTATAGTTTATTTTAAAATAAAATATAGTTAGGGGTAATAATTAAAAGGTTTAAAATAATTATGTTATTTATTTTTTAAAAATAAAAATAAACAGTTAAAAATAAGTTAAATAAATAAATATTAAAAATGATATAAAAATAAAAATATATAATAAATTTGGTCACAAATAAGCCCTAAAATTTTAATTTCTAAAGAATACATTCATGCGTGTCATACACTCAAAACCAATCCTACCGAATATTCAAATTCACTTTTTTTTTTTTTGGAAATTATATCATACTTTATTTTGTACTTCAAAAAAAAAAAAAAAAAAAAATCAAATACTGATATACATATTTTCATAGGCTCTTCTTTAGTTATAAATTATGATGATTAGAGTTACTTAAACAATTAATACTATAACCTCTAATTTTATTTTATAAGAGATGCAGATGAGTTGAGCTAAATTTTTACTTGAGCTTGTTTAATTTATTAAATTTGAGATCAAACTTAAATTTTATTATATGAGTTTAAGTCAACTCATGAACTAGCTCATTAATATGAAAAAAATAATTATTATTAAAATAAAAATAACAAAAAATTTAAAATTTTAAAAAAAATAAAAAATTATTGTTATATAAGAGAATGATCTCATTAATATGAAAAAAATAATTATAATTTAAATAATTATTATGCTAAAAATAATAAAAAGATTTAAAAATAGAAAAAAAATTAAAAATGATTTAATATAAGAAAATGATATACAATTCTAAAATATGTTAAATAATTTTATAATTAAATTATTAAATTTTAAGATATATTAATATTTATTAATTGAGAATGAGTCGAAATTGAGATTAATTTGAACTTGACTTATTAGTTTATCAAACTATGCTCACAAATAATTTATCGAGCCAGCTCACGAGTTACACCCTAAACTTTCATATACTATATATATTTAAGATTTTTAATTCTATGAAAATAATTGCAAATTTCCCCATATAGAATTAAAATAAATGCATAATTTCAATACTTTTTTTAAAAATATGCATATAACCCCATATAATTATTAATTCCTCTTAGATATAAACATAAGACCAGCTAATCATATGCCAAATCAAGAGGTTCATCTACACTACAAAGGTAATATTAAAATCCTCAGTCAGCCCTCAGTAGTTCAATAACAAATCAATGTTGGCAAAAATAACAATCAAAATGTGAAAAAACTAAACAAGATAATCACAATATATAGAATAAAAAAAATTGAATAAAAAAAAATACTCCATACCCTACTGTCAAATGGTATGCCCTTATTAATTAATTAGGCTGCCATTGTATACAAAAAAAGAAAAAAAAAAAAAAAAGGTTATAACCCACCAAAAAATAGCTAAATGGCTTCACTTTTGCTATTCTCACTTCTATTAGCATTTTGATTCACTATACAAATTAACTTTATAAAATTAAGATAATGAACCTAAACAGATGTTCAAAACCTTGGTAATGGAGGTTAGCAGACACTTGAAACTGAGAAAGCTTAAAAATGACACCTGCAATTCTTTTGAGGATGAGCCATTGACAGCATCTCTCAAACAGGAAGAAGGAATCAAGAAATAGTTCTTCCAAAACATACCGATGCGACATAAAGATTCTTTGCCCACTTCTCCTAAATGAAACCAAGCAATCAAACCAGAAATCAGAAGAGGAATTCAATAATTTGATGCAGATAAGATTGATCACATCATAACAATATAGAATGAATAGAATAGAAAATGAAACTTTCATATATAGATAGAAAAATGAGTTTAAAAAAACAAACTGTTGAGGAAGTTCACACCTTGACATGCTGAGCAGGAAAAGTAGAGGTTCTAAGTGTCTCCTGTGTTTCATCTGCAGGTTTCCGGCGCGGCAAACTTAGAATGATCGCAACCTGGTCTGACGTCGCGGCGGCGGAAGTGATTCGATAGCCGCTATCCCACCTCAAATGGATACCTTCACTGGGATACGAGAAGTCTAGTTCCACAACCTGAAGATGAGAACAATAATAGATCAGAGAAAATCTTCCTGAACAAGATAAATAATGAAAAAACTCAATTCTATAGATAGAAGATTCACAGTCAAGCAACAAATTATACAGATTTCATTCCATTTTCTTCATTTAAAAGCTTCATGCTTTGATCAATATTCAAATTTAGAGCCATGGAGGGAAAAGAAAAAAAAGATTTAACACCTGATTTGTAAAGCCGGCATTTCGAGACACGACGACCGCCCATCTATCGCCTGCGGTGGCCATGGAAGTAACATAGAAACCATCCTTCCATTTTTTGGTTATCCACTTGAATGGAAACGAATCGCTAACTTTGTATGACTGCTGTGAGTACTGGATGCCTGGAGCATAATCAGAATTTAAAGTATTATGACAACATAAAAATAAAAAAAATAAAAAAAAGAAAAGAATTATGATAATTTACCTTGAGACATCACCACAAAAGAACTAGAATTGTTTGCCCCAGCTATAGCAGTGATGTAATAATTTTTATCCCATTGTTCCACTATCCATTTCTTCAAAGGAAAAAAAAAAGGGCGAGAAAATCAAGTAGAAGAATCTTGGAATCATATGGTATAACTCCAATTGATATAAAGTATTAAAAAAAAATTATATAACAGGAAGATAGACAAATTCAAGCAAGTCACCTTGTGAAGAAAGTTTTGGGAGAGTTCATAAACTTGAGAGGTATAATCAGTGCCTGCATCCATGATGAGCGTCCACAAATTTGAGCAAGAAGAGACACAACTGATAAATAATCCATCTTCACTTCCTTTTTCAATATGTTGGGCCATTCTTACATCAGCAACATTGAAGTGATATCTGCGACAAAACAGGGATGATCAAATTGCCAATGAGCTAAAGCTGGATTAATGAGAATTCCAATAAGAACCTCTGCTTCATCGGTCGATGGGCATTATAAACGGTGATCCATTGAGTCGCAGGAAGCCCCATACGCACTTTCTTCATTGGCTGCACATCTTCTCCTTCCATCGACAGCCTCCCTCTCTTTTGACCAACTTGAAATACAAGCTTTACGGCATTTAATGGAGTATGAGATTATGATGATGAAGCTTATGAAGGAAAAACCTTAGTACAATAAATAAGTTTGTTCAATACCTTTTGAGCACCATCTGTATTAAGTGGTCTGATATCTGGATTAGGACTAAGCATGCCATCAAAGAGTGAGATGTACTTCGCATAATTTGGTTCTTCATCAAACTTTAGATTCACTACATACTCGAGGAACAATTTGAATGGCATTGGACAAAAGTAACACAAAGAAACTGGAGCTGTAGACATTTTTTTCTTACAGACAAGGAAACCTCTGTTCTCCCCCTGCAAAAATGGAGAAAATATACACGATAAAAAAGAAAAGGAAAGAGAAACCAAAAAAGAAGAAGAAGATAAAACTTCCTCTACTTTTATCCAGGCATCTGCATAGGAGACTCCTATCTCAGGGTCAAAAATGTGAAAAAAATATTTTTGGTAAAGGATTATTAAATGTAGTTTTATATGCAAACCTGCAAACCTTGCCAAGGTAGACGACCACGAAGAAGGAAAACAAGTGTGTAAGCAAGGGACTCCAGGTCATCTCTTCTACTTCCAGTCCTTCCCAAATGAGCATGAACACTAGCATAGCGCACTGTTCCCCTTCTCAGCATCAAACAACAGGCAACGAAATTAGAGGATGATATTGATGAAAAATATGAATCACATGTTTAAATTAAGACATTAAAAATCAATATAAAGATGAATAACAAAATAATAATAATAAAAAATATACCTAAAAGTATCGGGTTGCTGGTCGTAGTCAACATGCTGACCAGTTGAAGCATCCTTCCATCTTGTAGCTGACAATTTAAGATTGCATGCAATGAGAAAGAATCCACAGAATCATTTCCACACGATATACCCAAAAATTACTCAAATAATTCCACGCAACGCTAAAAATTCATTGAAATACCTAAGCCAAGATCAACAAGAAATAGTTTCTTCTCATCACGAGTTCCTGGAAGGCCAAGTAAAAGATTTTCTGGTTTTATATCCCCATGCACATACCTGTCGCAGGTGTTTTATAATGAAATTCATTTAGAACTGTTAACAAAACCATTAAAAAAAATCAGCAAATATAGTTACACAAGAGTGCCACTTATGTTTAGAAGAGGGGTCTACCCTTTAGAGTGTAACTTTTCTAGTATGGAAATGGCTTCAATAGCAATACATGCAACCATATCAGTAGCCATGCTGCACAAAGAAGATGGAAAATTAACACAAAACTCAAATAAAGAGGATAAAGAAAGGAAAAAAATTAACCCAAAAAACAAAAAAAGGACTGACGTGTTTGAGTTATTACTCCAGACATCCCAAAGGCTAGGCCCCAACATATCCATAACCTGCAGAAACAACAATATTGCAAATACATCGAGTAAGCTTGATGGGATAATAGAATTAATCAGGAGAGAAAGTCAACAAGTAAAACAACAACACGCCTTTATCGCACTACGTGGAGTTGGTTACATGAATCTTTCTTCTCCATTGTGTCCTATTAAGTGTCAAATTCTCATTTAATTCTAATAAAATAAGGTCATTTTTTATACTTCATAACTAAGTCATTTTAGGTTTACATCTACTTTTCTTAATATAAGCCGAATCTAATACATCTACTCTCCTAACTAGGTAACAAATTGAAATTTACCATGACATAGTAGTCCCCCTGGCAACCCTTGTAATGTACTCGAGGCAGTCCATGAATGCCACCAAGAGTGCTACAACAGTCAAGTTCATGCATGTGAGATTAACTTAAAATTAAATTAAGAATATAAACTGTATGAAAAAAAGTACATACTTGTAA
Organism: Cymbidium sinense; assembly: GCA_021442155.1. Classification (NCBI taxonomy): domain Eukaryota; kingdom Viridiplantae; phylum Streptophyta; class Magnoliopsida; order Asparagales; family Orchidaceae; genus Cymbidium; species Cymbidium sinense. The sequence continues at coordinate 174,087,340 of CM038221.1, read as the reverse complement.
ACTTGCCATTCATAAGGGGGTCCATAATAACACCCCTTGCTATTTCTATGCTCAAATTTCAGTGCCACCTGAAATTAATATTTACATCAAAAATAAAAAAAACATCAATATCCAAGAGATGCAGCCATTAACTTTATCACAAAAACTAGTTACAAATTAGCTTCTCACTTCTAGAGCATTGGCGCCAGAGATCCTCTCTTTGGCATTGGTTGATGAAATCCGCCGGCCAACACAGACTTGACCAAATCCTCCTGTCCCAAGCCTCCTTTCAATTTTGTAAACTGGAGATTTCCCAATCTGAACCTGTAAATTTAAGAAGCAAACATTAAAAAGTCTTCTTGGAGTTTCTGCAGATTTTATGGGCTATTGAAAACAAGGATGAGTGACAATTAAAGAAACAATCGAGCTCATTTTAGTTCATTATTAAGAGGATGATGACCAAATTGGAGGCCAGAGACAGACATTGTCTTCATAACAAAAAAGAAAAGAAATAATTCAAAGGGGATTTACACATGAAAATCAAAACTATCTAAATTACATATTTAATGCCTAAATCATACTATTTATTTAATTTAGCACTCCTGTTTTACGGGTGTGAGAAGTAACAATGTGATCTCGCTAGGGAAAGATATCCAGTACCAGTGGCATGTGCATTTAATGGCAAAGAAAATGAGAAGTTGTGATTAGACCCCGCTGGGGAAGGCCACCAATGGGATCAGTGGATGTGCAGGAGTCATGAGAACCTCAACATTGAAGAAGAGAAAGAGGATTCATGACAAGATCTCACTAAGGGATTAAGAAATATATTAAGGGAAATGTAGTATTTTTGATGTTATTTAAAAGAATTGAGTGTTATGTGAGTAAATAATAAAGTTTATGTAGTAAATATGTAAATTAGGTTTAGCTACATGTCAATCCCCTATAATTTGATTTGTAGAACTCCCTTACCAAGCTGCTTAAGATAAGATTGATCAAGTTTAACAACAAAAACACAGAGAGAAACAAGCTATATAGATAGGTCTTATTGCCACCTTAAGTCTAAGTGGCACTTTTCTATCACACAACAGGTCATATGCATTCCTCCACTTCAACCGTCCAACTTGAATTCTACTATTAACATCCCCATCTATTTCACCATCATTTTGAACAACTAAAATGTAGACTCTTTTTAATAACTTGATCACCCAATGTCACAATCCCATCATTAGATCTTTTACAACTAAAATTAAACTCCATATATTTTATTTTAGATCTGCATAAATGAAAGCTTTTAAACTTTGAGGTTGACCTCCATAATTCAAGCTTCTCTTGAACTCTCTCTAGCCTTTTATCAACAAGAAGAATATCATCAATAAAAAGCATACACTAAGGTACGATGCTCCTATAAATGCATAGTAAGAACATCCATAACTAAAGCAAAAAGATAATTGCTTAAAGCCGATCCTTGATATAATCCAATTGAAATAGAAAAATACTTGCGCAATCCTCGTTGTGTTTGAACACAAGTGACAACTCCAATATACATATCCTTGATGCCTGAATATAAGCAATATTAACTCCTTTCTTTTTTTTATAATTTTTCAAAACACTTCTCTTAGAACTTTATCATATGTTATCTCTAAATCAACAAATATCATATGTTGATCCTCCTCCATCTCTCTATACTTCTCCATCAAACTTCTCAACAAATGTACAACATCCATATTAGACCTACTCAACATACAATCAATTGGTTTTGAGAAACTTTTATCGTGTAGTAACCTATGCTCAATTACTGCCTCCCATAATTTTAATATATGTCGCATTAACATAATTTTTTTATAATTTGCACTCTTTTATGCATCATCTTTATTCTTAAAAATTGAAACTAACAAACTCTTTCTCCACTCATTTGACATCTTTTCAGTCTTAAATAATATTAAAAATTAATAAACCAAGAAATTTCTTGATTTCCTAAGCATTTCTACTTCTATTGGAATATCATCATGTCTTATTGTTTTTACATGTTTCTTTTTTTTTAAAGCCTCTTCAAATTTGACTTTACTAATACGATGATAAAAATAAAATTCTTTATTTTTCATTTAGAATATTTAAGGTTGTTAAAGTAAATTGTATTCTCACACTTTTATTGAAACGTTTATCAAAATAATTCATCCACCTATGTTCAATATCATCTTCAAAGAAAAATACTTTTATATTTCTCATCTTAAAGCACTTCACTTGAACTAAATCTTTACTTCTTCTATCTTTTATTTGGCTAACTTATACATATATAAGAGCAATTATTATAAACAATTAAAAATTGTCAAGTTTAATAGACATCCAAAAAGGTAATACACATGATTTAACAACCGAAATGTATATTTATATATGAACTGCAAACTCTATATTAAAAAATTATGTTTACTAAAGTAACATTAGAGGTGAGTACAAGGTTACCCATTTAGATTCTTGTTTGGCATAAGAGAGGCATATCAAAAATTTCATTTTAATATAAAATTGAAGAAAAAAATGCTTTAAAAATTAGAATGAGAAGATAAGAGTATAAAATGAAAGATTTTATGATTGAATTTCATCCCATATTTTTCTATAAAACAAAGACAAGAAATTATACCTAAATAGGTAAAAATTAGCAATCTAGAAAAGAAATAAATATGAAAACTTACTTTTAATTTTAGAATATAAACTTAATTACAACAAAAATGGAATGTTAATGCTCATGGGTAGCCAGATTACGATAGATGAAAAGCTATTATTCACAGATTGTTGCAAATGGAAAGTTATCGTCCACAGATTGTCTGTTAGCATGGATAAAATGGTATTGGCCACAAGTTCAAGAATATTTCAATACTCCACTTCAAGCTAGATTGCATACGTTGATCATATCCAACTTGTTGATTAGAATATTAGAACTCATTTTGGCTAAAACTTTGACAAGAATATTTATTTAAGAGTTTGTAAAACATAATTTAGCTCGGCTAATCTATTTTCAATTTTTTTTAGAGATGAAATTCAATTTATCTCAATGTGTTAAATACTATTGTTGACCTCACTTTTGAAATGAGTTCTCAATCTCCTCATCTTAGACTTAGGAGTCTTCTAGACATTAGAACTTAGTCATAAGACACTCCTAGCAATTAAATAAACACTTAGCCTAAACTTAGAGACTTAGAAGAGTTAACCATAGGATTAGGCCATGCCTTAAGACTTAGGAGATCCACCTACCCTATAGCCTAAATCCAATCCATGTTCACCTTCTCAAACCAAATCTCAAATTCAATTCAAATACCAAATCCAAATCCAAACTCTAAGCCAAATGATTGAAACCTATGATCAAATCCAAATTCAAAATCGACCTAAGCCCTATGATTTTATCTTATGGACTTAACCTTAACCAAATTCAAATTAATCTAAACTTAATTGATTTTTTAAATACCAATTCAACCCTTCAATCAATCTATCAAACATACAATCAAATCCAAACCAAGACCTATAATCATACCAAAAAATCCTTCCTAAGTCTTTTGAATCAATTTCATGAACTTAGCCAAAATCTCATTCAAACCAATTCAAAAGCAATTGATTTTCTCACAACTAATTTATATCTTCAATTATTTTCCCATATATAAATCAAATCTACATTCAAATGATCAAAACTAAATCAAACTAAATCAAATTAAATCAAAACCCTTCCTAAGCCATATGAGTCAACCTTCATGAGCTTAGCCAAACCTTAACTCAAATCACTTCCAATTCAATTGATTTTCTCATGAATCAAATATATCTTCAATCATCTTCATAAATATAAATAAAATATACATTTAAATGATCAAAGCTAAATCAAACTAAATCAAAATCCAAATCTAAACCTTTAAGCCAACTTCATAGACTTAGCCAAATTCAATTCAAATTCAAACCAAATTCAATTGATTTTCTCATAAATCAATTATACCTTCAATCATCATCCCAAATATAAATGAAATATATAATCATCAATCCAAATCAAAATCAACCCAAGTCAAACCCAACTTAACCCATTTGACTTAAAATATTCAAATGAACCCAAACCAATTGCAATTGAATTTATATATCAATCTCAAATTTATATATAAACTCAACTAAATCAAACTCAACCCAAAATCAAGCTAACTTAAATCCAATTGGCTCACTTTACCCAAAGTAGCCAATTTGACCTATTTGAACCAAAATCTAATTCAAGTTAAACCAAAGTGAATTAAGTCATCCAAACTTCATGGCATGATTGTTGATCATCCTAAGTTGATCAATTATCATAAATTGGGTCAAACCGGGTCAACCTTACTCTTTGACCAAGTAAACCTTCTAATCCATATGAATCTAAACTAGCCAAATTGCAACCTAAGTCAAATCCATTGAAACCAATGATTCATACAAACTCAAAATCAATACTTGAACATGACTTGACCTTCAGTTGAGCTAAACTTAACTCAATTGGCCCTCTTGATCCAAGTTGACCTAATTTGACCTAAATGGCCTAAATGGGTCAAATCAAAATCTAAATCAAATTGTACAACCAATGACTCAAGTTCACTCAAAGTTGACAATTGAACTTAATCAAAGCCTCAATTGAGCCCAATAACTCACTAGACCCAAATGACCTATTGAACCAAACTTGACCTAAAAGGTCAAACAACTTAAAACTCAATCAAATCCAAATTGAACTCAACCAAAGCCTACAACATATTCCAAATGACCAACCAAACCCAAATCAAGTCATGACTTAAGCCAATTTGGTCATTTGGATCAAATTGGTCAACTTGACCCAAATGAATTTAAATGTATCAAAATCAAATCTAAATCAAATTGAATCAAACCAATAACATCAATACACTCCAAATGATCAAATGAACTTCACCCAACCTTTAGTTTGACCCAATTTGACCAATTGATCAACTTGACCCAATCTAATCCAATTTGATCTAAATGGGTCAAATTAAAGCCAAATTAAACCAAATGAACTTCAAATTACATGAAATTTAGCCCAACCCGCTTTTGACTCATTTCAATTCTGCCCAAATCAAATCCAATGCTAAATGACCATCTTACCCTTGAGCTAGGGGTATCACATGAGGCAAATCACCCATGTAAGTGGGCATTTCCATTCCTTGACCACTTGATACTCTTCCATTGGTCCACCTAGGCTCTAACACGCCAACCTCGACCCAAGAGTGGTTGGATCCATGACCATGGGAGGTGAAATCACCTCACCTCCCCCATTGGAGCATTTGAAACCACCAAGGACATCTACTACCTTCCTTGCGCCACCTCCACACCCTCACCCAACCAAACCGAGCCACCTCATCCACTCAAGGAACTCCACAACCTGAGGTGGTATAATCACATGAGGGTTACATCATAGAATCATTTATAGTCGTCTGATATGAATTAAATGCTATGAGATTTTAAAACCCATTTGTATAAACTTCATGAATATAAGGTGCGGGGGGTTATACACCCCCTCATTTTCACTCAAACTCACACACTTGCATTCCTCAGAGCCCTAGCTACCCAAAATGAGCCACCAGAGACCTTCCCCGAGCTCCCAAGCTCATTCCACAATCCCCACTCTCGGTTTCCTTCAAGCCAAAACAGGGCACTCTTCCATTGATCCCCATTTGCTCAAAGCTCAACCAAAGTGCAATTAACTTTGCACACACCATCTTTGGAGGTAGTCGAGCAAGAATGAATCGCCTCCCGAGCCCTCCAACCATTGACGACCGACTTCGATCAACACCGACCACCTACTCCTCAGGTGTTGGCCTTCCGAGCTATCCATCTCAAATTCGAGCTTGTGCTGATCAGCAGGGCCTCGTCTCTACTAAACGAAGCTTCCACAATCGGATTTGGCACCGATCTTGAGTTCCGGTGAGATATGCCATTGAAACTGATCCTTATATGAAAATGCGTTGGAGCTTTTTGAAGAAAACTTCCACCCCGTGCGATCTTAGCCGTTGGATCCCCTTGGATCCTTCAAGGTATGGGGTTCGTTTGGAGTCGATCCGAGCTCAGGTGAGCTCATATCACGCGAGCAATGGCGGATGGACTCCTCTCTCGCTGATGATATCACCACGCCCGCCGCATGGAAGGACGGTCTTGATTAGATCCGTTAGAATTATCCTATTTTATCCATTAGCGTCATGAGTTTAATCGTGGTAGTCGAGACCGACGACGACGAAAGCGCCGACCGCCACCACGCAAGCCGATTATGAGTTTAAATAACCAATCCCGTGGCGCCACGTGGAAAGCGCCAGCCGCCACGGATTAGATTTAATTAGGCCTAATTAATGTGTTTTAATGGCTGAAATTTCTAAAAATCATAACTAATTATAAAAAAATAATAAGAATACAAATAAATACTCATTTTAAAGGTATTTCAGAGGAGAATTTATTAAAAATATTCTCAATTAATTTTGAACAATAATTAGAGCTTAATTAAGGTTTAATTAAAAATTTAATTAACTTAATCACTCTTTAATTACTTAAGTAATTAATCTTAAACTTTATAGGTTAATTCAATGGGACGACATCTGTCTCCCATAATTTTTTTGAGATTTGTTGCTTAATTAATTGGGGAAATTGACTAATTAAGCTTTAATTACCCTCATAAGTTAATTAATCATTAATTAATCACATGAATAGTAAAATGTCAGTTAAGTAAGTGGTTAATCACCATCCAGGAATGGGCTAATGGAATGGGATTGAGGCCTCCTCCCCAATCTATTTCCCTAAGTTCATTTCATTAATCAAACTAACCAAGGCTTAATTAACTAATTAAATTACTTAATTAATTATATTTAAATCATAATCATACCAGAACTTAATTGATGAGACTTTGGGTAGACCCTTAGGTGTTCAATAACCTAAGAAAATCTTAAGAAAATTATAATTAGTCACATGTGGGGAGTTATAAAAAGTACTTGATCAAATTTTTAATTAACCATTAATTGTGAAATTGCATAATCATTTCAGGTTATTGCTAATTTAATTTTCAATATATGTGCATATCATGTTGGCTCATAATTATTTGAGTAATTATGTTAAAGTAACATAGGGAAGGGTTAATTAATGGATTTAATGTATATTACAACCTAATTAACTCATAAAATCAACTTAATCATATTTCATTAAACCATATTAATTAACAAATATGAGAATGGGTTAGGATTAGCAAACATTTTCTCACATCCTTAAATCAAATCAAAACATAAAATTAAAAATGACATTAAGGAAGCTTTGGTTTATCTTAAATGATTTTATTTGATATGATTGTCTTAAGAATTAATTTGATTGAATGAAATCATGTGTTTATGTTTATTTATTCTTTTTCAATCAAATTAAATGTTGTATATCATTTGAAATCATGCATTCATCTTTTCAAAATTAATTTAATTGAATCAAATGATTTTCTTTTATGTAAGCTTGTATGTGTTTGATTAATTTATAATATATGTCGCTATTATCACTAATAAATTCAAATTACTTTCTAAAGTTTATAAATCAATTACATTGATTAGGATAATAGTAATTATGAACATATATAGGTTTGCATGTGCTTATAGTTTAGACATGTGAACTAAAGCTTTCTTTTCCTTAATTCATATGTAATTTTACATATATTTGAATGTTAATAAATATATAGTCTAGATATTCCTGAAACACGAGGCTTTAGTTAGCTCCAAGGAGGTCATTTGATTACCTCACTTCCCTGGTTAACAGCGACACATACTTATTTGATTTCAATTACATGTGTTCTTATATTAGAATTTGGATATAACCTTAATCCACATATATAAATGTTTCAATCAAATAAAATACAATCTTTGCATGATTTTTTTCCTTTATTTATGTATACATCCATATGTATTTGGAAAAAATAAGTGTTTAGTCCGGACATCCTGAATACTGGCTTTAAGTACTAAAGAGGTCATTTTCACTTAAGTTAACAATGACATGTGCTAGCTTTTGTCTCTTATATATGTGTGTGCGTACTTAATCATGGAATTAGAACCCCTTTTCTTTTATCAAAGATACATGCATTCATAATTGACTAAGTGATTGAATTAGTTGGTCATGTAATTTGAAGCCTTCTTTCTTACATTCATGCATACAAATCTACATATGTTTGAATGCAAATGAGTATCTAGTTTGGACATCCCAGAAATACGAGGCTTTAGTTAGCCCCAAGGAGGTTATTTGATTACCTCACTTCCTAGTTAACAATGACACATACTTATTTAATTTCATTCATATGAATTTTTGTATAAGAATTTAGATAGAACTTTAAACTAATATGATTAAATAATTCAATCATATAAAATGATATAAACTTTAAATATACATATCTACATTCATCATATAAGTGTGCTAAAACATATTGTATGTATAGATACACTTAGAATTAAATCATGTGCATGATTACATGTAATAAAAATGAATGATTTAACAATAATTCAATTAAATTAATCTTAAGCATATTGAATGAAGTTATTTAAAGTGAATCTAAACTTATGAGTAATTTAAAATGTGTAATAAATTATTCACTAAAGAGAACTAAATCAAACTAATGTGTTTTAGAAAGTGGCTTAAGATAGAGAAGAAAGAGGACAATCTTCTTTCTTCTTTTATAACACTTAATTGCTAAATGTAATTAATTGAAATAAAAGAAAATACAAATTAAAATTCTCAAATCAATTAAACAACTTCAAGTGAAATCAACCTTTCATGTTAAATTGAATCTACCCACACTTAGAGAATACAATACTAATGCTTTGTTGAAACATATCACACAGATCTTAACACACATATTAAAATTAAGTCACCACTTCTAGTCCTAAGTTAAGAAACGTATGTATGGTGTGTGTTTTAATTTGTGATGTAATATTTTAGACTGAATGTTAGGGTGTATATTTCGTAGACTGGATGGTAAACCGATATTAGTCTAATCTTGTTTTCTACAGGATTATGCCCAAGGGATGCTAAAAATAAATATAAATTCTCTCTTGCGTTTTTAAGTATGATCAGTACTTGGTTACCATATGAAGTCTAAGCATTATAAATATAACGCTGAGAATGTATGTTTAGTAACTTCTATTTTGCAGGTGTAGTTAGATTTTCTTTTTCTATTTTCAATATAATTTTGCATTGTGAATTATGATTGATGCTATGGAGGATTAAGATGAGCATTGACTATAAGACTTTGTCTTAGAGTGTCATGTGATGCCTTGAAATCCACCAAATCAAAGAAGCAAGGAGAAAAAAAATAAAGATATGAAGAATGATGAATGAAGACCCTCATAACATTCATTTATTGTATAATTATAATTATTCTTTCATATTACAGAGGTAGGCTAATCATCGTTCTTTTTTAGATGATCTAACCGACCTATATTATTCTTTTGGTGAAAATGTTTGATGATTTATTTAGTTTATTTAAAATGACATATTTTTTTTAGTTTCTTAAATGATTGATGCTTTAATGTACGAATGGACAGCTCTTAAAAAAAAAAATAATCTTTCTACCCAACTACAACTCATAACTAAATTTTAAACAATTCATAATCTCGACATAAAGCCTAGGCATTAAATAAGATAATTAAAAGATTTAGCAACCCCTTAATTAAATATTATCTCATCATGCATGCATATTTCTTCTTTCTTGAAATTGGATCTCCATCCTTGCACGATAAGAGAATGTTTGACCTGTGAGAGCATCCCTTGTGATGGAAAACACCCTCTTCTCGCTGATTTGACCAATAATTCATTTCATCATGTATTTAGGCATATAAAAATCCAAAAACCTTTGTCAAAATGAAGTGTCAAAATTTTAAAAAAATTTAAAAAAATTTTGTATTAGATTAAATCATTATTCATATCACTCATCTCTAGTCTCTTATGGAATGAGTTTAAGGACTTTAATCTCTTTCTAAATAAATAATAACCCAACTATCTTATAATTCATAAGACCGGACTACATGATTTTAAAATCGTAAGGGAGTTAGCCAATCCAAGCAAATATAAGTCCGCTATCGAGTAGTTTATCCTGTGGGAAACCTACCATTTTCTCTGATTTAACAAGTTTCAAGCCTCATTGATATTTTCTAACAATAAATTCAATAAATAAATATTCACTTTGATATAAAAACATAAATATATATTGGAATCTTTCGTTTCATACATAATGAAATATTTCTTACTTCTTCCTTTGAATTCTAAAAATAAGTCTCTCCATTTGATCTATCCCGATTGATTTTCAAATATAACCAAGTATAGCCTAACCAAATCTTTGGAGATCCTACTTTAATCGAGAGTATTCCAGGAATTCATCTTCTTAAGATGTAATTAACTAGGGCTTGACCCATGAGAAACTTTAAAATAATATAAACTGTTTATTCATCCATATAAGCGAGAAAAATATCTCATATTCGATCAATGTCTGGAGTCCTTATTAGACAGATATTGTGATGCTCTATCTTTCGAGATCATACCTTAATATCGTATTATCACTTCAATAAGCTTCTACGCCGCATGATGTCCCCCCACATCCGAAAATAAACATTACAACTATCATGACTAACGACATTATTTTGCAACACTTCTAGAAACCTATACAACTTCAGATATTTTTTTCACTTGATAGTTTAGCCCTTCCTAATAATTTTCTTAATAACATGCCTTCATAAATATCAAGTTTCACTACCTTGCATTCAGTTTCAACACTACTTCTTGAGATCACAAGCTATTCATCACTTTCCTACGCAGCCAAATTTTTCCATACATGAGTACAAAAATCAGAAAAAGATCTTTGGTTTAATGTTTTCAACCTAATTAACATCCTTAAAACTTTTGACATCTCTGTTTGATAAATTATTATAAAATAGGCTCTTACTAGGTGTCATCTTAACATAACTTATAATGTAGTTAAAAGTTTTTATGTGGCTTTTAGTAGGATTATTCATGAATTGACTTACAACCATAATAGGGAACACAATATCAAAATAAGTGAGAGACGGTAAATGAATTTGCCCACGAGCAACAGACATATTGTTAATGGTAATCCCAATTATCTTTTATTGGGTCCATTTAAATTTTTGGAAGTTTACATCCACGCATTACTATTTCTTGAAATAGATAAAAAAAAAGCGTTTATAAAAAATAATATAATAATACCTTGTTTTGATCGTGCAACTTTAATATAAAAAAAATATTTTAGGTTTTTCAAGACTTTTACCTCAAATTTTATCGCCATAAACTCTTTTAATTTGATTATCTCTTCCATAAAGTCATTTGTCAATATAATACAGTCTACATACAAGGTCAGAATTTCCTTCCTTACAATCAAGCCATAAAAATAAATAAATAAATAAAAAATAATCTCATTCTTTCAGCATCATCTCAAGTCTTGGATTCGCCGAGAACATTGAAAGTTAAATACGTCCAAAAAAAAAATGATAATAATAATAACAAAAGACTAGAACTTGGTATCACGCAAAAGAAAGGGCAAACCTTTTCCGGCAATGATGGGGTGCAACTCACATCCTCGCCGCCGGGGAGCTTATTCCCGCTCTGGCCCCCGTTATCACACCTGCCCATCCTCCCTCCCGGCTTCTTCCCCGATTAATCCCCTAACCTCCCCACCGAACTCCAAGAATCTATTCTCCTCCCACTCAGCAGGCCTTTTCACAACATTCTCCTTCACCACTCGCCTGCTCCTTCCACGGCTCCTCCAAGCGGCCACCCAATCAACCTGAACTACTTCATTCCGCGGCCCCCGCCCTCTGCGACCTTTCTCACGCAGCACCGAATCCTTCATTCATCCATTACCAGGCCAGGCACCGCTGGATCATCCATTACAATTTTCGCACGGTCGACGCAGATCAGGTGGCCTATGTCTCAAAGAGCAAAACCAAGTTTGGAGTAAGTCAGACGAATATTGGTCGTTACTAGGGCTTCAGTAATGGAGATCCTGTGATCTTAATTTAGGGAATATACACCTTGGTTGCGCGCGGGTCCAGAATATGCGAACTTTAAGAAGAAAAGAGAGGTCGAATGAGAGACGAACAACGAGAGAGCGATGTATGCGACGGATCAAAAAGAATGGGACGTTTATAAAGATTGGAGATTTTTGAAGAGATTGCGAGGGAGAAATTAGTAAATATAGGACTTCACCGCCGTGCGCCTCCGTGCCGGATTAGCTACAGCGGCGGAATTTGATGGTGAAGGTTGCGCGGTAAAGTAGGACATGGCGAGGAACCTGGGTGTTAGGTATAAATAAATAAATAAACCGTAGATACTAGAGGTGGACAAAACTACATCAGGATATTAAATTCAATAAAAATAATCTGTTGTAATTTATATATAGAGATTAATAAAATTAAAAAACAAATATATCAATATATTTATATTGATGAGGTATTTATATATAATATACAATTTTAATATATTTATATATTTAATATTTAAATGTTCATATTTATTTAAATAATATTTAATTTTTTATTATTATATAAAAAATAATATTATCATTATTTTTTAAAATTGAAATGCATCATTTTATGATTTAAAAAATATTTTTATAAATATTAAATTTTAAATATTAGATATATGAAAGTATAAAATTGTGATATATATATATATATATATATATATATATATATATATATATATATATATATATATATATATATATATATATATGTAAATATTCTTATATTTTAATAATTATTTTTAAACAGGCATTTCACGTGTTTTTTTTCTCACTATAATGATGGATAAATTTTGAAAAAGAGTATTATTAAATATTAATTTAATAAAAGAAAATTTAAAAAAAAAAATTTTAAGGACCTAGTCTCCAGTAGGCACTGGCGACTAATCAGCTATAGCTAGGGGTGTATATTATTTAGTTTTAATCAAAAAATTAAACTGAACTAAAATTTTTAAGTAATTTGATTCAGTTTTGAACTTATTAATTAGAATTTGATTTTAATTAATGAAAATTTTAGTTTTTGATTTTTGGATCGATTTGTTAAATAAAATTTTGCATGGAACTAAATAAATCAAAGTAATTATATGTAATACGATATTATTAATTTATGTATAATAAGTTTGTCTATTATATACTTATTTTAATTTATTTTCAATACTTAGTATACTTTTGGAGACTATTATCATATTTTCCAAAATATTTTGGCCTCATACTAGTAATACGATTCCATCAACTTTAAGTTCAAAACATCGCTCAAGTAGTAAAAAAATTAGTTTTAAATATTTTTTATCACATGAAGTAGTTAATTATATTTTGATTATATTTATATTATTTTGCTTATAGCTTGTTCATTATACAACAAAAAATTGTGTAAATAATTTTTAAATGTAGTCAACTTTGGTTTATCCAAAATCAAACCAAAATAACCAAACCAAATTATTATTCGGTTTGTTTGGTTTTATTTTATCGATTTATTCAATATATTTAAATCTAAAATCAATCGCTTTTAAAAAATTATCATCCAATCCATCCAAATCAACCAAACGCACACCCCTAGCTATAGTCCTTTTTATTTTTTATTTTTTATTTTTTTAGTTTTTTTTCACTATTTCATAAATTTTATACAATTTTTTATTTTAAATATTTTTTCAAATTTATTTTTTTATTTTTAATATTTTAAATTTATTTAAGATTTCTTAATTTTTCAAATTTAGCATTTTAAATTAATTACTTATTCTTAATATATTTTTTTATTAAAATGATACATTAAATATCATTTTAGAAAATAATATATATTTCTTAATTTATAAGTTAATATTTTCAATTTAAATTTTATACTACATTGTCTAATATTTTTATTTTTAATAATTCTTTTTGAATTTATATTTTTATTTTAAATATTTATTTTTTGAAATTACAATAACAGATGATATTAATTTTTAATTTTTATTATATTTGCTTAAAAAATTTATTAAATTTATCATATTGAAACATTTTATTAATAAATTGTAATTCATTCATAATTTTTATTTATAGGTGAAATGTCTGATAAAGATAAGAAGTTATTGTGTTATTACGGGCCTTAATGGTTAGTGAAAGGTCCTAAATTCCTTCAAACCAGCTAAAATTTATATATAATATATATAGATGACTAAATGAAAGAATGCATATTTCATAAGAGAAATTTTTACTTATTTTGAAAAAAATTAATTTGCCAGATGAACTAACATCATATTATACAATTAGGCAACAAAAAAAATTAAATTGGTTGGTGATGCATTTATTTTCAGAAAAATGGAGTCAATCCAAATTTATACTCTCACATAATCATATGTTCAGAAGCTATCATTCAATATGAGTTGGGATCAATAATAAAGTAGCTAATTCTCGCAGCATAATACCTACTTATGGTTATATAATAAAATCCATTCAAGTGCAATAATCCATAATAGGGGTGCCTTCTATGTTAATATTTTTTTCTTTTTATTCTAATAATCTTTTTAGTCAATAGTAATCCAAAGAATAAATTAAACAAAATATGTTAACATTATTTTCTTCTTATATTCATAATCTTTTAGAAAATATAAATCCAAAGAAAAAATTGAACAAAGATATAAAGAAGAAGATGAACCCCAATATGGTCTCAGGGAACGAACGATTAAGAAGGAAATCAAAATGGTACACACTTGAGTCGCATGCAATATCACGTCGTCGACGAATGCATTAGATTAAATGTTCTTAATAGTAGGAAGTGTGTGACAATGTAAATTGCTTTAAATTTTAAATATTACTTTCAAGTCTTAACTCTTTGAATTATGTATTAAATTCTTATTTTGCAATGTAAATTACTTTGAATTCATAATGTTACAAAAAAAATTTATAATGAAAAATAAAAAGTTATATTTAATAAAATATTTTAATATAATAATTTATAATAAAATTATAATGTATCAATCAACATTTTCAACATAATAAATTTAATAAAATTTCTGGTAAATTTAATAAAATTAAAAAAAAAATTAATTTAATATATCAATTTAGTTAAAAAAAAGCAAAATATTAAAAATAAAAAATTAATAAAAATAAAATAAAATTTATGAAAATAAAATAAAATAAAAACTAAAAATCTTAAATAAGAAAATTAAAAAAACTTAAATAAATAAAATAATTTTAAAAAAAAATTAAATAATAAAAAATAATCTTTAAATAAATATATAAATAAAATAAAAAAAAAATTAAAATGTTAAATAAAAAATCAAGAAAACTAAACTATAATTAAAATATTAAAATAAAAGATATTTTGGTAAGAAATATTAAAATAAAAAAAATCTTAAATAAAAATAAAATTATAAAGCACCTAAAATTTTGAAAGAAATAAAAAATAAAAAAAATTGAAAAGCTCCTTCTTAGTAGTAGGAAGTATGTGACAATATAAATTGCTTTAAATTTTAAATATTACTTTCAATTCTTAACTCTTTGAATTATGTATTAAATTCTTATTTTGCAATGTAAATTACTTTGAATTCATAATGTTACAAAAAAAAATTTATAATGAAAAATAAAAAGTTATATTTAATAAAATATTTTAATATAATAATTTATAATAAAATTATAATTTATTAATCAACATTTTCAACATAATAAATTTAATAAAATTTCTTGGTAAATTTAATAAAATTTAAAAATAATTAATATATTAATTTAGTTAAAAAAAGAAAAATATTAAAAAAAATTAATAAAAATTAAATAAAATTTATGAAAATAAAATAAAATAAAAACTAAAAATCTTAAATAAGAAAATTAAAAAAACTTAAATAAATAATTAATTTTTTTAAAAATTAAATAATAAGAAAATAATCTTTAAATAAATATATAAATAAAATAAAAAAATTAAAATGTTAAATAAAAAATCAAGAAAACTAAACTATAATTAAAATATTAAAAATAAAAGATATTTTGGTAAGAAATATTAAAATAAAAAAATATTAAATAAAAATAAAATTATAAAGCACTGAAAATTTTGAAAGAAATAAAAAATAAAATAAAAATTGAAAAGCTCCTTCTAATTTTTTTAATAATTATTTTTTATTAAATTAATATCTAATATTATCTCTTCTCAAAATTTATCCTATAATGAACCACAATATAATATAATTAAATTTATTAAATATTCATAATATTTTTTCTTCTTTTGCTTACTTTAAGACTAGCACTGCATAATTTTTCATATAAAAAAATAATGATGAATATTATGAATGGTAGGATCATGATAGAAATATATCCATTTATTAGTTCTAGAAAAAAATATTATATTTATCATATTATATAGAACACTCAAAACATCTTGATAATATTTATCTCTTAAATATTTGATTTAATTGTCATCACACTTTCTTATTTATTGTCCATATTATTTTGCTTTGATAAATGAATAAAGGAAAATATCTATTAAATGGTTTATAATGCTGAAATTTTCATTTAAGTATAAAAGATTATATATTATCTAAATATAAACAGATTATTGTCACACTCATACAATGATCAAATCCCTAAAGTAGTTTGTGATGTATTATTAGAAATAAATTTCATCACTTTTGGAGCATATGGGCACCTATAATTAATATTGAATATATGAAAATATTAGAGAAGA
Organism: Cymbidium sinense; assembly: GCA_021442155.1. Taxonomy (NCBI): domain Eukaryota; kingdom Viridiplantae; phylum Streptophyta; class Magnoliopsida; order Asparagales; family Orchidaceae; genus Cymbidium; species Cymbidium sinense. The sequence goes on along the minus strand of CM038221.1, from coordinate 174,070,670 downwards.
GAGGATAGCTATAGAGCAATTTATTTCATCATGCCTAAAAATATTTAAAAACTAGAATTTAATAATTAAAGCTAACTTTACTTTTATTTTTTTACATAACTAATGACTTTTTATTTTAAATTATAATTATTCAAACTTGTTAATAATCATAAAAGATGTATGATGATAAATGATTTTATTATTCTAAATGGATTATAATCTAACTTTTTTAGGAGGAGACTTGTTCATTATCATCATAATGTTTTTTGCATCTATCATTTTATATAATCTTCAAACTCAATACTTTAATTTTGATCAATATTTATAACATAATAATAATATAAGGATCGAGTCATATTAATTTTAGTGATGGATTAACTATTCATCGAACATTTTTGAAAGATTCAAGAGATACTCATAGGAAATATAAAGCTCATTTAAAAGCATATTTTACTAATCAAACCCATCTAATATGTATAAGTTATCATCAATAACTCATATTTAATTCTAAGATATTTGAACCCTCTACAATTCGAAATCACAATTAATTATCTTTTTTAAGGCAATTGAGGCATATCCTTTGTGCAAATTGTGATGAATTCAATAGAAAATCTAACTACCTTAAAAATTATTAAATCATGCAAACTAATAATTTTAATGACACTAAAAAAATGAGTTCTTTTGGTCTTACATTTGAAGGCCATAAATAAGTTTTTAAATAGATTAAGAATGTTAATTCTCCTATTAGGATTAGAAAAGTCTCATACTACTATTAATGCTATCCTTTTAAAAGATAAGATATTTTATTCTCACTTATTTTTGATTCTTCATTTAAATATTTCAATGATCGAAGATTTAAAAATAAGCAAAGGTAACCATAAAAGAAAAAAAAATGCTAGCTATTTAAATTTCAATCATTCAAATATTTGAATGAATGATGAAAATATCATGATAAAAGTGTGTCTGTGTTTAAGTTTAGAGAATATTTTTAAAATAAAGAGAGTTAACTTGAATCAACTCAAAATTTGACTTGAAGTAACTAATTATTTTTACTTACATTGAGCCAAAATTATAATTTTTATTTTGAATTAAAATTGGCGGTTAAGTACACATCCTAACATGTAAAATTGACCACCACTTAATCAAATTAGAGTGCTAAACGGGATAATTAAGCTTATATAAGCAAATTTTAAGACACCTTTCAAATTCCAACTAATGAAAAAGAAAAGTAAATATCACATTTTTTTAGTTAGACATAAAAAAGTCTTATGAAAGTCACTTAACCAATTTTCATGTTTAGAATTAGTTCTATGGAGTTCAAGCTTACATATATTATAAAATCTAATGATATGATAGATAGTGATCATATATTTGAAAAAAAAATATAATATCATAAAAATGATGTATTATAATATAGTAGTTATTTCCCGATCCTCAAATTAATAATACAAGATAACATTTTAAGATACTACAACCTAATATTTTATACTTATGAGTATTCAATCAGATATTATGATTATTTCTTATAGGCAGGTAGAGATATAATATAAAAAAAGAAACCTTCCATATGGCTACATTTTAAAGATTATATATGATGTTTAAGTAGTAAATTACATGGATGAAGGCATGTTTATGAGACTTATGATACATATGCAAACTTAATTATGAGTGATTATGATATGATAAGAATATGCTTATGATAAATGAGAGCGACTCTTGCTTATGTAAGAGAGATAGATGAGTTGATCATACTAAATAATCTCTACAGATATAAACAAGCTATGCACACTCATACATAATAATGACATAAAAATATAGGATTTGGATTATCACTTAAAGGAGATGATGGCTAGAAATAAACATGTTAAAGAATGATGTAAATGTTGTATATGATATCAATGATAATATATATAAATAATGTGGCATTTATAAGAATTTGTGTTTAAGTGTAATAGAAGATTTGATATAAATCTTATATAAATGATATGAATGTTTATGGTGACTCTATGAACGGTGCTTCAAAGATGAGTATTATACATAATGACAAATATGTATACATGAATAAATGTATTTTAATTTTGGCATAAAATTTTAAGGTATAAGGATTATGCTAGGTTGGATTGTGACATTTTATCCTCTAAATATGTGTTTAGGAACTTATTTATTTTAGCAGCTCAAGTGGCTATTCTATGGTGCTCAAATGTGTAGAATGAAGTTGATATTATTCACTCGGTGAAAGTGAATCATCATTCTATATTTGTTAAGTCTTAAATACTCTTGAGTGTAGATTTTTTTTATAAAAAAAATATAGATGATATTAGGGCTGATAAATGTAACAAGATGAAAGTAAAAGGTGATAAATTAAGTTTAAAACCTATTTCTTTACTTCATAGGAAACCAAAAAACAAACAAATCATAATTGTTAGATCGATAGATGATTGCCATTATCAGAATAAAAATGATGAGATAGATGAATATTTACAAGATAACACAAAGAACTTAAAATAATAGACCAAGAGCATCTATCACATGAAAGCAAGTGGCCATATTAGGCTAATGACACAAACAATAGGATCAACTTCATTAAAACTCAAATAAGGGAAAATGAACATAAATAGATAGCATGATGACTTATGCAAATGAACTTATCATTCATTCATAAAAGAAATTCTTATAACCATCAAAGACTGACTTAAATAGGTTTGGCCATTAGGAAATAGATAAATAATAATAAAAAGATTGAACAAACAACTATCTTATTTTTTCAAGAGTATAATGACCACCTAAAGAAATCATGAACATGATGATGTCATTAATTTGCTAAACTCAACCAGTTCCATGAATATTCATTGTCATCATATAACTATAATAGAAGTAGCAAAAAAAAAAAAAAACTTGATTAAGTAAAATTTAACCAGTAATATTTAACTATTGAACAAGACTAATTGATACTCAAGAGTCATATTGATCAAGATGTATTTAATAGACAACAAATTGTAATATTCATTGGATGAATTTATCCTTATCCCCTCTTTAGCCACCACCCATTCTAAGCCCTTCTAATTAAGGAGGTGACTATTTGGTAGTTATAAGATTAAACTTAGCTTATGTCCTACAACTCTAGATAATTTAGATTCTATATAGTATAGTCTATAACATCAACCTCGCTCTCACTTTGCTCAAAATTGAGTCAAATCAAATCCAAGCAAATGGCTTGATTTGCTTCATCTTCTACCATGAATGATCCAATTAAATTCTCTATAATAATTAACTTGAGAATAAGTGTTATGATCCATCATTGATTGGTAGAAGAAGCCTCAAGTAGATTTTAATTTATTTTTAACCAAATAAATGATATTTTGTTATAATCACAATGATCTTAAAATAAAAAATAAAAAAAGAAACTTTAAACTTTAGTAAATGACAAAAAAGAGTCAAACAATCGATCTTTCAAATCCTCTCTGATCACATACCTTCACATACTTTGAGTGACACTTATAATCGTACTACTAAAGCATATTACGCCGATAATCTTCCCTTCTCTCGCTCGTCTCCCGGCAATAATTTGCCGGCCCTAATATATTAGTTCGGTCACCGGAAACCTATCATCGGGGACTTCGCCGACATCTTCTGCCGGCGAAGCTGATCGTAAAATCCACGAATAAACTCCTCAGCTGCCATATCTACCGACTCGTCCGTGTCGTCCTCTTCCATCAACGTAAACGGTGAGTCCGTCACTCTATCAGTCGCCGCCGCCGGCGACTCCGCCTCAACGATCCCACCGTCGGCCACAGAGTCAAAGATTTCAAAAGCCCTTTCTACCGCTGCGGCGTTGTAGCAGTCGTGGCTGCGGCGACGACGGCGACGGCGGAGGCTACGTTGGTTTTTCCGGCGGGCGGCGGTGAGGAAGGGCGTGTTGCTGGCACTAAACTCAATCTCGCGAGGAACGTAGATCGCGGAGGAAGGGTCCATTAAGCAGCATGAGATCGAGACGGCGGCTCGTGGTGCGCCGGCGTCGGTGAGGAGCTGGGCAGCGGCGAGGCGGCGCTTTGCAAGTCCGTCGCGAAGCATCAAGAATACCGCGCGCACGATGGGCCAGAGCCGTTTTGCTGATGCCATCAGAGAGAGAGAGAGAGGACGGACCAAAGCGAAGAGAAGACAGCATTTTAAAGACGGCAGGAAGCTGGATGGGAGTCTGCAAGTCATAAGATTCGTTATTGGAGGAAGAAAATTTGGGTTCATATCTGACCAAAATTTGACAATGATATATTTATATTTTGTTTTTTATTTTAATTTTATTTTAAATTTAGTTATTTTTTAATTTAAAAATATATATTATAATATATCTATATATTTATATTATGATAAAATTTTTTTTTATATATATTCTACTTTTATATTATTTCTCAATACAACTAAATCATTATATAAATATATGAATAGCTAGTATTGTAATTATAGTTTTTTAATAATTTCATTGTATTGTCTAAAATTTTATTTTCTAATAATTTAACTTTATTGGGTGACAATATGTTATATGTGAAATCATATATATATATATATATATATATATATATATATATATATATATATATATATATATATATATATATAACAGTACCTAATGTTGGGATTATCCACTATATTCTACTAAAATAAATAATCAAAATGTTGAAGGTTGAAACACTCGTACCTCTCTGCCATAAATATTTGAGACTTGCTCGAAAGAAAGGTTAGGTCAAAAAATAATAATAAATGAGACATAAACTAACTTTGGATTTTATTAATATAAAAATAATATAATATGAGAGAGGGAAAGAGGCAAGAAGTTGCAATATGGGCACATAAGTGTGAAGATAATGCACAAGCCAAGCTTCTTTTCATCAAAGAGCATGATGTAATGCTCATCATTGTAGTAAGCTAAGACCAACTTAGCTGATGTCTAGATCATGACATGCTAATATATATATATATATATATATATATATATATATATATATATATATATATATATATATATATATATATATATATATATATATATATATTGGTGCCTCTCTATGTGTAAATATATTTTTTATGATGTGATAATTTTATGCATGTAATATGTAATTTTTATAAATAAATTTTTATTTATTTGATGATTGTATATGCTATGAAGGTGTTGATCCTCTTTGGTATTCTATTTTTTAGAATAATATATAAAAAAAAGATTATTTCAACAACACCTAATAATTTCATAAAAAAAATCTAAATTAAAAAAAAAATTAAGTCAAGATAATTAAAATATAAGAGAGAGAGAGAGAGAGAGAGAGATATATATATATATATATATATATATATATATATATATATATATATATATATATATATATATATATATATATATATATATTCTGTGCTTTCAATCAATTGGAATTACCCCGAGGGCATTCTTTTTAAATAAATATCATTATAAACTTAATTAGAAAATTAAATATCATAAAAATTTAGAAATAGGTATAGTCGTTCACTAAGTGGGAGACTAGGTAGCGTACTCGACGTAGCATGGAAATAATGGTGTAACGTACGGCCTAATTAGCGTGCAGTCTACGTCTCACTGGTTCCAATCCTGCGGCAGTGCAGCATAATTCTGTAGTCATAAATGGCGTCTGGAAATTTTTTTTTCACATGGGATTGGCTATTATATCAAGGATTGGCTTTAAGCTCTTATATTTTTTGCTTTAGATTTAGATGTTCCATTTGTGAGCTTTAAACCCTTATCATCAATTATGGAGGTCAACCTTAGAGTCTGCAGGTTTTCATTTAAGTAGATCTAAAACTAAATATATGGATTGTAATTTAAATTGTACAAGTTACAATGTTAGTATTATGAGATTAGATCAGTAATTCAGATGATTCATTACAGAAATGAATTTAAGTTCTATAAGTCATTCCAAAAAAGTGAGAACAAGTATTTACATAAATGGATGATCCAGAAACAAAAATAAAATAGACAAGAACAAATGTAGTACAGACGCACAAATAGATTATCCTAAATAGCTAACGCCTCCATCGTTTGCGTGGAATCACTTCCACTTGTGTGTCTTGGTGGGTGCGTGATGGGCGATCGATGGTGGTCCTCCAATGCAAGATCTTGAAAGTAGATAGTCATGCGAGGCGGTGCGTGACTCATCAGGTGGTATGTAGAAAGACCGACATGTAGATGGACTGGATCGACATATGTAGATGGTTTGCCTCATAAGACATCCTCCCTCAGATCCGTAATGTGTACCATGTACTGTACCGCAAAAATCTTTCCTCGTATATCTACCTCCATATAGCTCGTGCTCATCGCGCGGAAATGAGTTGAAAGATGTGCAGATGTCGGCGTGAAAAAATAGTGTGTGAAATTAGCTTTAAGTAACATATTAAATTCAACAAAATACTTATGTTAACGCTTACATATATGCACTCTACAGGTGCTCTGAGATAGTAAGTGGCTGGAGGATCTGTTGGGGTGGCCAGTAAGTAGAGAGAAGCCCAAAATCGACCAACACTCGATTAATATGCCGACTATCCTCATATTCATCCAAGCCCTCGGGTAATCCCTCCTCTCCCAAGTGGCAATGCTGCACTGGTAATCAATCCAGCTGCAAGCATTTTTTTGAAATTAGGGTCAGCTACACATCTACTCTAGGTATGAGTCTAAGCGTGGCGACTCGATCGGCAAATGCCACTCCACCCTCTTCCACGTCGGCTCGTGCCATATATGAGCACATTAAGCATGCGTGCGGTGTGGCGTGATCACTTTCGATTACGGCTCCCAAATCACCTGCACATATTAAAAAATATGTTAAATTAGAATATGCATTATAGAAATTAGAATCAAAATGTACTCTGCAAGTCCAACTTGTGTATGTAGCAAGTCATCCCATTCTATATAATAGCGTTTGTCATTAGCATATGAACATATCTCGTTCCACCACCACAGTTTAAACAGCATATAAGCTAAAATTTGAAAGTGCAAAAATTAAAATACTCAAAGATCCTCCTCCGATCACTTCCATGAGTCGGCCTCACACTGAAGATTACCATATCTCTCATGAGGAGGTGTAGGCGGTAGCCATATTGGCTCAGGCCTAGTAGACTCATATAGCTCTATAGGTGGGCTGCCTCCTCCTAGAATAATGAATGAATATAGGTCCTCAAGAAGTGAAAGATATTGTAGATGGATCTCGAAACCTGACGTATCCGGCAGTAAGAAACACCAATAAGAAACAAAATGTAGGCACGCAGGTGCCTGAAGTACTCGTCAATGCTCAGATGTGCATATGACTCTCTATAAAAAGCCCACCTAAGCCACCTCAGTGGCATGCATGTCTGCACATGCGACCCATTCGAAAAGTCGATGTGTGGGTTGATTGGGTCATGATACATCACATCTAGTATAGGGTGGCATTCTAACTTTCGTCATAGCGTCGGCAGCTATCTCTCTTCATCGATCACTTGGGCCAATAATAGGTGGCCCATCAACACGTAATCGGGATCGCCATACATATCTTGGGCGTTCGTCATCTCACCAACTAGGTGGAAGGTATTGGTCTGTGGAGACCATCTCTCAACTAGGGTAGTAAGCAGATGATGATCCAGGAAGATGAAACAAAGCTCTCTAGCACACTGTAGGCACTGATGAATCTCCTGCAAGTGATGGGTCACTCCTTCAATATAAGCAAGTGTGAAGCAACCTCTAGAACAGTGCTCGACAAAAATAACATGATCGATCAATCATTAATCAAAATGAAGGTTGTGCAGGTGTAACGTAGAAACAAAAATTAAATATTACTTATAGTATTAGGGTGAGTGGCTCTATGCCTTCCACGTAGGGAGGTTATGCTAGGGTGGACCTCAGGGTGGTCGCCGGTGGGTGTCCTCCCAGCATGGCCCCGTCACGTCTAGCGGTGGGTGCTCCTCGGCCATCGTACCTATTGAAAAAAATAAATGTAGGAGTCAGTGTCAGATAGTTATAAATAATAAAAGAGAAAATGTAGCGTAAATAAGCCAAAAAAGAGTACTGCAACTTACATGGAAAGTATAAATAACATGCACTAAATATATACATTGTATGATAATGTATCTACGATATACCTTCTATTATTAACATTGTGTGGGCACGATGACCTATAATGGCCAACTTTCTTGCACAGACTGGTAGCTCTATTTTCATCCATTATATTTTTGAACCTAGTGGTACAAGGTCTACCTGACCTTCTACGAAAATTGGGTGGCTGCAATGCTATTAAACCATACTACGCCGTAAAATGGCCAATCACGGTCAAGCAAAGTGTGGAACTCGGTTGATGCGTGAGCTTATCTGCAGCACGTGTAATACTGTGATACACACGTTAGGTGGTTTAACCTTCCCAAAGAATAACATCGGTGGCAATGATATATGACTATTTTATTATAACTGCAGTACACTAACCATTATCAAGTAAATAAACTATAAATGATCGACTGTACGCATCTCGTGGGAGTTGATGTTCACGGTTATGGAACTTCCTCTCTCTCTGTAACATAGTGGATACCTGTTGGGAAAACATAAATAAATTGGCCTCTGCGAGTTAGTATTTTCATAAATAGTGCAACTAAATTATAATAAATAATAGTGATTAGAGCCTGAATAGGCAAACCATGTGCACATTTCAGAATACCGTTGAAACATTCAGATGCATTAGTCATCATTATACCGTAACGTATTCCACTTTCATGTACAAGTGACAATTTAACTAGGTCATGTTCCACAAGCCATTTGTGAGCTTCTTCTTTCACATTTTTAATATCTATCATAAAATGATTAATCACATGAATGTCATCAGTGTTTCTTACCATATACATCTTTTGGCAAAGAAATTCAACATCACAAATTTCCAATCTACGTATCACCTTTCTAAAATTTTCATCGTGGATGGTGATACGGTCCATGGAAAAATTTCTCACACACATAACAAACTAGCATGTTTATCGATATGATGCACAAATCACGTCTCGACACTCTGCGTATATCATATAAGCACATTAAGAATCATAACCAAGAATCAGTCAACTCAGACTCCACAACAGTGAAGGTAAGAGGAAACAAATCATTATTTCCATCTATTCCAACAGCAGTAAGTAAAGTACCTTTGCTTTAACAAAATGTTGTCGTGAGCATTGGTGGTTACTAACCCATAATGGAAGGACCAAATGTCCAAAAAAATCTCAGTATTGTATTGCTGAATTCTATAGGTGTACAAGTAAAGTAGTGCTTAACATGTAAAGGATATATAAGACTCTTCCCAACTATCAAAAATTATTTTTATTACATTATGCCTAGCATCCCAAGCCTTCATGTAGGAAATTTTGACATTAAACTTTGACTCTATTCTACCTATAATCTCTCTATGTTTCAGATCAATTTGATGCATAATCATAGGTATAATAAAATAAGCTATGAATTTAGAGCTGCCTTTGATGACCTCTTCGCATTGATACATCAAGTGTTCCCCATTACGGATATTCTCCAAGCACCCCTAAGCGTCATTCTTTATTTACAATAGCTAATTATATGTGTAGGACTATCATGATGTACACATATCATCGTGTAATTCTTTTGGTTTGAGATAACTATTTAGAATTGAACATTATTCACTATACACCACCCAATAATAGTAAACTGAAGAATTTTTTTACTTGTAAAACATATTCCTTCTACAAGGTCACCTAAGATTTCAACATTGTCTATTAGGACATTTCATTAGATGGATCATCAAAATAAATATCATTGTCCAACTCTCTCATAGTTTGACACATCCGTATATACTCATTTGTACACAACATATCGACTTTCACTATCAATATTCTGGAATGAATGATTTTTTAAAAGATCATGACTGGCTACATTCCCAACCACATACTTCTAACAATCATCACGGATATCAGACTCATTCTTGAACCATTTACTCATAGTCTCATACTGCATTTACACCTTTTCCCAGGCATACATCACTTTCCACAAGATAAATAACATATTACTACAAAACTATAAGGAAAATCAATTTAAAAGCTGCAGTTGAGGAACATGTGCGATGAAATCCTATATATGCATCATTGGTATATCTGCTTGTACCGATGTGATGGATGCATTAACATCCTCCACTTCCATACAACACTAATATGGGAAGCTTCATAATGTCGTAAACTTCATCATCGAGATATCGCAAATCCATTACCCGGGATACGACATGTAAGACTTATAGAGTGGCGTGAATCAATGTGCAAGGACCTCATAATTCATTATTTCAATTTCAGTAAGGTGTTGTGCCGCAGAACCTTAATTATATAATTTTGACCTCCCACATAACTTAGAGTGAACTACTCATCCACACTTAGTTCTCCTCCATAGAATAGGACCAGTGAAACAAACTCTCTACTCTTTCCTCAAATAGCTGGAGAATAACCAATCATATCAGGTGAAATTTAAATTAATCAACATAAATCAAATGAAATTTAAATTAATCAACATGGTAAGTGAACGCCGCCATCTAAGGTGATTACCTCTAAAGGTAACGAGGCTCTAATCTTATAGGCCAACTGCAACAACTCAAACTCAACTCATACCATTTCATATATTTTTGGTCACTTATAATAGTATACTCGATATATTATCACCTAAAATTTACATTATCAATTAATGCTAACACAAACTTACAAATCAAATCCTACTATAAAACTCCTACATCATCTAAGGAACACACAATCTACTAATTTATAAATGAGAAAAATTAGAATTTATCATGAAGAATATTGTCTAGAATCATAGACTTCCCGAATGGAGCAACCACGAATCATAAAAAAGTTAATGTTGAGTTCCAATGGATGTTAGCTTGAGAGAAAACCAGACACATGCAGCGGACAAGGCTCTCGGAAAAAAAAATGAAGTGGGTTCGGCTAGAAGGGGAAGATGGTGCAATGCTGGAGGTTGGAGCAATGTCGACGATTGCCGGGAAGCTTGGAGACAAAGTTGAGCATGCTTAGAAGGAGGAAGGCGTGGGTGTTCATGGAGGCATCAAATCTATTGTCGTCGTGGAATAGAGGGATCACGAATAGGGTCGATCGGCCCTATTTCTTTAACCCTCGACTTGTCACTAAGTGGGTGACTGGCTTCAGCTAAATGTGATAGCTTCCATGCCACATTGGAGTTGACATGGCTACCTAGTCGCCCACTTAGTGGGATGACTATACCTATTTCTAATTTTTTTAAAATGATACTTAATTCTCTAATTAATTTTATAATGATACTTATTTTAAAAAAAATTCCCTTACCCCCACCAACCTCCTCTTTCACTAAGAATAAGCCATGTCATTCCTCCCACCACTTATTATCCTAGACCGGTTTACAAAATGACAAAAATATTCAATGACCCTGATTTAATCCCATTCAACAGAAAAATAAAAAAAAGGATTTCATTTCTTGTTCCCATCTCCGACATTTCGCTCAGTGATCGATCCAAAAATCACCTAGTACCCGCTCATCCTCACAAAAATCCCGCATTCGCTAGCTCTCGGTTCCTCATAGGCATTCGCCCTCTAGATCCAGAAATCCCTCATTCCCCTCTCATCGCTCATCCAAAGCCTTCGACTCACTCTCGCCTCATCTCCCTTTAAGCCTCGATCCGTAAGCATTAGCTTGGTTTCCCTTGTCCCCTTAAACCTTAAGCCCTATCTTCCTTTCCTGGTTTCCTCTTTTCACAAATGAAGGTAGCCGAGAGGAAACTCTACCATATGGTAGACTACTCTCAGCTTCCCCTCTTATTTCCTCATTCAGATTTCCATTTCGCCTAGCAAAACTTCAGTTGAAGTCTTTGATCCGCCCATTCCCTCCTCTTCTTAGTAGCCAAGAGGCAACTCCGTCATTAAGTGGGTTCCTCTCGATTACCTTTCCCGATTCCTCCTCCAGTCGAACACACAACCGTATGAGATTATCTTTTCCCTTCTAGTCTCTTAGTCCATCAGATATACTTGACAAAATTTTTATTTTATTTTATTCATTGTTACAGCTCAACAATCCTCCTTACTTCTTTGTTTGGTTTTCAAAACAACAATTAATCCTCCTATTTCCTAGCTCGATATTGCTTCTGACATTTCATCCAAATTGAACCTCTAATTGGCTTTCCTATTTGAACTCATTAAAAGAAAGACTGGAATTAAACAATATTGCTCTTAGGTTGCAAATCAGTTGCATTCTCATGCAGGCTTATCGTTGTTGCTGATTATAAATGTGGAGAAGTGTGTGGAAATTACATGTATATGTTATTGACCTCACTTTTGGAGTGAGCTCTTAACCTCCTCTTCTTAGACTTAGGACCCTTCTAGACACTAAGAACTCCTTAGTCATAAGACACTTCTAATGATTAAGTGAACACTTCCAGCCTAGAGACTTAGAAGTGTTAATCATAAGATGTCTTTTGCTTAAGTAAATTACCTATCCCATAGCCTAAACTCAATCTGTACTCTCTCTCAAAACCAAATTCAATTATCAAACCAAATCTCAAATTTAAATTCAAATTTCAAATCTAATTTCAAATTTGACTCCAAATGATTGAAACCCAAAATCAAATTCAAATCTTAAGACCTTTCCTAAGCCATATGAACCACATTCAGAAGCTTAGCTAAAACTCCCTTAGAATAAATCAAACACAATTGATCTCTTTATAAATGAATTATTCTTTCATTTATATTCACAAATATAAATGAAATCCAAATTCAAATGACCAAAACCATATCAAAAATCAAATCCAAACTCAATATAAGCCCTTTAAGCCAATTCTTTGGACTTAGCCAAATCAAGTCAAAACCAATGGATTTTCTCTCGAATCAATCATTCATTGATCATTTATTCAAATATAAATAAAACCTACACTCATCAAATCAAATTCAAGTCTTAAGCTTAGCCCTTTTGACTTAAAATTTTTGAGCCATTGGACTCCAAATTGATTATCGTTGAATTTATATTCCAATCTGCTCATATATAGGTTCAACTAAACTGAATCAAATCAAAACCAATTGACCAGGTCGGTTTGACTCAAAGTGACCTAAAGGACCCATTTTGAGCCAACTTCCAATCTAACCCAAATTGGATTGAACCAAGCTCACCAAAACCTTCCACCATGATTGTTGATCACCCTAGGTTGATCAATTACAAGGACCAAATTAGGTCAAATCATGATCTAACCAAAATTAATTACAACTAATGGCTCAAGTTCATTTCAATTTGATTATTGAACTTGACCAAAGCCATAATTAAACTCAATTTGATCAATCGAGTCCAATTGGTCAACTTAACTAGCCCAAATTGTCTAAAGGGTCAATTTGGCTAAATCAAATTAAATCCAAATTAATTCAAACCAAAGACTATATTCATCTTCAATTAGCCAATTGAACATGAATCAACTCATAACCCAAGCTAATTTGACCCAATATGACCCATATGACCCAAATTGGGCTAAATCCCTTAAAACCAATCCAAGACCCATTGAGGGCTGATCAAAGCTGACCCAAACTCATTTGGGATCAGTCTAAAACCAACTCAACCTATTTAAATCCCTCATGGATTCTCCCCCCATATATGATTCCACCCAACCTCATTTAATTCTTCCCCATCACATACACTTAACTCCTCCCCAACATTTGCATTAAATAGGACTGATCATATGGCACCAAGAGATGACTTTGGAGCAAAATCTAAAGTCCTCAATCAATCCATCATCCATCCCAACCAACCAAGCAAGATGACAATCAATTTAGAGGCAAAAAATTTCAAAAAAATAATGGAATTTCGGCCATTATAAAAGAAGGGGGAAATGAAGCTTTAGATCTCTTTCTCCCACCACCATTCAACCCCCAAAAGCTCCCAAAGCAAAAAGGAACCCATCCCCCACCTCTTTGAACCATTTTTTAGTTCAAAAATACAAATAATTTCTCTTTCGGCGAGACGACGGTAAACATCGGACAAGATGACATTAGAAGGCAAAGTTAAAGATCATTCCAAAGCTTCCTCACATACCTAGGAGTTCGCTCGGATCTTCACCGTCTTAAACCATCTCTTGAGGTAAATTTAACCATGCAGATTTCGCATTTTGTGTTAATTTTCTTGCGATTTTAGGAATTTCCCCTAGAATATCCCACATTTTTACTTTAAATCATCCCAATTAAAAAATAGAATTTTTTTCGGTGCGAATTGCAAAAATGAGTCCATTTGGATAAATTTTGGCTTAGAAATCCTCATTTTTCTAAAAAAGAAGGCTTGAAAACACTATTCGGTGCCGGCGAGGCTACAACCATCGTCCGATCCTGCGGTTCACGAGATTGGATGGCTCGGATTGCGTGATCCGGGCCTTTGGATCGCTTGATGCGATCTAGACCATTTGATCTGGCGGTTTGCGCTATCAGATGTCTTGGATCGCGATCCGAGCCTTCGGATCTCATGATGCGATTTGGACCGTCCGATCGTGCGGTTCGCGTGATCGACGGCTTCAATCTCGTCGATCGCGCGATCACGCCTCAAGATCATGAACGTCTCACGATTTGTGATTGATGATCCGAGCAAAGCGCAGTCATTTTCCCTTCCTTTAACAGTGACGTCGTATATTTTCCTATTTTTTTTAAAATTAATTTAAATCACGTGAGACTTCAAAAACTCATAAAAAATAAAAATACTTAACCAAAATTTGCAAATAAGAACTCGTTGGATTTTTCTTTCTGAGAAGAATCCAACAAACTCAAAATCCTCAAATTTTAATGAGTATTTTGAGCTTGATTTAAGTTTTATGGAAAATCAAATTCTATTAATTAAACCAAAAATATATGTCAAATTAAGTTAAAATTTTTAGGGATTGAAATTAAAGTTAAAACACACCTACCATAAAACTTTCAAGTGAAAAAAATTCTGGATAGGGAGAAATTAAATTTTGAAGTTCAGATTATCCATCTTAATAAAATAAATGAAATTAAAATTCAAAAATTTACAAAAATCTTCAAAATATCTTAAATCACTTCAATTGACATCTAGAACTCTTAAAAAAAAATAATGTAATCTTCTGAATCCTAATGAACCTCAAACAAATACTTCAGAGTAGAGTTTAATCAATTAAGGAGTTAATTAAAATATAATCTAAAAATAATTTAAATATTAAATCAAAATAATAAAATAAGCAATCATTAATCAAACCTCAATTATATCATCCTTAGATGAAATTAAATTAAATATGATTTGAGCTAAGAAAACTCAATTAAATGATTAAATCTTAAATCAAACTTAAAATTAAACAAATCTAGGAAACTTTAATATGGGTGAAACCAGTATAACTAAACCTTCACAAAGCATGGAATCTTAATCATATGAAACCCCTTAATGAGTATAAATCAACTGAAACTAATTAATCATTAAATAAACTAAATAATAATAATAATAATTAAATTGATTAATAAACTAATTCAATATAATCATTTCATACTAATCAAATTAAACCAAATAAAATAAAAGTAAACTTAATTAACATATGATTAAATCACATCCATTTGGAATAAGATGATTAATTAACCATTAAATATTTTAACTTAATAACTAAATCAAACATATTAATGAAATCAAACAAACATAATAAATGAATCAAATCAAGTAAAACTCTAATCATAAATAATCAAACTTAATTGAAATGAAATAAATAATTAATTTACTTTAATGATGGTAATAACAATGACCCTTAATCAAATCAAACTTAAGTAAAACACTTAACTAAATCAAATCATTCATAGAAGTTAAGTCATTAATCTTTAATTAAATAAGCCCATTTAATAATTTAAAAATTTAATTACCCTTAATCAAACTTAATTATCTAATTAATGCAAACTTAATGAATTAATCCATCATCTTAATTAATCAAATTAATTTAAATAAGTTACATTAAAGCTAACTCTAAAATTAAGCTTAAATCAAACCCTTAATTAAATTTAATAATCACACCCCTCAAGTAAACTAATTAAGTTAATCAAATTAATCATATTAAGCTTAATCAAACATAAAATTAAATAGAAATCTAAACTTAAATTAAACCTCATTAAGTCATTAATTTTTATTGAACAAACCCTTAATTCTGATTTAAAATTTAATTTCCTTAATCAAATTGTCACTTGTCAAACATTATTAATCTTAATAAATTAATCCACCATCTTAATAAACCAAATTAACTTTATAAATCAGATTAAAATTAATTCAAATCAAATACTTAATTAATCTACTAATTAATTTAATCACACTTATTAAACTAATTAAAGTCAATTAAATTAATCATATTAAACTTAAACTTAATCAAACATTAATGCAATTAAATACCAATCAATTCTTAATTTAAACTTAAATCATTAAATCATTATTTACATCATTAACCTAAACAAATATGAAATCAAATTTAAAAAAATTAAACAAATCTTTACTTAATTTAATAATTTGATCACACCTCTTAAACAAACTAATTATGTTAATCAAATTAATCACATTAAACTTAAACTTAATCAAACATAAATGACATTAAAACTAGTCAAAACCTAAATTAAACCTAAATTATTAAGTCATTAATTACATCATTAGTCTAAATAAAAAATGAAATCAAATTAATATAAATACACTTCTAATTAAACTAATCACATAATAATTGAACCTAAGAAACCCATAAACCAATAAAGCTAATCAAATTAAATTAAATTAAATTAAGAAAGACTCTCATCAATTTAATATATATATAATCAAATCAAATCTCATTCAACCTACTTAAATAAGATAAACTAATTAACTATCCAATGTATGAAATCAAAATGCAAACCAAACTTTGATAAACATGAAAATGGATGAGATTAAAAGATAAAATCACAAGGAATCAAACTTAATTAAAATTAAAATAAAATCTCAAATCTAACTGATCAAACTACAAAATGAATGAACCATAATCAAATCAAATAAACATAAAGTCAAGTCACATAACCATAATCAAAGAAAAGAATTAAATATTAATTTAAAAGGATATTGAATTATCAAGATGTAATTAAACCAAAACATCTAAATCAAAATCAATCAATCAAATACTTAAACCAACTCAAATTCTAAGCTCTAAATCAAATCAAATTAATCAAATTAAATAAATTACACAAATTTAAATGGGTTAATTAAGATACTGACCTTAGTAGATTCTTAGAATTAGGATGTAGATAAGGTGAGTTCCATCTACAAATGGAATTCATTCTACTCTTCATTCTTGAAAACCTAAACATCATTTTAACCAAATAAAAGTGAAATAAAAATAAAAAAATAAATCATTAAATTATTTAAATTGAAATAACCCAAAGGTAACATTTAAACAAATTCAAACTCTAAATTGAAACTTAAACTAAAGAAGCCTAGTAAAGTCTTGCCACATAAGCCTTAAGGACATACATTAGAATACTAAGTCACCACTTCTAGTGCTAAGTTAGGGTGTTGTATGTATGATGTTATGTTTTGTTTTATGATGTAATATTTTAGACTAGATGTTAGGGTGTATATTTCGTAGACTGGATGTTAGGCCGTTATTAGCCTAATTATATTTTCTATAGGGGGTTGTGCTTAAAGGGTCATCAGAATAAAAAATATAAATGTTTATGTGTTGCTTAGCCCCTAAGCATAACCCACAGCAGATGTGGGCTTGTTACCCATGTATGGTGCTAATTCCAAATTATTCATATAATTACTTAGGTTGTATGGTGTGTTTAGCTAACATTTATTTTGGTGTGTAGAAGATTTACTTTTCCTTTTTGATGTAATTTTCATTAGAATTAGGATTAGTATTATGGGGATTAGATGATGAGAATAAGGCTTAGTCCCAGGGTGCCTGTGATGCCTTTGGAGCAAATCAAATCAAAAGAAAGAGAATGAAAAAATAAAGAAAAGAAGACCCCATAACATATATATTATTTTTGTAATCCGGGTTGTATAATGGTAGAGCTCGGCTACCCATCTTTTTTTCACTTTTTCGGGGTGTACGGCAGAACCCGATCGAATTGCCCTTTTATTCTTTTACGGTAGTCTATAAAATTATTTGATGTTGTGTTTAGATTGCACATTAGAATAACATACTTTTCATTGGTTCTTTATGATTGATGCTTGAATGTGTGGTCTGGATATGATAGGTTCTTAGTATAAAATTAAATTTTCTATCCCACTAACAACGCATAACTTAAATTTTAAAATAACTAATAACCTCACATAAAATCCTAGGAATTAAATCAAGATAATAAAATTTTTAGCAACCCCTTAGCTAGATGAATGAATGTATAATATCATGCAAGTTATATTATTCCACTCTTATTAAGAGGGGGCTTACATCTTTGCCAGAGAATGAAGGCTTAACCTGTGAGAGCCTTTGATGGAAGAACACTCATTTGTCTCTTGATTTGGCCCATAATCAAATTCTCATGCATTTAGGCATACAAAATCCATCTCTATGTCAAAACAAAGAGTCCAAAAGAATCAAATAAATTTGATAAAATTTGCATTATATTAAGTCATGGTTTCATACCACCCATGCCCTAGTCTCTTAGGAGTGAGTTTAAGGACTTTCTCTCTAAATAAATAGCCTAGCCATCTTGCAAAGCATAAGACTTTTATATGGATTTAAAGCATAGAGGAGTTATGCCACTAGGAGGTAATAAGTAGTCGTGGTTCATCCTCTCTTGGAGGTAAATCAAATAACCACCTTTCGCTTAGATTTAGTCGTGCCTTTATTTTATACCTCCCTTAGTTTAGAGGTAGTTGTTTCCTTTTACAAGAATAAATCCTCACCTCTTAGGCATTTTCACAATCTTATGTTGGAATTATAAGCAAAAATATAATAAAATGTCAACTCAAATAATTAACTCTCTTCAATTTCAAAAATATAAAGCCCAATTATAGGGTAGATTGGAATGCCCACTAGGCTTCCTAGTATCATGAGAATTTCTTACTTTCCCCCTTTGGATTCCAAAAATAAGTCTTCTCTTTGATCTATCCCATTTGATTTTCTAAAATAGTCAATCCTTTGATAGTCTTAACTTTGAAATCTTTGGAGACCCTAATTGTCTACTTTAATAGAGAACATTCTTAATGAATTCCCATTCCTTAGGATGTAATTAACTATGATAGCTTGCCTCCATAGGAAACTTAATGAACCTGACTTAAAATAAACCCTACTTTATTTTTTCGTGTAAAGTAAGAGAAAGATCTCTATTCAAGACCCATCATGCCTTAGGAGTCCTTATAGTGATTAAGTCCATTATAGGGTGGTGATTTCTATCTTTTCAGATAGTACATCATTCCTTAATGTCAATCACTTCAATAAGTATCTCTTAAGATCTGTGTGATGTCCCACATCCTAAAAATAAACACCACAAATTTTTCTAGTGATCCGCTGGGGATGGTTCCTTTCTCCATATGTAGTAGACAATTATTATCTCCAAGCATTAATAGTGGACTTACATTTTATATCTATCTTTCTCTCACACTTAGCTTATTTCATCCTTAAGCAAAGCTCGCCAACATCTTGGTTTTAAGACCTCACTCAGTAGTCCTAAAATCCCTATTGATTCCCAATAGGTGAAAATTAAAATTAATCAAACAAAGGAGATGACCAAAATTAAGAACCTCTTCATCATCCTGATGGTAAAGCAAGGTTCATCCCATAAACAATAAGAAAATAAAACCCATCTACAAAATAACATGTCTTTCCAAAGGCACTTTTTCAAAATCCACATAATAAGAGATCTTTTCACAAAAAAATTGTAAGAAGTTTTCAAAAAGGCACAAAACACATATAACCAAACCTCGTTTAACAAATTTTATGATTGTTATAAGGAGGTTCCTTTTTAAAAATCAAAATCAATAATTTTTAATGTATTTTTCAAAAGCACATTTTCTTTGGAAATGGTTATCCCCATCCCACACACTCAAATTTTTTGGATGAAGATTCTATTTTCAAATAAAATCATGATATAAAAATTGAAACTCCACTTAGCATTCTTCACATGTGCTAGAGTTGAAGTTTCCCCTCCTTTCGAAAAGCAATAAATCATACACACACAAAAGAGAAGTCAAGACATATTTGAACCCCCCACTTGACATGACCAAATTTGTCAAATGGGAGTTCCCCTTCCCTTAGAGAGGATAGAGCAAATTGAATTCTATTTGCATTTGTCTAATAAAACTCCTTGCCAAAGTCTTGGACTTCAAAATACATTGGGAGCTCATTTGACATGTCCAAGTATATCAAATGAGAACCCCTTTTGAAAATCATAAGAATAAATTGAACTCCATTTAACATACCTAAGTTTGTTAAATAAGTTCTTTCTTTCTTTCAAAATCATAAACACATTTGACTTTCACTTAACATACCAAATTTGTTAAGTTTCATCTTCAAAATCATAAACACATTTGACTTTCACTTAGCATACCAAATTTGTTATGTGAGAGTTTTATTTTCAAAAATCATAAACATACTTGACTTTAACTAAACATACCAAATTTGTTAAGTGAGAGTTTTATTTTCAAAAAAATCATAAACACATTTGACTTTCAATTAACATACCAAATTTGTTAAGTGAGAGTTTCATTTTCAAAAAAAAAATCATAAACACATTTGACTTTCACTTAACATACCAAATTTGTTAAATAAGAGTTTCATCTTAAAAATCATAAACACATTTGACTTTCACTTAACATACCAAATTTGTTAAGTGAGAGTTTCATTTTCAAAATCATAAACACATTTGACTTTCACTTAACATACCAAATTTGTTAAGTGAGAATTTTATTTTCAAAATCACAATCACATTTGACTTTCATTTAACATACCAAATATATTAAGTGAGAGTTTCATTTTCAAAATCACAATCACATTTGACTTTCACTTAGCATACCAAATTTGTTAAGTGAGAGTTTCATTTTCAAAATCATAAGCACATTTGACTTTCGCTTAACATACCAAATTTGTTAAGTGAAAGTTTCATTTTCAAAATCATAAACACATTTGACTTTCACTTAACATACCAAATTTGTTAAGTGAGGGTCTCTTTTCAACACACATTTGATCCCTATTTTAACATACCAAATTTGTTAAATAAGGATCTAATTTTTCATGTCAAATCACACTTGAGCTTTCACTTAACATACCAAATTTGTTAAGTGAAAGTCTCGTCCTCAAAGAAAAATAAATATATCTTAAATAAATTTGGGGCTTTGACTTAACATACCAAATTTGTTAAGTAGGACTCCCATCTTCAAAGAAAAGCAAATTTATTTCACAATCACATTTAACTTTCACTTAACATACCAAATTTGTTAAGTGAAAGCCTCATCATCAAACACAAATCAAACACATGTGGCATCTACTTAACATACCAAATTTGTTAAGTAAGAAGCCCAATTTTCAAATCAAAATATCACACAATCAAATCTTCACAAGCAAAAATATTTTAAACACACAATCATAACCTCTTCTTAGCATACCCAAATTTGCTAAGTAAAGGTCTTTCAAACTATCAATATTTTTAAACAAGATGCACAAAACATAAATATCTCCAAGAAAATATCTCCTCAAATTTTAGAACCACACACAACCTACCTCAATCGATTGAGTATGGGTTATAAATCGAAATCAAATGGAAAAGACTCTCCTCAATATCCAAAATCTCTCCAAAATTTTAATGAACCCCACTTAACATCCTTAAGATTATTCAGTGTGGGTTCAAATTTTGAATCAAATCTTGAGATCAATGATTGAAGGTGAATATCAAGGCAAGTGCTTGACTCAACTATGTTTCAACAATGTAGATTTCAGTGCAGTTAATTCTTTCGGTCCTCAATTAGTACATCATCTATGGATCCCAACAAGTTCATGTTTTCCTTCCCTACTAGTCTAAACTTAGCCTGCGCACTATATTATTGCTCCCAAGGTCATCTACTTTGGAGGTGAGGATTTCTTGTGAGGGAGACCTCACCACATTTATCAAGGAGGAGGTGGCTGCGACACCGCTTATCGATTGAGATGCATCGAAGTTTTCTCCACTAAAGAGGAAAGCCATTATTATTCATGCTACCCCCGCCAGTATCAGTTTCTGTGCCAGTTATTCTAGCTCAGGGTCAATTAGTTACTCCTACTATAGCTCTAGCAAGGGCTACGACCCCCTCCTTGGACACCCCAAAGGGGAAGACTATCATGATTTTTGATATAGTCTCCTCCATGTTCGAGGTGGGTGCTAGCTCTCGCTCTGCCATACCTACATGTACACTGCACTGGAATAAGAACCATAAGGTTAAGTTACATCACAAGATGGCATAGAGAGAGATGGATGTCGCTTCCCATGTGGATGAGGAGGGATCTTCCTGTGAGACCTCTCCACATTTGAGTGGTAGTAGGTTCCACCCCCTATCAATCTCAAATGGAGAGGAGGACTATAGGAGGATTGCTGCACTACCTCCACCACCAAAGATATCAAAGACAATGCGGGAGAAAGGAAGCCCTGCAGATAGTCACTTTGGTGAACTGGAGTGAGTCACAATATTGATAATAGTTATCCCTAGGAGTTAGATCCAAGGAGAATTGGAGGCTTCATACCACACCAGTAGGAGGGAGTGAGGTATGCAGGCGGCCTCGCCCACAGATTTTCTCGATGTCACCTACTAATGATCATACAACATCATCCTTACTAGTGCTACCCACATAGGAGTATAAAAAGAGTGCTACCTTCGCCCCTTGCCTCACCACGCCACAATTGCCTATCTAATACGACATCCCCATTCCAACTAAGATCGAAGCCCCATCAGAAAAGACCATTGGTCATCCAAAATGCACCCAAGGATCCCACCATCTATCGCCGAAGCTCCTATTACCACCGCTATGAAGAAGAAGGAATGGCGACCCAAGGTTGTTGTGGTTGAGTCACCACCGCAATCATAATAATTATACTCAAGCTTGATCCACCTATAGCAATATCGAAGGAAGAGGTGAGGATATAAATGAAGTGTCCATTAGAGACCTTCCCATGATTCAATCAATGCAAATCCATATACCCAGAGTTTAGACAACAATAAATGTTAAGCAATGCTAATGATTTTTTAGCAGATATCCACCGAAGTGGCAGTTTTCCCTATATTAGACTTCTAGATGAGATAGCCAATTTCTTGAGAAGAGGAACTCTTATGATTTTCGATGAAGAGGATGTTAAGTTTTGAGAACATCAAGGATCTAAAAAAGCTCTTCCATGTATACATCTGCTAAAGCCCAATAAAATTCAAGAAAGAAGAAGGCTTAGCCCATTATTAAGGCCATTTTATGATTTCATCTTTTATTTACGTAATTTTAATTTTCTTCTAGAAACTCCATGTTTGAAATTTTGCATTTAAAATTCAAAGCATGACATGGATGGTTGAATCCACATAAAATAATAACATGTAAAATGGGTGGATGACATAAAATAATGAGTAATTTAATGCTTCACATTAATGTGGCCACCACCTTTCCTCCTGTTGAATTCTTTTCTTTTGAAAGATTCTTGTAATGCTATAAATAGCATCTTACTAGAATGAAGGAGATCTTTTGGCAATTACAAATTATTGAGTTATTCTTTGAGAGTTGGTGGCCAAACCTTGGAAATCCTTATGAGTATTTTATCCAACATATCTTCTTCCTCACCCTCAATACGTTCTCAATCTCATCAAAAGAAAGAACACCCACCTCCATCAAATTTGGTATCAAAGAAGCTGGAAGGAACAAATTTGGTCAAAAGTTTGTTTCAACAAAGAGAGCACTCTTCAAACTTGAGTTTTGTGTAGAAGTTAATTAATTTTCTTTGATATGATAGTTTAAATACATATTAGTTGGAAAGATATATATTGCAAGTTTATGGTGATAATATAAAATTTCAATTAGAAGCTCTTATATATTTTTGTCATTTCTCAGAACTTATGCTGACCCTCTAAAAAAAATTAAGAGAGCACCTGAGTAATTATTTTATCCCAAAAAATAACCTAGCCATTAGTAAAATCAAAATCTAATTACTTGATTTATTATCTTTGTTATTGTTTATGGTTAATTTTAGTTTCTTTGATTAACTTATGATAACTTGCTTTCTTAAGAAAAAAAAAAGATTTGATAATTTGAGCATTTTTTCATTGCATAAAAAAATAAATAAATAAAATATGCATGCATAATAATATAAGTGTGTTAAACCTGGTGATTTTGGAAGCTAAATAGAACTTTGTCAAAAAGACCTAAATTGTCTAAGGAGAACTTTGTCAAATATTAGAAGAAAGTAAGAATCAAATGCAAGAACTTAAACAACAAATGCAAACTCTTATAGCACATCTACAAAATAATAGAGTACCAACTCCTCCAATACCGCCACAGCAATAGGGATAAATGAAGAAGATTCATATCCAAACCATAGAAAAAATCAACCACTTAGAAGACAATCAATAGAAATGGTGGAGGGAGAAAATTATTTTAAGACTATAGACTCTAATGATCCATCAAGAGTTAAAGTAGAATCCCCAACTTATGATGGTATACACAATCCAAATAAATTTCTCGATTGGTTAGTTCAAATGGATGACTTCTTTGATTAGTATAAAATGGATCATTACTAACGGGTTACTTTTGCTAAAAAGAAATTGATAGGGCATGCTAAAATTTATTAGATAAATACTTTAGCTAAAGAATAAATATTAGGAAGGACAAATCTCACTTGGATAGAAATAAAAGAAACATTAAGAGCAAAGTATTATCCTAAGCATCATGACATGAAACTACATAGTCAATTATTAACTTTGAGACAAGGTAATTATCTTGTAACTAAATACTTGAATACTTTTGAAGATCTAGTTTCTATAAATGATTATGTTGATAATGACACAATTACAAATTTGTTATTGGACTTAGATGACATTAGAAATGAAGTTGAATTATTTGACCCACCATCTTTAGAGGAAGCATTTCATTATGCATTATTTATTAAACAATAAAATAAATCTGCCTCCATCTCTACTAAAAGTCAAGTACCTTCCATTTTATCTCATAGATCTATTGTTAGACCGGCCCATCCAAATTGCCCAACCCCTTTGCCTAAAACTTCAATTGAAGGGAGCACTAAGAACACTCGGGAAGTAATATATTTTAAATATCATAAAAAGGGTCATATGCAAAATCAATGTAATGTTCAAATATTATTTTTAGAAGAAGTTGAAAATCCAATAGATGATAATCTAGAACAAGTTTATGATGACACCCCATTATCTAATGAAGAATTGGAATTAACTCATGACTCATGTTAATGTGATGAGAAGTCTTAATAATTAAAAATAAGGTAGAAGATTGGAGGAGAAAGAACATTTTAGCATGTATGTTTTGTGTAATGAAAAGAGATGTAGGTTAGTTATATGGAGGGAGGCTATGAATGTCATTTCAACACACACCTTAACTCGAGCCAACCTAAAATCTGAACCTCACTCTGAACCATTTCATGTTAGTTAGGTAAATCATATATCTCTTCCCATCACCAATCAGTGTTTAATTTCTATTAAAATAGGAAGCTATGATGACCAAATTTGGTGTGATGTTCTCCCCATAGACATTGCTCATATTCTCTTAGGACGACCTTGGCTATATAATATGAATGTTATTCACTATGGTGAAAAATATTTTATTTTTAAACATAATAATAAGACTATTAAACCCCTACCAATAAAGTTAGTAGAAAAAAACACCCTCTATAACACCACGCAAAATAACTTCTAACTTGCAACTTAACCTCTATTGAAGAAAAATGTCAAACTTCAATTAATTATCATAGAAAATCCTACTATTAGGCCTAATACTATCATTTCTGATTCTTACTTTAAAACATCTACTCTTCCTCCTTTGACCATAAAGATAGAAATAATAGATTTTGGAGCTTAACGAAAAGAATTTTCTGATCCATTTCTTCTTCATATATTACATGTAAAAGAAGTCATACCATACTCTAATGAGACTCACATACCTGAAGTGGTCTCTTCTCTTCTTTCTGATTTTAATGATATTGCATCCGATGAGCTTTCTGATGAGCTACCTCCTCTAAGAAACATTCAACATGCTATTGAATTCTTAACCGATTCTCACCTTCCTAATATTCCACATTATAGGATGAATCCTATCGAGCATGTTGATATTAAAAGATAAGTTGAGGAATTATTAAGAAAGTTTTATTCAAGAGAGTCTTAGCAAATTATTAACTCCAAAGAAAGATGAAACATATAGTGGTGATATGAGCAATAAATAAAATTACTATCAAATATATGTTTTCTATTCCCCAGATGATATATGTCGATTTAATCTCAAGAGCAAAAATTTTTCAAAGATTGATCTAAAGTGGATATCATCAAATTTGGATTAGATCGATGAGTGGAAGATGACTTTAAGACTGATGGACTTTATGAATGGCTTCATGCCTTTTGGACTTTCAAATACTAGCACATTTATGAGATTAATGAATATTATTCTTAAACCATATATAAAAATTTTGGGGTGTATTTTGATGAAATTCTAATTTTAGTCTAAGTGAAAATGAACATCTACAACACCAAAAAAGTCTTTGAACGCTTAGACAAGAGAAATTATACATGAATTTAAAAAAGTATTTCAAGTCGAGGTAATCTTTTTGGGCTTTATTATATCCAATGGACTTAAATCGATCCTTCTAAAGTGAAAGCAATCTCATCACCAAAAAAGTTTTTGAAGTTAGAAGCTTCCATGGTTTAGGCACAATTTATTGGAGATTTATTAAGAATTTTAGTACCATTGTTGCTCTGATAACTGATATACTAAAATTAGATAAATTTTATTGGATTTTTAATGCACAAAATGCCTTAGAGAAAATTAAAGTTCTTATTACTTTTGCACCAATCTTTAGTCTTCCTGATTTTTTAAAAGCCTTTGAAGTGACATGTGATGCTTCAGGAATTAGGATATGTGGAATTTTAAGTCAAGAGAATCATCCTATAACATTCTTTAGTGAAAAGTTAAATGAAGCCAAACAACGATATTCCATTTATGATAGAGTTTTATGTTGTAATTCAATTAAGACATTAACACTATCTCTTACATAGAGTCATACTTAATTGATCATCATGCCTTAAAATTCATTAATACTCAATGAAAATTAAGTCATAGGCATGCAAAATGGGTTGAATTTTTACAAGACCACTCCTTTGTTCTAAAGCATAAGCTTGGAATTGAGAATAAACCCGTTGATGCTTTATCCAGAGTAAACCTAATGATTTTCTCTTTAGAATTAAGAATCTATTTGATATAATTAAAGATGGTTATATTGTGTTCACTTTCACCTAATTTATCTTAAACACCTAGAAAACCAATAACTTTATAAGGGACATTCTTGATAATAAATGGATATTTATATAAAGAAAATAATTATGCATTCCTCGATCTTCTAGAGAATTTCTTGTCATAGCTACATGCTGGGGTGTAGTCATTTGGAAAGGACAAGACCATATATTTATTAGAAAATAAATTTTATTGCCTTCATTAAAACAAGATGTTCAAAAATTAGTGGCTCAATATTTAATTTGTAAATAGGCTAAAACTATCAAATAAAGATCTGGACAATACACCTTACCTCTTATAGGCCTCGGAAGACCTATTATGGATTTTATTCTAGGATTACCTAGGATTTCGAGGAGATGATAGTATTTTGTTGTAGTGGATAGGTTCTCAAAAATGGCTCATTTCTTACCTTGTTCAAAAATAAATAATGCTTCTAGCCAAATTATTTTTAAGAAAATAGACTCTATGGTCCCCTTTAACCATTATTTTGATAGATGTTAAGTTTGTCTAATATTTTGAAAATATTATAGAAATTATAGTACTAAATTAAAATTTTTTTTTCCTTTCACCCACAAATGATCGACAAACCAAGTAGTTAATCATACCTTAGAAAATTTGCTTAGATGTTTGGTAGGTAAAAGTTTAGGAAATTGGGATTTACATTTAATTTGCTTATAATAGTACTATATCTAAAACTACAAAAAAAATCATCATTTGAGATAGTCTATGGTCAAAACTCACGATGACCAATAAATGTAGCAAACCTACCATCTCATATATTTTCTGATGCAGCATTCTCAATTGCTAAAGATTTTCAAAGCCTCCATGAAGATATAAGAAAGCAAATTACATGACTTTAATGAAAAAGGCCAGAAGACTCTTGGTAATGATAACTATGCTTCTAAGGCAAATCATAATCGTTCAACAAAAGAATATAAAGAAGGTGATTATGTATTTATTCGCATTCGTCCTGAGCATTATCAAACTACTAGATATAAGAAATTACATGAGCTTGTGGTCCATTTAAAATTCTTAAGAAAATTAAAACTAATGCTTATCACCTTGATTTGACTTGATATGCTCATTCATCCAATTATTAAAAGATATTCTATCATATGAAGGAAAACCTCACATGTTCATTTAACTCAAGAGAGAGATAAACAGACTTGTGCCCCTCTTCCTCAAGTTGACTATATTATCATAAGCACCCATTAATCTAACTTATGAACATCATTTTCTAGTCCGTTGGAAGAATAAGCCACCAGTAAGACACATGATTTACATATTTGGAGACTTTAGCCCACAATTAGAAGACTTCTTAGATTTCAACTCTGTGAGTTCAGTTGAGCCTAGGGGAGTTGATGTAGAATATCATGAGAATCCAAAAATTAGAGCTTAAGGTTCATTTACAAGATCTCAAGCTAAAGCCCAAGAAAATTCAAGAAAGAAGAAGGCTCACCCATTAAATGCCCATTTATGATTTCATCTTTTTTATTGTAATTTTAATTTTCTTCTAGAAACTCCATGTAAATTTTGTATTTAAAATTCAAAGCATGACGTGAGGTGGTTGAATCCATAAAATAATAACATGTGAAATGGGTGGATGGCATAAAATAATGAGGTAATTTAATGTCATATTAATGTGGCCACCCACCTTTCCTCCATATTTTGAATACCTTTCTTTTGAAAGATGCTTGTAATGGATATAAATAGCCCCTCTAGAATGAAGGAGATCTTTTGCAATTACAAATTATTGAGTTATTCTTATGATTTGAGAGCTTGGTGGCTAAACCTGGCAATCATTGGTGGAGTTATCCAACATATCTTCTTCCTCACCCAATACCCACATTTTCTCAATCATCAAAGAAAGAAACCCATCTCATGGTTTTGATCGGATGGGGATGAACTCTTGGAGGACTCAGCAAAAGTCCATATGGTCGACACTAGGGGTTCCTTCCTTATGGATCATCATAGCTAGGAGGGTGTTGTAGTTGAGGAAAAAGACACAGCTCATTCAACCCAAAACCTTCGTCAGCAACAAAGGAAGAGAGATGAGTATATCAGTAAGATGAAGAAAGAGTTGAAGACTTGCTAGCAGTAGTCCTAACACTTCAAGGCCAAGCTATATAAACCTACCTTAGGCCACGGGTTGTTGCATATTCGGATCAACCCAAGAGTACATCTCGGGACCGGATATGATGCATAGGAAGGTGGTAGATCATCTCCTGCAAGAAAAGATATATCAAGCGCTAGTGGAGCAAAGTGGAAGGATGCAAAGGTTGAGGTGGCTCATATGTTCTGGGTAGACCAAAGGAATTTGATAGTCTAATATCCTAAGGGTTTTGTGCCTCCTTCCATCAAAATTTTGATGGCGGGAACCCCGACATAGCACATTTTAGGTCGATGTTGCAATGTAATTAATGCACTTCTATTCCATCTCTTCATGAGTTTGACATATGATTTGATTATAACTACCCAATGGTGAAGACTTGAGTTGGAGCACCTCTTCATCAAGAGGTTTGGAGCCTAATAAAGGGTAACAGTAATCTCATGGTGCAACAAAATCCCAAGTACCTTATTGATTATATTCTCAAAACTGAGTATGAAATGCAACCAGTGTATCCAACATGCTATATAAATTCTTCTCAAGAATATTCATGGCCCGATTACTTTCATGCTCAAGGGATTTACAATCAAAACCTTTAAGAAATTAATCAACAAGGTGGCTAGCCTACAAGGGAAGCTTATTTACCTTTTCAAGACCAATCTTCCAAACCCAAGCCACAAAAGCATTCGAGAAGAAGATAGGGGTAGTAGTGTTAGTAGGCAAAGGGAAGCAGTCAGTCAGAGCTCAATATGAAGACCTCGTGCATAGCAGCCTCCATTTCCACATCCTCTAGCCAATTGGCCAAAGATACGACCACCACTGCCACGCCTCCCTCCATAATATACTCAAGATGATACTCATATCCACCGCCAGGTAGCTATTACCCACCAACTCTTACCGATATATTAAATAAGCCATATTCATTCAAGAGGGAGGTAGTTAGGAAGATCTTTAAAAATCTCTTAAAGAAACATGAATTCATTCCAAGAGCCCAAGATGTAAGAGTAATGATCCTAATTGCTACCACCGCATGGTTAGTCATGTCTTGGAGGATTGTATCACCTTTAAGGACTTGAGAGTTGTCAGAGCTATTGTTATCCCCAAGGAATACTTGTTAGAGCAATCCTCTAGTTCTATCAGAGTAATTCTTGGGGATAACAATAGCTCCAGTAATACTTATGATCCTCTTAAGATAAAAGAAGGTTGTGATATTGCCTTATCCTGAACCTCTAAAAAAGTGGTCTCTAAGATCAAGAAGCTTTATTTACAGGTGCCTGAAGTAACTCAAACCTCCAACAATGAGGAAGGTTTGCAAATTTCTAAAGAAAACTTGAAGAAGGTAGTGGCCTACTTGCTCGGGATAGCATAGAAAGACAACCACCGTCCAGTCCAAGACTCCATTCACCAGTAGCTACTACTCCTTCCTCCACTATCCCTCTTAGTAGAGCATTGTATTAATGACAAGGGGACTATACCTTTTCCCTTACTTTATTAGATTTCTATCATGTACCTCCATCTAAGAAGAAATCAATGAAGAAAGCTTTCACTTACATCTTGTCCACTTATGATACTCTAGATTTTATTTCTCTTGAAAACTCTCCAAATCTATAAAATAATAATGATAGCTCTCTCTTATCATTCTTCAATTTAGAAATGGATTTCTAAATCACAGTTCACCTCTTTGAGATTGATTTGGAGTCATCCATTTTGATGATCCTATAGGAGAAGTTGTAGGTACACTTGATGAGAAGGTAGAACTTTTCATAAATTCATCATTCCAAGAGGTAACTGAAGCTAACCTTCATAATGCTAAAGTTCTACCTCCTAGGGTGGCACCTCAGGATAAGGGTAAGCAAATCATTGGTTCTAAAGAGAAGATATCCCTCCACAAGATGCTCCACCCATGGATATGCTTGGAGAATCAAGTTGACTACAATGTCCTAGCACATCTTAGAAAGGCGATACTAAGTTAAGCATATGATGCCCTTATCTTATCCAAAGAGATGAGGGAATCTCTAATCAAGGCTCTTCTTTAGATATATGCTTGGCCACAAGAGAGGCTCACAGCTTCAAAGGACACTCTAGGAGTTACATTCAATGATGAAAACTTGCTTCTACGAACGACCATGCACAACCACCCTCTTTACATTACAGTGGATGTTGGAAGATATAGGATATCTAGAGTTCTTATTGACCAGGGTGCATCAGTGAATATTATGAGTCTAAAAACCCTCATTTACTTGAGGATTAACATCTCTAAACTTTCAAAAGAGAGGATGATGTTGAGAGGATTCAATGAATAAGATGAGAGGGCTTTAGGCTCTATAGTGTTGTCATTAAAAGTAGATGATTGGAAGACTACCACCAAGTTTCATATTATAGACTACATACATCTTTCTTTTGCAGATCGTGGATACATGAAAACAACGTGATTCCATCCTCTACACATGAAGTTCTGAGTGGGATTGAAATCATCAAAGGAGATTTTAAGCCATTCATAGTTCATGAGGTCAAAATATATGAGGATGTAACCTACTATCTCCCTCAAAATCAATAAGTCTATTCTCGTGAACTTGGCAAAAGTTCAAAAATAAAAGAAAAAGAAAAGGAAAAAAAGAAAAAGAAAAGAAAAAAAAGGAAATGAGAAAGAAAATAAAAGGGAGCGAGAAATAGACTTGGAGGAGAAAGTAGAGCTTGACATTAGATTCCACCCATAGTTCGTTACTCCATTCGAACATATTAGTAGGATGACTTGACCTACCAGTGTAGAGGAAGAGGAGATCAGAGACCCTAGGACGAAGACCTCCTTATTGACCACCAATAGAGTTATGTCCTCACTGGAATACACCTACTATCTATATAAACTTAGAATCTAGTTGGAGGATCATATATGATTAGTATTAACTAGCACTTCCTGGACAGATCCCATGCAGAAGTGATAGTTGAGCGAGGACGATGAAAGAGGCGGGCTCCTAAGCAAGCATAAGTGTATCAAGTCTATATGTGAAAAGTGAGGCATCGGTTGGGAACTTTAGCTTTAACCCACTTTCCTCACAAAAGTTGAGGGTTTGGTAGTTAAGGAAGCCTAAGTCTTCCACAAATGTAAAGGTGCAGTTCTTTCTTGGAGCATCATCCTCAAGTCAAGCGATGTAGAACTTGAGGATGATTCATATAAAGATTTAATAGAATTACCTTTTGATTGGTACTCTTGTGTTCTTAATTTAGCAAAGAAAATTAATTCCACATGCTTGGTCTAAACAGGTTGGATTACTTTGAAAGGTTATGGGACAACAAAGGCAAACATTCACAATCAAGGCGGGACTAGGATTATAGTGGGTCAGTTGATGAATGATTCTTGCTTAGTCATCACCAACCATTTTGGAATAGGTTCTTTTCAAATCATGCTAACTCATATGAGGAGGTGTGCTTAGAAACTTTAGATGATCCAAATGACTTTGAAGTCAAGGATGCACTGCCAGAGTTTGAAGAGGAGATCAGATCAACTATAGACGAGCTCAAAGAAATCAATCCACGCCTAACATATATCAGTTCTCTATTGAATGAAAAAGAAACCAATGATTTAGTGAAGCTATTGACTGAGTTTAAGGATTGCTTTATATAGAGTTATGAAGAGATGCCCGATCTGTCTCCTGACATAGAAATTCATAAACTAGCAATAGAACATAATGCTAACCCTATCAAGTAGGCTCCTAAATGCATGCGATTAGACATTGAACAATAGGGAAATCAAGAAATTGATTTTGGCTTTATTAGGGAAAAAAATATCTACGGTTGGCGGTGTCATCCCCGATTAAGAAAATAATGGCCAAATTGCATATGTGTTGATTTTAGGGATCTAAATAAGGCATGTCCTGGATGAATTTCCACTTCCTATACGAATTAATGGTGGACATCGCCTCATCTCATGCGGTATTCTCCTTTATGGATGGGTCATCAGCTACAACCAAATTAAGATGGCCTCGAGGATGAAAAAGAACACTTTTTGAACCCGTCGAATATTGTTATAAGGTCATGCCTTTCGCCTTAAAATCCGGTGCCACATACCGGTGGGCCATGACTCAAATCTTGATGAACTCATTCATCATCAAGTTGAATGATATGTCATGATGATCTGTTGTCAAAAAAAAGAAAAGACCATCTCTTTGACTTGAGAAGTTTTGAGCGGTTAAGATAATACAACCTCAAAATGAACCTCAAGTGTGCATTGAGTAGCTTCAAAAAATTCCTTGGGTTTGTTGTCGACAGGAAATTAAAATTGATTGAAAAGATCAGCGATATTAGAAATGCCACCCCCCAAAGCTAACACTTCGAGGTCATTCAGGCGGTTGGCGTATCTAAGACGCTTCATTTCCAACTTATCAGGAAGATGCCAACCATTCTCAGCACTTGTCAAAAAGGATGCCAAGTTCAAATGGGATGGAAAGTGCCAGCATGCTTTCGAAGACATCAAAAAATATCTGATGATGTTGTTAGTCTAGCTATCGGGAAGCGCTCATATATATACTACATTAGATGACTCCCTTGGCACTTTGTTGGCTCAAACTAACGAAGGAAGGAGAACACTCTATTATCTCATCATCATCTAATCGAGGTAAACTATCCACTTGAAAAGCACTTTAGCTTTAATCTTTGCATCCCAAAAGCTATACATGCTTTCTCATAAGGTGAACTTGATCTCTAGAGTCAATCCACGCAATATCTCATGACCAACCTTACGGATGGTTGGTGCATTGGTCCATGATTTTGTCTCGTTTGACATAACATTACCCTGCTAAAGGACAAGCACTTGCGATTTCTTAGCGCATCCACTCCCTTCTGATTCTTCGCTCAATGATGATCTCCCTAATGAACAAATCATGAACTTAGGGGATACTAATGCTCACCACTAAGAGATGTACTTTGATGGTGCAGCTTCCTCTCAAAGAGGAGAAGAATCACAATTTACTATCCTAGGGAAGGCAGGGGTAGGAATAGTTCTCTAACTCTGACCGATGTGATGAGATTCTCATATCATCATCCAATCCATGCAACAAGCGAATATGAGGCTCTGATTGTCAATCTGGAGTTAGTCATTACACTATGCATCCATAGTATCAACATCTTTATAGATTCTCAGTTAGTCATCAACTAAATCGCTGGGTCCTATAACGTTCTAAAACCTAAACTCCATCATTACCACAAGTATAGCATGGAATTGATGGCCCAAATCCCAGAGGTTGCCATTTATAAGATTCCTCGATGAGAGAATAATGCGGCTGCATTAGCTTGCCAAAGAGTTGGTCATAGAAGATGAGTCCATTCTAAGGGTCCAAAATAGACAAGTCTTATCCCTTATTGATCTTTGAACTCATCGAGATTCTCTCTTGAAGGGAGGTTGCCATTGCCAAAAGGATGAGAGTCGATTGGAGCAACCATTCATAGATTATTTAAATATAGGCAAACTACCTCAAGAGAAATCACCGGTGAAGTAGAGCCTTTCTATACTCTTATAGTGGCACCTTATGCCGGTCCTTTGATCATATGTAGTTACATTTTCTGGACAAACACGAAGCCCGTAGGATTGTGAGCGAGGTACACTCAGGTTTATCAACCTCATTAAAGATGAAAGCCAAGATCAAGAGATTAGGATACTCTTGGCCGATGATCATAGCGCATGGACATAGCTAGGAGATGCCATCAATGTCGGTACGGTGTGGTCTACATCAACCACCCAACATTCTACATCTACATTGGCCTCACCATTTGAGTGTTGGTGCGACATTGTGGGTTTGATCGATCCTCCTTCTTCCAAAGGTCGATTCATTCAAGCGCTCTTGACTACTTTTCCAAGTGGGCGAGGCAATCCCACTTAGAGATCACAACTCAACATGTGCTCTAGGTTTTGGAACCATATCATATATAGGTTTGGGGTGCCTCAATGAATTATATCGATAATGGCTACATTCAGAGCACTAAAATCAACTTTTCGGACATAGCATAGATTGGAGGTACTCTACCATCTACTATCCAAGGGCAAATTGGTTAGTAGAAGCCTTCAACAAAACTCTCATTCAAATACTGAAGAAGACACTAGATGAAAACAAACACCAATGGCATGAATAGTTAGTTGAAGCCTTGTGGGCCTACCACACCACATATAGAACTTCAACTCAATCTACCCTTTTCTCTTTAATGTATGGGTTTAAAGGCATTTTACCATTAGAAGTCCAACTCCCATCATTAAGAATAATCGTGGGTAGTAAAATCACAATGGAACAGAACACCAAGTTGCAGTTGGAAGAGCTCGAAGGTTTGGAGGAGAGATGCCTACGGGCATGCCAAAACCTTGAGTTATACAAAGTCAAGATGATTCAAACTCATAATAAGTTGGTCCGTCCTAAATCTTTTTAAGTAGGAGAGCTTATTTTAGTTCTAAGGAGGCCAATTGTTGCTCGTCGAAAGATAGGAGGCAAGTTTGAACCCACTTGGGAAGGCCCTTATGCCATAGAGAAGGCCTACCAAGGAGAGTTTTACCAACTCATAAATTGTAAAGGAGAGTGCCCAATGCTTCTAATCAATGATCTCTACTTAAAGAAATATTATCCATAAATCTTGTATGAAAATAATTATCAATAAAACTTTTTTTCATCTCAAATTTTATTTCTTCTGTGTTAGAAATATCTTTTACTTGCGAATCTACCATGATGTATTTAGGGTAGGTATAAGAGAACTCAAGAGGCATCCTATCCCTCCATAACACAAACATAAACTACAAAATGATCCTCCAGTGCTATTAGGATAGGTGTAAGAGAACCTAAGTGGCATCCTATTCCTTCTTTCATAACACAAATAAACATATGTCTTTTGTCTGGGTTATCTTGATGTGGGAGCAAGCCCCTATGGCACTCACTCATTAATACTAGGTCGAGCTGATATGCTACCTTGTTAATGTGTCACCCCAGTGTTCACTTATCTAGCAGATGTGAGTCCCCATGCTTTCTACCTGACTTGACCATTGCAAATCGACGAGCGCCTTATCAATTTGGTAGGCCTTATTGCGTAGCTGGTAAGCTACCCTATGTTGACTTTGTTTAAGAGAATGTAAGCCTACATGCTTTCTTCTTGGACTAGTCAATATAAATTGACTAGGTCGAGTATATTTGAGGTTTAGGATAAGTCCCCCAGTGGCTCTTTCCTCCTGACTACTTTAAGCTTGGGTCTAGTCCTTACACAGGACTCCTCGTTTAGTAGTCGCCCTAGGTCGGATGGCCCCTGTCGAGCCAAAGACAAACTATCTCGATGATCAGTTCCGCTTTAAAGAGATGTAAGCCTACACACCTTCTTTCTAGACTAATTATCGTATACTGATGGGCACCTTAGGTTAGTTGATGTTTGCTATACTGATAGTGACTCACCCGGTGGATACACCACTCTTGGCAGATGTGAGTCCCCGTGCTTTCTCCTTGAGTTGGCCACTGAATACCTATTTGATATATGACTAGCCATGTCATCTTCTCCAGGGTGTTGAATTAAGCCTTTAGCGGCCACATCCCATACGAGAATTCTATTTGGATCACGTCCTTTGTGACTCCATTTAGACACTACCCAGGTTACTTTTGGATTGGACAGTCCTCCTTTCCTAGTAGCCACCCCTATGGTTGGAGAATTTATTCAACGGATGTGTAGATTCTCCCTTGGTTCAATAAATCTGAAATAGGTCTTGGCTGATATAAGCTCTTTCTCAATTTGATCCCTCGCAAACCAATAGGGTCCACATTAAAATAAACTAAATAAATAAATAAAATTAATTCGCTTGTGGATTAGGAATTCAAGCCCTCAATGGCCCCTTTCCCAAGCAGGCATCTTATCTTTAAGATAGTGTCAGCAAAACTCCCTATAGGAATTGCCTGACTATTTTGAGTTGAGATAAGTCCCCGGGTCGGCACTCTCTCAGTAGTCGCTCTTAGGTCGGGTTCAACTTGTTGTGCCACCAATAAGTTACCCCGACGGTCATCTTTGCTTTGAAAGATATAAGTCTATTATGCATTCTTTCCAGATGATCACAACCGACGGGCAGCCTAGTCGGATTTGTTGTACAAGCAATCATCACCCGTGGTTCCTTGTTTAAGAAGATGTGAGTCCCCACGCTTTCTTCCTAACTTGACCATTGCAAACCAAAAGGCACCCCTTAGGTTGGTTAGCTCTACCTAACGGCTGGTAGACTATCCCTTTGGATTTGTAAATCTAAGATAGTTCTAAGCTGATATTAGCTTTTTCTTAGTAGATTAATTGCACACTGACAGGGTCCATCTAAAATTAAATTAATTTTGACTATTCTTGAGTCGATATGAGTCCATAGTGGCATTCGCTCAAATAGTCGCCCTAGGTCAAGATTGATCTATTGCGCCATCGACAGGTCACCCCAACGGCTGATCCCTACTTTGGAAGATGTAAGGCTACTATGCTTTATTCCTAGTATAGTCATTGCACACTGAAAGGCAACCCTTAGGCTGGATAGTCTTACCTTGTGGCTGGTAGACTACCCATTTGGACTTATAAATCTAAGATAGGTTAAGACCAACATAGCTCCTTCTCAGTAGGTCCATCGTACGCCAAAAGGGTCCATAATATAACACATAAAATTAAATTAAATCAAATTAATCATCGGGACTACTCTTGAGTTGAGGTAAGACCCCTAGCCCCTAGCGACACTCACTCAGTTGTCACCCTTAGGTTGGATTTAATTTATTATGCCACCAACGAGTTACCCCGGCGGTCATCTTTGCTTTGAAAGATATAAGTCTATTACGCATTCTTTCCAGCACGATCGTTGCAAACCGATGGGAAACTTTAGGTCGGGTCTGATTTGTTACGCAAGCGATTGATCACCCCAGTGGTTCCTTGTTTAGGAAGATGTGAGTCCCCGTGCTTTCTTCCTAACTTGACCATTGCAAATTGAAAGACACCCCTTAGGTTGGTTAGCTCTACCTAATGACTGGTAGACTATTCCTTTGGATTTGTAAGCCTAAGATAGATCTAGGCTGATATTAGCTCCTTCTTAGTAGATATATTGAACACCGACAGGGTACATCTAAAATTAAATTAATTTTGACTATTCTTGAGTCGATATGAGTCCACAGTGGCATTCGCTCAAATAGTCGCCCTAGGTCAGGATTGATCTGTTGTGCCATCAATATATCACCCCAACGACCGATCCCTACTTTAGAATATGTAAGTCTACCACACTTTCTACCTAGTACAACTGTTGCACACCGAAAGGCAACCCTTAGGCCGGATAGTCCTACCTTGTGGCTGATAGACTACCGCTTTAGACTTGTAAATCTAGAGTCAAGGCGACATAGCTTCTCGGGTCCATCGCATGCCGAGGGTCCACAATATAACACACCAAAGTAAATTAAATCAAGTTAAATCAAATCAAATTAATCATCAGGACTACTCTTGAGTTGAGGTAAGACCCCCAACGAGATTCACTCAATAGTCAGGTTTGATTTATTGCATCAGATCACCCCAACAGATCCCTACTTTGAAGATGTAAGTCTACTATGCCTTCTTCCTAGATGTCATTGCACACCGAAAGGCAACCCCTTAGGTAGGATAGTCCTACCTTATGGTAGGCAGACTACCCATTTGGACTTATGAATCTAAGACAGGCCAAGGCCCCCATGGCTCCATCTTAGTGTAGTCCATTGCACACCAACAAAGTCCATAAAAAAATAAATTCAAAACCAACATCCCCAGTGGAGTCAAATTAAACATATCGAACAAACCAAATTTCCCTCCAACAAAGCGTGCACCAAATTGGCCTCCCTAGCATAGCTTAGATCTAAATCAAATAAATTTGACCGAGTGTACATCTCTGATGGATATGCCCTCAATCTAGAACCCTTCTCCCTAATGGAGCCATAATAAATTAAACCAACCTCCCTAACGGATTCTTATCAAATAAATCAAAGAAATCCAATCAAATTCTTATCCCCATGGATACTCAACGCTTCCAAGTGGAAGTTCACATCAATCCCTCAAAAATATGCCTCCACATCAATTAAAAAAAAATTAAAATCAATTTGATCTTGATCCCCATCAGATTATAAATTCTTATCCCCAGTGGATACACATCCAAACAAATCATACTCATAATCAAACTCGGATTCATATCCCCAGCAGATAGCTTGAACCTGTTTCCCAAGTGAAAGGTTCATGTACTCAATCCCGAGCGGATTTCTTCTAGTCCTCTTATGCCCCTTGAATAAAGAGAGCTGCATTGCACTAAGATTGTGATTCTATCTACCTTTTGGTTCAAGGTATAGATCACTTCTATTGTTTGTTGCAATCTTCTGGATGTTTTTTTTGATCATTTTGGTCAACGCCAATACATGTGGTGTGCCTTGTCAATTACACCACACCTATTGGGGGTCTTTTTGTTGACCTCACTTTTGGAGTAAGCTCTTAACCACCTCTTCTTAGACTTGGGACTCTTCTAGACACTAAGAACTTCTTAGTCATAAGACACTTCTAGTGATTAGGTGAACACTTAACCTAAGCTTAGAGAATTAGAAGTGTTAATCATAAGATTAAGCTATGCCTTAGGGCTTAAGTAAATTACCTATCCCATAGCCTAAAACTAATCTAGGTACACTTTCTCAAATCAAACCCAAATTCAATTCTCAAACCAAATCTCAAATTCAAATTCAAATTTCAAATCTAATTTCAAATTTGAATACCGATTATTGAAACCCAAAATCAAATTCAAATCCTAAGATCCTTCCTAAGCCATATGAACCACATTCATAAACTTAGCTAAAACTCCCTTAGACCAAATCAAACACAATTGATCTTTTTATAAACCAATTATTCCTTCATTTATATTCACAAATATAAATGAAATCCAAATTCAAATGACCAAAACCATATCAAAAATCAAATCCAAACTCAATCTAAGCCCTTTAAGCCAATTCTTTGGACTTAGCCAAATCAAGTCAAAACCAATGGATTTTCTCTCGAATCAATCATTCATTTGATCATTTATCCAAATATTAATAAAACCTACAATCATCAAACCAAATTCAAGTCAACCCAAGTCAAGCCTAACTTAGCCCTTTTGACTTAAAACTTTCAATTGAGTCAAAACCCATTAGATTTCAAATTGATTGTCGTTAAATTTATATTCCAATCTAGGGCTCATATATAAGTTCAATTAAACTTGAATCAAACTAAAATCAAACCAATTGACCCACTTAGGTCCACTTGACCCAAAGTGACCTAAAGGACCCATTTGAGCTCAACTTCTAATCCAACCCAAATTGGATTGAACCAAGCTCACCCAAATATTTCACCATGATTGTTGATCACCTTAGGTTGATCAATTGCAATCAATTGGTCAAAACCAAGCCCAATTGTCCATTTGATCCAAATTGACCCAAATTGGCCTAAAGGACCAAATCGGGTCAAATCATGATCTAACCCAAATTGATTGCAACCAATGGCTCAAGTTCATTCCAAATTAATTATTGAACTTGATCAAAGCCATAATTAAACCCAATTTGATCAATCGAGCCCAATTGGTCAACTTGACCAAACCTAGCCTAAATTGGCCTAAAGGGTCAATTTGTCCTAAATCCAAATTAAATTCAAATTAATTCAAATGAAAGACCACATCCATCTTCAATTAGCTAATTGAACATGAATCAACCCATAACCCAAGCTAATTTGGCCAATTTTGGTTAAATGGATCAATTTGACCTAATATGACCCATATGACCCAAATTAGGCCAAATCCCTTGAAACCAAGCTAAGACCCATTGGCTGATCAAACCTGACACAAACCCATTTGGGATCATCCCAAAACCAACCCAACCTATTTAAATCTCATGGATCCTCCCTCCACATATGATTCCACCCAACCTCATTTAATTCCCCCATCACATGCACTTAACTCCTCCACAACATTTGCATTGAATAGGGTTGATCATATGAAAATAAGAGAGGACTTTGGAGTAAAAATTTAAAGTCCTCAATTAATCCATCATCTATCCCAACCACCCAAGCAATATGACAATCAATTTTGAGCCAAAAAATTCAAAAAAAAATAATGGATTTTCTGCCATTATAAAAGGAGGGAAAAATAAAGCTTTAGATCTCTTCCTCCCACCACCATTTAGCCTCCAAAAGCTCCCCAAAGCAAAAAGGAACCCATCTCCCACCTCATTGAGCCATTTTTGAGCTCAAAAACACAAATAATTGGTCTTCCGGTGAGGTGACGATAAACATCAGAGAAGACGACATTCCGAATGGAGGCAAGGGTTAAAGATCATTCCAAAGCTTCCTCACATACCTAGGAGTTTTCTCGGGTCTTCACCGCCGTCGAAAACTATCCCCGGTGAGGTAAATTTCACCAAACCATAGCTAGCCTTAGGATTTGCACATTTTGTTTTAATTTTCTTGTGATTTTAAAAATTTCTCCTAGAATATCCCACATTTTTTTAAATAAACCTAATTAGAAAATAGAATTTTTTTTTCGGTGTGAATCGATGTGAAAACGAGTCCATTTGGACAAGTTTTGGCTTAAAATTCTCATTTTTCCAAAAAAAGGGCTGAAAACACTGTTCACCACCGGCCGTTCGATCCCGCGGTTCGCGACATCAGATGGCTTGGATCACGCGTGGATTGCACGATCTGGGCCTTCGGATCGCTTGATGCGATTTGGACCATCCGATCATGTGGTTCACGACGATGGCTCGATTGATGGATCGCGATGGCCTTCGATCACGATGTGATTCGATCATCCGATCGCGATTTGTGCGCCGACGGTTCGATTGCACGCGATCGCTGCATCTCGATCCACGATCCGATCTTGACAATGATTTATGACGGATGGTTCAGAGCGAGCCGTGGGTCATTTTCCCTTCCCGCCCAATGGATGATGTCAGCGCCACTGTATTTTCTTTTAAAAAAAATAATTTAAATCACCTAAAACTTCAAAAATTCATAAAAAAATAAAATACTTAAC
The DNA here is from genome assembly GCA_021442155.1 of Cymbidium sinense. Lineage (NCBI taxonomy): Eukaryota > Viridiplantae > Streptophyta > Magnoliopsida > Asparagales > Orchidaceae > Cymbidium > Cymbidium sinense. The sequence continues at coordinate 174,028,102 of CM038221.1, read as the reverse complement.
CAAAAAATACAAACAATGCTTCACTGGATTTGTCTTTCCGAGAGGAATTCAACAAACCTAAAATCCTCAAATTTTATCAAGTATTTTGAGCTTAATTTAAGTTTTAGTAAAAATTAAATTTTATTAATTAAATCAAAAATATATGTTAGATTAAGTTAAAATTTTCAAATATTGAAACTAAAGTTAAAACCACCTGCCATAAAACTTTCAAGTGAGAAGGTCTTCTGGATTGGGAGAAATTAAAATTTGAAATTCAGATTGTCTATCTTAATAAAATAAATCAAATAAAAATTCAAAAATTTACAAAAATCTTCAACATGGCTTAAATCACTTCAATTGATATCTAGGACTCTTAAGAAAATAATGTGATCTTCTGAATCCTAATGAACCCCAAACAAACACTTAAAAGTAGAGTTTAATCAATTAAGGAGTTAATTAAAATATAATCTTAAAATAATTTAAATATCAAGTCAAAATTAGAAATGAAATAGCAATTAAGTAATCATTAATCAAACCTCAATTCAAAAAATATCATCCTTAGAGGAAATTAAATTAAATATGATTTGAGCTAATAAAACTCAATTAAATGATTAAATCTTAAATCAAACTTAAAATTAAATAAATTTAGGAAACTTTAACATGGGTGAAACCGTAGAACTAAACCTTCACTAAGCATAGAATCTTAATCATATGAAACCCCTTAATGCGTATAAATCAACTGAAACTAATTAATCATTAAATAAACTAAAAATAATAATAATAAAATCAAATTGATTAATAAACCAATTCAACATAATCATTTGATATTAATCGAATTAAACCAAATAAAATTAAAGTAAACTTAATTAACATATGATTAAATCACATCCATTTGGAATAAGATAATTAGTTAACCATTAAATATTTCAACCTAATAACTAAATCAAACATGTTAATGAAATCAAACGAACATATTAAATGAATCAAATCAAGTAAAACTCTAATCATAAATAATCAAACTTAATTGAAATGAAATAAACAACTAATTAACTTAACAATAATGATGGTAATAACAATGACCCCTTAATCAAATCAAACTTAAGTAAAACACATAACTAAATCAAATCATTCACATATGAGAAATTAAGTCATTAATCTCTAATTAAACAAACCCTTAATTAATCTAATGATTTAAAAATTTAATTACCCTTAATTAAACTTAATTAGTCAAATATCTAATTAATGCAAACTTAATGAATTAATCCATCATCTTAATTAATCAAATTAATTTAAATAAGTTACCTTAAAGCTAACTCTAAAATCAAGCTTAAATCAAACCCTTAATTAAATTTAATAATCACACCCCTCAAGTAAACTAATTAAGTTAATCAAATTAATCATATTAAACCTAAGCTTAATCAAACATAAAATTAAATACTAATCTAAACTTAAATTAAACTTAAATCATTAAGTCATTAATCTCTAATTGAACAAATCCTTAATTAATCTAATGATTTAAAAATTTAATTACCCTTAATCAAACTTAATTAATCAAACATCTAATTAATGCAAACTTAATAAATTAATCCACCATCTTATTAAACCAAATTAACTTTATAAATCAGTTTAAAATTAATTCAAATCAAACACTTAATTAATCTACTAATTAATTTAATCACACTTATTAAATAAACTAATTAAAGTCAATTAAATTAATCATATTAAACTTAAACTTAATCGAACATAAATATAATTAAATACCAATCAATACTTAATTTAAACTTAAATCATTAAATCATTATTTACATCATTAACCTAAACAAATATGAAATCAAATTTAAAACAAATTAAACAAATCTTTACTTAATTTAATAATTTGATCACACCTCTTAAACAAACTAATTAAGTTAATCAAATTAATCACCATAAACTTAAGCTTAATCAAACATAAATACAATTAAATACTAATCAAAACCTAAATTAAACCTAAATTATTAAGTCATTAATTACATCATTAGTCTAAACAAATATGAAATCAAATTAAAAATTAAACAAACCTCTATAATTAACATAAATACACTTCTTAATTAAACTAATCATATAATCACATTGAACCTAAGAAAACTCATAGACCAATAAAGCTAATCAAAACAAATTAAACCAAATTAAATTAAATTAAGAAAGACTCGTCAATTTAATATATAATCAAATCAAATCTCATTCAACCTACTTAAATAAGATAAACTAATTAACTATCCAATGTATGAAATCAAAATGTGAACCAAACTTTGATAAACATGACAAATGGATGAGATTAAATGATAAAATCCTAATTACAAGGAATCAAACTCAATTAAAAATCAAAATAAAATCTCAATTAATCTTATCTGATCAAACTACAAATGAATGAACCATAATCAAATCAAATAAATATAAAGTCAAGTCACATAACCATAATATAAGAAAAGAATTAAATATTAATTTAAAAGGATATTGAATTATCAAGATGTAATTAAACCAAAACATCTAAATCAAAATCAATCAATCAAATACTTAAACCAACTCAAATTCTAAGCTCTATATCAAATCAAATAAATTACATAAAGTCAAATGGGCTAATTAAGATACTTAAGGACCTTAGTTAGATTCTTTAGAAATTGGGATGTGAGAAGAGTTCCATCTATACAAATGGAATTCATTCTACTCTTCATTCTTGAAAACCTAAATATCATTTTAACCAAATAAAATTGAAATATAAATTTAAAAAAAATCATTAAATCATTTAAATTGAAATCACACAAAGGTAAAATTTATACAAATTCCTCCAATTGAAACTTAAACTAAAGAAAGCCTAGTAAAGTCTTGCCACACAAGCCTTAAGCACACACATTAGAATACTAAGTCACCACTTCTAATGCTAAGTTAGGGCGTTGTATGTATGATGTTGTGTTTTATTTTGTGATGTAAGATTTTAGATTGGATGTTAGGGTGTATGTTTCATAGACTGGATGTTAGGCCGTTATTAACCTAATCATATTTTCTATAGGGGGTTGTGCTTAAAGGGATCGTTGTAATAAAAATATAAATATATTTGTTGTGTAGGTTGCTTAGCCCCTAAGCATAACTCATGTTAGGATGGGTGGACTTGGTTACCCATGTATGGGGTGCTAAGTCCAAATTATTCATATAACTGCTTGGGTTGTATAGGCAGCTAACATTTATTTTGCTGTGTGTAGCTAGATTTACTTTTCCTATTTTTGATGTAATTTTGTATTAGAAATTAGGATTAGTGTTATGGGGGATTAGGATGAGCAGTAGCTAGAAGGCTAAGTCCCTGGGATGCCCTGTGATGCCTTTGGAGCAAATCAAATCAAAAGAATGAGAATGAAGAAATGAAGAAAAGAAAACCCCCATAGCATATATATTATTTTTGTAATATGGATTGTATAAGGGTAGAGCTCGGCTACCCATCTTTCTTTTTCTCTTCGGGGTTTACGGCGGAACGACCGCATTGTCATTTTATTCTTTTACGGTAGTCTATAAAATTATTTGATGTTGTGTTTAAATTGTGCATTAGAATATCATGCTTTTCATATTTTTTTTTATGATTGATGCTTGAATGTGTGGCCTGGATACGATAGGCTCTTAAGATAAAATTAAATTTTATATCCCACTAACAACTCATAACTCAAATTTTAAAATAACTCATAACCTCACATAAAATCCTAAAAATGAAATTAAGATAATAAAATTTTTAGCAACCCCTTAGTTGGATGAATGAATGTATAATATCATGCATGTCATATTATTCCACTCTTGTTAAGAGGGGGCTTACATCTTTGTTAGAGAATGAAGGTTTAACTTGTGAGAGCCTTTGATGAAAGAATACCCATTTCTCTCTTGATTTGGCCCATAATCAAATTCTCATGCATTTAGGCATACAAAATCCCATAGCCTGTGTCAAAATAAATAGTCCAAAAGAATCAAATAAATTTGATAAAATTTGCATTAGATTAAGTCATGGTTTCATACCATCCATGCTCTAATCTCTTAGGGAGTGAGTTTAAGGACTTAGTTTCCTCTCTAAATAAATAATAACCTAGCTATCTTGCAAAGCATAAGACTTACCTATATGGATTTAAAGCATGGGAGGAGTTAGCTGGCTACCACTCCATGCGGTAATAAGTCCAGCAGTCGGGTGGTTCATCCTCTCTTGTGGAGGTGAATCAAATACCCACCTTTCGCTTAGACTTAGGTCGTGCCTTTATTTTGTACCAAGGATCCTTAGTTTAGAAATCTGAGGTACCTATTTCCTTCGGGCTACAAGCATAAATCCTCACCTTTTAGGCATTTTCTCAATCTTATGTTGTCGAATTATAAGCCCTAGTAATCTAATAAAATGTCAACTCAAATAATTAACTCTCTTCAATTTCAAAAATATAAAGCTCAATTATAGGGTATATTGGAATGCTCACTAGGGCTCTTAGTATCATGAGCATTTCCTACTTTCCCCCTTTAGATTCCAAAAATAAGTCTTCTCCTTGATCTATCCCATTTGATTTTCTAAAATAGACAATCCTTTGATAATCTTAACCTTGTAATCTTTGGAGACCCTAATTGTCTACTTTAATTGAGAGTATTCTTAAAGAGTTCTCATTCCTTAGGATGTAATTAACTATGGGAGCTTGCCTCCATAGGGAACTCAAAGAACCCGACTTAAAATAAATCTTACTTTATTTTTTCATATAAAGTAGGGGAAAGATCTCTGATATATTTGAAGACCCATCATGCCTTAGGAGTCCTTATTAGGTGCTTATGTCCATTATAGGGTGGTGATTTCTATCTTTCGAGATAGTACATCATTCCTTAATGTCGTACCCGATCACTTCAATAAGTACCCTCTAAGATCTATGGTGTCCCACATCCCAAAAATAAACACCACATATGTATATGTGTTTCTTTTTGTAAATTTGAAGGCCTCATTACGCTCATCAGGGCGTAACGAGATGAAATCGGTCGAGGTGTTTCAAAACACCAATAGTCATGCTCATCAGGGCGTGACGGGCAGGCCCAAAACTGTTAGATGCAGCCCCCTCTCCCATGCCAAAATTTGGACTAAAAAAAAGTGAAATGTCTAAAAAAATCAATCATGCAATAATCTAAAGTGAAATTTAGAAATGTTAAATGATAAAATTTCATTGAATAAACAAATAAAAAGACTTACACGGATTTGAAACAATTTGAAAGCTCACAAGCAATATTAATTTCTCCACTTCCTCTACCCAATGCTCAATGGATCACTTATGATTTTAAGACTCAAATGAAATGTGAGGGAAATGGTCTCGCAAATTCCTTCAATTTATAAGAGGAAAGTGACCCTTTTTAGCAAGGTTCATATTCAATTTATGGAATCTTAAGTGGCACGAAATGTGTAAAACATGTTACAACCACTTTATTCCACATATTTGATCTTTGTTATGAGGGATAATGTGAATAATAGTGATGATCCAACACAATTTCATTTTTATCTTTCTCATTAGGGTTGGACAGATAGTTATCACAAATGAAAATTGTATGTGATAATATTTTTCCCTGCAAATCCAATTTTCTATGGATTAAATTAAAGCAAAATAACAAATGTAAATTCTATGGTAAAGTAAGTTATATTTCTCTCAAACTCCTCAAAATCAAACAAGCCTAAATTAATGCTTGAGTGGCTTAGATTTTGTTTAATGCTATCACGTTCTGATACACCGTAATATCTTAAATCAAAATGAAATGGTGGTTTATTTGAATAAACTAGAATTATTGCAATACTTTAAATATATATATATATATAGTGGATTTTTTTTTTAGAACATAAAACATACACTTGAACTATATATCTTTGCTTCTATGATGTGAGAAGGTGCTTCACATTATTATCATTCCAAGTTCAGCAAATCCAAAATTATCCTCCAAAGGAGAAATCATTTGCACAAAAATAACTTCATTATAGCAAAAATACCAAAAAAATATTTATTGAAGTATCTTGCCAACAAGCAATATTTATGTCACAAAATAACCTCTCACCTTTGAAAAATGATTTTGGATGAGAATGAAAGTTGAATATGATGATTGTGCTTAGAAAATCGGGTAGAGTAAAAGTTCTTTAGCTTCTTAGGAGAATCCAAAGACAATACAATATTTAAAGAAGCCAAAAACTCAATTTTACATGGAAAACCTCAAAAAGAGGGAAAACCACTGGTAAGAAAAGCTTCCACTATGTATATGTTTCAGAGTACAAGATCTTCCCGATACCGAGATTACAGATTTGTATGTGAGAAGGGAACTCTCAATACAATTGATGACGATGTTGACGACGATGTTGACGCCGGTTGACTTGACGACGATGTTGATGATGACCGACGATAGTCGTCAGTGATGATGACCGCAACAATGGTCGACGATGGCGAGGATCAGTGGCGGCCGATGGCGGCTACGGCGCTGGTTGACGACCGTAAAGCGACGATTGGCTTTGGATCTTTAGATTCTCTCTCTCTTGCCTCCTTCCTTCATTGGCCTCCCCTCATATGAAGAATGAGGCTTTTATAGATTGGAGAGTGCCTTAAATACATGCAAAACCCGCACACTCCACTTCATCTGACGGCTCAAAATGATCCCCTTGATCATATGATGTATTTTGTGCATTTGAATGCTCAAATGATGTCAATATGATATCTTGGGCTTGTTAGATTCGTCCAAGACGCCGATTTGACTATAAACACTCCATGTTTAAGAGTGATAATAAAATGCTTGATCTTAGTCTTGATTGATACTTGAAAGATCAAGATTCGCTACTAGAGGAATTTTGGTCATATCGTTTATTTTTGGATGATATTATCTCATCAAAAAAAAAATATGTGTCAATATCAAAATAGCAAATTAACTAAAATATGAGTCCATTAACCACACATTTTGAGAGAAAGATCTTCATGTAAGCACAAGATTATGACTATGGAAGTCATCAAAATGTGTGTGTATTGACTGATTTCGTTACATATCTTAGAATGGCTATGACGCCTCACGGGCTGAAGCCAAATGCCAAGTCGTCATGAATAGCTGCCATAAAATGTCAGACTATTTACTCATGACGGGCCAGAAACCACGCTGGTTCGATTAATGGTCAGTGAGTAGCTGGTCGTCAGCAACCGGCTCCGGTGGGTCGCGAACTGATGTTAATGAATTAGCTGCCTCAATGGCAATATTGATCGCTGAATGGCTGACCTTGGCAGACAAGTGGCTATCAAATGGTGTCGATGGTCATGCTGGCCGGATTTAATCTCCTTGGCATAATGAAGCTGCCGCCGTTATGACTTTGGGTCTGGATCGGCAGCGACCATCCTTGATTCGCGTCGAGATTGGAATTGACCGACGGTATGGCCCGTTTGCAGAAGATACAAAAAACGCTGGCGAGAATGGCCGCTGAGGGCTATTGTAATGGCGCTAACGAACGACGGTTTTGACGGGCGGTTTTCAACGGTTTTGGCGGTTTTACCCTTTGCCCAGATTTATAAATACTCTAGGAGAAGGCATTTTACCCTTTTGCCCCTAGAAAGGTCTATAAACCTAGGGAAAGGCACCTTCTCTCTTCTCCTTTAGAAAGGTCGTTTGGAGGCGGATCAGGCCAGCGGTACTTACGTCGTTGTTAGGTTTTCCTCGAAGAGGCGTCAATGACCTTGGCGGACCGTCGGGTTTGGAAGCGATCAGACCCGCGGTACTTACGTCGTTTCGGTTTTCCCTCGAAAGAAGCGTCAGCCGACCTTAGCGACCGTCCGGGTTTGGAGCGATCAAGACCAGTACTACGTCGTTGTTCGGTTTTCCCTCGAAGAAAGCGTCAGCGACCTTGGCGGACCGTTCGGGTTTGGAGGCGATCAAGACCCACGGTACTTACGTCGTTGTTCCGGTTTTCCCTCGAAAGAAGCGTCAACCGGCCTTGGCGGACCGTCCGGGTTTGGAGGCGATCAAGACCCGCAGTACATACGTCGTTGTTCCGGTTTTCCCTCGAAGAGCATCAGCCCGGCCTTGGCCGGACCGTCCGTTTGGGCGATCAAGACCGCGGTACTACGTCGTTGTTCAGTTTTCCCTCGAAGCGTCAACGGCTTAGCGGACCGTCGGGTTTAGGCGATCAAGCGATGGAGAGCAGTTAACGATGTCTCAGCGAAGTGGCGCCATAGTGGTCGGCAGCGGTGAAGCGGCAGTGGTTAGCGGCGGCCGGGGATAATTGGCGATAGAGCAGTAGTCGATGATCGATTGGTAGAACCAGCAGCGATGAAAGCGTAGCAGCTGCCCGGTAGTCAGCGAGATAAAACCGGCAAGTCGTGGTGACCAGCGATGCGTGATAATGGTCAGTAGTAGCCGGCAGCAGTAGTAGCCTGATAATAGCCAGGTTGCTTGGCCAGCAGAGGTAGTCAGCGCGATGACGTAGTGGTCAGCGATGCAGCAAATGTAGTAACGAAGATAATGGCAGCGTTAGTTAATAACCGAAAGTACCGGTGATAATTCAGCGCAGTAACCGGCGATGTATTAATATGAAGAGCGGCAGCGGCAGTAATCAGAGCAGCAGCCAGCAATGACAAGCGTAGGATAATCAGCGGCAGTAGTGGTAGCAGCGATTCTTGATGATAATTCAGCGATAGTAATAGCCGTAACCAGTAATCAGCAAGTGACAATAAAATAGTTGGCGGCAAGTGGTCAGCGGCAGTAATGTAAACGGTAGTCAAGGCGGCTCGTCAGTAATCAGCGGGATAGCCGGACATTAGTAGTAACCGGCGGAGATGCCAGCGATAGCAGCGGTAGCCGGCAACAGTGTCAGCGATAACAAACAGCAGTAATCAGCGTGGCAAATGATGGTTGGCGGCCAGGGTGGTCGGCGGCAGTAGTCGGCAATGAAAGATCTTTGACCTATCAGAGTTGTTTGTCGAGTGTGACTTGATGGCGTTATCATGTGGAAAGGTTGCATTGAATCGGCGAGATTTTGATTATCGAGGTTGTTTGTCGAGTGTTACCGATGGTTAATGGAAGAGGTTGCATTAGATCCGGCGAGGTTTTGACTATCAGGTTGTTTGTCGAGTGTTACGATGGCGTTAACTATGGAAGAGGTGAATTAGATCCGTTGAGATTTTGACCTATCGAGGTTGTTTGTCAGTGTTACGATGATGTTAACACTATGGAAGAGGTTGAATTGAATCCGGCGAGATTTTGACCCATCGAGGTTGTTTGTCGAGTGTTACGATGATGGTTAACATGGAAGAGGTTGAATTGAATCCGGCGATTTTGACCCATCGAGGTTGTTTGTCAGTGTTACGATGGCGTTAACTTTTATGGAAGAGGTTGATTGAATCCGAGATTTTGACCCATCGAGGTTGTTGTCGAGTGTTACGATGGCGTTAACACGTATGGAAGAGGTTGAATTAAATCCGTTGAGGATTTTGACTATCGAGGTTGTTTGTCGAGTGTTACGATGGCGTTAACTTGTATGGAAAGGTTGAATTGAATCCGGAATTTTGACCATCGAGGTTGTTTGTCGAGTGTTACATGGCGTTAACTTGTATGGAAGAGGTTGAATTGAATCGGCGAGGATTTTGACTATCAGGTTGTTTGTCGAGTGTTTGCGATGACATGAACTTTGTATGGAAGAATTGAGTGAATCGGATTTTGACTATCGAGGTTGTTTTTTTCAGGTGTTTGCTCGATTGAACTTTGTATGGAAGAGGTGAATTGAATCCGTGAGGATTTTGACCCATCCGAGGTTGTTTGTCGAGTGTTACGATGTTAACTGTATGGAAGAGGTCGAATTAAATCAGACCCATCGAGGTTGTTTGTCGAGTGTTATTGCGAGCGTATAGAAGAAGGTCAATTGAATCCGAGGATTTTGACCCATCGAGGTTGTTTGTCGAGTGTTGATGGCGTTAACTTTGTGTGGAAGAGGTTGAATTGAATCCGAGGATTTTGACCCATCGAGGTTGTTTGTCGAGTGTTACGATGGCGTTAACTGTGGAAGGGTTGAATTGAATCCGCTAAGGATTTTGACCCATCCGAGTTGTTTTATGTATTGCAGATGGCGTTAACGTGTGGAAGAAGGTAGAAGTCCACCAAGGACCTTTTGACTATCTAGGTTGTTTGTCGAGTCTTTGCTCGATGGCGTTAACACTATGGAAGAGGTAGGAAGTCCACCAAGGACCTTTTGACCCATCTAGGTTGTTTGTCGAGTCTTTCGATGGCGTTAACGTGTGGAAGAGGTTGAATCGAATCCGCTGAGGATTTTTGACCTATCCGAGGTTGTTTGTCGAGTGTTGCATGGCGTTAACTATGGAAGAGGTTATGGGAAGTCCACCAAGGACCTTTTGACCTATCTAGGTTGTTTGTCGAGTCTTTGCTCGATGGCGTTAACGTGGAAGAGGTCATAGGAAGTCCAAGGACGTTTTGACCTTTCAGGTTGTTTGTCGAGTGTTTACTCGATGGCGTTAACCATGGAAGAGGTGCGAAGTCCACTAAGGGCGTTTTGACTATCTGGGTTGTTTGTTGTGTTTACTCGATGGCGTTAACGTATGGAAGAGGTGAAGTCCAAGTTTTGACTATCTGGGTTATTTGTCGAGTGTTTACCGATGGCGTTAACGTATGGAAGAATTCGAATATTTGTATGAGCTTGTAGAGTTATATTGATCTTTGCCTTTTCATTGGTGTTGCTGACTTGCTTATCTTTTGAGATTAAGAGTTGCCCCCCAGTTCCCGACAGAATCTGAAGGAACAAAGTTTGATGAATCTTCATTCTTCGCTTGCGCTCTCTAAAAGCTTGAAATGATCCACCTCGATGGTGGTTTTGATCTTGTTGGGAAACTTGGTTGTCATACAAGATGAAATAATGGGAATCGACTTCCCGAGGCAATGCATTGCGTGCTAGAAAACCGGTTCGGTAGAGTAAAGTTTCATGCTTAGGAGAATCCAGCACACACACAGGTATTTAAAAAGCGAACAAGAAAACTCCAGAATTTTTACGTGGAAAACCTCGAAAAGAGGAAAAACCCAGGGGCTTTAATAAAAGCTTCCACTATGTATATGTTTGAGTACAAGATCTTCCGTCTGGGATTACATTGTATGTGAGGGAACAACGATTCTAGTAGACAATGTTGATGGCGATGTTGGCGGCGATGTTGATGTCGTTGGCGTCAGTTGGCGGCGATGTTGATGGCGATGACCGACGATAGTGGTCGGTGATGATGACCGGCAACAATGGTCGACGATGGCGAGGATCAGCGGTGGCGGCTGATGGCGGTGGCCGGCGGTGGTTGACGACCGTTGAGTGGCGGCACGATTGTGCTTGGAGGATCTTTAGAGCTCTCCTCTCTCTTGCTTGCCCTCCTTCTCCTTCACTTGGCCTCCCCTCATATGAGGAATGAGGGCTTTTATAGGTGGAGTGGCGTCTCGTAAATACATGCAAAACCCGTACCACTCCACTTCATGGACGGCTCAAATGATCCCCTTGATCATATGATGTATTTCGTGCATTTGAATGCTCAAATGATGTCGAATTATGATATCTTGGGCTTGTTGTTAGATTGGCTCGTCAAGACGTTCGATTTGACTATAAACACTCCATGTTTAAGAGTCGATTGATAATAAACACTTGATCTCGGTTAGTCTTGATTTCTGATTAGCTTGCTTTCGGCATCAAGATTCGTGCTTCGACTAGAGGAATTTTCAGGGTCATATCAATAATTAGCAAAGATATAAAATCCTATCAATATGCATAAGCTTAGTAATCATTTTACTTTTATTTAATTTGCTATCAAATTAAATATAAACAAAGATGCAATATTTTGAATTGCAAATAGAAATTTAATTCTACTCCAAATTCGCCACCGAATCTGTAATTCTCGTGCAAGCAGACAGAAGGCAATACTAAATTAAATCTTGCACAAATTATGTAGCTTCCTTCAATCCAAAAAAATTAGAAAATTTTCATTCTAATTATAATTTTCAAAATCAATGATTTTATGAATTAAATGAAATTATCTAAGCTAAAATTACATGCATGTGCTCGAACATAGAGATTTAAGGTGCAAATCCTAATATCTGAGAAAGTTGATCATGCTAAGTTGTGATTAAATAAAAATACAAATTTAATCTCATAATTTTCAAAAATAAAATAAAATTACTTGAATTATCAAATACCCGCATGAGTCCCAACACAATATTGAATAATAAATTCATGTCGAGGATATTGTGCGGGTTAAAAGATAAATAAATTTAGAATTTATTCTGTATTTGAGAGTGTATTACAAATTGATAATTATATCTTAAAATATAATTACAGGTTTCAATCCATAAATCCAATCCTCCTCCTATAGGAATAGAGTTGATAAGATCTTATATGATATAATGAGATTTCAAAGTCATAGACCCGATCCTCTGTTAACAAAAGAGTAGAGTTGATAAGGTCTACCCCGATGATGAGTGTGTTGATTGAGAATATCAACCGGAGAGGTTTACTATTATCAAAATTTTCTAAAATTTTCAATCTTAAGTGAAATTTTTATCAACTATCAAATATTCAAGAAAATTAATTAAATGAAAATTCATCATAAAAATATAAAATTCATCCATCAGTAAGGATGTGGTCCGTGTCAGATGTGATAAATTTAATGCTAACCCAAGCTCGCAAAAGAGTCAATGTCATATTATGCATACTATTATATTCACACTCAAAATGTCACACCGATGGGGATGTGTGTGTCCTCTGCGTGGTTTGGCCGATCTTCACATAAAGTGGTTACAACTTGAGCCCTTTGATCGTGGTTTGGCCGATGTATGCTCTCTAAATTACGGTTGGCCATTATGTTCCCGATGATTTTTTACTCCTTTGAGTTGTGGATCATAGGGTATACCTAATAGGGCATAAAGCTCTCTATTAGTTAGAGAAGATTATCCCCTTTGACAAATATCAAACATAGTCTACAAAATCTCCTTGAACGACGCAACCCATGGCTCCTGACAAGAATCCTTCGGTCAGGTTGGGTCGACCACCTCCTCTAACTAAGTGGATCAGGGATCATGACAACCCGGGATGACGGAATAATGGAATCTTGATCGAGCGTGTCATCATTCCCCCAACCATATGCTCCAAGCAAAGAGAAAATGATGAACTTCATTAAATTTCAAATCTGAATTTTTGCTACTATACCTAAGAAATTGATATCTAATGACTAACCTTAATCGAAAGTTCCCTCTCACTAATTAAGGAGGGGTAATTAACTATAGGGGCTTACGCCTATACGAAACTTGGAACCAAATTTAAAGTCATCACCAAATGGGGGCGAAATCTCTGGGTAGTGTCTTATTTATCTACTATAACAATCATTTATCTTCTGAAAATTTCGTTTGACGCTAAATCTATACTCTCATTTCATCGAGAGGCTGGGCGTGAATTTTCGGAGCCCACAGAATATTTCGAGATTTTTGCGTGATTCATTCATTGTGGCATGATGCAATAAGATTTGTTTGTCATATTGGATATTTTGAAAACACATAATAGTTAGAGAGAGAGAGAGAGAGAGAGAGAGAGAGAGAGAATTATAATGCTAATAAGATAAAAAAATGAGAAAAATATTTGAGTGCAATTAATTTAATATCTTGAAACTAGTGGATATTTATGTCACTCTATGGATGTGAATACTAGTGAATCTCATCGAATCATATAAACTCTCTCGTATTATTTTTTTAGTTTTTTTTTCAAAGATTATTTTTCTTAATCTCATGATCAATATCATACTATGTACACACATGACTCCAAAAGTAGTTTCCCCTACCGCACAATGATTGAGATCCTCTATAACTTTAATATCAAAATCATTATGTATTATAATTGTTTAGTTATATAAGAGTATGGGAAGCCACCAAAAAGGTCATGGCCAGTGGCTACTTTTCAAACGTTAGTTAAAAAGACAACTTATTTTCAAAGTCCAATAGTATTTCTTATACCATTTCAATAGTATTGCTTATACCATTTCATGCATTTCGGCTTCCAAGCAAGTGGATCCGCGGAGCTCCATAATTTAATGGTTAGCATACATATTTCTTCCACAAATAGATAATATTGTATATATATATTCTATTAAACTACTAATATACATATGAATGATATAAATGGCCGGCAACAATATCAAATTAGTAACTATATTGTCGTTATCGAGGTAACAAGTATGATTATAGTGCAATAATTATTTTTTATATATATTATAATCATATTATTATCTGATAAGTATCTCTTGATCAGTAACATTATTCTTATTTTGTGATTTATGAATTTCCCTCATTATCAATTAACCATTGAATGCGTATTGATGGGTTGGACTGATACGAATACAGGGAGACAAGGACAAAGACATATGCGATATCATATTATAAATTTATAATTTCTTAAATAATATATCATATTCACATAAATTGTATAATTATCAAATAAATAAAAAAATTAATATTATAAGCACAAAAATATTGACATTTAATAATACTAGAAATTGATTAAAAGCTTAAAATAATATTTAGAAATCATGATAGGTAAAGAAAGAGTAAACAATTACAAAATAATAATAATAATAAATATGATGAAAAATAATAAGCAATCAAAATAATAACTTAAAAATAATTTAATCATAAATAGTTTTGAAGTATTAAATACAAAAATAAGCATATGCTATTTGCTATAAAATAAATTATTAAAATATAATATTTAATTAATATTTATAAAGTTTAAACTTAATTATTCAAATCATGTAGGTTGAAGATACATGTTTTAAGCTTTTTATTTTTTAAATTGGACATTTCTAAACAGTGTCTGCCACATATCTAACATGTGCAGCAGGTGTGTCGTGTCCGATATATGTTAAGCATTACATACCTCTCTCTTATAAAGTGTCGATGTATCATAAATATATAGTTGAATAATCTCAAAGTCAAAGTCAAATTGAAGGACTGTTAATGAAGTCAATTCAATTATCATCAACTTGTTATTTAGAAGTACTAAATTCCATTGTTCATAACTCATCAATCTTACATTATGAATACGACTTAGATCATAAAATGGAGAATTCTCGATTGACGACTTAAAAAAATTATTTTATTATTGTATAATGATAAATATAATTATAGGAAAGTATTATAGTGACCTAAACCTATACATAAGAGTTCAAATAATGTAGAAGAGATTATACACCTTAACCTCAATTATTCTATTAATACTTGTAATAAAATTCTCATAGCTTCTCTCTCTCTCTCTCTCTCTCTCTCTCTCTCTCTCTCACATCTTAGTTTTATGTGTGAATGTGCTCATGAACTCTATAGTTCTAACATATTGAATAGTAAATTTCAATATATATACACTAAGTATTTAAATAATTTTTAAAAGATTGCTTAATATGTTTTTTCTAATTTAATCTGTTAAGAGTGAATAAATTTATAAAGAATATTTTTAGTGTACCTACTAATATAAATGATTTGAAGTTTTTAAAGTTTTTTGAAATTTGAGTCATAGTGACAACTAAATTATAGGTTAGTGGTTAACATGTGCTCCGAATTTAAGTCTCTCTATGGAAGAGAAAATTTTCTATTAAATTCTCCGCAAATTGAAATAATTTAAAATTTTGAACACCTTATAGATGGTCATCTACTTAAAATCTAAATTAAGTAAATAATAAATCTTGGTTTAGTTTGGTTAATTAATCTCTATTTGCCTTGACAAAAGTATATTATTATTGTGTGCTACAGAACTCATAACAGTAGAATTCGACTAAGAACAAAAAATTTGAGGATTTTATGTGAAAAAATCTGAAAAAAGAGAAAAAATCATAGACCCTGGCCCAATAAAGTGCTCCAATTTATATTTTTTGAGTTATAAAATTTCAACTTTCTCGACAATGATATTACCTGTATTTGAAATCAGATGTGAGAGTTCCAATAAGTTACAACAACTATCTGATGTTATTGGGTTGATTGTCGTACGAACAATCGGTGATAATCGATACTTATGATGACTTGAACTTCGCTTCTTTTTTTAGCTCTTTTCTTTAATTTGTCTTCAAACATCTCTTCTCTTCATGAAAAGAATGTGATCATATTTATTGGATTATAAGAGGGACATTTTAATAATTATAGCCAAAAATCCTAAAATATTCCGTCATCCATATTAATTTCTTTGATCGTAGATTCATTTTTGATGATTTGATCATCGAAATGACATCTGATTTGAGTGATCATGAGCTTGTTAGATTTGTCTGGTTTGTTTGATTGATTATAAATATTTCAGATTTAAAAGTCATTTGACTACCCGATTAATTTCTCGAATTCTTCGTGTATACTTTTTGAGCTTGATTTGAACTATTTAGACTTTAATTAACCTATTTTTGGTGTTGATATACTTATTTCGCTTAGTCATCCAATCCTAATGCATATACGTATTGTCTTATGATTCTCATGTTAGATTTGATAAATAAATTTTAATGTGATTTATTAATTATAAATTTACTAAGAATATATTCCATACATTGCAAAGAACCTATTCTATATAATTTTTCCTTCTATTTTTTTATTTTTCTCACGAACCATAACCTAACATTCACCATATCAGGATTTGAAAAAAAATTTCTTACAAACACAAATTTTATATATTTACACATCTGATATCTTAAATATTCTATTTACATATATAATAGTTGTAAAGATGTAATTCACTTTGGACAAGTGATAGTGATATTTTTAATATAATATTAAAAAATTAATTATCATGTATATAAATATTAAATTTTAGATGTTAAATATATAGATATATAAGAATTATGTAGTATATATCTAAATTCCCTAAATTAAATCTTTATCCAAATTAAAATTTTCCCAAATGAATTTAAGTGGTGGAAACTTAATTTCTCACCTAAAAATGAATACTTTTATTTGAATTAACTCTCCTTAATTTACGAAGAACTGAAAAAACTTAAAAAAATGTTAGTTGAAAAAATTGAAACAGAAGAATATAATTCAACGCTTCTTTAGACCTCTAATTCAAATTGCTCAGACTAAACAAAACTTCTAAAACTATCACTAATACTGAAATCCTCTCATCAGAAAACTCGTCGGAGGTCCTCTCGACGCCGGTGCAGATTCAGGAACTCATCTCCCGCCGCCAAGGCGTCCCTGTTATAAACAGGTAAAAGCTGTTGCTGCTGCTGTTCTTGAATCTCCTTCTGCCGGCGAAGTTCAAGAACCTTTCTATGCGAGTTCGAGTGTTTGGAGACCATAAAGGTGGGGCTCGCCGCCGGTCGGTACTCCGGCACAAGCCGACCGATTTGAACCGGACGCCGCAGGCATTGCAAAGGGTTTTCGGCCCCATGGGTCCCGCCCGCCACTGCGGCGTCTTGTCGGCTGCGCAGTGAAGGCATTTCCTGCCGTCAGGAGACGGCTCCTTCTTCTCCGTGCTCGTTTTAGGGAGGAGGAGGAGGCGTGAAGACCAATTGGACGAAGCAGTTCGGGCGCGCTTGCTCCGGGCTTTACCGGGGACCGGAACCTCAGCAGTAAACGGCGGCGGCTCGTTGGCAGTGGCGGTGGCAAGGGGGCAATTGGTTCCGTGACTTGGTTGAGAAGAGGTGGACTTGAGGCCAGAAATGAGCTGTTGTTTATGCAGTTCTTCGCTGGAGAAGGAATCCTCCACGAAGTTTGATAGCCATTCGAGCTCCGCCAGTTCCTCGTACTGTGAAAGAAGAAAGTACAAGCTGGTACATGTCGTTATAAATCTATATAAGCATTATATCTGAAAGTTTTTCTCCCATGCAGCCCACCTTAACTCATTAATGCGGTGTTTATATTGCTAATGAAGAGATTATGAGTTTAAAATCTTACTTATATGAGTATGTGTATGTGAATTCACAGATTTAAAAATACAAAATATGATGGAAGATGATTATTTATTTTTTATTTTATTTTTTTTGAAGCTATATAATTCTTCTATTAATATAGGAGTTTAGAATATTCCAAATAAGCAAATTTAAATTTTAATTCTTTAAAAGAGACAAGTTAAATGTATCAAAAAAATTTGAATGTTTTTTAAGGTTGTTGGTTGAAGCCTAACTTGAACTTAATTAACTAATTATAAAAATAAAATAAAATGAAATCCTCTAAAAATTAATTAATCATTTTTTATATGCACTCCATATTTATTCAACTGTTGACCCCATGAGCCTTAGAGATAAATGATTGTGTTTTGATGATCACAAATAAATGTGATTAGGATATTTTTAGTGGAGATGTGATACAAGCGAAGTTTATGACCAAGGTATTTAAGGAGAGAGTATTAGTGCAAGCAAAGTAGCAATATAAGTCTAGAAAGTGATGGCTACAATACAATAAACATAGATATCCATCTATGAAATAAGATGATTGCAACATAATTCAAATTGTAGCATAGATCTTAAAAGAGATGGTTATGATGCTAAAGAGATTGTGATGCATGCCTTATTTAAAAAAAGTTTATGATGTAATTGAGATTTTAGTATAGGTCTAAAGGCGATGATTGTAGTAAACTCTAACTAAGAAATTAAAGGAAAAACACTAAAAAAAAACAAGGAAATGAAAATTAATGAACGAAGAAGAAGATTATTTTTTATAATCACAAATTCTAGCAATATAATCAGACATTTATCATTCACTAATAAAAATAAAATAAAATAATAAAGTTTTTTAAGATATTTGAAAAAATTTAATCGTAAATTCACACATATAAGTCATGTGTAAGAATTTGAATTCAAGACTTAGCATTCAATCATTAAGCTAAGATGACTTAATAGTAAAATTATAACTGAAGTTCTTTTGCAGAGAGGTAATGGGTAAGGATTATGAAAAAAAAAAGTCAATGATTTAAAATCTTAATTTGACACGTCAATAGTTTATTTACTCCTTTAGAAAGTTAAACAAAATTAATTTAATCAAATATCTAATCATGTGCTCCACTAATTTTAAAAATTATTATTATGTAATGTCTATGAGTGCCAAGTTCTCTTACCCGTTGCTCAAAACAAAATAATAATAATAATAATAAGTTTTGAGCATATAAGCATAATTTATTAGAATTTAACATGCTACTCACTCGGCCAACTTATATTTCACATGATTATTAAAATATTAATATAATAAAATTATTAATTTTTTTATATTTCAATTTCTCTCTTAATGGACTTGTATCAAAATATTTTTTTAGCTTTAAGTGAAACAACATGACATTTTAAAATATATAAATATATATATATATATATATATATATATATATATGAGGATTTATTAACTGGTATTCAATTCAATGCTTTCACTCACGGCTCCTAATAATAACAACGAAACAGATTAAAAAAAAAAAAAATCAAATATTCCAAACGTTTAAATGCAGAATATTCTAGAATCCTAAGCGCATGGAGCGGTTTGATCGTAGCTACGGTTTTAAAATTCGAACAAATTTTATTTCAAAAATATATAAATAAATATATAAAAAATAAAAAAGCCACTGCGCTAATGGTAATAACAAATAAAAAAGCTTCGGATCTCAAACGAGCTGGAGAACAAAATTACCGGTTCACAGAGATCGCCGAAGGGTCCGACGTCGGCGAGGCTCCGGCAAAGAAGTTCGTCGGAGAAGAGCTCTTCTGAGGCACCGCCGGAAAATGAATTGGCACAGCTGTCGGCGGAGCAGTTTCCTCCCGTTTCCTCCGATCGTCCATCTTCCTCGGTGACCATCTCCGCGCCGCCTTTCCCCTCATTGGAGAAATCCAGCAGCTCTTCGACGATGAAGTGATCCCCGCCGCCGGCCTTCCCCTGCTTCTCCGGAACGAATTAGCGGTTCCCGCACGGCAATAGCCTTCCATCCCGATCAAATTTAGGGTACGTTTGAGCTTCCCAAGCTCCGGCGAAGAGGAGAGCGTTGGTTCGTCTGAGAAACCGAGAGAGATAATGGAGACTGGTAAGGGTTTATCTGCGTTTTGAAGCATTCGATGGTAAAGCGCTATTAAAGAAAATGGCGGGTACCAAATAAATAAATAAATAATTCTTAAAAGAAAATGCTCTAAAAAAAACACCCTCGGTCTTCATATTCATATCTTCATCCTGTCCGTTCATTTTCCTCAAGCTGCTGGATCGGACGGCTTAATTTACTCGATTGGTTCAACGCCGCACGTGCCAAGGATTGCGATATTTGTGAGCTGTGTCCCCGGAACATGAGTTACATTTTAATATTAGCTGGAGTGGAGTTACATTTTATTTATCTTAAATAACGAACCGAGAATTTTGCTTTAAGGACTATTTATTAGTCAAACTGAATTTTTTTTAATTGGTTGTTGGAAATAATTTTTTTTTGGGAGTTCTCAATCATCTAATAAATGATATTAAATTTAATATTCATTCATAAATATGGCAGACAGGATTTATAAAGCTTAGAGTTTGCTGAATGATTTTCAAAATTAAAAAAAATTAATATTTTAAGATTTATTTGGAATTAATTTATTTTTAATTTTATTTTATTTTAAGAGCATATTTATTTAATATATTTTTAATTTATATTTACTTTTTAATTTTAATGATAAATCATATTATTTTTTAAGACACTTAAAATATTTTTTTTAATATTTTGATTATTTTTAAAAATAAATATATTATCAAAAATATTATATTGTAAATCAAAAAATAAATAAAATTATAAGTAAAACCACACTTGAATAAGGCAATCACAAATCGACGCAATCGAATTTATCGAGTTTATATTGTGGATTTCAGATGTGAGAAAAATTAAAGTTAGTAATTTTTTTATTTATCTTTGGGTCAAAAAAAAGAAGTTAAATAAAAAATAAACTTATTTTCTATAAATATTATATAACATAATTTCATCATATAAAAGCTAATTTTTATTACAAAATAATTAAAAGCAAAACTATTTCTTTTTAACTTTATTTTTTCCTTCGTTTTATCTTTTATTTTTTACTTTTTTATGACAAAATAATTTAAAGACAAAGGTCGCGAAAGAGAAGGCGGAGCTTTGCTTGCCTTGGACGGCTTCAGTCAATATATATATGCCGGGTTCACTCGTTAACAATTTTCGCACACGTGCCATCCAAGTGGGCATCACGGAACCTCGTTTTATTTGGAAATTTTCAATTATCGTTTGTCA
The DNA here is from genome assembly GCA_021442155.1 of Cymbidium sinense. Taxonomy (NCBI): domain Eukaryota; kingdom Viridiplantae; phylum Streptophyta; class Magnoliopsida; order Asparagales; family Orchidaceae; genus Cymbidium; species Cymbidium sinense. The sequence continues at coordinate 174,006,894 of CM038221.1, read as the reverse complement.
ATATCTTTTATGTATTTATTGAGAATATTTTAAAATTATGATATATAGTAATATTAATATATTTTTAAAAAATATTAAATATTTTAAAATTATATATTTTTATTATGAATTTTATTATTTTAATATCAAAATTATCATTAATATTAATCTTTTTTATAATTTTTTATTAAAATTAAAAGATTATAAAATTTTAATTAAATTATTTAATAATTAAACTTACATTATCAGATAGATCAGTTAATTGAGAAATTATAGATGATGTGTGAAATCAAGATATCGCACATATATAATAAGAATGCCTATATTTTAATATCTTCATATTTTTGTGTATTTCTATAAGAATATTACATATAGGTTCATTTTCATACTTTTCCAAAAGATTTAAACATACTTATAATTTTTATATTAAAATTATAAATTTTATTATTTTTTATCTCAAAATCATTATTAATATTTTTATTGTTTACTACTCATCAAGCAAATTAGAAGATTATAAATGTTTAGTTATATTGTCTAATAATTAAGTTATATTTATTTGATAATTTAATTATATTGGAGAATAATGCGATATTTGAAATCAAGATATTACATGGGCAATAAGAATATGTTTATTTTAATATAAATATATGAAAATATTAAATTTTAATTTTAATTTGAATGAAAAATAAGCATGATTTAATTTTTTTAAATATAATGTTCTCTATATAAACTTAAGGTTTATTTTATGAATGGATATCAGATCACGTTAATAATCCTTGCTTATCATGTGAATTAGGTTGAAGTATATGCGTGATTTGAAATCAAAAATATTCAAATAAAAATGAAGAGATTTACATAAATATCACATAATTTTTATATATTTTTAAGTTTAATATTTAAATTTCAATATATATATATATATATATATATATATATATATATATATATATATATATATATATATATATATATATATATATATATATATATATATATATATATATATTTCTAAAATCTTCAATATCACATCTAATTAATCATTATAACTCATTTTTTAAAAATAAAATACATATTTTTAGGCATAAAAATATCTCAGATAATTATATATCTAATTTTAAGTATTAAATATATATAAATATATAAAAATTATGTGGTATATATATAAATCTTCCTAAAATTGATATTTAGTTAAATTTAATGGACCTCTTATAATTGTTTTGAATTTCATGAAAAATTAAATTTAATAGATATTTGGTTAACTCCCAATGACTTCAATTATTTCTCCTTTGTCTAGACAAAGTGCTCATTTTTTTTTAATTCGTGCAACTTTCCTTCTAGGGTTAATCTAGTTTATCATCTCTTGTTGTCAAAAACCTTATTTAAATAAAAAAATAATAATAGTCTCTCATCATCTCAATAATCTTATGTTTTGAATACAATTTCCTACGATTGATTTAGAAAGGCAATTTTCTTCAGATAAGTGCTTCTCAATTCTGATGTACGTACCAATGCTTTTTGTGCTAGTGAACCCAGATAAGAGTGTAAATTAGGATAGTGACTACTAATTTGCAGCAAGAAATGTATATTACACTGAAAAATAGGCCTTTTTGTCAGAAATAAAAATATTAAAAATTTATTTGAGATTAATTTTATTTTATATTTTATATTATCTTAAAAATATAATTTTTTAATGTATTTTTATATTTTTAATTCATATTATTTTTTAAAAAATTCAAAATAGTCCTTGTGTGATCTGAATATTTTAAAAAAATATATATATAATATTTCAAATAAAAACATAAATAACATAAAATTACAATAAAAAATAAAATCACAAAATAGAAGTGAACCAAAAGTATTTAAGTACTTTTGGTTTTTCGATTTATTATTCATTTAGACTATCAGTTATTAAAATGAGAAAATAAATTATCCTTAATTTATTTTTAAAAATTTTAACTCAAAATCAAAATCAAAATTCTTACTTTTTCAATAATTTTTTTGATGATATGTTAAAATCAAGGAAGATTTACATGCATACCACAATTATTATGCATTTACATATATAATATCTAAAGGTAAATATTTATATATCTTATACTTTTTTATGCTTAAAAAAAGTATATTTTACTTTTAAAAAATAAATGATAATGATATTTTAGATGTGATATTAAAGATTGAACCGTTATATATATATACAAATTAAAGTTTAAGTATTAGATATGTAAATATATAAGAATTATATGATATATATATAAATTCACCTAAAATTAAAATCTTATCTCTTAGGAGCCTCTAGAAGCATAGGTGGGTTAGCATCCCCACTATCTATATCTTGAATGGCTCTTTTAGACATTCTTTAAAAATAATAAAATATTATATTCCTTTCTTAATTTAATATTTTTTAAAAGTTGCATTCATTCTATCATTTTATTACAATAAATATTTCAATTAAAAATCATTTTTTATCTTTTATAGAAAATAAATTGATTCGTTAGCTAATTTAAACTCAAAATAGAACTAGAGTTCATTCATTTATGAAATTCAAATCCAAATCAAACTTAACATTTTTTTTTGACATACGTTTGTTATGCCTTTCAAAATGCGCTACCCCCGCCCTCTTCACACTCTTCCACCTTGCCCCCGCTCCTTCCACCTTCTTCGTTACCTCTCCAACCTCCACTCCCCATCTACTCCCTCTTCCTCCTCCGCCGCCGCCATCCGCCTCCACTCATGCTCAGAGGAGCTATCCCAAACCCACGCCTTCCTCCTTCGCCACAATCTTCTCCTCCTCTCCTTCCATTGGAATTCCCTCATGCGCTCCTACCTTCGTCTCTCCATCCCCTCCGCCGTTCTCCGCCTCTTCGTTCACATGAATCGCGCCGGCACATCCCCTGACCACTACTCCCTCCCCATCGCTCTCAAAGCCGCTTTCACCTCCTTGGCTTTTTCCATCGGCCGCCAGCTCCATTCAGTCGCCATTAAACACGGCCTCTCCCGCCACGAGTTCTCCGAGAGCGGCCTCATCTCCGTCTACGCCAAAGCCGGCGACTTTATCCCGGCAAAGCAACTGTTCGACGAAAATCCCGACCGAAAACTCGGCTCCTGGAACGCTCTTATCAGCAGCTACGCCCAGGCTGGCCACTCCTCCGAAGCCATTGACCTCTTCATCCATCTTCGTCGAACCGGAGAGATCCCCGACCAGATGACGATGGTCAGTGTCGCCTCCGGCTGCGGAAGCCTCGGCGACATTCTATTAGCCGAGCAGATCCATGGATGCGCCATCCAAGCGCGAACCACGCTCGACACGAAGCTCTCCAATTCACTCATAGACATGTACGCCAAGTGCGGCAGGACGGACATCGCCCTCAAATTGTTCGACAGAATACCTCAACGAGACGTCTCGTCCTGGACGGCGATCATAATGGGCTTAGCGACACAGGGGAACCCGAAACGCGCGCTGGAGCTCTTCCATCAAATGAAGGAGGACGGCAGGGTGGCGGCGAACCATGTGACGATGGTGGCGGTGCTCTGCGCGTGCGCACACGCCGGGTTGGTGGATGAAGGAATGACGAACTTCGAGGCGATCGTGCAAGGGAGAGTGAAGGGGGTGGAGGCCACCGCGGCGCACTATGGCTGCGTGGCGGATATGTTGGGGAAGGTGGGGAGGGTAAGGGAGGCAGCGGAGATAGTGGAGGGGATGCCGTGGCCGGTGAGTGCGGTGGTTTGGGGGAGTTTGTTGGGGGCTTGTGAGAAGTACGGGGAGTTGAGGATTGGGGAGAAGGTGGCGGCTAAGTTTCTGGAGTTGGAGCCATGGAATGATGGGGTTTATGTGGTTTTATCCAATATCTATGCCGGGGAGGGGATGTGGCAGGAGGTGGAGAGAGTTAGGAGATTGATGAGGGAGAGGAAGGTCGGGAAGATTCCGGCGTATAGTTTGCCTGATATTTTACCTACGGAGGAATGAATTTGCTTTAATGACACAATTTTGTATTGGGTGATCTCTGATTAGATTGTTTTTTTTTTTTTTTTGTTTGGTATAAAGGAAAAAAAAAAGGATCTTGTAATGTTAATTGTAAGTAAGAAAATAAATTATATAATATATTATGTTTTATTTTATTTTGTTGTTATGTAGTGATAAAAGCATGGAATTATTTGCTTGGTTGTATTTCAGGTGACAAGGTGGTGTATTTTTTCATTATACTATAAATGCTATTTGAAAATTTATATTATGGTTGTGTTTTAAAGAAATGGCCATCAAAAAGTTATGTAATACACACTCCAATTTTTTAAACACCAGCTTCTCTATAGCATTTATATGAATACTTTCTCTAATTTTAAAGAAAAAATGACACTTTATAATTCAGAATTATAATTAGTGGAAATTATTCCGCCTTGATATGACACTGAAACTTTTACTTGTTAAAGCGTGAATCTTGATGTTAAAAGCAAACTGATCCGAAGTTGAAATTGGTCGAGATCGAGCACTTAAAATATCATTAGAAACTTTGAGATATCAATTAAATCTCTAAATAGCCCTCAAACATGGAGTGTTTATAGTCAAATCAAGCGTCTCGATGAGTCGGATCTAACAAACTTAAGATCTTAAAATTCCGACTTCATTTGAGCATTCAAATATTTAAAATACATCAAATGATCAAAGAGATCATTTTGAGCAAGTATGAATGAAGTTTTGTATGTATTTATAGAGACACCACTTCTCCAATCTATAAATAGCCTCTCATTCCTCATATAAGGAGAGTCAAAGCAAGAGGGAGGAGAGAGCTCTAAAGCTTGAAGATCCTCCAAGCACAATCATGCCACTACTCGACGGTCGTCAACCACCGCCGCCGGCCGCCGCCATCAACCGCGGCCGCTGATCCTCGCCGTCGTCAATTTATGTCGGTCTCCAACATTACGACCTTCATCGTCAGTCGTTGTTCCCCGTTGTTCACCATCATCTACTACCACTAACAACTATTATAACCTGACCATCGCTACATAGTTGTTCTTTTCTCATATATAATTCTGTAATCCCATTATCGGGAAGATTTTGTACTCTGAAACAGATACATAGTAGATGCAATGAAGTTCCTTCGCTCGACTCGTGATGGATCTCTCGACACGCGCTTTTACTCATCCATCACGTACCAACAGACTAATCCACCAATTGTTGCGGGTAACTTGACACATTCTTGTCCTGTTGATCCCACTCGTCATGTTATACGTGCAGAATTACGACGCTTATTGCAAGACGAATTTCACCTTCAATACAGAAATCATCTTCCCCCTCACCGCTGCTATAAAGAATCCTCACCTTTAGCTGAAGCTATTCTTCATGCTTATTCGTGAGTTTCAAGCTTCCGAGCATTGATATGGGGCGACTCACTCATGAACACATCGATCATTACAGGACTATCATGCATATTCAACGAGCTCCTGACACACTGCTTTGTCAGGTCTTTCCCGTTACCCTCAAGGGGCAAGCTCGCACTTGGTTCTACTCTCTTCCAAGGGGATCCATCCGTACCTTTGACGAACTCGCCAAGATTTTTGTGGAACAGTTCATTGCAAACCGAAGGATTATTAAAGATTCCTCCCACCTCTCCGGCAATCGTCAAAATGAGAGTGAATCAATTAAGGAATACTTTCAGAGGTTCTCCTTAGAAGCTCGTCAAATACCTGGAGTAAACCCTGAACTATTAAGAGGAGTTTTCCTTGGAGGGCTTCATCCAAGGCCTTTTTACTCATCACTAATGCGAGATGCCGTTCGCTCATATGCCGAGTTGGTTCATCGCGTGGAAGCACAAATCTCTGCTGATGAGGCTATTACTGCCCATCGTAAATATTTTGAGCAATCTACAGGAAAACGTAAGAGCACCCCAGGGAATGCAGACCGACAGTCCTATCAAAAGAAGCAACAAGGCAGTCGTGATCTCCCTCCATGGCCCTCACATCAACGATTAGAATACACGTCAATGAACACATCTCGTGTTAACGTCTTGATGGCTATTCGAGATGAAAGACCATAAAGTGGCCACATCCACTTAAACCAAATTCGGGAAATCAGGAGCAATATTGTCACTTCCATCGAGGTTGTGGACATGCTATAGGTGTGTAAACAACTTAAAAAAGAGATTGAGAGGCACATTCAATAGGGATATCTACGTCAATTTGTGCAAAATCAACCAACTCAAGCGACAGTTCCAACTGGGGGGCAACCAGGACAATCATCACAGAAACAACATAATAGCTGCCAAATAGTTGGAGAAATTGAAACGATTGCAAGTGGGCCGCTACTATCTAATCAAGTCTTCATCGCCACCTTTGAAGAGATGGAGTTAAAAAAAATATTGTATTAATCAACCCATCACTTTTAATGACTTAGATTTGGAAGGAATCTAAGTTCCGTATCAAGATCATCTTGTCATTAGTGCGGGGATTGGTGACCCCTGTTATGTTGTTAAAAGAATTTTGATTGATAATGGGAGTTCCATTGATATTTTATTTTACTCCACCTTTCTTAGTATGAGCCTGGTTAAGGAAAAATTTCAACCCGCAGCAGAACCGTTATATGGGTTTGATAATCGCCCTGTATGAGTGGAGGGGATAATCACCCTTCCCGTTATTCTCGGAGAATTTCCTCAACAAGTCACTCACTCAGTTTAATTCATAGTGGTCAAGTCAAATTCAGCATACAACGCTATCTTTGGAAGACCCATCCAATCAATCTTCGGTGCTGTCACATTGGTACCTCATTTTAAGATGAAATTTCAAACTCCCATTGGGGTTGCAGTGGTCTGTGGAAACCAACAAATAGCACAATCATGTTACCTTAGACAAGCTCAACCATGCTCTTCGGTGACCTTCAACATTGAGAATTTTAATTTTCAAGATAAAGAAGTACCTCAGAGGATTTTGCCTGTAAAAGACTTGCTCCCCACTTAGTTATCAAATGACCAACCGTGCTATGACCAAAGATCCGGAGGAAAAATCTTCCTAAAACTTGGAACATGAAGGGTCTCTGAAAAGTATTATATGTAATCCTTGGTGCATAAATATTGTAGTCTTTAATTTACCCCATTTATCTTTTCCTCTCCACCTCTTGTCTTTTGTTAACTCTCTAAAAATGTATCTCGTCCCTTTTGTTAAGTTATCTTGTGACAATATTGTATCACCAACATTATCAAAGTAATGAGTTTATGGCTTTTTCTTACAAATTTAATCCTCCCACTTGAGAAATATATAACTCACGTTGTATCTCAATCGGGCATGATCAATCCCAAGGAGACTTGATCGGACCTCTTCCATACAGGTAAGAAGTCAAGCACACGATACATGATAGTTAAAAGGTTCTTGGTGGACATCCTGTGACCTCTTCCATACAGGTTAACGTCATCGGGTAATACTCTGACAAACAACCTCGGATAGGTCAAAAATCCTCAACGGATTCAATTCAACCTCTTTCATACAGGTTAACTTCATCGAGTCACACTCTGACAAACAATCTCGAATAGGTCAAAAATCCTCAGCGGATTCAATTCAACCTTTTCCATACAGATTAACGTCATCGAGTCACACTCTGACAAACAACCTCGGATAGGTCAAAATCATCGCGCCGTGGCCACCGCTACCACCACTATCTGGTCAGACCATTGTCAACCATCTGGTCATACCATCGTGCCGGCCATCTCGCCGACTACCGACGCAGTAGCACCGTCATCACCATCGACCATTCTCTGCCACACCCACCGTCGCCAACCACCATCTCAGGTTACCATCGTCGATCATCACCTCCAAACCCGGTCGGTCTGATGAGATCAGTTGATACCTCTTTCGAGGGAAACTTGGAGCCTCGCCGTATGAACTATGGTCCTTGATCGCCTCCAAACCCGGTCAGTCCTACAAGGGCAATCAACGCCTCTTTCGAGGGAAAACCGGAGCCTCGCAGTATGAACTACGGGTCTTGATCGCCTCCAAACCCGGTCGGTCCGACGAGGTCAATTGACACCTCTTCGAGGGAAAATCGGAGCTCTCAGATGAACACGGGTTTTGATCACCTCAAACTTCGGTCTGACGAGGTCTTGACACCTCTTCGCGGAAAACTGAGCTTGTCATGAACATGTGTCTTAATCGCCTCCGAACGACCTCCACTCAAGAAAAAAAGAAATACTAGAGCATTGAAGAAGTGTGCCTTCTCCCTTGACCCTAGGAGGGTTTTATAGACCTTAGGGCAAAAGGGTAAAATTATCAAAATTCAAAATTATCAAAACCTGAACTGGTTAATCCAATTCACACGCCCCCGTTCCGCTCATGGCGAACCGCTGGCTCACAGTTTACCCACATGGCCATGCCGGCTACGATACCAGACCCGTCATTATGCGCACTGACCGCAACTGCAACCCGACAAGACCATCGACGTCGCTGATTGCCAACCTGACCACCGCTGCGACACGCCTCATGACCCATCGACGCGTGGACGGACCATGCCCGCGACCATCATGAGCCAAGGCCGAGCGCATACGCACACATCCGCCCGCACCCGCCTGCGTGATCATAATCTTCTCGAAAAATATATTCTCTCAAAATACATAAGGGAAGCAAATTTGAAGAATTTGCTATTTTTAAGTATATGTCATATATATTTTTGGATGATTGAGATAATGTCATCCAAAAATAGGGGGGCAACTAATATGACACTGAAAATTTTAATAGTTAAAGTGCGAATCTTGATGTTAAAAGCAAATTGATAAGTTGAAATTGGCCGAGATCGAGCACTTAAAATATCATTGGAAACTTTGGGATATCAATTAAATCCCTAAATAGCTCTCAAACATGGAGTGTTTATAATCAAATCGAGCGTCTCGATGAGCCGGATTTAACAAGCTCAAGATCTTAAAATTCCGACTTCATTTGAGCATTCAAATATTTAAAATAAATTAAATGATCAAATGAATCATTTTGAGTCGTCCAATGAGTGGTAATGGTTTTGCATATTTAGACGCCACTTCTCCAATCTATAAATAGCCCCTCATTCCTCATATGAGGGGAGCCAAAGCAAGAAGGAGGAGAGAGCTCTAAAGCTTAAAGATTCTCCAAGACAATCGTATACCACTGACGGCCGCCAACCACCGCCATGATCTCGCCGTCAAGTTCTGCTTCCATCATGACGACCTTCATCGTCAGTCGTTATTCCCCACTATTCACCATCATCTATTACCACTAGCAACTATTACAACATGACCATCGCTACATAGCTGTTGTTCTTTCTCATATATAATTATGTAATCCTATTATCGATAAGATTTTGTACTCTGAAGCAGATACATAGTGGATGATTTTTACTGGGCTAGACCCCATTATTTTTTCCTCTTTTCGAGATTTTTTATATTAAAATTCTGGAGTTTTCTTGTTCACTCTTTAAATATCTGTGTGTGTGTTAGATTTTATAACAAGGCTAAGACATAAACTTTCACTCTATTACAACTGATTTTCTAACACACAATAAGTCTGAATTAGAAGAATTAAGTCTTGTTTTTTTAAATTTTATTTTCACATAAAAAAAATATCTCATTGCATTATATTTTATATGAATCATTATTTGAAGTTAAAAGAATAAGCTATCTACATCCGCATAATTTCCAGGTGAGGCTTTTGTTTGATCTTCAAACCACCAGTATTCTCTATCCTCTTATTTGTAGAGCCCACGATTTACGATGCATTATTGTGAATGTCAAAGGCGAAGAGTTACTTTATAGTTGATATCAGAGTTATGAAAATTAGACCGGATAAGATTCGATAATTTAATCAGGATTAAATTAAAAATTGAATCAGATGATATATTAAATATTAAAATAATACAATAATTTAAATATATGATAAATATATAATAAAAATAAATAATAATGCATAAATAATATTATTAGTAATTATAATTTTAAAAGTTAATATAAAGCTCATTTAGTTATAATTATTATGTATTATAAATTTAGATAAGTGTAATAAAAAAGATGTAATAATATAAAAGATAGAATAATATAAATGTGTAATAAAAAATAAATAAAATAAATACATAAATAATATTTTTAATAATTATTAATTTTAAGATTGATATAAAATTTAATAAGATATAATTATATATGTATTATAAATTTAATTATGTGTATATTAAATATTTTTAAAATCTAAAAATTATAATATAATTTTTAAAAATAAATATAATTTATAAATTTATCATAAGAATACAGTTTATTAAAATTATAGTTTATAATAAAATGTAAAATATAAAATAAAAAAATATTTTAAAATACTTATAAAATATAACTTATATAAATATATAATATATAAATTATTTAAACATATTTTTATAAATCATGATATATGTATTTTAAAAATATTTAAAATTTAAAATTTTTGATAATGTTAGTTTACGAATATAAATATAATTTATAATATAAAATATAAGAAGCGAGAAAACTTAAAGAAGAAAAAAACTCAGCCATAGTTTGTATGAAATCTAACGCCGCATAATGTGAGATAGTTAAAAGAGAATAAGAACCCGAATTTTATGTGAAAACCCGGAAAAGATGGAAAATCACGCTACCCAAGAAAGATGCTTCACTATATATTAACTTTGGATTACAAAGTTTGAATATTCTCGATAGCTGGATTATAAGGTTGTATGTGAGAAATCTTGATAATGAGAATTCCGTAATCGAACATATCTACAATAGAATTGGATATAACTGTTGATGGCGTCGACATGACAATAAGCATCAACTACAACCGATGGTGATGACGAACTTCGAACTTCTAGTTCTCTCCCAATTTTCTTCCAAGTTCACCTCTAGCTCCTTCCCCCTTCATAACAAGAATAGGGTCCTATTTATAAGATTCTAAGAGGGAATTTTGGTCATTGTAGTCAAAATTCCAAAACACTCTATCGAGCAATTATATCGATTCATTTGATCGTAAATAGTTTTTTGGTGATTTTATTAATCAAATGACCTTTGATTTGAATTATCTTAGAATCGTCGGATTCATCTTGTTGAGCCGCTCGATTCGATTATAAGCACGTCAAATTTGGAAGTCATTTGATCATCTAATTAGTGTGTCGAAGTTTTCAGGTGTAGTCTTTAAACTTAATTGATTTATTTGACATACTTCACCCAATTTGCTAACTTGTTTATTGAGATATTTAATTATTATGCAAAATAACATATATATATACATTATTTTAAAATTTTTATGTATGATATATCATTTATCCTTCTATTTTTGAATGATAAAACTCATTTCATCTTAAGCTAAAAATTATTATAAAATTATATATATATATATATATATATATATATATATATATATATATATATATATATATATATATATATATATATATATAGGTGGATGTTTGATTTGAAAGAGAGGGGTAGGGGGCCCTACATATTATTTTTTATTTTTATTTTTAGAGTGAAAAATGAGAGATTTAAAGAAGGGAGTAGTGGGCCCCATATTTTTCTCATTTTATCATATGAGAGAGAGAGAGAGAGAGAGAGAGAGATGTTGACCTACAACTATGTGCCACATTAAATTAAATAAATGGATTTTAAAATCCCTTAAATCGATCAACCGATCAAATCTTTTAATGACGATTCGCCGCACGTCGAAAATATTAAATGAATTAATCGTAAAATTTTGAATCAATTAGGATCGATCGGATAATTAAAATCAAATTATCGAAATTGCGCATCGTCGAAGCCCGACGACGCCTAAACAACCTCCGCTCGAAAATAAATCGCCGTCGTCGCAAATGTCAAACCTATCAAACGACATCTTCCGCGGAATCGGCAAAGTATGCCGAGGGTCGAATTAAACGCGACGCGCACAATTTAGACAATTTACTTCAGCCGCCGACATTATTTAAACGACCTCGATCGCAAATTGATCGCGCCATTTGGCACAACCAACAACTTAAATTGACACCCATATTGCTGGGTTTGTCAAAGTAATAAAATCGCAATTAAAATGATTAACGAGTTAATCCGCTAATTATCTCTTAATCACGACATTAATTCCCTACCTAATCGCCACTCAACCAATCGAGATGTGCCCTAAGCCCTAAAGAAAAAAAGGGGAAAATGCGTCTTCGGCTCAAAGAAAACGAGGGTTATCCTGTTGACCCTCATTTTTTCAGATCCTCTCGGTTTCCTCGCTTATCCTCTTCGCCCGGACGAGCCTCTTCCTCTCGGCATCTCGCTCAGACGAGCTCGCTCGATCTCGGCTCCTCACGCGACGAGCTCCCCTCTTGACGATTCGACTCTCGCAGATCTCTGGACGAGCCTTCGAGATTCTCCTCGCTTTCTCCAGAGTGACGATTCTCTTCTCCTTCTGCTTTCCCAGTCCGACGAGCTCCCTCTTCTCCTTGCTTTCTCAGAACGACGAGCTCTCATCTCTGATCTTTCCCCAGAACGCGACGAGTTCTTCTCCCTGACAAGACGGTTCCTTTTAAACTCCTCTTTTAGTAATCGACACCTCAGTTGTTTCTCTAACCTTGTTTATTTTGAGCTTCTTTGGAAATTAGGTTTTGCTAAACATGCTATGTCTTATGCTTGGGATTATGCTAAGAGTTTCCTTTAGGGATTTGGGATGATGTATGGCCCAAATCTCATTTCTTATTGTCTTTATTCATGCAGTGATGCTTAGCCTACTAAAATTGCTTTGGGATGATGTATCCAATGTTGTGTTGCATGCTATCTTCTAGGATAGTTATGATGCTATTTTGCTGAAATTGATTATACTAAGGAAACCAAAGATTTGCTTTCCCTAAATGTGATGTTTTGAAATCATTTCTATGAGAGGGGAAATAATTAATTTGTTGTTCAAGTGTGCTATTTGCTGAAATGTGGTTTGCAAGGGGAAATTGTGGAATTCATGTCTACAAGATGGGAAAGCTATTAATTATCTATGCATTTATCTTGCTGAAAATATTTTATTAGAAGGAAATTGAATCGATTTTGCTTCTAATGTGTATGATACATGCTGAAAGTATTTTATGGAGGGGAAAACTATTAGCTTGTTATCTAGAGGCATGAGCTTGCTGAAATTTCTTTTATCTAGAAGGAATTGCATTGTTTTACTAGTAGGTGGGTGTGGTGCTTTGGAAACTACCTTTATCAAGGGAATGTTGCTGAAAATATTCTATCTAAGGAAATCAATATATTATTTGATGAATATAAGGCTTGCTAAACTTTCTTATCTAAGGAAAAAATCAATTAGCTTGCTGCTTGATGAGATATGATGCTATTCTCCTATGAATTTCATGCTTTACTTGATTCAATTTATTTCATATAAAGGGAATTATATGTATATCATGCCTCTTTCATATGCAAGTTGAAATCAAATTCGAAGGGATTTGGTTATACCATTTGCTATTATCTATGAGCTTCATTCTTGCATACTTGCATATGTGATCATATTAACAGTGGAAATGCTAGTTATCGTGTTTAAATGCAGGTTCACGACACCACCCACGCCTTTCTTGGCGTGGTGGGCGTGCTCACTCATGGCAACCCTCAGAGGAGGCTGTAAACTCAATAAGCAAGATAAGGATTCGTAAAGTCGCTATATTATGCTAACCCCATGCACGCCTTTGGCGTGGCAAAACTTTTCGCGAGGTGTCTCAGACACACCATGCACGCCTTTCTTGGCGTGGTGGGAAGGCTTAGTCTCGGCAGCTTGGGGGATGACGGAGGTCGATAATATTTTTTTTAAAAAAAGGGGAAAGGTAAAAATGCTTAAGTATTTTATGTGCATATGCTTATGTGTTTCTAACTCACTTTTCATGTCATATGACACCTATGCAACAACTATTCATGCTTAGTTTGGTGAATGTTGAATCTTTCTAGTCCCCTTTACATGCTTAACATGTGTATGAAGTGTGACAAATAGAATACAAATGGATGCTTGTACTTGTGACATGTATTTGTTGATGTTGGTTCTAATACACTTAGCTTGATATGCTATTAGACATGCTTAGAACACATGCTTAAATACATGTTTAATATGTTATCTTTTACTCCATATGTCCATTTTACATTGATCTACATGCATGATTATAGAAACATGGCAAAAAAAAAATTGTTAAAGGAAGGTGAAGTGTAAAGCTTACAAATCTTTATGACACAACTTAGCTCTCTTACAAGCTTGAGAGAACTCAAACTCGAAATCAAGGGAGAGAGGAAAGAAATGAGAGAAAGTGTGTAAGGATTTTATGAGAAGGAATTCTCTTATTTATAGATTTTCTAGCCTCCCTCTTTTCTCATCTATGGCTATCATCTTGACACATAAGGTGCCTTGTCATAAATTGCATGCAAGGGAACCATCTAAGGTGATGCCACTTGTCATGTTGCATGCATATGCATGGACATGTGGCATGCCCTTGTGCATCCTTATCCCTTTCTTTGAAAAGGAAAGTAAAGTCTTTGCCATATCTTTAATAAATTTAATGAGTTTGTGTCCACTTCCATGAGTTTGCATGAGGGAGGTGGATTTTAATTAATCCACTTGCCTCTTAAATGAAATATGACATCTACTCATTTTTTATATTCCCCTTTCCTTTCAAGAGAAATAAATGGGCTATGGGTGATGGTCATGGGCTTCAAATCAATTATTTTCACTTATGTTTGTGATTTTGTTACATGAGGCGATCTTGCTAAATCAAATGCCTGCCCACTTTAGGCCCACTTACTTATGATCATATGGGCCTAAATCAATTATTTTCAACCCCTTATGTTTGCTGATTTTTCACATGTGGGAGAAGGCATGGGCTAAAATCAAATTGCTAAGCCTATTTTAGGCCATTACCTTACTTATGATCATATGGGCCTCCAAATCAATTATTTTCAACCCCTTATGTTTGCTGATTTTGCACATAGGAGAAGGCTGGGCCTAAATCAAATTGCTATTTAGGCCCATTAATTACCTTACTTATGATCATATGGGCCTCCAAATCAATTATTTTCAACCCCTTATATCATGATTTTGCACATGGGAGAAGAAGTCTCAAATCAAATGTCTAAGCCCACTTTAGGCCCATTACCTTACTTATGATCATATATTCTAAATCAATTATTTTCAGCCTTATGTTTGCTGATTTTGTTACATAGGAGGTGATCTTGCTCAAAACAAATGCCTAAATCCACTTTGCTTATTGCTTACATATGATTATATATGGGCTTCCAAATGATTTATTTCACCATATATCCTTTCATTTGTGATTTAAAGAGGTCATCTGTTCTAAATGAACTATTTAGCATATTCTCAATCAAATACTTATATCTATCTTAGACCTCTTGATCCACACTTGCTTGAATAAGCTCCTAAAAAATGCTCAAATTCAGCATGAGAACAGATGTTACATCTTCCTTTATCTTAGGGTTTAACAAAACTCAAAATTGAACCTATATTTCAATGACACTTATATGTCCATACAATATTTTAAAAGAACGATACTGTATAGAAATGTTCAAACATTAGACATGTAAGTAAGATAAATACAAAAGAACATGCTACACTTCGCTTGGTCTTTAACCGTTAATAAAACTCAAAAAAATCAAAATTTGACATCAGCTTCAACATTAGACATCTTAATGTCCATGCAATTTTCAAAGAACAGATATCCGTATGCATGTTGGAGTAATCCTAAGTCAAATACAAAAGAACAGATGCTACACTTCTTTGGTCTAGAGGTCCTGTTAACAAAACTCAAAAAATTGAACCTATATTTCAACGATTTATATGTCCATACAATATTTTAAAAGAACAGATACAGATGTATGTTGAAATGTTCAAACATTAGGACATGTGTAAGTAAGATAAATACAAAAGAACAGATTACACTTCGGTTATCTTCTGAGTCCGTTAACAAAACTCAAAAAAATCAAAATTTGACATGAAGCTTCAACACATCTTAATGTCCATGCAATTTTCAAAGAACAGATATCCAGATGCATGTTGGAGTAATACTAAGTCAAATACAAAAAGAATGATATACACTTCCGGTTTGGTCTTTGACCGTCCCAAGTTAACAAAACTCAAAAATTGAACCTATATTTCAACCTGACATTTATATGTCCATACAATATTTTAAAAGAACAGATATTCGTATGTATGTTGAAATGTTCAAACAATAGGGACATGTGCAAGTAAGACAAATACAAAAGAACAGATGTTACACTTCCCGGTTTGGTCTTCGGACCGGGTCCGGGTTAACAAAACTCAAAAAAATCAAAATTTGACATCGAAGCTTCAACATTAGACATCTTAATGTCCATGCAATTTTCAAAGAACAGATATCCATATGCATGTTGGAGTAAATACTAAGTCAAATACAAAAGAAGATGCTACATAATCCGCTTTGGTCTTGACCGGTCCGTTAACAAAACCTAAAAAATGTGATATTATAATTTCAATAATATCCGAGAAGCTAATTCGCCATATAATACAAGATATGAATCAACTGACATAGCTTCTAAAATTCAAATTCTCATGAAGAAAAGTCCCAAACCCGATCCTCTATGTTCAAACTAGAGTGGACAAGGTTTTGAAGGATTATACTTCTTGAGATAATGAATAGACCATCCTCTCAGAAAACACGAGTAGACAAGGTCTATCAATTGATATTAACCTAGGATCGAGAAGGGTGATTATAATTAAAATTTCAATGATAAATAATCATATATTCAAATCTAAAAAAAATCAATCATAAAAATGATCAAAATACAAAAATATAAAAAAAAATGAAATGAATTATTTAAATTAAAATTAAAAAAAATAAATAAATCAATTCACCCCTCCGCAATTGTTTGTCTTCGGGTGACAAATTAAGAAAACTTTTGCTCACAAAGAGCCAATGTCAAATTAAATACATAACTACCTTCACACTCAAATATTCCTAAAGCCCGTAAGGACGCGGGTCTGTCCTCTGTCCGTGGTTTTGCCGCTGATATGGCACATAAATGGCGTTTACGACTGAGCCCTCGACGCCACGCATATGGCACCACTAAATTACGCCATGCAAAATATGTTCCCCAACGGCTTTGCTCTTGAGTGGAAATGTAGAATGTATTTGGTTGCAAAAGCCCTATGTAAGGACTTATATTTGTCCCCTTAGACAAACTCCACCCCAGGTCTACAAGGACACCTTGGACGACGTAACCCATGTGTCGCTGACAAGGATCCTTCGGTCGAGGGTCGACTACCTCCTCGACTAAGCTGACTGGATCGCGACAAATGACTAACCATGGGATCTTGACGGCCACATCGTTCCCCCACAAAAGTTTTAAGTTAAAATAATAAATTTCATAAGTTCTAAACTCCACTCGCAATTATATACTGTTTTAACCATTCATTGACTAGCCTTAATCGAAAGTGCTCTCTCAAGATTGGGAGGGGTAATTAACTATGGGGCTTGATAGAAACCGAACCAGATAAAAAAGTTCTCACCAAATGAGAACGAAATCTGGTAGTGTCTTATCTACTATTCATCCGCCTTCAAATTATCACCGACACTTAAACAACTCTTCCTTTTTTCAAAGATGTAATGGTTTTTGATCCCACGATTTCTGCACTGGGAGTTTCTCTTCCATCTTTGGCTAGTCAAATCTAAGTTATAATTGCGTGGAGTATAAAAAAATGAAATGAAAATGAAATGAGAAATGATAAGTTAAACTTGACAACTTCAAAGTTTTCTAAATAAAGTCTTAAGTCATTTGAGATTTTATTTAGGTATGTGTTTAGTATGTTTTCTTATCATACCTATATTTTGGAAGTAAGGTGATAGTGGTTATTTTTAATTGCTAATTTTACCTTTAAACCCGAATGGCACTACGTAACACAAATCCAGCATTTCTAGGCCAACATCCGTTGGCCAACGCCATCAATGCCGAAGCACCGAGCTACCATCCGCTTTGGTAGCGTGGATTTCACCATCTTGAAAAGCAAGTTGCTAGCCTCGACTCTGCAAACCGCCCGACGCCATGTGCACAATCTCTAAAAGGTTCGCGAAAGTGACCCCTATCACCGTAGGGTCACTTCAAAAGAAACAATCGCCTTTGAGAGGCTCGCCCTGGAGACATCAATCATGAAGAGGGTTGTCATGACGGTCTCTTTTGTCCCTCGAATGCAATCCCGCCAAATTTGAACCCTTCGCCCGGAGACACGATGTCAAGCTTCTTCATCTGAAGCAAGCTTAGAGGCAAAGAAGAAAAGAAATTGAGTCGCATGCTCAACACTTAATGTGCGGCAAACCGACAATAACAAGGAACCAAGAAGAGTGTTCCAACCCACAATCGGTTTGACAACCTTAAATGGGTTAAACGGAACTACGGTCACCAACAGTTCACCCCACAACATCAGTTCCATTCCTGAGGAAACCCAAACTATATCGCACGAGTGCATCGTTCTCAGCCAAGGAGACTAATGAAAAGAAAATACCAAGGTCCTGTTATCGTGGATGCTTCGCCTCCTCCAAGGAGACCTCATCCCGCAACTCAAATGGCAGATCAACATATTCATGTCCCACAGGTGAACATCGGTGTGACACTTGACGTCTGTGAATCCACCGAAAGGTCGGTGGAAGGGTAAGGATGGAGGCCTAGGCCTCAAAAAAGAAATTGGGCAAAGGCATGATGGACATCTGTGTGAATTAGATCCGCCCAACTCAAATTTATCGCATGGGAGCCTAAAAAGAGGGCCCCAAATGATAAAACATGACGGTAGACACCTTGAGAATCCTCCGTGGGATCCCGCCATCAAACTCCATCCCATCAAGAGGAGGTTAACTTCGATCAAGCCTCTAATGAAGAAATTTCGATTCCACACTTGGAATCGGAAGTTCATTGGAGAGACCAAATTGTCCAAGAGGACGAAAGAAGAAGAGGAGGCAACCATCGAAGTAGTGTATATGGTGCAAGTCATGAGCCATCGGCGCCAATATCAACCTAAAGGCTAACAATACCTCTCCTCAACTCAAGAGCAACAAAATGTTCAAATAGAGGAAGCATCCTCTCGAGTCGTGAGAGGAACAACAAGAAGAAGAAGAAGAAAGGGAAGAAAATCCCACCTTCATCGATACTACCACTTTGGCAGAGGCGCAGAGACAAATTCAGCGTCAGATGAAAGCCAAAGATAAAGAAATCGCTCAGTTGAATATGAAAATGAGCGAAATGATGATGCGATGATCATGATGCGCTTGATGCAGAATATTACAGTCCAACACCGTCCCCCCAAATAATCATCAAGCCTCGAACGACCCATAATCCTCCAATAAATTTGATCTCACATGCTTCAAGGGTCCAAATTGAGCTCAAGCGAGGATTGAAATAAATGAGTCACTGACAACCTCTTTCTACAAACTATATTCAAGTCGCGATGCCTCTCTCAACTTGATATTATATTGAATGAGAAGATCAAAGCCGTATAGGGCGTAAAAAATTGGTGAGCAAAGGTCGCCCATATCCCGGAGTATGATCAAATTTCCATATCCAAAGGGATATTCAATGCCAAAGTTCAATCTATTCGATGGAATGGTAATCCCAAGCAAAACCGCCCAATTCAAAGCATCCCGCGGTAAACACAGGGGTAATGATGCATTATTATTCTCAAGAGTTTAACCGACTACTTTCGAGGCTGTCGAAGTTATCAAATGACTCGATCAAAACTTTTGCCGAACTTGAAAATATGTTCGTTAAAAGATTCGCTAGCGCAATCAAAAAGACAACGATTGCTGACCTCGCCCTTGAGAAGAGGAAGAAAGACGAAGCAATCGATATATTACGATTGGCAAAACTTGAGTATGAAATGTGAACAATTAAAGAAGAGCATGCAATTCAATTATCGATGGGCAACATCGATGATAAGATGGCCTTTATCTTTGCATGGCTTCAATTACCACATTTCAAGAGCTACTTGATAGGGTGGCTAAATTTGAAAATTAAATTTGTCACGCTCTGATAGCCACCAAGATAAATCTAAAAGAGCAAAAGCTCCAGACCCAAAGAAAGGTGAAACGCATTTCACCTCATACAAGAAGGATACAGGCAAGCGGTTAGTCTATAACGTAGACAAAGAAAGGCTACCTGTCTATCAAGAAAAACCAAGGCAGTCGTTCAATCCTGCTCCACAACCCAAGCTCATACTTGGAGGTAATGATGTGCCTCGAGGTCGCAAGAGCACCAAAGCAAACAAAAGGAGAATGACTCAATGGCCCCACCCTAAAAGAAAAGAACAAAGAGTATTCTTTTAAGAGGGAAAGTGTGGCCAAATTGTTTAAACATGCACTCAAAGTAGGTCTCCAACTACCAGAGTGTAAAAGACCTGAAGAGGCTGGACAAGCTGATAATCCTAATTACTGTCCATATCACCGGGTGCTCGGCCATCCTGTGGAAGATTGCTACATATTCAAAGATTGGCTAGAGCGAAAATATAGAAACGGTGAATTCACATTATCGGACAGTGTATTGGTGCGTCCGAAGAAAGAATCCACCAAAGTAATCACCTCATCTCCAAGCTATCAAGGATAAAAGGCAAAGAGAAGCCGGTCGATGATGAAGGATGTCAGCCTCTAAGAAGACTGTAAGATGTTGAAGCAAGGCGTGTATTCGGAAATCATCACTTGAGCTGCACTTGAGTTGAGACGAAACATAAGCTATGGGAAGGCTAGTTCATCTCACGAAAGACAGCCTAGCCAAATACCACAATGGAAGGCTAAGAAATCTGCCAAACAAAAAAATAAACTAAATAAAAAGAAGAGGATAGTAGCACAAAATGTTACTACTACTATTGATGGTCGCAACGTAACACAAAAGATCATCAATAATATGGAAGATTATACAATCGAAGACAACCTATCACGCTTGCGTAATTCATTTCAAATCTTCGATCAATGAAGAAGCAGGGAAGATGTCAAGAACTTCAGTCTTGCTTGATGATGCATGAAGTTGATAATGCTTAGAGGAACTCTTTCCCATGAAGATGAACCGAGCTCACCATATCAACAAACATGAAAAATATAAAACTGGGCAGAGATTCTGAATCTTCTAGTCTATCATTGACAGGCGTAGATGTCAAGAATCGAGTCATCAAGATTCGTGATGCAAATGAAGTAGCACGCTTGAGAAGTGGTCGAGTGCTACCATCTCAACGAGGAAAGAGCCAATGAATAAAGATAAAGGAAAAGAAATTGAAAAAGTTATCCCTAAGGATTCAAATAAGAAGCCTTCATCAAAAGGGATCGACTACAATATTCTATCCCATCTAAGAAAATTCGCTTAGTGCATACTAAGCACTTCTAATGTCAAGATCTCGTAACACCTTAATTGAAGCTCTCAAAGAGCCGGAAAGTTTGAAGCATATTTTGTGAACGCCGCCTAACCTGAGACCTTGCATGTTCAAGAGCCTCCAATCGTCACATTTTCAGAAGATGATCTAATGCTCGGGACTGCAGAGCACAATCGCCCTCTGTATGTTACAGCTGAAAGTGATGAAATTATAATACCGTGGATCTTAATTGATCCCGATTCCTCCGTGAATCTTATGAACTTGAGAACTCTTAGATGGCTATCTCTAGATGTACAACATCTGGGACGAGATAAAGTCATGGTTCAAGGTTTCAATGAGAAGGGAAAACTATCGATCATTCGCCCTTCCTCTTAAATTTGGAGACCTACACGTAAGCTAAATTTCATGTGATCGATGCGATACTTCATTCGAGCCCTTCTCACCATGGTTCATAAGTATGGCATTGTCCCATCTACATTGCATCAATGTATGAAATATACAAAGGATGGAGAAGAATGCCAAATTGTGGGTGACATGCAACCTTTTGCGGTGCATGAAATGAAGATTTATCAAGATGCCAGTTACTTCCTTCCAAGGGAATCAAAGCTAACAAAACAACCAGCAAATACTGCATCTACTTCAAAACCCATAAAAGAACAAGCAAAGAAGAAGGGAGAAGTTAAGAAGAATAAAGGAAAGGAGATTGTTCCAAATATTCCTAGGAATATAAAGAACACGTCCAAAATCAATAACACTGTCCCTCATCTAGCAAGGAATCAAGAAGAAGAGGAATGTGTTCCTTCTAAATCCAAATCCGCATGACTCTTGAGTAAAGCTCGATTGAAGAAGAACATTTCTCGATTATGAGTTTGAATCTGCGTAAGGTGCAATGCACCTACTTTAAAACAATCATAGATTCATCAACAGTAGAGACTACACTCGTAGTCACTCCTGTTCCTCCCCAACATTTTAAAGAAATCACCCCTCGAGAAACTCACAAAGTCGAGGAACTGGTGACCTTCTATGTACCTCCTCTCCCCGAAAGCACGGCCGTGAAGCCTGTTTTATAAATCCGAGGGGTGTCAAGAAGAAGATCCTGATTGGGTAATGCAGCTATCTGAAGAAGAAGAAGCTATGCCCACAAGGATACCAAAATATTACTCTCCAAAGATGCAAAGACGCTAAACATGGTCCAGCCGAGCGAAAAGCAAAGGACTAAGCTCTTTGAAATGATGTGGTAAAGGTTCTCAAACCATTGGTAAGAGAAATAAACACACTACCAAAGGCCTTGGTTTCATCCAAGACAACGGTCCAAGGATATACTGCTATAGAATAGAAGTGAGAGATGATGATGAGAATTTCATTCTTAATGTTAGTCTCACAAATAATGAAGAAGTAGAAGCCAGACCGGCGCCTGAAGAGCTTGAAGATGGTGGGGAGGCAGCTACTATGGATGAACTTAAAGAAATTAACTTGGGAACTGAGGAGGATCCGCCAACGCTCATCGCTCTACTTCAAGATAAAGTGGAAGAATTAAAACCTTGCTCGAATTGTGGATTGCTTTGCCCGACATATGTTGAAATGCCGCTTATCCCCGATATAGCGTTCACAAACTAGCAATTAAGCCGATGCAAAGACCAAGCAAGCCTCTAGCGAATGAGATTGAGGTTGAAGAACAAGTAATTGCGTAAACCAAGAAGCTCATAAGCCGGTTTTATTCGAGAAGAAAAATACCGACGGATAGCTAATATTGTCCCCGCGTGAAAAGAAGAATGGTCGACCAGATCAGACGACTTCGTGGATTTAAACAAAGCATGTCCAAAGGATGACTTTTCGCTCAGTATCGTAACTGCATGGATAACACTTCAAACCACGACATGTTCTCATTTATGGATGGACGTTACAATCAAATCAAGATGGCTCAAAGATGAGATATACCTCATTCAGACGCCAATATATATTGCTACACAGTCATGCCCTTCGGCTTGAAGAATGCCGGAGCTACATACCAAAGGGCTATGACATGAATCTTTGATGAGTTGATTCATCAAAAAGTAGAGTGCTATGTTGATGACCTCGTTGTCAAGAGTATAGATCGCAAAGATCATCATCTCGATGATTTAAGGATTGTCTTTGAAAGAATCGTAAAATATGATCTCAAGATGAATCCTCGCGCGCTTTTGAGTCTCTTCGAAAGTTCCTTGATATGTTGCGCCGTGAGGGATTGAAATCGATCCCAACAAAATCAAAGCGAAAATGCCTCCTCCAAGGAGTCTTCCAACTTCGCCCATACAGGACATCTCGCATTCATTAGAAGATTTATATCAAATATGTCAGGCAGATGTCGACCCTTTGCAAAATTAATGAAGAAAGATACTCCTTTCAAGTGGGATGAAGAATGTCAAGAGGCCTTCGACAGTATCAAGAAATATTTGTTGAATCCACCCATTCTTGCTCCCAATCCCGTGAAAGCCTCTCATATTGTACACGCAAAGACTAAGAATCTCTAGGTGCTCTGTTGGCTCAGCATAATGAGGAAGGAAAGGAAAATGCTCTGTATTATATTAGTCGAAGACTAATAGGAGCGGAAGCACGTTATTCTCCAATTGAGAAGCATTGTTTGACGTTAATTTTTGCTGCTCAAAAGTTACGTCATTACATGCTATCTCATAAAATTACCCTTATCTCAAGGATCGATCCGTTGAAGTTCTTGATGACAAGACCAACGTTGACAGGTCGCTTGGCACGATGGGCTGTCCTTCTATTACAATTTGATATTACATATGTCCCCGTAAAGCGGTGAAGGACAAATTCTAGCATTTTCTGTCGCTCATCCCATACACTCATTGCTTAACGATGATCTTCCCGATGAGCAAATCATGCACATATATGAAAAGAAAAGCAACAAATGTGGGAATTGTATTTTGATGGAGCTTCTCCATTAGATACACTCAACCTCAAATCTTCCAAAGGCTCAAGGGTATCGGTCTCATCTTGATCACACGAGGGTGGCATACCGAGACATTCTTATAAATTAACCCCTAACCAACAACGGCGTAATATGAAGCGTTGGTGGCGTTTAGAGAAGCCATTTCCATGGGAGTCCGTAATTTGCAAATTTATGACGATTCTCAACTCGCCATTAATCAAGTGTTAGGCCTTTATAAAATCAACAAGCTTGAATTGGCCTACTATCACAAACAAGTTCTCGAGCTTATGAAGCAAATTCCAAATGTCATTATGACTTGAGTCTCCAGAGCTAGGAATAGCAAAGCAGATTGCTTAGCTAAATTAGCTAAAGAAATGGCGAGTATGGATGACGATGATTACATACTAATTAGTGTTTGCACTCGTCGAGTCCTAGAGCCAATAAGTTTAAGATCCCCGCTGGAAGAGGGGTCATCAAACATAAATCAGCAGGGTGCAGCTCATGTTGCTCCTTACACTCCTTTACAAATTACTTCTCAAAGTCAACAAGACAAGCTTCAAACCATTCCAGATGAAAGACTTCAACTTGAGGAAGTGCCAAAACCACACAATGAAATCCTTATAGTAGAAGAGAAGGAAGACTGGAGACAGCCCTTCGTCGACTACTTCAAGGAAGGCAAATTGCCAAGTAATAAGTCGATAGCTGCACAACTTGAGAAAAGGCTTCGACTATATGCTTATGTTGGCAATACTCTGTATCGTAGATCCTTCAAGATGTGTGGTCGCGATGTTTGGGAATAGAAGAAGCAACAATAATTGTTGAAATCCATCAAGGACTTTGTGGTGCACACCAATCGTCCTAAAATGGCTTTCAAAATTAAAAGAATTGGATACTATTGGCCGCCTATGGTAAAAGATTGTATCAATCATGCCAAGAGATGCCATGAATGTCGTCCACGGTAACATAATTCATCGCCTCCAAATTGCATCCAACGATAGCATCTTGGCCGTTTGAGTGCTGGGGGACAGATATAATTGGACCAATTGATCCGCCATCATCAGCTGGTCACCGCTTCATCTTAGCACCGACATTTCTCCAAGTGGGTAAGTCGCACCATTTAAAGAAGTTACAAACAAGTGACTAACTTCTTTACCCACAATATTGTTTATAGATTTGGTGTACCACGTCAATCATTTCGCATAATGGTCGCCTTCAAAAGCACTAAAGTTTATAAATTTGTCGACATAAGATTGAGATATTCATCAATTTATAATCCGAGAGCAAATGGTTTTGAGGCATTTAATAAAACACTAGTCAAATTTTAGAAAAATTCTCACAAGAAATAAAAGGGAGTGACATACCAAACTTGTGGAAGCGCTATGGGCTTGACCACTTACAAGACTCTACAAAGTCTACTCCTATGCACTAGTGTTTGGGTCAAGCGCTTTTGCCAGAAGTTGAACTACCTTCGCTCCGAAAGTATTCAACAAAATCTCACCCAAGATGAGAATGCTCTCACGGATGGAAGAGCTTGATGCGCCGAGGTCGCCCAAGCTCAAGAAAATCAAGTCATCCAGGATGTCCAGCATTCGATCATACAAGACATCCTCGAAGCTTTTCGTGAAGGAGAATTGGTCCCGGTGCCGAGAAGACCAATCATCCTCATCGCAGATTGGCGGTAAATTTGAACCTAATTGGGAAGGACTTTGTTATTGAAAAGGTATATCAAGGAGGAGCGACGTACTCGTGGACTTCAAAGGTGAAAGGCCAATGCCAATCAACGTGGCATTTAAAGAAATATTACACATGAAAGTGTGATTGGACAAATCGCATTTGAAAATCTTTATTGTAACACTTATGAAAATTTTCATTGGAAATTCTCTTGTAACACAAGAATGCATTTCAAATAAAATAAAAAATCTTTAGACAGGGCATTTTTTAAATTTTTATAGTAAAGTATCGGCTCGGTAAGACAGGGGCCTTTCTCTCTTTGAGTTGACATCGTGCTAGTCAGATCCCACATGCATACTCAAAATTATGTATTCAAATTCTCAAATTTAAAAGTCTTACTGACCAAAGAAAAAAAAATTTTCAAGTCTGCAAACTTCAACAAACCAAGTTGGATATACATTTATCATCCCACATCAAATCTAAAGGCTCGAGTTGGTGTATAAGGTCGGACTCAACACGCCAAAATATGGCCGAGTCGCTGACAGGTCTGCTTACTCGACACG
This sequence comes from Cymbidium sinense, assembly GCA_021442155.1. Lineage (NCBI taxonomy): Eukaryota > Viridiplantae > Streptophyta > Magnoliopsida > Asparagales > Orchidaceae > Cymbidium > Cymbidium sinense. The sequence goes on along the minus strand of CM038221.1, from coordinate 173,980,419 downwards.
CCACAAAGGCCGTAGTAAGAGACCCCCATCTCGTTAGCCCGAGGATAAAATCCTTCATCAATTGCTCAAGTCCACGACTCAAGTGGGTGTATAAGGTCGGATTCAACACGCCAAAATATGGTCGAAGTCGATGCTACTCAACACGCCACAAAGTAGTAGTAAGGGATCCTCCTACTGTTAGTTCAAGACAAGAGCATCCAAATCCCCAAATCTCTCCAACTTGGTGAGTTCAAGTGACCTGACGGAAATTATCCCTATTGGTCGTAAGGTCATCTTTCAAAATTCTACAACAAACAAATATATCCTTACTCGAAAAGGCACTAAGCCGAGTTTGGAATCAAATACAAAAAAAAAAAAATCTCAACTCCTTCAGTAAGTCTATCAAAGCAGAAAGCAAAGACCGAAGGAAATTCTTCTTCACTAAGTCCGATAAAAGCAAAAGCGAGGACCAAGAAGCTATCCCAATGTTCGATAAGGCTAAATGCCAACTTGGGAGTTTTATCATCAAGATGTTCATTATATGTGCAAAGCACAGGACTGATGACTCTTTGCCATAGATCCAACACAAGCTCTGAGAGCTGGGTCGTCGGCATTTATCCTTCTACAAGCCAAAGCGTAAAAGCTAGAAGAAGGTAATTTCAGACACCGACAAATCTAGATAATTCAGTGACTTTCTCCCATCATCCATCAAGGCATGAGGCCGTGATAAAGGGAGGCACAAGATATGAAACCTCGAGATGAAATCTTCAACAAGTCCACAAAGCACAAAGCACGGACCAAGACATTTCTATCTCATCAACTCCATCAAGTCCGAAGGCACAAAGCCGTGGTGAGGAAATCGCAAATCCAAATTTTGAGATGAAATCTTCAACAAGTTCACAAAGCACAAAGCACGGACCAAGATATTCTCATCTCACTAAGTCCACCAAGGCACAAAGCATAAAACCAATGGGATTTTCATCTTTTCAATAGATCATTAAACCTCGTGAGCAGAGAGATCATGAAACAACATGATTGTTGGTCTAAACTTTATTCATGAAAATTGCACAAGTACATATGAGATGACACGTAAAGTAAAGAGAAAATACATCAAGGTAGACGAGACTGTAGGTCTCTAAGCTGAGATACAATAATAACAAGAGCCTCATTCTCCGTCTCAGCAGTTTGTAAATCCTCTACATGGTTCAAAGTCGCCAAAGATCGCATAGCACGATGTCATGTCTGAATCGTTGCTCCCTCTCGTTCGCCGAAGTTCGCTTATTATGCTCGCTGGTCTGTCTTGCATGACACCGACTGCTTGAGCTCCCTCCAGAGGCTTCGAATTTTGGCAGTGACGCTTTCAATTTGGGCCCCAATGTCAGTAGACTCACCACGAGGACCCCTTAAAGCCGCAGAGCTCTTTTCGAATTCATCGTGAGCAAAGTCAGCCGCTTCTCGCCGAAGTCTAACGCGCTCTCTCAGCTCTGACAATGAAACTCTTTGACGAACTATGCCAAGGTTTTTCATCTGTCGGACTAGAAATTTAGCCTCCCGACATAAAGCCTCCCAATAGCGCAATTCGTCTTCACCCAATCCAAAGTGAGCCAGGAAGTCTAGCACTATGTTCGTCTCTTGAAAAGTGGTCGAATGATACCTGAGCGGGGTCCAACCGAGATCCACGTAAAAGTCACATTCTCTTCATAAATGCTCATTGCGTGAGTCGTGATGGATGCGCTTTTCGAATTAAGAGTAATCGCCCTTCAAGCTCTAGAAAAGGAGGAAGAGGAGAAAGTAAAATATGTTAAAAAAAAGAATTATCGTGTACCTGGCCTAAAAGCTTCCATGGTGGTTGGCGATGGTTTCCCTATCAGGACAGTGTAGCAGGGAACGAAGGTCTCTCGGTTTGTGGAAGATCGCAAAATGGAATTGAAATGAAGTAGAGCAAAGCCGCATTAGAAAGTCAACTCCAAAATCCCCAAAGGAACCGCTCCATGCTAACAGACATTCTTGGCCCTAGATTTGCTTCTTCTGAGTTAAGAGGCCGTGGAACGGGCTAGACCAATCGTTGAAGCTCTTGGGGATCTTCATAGGGACGCCTCGATGAGATGAAGATGGTACCTCCGCATGACTAAGGGTTCTCGAGTCCGCACTCAGGAAGTGAACCTATTCCGCCGTTGATTCGACACGCCCTCTCTCACCTATCACACAGAAAATATAAACATACGTATGTTAGGAATAAAAGGGGTTTAGAGGAATTAAATAATGGTTTAAATGAAAAGACATAGAAAATCATACCTCTGCTAGAATTGCTGCCACGACGAGCCTGTTGCCCTCGAGGGGCTCCAAGTCTCCGCACTGCCGCTCAGATTTGGCCCCACGCTCCAAGATCGGGCAAAAGGATAAGCGCAAGTTAAGCGGGTATAGCTCACTCCCGTAATCAGGCGACGAAACTTCAATTCAGAGCCCGAGTAAGTGAAGCAATTGAAGAAAACAACCGAAGTCTCGATAGGGATCAGATCCAACCGACGCGCAATAACGCCAGAATGAAAGGCCCATTAAAGCCGCTATGAGAATCAACCGCCGCCACTAATTTGGTTGATATCCTCTAGGATAAGGCGATCGAAAGATAGCCGCCAGACGATGCTAATGAAATATTCGCCAGAATCGAGAGTATGAATCAAAGTGGGTTACCTCTATGGTCACCGGTAATATGTCAACTTCCTGCTAGGAGGCAAACCGGCAACCTCGAAGTTGATGAAGTGAAATCTATCGCTGACTAGATGTGGGGCAAAGAAAAATAAACGATCCTTTCGCTCCAAAGTAGAAGAGGCTTACGCTACATAACTAAGGGATAGCCCCCTTCTAAGAAATACGAAGGACATTCTAAACAAGCAAAAGCCCCGCGAATGTGAACATGAACCCAAGCATGAACGTATTGCCAAGGCAAAATCGAATCATGTGACTCGGGTGTACTTGCTTTTGATATGCTTCTTAAAATTCTAAACATTCTAGCAAGAACAGGAGGAGCCAAGGAAAGGCGTTCACCTTGAGATATTTTACTTGCAGCTAATAGAGCACTGGAGCGAACAAACCCCTCTTTGGTGGGCAAGACAAAAACACATAACCAAGTAACTAAAAAACCAGCTAAACATAAATCTTCATCCATACCAGAGTGAGAAGGGGGAAAATGTTCATGTGGCAAGCATGGCTCGATTCTCCGATAAATGACCACCAAACAATATACCCGCTTTCAAAAGGATCGCGTAATAGAGTGGGTAATAAGTCATCCCTCAAGAAGTCGCTAATCCGGATGTCTCAGACATATTTACCCGTGAGCGAAGGAAGCCTAGCCCATGATAAGGATAATGAGTAAGCAACGAGATAGATTAAAGGTAAAATCACTCACCTTGTCTATTTTGTCCGCGGAAGGTCGCCTACGAAAGAGCTCACTGTCTGGAGGAATGCACTCCTGAAAGTGATTGCCATAGATAGGAAGTCCAGATATTGCTTGCAAGTCGCTCAAAGTAATGGTCAACTCCTCAGGGCCTACCCAACAAGTATTACTTTCAATGTCCCAGAACTCAATCAAACCCCTTATCCATGACGAGGGGATATTTTTGAAATCAAACATGGAAGCATAAATTGCCTTATATACTCCAACCGCTTTTAGGATATCCTTATGAGCTTGGAGGATATATCGCCCGATAACATACCCTTGGATGAATCCTTCCTATGGATGAGTTTGGGGCCACTCTAATGAACCAGTAATTACTTGGCGAGTAAGCTGCCGCCTTGGCTCAATAACATCTCTCGGTTCAAGAATTTCACATAGCCCATGACTTAATTGATCAACAGTGATATCCAATGGATTGTATTCACCGCATTTTAACTTGATAGTAGTCACCCACTCTGGAGGATTGTCAAATTCCGTGTTCTCGAACAATCTGGAAGAACGGGAGAGCGAGTGAAGAAGTTTTGAATGTATCGCCCTGCAGATGTCGTACCGCTTCAGTCTATCTAGAATGTCCACATTGTTGTTGGGGTCGTGTGAATCAATCATGGACCAAATGACATCCTCGGTAGGCTCGTCAGAAGCCAAACCCGATGATCTCCTCCAGTGGAACATTTTCCTAGAAAGGGTTATACAACGAATGAATATTTAAAGAATAATCATTCGTGAATAAGCACGGATCAACCTCGAAATTTGATAAGATACTTCTTCAAATAACGCAATGGGTATAAAGAGTACAAAAAAAAAGAGAGGAAAGAGTCAACTAGTGTACAACAAACACGGTCCGCTTCATGCGCGCACCATGTTTGTTGGGGGGCATTTATTGACCTACAACTATGTGCCACATTAAATTAAATAAATAAGGTGGATTTTAAAATCCCTTAAATCGCGATCCAACGATCAAATTCATTTTAATTGACGACGATTCGCAATGCGTCGAAAATATTAAAATGAATTAATCGTAAAATTTTGAATCAATTAAGGATCGACGGATAATTAAAATCAAATTATCATGAAATTGTGCGCATATCGGTCGAGAAGCCCGACGACGTCTAAAACCTCGCTCGCAAAATAAATCGCCGTCGTCGCCGAAATGTCGAAACCTATCAAACGACATCTTCCGCGGTCGAATCGGCAAAGTATGCGCGAGGGTCGATTAATTTAAACGCGACGGCGCACAATTTAGACTTGAATTTACTTCGACCGTCGCCGACATTATTTAAACGACCTCTGATCGCGAAATTGATCGCGCCATTGCGTTCGGCACAACTGAAACAACTTAAATTGACACCCATATTGCTAGGGTTTGTCAAAAGTAATAAAATCGCAATTAAAATGATTAACAACAGCTTAATCCGCTAATTATCTCTTAATCATTAATTCCTACTAATCCCCACTCAACCAATCGAGATGTGCCAACTAAGCCTAAAAGAAAAGGGGAAAAGCGTTCGCTGACGCTCAAAGAATGAAACAAGGGTTATCCTGCGTTGACCTCATTTTTCACGATCCTCTCGTTTCTGCTCGATCCTCTTGCTTCTCCCGTCACGAAGCTCCCTCTTCTTCCTCTCGATCTCGGCTCCTCACGACGGCTCGCCTGGCATCTCTCTCTTCCTCACGACGAGCTCCTCTTCGACGATTCGACTCTCGATCTTCTCAGCGCGACGCTGATTCTCCTCTTCGCTTCTCCAAGCGACGAGCTCTTCTCTCTTCTCGGCTTTCCCAGAGCGACGAGCTCTCTTCTCCTTCCTCAGAACGACGAGCTCATCTCTGATCTTTCGGCTTCTCCCGTAGACGCACGAGCTCCTCTTCTCCTTCGCTGACGACGGTCCCCCTTCGAAACTCCTTCTCCCTCTCTTTTAGTAAATCGACACCTCAGGGTTGTTTCTCTCTAACTAAGCTTGTTTTATGCATTTTGAGCTTCTTTGGAAATTAGGGCTTTTTTGCTAAACATGCTATGTCTTATCTTGGGATTATCTTAGAGTTTCCTTTAGGGATTTGGGATGATGTATGACCCAAATCTCATTTCTTATTATCTTTATTCACTGATTGTGTGATGCTTAGCCTACTAAAATTGCTTTGGGATGATGTATGGCCCAATGTTGTGTTGCATGCTATCTTAGGGATAGTTATGATGCTATTTTTCTGAAATTGATTATACCTAAGGAAACCAAAGCGATTTGCTTTTCGTAAATGTGATGTTTCTGAAATCATTTCTATGAGAGGAAATAATTAATTTGTTGTTTGAAGTGTGCTATTTGCTGAAATGTGGTGTTTGCAAGGGGGGAAATTGTGGAATTCATGTCTACAAGATGGGGAAAGCTATTAATTTGTTATCTATGCATTTATCTTGCTGAAAATATTTTTTATTAGAAGGAAATTGAATCGATTTTGCTTCTAATGTGTATGATACATCTGAAAGTATTTTTTATGGAGGGAAAACTATTAGCTTGTTATCTAGAGGCATGAGGCTTGCTGAAATTTCTTTTATCTAGAAGGAATTGCATTGTTTACTAGTAGGTGAGTGTGGTGCTTCTTTGAAACTACCTTTATCAAGGGAATGTTGGTGAAAATATTCCTATCTAAGGGAAATCATATATTATTTGATGAATATAAGGCTTGCTAAACTTTCTTATCTAAGGGAAAAATCAATTAGCTTACTGCTTGATGAGATATGATGCTATTCTCCTATGAATTTCATGCTTTTACTTTGATTCAATTTATTTCATATAAAGGGAATTATATGTATATCATGCCTCTTTCATATACAAGTTGAAATCTGAAATTAAACAGAAAGGGATTTGGTTATACCATTTGCTATTAACTATGAGCTTCATTCTTGCATACTTGCATATGTGATCATATTAACGGAAATGGTTATCAAAGTTTATGTGTCTCCGACACCACCCATGCACTTTCTTGGCGTGGTGGGGCTTCAGTCTCTCAGCTTGGAGAGAGGAGTTGTAAACTTCAATAGCGAGATAAGGATTCGAAGCTAATATTATGCTAACCCCATGCACACCTTGGCGTGGTGGGCAAATAAACTTTTCGACGGTGTCTCCACGACACCTACCATGCCCTTTCTTGGCATGGTGGGAAGGCTTAGTCTCCGGTAGCCCAAGTGGGGATGATGGAGGTCAAAAATTTTAAAAAAAAGGGAAAGGTAAAAATGCTTAAGTATTTTTATGTGCATATGCTTATGTGTTTCTAACTCACTTTTCATGTCATATGTATGCAATAACTATTCATGCTTAGTTTGGTGAATGTTGAATCTTTTTTAGTCCCCTTCATGCTTAACATGTGTATGAAGTGTGACAAATAGAATACAAATGGATGCTTGTACTTGTGACATGTATTTGTTGATGTTGGTTCTAATACCCTACTTGATATGCTATTAGACATGCTTAGAACACATGCTTAAATACATGTTTAACATGTTATCTTTTACTCCATATGTCCATTTTTACATTGATCTACACATGCATGATTATAGAAACATGGCAAAAAAAAAAATTGTTAAAGGAAGGGAGAAGGGTAAAAGCTTACAAATCTTTATGACACAACTTAGCTCTCTTACAAGCTTGAGAGAACTCAAACTCGTGAAATCAAGGGAGAGAGGGAAAGAAATGAGAGTAGGAAGTGTGTAAGGATTTTATGAGAAGGAATTCCCTCTTATTTATAGATTTTCTAGCCTCCCTCTTTTCTCATCTATCATCTTGACACATAAGGTGCCTTGTCATAAATGCAAGGGAACCATCTAAGGTGATGCCACTTGTCATGATGCACATGCATGGACATGTGGCATGCCCTTTGTGCATCCTTATCCCTTTCTTTGAAAAGGAAAGTAAAGTCTTTGCCATACCTCTTTAATAAATTTAATGAGTTTGTGTCCCCACTTGCCATGAGTTTGCATGTGAGGGAGGTGGATTTTAATTAATCCACTTGCCTCTCTTAAATGAAATATGACATCTACTCATATTTTTATATTCCCCTTTCCCTTTTCAAGAGAAATAAATGGGCTATGGGTGATGGTCATATGGGCTTCCAAATCAATTATTTTCAGCCCTTTATGTTTGCTGATTTTGTTACATAAGGAGGCGATCTTGGGCCTAAATCAAATGCCTAAGCCCACTTTAGGCCCATTACCTTACTTATGATCATATGGGCCTCCAAATCAATTATTTTCAACCCCTTATGTTTGCTGATTTTGCACATAGGGAGAAGGCTATGGGCCTAAATCAAATTACTGCTATTTTAGGCCCATTACCTTACTTATGATCATATGGGCCTCCAAATCAATTATTTTCAACCCCTTATGTTTGCTGATTTTGCACATAGGGAGAAGGCTATGGGCCTAAATCAAATTGCCTAAGCCTATTTTAGGCCCATTACCTTACTTATGATCATATGGGCCTCCAAATCAATTATTTTCAACCCCTTATGTTTGCTGATTTTGCACATAGGGAGAAGGCTATGGGCTCAAATCAAATGTCTAAGCCCACTTTAGGCCCATTACCTTACTTATGATCATATGGGCCTCTAAATCAATTATTTTCAGCCCCTTATGTTTGCTGATTTTGTTACATAAGGAGGTGATCTTGGGCTCAAAACAAATGCCTAAATCCACTTTAAGCCTATTGCCCTACATATGATTATATGGGCTTCCAAATGATTTATTTCAGCCCATATATCCTTGCTCATTTGTGATTTAAAAGAGGTCATCTGTTCTAAATGAACTATTTAGCATATTCTCAATCAAATGCTTATATCTATCTTAGACCTCTTGATCAACACTTGCTTGAATAAGCTCCTAAAAAATGCTCAAATTCAGCATGAGAACAGATGTTACATCTTCCCGGTTTGGTCTTAGGACCGGGTCCGGGTTAACAAAACTCAAAAATTGAACCTATATTTCAACCTGACATTTATATGTCCATACAATATTTTAAAAGAACAGATACTCGTATGTATGTTGAAATGTTCAAACATTAGGGACATGTGTAAGTAAGATAAATACAAAAGAACAGATGCTACACTTCCCGGTTTGGTCTTCGGACCGGGTCCGGGTTAACAAAACTCAAAAAAATCAAAATTTGACATCGAAGCTTCAACATTAGACATCTTAATGTCCATGCAATTTTCAAAGAACAGATATCCGTATGCATGTTGGAGTAATACTAAGTCAAATACAAAAGAATAGATGCTACACTTCCCGGTTTGGTCTTAGGACCGGGTCCGGGTTAACAAAACTCAAAAATTGAACCTATATTTCAACCTGACATTTATATGTCCATACAATATTTTAAAAGAACAGATACTCGTATGTATGTTGAAATGTTCAAACATTAGGGACATGTGTAAGTAAGATAAATACAAAAGAACAGATGCTACACTTACCGGTTTGGTCTTCGGACCGTTAACAAAACTCAAAAAATCAAAATTTGACATCGAAGCTTCAACATTAGACATCTTAATGTCCATGCAATTTTCAAAGAACAGATATCCGTATGCATGTTGGAGTAATACTAAGTCAAATACAAAAGAACAGATGCTACACTTCCCGATTTGGTCTTAGGACCGGGTCCGGGTTAACAAAACTCAAAAATTGAACCTATATTTCAACCTGACATTTATATGTCCATACAATATTTTAAAAGAACAGATACTCGTATGTATATTAAAATGTTCAAACATTAGGGACATGTGTAAGTAAGATAAATACAAGAACAGATGCTACACTTCCCGGTTTGGTCTTCGGACCGGGTCCGGGTTAACAAAACTCAAAAAAATCAAAATTTGATATCGAAGCTTCAACATTAGACATCTTAATGTCCATACAATTTTCAAAAGAAGATATCCATATGCATGTTGGAGTAAATACTAAGTCAAATACAAAAGAACAGATGCTTACATAATCCCGGTTTGGTCTTCGGACCGGGTCCGGGTTAACAAAACCTAAAAATTTGATATTATAAGAATTTCAAATTAATAATATCTGAGAAGCTAATTTTGTCATATAATAGAACAAGATCGACATAGCTTCTAAAATTCAAATTCTCAGGAAGAAAAGTCCCAAACCCGATCCTCTAGGTTCAAACTAGAGTGGACAAGGTCTTGAAGGATTATACTTCTTGAGATAATGAATTTAGACCCGATCCTCTGTAGAAAACCGGACAGAGTAGACAAGGTCTATCAATTGATATTAATCCTAGGATCGAGAAGGGTGATTATAATTAAAATTTCAATGATAAATAATCATATATTCAAATCTAAAAAAATCAATCATAAAATGATCAAAATACAAAAATATATAAAAAAAAATGAAATGAATTATTTAAATTAAAATTAAAAAAAAATAAATAAATCAATTCACCCTCCTGTTTGTCTTGGGTGACAAATTAAGAAAACTTTTACAAAGAGATGTCAAATTAAATACATAACTACCTTCACACTCAAATATTCTAAAGCGTGGGCGTGGCTCTCTGTCCGTGGTTTTGTGATGGCACACATAAATGGCGGTTCGACTGAGCCCTCTGACCGGGTGGTTCGATATGTCACCACTAAATTTGTCCGCTATGACCGTATGTTCCCAGCTTTGCTCTTTAGAATGTATTTGGTTGGGCAAAAGCCTATGTCGGTAAGATCGACTTATATTTGTATCTAAACTCCACCCAGTCTAGGACACCTTGGGCGTAACCCATGTGTTGACAGGATCCTTGTCGGGTTGGTCGACTACCTCCTCGACTAGCGGACCGGGATCGCGACAGGATGACGGAACCATGGGATCTTGATCGGGTGCGTCATCGTTCCCCCCACAAAAAGTTTTAAGTTAAAATAATAAATTTCATAAGTTCTAAACTCCACTCACTGCAATTATATACTCGTTCTTTAACAATTCATTGACTAGCCTTAATCGAAAGTGCTCTCAGTATTGGGAGGGGTAATTAACTATAGGGGCTTGCGCCTATAGGAAACCTGAATCCAGGTATAAAAAAAGTTCTCACCAAATGAGAACGAAATCTCTGGGTAGTGTCTTATCTACTATTCATCTGCCTTCTGAAATTATCACCGACACTTAAACAACTCTTTCCTTTTTTCCGAAAGATGTCGATGGCAAATTTTCGGATCCCACAAGAGAGAGGAAGAGGTCCTAAAGATTTTTATTTTATTTTATGAAAAATATAAAGAATTTTTTTGATAAGGAATGTCAAGAGTTTTTCTCATTTTTTTTATTAGTAATGTGAAGAGTTTTTTTTTCTCTTTTATTTAATGAGGTATATGAAGAGTTTTTTTTTATTTAAAATATCAATAATTTTTTCTTCTCTCTCTTTTTAAGAAGATTTTTTTTTTAATGAGGTATATGAAGAGGTTTTTTTAAAAAAAAAATTTAATGAGAAATATGAAAAGTTTTCTTCATTTTATTATTATTATTATTAATTTAAAGAATTTAAAGAGTCATTTTTTCTAGTATAAATACCCCCAAAAGGGTAAGGAAAAACTCGCACCTTTCTTTCTTCTCTTTGGCAGCCTCCACTGACCTGTATAACGGTGTCGTCTCTTCTTGCAGGCTCCAGTTCTCCTCGATCTCAAGGTTTTCAACTGACCAGATTAGTCGACGCGCATCCCAAATTTAGCCTTCAGTGTACTTCTGCTTTCTTCTCTTTGGTAGCCTCCACTAACCTATATAATGGTGCCGACTCCTCTCACAGGCTCCAGTTCTCCTCAATCTCAGGATTTTCAACTAACTTGGTTAGGCGGCGCGCATCCCGAATTCAAACACCAGTGTGTTTCCGCTTTCTTATCTTTAGTAGCCTCACTAACCTGTATAACGGTGTCGACCCTCTCTCGCAGGCTCCAGTTCTCCCCAATCTCGAAGTTTCCAATTGACCTGGTTAGGCGATGCACATTTTGAATTCAGGCTCTAGTGTGCTTCCACTTTTTTTCTCTTTGGTAGCCTTCACTAACCTGTATAACGGTGCCGACCCCTTTCGTAGGCTCCAGTTCTCCCTGATCTCGGAGTTTTCAAATGACCTGGTTAGGCGGCGTGCATCCCGAATTCAAGCTCCAGTGTGCTTCCGCCTTCTTCTCTTTGGTAGCCTCCACTAACCTGTATAATGGTGCCGACCCCTCTCGTAGGCTCCAGTTCTCCTGTGGGCTCCAAAAATTCACCACCGACCTCCCGATAATTTTTGAATTGAAGAGAGTGATTTTGGTGTATGTAATTTCGAAGGCGGTCGAATAGTAGATAAGATACTACCAGATTTCTTCCTCATTTGGTGAGGACTTTAGATGGTTCCGGTTTCTATAGTGCAAGCCCCATAGTTAATTACCCTCTCAATAAATGAGAGAACTTCGATTAAAGTCATTAGATGCTAAATAGCGTATAGTAGCAGCATGTAGAGTTTTATAATTTAAGATTTATGAAATTTATCATTTCAACTTAAACCAGATGGTTGGGGGAATGATGACGTGCCTGATCTAGATCCCATGGTTCCGTCATCCCGAGCAATCGTGGTCCATATTATACTTAATCAGAGGAGGTAGTAGACCTAACTTGATAGAAGGATCCTCATCAGCAACATATGAGTTACGTCATCTAAGAAATCCTTGTAGACCTAGGGTGGTGTTTGTCTAAGGAGACAGTCTTAAGTTTACTTTAGCTGATAGAGGGTTGTTTGCCCTATCAAGTATCACAACTCAAAGGGTAGAGCCATTGGGGAGCATACGGGCTATGATCGTGATAGTAATATAATGGAGTTTGACTGGCCAAACCACCCGATCAGAGGACTTTGGTTACTTCTTCATATGGAGCCTCGGCCCAATGATCGAGGATATGGACCACATCCTTACTGGCAAAAGATTGATTGAGAGTGAATATAGTAGAACACTTGATTTGACATTGGCTCCTTTGTGGGCAAGAGTTTTTTAATTTGTCACCCATGACAAATAGTTGTAGAAGGTGGATAAATTGAGTTTGATTTAAGTTTTTAATGATAGAGCTTCATTTAAGCAGTTTCAGATTACTACTTAATTTGATTTGAAAAATTGATTAATTTGAATATGTTTAAGAGCTTTAGATTCTATCAACTCTATTTAGCTGCTAATAGAGAATTAGATCTACTGTCACCTGACAGAATCAATTTCTCAGATATTTCACTGATTTGAAACTCTTATTATAGATTTTTAGGTTTTGTTAACCCAGACCCAGTCCTAAGACTAAACAAGAAAGCAACTCACGCAGCATCCTCAGACAATTGAATTTAAGCATTCAGCGGAGTGTCGTGGCCCATGCGGGTGTATAGTAATTTTAGATAATTTTATGTTTGAATTATGGGATTAATTTCAAATTTTCATTTAATTCCAACTTTAGCCTCCATAGACTTTTCAAACATCAAAATTTGCACTTGAAATCTCTATGTTCGAGCACATGCAGGCTTCTATAGCTTAGATCATTTCACATAATTAGTGATTTTGTTGATTTTGAAAATCATAATTTAGAATGAAATCCCTTAATTTTTTGTATTGAAGGAACGCTCCTTCATTCGTGCAATATTTAGTTTAGTATCGTCTTCTTTCTGCTTGTACAAAGAGTTGCGCGTGGCGAAGGAATTTTGATTTAGATTGTTGTTTAAAACATTACTTACTTGTGTTTACTTGTTGAGTTTTATAACTTGATTTTGTTGAATTTATATGACTTTTATAAGTTTTGTCGATTTCAGTGTTTATCTTATTAGCTAGCATAGTAATTACCTCCATATTAATAAGAGTTATTAAACCTAATTTGGATTCATCTTTAGACTTTAAGTTTATTGCAAGTTTGTTATGAGTCTAGTATTAGTCTCCCAAGTTTTAATTAAGGCTTGTTTAATTTTGAGGAATCTACAAGAAAAGAGAACTCACTCATTACTTCAATTTAAGTCATAGAGAATCGCTATTAGAGTTTGTGAGTTTAATATTAGCCTCCCTAAATTTTACTTGCATTTTAAATGAGTGTTCCATTCTTTTCAAAAAATTTTTAAAGGCTTCCCCCTATTTCTCTTTGATTTAACATTTATCTTCATATTTATTATATATATTCTTTTGTTTGACTTAAGTTTAAGTAATTCCCATTTGAATTTGTTTAAGTCTTGAATTTTAGTCTAAATTTCAGCAGCCTCCCGGTATCATCCCCATGTAGTTGGCTGCAGTGGGAGTGTTTTGGCTTTCTCAAGGTTTTTATGAGCGTGTTTCTTCTATACCACAACTGATTTTTCATCTCATCTTGCCCTCATGATCACGACGAGGCCTTCAAACCTGAAAGAAGAGAACTGCAATATATATTCATTCCCCCCTTTTTTTTAAGTCTACAAATTAGGCAAAATTTCGGCAACATTTCGTCTAGGAGTGGCACATCTGACGATTTTGGCTTACTTGGTATGCCCTGATGAGCATAACAAGCGGTATCTTGCGACACCACAGCCAAATTTTATCTCGTTACGCTCTAATGAGTATGACAAGATCTTCAAATCAGATTAAATCAAACACATATATATAATTTTCACACATTTTCATACACATCCACCAATTGCATTTTGAAATCTCACTTTCCATTTTGGATTAAAGAAAGAGGGAATAGTGCGGTTTTGCTAGGTTGGAGGAGGTCGATACAAGGGAGGTGCCTTTTCTTATAGTGAACTTGCCATGAATTTGATTGCTAGGCTGAATTGTGCATTTTACACTCAACCATAAGGCATGCAGATGAGCGACATCAAGGTACATGGACAAGTGATCCACATTGTTCCCTTTAGGAAAGATCAAGATTCACCACTTACAGCTTCCAACAATAAACATATCAGAGTAAAGCTTCTTAATATTCAGCCTCGAGAAATTCTCAATCGGCCATGTGAACCTCGAAGTGGGAGGATGACTTGAGTTAAGACCAGCTGAAAAGCTTCTGCAAATATCTCAATAACCTTGTAAACTTAATTTATCTCAAATAAGAATTCCAAAGATCACTCTACTTCAGATGTCTCTTCGGAATCAGACAAGTAGAATGCAAATGCCGAATAAATGTCCATTCAAGCACACATAATACTCTATGCAATCATTATAAGAACCCAATCTGTGCACTCTTTATCTTAGTCGTAGCATGCTCCACATCTTTGCTTTACAATATGAATAAAGCTTCGGTTGGATGGAGCTTAGCTGTTGTCAATCAACTTTTGATATAGAAAATGATTTGAAGAAACCAAAAGAAAGCCCACATCACGATCCTCTCCACGAAGATGCTCACAAGGTCAGAGACACAGGACATATGTTCTACCGTGGAATGAGAAAACTTTTGCCTGATGTCCTTGAAAATTGTGTCTGAAGGACAAAGTGACTTGGCATGTGCCCGCCAATAAATAGACTTTTTTTTTGCTGCATCCTGAACATTATGTCAGAACTTTCAGAAGGGCCTTCCAATTCTCGTAGATGCTATTAGGGGTGAGCATTCGATCGATTTGATTTATTCAGTTTGGTTTATTTTTTGTATTGAAGGAACGCTCCTTCATTCGTGCAACATTTAGTTTAGTGTCGTCTTCTTTCTGCTTGTACAAAGAGTTGCAGATCCGGTGGCGAAGAAGGCATTTTGATTTAGATTGTTGTTTAAAACATTACTTGCACTGTGTTTACTTGTTGAGTTTTTATAACTTGATTTTGTTGAATTTATATGACTTTTATAAGTTTTGTCGATTTCAGTGTTTATCTTATTAGCCGCATAGTAATTACCTCCATATTAGGTATAAGAGTTATTAAACCTAATTTGGATTCATCTTTAGATTTTAAGTTTATTGCAAGTTTGTTATGAGTCTTGTATTAGTCTCCCCAAGTTTTAATTAAGGCTTGTTTAATTTTGAGGAATCTACAAGAAAAGAGAACTCACTCATTACTTCAATTTAAGTCATAGAGAATCACTATTAGAGTTTGTTAGTTTAATATTAGCCTCCCTAAATTTTACTTGCATTTTAAATGAGTGTTCCATTCTTTTCAAAAATTTTTTTAAAGGCTTCCCCCTATTTCTCTTTGATTTAACATTTATCTTCATATTTATTATATATATTCTTTTGTTTGACTTAAGTTTAAGTAATTCCCATTTGAATTTGTTTAAGTCTTAAATTTTAGTCTAAATTTTGACCTTATCATCCCATGTAGTTACTGGGAGTGTTTTGGCTTTCTCAGTAGGCCCTTATGAGCGTAGCGAGTGGTGTCTTGCTATACCACAACTGATTTTTCATCTCATCTTGCCCTCATGATCACGACGAGGCCTTCAAACCGAAAGAGAAGCATATATTCATTCCCCCCCTTTTTTTAAGTCTACAAATTAGGCAAAATTTCGGCAACATTTCGTCTAGGAGTGGCACATCTGACGGTTTTGGCTTACTTGGTACGATGAAGCGTAACAGCGGTATCTTGCGACACCACAGCCAAATTTTATCTCGTTACGCTCTAATGAGTATGACAAGATCTTCAAATCTGTATTAAATCAAACACATATACACATATAATTTTCACACATTTTCATACACATCCACCAATTGCATTTTGAAATCTCACTTTCCATTTTGGATTAAAGAAAGAGGGAATAGTGCGGTTTTGCTAGGTTGGAGGAGGTTAGGAGGTGCCTTTTCTTATAGTGAACTTGCCATGAATTTGATTGCAAGCGGTGGAATTGTGCATTTACGCCAACCATAAGGCATAGCAGAATGAGCAGCATCAAGGTACATGGACAAGTGATCCACATTGTTCCCTTTAGGAAAGATCAAGATTCGCCACTTACAGCTTCCAACAATAAACATATCAGAGTAAAGCTTCTTAATATTCAGCCTCGAGAAATTCTCAATCGCCATGTGAACCTCGTGGGAGGATGACTTGAGTTAAGACCGGTGAAAAGCTTACGCAAATATCTCAATAACCTTGTAAACTTAATTTATCTCAAATAAGAATTCCAAAGATCACTCTACTTCAGATTTCTCTTCGGAATCAGACAAGTAGAATGCAAATGCCGAATAAATGTCCATTCAAGCACACATAATACTCTATGCAATCATTATAAGAACCCAATCTGCTGGCTGCACTCTTCGGTATCATCTTAGTCTGTAGCATGCTCCACATCTTTGCTTTACAATATGAATAAAGCTCGGTTGGATGGAGCTTAGCTCTGTTGTCAATCAACTTTTGATATAGAAAATGATTTGAAGAAACCACGAAAAAAAGAAAGCCCACATCACGATCCTCTCCCTGACCAAGATGCTCACAAGGGTCTGAGACATACAGGACATATGTTCTACACTGTGGAATGAGAAAACTTTTGCCTGATGTCCTTGAAAATCGTGTCTGAAGGACAAAGTGACTTGGCATGTGCCCGCCAATAAATAGACTTTTTTTTCATCCGAACATTATGTCGGAACTTTCAGAAGGGCCTTCCAGTTCTCGTAGACTCTATTAGGGGTGAGCATTCGATCGATTTGATTTATTCAGTTTGGTTTATTTTTTGTATTGAAGGAACGCTCCTTCATTCGTGCAACATTTAGTTTAGTGTCGTCTTCTTTCTGCTTGTACAAAGAGTTGCAGATCCGGTGGCGAAGAAGGCATTTTGATTTAGATTGTTGTTTAAAACATTACTTGCACTGTGTTTACTTGTTGAGTTTTTATAACTTGATTTTGTTGAATTTATATGACTTTTATAAGTTTTGTCGATTTCAGTGTTTATCTTATTAGCTAGCATAGTAATTACCTCCATATTCGTATAAGAGTTATTAAACCTAATTTGGATTCATCTTTAGACTTTAAGTTTATTGCAAGTTTGTTATGAGTCTTGTATTAGTCTCTCCAAGTTTTAATTAAGGCTTGTTTAATTTTGAGGAATCTACAAGAAAAGAGAACTCACTCATTACTTCAATTTAAGTCATAGAGAATCGTTATTAGAGTTTGTGAGTTTAATATTAGCCTCCCTAAATTTTACTTGCATTTTAAATGAGTGTTCCATTCTTTTCAAAAAAATTTTTAAAGGCTTCCCCCTATTTCTCTTTGATTTAACATTTATCTTCATATTTATTATATATATTCTTTTGTTTGACTTAAGTTTAAGTAATTCCCATTTGAATTTGTTTAAGTCTTGAATTTTAGTCTAAATTTATTCTCCGGTCATCCCATGTAGTTGGTTGTGCGATTTTTTTGGCTTTCTCGGTAGGCCCTTATGAGCGTGCAGTGAGTGGTGTCTTCTATACCCTGATTTTTCATCTCATCTTGCCCTCATGATCACGACGAGGCCTTCAAACCTAAAGAGAGAGAACGCATATATATTCATTCCCCTTTTTTAAGTCTACAAATTAGGCAAAATTTCGGCAACATTTCGTCTAGGAGTGGCACATCTGACGGTTTTGGCTTACTTGGTATGCCCTGATGAGCGTAACAAGCGGTATCTTGCGACACCACAGCCAAATTTTATCTCGTTACGCTCTAATGAGTATGACAAGATCTTCAAATCTGTATTAAATCAAACACATATACACGCATATAATTTTCACACATTTTCATACACATCCACCAATTGCATTTTGAAATCTCACTTTCCATTTTGGATTAAAGAAAGAGGGAATAGTGCGGTTTTGCGGCTAGGTTGGAGGAGGCTGGTCGACAAGGGAGGTGCCTTTTCTTATAGTGAACTTGCCATGAATTTGATTGCAAACGGCTAGGCTGAATTGTGCATTTCTGCTCCAACCATAAGGCATAGCAGAATGAGCAGCATCAAGGTACATGGACAAGTGATCCACATTGTTCCCTTTAGGAAAGATCAAGATTCGCCACTTACAGCTTCCAACAATAAACATATCGAGTAAAGCTTCTTAATATTGACCTCGAGAAATTCTCAATACCATGTGAACCTCAGTGGGAGGATGACTTGAGTTAAGACCGAAAAGCTTCGCAAATATCTCAATAACCTTGTAAACTTAATTTATCTCAAATAAGAATTCCAAAGATCACTCTACTTGGATGTCTCTTGAATCCAAGTAGAATGCAAATGCGAATAAATGTCCATTCAAGCACACATAATACTCTATGCAATCATTATAAGAACCCAATCTCTCTTGGTATCATCTTAGTGTAGCATGCTCCACATCTTTGCTTTACAATATGAATAAAGCTTCGGTTGGATGGAGCTTAGCTCTGTCAATCAACTTTTGATATAGAAAATGATTTGAAGAAACCACGAAAAAAAGAAAGCCCACATCACGATCCTCTCCCACGACCAAGATGCTCACAAGGGTCCGGACATACAGGACATATGTTCTACACTGTGGAATGAGAAAACTTTTGCCTGGTGTCCTTGAAAATCGTGTCTGAAGGACAAAGTGACTTGGCATGTGCCCGCCAATAAATAGACTTTTTTTTTTGCTGCATCCTGAACATTATGTCAGAACTTTCATAAGGGCCTTCCAGTTCTCGTAGACGCTATTAGGGGTGAGCATTCGATCGATTTGATTTATTCAGTTTGGTTTTTATTCCAATCGAATAAACTAAACTGTTATTTTAAAAAAAAAACCGAACCGTAAAACTAAAAAAAATATATAAACTAAACCAAATAAACCAATTAGAGTTCGTTTATTGATGATTTTCCCAAACCAATTATAGAGAGATTAAAAAAAGAATTTTAAAGTTAATAAACAAATAATAGAGAAATTTTATTAACTAAAGTTACTAAACTACATGTATACATATTGATACATTGTAATGTACAATATAAATAGTTTTTCATATTGATACAAATATACAATTTATGAATGTAATATACAAATAAAATTATAAACAATTAACAAAGAAAGAGAAAAAATAATACAATATAATTCAATTGTATACTAAAGCGAATCTCGGTGTCCCCATCAATTGAAATGTGATTATCGTCATAGAAAGCTATCAACTTTCCAAGACCCCGTTAAAAGAGAGCAAACTTTATTCGAAATGCCCTCCATTTGACAACCATCTCCAAGAATAACATTTCTAGAAAAAAAAACATTATTCATGTTAATAAGATATGAGTACATTCTACAAAGAATTATATAATATGAACCTAATGATTGAAGAATGATGAATTAATGTATAGTGGTTGACAATCTCATTATCGGGTTTCGAAATGAGTGCTAGATGTCTCTCATCAAGTGCCAATCAGAACAGCGGCAATTCCTCGACCCGAGGCTAGAGGACCTATCCATAAAAAAGAAAAAGAAAAAAAAATTTACAGAGATTATTAATTGCTCAACAAAAATCCTGTGTGCTACGACAATGATAACTAAATGTAGCTTGAAACAAAGCAGTTGTGACTTCAACACCGGGTGTTTCAAAATTCTCGGGGTGACCAACAGACCATGTGTTCTGCTTCCCCACTGACAGAACTGCCTCAAGTCTTCCTCCTAACTCCAAAGAAATCAAAGTAGAACATGAAAAGCTTTGCTAATCAGTAATAGCCTCATAAATTTGAACTAACTCGACCACAAAAAATAAATACACATGGTAATTGTAGCGCCAATTGTAATGTTCTGAGAGTTCTCACTACGAAATGATTACAATAAAAATAATAAATAAAAAAACAAACCAGATTATGAAAATGTGGTAGATCTGGAGTTAATATATATAAATTTCCAAAACTAAATCCATACTTAAGCAAAATATACCATCAAACATATTTGTCCACTTCATTTGTGCAATTTTTTTTCTACTTTATTACAGGTTAAAGGCAACCCATGAATCTGAATCCGGACTCTAAAAGCATTTAATTGGAAAAAAGGTAAAACCTTTCGCAGAACAAACAAAATCAAACTTTTCTTGAGATCCCAAATCATATCTAGCCATTCCAATAGTGCACTTCACCAATCTATAGCAATCACAATCTAACTAATTTTTTTAAAAAAAATAAGATCCACATCCCAACAAATCTCAAACACCAAACTATTTAAAGCAAGAAGAAAATCAACACCAAATCACCTTGACGCTATCGTAACTGACCAGGATCAGAGCTTCGCAGAAAACCAAAGCCAAGTGGCAGAAGATGAAATCCAATATAGCCATATAGGAGGAGGTTAAAACCATAACCAAAAAAAAACAAAGCAAGAGGAAATCAAAAATATAGGTCACAAAAAGAACACTAGTAGGTTCCCAAAAGAGTCACCAAAGGAGCAGGAAAAACTAGCCAAAATAGCCATCCCTCAAACCAACCTAGCTAGCCAATACAACCAACCAAACTAGTCAGCCAACATTTCCTCCTAGCCAACCACCTAGTAGTAGAAAACTAAAGTTAGTGTAAAGACCAACATCATCAAGCCAAAATCGACCAAGATGGGAAAGTGTAGAAGCAGATAGCAGCCACTAAACCCAACTAAGGCAAAATGAAATCTGATCCAGGTTAATAGAATAGCCAGCAAAAGACAAAAAGATACAAAGCGGCAAAGCCCAGTAAGACAAACTACAAGCCAACCAAACAGAATAACATCAAAGGCAAACCACCAGACTCTAGGCCAACTAATAGCCACCAAATATCCTTCAACCAACTGAAATATATATTATATTTGTAATTTGGATTTTGGGGCTCAAGCTCACTAAAAATATCTTTTATTATCAAGATTCAAGTGTAATATCGAAAAATATGATCACCATATATACATACATCAATAATTTTGAGAAATGCTGTGTATCTATCTACATACTACATGTCATACTAGAATGAAGCATAAAACCAGTTATCATTGAGAGTTGAGCATAGAGATAGCGATAAGTTCAAATCATATGTTATATATATCGATAATGAGCCAATGATGTAAAGACTAAAGAGCATGTAATTCCACGTTAGCACTTAGCGGTTAGCATGTTCATACTTCATAGGCACTAGGTAGTAGGCCAAAGCACAACACAAACTTCATAGGCACTTATTTTTTTTCTTTATCAATAAGAAAAAAATTAAACTTCTTCCAAAAGGGCTCTTCCGGACTTCCAAGAATAACATGATAGATAGCATAAAACCCTAAACCATCAACAACCAATAAAGTTCACGACACAATCACAATTCACAGCTCCCAAACCGAATAAATCAAACCACGCCACTCACCAAAATCAAACATTCAAACCATCAACAAAATTTCAACAAAGGAAGGAGTAGAGAGAGAGAGAGAGAGAGAGAGAGTTGAGATAATGTGATTTAGTTCTTACCTGCACCTCTCAAAGAATAAAGTCCATGACGGTAATACAATCACAATTCACAGCTCACAAATCACAATAAACCAAAAGCGTTACCTCCAGTGAATCAAACATTCAAACCATCAACAAAATTTCAACAAAGAAAGGAGTACAGAGAGAGAGAGAGAGAGAGAGAGAGAGAGAGAGTTTTAGTTCTTACTTGTTGGTTACCTCTCAAAGAATAAAGTCCACACTCTGACGGTGTGGCACAATCACAATTCACAGCTCACAATAAACCAAATCACCACTTGCTCACCCAGGCTGAATCAAACATTCAAACCATCAATAAAATTTCAACAAAGGAAGGAGTAGAGAGAGAGAGAGAGAGAGAGAGAGAGAAGAGTTGAGATAATGTGATTTAGTTCTTACCTGTTGGTTGTTACCTCTCAAAGAATCAAAGAGACTTATTAATCGAGGGAAGAGTGAACGTGAAGAGTGAAGACATAAGTCACGTAACACAGAGGATAGATGTAGGATGCATTATCCGCTCCGCTAGCAAAAAATAAAAAAGGAAGGAGAAGTCGGCCGCAAATAGGAAAGAAAGACAGCGGAAAAAGATCGTAGTGAGATCAGCCGGAAGGCGGAACCCCCTGGAATGCCTTATGCCCTAGTCGAGTTCGAGACTCTCCATCCTCGAAGAAGTGTATGGCATGGCGCATCGACCATCGAAGAGTCGAGAATGAACACTCAACTCCGGCGTCTCTAAGTAAATCGATTATTCGACTTGCTGCGACTCAACTCATCCGCGCGGACTCGAGACGAGACGAGAGGCGAAATAGGCTCAAGTCAAGGCCCTAATCTATAATCGAAATAATTGGTTTAACCGTAAAACCAAAATTTAATAACTTAAAACCGAACCAAAAATCATAAAACCGTATTAACCCATAATTTCAACCAAAAACCAAATAATGAATATAAAAACCGAACCAAACCGACCAATTAACATCGGTTCGGTTCGATTTTTCGGTTTGAACCGTCTAATGCACACCCCTAGATGCTATGACTACCTCTAGATTGCAGATCTAACATCATCTTTGGAGCTCGAGTTCGGCAGAACTCCTTCCATAGCACTCGTTTAGCTAAATCATCAAACCATTTGCACACACAAGAAATTACTGCAATTAATCTAGGAATCCAGTTGAGGTGTTGAAATATAAGGAATATTGCATCCTCACTTAGATGGCGTTTGGTGCATATACAGATTGCTGAGTGGGTATAGCGATACCGCTTCATCACAAACATAAAGATAACAGGCGACTGCAGATGAACTCTCTTTTTGCAGTTGTTGTATAAAATAATGCCATTTTCACCAGCTACATAAACTACAATGAACTTCATATTCTGGAGTCTGTCAGAAGGCAGCAGAGATCCGTAGCTCCAAGAAGAACATTGGCCCGCAGCGTTTCCAGTGACAGATGACGGGATCCGCGTTGATTGGGTGGAGACGAGATAGACGTTCGACTCTGGCTCTACCTTCGCAACGGTGAGCTCTACCTTCACATAGCATCCTTGTCATTTAATGCCAATATCAAGCATACTTGGCTGCTTAACGGATATAGCTATGAAAGGGTTATTCGGTTGTAGGCAAACTGGGTACCCGCAGAGACCGACAATGGAGCGCTCGATGATGACGTCCTGATAGTCGGAGCAGGACAGGATAGAGCCAGCGGTGACGAGCTGTTCATCGGATTAAGCCTTTGGTCTTTGGAGCGTCCAGTTTGGAGGGGAAGACTTGTCGAGGAAATAAAGAAGATGCAGAGCACATGCCGATTCTCTAAGAGGGAAGGGAAAGTCTCCATTCAGTTTCCTGCGGTTGAGGAAAACTGAATGAGAGAGGAGCGGAGAAATAGCGAACCTTTTTTTTTTTTTTTTTTTGGCGGTTGATGAGAAAATTGAATGAATGGGGGGAGCAGTTTTTTTAATAGAAGGAGAGATTTGAATCCAGAGCGGGATCGGTTCTTCGAATAGGATTATTTAGGCTTAGTTAATTTTTTCAATCTTAGGTTATTCCGATGTTACGGCCGTGGTTCATTGAATGCCGTTTGGTTAGTCGGTGGTCAATTTTAGCTCAAAATGCACGTCGTCATTTTCGATCACTCGACGTTCACTCAGACTTATCCGAATTAGGTACGAATAGTCTTACTTGATAGATTTCGATGCTTCAAAACTAATGTCAAAATCAATTTTACGAACAGAGGTCGTTTGATTTGCGTCGGTCTCGACCTCGATATGTGTGCAGACGCGTTAACGACTCAAGTGTTTGATCAGTTGATAATCAAGTTATGCAATATTTATATCCTGGCGAGTTTCGACATTCCGAATGCAATGGTGAAGTTCCTTCATCGATCGGAGGTCATTTGGATTGATTTTGACGACGTCCAGTGCATTTCAGCCTCGATTTACGTGCTGTCACTTCAAATCATTCTACATTTGCACAGACTCATCCGAATTGAGCAAGGACATTCTCATTTGATAGTTTTTGATATTTTGAAGCTAACGAAGTGATCGATTTTATGAACTAAGGTCGTTCGGATATCGTCATAGCTTTCCGACTCTAATGTACGCGTCGACACATTGATAGCTAGATCGCTTTATTGGTCGCTCTTTAGATAATGCAATATTTATATTTTGATCAATTATGACATTCTGAATGCGACGATGAAGTACGTTCATCGATCGGGGGTCATCCATTTTCAGTGACGCCCAGTGCATTTTGAGTCTTAGTTTGCGCACTGTTACCTCCGAAGTCCGTCGAATTTGACTTGTGGACTTAACTTGACTTATGACACATATGTGAAGGTCAACAAATACCCGCCCAACAAATGTGATTCAAGCATGGAGTGAGTCACGTTTGTTGAAACTGGTTGACCCTTTGGGGCGAGAACTTGGATCATTTTTAAAACCATTTATGAGCTAGACTTTGATAGGATTTGTCATTAGTATTATGCCTTATTTTTTTTTTTGAAACTTTATTATTACTTATTTAGGACATACTAAATGACGGGCTTGATCGATTTATCAAAATCGACTTGTCGAATAGATAAGAGTTCTTACACCATCTAATATCTGCTTCAATGGCTTTACTGAAGATCTCTTTCTTTTATGTCATTGCAGATTTGAGTTTTCTCCAACCTTAGCTTCATGCTTGGTTGAGTTTGATGGAGAAATTGATCTGCTTGTTTTGATGAAGGACTCTGCTAGGGAATCAATTTATCCGTGCTTGGTCGGATTTGAAATTCTTTCTGTCATAGCTTTGAGCTTGACGGACTTGATGAAGGATGGACCTGATTTGTGCATATTGACTTGTTAGGAAGTGTATGTATGCCATGAATCCTGTGCTTACTGCCTTGATAGATTCATTGAAGGATGCATACAGATGACCCAACTTTCTGGCTTATATAGGGTCAATGTAGAGTTATCAGTTGAATGCTTTAAATTGAATAACCATGAAATTAGATAGCTTTGTATGAACTATGGAATTGCTTCCTCGGTCCCGTGCTTTCTACTTTGACGGAATTGATGAGGAGATTGGCTCTGATTTATGCTTTGATCTTGATCAGATCATTAGAGAATAAGTTGAGATATTGGCCTACAGGTAATATGTAGATTGATTTGAGGCAACCCTAAATTGAGAGTTTCCTCAGATTGTCTTGATCTATCAATCAAGTAGAAAGATCTCTTGGATCTTGGTTGCTTATAATCACTAAGCTGGATCTGATTTGAAATTGAACAGCTATTATCATTGGACTGATGAGCAGAAGCTCTTTCACTACGACCTTTTCTTACAGCTTGTTAAGTGAGGAGAGCGTCAGCAACTCGACCATATTTGGACTTGTTGAGTTTGACCTTTAGAACCAACTCGAGTTTTTTGACTTAAGCTATAGTGGGTTGGTGGTTTTGTCATCTGACTGGCGAACAGAGGCTCTTTCACTGTGGCCTTTTCTCACGGCTTGTTGAGTGAGATGAGCATCAACAACTCGACCATTTATGGGTTTATTGAGTCTGACCTTTATAATCCATCCGTGTCCTAGACTTCAGGATGTAGGAGTTGATGTTTTTCCAACTCAATTGATTGAAGCTTCTGAAATTGAGAGTTCTTCTGACTTGATCTCCAGAATTTGGCAAATCTGGGAGATAAATTTCTTGACATTTAGGATTGTCTTTTCATGCATAGAAATATATTCATTTTATTCATGCAAGACTCTAAAACTTAACAATAATAATTATGGATATATTCATGGATTTCGGCATAAAGCTCAATGTCAACCTAAATAAGAATATATTCGAGGATCCCGTCTTATAGCATGACGTCAACTCAAATAAACTTAACATAAATTAAAAAAATGCCCCATGTCTTGCAGGGGGAATTCTAAAGTACATTTAGGAGATTTTTAAGATGAAAATACACAAATATATCAATATTTGAATTGATATGCTCTTTAGAGGGTTTTAACATGTAACATTGCTTTCATCTATGTATATAAATAAAAAATGGCCCCTATGTAATAAGAGAATTTTCATGGAATAGCTTTTTTCATCTTGAGTGAGTATATTTATTTAGGGATCTCGACACGAAACATAATGTCGACCTAAATAGATATACTAAAAAAAATATCCCTATCTTACAGGGGAATTTTTATAGAAAAGTTTTTCATCTGGAGTGAGTATATTTATTTAGGGATCTCGACATGAAGCACAATGTCGACCTAAATAGATATACTATAAAAACTACCTCATATCTCGTAGGGGGATTTCTACTGTACCTCGAGAATGTATTTGGCAGGTATAATACTTTTTCAAGTATCGACCATTAATTGGCAGTATTGATCTTTCACTCTTTAAGTCAATGAGTTGGTATGCCCCTCCTTGGTACAATTTTTCAATGATAAAAGGGCCTTCCAATTAGGCTCAAATTTGCTACCAAATTTTTGATTGAGAATAATAAGTCTTCTCAGCACCACGACCAATTCTTTTTTCTAGAAAGTTCGAGGACGCACTGTATGATCGAATGCTTTGGACATTCTTACTCAATAAACTTCTAAATTTTGCTAAGCTTGGAGCCTGATATCATCAAGTTTATTTTATTATTATTATTATTATTTTAAAGAATTTAAAGAGTCATTTTTTCTAGTATAAATAACCCCAAAAGGGTAAGGAAAAACTCGCATCTTTCTTTCTTCTCTTTGGCAACCTCCACGACACGTAAGATTGTGTCTCTTCTCGCAGCTCGTGTCTCCACGATCTCGAGTTTTCAACTAACTTTGGTCGTGCATCCTTTAGCCTTCATGTGCTTTTTTCTTCTTTTGGTAGCAACTAACCCAGATAACTTGCCAACTCCTCTCAGCTCCAGTTCTAATCTCGAGATTTTCAACTAACTTGGTTAGGCGGCGCGCATCCTGAATTCAAACTCTTGTGTGCTTCCGTCTTCTTATCTTTGGTAGCCTCCACTAACCTGTATAATGGCGCCAACCCCCTCTCGCAGGCTCCAGTTCTCCCCGATCTTGAAGTTTCCAACTGACCTGGTTAGGCGATGCACATTTTGAATTCAGGCTCTAGTGTGCTTCCACTTTTTTCTCTTTGGTAGCCTTCACTAACATGCGGTGTTGACCCCTCTCGTAGGCTCCAGTTCTCCCCGATCTTGGGGTTTTCAAATGACCTGGTTATGCGGCACACATCCCGAATTCAAGCTCCAGTGTGCTTATGCCTTCTTCTCTTTGGTAGCCTCCACTAACCCAGATCGTCTCAGGCTCAGCTCTGTTCTATGGGCTCTAAAAATTCTGCACCCGACAATTTTTGAATTGAAGAGAGTGATTTAAGGTGTCAGTGTAATTTTCAGAAGGCAGATTAAATAGTAGATAAGACACTACCCAGAGATTTCTTCCTCATTTGGTGAGGACTTTAGATCTGGTTCTAAGTTTCCTATAGGGAAAGCCCCTATAGTTAATTACCCCTCTCAATAAATGAGAGAGAACTTTTCAATTAGTCATTAGATCATGCATGTAGCATATAGTAGCAGCATGTAGAGTTTTAGAATTTAAGATTTATGAAATTTATCATTTCAACTTAAACCAGATGGTTGGGGGAATGATGATGTGCTTGATCTAGATCCTATGGTTCGTCATCCTGGGCAATCATGGTCCCTAGTATACTTAATCAGAGGAGGTAATTAACCCGCCGTGAAGGATCCTCATGGTAACATGAGTTACATGAAATTTCTTGTAGACCTGGGGTGGTGTTTGTCTAAAGAGATAGTCTTAAGTTTACTTTAGCTGATAGAGGGTTGTTTGCCTTATCAAGTATACCTATAATTCACAACTCAAAGGACAGAGTCATTGAGTAGCATACAGGTTACGATTGTGATCGTAATATAATGGAGCCTGACTAGCCAAATCACCCGATCAGAGGACTCTGGTCATAACTACTTCATCTATGGAGCCTATTGGCCAAGCCACGCAGTTAGAGGACATGAGACACGTCCTTACTGGGAAACGATTGATTGAGAGTGAACATAGTAGAACTTGATTTGACATTGGCACCTTTGTGGGCTAGAGTTTTTTAAATTTGTCACCCATGATAAATAGTTGCGGAAGGTGGATGGATTGAGTTTGATTTAAATTTTTAATGATAGAGTTTCATTTAAGCAATTTCAGATTGCTACTTAATTTGATTTAAAAAAATTGATTAATTTGAATATATTTAAGAGCTTTATACCCTATCAACTTTGTTTGGCTGATAATAGAAGATTAAATCTACTGTCACCTGACAGAATCAACTTCTCAGATATTACACTGATTTGAAACTCTTATTATAGGTTTTTAGGTTTTATTAACCCGGACTCAGTTCTAAGACTAAATCGGAAAGCAACCCACGTGGCTTCCTTAGACACTTGAATTTAAGCATTGAGTGCATTGTCGGGGCCCATGCGGGTGTATTGTAATTTTAGGTAATTTTATGTTTGAATTATGAGATTAATTTTAAATTTTTATTTAATTCTAACTTTAGCCTATGCAGCCTTTTCAGACATCAAAATTTGCACTTGAAATCTCTATGTCCGAGCACATGCAGGTTTCTATAGCTTAGATAATTTCACCTAATTAGTGATTTCATTGATTTTGAAAATCATAATTTAGAATGAAATCCCTTAATTTTTTGTATTGAAGGAAAGCTCTTTCATTCGTGCAGCATTTAGTTTAGTGTCGTCTTCTGTATGCTTGTACAAAGAGTTGCAGATCCAGTTGCGAAGAAGGCATTTTGATTTAGATTGTAGTTTAAAATATTACTTGCACTGTGTTTACTTGTTGAGTTTTTATAATTCTCCTAACTTGATTATGTTCAATTTATATCACTTTTGATAAGTTATGCCGATTTCAGTGTTTATTGCTTTAGCCTTACTCATGCTTATTAGCTAGCATAGTAATTACCTCCATATTCATATAAGAGTTATTAAACCTAATTTGGATTCATCTTTAGACTTTAAGTTTATTGCAAGTTTGTTATGAGTCTAATATTAGTCTCCCCAAGTTTTAATTAAGGCTTCTTTAATTTTGAGGAATCTACGATAAAAGAGAACTCACTCATTACTTCAATTTAAGTTATAGAGAATCTCTATTAGAGTTTGTGAGTTTAATATTAGCCTCCCAAAATTTTACTTACATTTTAAATGAGTGTTTCATTCTTTCCAAAATTTTCTTTAAAGGCTCCCCCATATTTCTATTTGGTTTAACATTTATCTTCATACTTATCATATATTCTTTTGTTTGACTTAAGTTTAGGTAATTCCCATTTGAATTTGTTTAAGTCTTGAATTTTAGTATAAATTTCGACAGCCTCCTAACGTCATCCTCGTGTAGGGGGCTGCATCGGGAGTGTTTTGGCTTTCTCGGTGATGAAAGTGGTGTCTTACGACACATCCATTTTCATCTCGTCAACCCTCATGAGCACGAGGCCTTCAAACCGAAGAGAAGCGTAATATATATTCATTCCCCCCTCCTTTTTCTAAGAAATTAGACAAAATTTGGTAGCATTCGCCCATGGGGTGCCACATCGATAATTTTGGTTATTACGATAAGCATAAAAGCGTGTCTTCGACCATTGAATTTCATCGTCATACGATGAGCATGACGAGGTATTCAAATCGGTATTAAATCAAACACATATACACACATATAATTTTCACACATTTCCATACTCATCCACCAATTGTATTTTGAAATCTCACTTCCTATTTTGGATTAGAGAAAAAGGGAATAGTGTGGTTTTCTTAGTCTGAAGAGGTCGGAGGGAGGTGTTTTTCTTTATTGAACTTGTGAATTTGATTACGCGGCTAAATTGTGCATTTTTGCTCCAACCATAAGGCATAGAGAAATCAACAACATCAAGGTACATGGACAAGTGATCCACATTATTCCCTTTAGGAAAGATCAAGATCCGCCACTTATAGCTTCCATAAAAATATCATAGTCTATTCAACCTCGAGAAATTCTCAATCATCCATGTGAACCTCAGTGGGAGGATGACTTGAGTTAAGACCGGCTTCTACAAATATCCCAATAATCTTGTAAACTTAATTTATCTCAAAAGGAATTCCAAAGATCACTCTACTTGGATGTCTCTTGAATCGACAAGGGTAATAGAATGCACATGCCAAGTAAATGTCCATTCAAGCTACATAATACTCTATGCAATCATTATAAGAACAATCTGTGCTCTTTGGTATCATCTTAGCCTGTAGCATGCTCCACATCTTTGCTTTACTATATGAATAAAGCTCGGTTGGATGGAGCTTAGCTCTGCTGTCAATCAATTTTTGATATAGAAAATGATTTGAAGACACCACGAAAAAAAAGAAAACCCACATCACGATCCTCTCCCTGACCAAGATGCTCACAAGGGTCTGAGACATACAAGACATATGTTCTACACTGTGGAATGAGAAAACTTTTACCTGATGTCCTTGAAAATCATGTTTGAAGGACAAAGTGACTTGGCATGTGCCCGCCATTAAATAGACTTCTTTTTTTTGCTGCATCCTGAACAATATGTTAGAACTTTCACAAGGTCTTCAGCTATCACCTTATATTGAGATCTAAGGCTTAATTTTTAAATTAGGCCATTTTATAAACTTAATTAGATGATTAGCCATTTAAAAAAAATTTAAAAATAGGCCTAGTCGCCCAGTCAGCGGACAACTGGATCTTTAATTTTGTAAAAAAAAAAATTAAATGGCGTCCACATTTTTTGGTCATATCTAACTCATCAAGTGTCGGATTTTAGCGTTCTTATATCATTAGAAAGATAATAAAAAATTCTACAACTTTTATGTTACCAACTTTCAATGAATCTCGTCTGATGAGCCGAAGTGTTTGCAAATGTGCGACTTTTGAAGTTACAAAAATTGAAGATATTGATGCAACCCTCATTTTTTAGCCATATCAAGCTTATTAGATGTCGGGTTTCTGAGTGATTAGTATTGTTAGAGAGATAATAAAAAATTCTACAACTTATGTTAACAACTTTCGACGAATCTTGCCCAGTGAGCTGCAATTTTTGCAAATGTGTAACTTCTAAAGTTATAAAAATTAAATATATTGTGATAGCCCTTGTATTTTTTTATTCTTTTTTGCCATGATACAAGGATATATTATTTTTTGGTAATATCAAACACTCTTATTATATTCTATATATAAATTGAGTTTAAATCTTTATGTAATTCCCAGTTGAATCTTTCCTTGCAAAACTCAATTTATATAATATAATGAGTGTTTGATATTCTCCGAGGAAAGATTTAGCTTTAATTACATAAACTCAATTTATATATAGAATATAATGAGAGTGTTTGATATTACCAAAATATAATATATCCTTGTATTATGGAAAAAAAATACAGGGGCTGTCATAATATATTTAATTTTTGTAACTTCAAAAGTTACACATTTGCAAAATGCTCGCGGCGTTCGTCGAAGTTGTAAAAAAGAAGTTGTATAAATATCTTTCCAACGATACCAAGCCAAAACCCGACGTAATGAGCTGCCAATCGAGGGATCAATATTTTCAATTTTTTACAACTTACGTTGCATCATCTGACGAGATAATAAAGTTATTAACATAAAAGTTATAGAATTTTTCATTATCTTTCCAACGATACTAAGCGCCAAAACGCGGTGAGTCGATGGCTAAAAATATATATTTAATTATTTTTTTAAAAATTAGTGGCACCGCTAACCGGGCGACTAGGCCTATTTTAAATTTTTTTTTTAAATAATTAATCAACTAATTAAGTTTATAAAATGACCTAGTTTAAAAATTAAGCCCAAATCTAACGTCATCTTTGGAGCTCGAGTTCGGCAGAACTCCTTCCATAGCACTCGTTTGGCTAAATCATCAAGCCATTTGCTGAAATATAAGAAATTACTGCAATTAATCAGGATTCCAGTTGAGGTGTTGAAATATAAGAAATATTGCATCCTCACTTAGATGGCGTTTGGTGCATATACAGATTGCTGAGTGGATACAACGATACCGCTTCATCACAAACATAAAGATAACGGGCGACTGCAGATGAACCCTCTTTTTGCAGTTGTTGTATAAAGAAATGCCATTTTTACCAGCTACATAAACTACAACGAACTTCATATTCTGGAGTCTGTCAGAAGGTAGCAGAGATCCGCAGCTCCAAGAAGAACAATGGCCCACAGCGTTTCCAGTGACAGATGATGGGATCCGCGCAGATTGGGTGGAGACGAGATAGACGTTCGACTCTGGCTGTATGCTTCATAGCGGTGAGCTCTACCTTCACATAGCATCCTTGTCATTTAATGCCAATATCAAGCATACTTGGCTGCTTAACGGATATAGCTATGAAAGGGTTGTTCGACTGTAGGCAAATTGGGTTGCCGCAGAGACCGACAATGGAGCGCTCGATGATGACGTCCTGATAGTCCGAGCGAGACAAGATAGAGCCAGCGGTGACGAGCTGTTCATCGGATTAAGCTTTCAGTCTTTGGAGCGTCCAGTTTGGAGGGGAAGATGTCGAGGAAATAGTGAAGATGTAGAGCACATGCCGATCCTCCAAGAGGGAAGGGGAAGTCTCCGTTCAGTTTCCTGCTGTTGAGGAAAACTGAATGGGAGAAGAGGGGAGAAAAAGCAAACTTTTTCTTTTCCTTAATTTTTAAATTATGTCATTTTATAAATTTAATTAGGTGATTAGTCATTTAAAAAAATTAAAATACTATGAATCGACGGTCAGCAAGCATCAGATAGCCATTTAATTTAATTTTTTTAAAAAAATTAAATGGAAGTCCAAATTTTTTGATATATGACTCATCGGTGTCAAATTTACGTCTTTGGTATCGTTGGATATAATGAAAAATTAAAACAACTTTTATATTAACTTTCATCGTCAGTGAGCCCGGTGTTTGCAAATGTGCGACTTCTAAAGTTACAAAAATTGAAGATATTGATGTAGCCCTCGTTTTTTTGCCATATCAGGCTCATTAGATGTTGAGTTTCAGCATGGTTAATATCGTTGGAAAGACAATGAAAAATTCTACAACTTCCATGTTGATAACTTTCGACGAATCTCGCCCGGTGAGCCACAGTTTTTACAAATGTGTGACTTCTGAAATTGCAAAAATTAAATATATTGTGACAGTCCCATTTTTTTTTTTTTTGCCATGATACAAAGATATATTATTTTTGGTAATATCAAACACTCTCATTATATTTTATATATAAATTGAGTTTGAAGCTTTATGTAATTCTCAGTTGAATCTTTCTAACGATACCAAGCACGCTGAAATCAGACATCTGATAAGTCAGATATGGCCAAAAATGTAGACTGCCCATTTTATTTTTTAAAAAAAAATTAGTCGTCCGTCAATGCTAGATATCACGATGCCAGTCGGCTAGTCCCATGGCCGACTGCTTATTGTTAAAATTTTTTTTAAAAAATGGCTAATCACCTAATTAAGTTTATAAAATAGCCTAAATTAAAAATTAAGTCTTTTTTTTTTTGCGGTTGATGAGAAAACCGAATGAATGGGGGGAGCAGTTTTATTTTTAATTGAAGGAGAGATTTGAATCTAGAGCGGGATCGGTTCTTCGATTAGGGCTATTTAGGCTTAGTTAATTTCTCTAAATATTTAATTAAATCTCAATTATGAGTTTTATGCCAATAGACTCATATAGTCAATATATATATCAATCTTATGTTATTCTAATATTATGGACTCAACGACGCAGTCTGTTTCGCAATCGGATGCTGTTTGGTTCAAGTCGGCATCAAATTGAGTCAATTTTAGCTCAAAATGCACGCCGCTCCTTTCGACCACTCGACATTTTCTTAGACTTGTCCGAATTAGGTGTGAATAGTCTTAACTTGATAGATTTCGATGCCTCAAAGCTAATGGCATAATCAATTTTATGAACGGAGGTCGTTTGATTTACGTTGACGCCTCATGACCTCAATATACGTGCATGAGCGTTGACGACTCGAGCGCTTAATAAGTTGATCATCAAGTTGTGTAATATTTATATCCTAATCATTTTCGATGTTCTGAATGCGATGGTGAAGTCCGTTCATCGATCAGAGGTCATTTGGGTTGATTTTGGCGACGTCTAGTGCATTTCAGCCTCGATTTGCGCACTATCACTACAAATCATTCGACATTTGCACAAACTCATCCAAATTGAGCACAGACAGTCTCATTTGATAGTTTTCGATGTTTGAAGCTAACGACATAATCAATTTTGTGAACCGAGGTTGTTCGGATATCATCGCAGCTTCACTCTATGCGTATCGACACATTGATAGCTCGATCGCTTTATCGGTCCCTCTTTAGATTATGAAATATTTATATTTTGATCAATTTTGACATTTTGAACGTGACGACGAAGTCCGTTCATCGATCGGAGGTCATTTCAACCATTTTCAGTGATGCCTAGTGCATTTTGAACCTTAGTTTGCGTACTGTCACCTCCGAAATCTGTCGAATTTGACTTGTGGACTTAACTTGACTTATGACACATATGTGAAGGTCAACATCTCCCCGATCTTGGAGTTTCCAATTGACCTGGTTATGCAGCGTGCATCCCGAATTCAGACTCTAGTGTGCTTCCGCTTTCTTCTCTTTTGTAGCCTCCATCTCCCTTGAAGGCATGTAATACTGAGTTCGTGAAGATCAAATATCTCCATGGTGAATATAAGCGACGATACGAGCCTAAGGTTAAAGAAGTTATAGTCTTAGAGGATCAGTTGACTGAGTGCAGGACTGAACTATCGGTTATAATGATTTCCCTTTCATTTTAGCGTTAGGAGGTTGATAGGACTCGGGATGAGCTAGTGGATGCTCGAGCTGAAATAAATCATACTTCGAAGACCTTAGAAGCCACCAATACTAGGATATAGATTTTAGAGTCAGAGAATAAGGCATTACTAGCATAAATATTGGAGAAAGAGAATATGGAAGTTGATTCCAACTTGAAGATTATAT
Source organism: Cymbidium sinense (assembly GCA_021442155.1). Classification (NCBI taxonomy): domain Eukaryota; kingdom Viridiplantae; phylum Streptophyta; class Magnoliopsida; order Asparagales; family Orchidaceae; genus Cymbidium; species Cymbidium sinense. The sequence continues at coordinate 173,945,196 of CM038221.1, read as the reverse complement.
ATAGAGAGCTTCAAAAATTCCACGGCCTTCAAGAGTATAATTCAGGATCGAGTTCATGAAGCTCGTGATCATATTTACGATATTGAGGTGAAGGATCTGGAATGTCAGCTTCTTGAAAAAGGTTTTATTCATAGTTTTCTGAAAAAGACCCGCCTAGTTCATCGCAAGACAGGTACAGATATTGAAGGCCTTCTTTCAAGTCAAGTTTCTGAAGATTCATCTCCAGGGGATGACGCAGAGAGCACTTTTTCCTCTTTTTTTAGTGATAATAGTGAAGATGTGGATGTTGTTTAATTTATTTCATTTATATTTCAATTTGAGATCTTCTTAGTAGATGACATATGTGTTTATGTATGTGTCATAGTGCTTTGAAATTTTATTTTAGAATAAAGTGGTTGATGTTTAAACTAATTTAGGCTATATATGAGAAAGTTATTTAGTGATGTTAGCTTGTATATTTTAAGAGAAATCTAGCAAGAATTTTCAACCCATCCGTGGTTATGTGTTTGAGTTTTGCTCTATGACATTAACCTGTGTGGAGTAGGTGTGAAGTTTCGACCTATCCAATTCGATTACGTTAACCTATGTGGAGTAGATGCAAAGTCTTGACCTACCTAAGGTTATTTATCAGAGTCTTCACTCGATGATGTTAACCTGTGTGGAGTAGGTGCGAAGTTTTGACCTATCTGAGGTTATTTGTCAATCTTTACTCGATGATGTTAACTTGTGTGGAGTAGGTCTAATCGAAACCACTTAGGATCAATTTTTCTTTCTTCTTGTTAATATTATTTTGATTTATCATTTTTTTCAAACAAAAATATGAAACATCAATAATATAAAGTTCAATTCGAATGTTATATAGTAAATTCATTGATAATATCTTCGTAGGTTCTCAGTATTCTAAGTGCGCAAAAGAGTTTTTTCTTCTGAATCTTTGAGCTTAAAAGTTCCTAGTTTAACCACAGCAACCACCACATAAGGTCCTTCCCAAAGAAGTGAAAGTTTGTTACGTTGTGGTTCTTTTCCTGCAAATACTAAAATTCGTAGAACTAGATCTCCAACGTTGATGAGAATGGGCTTCACTCTCCGATTGAAGTGACGTGCAATCCGTTGATGATGGACAATATTTTTGATTGAAGCTACTTCCCTTATTTCAGGCAATAAATCCAAATGATATTAGAGCTTTTCTTCATTATTTGTTGCATCAAAAATTTGGACCTTAGGATTGGGGATATCGATGTCAACCGGAATAATTGCCTCCATCTCAAAACACAAATTATAAGGTGTCTCACTAATTGGTGTTCTTGTAGTTGTTCGGTAAGCCCAAAATATATTAGGGAGTTCGTCCACCCATTGCCCCACTTATCCAAATGTGTCTTCAAGCCTTTTAGAATTGTTCGAATCGTGACCTCAATTTGACCATATATTTGACAGTGTGCTACAACTGTATGAACCAATTGAATGAGTAAATCTTCGCAGAAGGATGTGAATTATTTTTCGTGAATTGAGTCTCATTATTTGTTATAATTTTAGCTAGAATTTCAAAATGACAAATAATATTTTTTCAAATAAATTGTTTAGCATTGGCTTCTGTGATTTTTGCTAATGGTTCTGCCTCAATCCATTTAGTGAAATAATCTATCGCCATAATAATGAATTTTCGTTGTCCAATTGCAATAGGGAGTGGTCCCATAATATCTATTTCCTATTGAGCGAAAGGCCAAGGGCTCTGGAAAGATGAAAGTTCGGTCGGTGGAATATGGTTGAGATTAGAATGCATGTGATAGTTGTTACACTTTTTTATAAAATCTAATGCATCACTTTTTATTGTAGGCCAGTAAAATCCTTGTCTCAGGATTTTGTGGGCCAGTGCTCTGCCCATAAGTGTTATCCAAAAATACCTGAATGGACTTCTCAAAGTGCCTACTCTACTTCGGATGGTGGCAGAGATGATCAAATGATCTTTGATAATTCGTCACCATAATCTGAAGTTTGCTTTGTCGAAGACGGATGGTGACAACTGGATCTTCTGGTAGAGCTCCATCATGTAAAAAGGCGAATATCAGATTTATCCAAGAAACTTGCAAGATTCATCAATGGACTATATTTCCCAAGGTCCTTGTATGCTGGGAAAATGAATGTCTCCTACATACTTTCTCTTGTAAATGTCAGTAAAAGTTGAAGTAGCAAGCTTTAAAAGAGCATCAGCTCTAGTATTTTGATTTCTCAGATTGTGAATGATATGATATTTACTTATTCGAGATAGAAGAGATTTCACTATATGAAGGCATTATGTCAGATGATGATTATGAGTGTTGAAATCCCCTTTAACTTGGGAAATTACAAGTTGCGAATCAGTGCAAATTATAAGATTTTGAATTTCATAAATAATAGCCAATTTTAGAAGACTTCGTATTCTGCAACAATGTAAGTAGCCAAAAACTTTAAATGTAGTCCATATTCAAGGACATCTTGTTGAGGAGAAATGAGTAGAATTAATGCTCCAACACCAGAGTATCCAGATACTCCATCAACAAATAAAGTCCAATGTTATGATATTGAATGAGAAGAATTTATTTCAATAGAATCTAGGATGATGCATTCAATAATAAAATCTGCTAACACCCGAGATTTGATATTTGGCCTAGGCAAAAAGTGAATATCAAATTCTCCTAATTCAACTGACTATTTAACTAATCTGCCACAAGCTTCTAGTTTTTGGAGGATAGTTTTGAGTGGAAGTTGCGTATAAACGCCGATAGAGTGAGCTTGAAAATATGGGCGTAGCTTTCTTGCCGAGATCACTAATGCTAAAGCAGTTTTATCTGCTAAAGGATAACATCCTTGTAAGTCAGATAAAATTTTACTAATGTAATAAATTGGTCGTTGGCCCCCAGCCTCCTCACGGACCAATACTGATCTTATTGCATGATGCGAGATAGAGAGATATAAATAAAGCATTTCTCCCGGGATTGGCTTTGATAATAATGGTGGTGATGACAAATATTTTTTGAGCTGCTTGAATGCAGTTTGATATTCATCAATCTATTGAAAACTATTATTTCGAGCACTCTTGAGTATTCTAAAGAATGGTAAGTATTTATCTCCCATTCGGGCCGAAAATCGTGATAAGGCCACCATCCTCCCATTCAAGCGTTGCACCTCATTTATGCTATTTAGGGGCACCATATTTTGTATAGCCTTAATCTTTTCTAGGTTAGCCTCGATTCCTCGACAAGTGACCATAAATCCTAAAAAAATTTTAGATGTAACTCCGAAAGCACATTTGAAGGGATTTAAACGTATATTATACTGTTGAAGAAGCTTGAAACATTGCTCAAGATCATTGAGGTGTTTTATCCTTTCAGTACTTTTAACCAACATATCATCCACATACACTTCCATAATATGACCAAGAAGAGTTTTGAAAACTTTATTCATTAGATGTTAATACATGGCTCCTGCATTTTTCAATCCAAATGGCATTACTCCATAACAATATAACCCTTTATCAGTCTGAAAAGCAGTAGCTTCTTCATCATCTGGACATCTTTATTTGATTATATCCAGAGTAAGCATCCATAAAACTAAGCATTTGATGACCTAAAGTGGCATCGACCAACTGGTCTATATGCGGAAGGAGAAAACTGTCATTTGGGCAAGCCTTATTAAGATCGGTGTAGTCAACACACATTCTCCATGCCCCACCAGTCTTTTTCAATAGGACAATGTTTGCTAACCAAAAAGGATAATGCACTTCTCGTATGATTCCTGTGTCCAAGAGCTTATCAACTTCCTATTCAATTGCTTGTAGATGATCTGGAGCAAAGTTTCTTTTCTTTTGAATGATGGGCATGAATGTTGAGTTAATTTTGAGGGAATGAGATATTACCCGAGGATCAATTCCTGACATATCTCTTGGACTCTAGGCAAAATATCATGGTTTTAATGCAAAAAATTAATGTACTCCTTTCTTTCATCCTCAGAGAGCAACGAACCTACTTACACTATTTTTTAGAGATATTCTTCTGATAAGGGGATGTTGATCAACTCTTCAACTGGTGACGCTCTCTGGAGTGTTTCTTCATCTCTTAAATCAAATTTTTTGATGCTTAATGTTATTGGGGATGTGGTTAGTCCTGCCTCAAGTAACAGGTTTGTGTTGTCTGATGGTTGTCACAAACCTCTCATATTCCATTAGAGATTGGAAATTTTATTTTCATATGAGGTATGGAAGCGATAGCGTTAAAAATTGATTGCAAAGGTCTTCCAAAGATAGCATTATAGGCTGATTCTGATTTAACTACCATAAATTGAATCAAATGTATGGCTTATTTAGGGAGTTCCTCAAGAGTAATCAGAAGTGTTATTGTTCCTTCTGCTCTTATCGGTCGATTGTCAAAGCCATATAACGGCCCAACATCTATTTGGAGTTTTTCTTTTACAAGACCCAGCTTTAAGAATGTCAAGTAGAATAATACATCGACAGAGCTACCATTATCAACCAAAATTCTCTTAACATTATAGCAAGGATCTCCAATCTCGCATTGATAACTAAGGGATCTTGATGTAGAGTTTGTATCCCTTATAAGTCAGAATCATCAAATATGATATGCTGATCAATTCGTGACCTTTTCATTCTAGGCTCTTCCGGTGTAGTGAGTAGAACTTGATAGGAAAATTGTGGTTTGCTAGCGATAGTTTTGATTTCTCCGACTATTTGTCGATCTTCTTGCGATTGTCTTGGTTGTTGTCTTGGCTGGGTTTGGTTTTGCCCTCTCACAAGATTGTTATTATTTCTTTGTTGATTTTGAACAAATTGTTGAAGGTAGCCATGTTGTAACAACCTTCCAATTTTTTTCTTTAGATGTCTACAGGCCTCAGTGGTATGTCCGTATCTTCGATGAAAATAACAATATTGATCTTAATTTTCGATGTTCGACCCTAGGGGATTAGGCCATTTGATATTATTTTTATTCTAAATAGCCATTAAAATGTTCGTGCGAGAGGCATTTAAGGGTGTATATTCTTTTTGTGGGCGAAGCTCATGAGATGATTAGGCAGGCTTAGGAGGCAGGTTCTGAAACTTCTTGCGATCATGGTTTTTTGTTGAGATGCGTGAAGACTATCATTTGCGTCTACTTTATGCTTCTTAGAAGGATATTTGAATTGCTTCGTATGGACATTGATGACCTCATCTGCCATGATCTATGCCTCTACTCTCCATATGAGGTCTCCATAAGAATAAACTATTTCTCTCATCAATGATGAGTAGAAAGGTCCAGGCCTTAGGCCTCGCAGAAAAACACATCGTAATAATTCAGGGTCTACTCTTGGAATTTATCGAGCTTCACTCGAGAATCTTTGAAAATACTCTTTTAGTGTTTCTCCTTCATTTTGACGTATTCCAGAAAGGTGAGATGGATTTTTAATGGTTCGTCAATTTGAAATGAATTGTTCGACAAAGAGTTTGGCCAAATGAGAGAAGTTGAGAATGCTCTCCTGAGGAGGGAATATAACCACATACAAGCTTGTCCTTTGAGAGTAACCGAGAAAACTTGATAGAGTAAAGCATCGGAGGCTTGTTGGATATGCATAATAGTACTATAATGATCGATGCACTCATAAGGATCAGAATTCTCATCGTAAGTCTCCATGTTAGGTAGTTTAAACCCCATCGGGATGGGTTGCTGAAGAATCGAATCATGTAAAGGAGAAAATTCTTGAATGCTCTAATGAGGAATGAATTGTCTATCTCTTTGAGGAAATTCTTCTCGAACTAGACATTGTAACTCATATCTAATGGCTTCACGGGATGTTTCCATAAAAGGGGGTCGATTCAACCCCAACAAAGAGGTAGGGGATTGAAGGTTGGTCGGATGGCATAAGAATGGTGAGTTGAACTAGCAGTATCATCAATATCCATATTAGAATGACATTCATAGAGAGTTTTTGCATGATCATGAGGGGGTTCTTCATTAGTTTCTCCAACAAAATCAATTCTATCATGTTGTCGATATCATTGATTTGCACCAAATTGTGGTGCCCTTCTCGGTTGTCCAGCTCCTAGTAAATGCTAAAGGATTTGAGCTTGTTGTTCCTCCATTCTTCTCATATGCTCCTCAAAGGTACGAAGTGGTTCACCTGGTTGGTAGTTTTGATCTTGTTGGAAAACTTGGTTGTCCGAAATGATGAAGTAATATGAATCAGTTTCCAACAAACAGCGTCAAACTATTGCGTGCCAGAAAACTTGTAGCAGTAGAATAAAACTTCACGTCTTAGCTTTGTATGAAAATAAGAATGGTGAGTTGAACTAGCAGTATCATCAATATCCATATTAGAATGACATTCATATTGAGTTTATGCATGATCATGAGGGGGTAATTCATTAGTTTCTCCAACAAAATCAACTTTATCCCTATTATTAGAATGTCGTTGGTTGCAAGTGTGGTGCCCTTCTCATTAATGCTCTAGTAAATGTTGGGGATTTAGTCTAGCTAAATATTCTTCTAAAGCTCCTCAAATGTATGAAGTGTTTCACCTGGTTGGTGGTTTTGATATTGTCGGGAAACTTGGTTGTCTAACATGATGAAATAATGGGAATCAATTTTTCATAAATGGCGTCAAACTATTGCGTGTCAGAAAACTTGCAGTAATCAAATAAAATTTCATATCTTAGCTTTGTATAGAAATACAACTCGCACACATATAGTTGGAAAGATAATAAGAAACTCTATAATTTTTATGTGAAAAAAACCTAGAAAGAGGGAAAAAATCACGGAGCTTATCCCAGTAAAGATGCTTCACTATATATCAACTTTGGAATACAAAGTTTGAATTTTCCCGATAGTAGGATTACAAGGTTATATGTGAGAAATCTTGATAATGAGAATTTCAGAATCAGGTTACAACAGCTATGCAGCAGTAGTTGATGTAACGGTCGTTGGTGGCAGTCGACGACGATAATAAGCGGCGATCGGCAACAACGGTAGTGATGACGGACTTCGAACTTCTAGTTATCTCCCAGTTTTCTCCTAAGTTCACCTCTAGTCCTTTCCCCTTCATGACAAGAATGGGGTCCTATTTATAAGATTCTGAGATGGTATTTTGGTCATTGTAGTCAAAATCTCAAAACACTCCATCGAACGATTCATTTCGATTTATTTGATCATAGATAATTTTTTTGATGATTTTACTATTCAAATAACCTTTGATTTGAAAGATCTTAGGCTCGATGGATTCGTCTCGTCGAGCCGCTCGATTCGACTATAAGCACGTCTTTGGAAGTCATTTGATCATCCAATTAGTGTATCAGTTTTCGTGTAGTCTTTAAGCTTAATTGAGCTCATTTAATATACTTCACCAATTTGGTGGTTGAACTTGTTTTATTGAGATATATATATATATATATATATATATATAATTTTAAAATATTATGTGTGATATATCAAAGATATAAAAAAAGTATTTTAAAAATTTTATAAAATATAATATGTAAAATATTTACAAAATATTTTTATACATTTATATTCTTAAAACTTTTTCTATTATAAATTATAATTTATAATAAAAATATAAAGTTAATAATTAAAATATTTTTTTATTTATATATTTTAAAGCCCATTTTATATCATTAAAGCTCACATTATATAATTCAAAATTTCAATTCCTAAAGCTGAGTTTAATAAGTTTCCATATATTCAACTATTTTAGTCTTAAATCATAAAGAAAAGATGGTGTTGAACTCTTTATATTGAAAAGTAGAGCTTTGAGTTTTGATATGATATTAAAATTACTAATTAAGCAGATCTTAGTGTTGAAAGTAAACTAATCGGGCGAGATCAAACACTTAAAAATGTCATTGGAAACTTTGAGATATCAGTTAAATCTTTAAATAGCCCTCAAACATGGAGTGTTTATAGTCAAATCGAGCGTCTCGACGAGCCGGATCAAACAAGCCCAAGATCTCACAATTCTGACTTTATTTGTACATTCAAATACTTAAAATACCTCAAATAATCAAATGAATCATTTTGAGCCATCTGATGATTTTGCATGCATTTACAGAGACGTCACTCCTCCAATCTATAAATAGCCCCTCATTTCTCATATGAGGGAGAAATAGAGAGAGAGAGTTAAAGCTTGAAGATCCTCCAAGCACAATCGTTACCACTCGGCGGTCGTCGATCACGCCGTCGCGCCCCGATCTCATAGTCTCATGTCTCCATCATGGCGACCTTCATCGTCGATGTCCTCGATCACCGCCGCTATACCACGTGACAACATAGTTGTTGTTCCCTTATATTATATAATCCGTTATTGGGAAAAATTTTGTACACGATACATAGTGGAAGTTTTTTTGCTGGCTAGGATGATTTTTTCCCTCTTTTTGAGATTTTCCGTAAAATTTCAAGTTTTCTTGTTCACTCTTTAAATATCGTGTGTGTCTTTGAATTTTATAACAAAAGGTAAACTTTCACTCTACCACGGTTTTAGCACGCCGGTTTGGCCGTCTTGGGAAAAGAATCCTTAATCACAATTTTGTGAACACCCTGACCATGATAGGCACAACACGTAATGCGGGGCCTCGCTCTAACTCCGTCACTCGAAACTAATCTTGAACCAGTTCCCCTCACTCCCCCTTGATAGGTGACCACGTGAAGGCGATAGAATCTCATTAGAAGATCGTGTTCTCCGAATGGAAGAGTCTCAAAATGAGATGATCCGACTTTTGCAAAGAACACAACAGTCACTTCCACGAAAAACACATCTCCCCCCAAGATCGATCGTTAGCCGTGGGAGATCAAAATGCTAATCTCCTTGACATTGAAGTTCCTCCGCGTAGAGACTGTGATGCTAATCTTCTTGACACTACTAGTTATATTCATCCATCACGCGTCTCACCACTTTTAATCCACCAATTATTCTTTGGTAGCGACACATTCTCATCTGACCATGTATATGTTATAGAATTATGACGCTTAATGCAAGGCGAATTTCACCTTCAAGATAAAATCATCTTTCCCCTCACCGTGACTATGAGGAATCCTCACCTTTAGCTATTCTTCAATATCCCATTCAGGTTTTAAGCTTAGAGCATTGATTCCTATGATGGGACGACCCACATAAACACATCAACCATTACTATCATGCATATCCAACGAGCTCGACACCTTTGCTTTTCGGGTCTTTCCGGGCAAGCTCAGCTTGGTTCTCCATCCAAGGGGATCCATCCATACCTTTGATGAACTCGCCAAGATTTTTGTGGAACAGTTCATTGCAAACGGGAGGATCATTAAAGATTTCTCTCATCTCTTTGGCATTCGTCAGAATGAGGGTGAATCACTTAAGGAATACTTCTAGAGGTTCTCCTTAGAAGCTCGCCAAATACCTGGAGTAGAACCTGAACTATTAAGAGGAGTTTTCCTTGGAGGACTCCGTCTGGGGCCTTTTTACTAGTCACTAATGCGAGACACGGTCCACTCATATGCTGACTGTCACATCAAAAGAAGTAACAAGGCAACCGTGATCTCCCTCCACAGCCCCCATATCAACGACGTGAACTATGACTAGAAAAGGAATACACGCTGCTGAACACATCTCGTGTCAACCTCCTGATGGCTATTAGAGATGAAGAGAACATCAAGTGGTTATATCCACTGAAACCAAATTCAAGAAATCAGGAGCAATATTGTCACTTTTATCGAAGTCGTGGACATACTACTGAGGTGTGCAAACAACTTAAAGAAGAAATTGAGAGGCTCATTCAACAAGGATATCTACGTCGATTTGTGAAGAATCAATGAAATCAAATAAACATACCTCTAACTGGGGGGCAACCAGGACAGTCATCACAAAAATAACAAAATAATCATCAAATAATTGGGGAAATTGAAACAATCGTATGAGGACCAATACTATCTAAACAAGTTCTCATTATCACCTCTGAAGAGCCACAGTTAAAGATGTCTCGTATTGATCATTCCATCACTTTTAATGATTTGGACTTAGAAGGAGTCCATGTTCCTCATCAAGATCCACTTGTCATCGGTCGCGAGGATCGGTGACCCATCTATATAAGTTAAGAGAGAATTTTGATTGACAATGGGAGTTCTATTGATGTCTTGTTTTACTTCACATTTCTTAGCATGGGCCTGGTTAGGAAAAAGCTCCAACCCACTGCAAGACCATTATACGGGTTTGATAATTGTCTTGTACGAGTAGAGAGGACAATCACCCTTCCTGTTGTCCTTAGTAAATTTTCTCGATAAGTGACTCATCTAATCCAATTCATGGTGGTCAGGTCAGATTCAGCATATAACGCTATCTTTGGAAGGCCCCTCCAATCAATTTTCGCAGTACTTCAATCTCATCTCAAGATGAAATTTCCAACCCCCCGTTGGAGTTGTGGTCTGGAAATCAACTAGATAATCATGTTATCTCGACAAGCTCAACGCTTTTGACCTTCAACATCAAGATTTTAATTTTCGAGATGAATGAAGTACCCGAAAGCTTCCCCATAGAAGACTTGCTCTTTGTTACATTATCGATGACCAACCATTACTGCAAGTTGGATCTCTCAGACAACAAAGAAAAATACATACTTAGAAATTAAGATATCTTTGCTTGGAGTCCGACGGACATGCCGGAGGTTGACCCCAATGTGATCATGCACTCCCTCAAGATTGATATGACATTCAAACCGATCATCCAGAAGAAGCGAAGTTTTGCACTTCCCTCTATTGAGAAGAAGTTAACAAGCAAGCGAAAATACGAGGTACATTACCCTACATGGATAGCAAATATTATCATGGTTAAGAAAACAAACGGAATATGGAGAATGTGTATTGATTATATTGACCTCAACAAAGCTTGCCCGAAAGATAGTTTTCCTCTTCCTCGAATTGATCAATTGGTTGATGCTAAGTCTGGACATCAAATGCTCAATTTTTTGGATGCTTATTCTGGTTACCATCAAATAAAAATAGACCCAATCGATGAAGAAGCTACAATATTTCAAACATATAAATATATATTTATACCATTTATGTTTTGGGTTAAAAATCTTGTACTATCAACGCCTATCAACGCCTTATGAATAATATTTTTAAAGACCTATTAGGCTGCACAATGGAGGCATATGTGGATGACATGTTAGTAAAAATCTTAGAAGAATCACAACATATTTTTGATTTAGAAATATGCTTTAACCTTCTTTGACGTTATAACATGCGACTTAACCCAACCAAGTGTGCTTTTGGGATTATGTCGAAAAAATTTCTTGGATTTATGGTAACCCATCGTGGGATAGAGGCCAACCCCGAGAAAATCAAAGCTCTCAAAGATATGATTCCTCGAAGAATATCAAGGAAGTTCAATGTTTGAATGGACGAATTGCTACGTTATCCCACTTCCTAGCCCGTTCTGGGGATAAATACTTACCATTCTTTAAAATATTAAAGGAGCTTAAAATAATAATTTTTAGTGGACTGATGAATGTTAGTCTGCTTTTGAGCAACTAAGGGAATATTTAGCATCTCCACCCCTACTATCCAAGCCTATTCAAGGAGAGATGTTATACTTATATCTCAGATCTTCCAGCGATAAGCTCGGTTTTAGTGTGAGAAGAAAATGGGATACCAATTTACTATGTCGGAAAATTCTTCCTAAAAGAAAGTCGTTATCCACTTGCAGATAAGGTGGCTCTAGCTTTAGTTTTCTCAGCACAAAAATTGCATCCATACTTTCAAGCTCACACTATCGGCGTTTACACTCATTTACCATTAAGGGTCATCCTATAGAAACTAGAAGTATCTGGGAGGTTAATCAAATGGTCTATAGAATTAGGAGAGTTTGATATAAATTTTCTACCGCGGCCTGCTATAAAGTCTCAAGTACTCGCAGATTTTATAGTGGAATGCACTGCCCCAACTCCAAAGGGGCTATCTGCTACATGCCTTTTGTCTCCTCAATGGACCACTCTATGTTGATGGAGCTTAATCTTGGTCTTTGTGGAAATCTTACTTATCCCCAGCGAATACCTTAGAGTATGGACTTTAAAATTTCACCAATAATATGGTTGAATATGAGGCTCAGTGAGGTTGAGACTTCATTGGCATTTGAGTTCAAGACTTAATGATCCACACTGACTCTCATCATGTCATCTCCCAAGTTGAGGAAAACTTTAATACTCATAATCCCCAGCTGACACAATACCTCCACTTGATAAAGTCACTTCTTGCCCATTTCAAGACACATCAAATCATTCACATACTACGAGAGAAGAATACTGAGTGATGCTCGCCAAGCTTTCACACCGCTACTAGGATCTATTTAAGAGAAGGCATGTTGAAGAAATATATTTTCCTAGTATCCAAGGGTCATAGGTAATTCAATCAATTAATGAGATAAAGGAACATTCGTGGATGAACCCCATCTTATCTTTTCTACAAGAAGGAACCCTTCCTGAGGACCCAACTTCTGTAACTCATCTCTGAAGACAAGCTTCAAATTTTACTATTATCAGAGGTGAACTTTACAAATGAGCTTTCTCTGACAGACTCAAATGCCTCTCACCTTCGTGAGGTCGACACGCATTAAGAGAGGTTCACTCAGGGATATGTGGAGAACACCTAGGAGGAAGGGCGCTAGCCCTTAAAATTATAAGGCAAGGGTTCTATTGACCTACGATGAAACAAGATGTCTTGGAGTTCACAAAAAAATGTGCAAGTTGTCAGTTGCACTCTAACCTCTCACATGCCGCATACAGAGCTCTCATCCATTCAAAGCCCGTGACCTTTTGCTCAATGGGGGATTGATACCATGAGGCCTTTTCGACAAGATCGTCAACGAAAGTTTATCATTTTAGCCGTCGACTACTTCACTAAATGGGTGGAAGCCAAACCACTGCTAAAATCATGAGGTAAATGCTAAATAATTTATTTGAAAAAATATAAGATATCGATTCCCTTCGCAAAGATCATCACCTAATAAACCCAATTTAGAAAAGTCTTTATGTCCTTTTGCAAAGATCTTCACATTCACCGCCGATAATACAGAAGCACATCCTCAAACTAACGGCATCAAGCTACCAATGTGACTATACTCAAAGGACTAAAAACATATCTTGAGAAGGCTGTGGGGTAATTGGTTGATGAGCTTTCTAATGTTCTTTGGGCTTACCGCACTACATCGAGCACCCTGACTGGTGAGACACCATATAACTTGTGTTTCAGCACAGAAGCTATTATACCAGTAGATATCAGGATTCCAAGTCCAAGAGTTCAATTATTCGATCATAACGATAATGAAGAAAATCTCCGACATCACTCCTACTCCCTCAAACTCGTACATGACCCTACGGACCGCTTATCACCAAAGGGTAGCTCCACTTCAACGTAAGAGTAAAACCTCTCATATCTGCATGACTTGGTCCTATGAAGTCTCGCCGCTGCAAAGACCCTCAACGCAATAAACTATCACCTCTTTTGGATGTCCCATATGTGGTTATAGCTATGGTAAAGCCAGGAACATTCAAGCTCAAGGATCTAGAGGGAAAAACTTTTCCTCAAACTTAGAACACTGAGAATCTCCAAAAATATTATCAGTAATTTCTACTACATAATTATTGCAACTTTTATTTTATCGCTTGTCATTTCCTCTTCAGCCAACTTAGTTGGGATGTTATATTATCGTTATTTTGAAACTCATATCCATGTTAAAATCATCTTATGAGTGTTTCACCGAACTTATCAGACTAATGAATTTATAGCTTTTTCCTTACAAGCTTATTTCTTCTTCATTTAATCTTCCCACTTGAGAAATATACAATTCATATTGTATCTCAATTGGGGCATAATCAATCCCAATGGGACTTGATCGGATCTCTTCCATACAGGTAATAAGTCAAGTAACACTTTGGCTGATACCTAGGATAGGTCAAAAGGTCCTTGGTGGACATCCCGCGACCTCTTCCATACAGGTTAACATCATCAAGTAACACTTTGGCTGGTACCTAGGATAGGTCAAAAGGTCCTTGGTTGACATCCCGCGACCTCTTCCATACAGGTTAACTTCATCAAGTAACACTTTGACAAACAACCTTGGATTGGTCAAAAATTCTCAGTGGATTCAATTCAACATCATCCGCAGCAAGATCGCCGAATAATATTCAATTACCCGGATAAAACAAAACATATCATAAAAATTTTTTTTTCAGATAACAATGATATAAGAAAGAATCAAGAATCAATACACACTAATAACAATATATAGATAAAAAAATGCATCCTCAAGTGACACTACATCATATCAGTTGGTGATATCAAAGTCCTCCTCACCACTAGGAGATGCTCCATTGGACTCACTCTCAACTCCTTCATCTCTTGAATCTAACGAAGAGTCTTCAGATACTTGGCTGGGAGATAGATCCTCAATACTAGCTCCTATGATGCACTAAGCGATTCCTTTAGAACCCTCGGATGAAGCCCTCCTCTAAACATTGGTGCTCCAAATCTTTCATTTCAACATCAAGAATATGATTATGAGCTTTCTAGATATGATCTTCGATTGTACCGTGATAAGCCAAGGAGTTCTTAAAGTCTTCCACTGCCTTCAAGGAGATTTCATTTGCTTCCGCTTCTGACATTATATGCTCCTTCTTAAAAGATGATCTTGTAATGCTTTCTTCTCCGCCTAGAGCTCTTCTATGTTGCAAGTGCCTTGAGTCTTTTCTCTTTTGCAGGTCTCATCCTCACCTCAATCGACTCATCAGTGCGCTCCACCTCGACCGAAGAGAAAGAGTGGGGTTCACTAGCTCAGATTCACTTTTGGGTTGTTGATCCCAAGGTGTCTGCAGCGCCTTAACACTCATCTTTCTCTCATACTCGCATTGTAGATATTTTACCTTCACAAATTCAGTATTTCACTTGTCTAAAGAGACACCCAAATGAGCCATCGACTAATATTTGAGTTACTATAAAAAAACCATCACAAATATTACACAAAAGAAAAGAAAAGAAGAAAAGAAAGAAAGAAGGAGACAAGCGTGCAATTCATCATTGACATATGTGATTTAACACCTCTTCAAGAATGTGGCCGAGAAACGAACTCCCCATCATGAGTTGAAATAAGCTAAACTCTCTGAGGGCGGGGGTGAACATCTTCTTTGATATCTAACGTGGTCACTTATGTCTTCTTTTTCTTTAGGGAAGAAACATTGCCACCACTTTGATTTCGTGACGGGCTTCTTGAAAGAACCCTATGAATATGAGGAGACCTTTCATCACTTTTACTTGACCTCTTTAGTAGAAAAGAATGAGATCTCCCTGCCGGGATGGAAAGGCCAACCTTGAACATTCTATCTTTAACTATATATTTGCTAATGTGACGTAACTCATGATGTAAGCTTTCTACATCAGGAACATTAAGAGTTGCCAAGATCTCATTCTCTTCAATCAGCAATGGATCTGGAAGGTCATTCAATCTTCCCCATCTCTTAGGAAGGCCCCACTCATTTTTCACAAAAAGAATCCATTGAACCAATTTTTAGAGGGATCGTCACGAAAATTCTATCCAATTCTTTATAATAAGAAACCGTCTAAGTATCATATAAATCTACACATTCGGCACAAGTATTTGATGTTCAAAGTAACACCACGCTCTCTAAAGAAGATAGTCAAACCAACAATGATAATTAAAGCTCGAAATAAAATTTGTGACAAAGCTACACAACATATTTTGAAGATCTCAATCAACTCAGGAGCCAAAGGGAATCGCAGTCCTGCACGAAGAATCATCTCAAAAGCGATAAAGTACCGGTAGGGTGGTGAAGGCTCGATCGGACTTTTTATGGCCACCAACTCATTAGGAAGTGAAATTTTACGGAACACCATTAAACTATCGATATGATAATTGGATGATATATCGTCACATGTATCCGCGTTATGGGTTTTTTTCCATCACACCTGTGAAAATACATGATAAATAAAGAGGAAGAAATGACAAAATCTAAAATTTTGTGAAGCGACTTACCCAATAATTGGGTGTATCCTTTTTTGACTCTCAGCTTTGATAAAGGATAAAATTTTTTACTTTATCGTGAAAAGATACACATACATATGAGAAAAAAGAGAGAGAGAAGATACTCCCTCATGATGCTCTGAAATTACACAAACTTTTTGAGTGGATTGAGCGATGGTTCTACTGCTTCTCATCATGGCGGTTATCAATCTTGAACCATCATTGAAGTTTCAAGAAATCTAATTTCTACAAGAAGAAGTAAGAACTTCTGACGCTGCCTCAAACCGGTCTGGTAGTGAGGCGGTCAGCGCCTCTTCGAGGCAGCCTCGGTATGAGCTACTGCCTTGATCACCTCCATCGGTCGACGACAAGGCGGTCAAGCCTCTTCGAGGGAAAGCAGACCTCGCCGTATGAGGGGACTCTCGAGCGACCCTCGAAGAAGATAAATATTAGAGCAGTAGAGAAGTGTGCCTTCCCCTTGGCCCTAAAGGGGTTTTTATAGACCCCATATAGAGGCAAAATCATCAAAAAATGTCAAAAAATGTCAAAACTGTCAAAAACCACCAAAAATCACTGAAAACCACCATTTTCTCGGCGGCGCCGGCCAGCGTGCTGGCGTGGCTTACCGCCACGTCCGCGAGCGTGGCCCAGCGCGTCGTGCGACTCGACCACCCGCCGCTAACCTGATAGCGGCCCATAACCCCAGCCCCATACCAGCGGGGCCATGGCCGTAAGTTCTAGATGGGTCCAGAAATCTTACCCAGCATATCGCCCACCACACTTTTACTTAGTGATCATGCTCTGAAGATTTGTTTCTCTCAAAATGTATGGTTAATGGACACAAATTTCATTGAAGAATTTCTATTTTTATATGACATATATATTTTAGATGATTGAGATAATGTCATCCAAAAATAGAGATATGACGAAAATTATCTAGTTGAAACCACGAATCTTGGTGTTGAAAGTAAATTAATCAGTTGGCGGATCAAACACTTAAAAATGTCATTGGAAACTTTGGGATATCAGTTAAATTCCTAAATAGCCCTCAAACATGGAATATTTATGGTCATATCGATCGTCACCAACAAGATCACAAGATCTGACTTCATTTGAGCATTCAAATAAAATACATCAAATGATCAAAGGAATCATTTTGAGCCGTCGATGAAGTGGAGTGGTTGATTTTGCATGTATTTTACGGAGGCTCTCCATCCTATAAATCATTTCTCGTATAGGGGGGCAAGAGAGAGAGCTCTAAAGCGAAGATCTCCAAACAATCGTGCCACTCGACGGTCGATCACTGCCGCCGGCATGTGCCGTCATCCTCGTCGTGATCTCGTCTCCATCATGGCGGCTCCCACGTTAATTCGATGTCCGCCGGCTACCCATTATTACTTCTCATTGTCTCGCTTAATGTATTTATATTTATTATTACATCGTAACAATTACTCGGGAAAAATCTTGTACTCAAAATACAGTGGAAGATTTTGTTGAAGACCGTGATTTTTTTCCTCTTTTCGAGGTTTTCCACGTAAAATTTGAGTTTTCTTCTTTAAATCTGTATGTCTTTGGATTTTATATGAAAGGTAAGTAAACTTTCACTCTACCACAATTGGTTTTCTAACATGCAACAAGTTTATAATATTTTTAAAATAATTTGATGAATATATTATGATTAATTTATTTCAAGCTCATTTATAATGATAAAATTTTGTGTAAAATTTATATTATTTATTATAAAAATATTTAAATTAAATATTTTATTAAATTTAATTTTTAAATAATTAAATTAAACCGATTAGTTTTTCAAAACCGGAACTGGTTCACCAGTTGAACTGGCTCTTCCGACCGGTTTTGGCCAATTCGATGCAGAGGCCGGTTTTTGAAAAAACCAAATCGTCCATATGCCTATTTCATGGTTGAACCGATCAGTCCGATTCGATTTTTAAAACAGTAATCGGTGCTTTTAAATACACAACCATATATTTATATATACTTATACATTAATCGACTTCAATCACAATTTTGAAAAATTGACATTTAAATATTAAAAGTCATAATAAAAACTCAATTTTATTTTTTTTTCATTTTTATAAAATTTTTAATAATTTAATCACGACATTCAAAAATATATGAATATTATAGTAAAAAAAAATTAAATTATAAATGCATATGAATTAAGTGATTGATTCATAATTTATTTTTTAACATAATTCTATAATATAAACTCCACTTTTTATGAGTTATTTGATTGGAATTAAAAGAAAAGTAAATGCAAGGATTTTAGATTTTTTTTGATGTTTGACATGATGTAAAATAAAATTTTAATATGATGTAAATACATTTAGAATTTACCTGATAATTATATTTTGGTGTATTTAAAATTCACTCAAATTTAGGGGCTGCTTGGTTGCAATTAAAGTGAGTGTATTACATTCACTTTATACGTATTCTATTAATTATGTATTTAGCAAAAAGTAAAGTAAATACATTACATTTATTTGAGGCATTTGAAATACCTAAGAAGGGGCTTTTTCCGTGTGTATTCTTCTTGTAACATTGCGAAATTACGCTCGAGTAGAATACATGCCTTGTGTATTCTTCTTGTAATATTGTGATCTCAATTTACGTATTCTTATTCCTATTAATTACTATATAGCAAAAAATTAAATTTTATAAATGTTCCGATTCGAGCAGATCAGATTTTTTTTTAGCATTTATGATAGATTTTTTTTTTTTTTTTTTTTTTTTAAGTTTCAGCTGGAATTTTTTATGCAAAATATTTCCATGTTGAAGCAAGTATACTATTTTGGTTATAGATTTTTTAGGAAAACTCTTAAAGATTTTTTAACTATTGTAGCAGGAAGCTAATATTAAAAAATATTATATTTATTTTATCTAATTCATTAACCTATTTTGACTCCAGCTATTTTTTTATCTGACTAATTGTGACATTTATTCATTCTAAATTTTTTTTGCATAGAGATGAAAGTAGATTATTTTCTTATAAAATTAATGTTTAGTATTTTTGAAGTTTATTTTTATTTTATACAAATCTATCAAATAAAGTTATATGTGAAATACTATCTGGAGGTCTAATTTTTAATACTTTGTCATTTTGTAATTCAATATTTTGAAAAATTGTAGGACATTTAATTCATATTAACTAATAAAAAATAAATCTATAATATTAATATTTTTATTAATTATGATATAATTTAATAATTTTAGTTCTATTTTAATGTCTTTAATGTACAAATTATAAAGAGATTATTTTATTTTAAGATAAATTTATAGCAACTTTTTTAATCAAAGAATGATTTTTTTGTGTATAATTTATTTAATTTTTATATATATATGATTTTTTAAATTTAATAATTCTATTAGTATTAAAAATATTTATGTAATTATTTTACATGTAATCAAATAATTTCAAAATATTTTGAATATATTATATTTATTTTACTTTATATATACTTAATCAAATAGAAATTATAATTTTTATGTATTTATTTTATATATAATCAAATAACAGTAAAATATTTAAAATTTATTATATTTATTTGATATTGTATTTTTTTCGGTCAATCAAATAGCCTCTCGCCGGCCACCCGCCGAGTCGTCGCCGGGCGTTAAAACTTTCAGATTACTTTACATTACATTTTTTCAACCAAACAGGAAAAATCAAAGTCATGAATTTATAAAATTCTCAACCAAACAACTATAAAGTAATCATTTTACACTGAATTCCTTTTACACTGCATTCCTTTTACACTGTCACCCGCCGCCAACACAATTGCCGCTATCATTGTCATCCAAAACTTTCAAAATATTTTATATTATATTTATTTAACTAAATAGAAAACAAAATTTCATAAATTTATAATATTATTAACCAAACAATCTTTAAAATAATCTAAATATATTAGATTCTTTTCACATTTTCACACTATATTTTTAGACAATCAAACAGCCCCTTAACGACAATTCTAAGACAAATTTTGCAGGCAAGTTATAGCCATCTCATCTAGAACGAACTCTTAGCAATGGATGAGCGCAGTTGTCCGATTTGCATTCTTAGTATTCTCTCATTAATGCGACATGTATAACACAGTCCTCGACATATGATCTTCAGTGTAATTTATACCTACAGTTATGTTAACTTTATGACTTTTAGAGCATAATTATATTTGAATAAGTCGGAAACAAAATTTATAATTAAATAAAACATAAACTTAAAAAAAAATCAATATTCAAAAATTCAATTAAACTTAAACCAAATGATATGATACATATTAAAACTACTTTAATATAATTTAAATTAGATAACAATCATATCATCATTAATTTAACATACAACATTCTGAATTAGAATACTTCACCATTGAATAATTTTATACATACTTTTAAATCAAAATTATTTTAATTATTTTCTCTATATATGATTATAAACTTAAATAAACATTTAAAAACATCTGCAATACTATTACTAAATTGATATATCAATAACTAAAATATATATATAAAATACCAACATCTCGCTTAACATTAGACATTCAACTTCAAGTTAGGATATATAAATTCAAGTAATTTTTTTTTATACTTTAAATCTTTTAATTCTAGAATCTTAATTAAAAATAATAATAATAATAAAGTAGTTGTTTACTAGAATCAAGAAATTTATAAAAGATTAAACTAATTCATTTAGGGGCTGTTTAAAATCAATTTTATTTTATATTTTATATTTTTATTTTTATACCATTTTTAAAATATTTATTTGATGTATCTTTTATGGAAATTTAATTTTTTTATTTTAAAAAATAAATAACATTAATTTTAAAAATACTCAAAACAACTTTTAAATATTTTAAATATTTTTATTAATAACAATAATCATCAAATATATTTTACTTTAAAATAAAATAAAATAAAAAATAAAATGATTCCAAATAACCCCTAACTCTCTAATTCAATCATCACTTCTAATCAGTTCTAAGTATGATTTTAGAAGTAATTAGGTATAACTTGAAGATCAATTCATGATTGCACAGACTGGATCTTTTGATTTGATTCTTAAAACCATACAATTAAGTGTACAAATTTAGTCATATTTTAGAACAATTTTCAAGTAATTACTTGCAACAAGGAATGAGGTTATCACCATTTATCACATTTCCAGCGGTCATTTATCATCCACCAACATTAATGTGACTACTATCATAACAGCCCAAAAGCCTATCTTCATAGATTCCCATCTATGAAGTAAAATAAATTACAAACTAATGACAAAAATATTAAAAACTTCATATTTCAACTAAATAATGCACAGCCTTAAAAAAACACATTTTCAGAAACTTATAAAAAATATACAAAAACCAATATCAATTCATTCATGAAAACAAGATTACCAGCCCAACAGAAACTATAGCACCTATCAATAAATAATAATTTAAAAAAAAAGAAGTAAAACATTAGTCACCCTTGTGATATCTCAACTTACTTGAAGAATTCCTCTTGAGATGTCGGAGAACAAACTGATAGAATTAGCAGTTAGGATAGCACTATGGTACTTCATCTGGTGGATTAGCTGCAACAAAAGCCAACAAAAAAAAAGCTTGAGATGTTATATTAAACATTAAATAAAGTTAAAATCCCCCAATCTGCAATAATATCAAGGCAAGCCTTACAATCCAAGAAGCTCCACCATGATGTGTGAATGGACTACAGTTTCTTAGGAAGGTTGTACATCTTCTTCAAAAACTTGGAAGCAGCTTCATCATGCCGATGACACAAAACCCGCAAAACTGTATTGGCATCAGTTGGGCTCCAGCGACCGGATGTTGGCGGCAATGGATACTTGGATTTCGCTGTGGCGCCGCCAGTCTCTATCATTAAGTGTTTAAACCGTTCGATGAGGCTTTCTGCGTCGATTCGAAAGAGTGGCAGCACATTCTTGACTTGTGTTGCAGCCTTCTCGACCACTTCCATTGGCAAACCATCTCCATCAGCCAAGTAAACACCTTTCAGTGCCTTGAAATCATCCTCCAGGATCTGAGAGTCCTGGCAGGCAAAGATGCGAGACGGGCCGCCGGCGAGAAGAACGAGCAGAAATCCATCGAAAGAAGCCTTCATTAGGGCGGTTATCAAGCGGTTCCGAAGCCTTTCATGGACGGTGCTCGAAATCGTTTCTAGGTTTAGATCGAGCTGTTTTAGCAGAGGATCTATCCTTGAGGCAGAGGCGTCTCCGATGTACAAAGAGTCCCATAGAACATGGTTTAGATCGCTGAAGATTACTTTGTAGGCCGCCGTCTCGCACAACTGCTGAATCCCTTCTTGGCATGCGGCGAGAGTGAGCTCGAATTTGTTTTCAAAACCATCTGTGATGTCTGTTTGAGCAGATTCCACATTCCTTAGACAAGTTTTTATTTTCTTCCCCAGGTTCTCTACTTCTGTCCGGATGTGATGGAGGGTGTTCATGCGTGCGCATAACTGAAGTAGGCTAAAGGAACCTTCCCCTGTCACTGTTCCAACCTGCGAATTTCTCCTCGGAAGATTTTGTGATTTGTCCTTTCTCTTCCAAATTTTCGATCGGATTTCGACTCTGGTTAATGAAGGAAGTACGGGAATGAAACTATTTCGTGTTCCTGAAATGAAATTGAATCTTCAGATTGTACAGATAGTGCAGGTGGGTGTCAATTTGTAGGATTCAAACTTACCACATCCAGCCTTGGCCTTCGCTGCATAATGTTGCAAGCTTTTATCCAGTCCGGTCATCAAGTCTGGAAGCAAAGCTGGATGCATTGGTATAGGCAGCTGGAAAAATGCATCTAGGGTTTCGACGACCAATTGTAGAACTTCAAGCAGAGGGTGCACAACTGTCCTTATTGGTGGCCTTAGGGTTCCACGCCTAACAAAGATGAT
Organism: Cymbidium sinense; assembly: GCA_021442155.1. Taxonomy (NCBI): domain Eukaryota; kingdom Viridiplantae; phylum Streptophyta; class Magnoliopsida; order Asparagales; family Orchidaceae; genus Cymbidium; species Cymbidium sinense. The sequence continues at coordinate 173,922,252 of CM038221.1, read as the reverse complement.
GTTACTAATTGTTAAGTTATTATAATAGGATTACCTAACTACTATAGCTGCAGGATCAGAAAAATGGTAATAGATTAATCTTCCGAGCATAGAATTGCATGTGAAAATTAATCAAAATATTACTTTTACTTTACTGGTTAGTACCCATCCTGCCTAGATGCTAAGCAATGCTAACCTAGCAGCGGCACTTCGTAACTGAACTCGAGCGCACAGTTTTTGGCGGTAGTATGGCAGATTTAACCTTGCATGTATTTAAACAATCCTCAACTACAATATATACAGCTGCTAAACCATAAATGATGGATAAGAAAGGAAATTGAGAATAAGAGACCCTTAAGTGCCTCAATGAACCAATAAACATTCAAGTATACACACCTGTTTTGCAAAGCATAATCAAATTTGAAGCAAAAATAATTATTGATTTGCATGAACTAAATCGATGGAATGCATTTGAACATTAATGGAACTGTTGTGCAGCCTGTCATTGTTCTTACAATTACAATTTCGTGTTCAACATTAAACAATTATATAGGAATCAAACAGGATCAATAATAGAAAGAATGTGTTTTTAGATCAAACATTTTGGTAATCCAGTAATTAGCTTGTAACCCAACTTAATGTACGGTTCATGAGATGCAACATTTGATGTATTGCGGGTTTTAATATCATGCAACCAAAATACCCTTTTGTAATTGAATAGCCAAAAAAAAAAAAAAGATTCAGCCCATAAAAATCGTTATCATACCTCCTGCTGCAAGTTCCTGTCAACCGACTCCCTCAACTTGTCCACTCTCATTTTCATCCAAGCTTTTGTAAGATTAGCAATGGCAGACTCAGCCTCATATGGAGGCATCTCACGTATGAGTCCCTTACCACCATCTTCACTATCAACAGAGTCTTCAACAGCAGCCTGCACGAGTTCTTTCTCTAACTTGTCCGCTGCTTTCAGCACTTGGACAGAATCGAAGGTTAGATCTGTGACGCTCGATATAAATTGCTTCAATTCATTTCCAAAACAAGAATGAAGTGTAGCAACAGCAATGCCCGCAGCGAGAGGATGCCATTTCTTTAATATCGGACTAAAAATCTTTTTCTCCTTGTTTGCTAGATCACCTATATCCTTTGCAAGTATCGCAAGAACGGGCACTGAAATGCTCTGATTTTTTGCAGACCGCCTGTCTGAGTCTACCTTCTCCATCATCTAAGGTATCATAAATCGAATTAGGCCATAAATATACTTTGTTAATGTTTATACATTGTACAGCTAGCATTGAATATCAACAAATACAATATGATCTGTCTGCACAACATACTAAGAGGTATGTAAAATAAAATAAGCAAACATAGCAATTTTGTGATGGTAAATGGTACTCAGCATGAAAAGTAAGCATAGGACAATCTTCTGATCATCTGGTCAGTAGGCATGCTTTGATGCTTTCACTTTGACAAATGCAGTAATGCACTATAGTTATTGGAACCAGATCAAAGTGGAAGTAATCTCTATTGACTTGTGACTAGGAGAGCAAACAGGCCTAGTTCATAAAGGAAAACTCTACAAATAATTCAGATAAAAATAGGATTCGACATCAAATTTTCCTTTTTTTGATGATTCATCCTTTTTCATCAACTTAAATTGGTTCACCCAAACAATTCAAGGGCCGCTTTCATTTAAAAAAAATAGAAAAAGGACCACATTTGATGCTATAAGTGTTACATATATGACTTCACAAATGGATATTTAAAATATTCATCTGAAATTCATTATTCAATTCATATCATACCAATTAATGTTATAATACTTCAATATCTTTAATATATTCATTTATTTTAAATGGACAATCACTTATTCAATAAATCCAGCATAGACTCATGACCAAATAATCATATACCATTATACTTTAACCAGATCAGAGTGTAACTAGAAATACGAATATATGTATCATTGGAACCTGTGACTTTTTACATTTTTTTTTTCAAATTTTGAAAACGAGGAACAAAACTATAACTATTGGTTTCCAAATGCATATAGGTTTGGTAATTTAAAGTGAATGCTTTGACACATTCCCCATGCCAAGTTTAACAGCAAAAGTCACCAAAAATTACAGGGCTCTCGAGCTCTAGTAACATCAAACTACTAGAGGAAATAAAAGGGACCATGATTAATGAAAAACCTAACCCTGATTCTAACAACGTGGCACAGGACGCCCCAGGGCTTACAGAATGCCCCATAAATCCAAGTTTCATTTCTTCTCAATAAATAGTACCAAGTAAAGTATTATAAACAGAAATCAGAAAAATCAATCATGATTGAAACTATTAAATTTTAAAAAAGTTCTATAATCTTTAAAATGGATTGGAATTATTAACCTGAGCAAAAGATGTTCTAAGTGATGATCGAATATAAGTGTCGATCCTACTACGAGCAACATCAACTTCTTCTCTTCTCTTGCGGCGATATTCATGAGAGATGTCTTCCACTAATATCCTGGCAGATGACACCCCTAACGAGACAATATACTCCATGAATTCAATGTTGTTAGCACCGAATGTGTCATGGTAAGTTAAAAGTCTTTTCTCTGTCCATCCCATTATTGAACTCAAGGTTGAACTTAGCATCTTCGAGTAAACCACATCCTTATTTGATTTAGCATCCTTCGAAACCTCCATTAGTTGGTTATCTGCTGCAACCAACAAATCAAAGTCTGTTTGCCCAGTTCTCACAAAGCGATAAAACAAAATCCACAAGAAACAGAGATTATGAAGCATCTGAGATATTCCAAAGACAACCCAAGTCTTCTTGATCAATTCCAATAACTCATCTATTTCATCTATTACAGATCCTTCCTCGTAATCGAAACATGCTTCTAACAGCATGTGGTACAGGTGGACATTCAGGGGACTTCCATCCGCCCAGTGGCATGCATCAGAAGAAAATCCATCTGCTGACCTGCTAGCAAGGGACATTACAGCACTGCGAAGAACCTGCATTGACTCTGAATTCTTTCCTGTCTCTATGGGCCTATCTGAAGCTCCACGTATGATTTGTCTAAGCCTTTGAGATGCAACATCTGATTTATCTAATGCCATGAGAGGGTGTAGAAGTAACCCAGCCTCAAGAAGCTTCAGATTTCTACTACGCCAAGCTTCATACTCTTGCTGGTCTGGAAAATCAGAAGCTTTAAACTGCTGCATTAACTCCAGTGGCAAAATGATAGATTCTACACGTCTCCCAAGCTGTCAAAAAAAGAAGGTAGAAAGTTCAGGACATGGAATCCATAGAACTTACTAGAAGTCATCTTGAGATTATTCAAAAAAGAAGACATCAAAAGACCAAGTATTGTCCTAAAATATGAATCGGAATAATCCATACAGCTAGAAGACATGTGAGATATATGGTTTCAAACCAACTTTTGTTTAAAGATACTGAAAGTTGAAATGTTCAAAACAACAATTCTATCACACAAACACTCCAAGTATACAGCAATAGAAAAAGAAGAACAGATAAATCATAGGACCTAATTTCTTCAAAAAAAAAAAGGCCAACAAAAGGCCAATATACAAACAAACTAATAAGTAATAATGGGATATATCAAATCAACCACATAGCAGGGATCGTTACTCAGTAAGAGTAAGACAAAAAACACCGTAAAAAATCTAACCTAATAAAATATTATTCAACTCTGAGGCAATGCTTAGTATAAGCCATGTGTGTGCTGTCCACACTTGTTTGTGATGTAGCATAATTTTCTTCTTGCTTACAAACAGCTACCTCCCTTGAAACACATGGCTAAGAGTCAAACAGTGAAAGAATATCATTCACAGTGGCGAGAACAAGGGTTCAGTCAAAAAGAGTTCAGCTTAATAGATTGTTAACAAGAATGTAATTGAGGAATTGCTGCAGTGGATACAAACTTGTATGATGATACAAACATTTCATTTTATGAATTAGATTGAGTGGAAACAATACAGTGCAAACAATAATTTTGCAGTACAACTATCGCACTTCATTCATTCAAACTTCAAAATTACAAATAGTGACTCAGCTGTTAGAATGGATATACTCTTCCCTAAGATAGGACTTTGATACAAAAAACAATGAACCCGTTGTAATTTTTCGATCATCCCACTGTTAGAAGAAAACCCTTCAAAATGGTAATCAAAGAGCAATTCACTGATTTCTATGAATCACATATGAATCCCCAAACCGTAGCTAACAGTGATAATAAGGCAAGTTGAAAAGGTTGAAATGAATTGCAACAAACATCAGAATTCAAGAAGTGTACAACAAGAAGTGCAAAAAGATAGTTAGAAAACAGAAACATACCAAAACACAACGAGAAGCTTATAGAATCAAGTTCAACTCACTAAAATAAATAAATATGAAGTGCCACTAGAGATAATGGTTATTCGAATGACATAAAAAAGAAAAGATCCAACTGAGGATGAAGAGCGAACCACGTTACAGGAACGAATGTCAGAAACACAAGACCTACACTAATAGCTCACCTGGCTAGCAGAGATCCTGAGCAACCCACGCCGGATCCGCGAATCAGTTTGCTCTGACACTCTCATCTGCACCCTCATGAGCTCCCCGATAGTCATTGGCCTCTTCACCGTCCTAGAAGGACTGCTCTCCTTCCCGGGGCTCTTTTTCGACGATTTCAACCCCAACGCCTTCTTCATCTTGCTGGCAGCCGTCGAAGTTAAAGATCTCTGCATCGACGGCGACGGCGACAGCGACGAAGCGGACGACAACGACCTCTCCGCGGACGACGGCGTCACCGATCCCGCCGCTCTCTCCGAAGACGAAATGTATGTTAACGGCCTTCCAGCTGTGTTTCGGCACGCGGCGACAAAGATCTCGTACGCTGTCTCTCGGAGTTCCTCATCCGATAGCTTGCAGCCCAATTCGCCAAACGGCAAGGGGAGAGACTCTGCCGAGCTCCTCGTCGACAGTGACAAGGAGGAGAAACGCAAGGAATCGGACGATTCGCTCTTCGCGTTCCCTAGGGTTCCTCTCTCTCTCAAAAGCGAAGCCATTCTAGGATTTTTGATCCTCCTCCCTCAAGCAAGAGGAGAAGAAGGTAGAGAGGGAGAGAGAGTGAGAGAGAGAGAGAGGAAATAGAGGATAATGACAGTGGGAAAAAGAAAATATATTGTTTATTGCGTAATAGAGTGGAGAAATAAAGCTTAATAAATGTAGAGAGCAATTAAAGGGACTTTCCTTATTCCACATTAACTGAGTTACACCCACATTGACTGCGGCATAACATTCGCTAGTCAGTTCGGCTTCTGTGTGGGTGGTCTCAGTGAGTTTTTGGTTTATTCTAATTAGCTGGAATTTTAACTATGATTATGGAATAATTAGTGTGAGGGAAGGATTACTACAGAAGTGTGAGAAAATATCTGAAATACCCTCTACTTAAGTGGATTAATCGGGTTACGTATTGGGTAGTTAAGACATTTAAACATGGATTACGGCTGAAGCTCCTGGCGTTTTCTGTGTACTGTCGTTAGCAGGGCAAAATCGTAAACGTGTCAGCAATAATAATTTTGTATAGAGACCGCACCAAAATTTAGGGTGGCATTACACTTCTAGTGTGATTTGAAATACATCCCTACAATTATTTAACAAATTATATGAGATTATATTTTAAAAATTATGGGATAGAAGAAAATATATTTTTAAATTAGCCTTATCAAGTATGATGATGATTAAAAGTTACTATTTTACTTTTTTTTATTTAAAAAATTTATAGTATTCATCATAAATTCTTAGACAACGATAACTTCATCCTAATTATTTAATGCAACTGTAGCTATTCAAAATATACCTTTATGATACCTTTGAGACAGCTTTCTAGTTGTTTTGTTTTTTTAGAAAGCAACCAAAAAGTAAAAATAGTTTTGACTATTATCAATTTTTCATTTTTTAGAAAGTTTGTAGTGAAAACTGTTTGAGAAACTGTTTTAGTGTAAAAGTTGATTTTAAAATTTTTTAAAAGAAAATATTTATAACATATACAGCTTTTTTTAAAAAAATTCTTTTCTCTATAGCAGCTTTACAACTAGCTTTTCAAAAAATTACATTTACTTCAAACATACTCTTAGTTCTACATTATACCTCTATTTGAAAGAAAATAAGTAAATAAATATGTTTTAGAAAAAATATGTGTCATAAAATTAATACAAGGTGAGTTTTTACTTATATCACACACTTAAGTAGCATTATTTTTAAAAGTTGATATAATTTCTTTTCACTATGATATAAAATGTGAGAAAAAGGTTATCTATGTTAGTTTTATGTTACATAAATCAAAATTTTAAAGGGGTCCCCATCATATATAAAAATTTAAAAAAATGAAATTTAAATTACAAGAGCTATTTAATGATTATTTTAATAATAAATAATGATTTAAGTGTGTGATTAATAATTTCTTTTTATGAAGCATAAAAGATACAAATAAAATAACTTGAATAATTTAAGATTTGGAAATCAACTACTTTTAAATAATAAAATAATTTTAATTATCATCAAATTTATAATAAATTATGTGAGTAGCTTCTTTTTCAATCATAATGCCTTAAAAATTATTCATCTATAAGAGAATTGATGCTTAAGAAATTAACTTACAAAAATGAAATTAGTAGAAATTAAAAATATTCAAATAAGAAAATTAGATAAATACATTACAAACTATTTTATATATCATACAATACCAATAAAAGTCCATATAAATCAAAACATTCAATATAATGTTAAAACATAAAACACTATTATTGCATATTGCATAAAACACATATAATAACAATTTTGAGTTTATGCATAAAGACATAATAAAATAAGCAACAAGCAATATGGCTAAGATAAAATATTTTTAAAATGTGCAACATTTACAACACATTATTAGTATTTTCTTCAAAAAATGATATCATATTCACCAAAATCTACCTCCCAAAAAGACACTAATTCATCATTTCAAATATTTTATTTGTATCATCAACATATTTATCTTCATCTACAAATTAAATAATAAAAAATTAGCTATCATTTTTATCCAAATTATAAGTTTAAAATGTTATTGTATACTTATTATGAGTTTTCTCATTAGATTTTAATACTATCAACTTCACTATTTTAATTGTTACAATTAAGATCACTATCATCTCAATGCATATGTAGTCAATTGGATTCTCTCTCTCTCTCTCTTTCTCTCTCTTGCATATGTAGTCAATTGGGTTCTCTCTCTCTCTCTCTCTCTCTCTCTCTCTCTCTCTTGCTAACTTTGAATCAATTCTTGCTTGGTATCAAAGCTTGCATATTATGTTTTTGATCATATACACTTTTAATATAGTTAAAGTTGTTTAAGATAAATTATTTCAAGACATATATTTTTTCTCCAACATAGTGTTTTTTCTTAATTTAACGCTAAAGATATAGGTTGCATTTGAGACAATTTTTTTTTTATCTGCATTCGATTACTAAAGATTTGAGAAATTATATTTTGGCTACATTTTGAAGAATTTATAGTGAAAAAATTATAATTTTCAACCTAACCTAACTTGATAGAGTGCCTGCGATTTGAATATTTTTAAAATGAAAAAATTGTAAGACCCATTGCATCATTTTTTTATAACAATTTCTATCCAATAACTCCACTAAAGAGCTTTTAACAAGATCAACAATTTTATTCAATGAATGTCTTTAAAATCAAATTAAAATTATTTGAAATGATAATAATAAAAATAATAATAATAATAAGAGAATTATATAAAATTATAATATAATATAAAATTAATTATATTATATAATTATATATTTATAAAAGAATTTAAGAAATTAATTATAATATGTATAAAATTATAATTTTAAAAAGTGCTTATATAACATATAAATAAAATATTATTTTTATAAAAAACTATGTTTAATTTTCTAATAAAATTCTACACAAATATTCACTTTGAAATATATTAAATTTTAAATTAAAAAATTATTAAAAATTGAGACAAAAATTATTTATCTACTCACAAATTATATAAAATTAATAAAAAATTTAAAATTAAAATTAATATAAGTATAAAATTTTAACTTTAAATTCCTTCTATTATTATTATTATTCTTTTAAATATATATAAATTTATACTCATTAATAATAAATTATTTTTAAAATTATCGCAATTGCATACACAATTCACATATACTAATAACTGTGCCTATTTTTAGCTTTTTCAATAACTAAAAAATTATCAAGTAAAAATGCAATGTTAATTCTATAAAAACTTAATTAATTCTGTGATAAAACTTAAAATTTGTGAATTATGATCTATAAAAACTTACTATAATCTTTAAATTATTTAATTTGTTTATATTCTTGCAAGTTATAATTTCAGCTCTTGTATAAAAATGGAAATATGATAATAACTAAATTTCAAATATGCATTATTAATAACTAATTGTCATTTATAAATTTGTTTTCATTCATCTCAATTTTTATAAATAAAAGACGATTTATGAATTAATCTTCTATAAAGCTTAAATGTTAACAAAAATTAAGCTTGAATTAAAGATGAGATAAGAGTGATCCCAAGCAAAATGATCAAATATCCACGAGAAAAGCGCTTGAACAGCAAAATCCTTAAAAAACTTTCAATTAAAATCAATATTTATATTTTTATAATTTTAATGTAGTTTAAAGTAGTTTGAGCTTGACAATTTACCAAATATGAAAAAGTTCAACTTGACTAGAAAGATGCTACTACATATCAAGTTTACATCAATTTGATATTGACTTTAAACCTAATTTTGAGTTGATAGATTTATTAGAATACAACTTATATGTCACAATCAATAATGTCTTTATTATTAACAAATGTCCAGATGTGAGGCCTTATAATATTATAACTAAGAAAGAAAAGTCTCAAATTTAAATATATGATATGAATTTATACAATCATTAGGATAATGCATTAAGCATTGATCTAATATACTAAGTGACTGTGATGGGGCTTACAAATTCAAAACTTAGTGACTTTGATTTTGACCTCCTTTTTAGGCGGAGAAGAACACTTGCATTGATCTCTTGACCATGATTGCTTGAAGTATAGGTTGGTCTTAATATTGAAGTAGGGATTATTTTAAAATATTTAATGATAATGTAATTTATTTAAACGAAAAAAATATAATTAAATAGAATTCATCAAACTACTAAAAATCCAGTCGTTTAGACGACTCATTTTTTTTTTTTTTTTTCTGGTTTGTAACGGCAGAACGGCAGAGAGAGAGAAAGAGAGAGAGAGAGAGACAGACCTTTTTTTTTTTTTTTTTATAACGACGGGGAGAGAGAGAGAAAGAGAGAAAGATTTTATTTTATTAATTTTTTTAAATAATATAATTATTTAAAATATATAATTAAAAATATTTTTATAAAATATTTAATAACCAAATATTTAGTTAATTTTTTTTATTTATATATATAATTAAATATATAATTTAAAATATTTTTAATTATATATATAAATTTATAAATTTATTTAATATTTTTATTAATTAATATAATTATGTATAATATATATTTTTTATTAATTTTTGTTAATATATAATATAAAAATATTTAAAATATATAATAAATAAATAAACAAAAGAATAAATTATATAAATATTTTATAAACTATATAAATAAAATAATTATATATATATATATTTATAAATTTATTTAGTTATTTATATATTTAAAATTATATAAATATTTTTAAGTTATATAAAATAATTTAAAATAATAAAATATATAAAATAAATAATATATATATATATATATAATATATATATATACATAATTATTTATTTTATTTAAAAAATTTTATTTCTTTAAAATATATAATTGTTAAATAAATAAAATAAATAAATAATTGTAAAATTATACAAATATTTAGTTATTTATAATTTATAAAAATATTTAGTTTTTATTTATTTATAATATATATACATATAATATATATTTATTCATTTCTTTATTTATTTAAAAATTATTTATTTATTTTTTTATATTTTTTACATTTTTTTTTATATTTTTTTGTTATTATTATTAAAGACTTATATTATATATATAAAAAAAAATATAAATAATATATATATATATATATTGTATATATATTGTTATATATTATATATATATATTATATATTTACATATTAATAATATAATATATATAATATATATATACATATATATATTAATATATATATATAAATTATATATAATAAAAAATATAATTCTAAAAATTTATATTAACAAAAAATATATTATATTTAAATATATAAAATAACCAATAAATTTATAAATATATATATAAAAATTTTATTTATATAGTTTATAAAATATTTATATAATTTATTCTTTTGTATTTATTTATTATATATTTTAAATATTTTATATATATATTAACAAAAATTAATAAAATTATATATTATATAATTATATTAATTAACAAAAAAAAATATTAAATAAATTTATAAATTTATATATATAATTAAAAATATTTTAAATTATATATTTAATTATATATATAATATAAATTAATAACTAAATATATAAATATTTAGTTATTAAATATTTTATAAAAAATATTTTAAATTATATATTTTAAATAATTATATTATTTAAAAAAATTAAAAATAAAATCTCCCTCTCTCTCTCTCTTTCTCTCTGTCTCCCGTCGTTATAAAAAAAAAAAAAAGAGAGGTCTGTCTCTCTCTCTTCTCTCTCTCTCTCTCTGCCGTTCTCCCCCCGCCGTTACAAACCAGAGGGTTCGTCGTCAAACTGGCTGACGTAGATTAGTCGGTTATAATTTTCTATTATTTTCTAATTATATTTTTTCGCTAAATAACTAATTATCATTAAGATTAAACTATTTTAAAAAATAATCCCATCAAATAGCCTAGTTCATATATCAATTTCTATCTTACAAATACTATGCAAAAGCACAAAGAAAATATAAGTTCGATTTAGGCCATATATAACCACCACTGGAGACCGCATATTTTGTAATTTTTTGCCCGCCGATTTAGGTATTTTTTATCCTAAATGTTAAATTTGTGTTAGATCTCGTTATATATAGTTTATCTTGTATGATTCGCTTATTTAGTTTTATTATTAGGATAGATTGAGTTATAGTACCTTTGTTTGATTAGATTTATGTATTTTGTGAATGCAAATGAGTTTTAGGGCTTATGTTTGTGTTTCTATTTTTTTTATTTTGAGATTATATATGATTTTATTTTGTATGACTCTCTTATTTAGTTTTATTGTTAGGGTAGTTTGAGATTATAGTAATTTTGTTTGATTAGATTTATGTATTTTGTGAATGCATATGAGATTTAAGGATTATGTTAGTATTTTTTTATTATTTAGAGGTTATATATGACTTCATTTTATATGATTCACTTATTTAGTTTTGTTGTTAGTGTAGATTGATATTATACAATTTTGTTTGATTAGATTTGTGTATTTCGTGAATGCATATGAGATTTAGGGCTTATGGTAGTGCTTTTTTTTATTAGTTAGATGTTATAATTATTCTTGTCGAATATGTAAGTTTAGTTGTGAAGAAATATTGATATGAGATTTGCAAAATATTTTGTGAATGCATATGAGATTTTGGGTTTATGTTAGGATTTTTATTATTATTTTGAGGTTATAAGTTTAGTTGTGAAGAGATATTGATATGGGGTTTGCAAAATAAAGTTTTTGAGTTTGCAGAATGTGGGCTCCGAAAATTCACAACCGACCTCTTGATGAAAAGAGTAGTTTAAAAGTATTCGATAATTTTTAAGGCATGGAATAGTAGATAAGACACTAGAGATTTCCCCTCATTTGGTGAGAACTTTAGATTTAGTTCTAAGTATGCAAAGCCCTATAAATTACTCCTCAAAGTGAGAGAGAACTTTCGATTACTAATCATCACAAATTAGCGATAGTAGAATATGTAGAGTTTTAGAATTTGAGATATGAAATTCATCATTATAAATTTTAAACCGGATGGTTGGGAGAATGATGCGTCCATCTAGATCCCATAATTGCCATCCCGGTAGTCATTCCACCACCTTAGAGAAGGTAATTAACCTCGACAAAACGATTCTTATCAACATGTTACGTGTCCCAAGAAATCCTTGTAGACTTGGGGTGGTTTGTCTAAGAGATGCTTAAGTCTACCTACCATGGGTTGTTTGTCTATCTATATACCCATGATTCACAACTCAAAGGGTAGAGCCATTGGGGAGCATTTCTACGGTCATGATCATAATATAATGGAGCAGACGCAAACCACCGATCGAGGACTCTGAATCGCTTAACGAAGCTCTGCCAAGCCACGCTAGGATCACGCCCTTACAATGAGATTGATTGAGAGAACATATGAACACTTGATTTGACATTTTCTCATTTGTGAGCTATAGTTTTCTTAATTTATCACTCGACAAAGCGAGGTGAATATGAGTTGGATTTAAGTTTTTAATGATAACGTTTCATTTAAATAGTTTTAGATTGATATTTGATTTGATTTGAAAAATTAATTAGTTGGCATATATTTAAGAGTTTTAGATCATCAACTCGCTAACATTAGATTATCGCTGATTTTCAAATATTTCATTGATTTAAAACTCTTATTATAGGTTTTAGATTTTATTAACCCAACTAGTCATAAGACTAAATCGAAGCAACCCAAAAGATCCTCAAACACTTGAATTTAAGCATTCAGATAGTGTGGCACATGCGTGAAGTAATTTTATGTAATTTGAATAATTTGAATATGTTTAAAAGCTTTGATTTGTCAACTTGTTTAGCAAATTAGATTAGATCTTTTAAACTCTTATTATAGGTTTTAGATTTTGTTAACTCGGACCAATCCTAAAACTAAAGAAACAACAACATCCTCAACTTAAATTTCAGCATTTAGCGTATAGACTGTATTTATAAGCTAATTTCATCTAATTAATGAAATCATTGATTTTGAAAATCATAATTAGAATGAAATCCCTCAATTTTTGGATTGAAAGAAGCTCTATAATTTTTGTAGAATTTGATTTAGTATCACATTCTGTCTGCTTGTACGAAGAGTTGCAGATCTTGTGGCGAAGAAGGCATTTTGATTTAGATTCCAAAAGATAGTTTAATATGTTATTTTAAAATAAAATTTATCCCTCAAAATAGCTTTCAATTTTCCCCTTTGTCATTTGGAGTTTTTTAATTTGAATTTTAGCTTTAGGTTTCATTGCTTAGTTAAGTCGATTCATTTTATGCTCCATTTTTTTAAGTTAATTTCATTTTTGAGCGTCATCCTCGCAATGTCGGGGTATTTTGGCCTAGATGCTTGAAGTAGTCTTGCAATGACAGATTTTCATCTCTGTTGAGCACAACGAGACCTTCAGACCTGAAAAAAGACATACAATACGATATCTATTCATTCCCCTTCTTATTTTTAGTCTGAAATTAGAAAATTTCGACAGCCTCACATCCTGCAAATGCATCGGGGTATTTTCACATCATCCTCGATGAATGATGGTTGGTGTTTTGAATCACCTCAATGACCTTTTAATACACCGATGAGCATAACGAAACCTTCAATCACCTGCATAAAAGTAAATATATATGTAAATATTCCAAATTTCGGCAATATTTCGGCATTATTCTGACGTCATCTAATGAGGCTACATCGAAATTTTTTTTGCCATGCAGTTGTTTAAGCACTCTCAATTTAATCTGACCATGATATATCGGTGTTTTTTATAAGAAAAGAATTTCATCTCACCCTCAATAGCATGACGTTCTTCAATCCTGCATAAAAGAAGCATATATATATATATATATAATTTTACATTCAAATCATACACGGTTGTCTTATGTATACCAACCAATTTCAAAATTGATGCAAATGGCTTAATATAAAGAACTACCACGTAACCATCCACATGTTGTAATTTCAGATTCTTAAATGGCAATTTATCAACCAATTAGTTCTTTAGTATAACTTCCTTCACATATTGAAATGGTTTCATGTCTTCTTCTATTTGCTTCAGCTGGTTCTCTGCTGCATCAAAGTGAAGACAATTTTATGTAGCATATGAAGCTGTTTATTCAACATTGAAACCTCTACAATGATTTTGTTCCTCTCTATATATTATATTTGCGCCGAATTTACAGAATAATTCAGACATATCAGATAGGAACATGACTACATTCTCTCTAGTTGGCTGCATAAAGTAAATAACGTCCATTGCCAGTGTTGCGTGCTAGAGCTAGCCTCTTCCAAAGCTGCTCCTGAGATCATCTGCAGACATCACAGTTGCTTTAAGCTTAACTTACCATTTAAACCGATCCGCACATATCGATCATTTAACGATCCTCTTCAGATAAATGACCTATCTTGTGTCGGTATTCCCAGAACTCTCAAGGACAGGAACTACTCTATTCGCTGCTAAGTCATAATCATTGGATGTATCAGCCAGCATTGGCTGCCTTCTTCTTTTGTAAATTTCTTCAACCAATGAAATCTCTTCATCGGCGATATTAGGCATCTTGCAAGAACATGATATGACCTTCAATGTAAGCTTATCCATTATAAGTACCTTCCATCTCGTTTTGAATCTTTTGAGTTGATCGAAGCACTTCATGCAATATACGGTCACGAGTTGCTTGCAATTTGTGATAGAACCTCATGACCTCTTCCTGTTCTGAATCTGAATGCTTTCGTAGGTGTTTGAAGGGTGAGAAGCCTGTGGATTGTTGTTCAAGCTGCAGAACGCATTGGCTTCGTTCCCCAATGAAATGCTCTCGCTCGAAGGATAAGGCGGCTCTGTTCCTCCCAATGTCTCCGATGGAGTATGCGTTGAAACCTCCTCCATGGTTTCCACCGCCGTTCATCAGCGCGTGCTCATTACTCGCATTGCTCCTTGCTTCCATAAACTTCATGAGAAGCTCTCGGTTGCTGAACTGAACTCCTCTCCAGCTTCATCTCCAACGTCAGGGAATGCGCCAAGGTGTTCGGAGAGAGAGAGAGAGAGAGAGAGAGCGCGTCCATAGAAGATAATGCCCCTTGCGGTTATCTTTGCGGCTTGTCGTTGAGAAAAAGAAGAGGGAGCGGTTAACGGAAGCTTGCGCGGGATCGGTTTGAAGAAGAGGAGGGCGATTTAAAGAAGCGGCGGGAGCGGTTGCCTGCGAAACGTGTGTGCCGATTTAAGTTATTTAGAATTAATACTTTTTTTATTATTCATTTTTTAATATTAATCAATTTTAAAATAAATTTTATGCCGACATCATTATATAGTTAATATATATATTGATCGAAGGTTATTTTGATGTTCCGAACGTAACGGCCGTCCATTTAGCGGTGGATCGTTTGATTAAGTCGGCGTCGTTGAGTGTTCGAAAATAATGTGCGCTTTCGACCATTCTATTTTCGCGCAAACTTGTCCGAATTGAGTGTGAATAGTCTTACTTGATAGATTTCGACATTTCGAAGCCAATCACAATCAATTTCACGAACGGAGTTCGTTCGGATGTCGTCGCAACTTCTCGACTCTGATCTGCGCGTCAACACATTGATAGCTCGAATGTTTAATCGATTGATCGTTAGATTTTTAATATTTATATTTTAATCGATTTTGACGTTCTGAACGCAACGGTGAGGTCCGTTTGTCGATCGGAGGTCATTTAATTGATTTCAGTGACGTCTTGTGCATTTATTATTTACGTCTTTCAAATCATTCAACATTTACGGACTTCGTCATTATGCATGAACTCATTTGATAGTTTTCGATGTTTGAGCATTGATTTGTGCATTGTCACCTCCGAAGGCCGTCGAATTTGACCTGTGGGCTTGTCTTGATTTATGACATATATGTGGAGGTCAACAAATGCCAACAAATGTGATTGGCATGCGAGTCGTTGTTAACTAGATGACCATTTCGCCACGAGAACTTGGATCATTTTAACTTGATTGCAATAACGAGCTTGGGATTTGTCATTAGTATGTTTGTCTTATTCAAGACATGCTAAATGGAGGATTGATCGATTTGTCAAAATCAACTGTAGATAATAAGTTCTTACACCATCACTATCGCCGATGGTTTTGCTGAAAATCTCTTTCTTTTATGTCATTGCAGATTTGAGCCTCCTCCGACCCTAGCTTTATGCTTGTTGGGTTTGATGGAGGAATTAGTCTGCTTGTTTT
The DNA here is from genome assembly GCA_021442155.1 of Cymbidium sinense. Classification (NCBI taxonomy): domain Eukaryota; kingdom Viridiplantae; phylum Streptophyta; class Magnoliopsida; order Asparagales; family Orchidaceae; genus Cymbidium; species Cymbidium sinense. The sequence continues at coordinate 173,906,029 of CM038221.1, read as the reverse complement.
GATGGACTCCATTAAGGAATCGATTTATCCGTGCTTGATCGGATTTGAAAATTCTTTTGTCCTAGCTATGAGCTTGACGGACTTGATGAAGAATTGACTTGATTTATCAACATTGACTTGTCAGGAAGTGTATGTACGTCATGAACCCGTCTTTTCTTTGCTTTGGGGATTGTTGAAGATACATCTGAGATGACCAGACCGGCTTATAAGGTCAATGTTGAGTTATTAGTAACAATATGTGCTTTAATAGAATAACCATAAAATTCCTTTAGTTTTATCGGCTTTGTATGAACTATGAAATTGCTTCTCGGTCAGCTTTCTACTTTGTGGACTTGATGAGGAGATATGCTTTGCGTGCTTTAAGCGTCGATCATTTGAGATAGATTGAGATATTACCCTGGTAATATATAGATTGATTTGAGAGCTGGGTTTCCTCTTGTCTCTATCGATCAAGTAGAGATCTCTTAGATCCGGTTGCTTGTAATCACTAAGCTGGATCGGTTTGAGATTGCATATCATCATTGGGTGGCGGGGGCTCTTTCACTGCGACCTTTTCTTACGACTTGTTGAGTGAGGCGTCAACTCGACCATATTTGGGCTTGTTGAGTTTGACCTTTAGAACCTACTCGAGTCTTTGACTTAAGTTGTAGTGGGTTTGTGATTTTGTCATCAGACTGACGAATATGGGTTCTTTCACTACTGCCTTTTCTCGCAGCTTGATGAGTGAGGAGAGCATCAGCAACTCTGCCATTTGTGGGCTTGTTGTTTTAGGGCTATCTTTTCATGCGTAGAAATAGATTCTTTTATTCTACAAGATGCTTTGTAATATTATGGATATATCCGAGATTTTGGTAAAGCTCGATGTCAACCTGAATAATAATATATTTGAGGATCTCATCTTATGGCACGATGTCAACTCAAATAAACTTAATATAAACTAAAAAAATGCTCCTTGTCTTGCAGGGAAATTCTAAAGTACATTTAGGAGAATTTTCAAGATGAAAATATACAAATACATCCATATTTTAATTGATGTACTCTAAATGAGATTTTAACATATAACATTGATTTCATCCGTGTATAGAATATCTAAAATGCTCCCTGTGTATCAGGGGAATTTTCACGAAAAAGTTTTTCCATCTAGAGTGTATTTATTTAGGGATCTCGATGAAAGCGATGTCAACCTAAATAGATATACTAAAAAAATCCTGTCTTGTAGGGGATTTCTATTACCTCAATGTATAGTACTTTTCAAGTATCGACCATTAATTTGGCATTGGTCTTTCACCCTTTTTGATGAGTTGGTATGCCCCTTCTTGGTATACTTTTTCAATGACAAAATGGTCTTCCCAGTTAGGTTCAAATTTGCCACCAAATTCTTGATTAGGAATAATCGGCCTTTTCAGCACCATGACCAATTCCCCTTTTTGGAATGTCTGAGGCCGCACCGTATGGTCAAAAACCTTGGACATCTTAGCTCGATAGACTTCCAGATTTTGATGAGCTTGTAGTCTAACTTCATCAAGCGCGTTGAGTTCCTCCATTCTCAGATAGGCATTTTGATCTTCAGTTAGATTGTATTGGATGGCTATAGTGAAGGCAACTCAACTTCAAGCGAAGCGCGTTCAAATACCATTGAATAGGAGTGGCTTTAGTCATCTTGTAGGTAGTTCGATATGCCCATAGAGCCTCTACTAGCTTGGTATGCTATTATCTCTTATTTTTAGTTGGTATGCCATTATCTCTTATTTTTAGTAGGGATCTTCTTGAGCAGCTTGACTAATGTCTTGTTGATGGCCTCCGCAAAACTATTTGCTCTTGGATTGTATATTAAAGAATATAGCCAATTAATTTTGTGTCGATCGACGAATCTATAAATCTTTACACTTTTAAAGGTTGTGCCATTATCAAAAATTATTCGGCGTGACACTCCAAATCTATAGACTATATTATGTGTAAATAAGTTAATCACTCGATCAACAATAACTTCTTTAAATGGGGTAGCTTCAGCCCACTTAGAGAAATAATCGATCATTTGCCGGATGAATGAAGCATGTCCACACGGTGGATCAATTGGTCCAATTACATCCGTACCTCAACATTCAAATGGCCAGGATGCAATTGTTAGGTGTAATGGATTTGGAGGTTAATGGATGAGATCCCCATGTACTTGACACTCATGACACTTCTTAGCGTGATTAATATAGTCACTCACCATAGGCATAATATAACCCATCATTTTGATTTTCGCCATCTTGGACGATTGATGTGCACCACAAAGTCCTTCATGAACTTTTACCATGACTTTGCTAGCTTCATCTACATCTAGGCATTGTAGCCACATTTGGTCAAAGGATCTACGATATAAAGTGTTGTTGGCATAAAATAGCATTCTCTTTTTTTTGGTGCCAACAATTTATTATTTGGTAATTTTCCTCTTTAAAGTAGTCGATGAAGGGTTGCCTCAATCCGCGTGACTCTTTTGCAACAAAGGCTTCATACTATTTTCTAGAGGCAATGTCATTTTAGCTCTTCTTGGTACAACTTCTTGTTGATTTTGGGGAGTATGAGGAGCAACCTGAGTCGCATCCTCTGTGTCAAATTTGGTAACCCCTCTACCTGCAGGGAGTGATATTTTATCGGCTCTAAAACTCGTCTAGTAAATATGCCGATCATGACATAATCACCATTCATACTTGCCATTTTCTTAGTTAGTTTTGCTAAGCAGTCAGCTTTGCTATTCTCAGATTGAGAGACCTGAGTTAGTGTGATATTTGGTATTTGCTTCATTAACTCGAGAACTCGCTTGTGATAGAAAGCTAACTTAAGCTTGTTGATTCTATAGATGTCAAGTACTTGATTTATAATAAGGAGAATCGCCAAAATATACAAGTTGAATGCCTATGAAAATAGCTTCTTCAAGACTATCACTAATGCTTCATATTGACTTCATTATTAGTTCTTGGCTTGGTCAATCCATATGATCGTCATTATCCCTCCTTACGTTAGAAGATGATGCCGATTCTGCTTTTCTCTTGGGAAATTTAGATGTTGGACTTGTTTGATCAATGAGGCTCCATCAAAGTATATTTTTCAAATTTGTGATTTTTCTCTTTCATGAATGAGCATAGTTTGCTCATCGGGCAACTTGTCATTAAGAGAAGAATCCGCAGGGATAGGATGCGCAACTAGAAATCTACTAAGACTTGTCCCTTCACTACTTTTTGTAGAACATATATGATATCAAATTGTAAAAGCAATACTGCTCATCTTACCAAGCGACCTATCAACGTTGGTCTTGTCATCAAGTACTTTAACGGATCGATCCTCGAGATGAGGGTAATCTTGTGAGATAACATATAATGATAAAGCTTTTGGACGTCTTAACTCGATAGACTTCTAGATTTTATTGAGCTTGGTGCCTGACCTTGTCAAGTCCATCAAATTCTCACATCCGTAGACATACATTCTCATCTTGAGTCAGATTATGTTGAATGGCTATTTAGAGTGATGGTAGTTCAACTTCAAGTGGCATGACTGCTTCAGCTCCAAATATTTTAGCATGAGGAGTGGATTTTGTGGGAGTACAGTCTATATGTCATATTGTTATCTATTTGTAAGAGAATTTCACTTCGAGATTTTGGCCTCCAAATTTGCTCACCTATTTATCGGGACCTTTCAACGGCGGATTCCAGGGCATGTGGTGCAAGTGTCATGCATCGATGCTCATCGTGCGAGACTTGAATTAGTAGACATCTTGCCAGGGTTGTAGGAGGAGGTTTCTTTAGAGGGGAAACTCTAGTCTCCTTGATGACAAGACCTTAATATTTTCTTTGCGTCAGTCATTTCTCCTTAGCAACTCTGAGGACTCGATGCACTCTTGCATATACAGTTTCAAGTTTTCTCATTGGAGAAGTTGGAATCTGACATTGTTGGGTCCATAATGATTATTTCATTTGACTAGTAGAGTTGTTCCTCTTTATCCATCTTAAGCTATCAAACCTGTTATGGGTTGGAACACTCGCTTCTAGTTCCACAGCTAGTTGTATAATTTTTTACTTAAATAATGGATGTTAAGCACGTAGTTCAGCATTTCTCTTTCTCCACTATCTCTAGGTTAGCTTACTTCCAAATGAAAAAACTTTTGTGTTGCTACTTCTTCTTGAGGCTTCGGCCTCCATATTTATTTTTCTTTCTACCAGGACCTTTTGGTGACGGATTCCCGAACATGCGGTTTAGGTGTCACGCCCTGATGTTCACCGTGTAGGAATTTCTTAGAATAGTCTTAAGCTATTACTACCATTGATTGTAGCTTTTGTAGTAGAGCATTTTTTACTTCTTTGATAATTGACATTTGATACATGTTTTTCATAAGATATTTTTCCTTAACAATTTTCAGAACTCTATGTGCTCAAGTAGATGGAGTTTCATGTTGTTTCTTCAGAAATGTTAAAACTGACTGCTGTTGAGCCCAAAAATACTATTTAACATCACCAGTAGAGCTTTTCCTTTTCACCCATCTCAAAAATTTTAAATTTATTGTAGGGTAGAAATACTCGCTTCAAGTTGTAAGGTTAGTTGTATGACTTGTGATTTAGACAACAACTACTGAGCTCACAGTTTAGTGTTTCTTCTCCTTTGCCTTTTACTCAATTTTCCTTTAGAATAAGAGGCTTCAGTATAAGTATGACTGAAACTTTCTGCCCAGTGAGATTCTCTTCATGATTGGTGCCTCAAAATGAATCAATCTTTTAAGTACAAAAGCTCTCTTTTGAGGAACCTCAATAACAATAGTGGTCATTCCAATTGTCCTCCTCCTTTGCACAAGTTGGTGTATATATAAATTGCTTAGTGAGGATTATTTATGGGGATGTTGAATAGTTTTACCAAATTGGATGGTAGATCTATGGTATAACGATTAGCCAAATGAACATTAACTTCTGCGACATGGTCGCATGATGAGCGATGTGTTACGAAGATCCATCGATAGAACAAATAGATTAGTCATAAAATATGATTGATTTGAATTTAATTTCATTGATGATTGATTTTAAATATCAATTTTATCATGCTCCATTCGCTTATAGCTTAAATTGACTAGCCAAAGATGGAAAGAGAATCATCCCAATCGCTAGAAATGTGGGAAAAATTCACCACCAACCTCTGATGACAAGAGTAGTTTAAAAGTGTCGGTGTAATTTTCAGAAGGTGGATGGAATAGTATATAAGACACTACCCAAAGATTTCATCTTCATTTGGTGAGAACTTTAGATCTGGTTTCAAGTTTCTTATAGGCGCAAGCCCCTATATTTAATTACCCCTCCCAATAAGTGAGAGAGAACTTCGATTATTATTAGTCATTAATGTGTAGGCGTTAGTAATATGTAGAGTTTTAGAATTTGAGATAAATTCATCATTTTAGCTTAAACCATGGTTGGGGAATGATGGTGTGATCTAGATCCCATGGTTATGAAGGTCCACTTAGTCAGAGGAGGTAGTCGACCCAACCTAACAAAAGGATTCTCATCAGCAACACATGGGTTACGTCGTCCAAGAATTCCTTATAGACTTGGGGTGGTGTTTGTCCAAGGAGACATGCTTAAGTCTACCTGCTTGTGAGAGGGTTGTTCCTATCAAGTATATCCTATGATTCACAACTCAAAGGGCGAGCCATTGGGGAGCATATGACGGTCGGATCGTAATATATATGAGTGGCCAAATCACCCGATCAGAGGACTCTGGTAGTAACTTCTTTATCTGTGGAGCCTACTAGCCAAGCCACGTAGTCAGAGGACACAAGCCACATCTTTACTGACATAAGATTGATTGAGAGTGAACATAACAAAACACTTGATTTGACATTATCTCCTTTGTGAGCTATAATTTTCTTAATTTGTCACTCCTAACAAACAGTTCCGGAAGGTGGATAGATTGAGTTGGATTTAAGTTTTTAATGATAATGTTTCATTTAAATAGTTTTAGATTGATATTTGATTTTATTTGAAAAATTGATTAGTTGGCATATGTTTAAGAGCTTTAGATCCTATCAACTCTGTTTAGCTGTTAACAGAGAATTATATCTACTGTCACCCGACATAATAAGTTTCTCAGATATTTCACTGATTTGAAACTCTTATTATAGGTTTTGTTAACCCGGATCTAGTCATAAGACTAAACCGGGAAGCAACCCGCGTAACAACCTCAAACACTTGAATTTAGCATTCAACATAGTGATGGGGCACATGCGGGTATATATATTAATTTTATGTTTGAATAATTTGAATATGTTTAAAAGATTTAGATTCCGTCAACTCGTTTAGCTGCAAATAGAGGATTAGATCTACTTTTGAAACTCTTATTATAAGTTTTTAGGTTTTATTAACCCGGACCCAATCCTACGACTAAACCGGGAAACAACCATTGCAGCATCCTCAGACACTTAAATTTCAGCATTTAGCATAGTATCGTGGCACATGTAGGTATTTATAGCTTAGTTAATTTCATCTAATTAATAAAATCATTGATTTTAAAAATTATAATTAGAATAAAATCCCTCAATTTTTGGATTGAAAGAAGCTCTATAATTTTTGTAGAATTTGATTTAGTATAACTTTACATGCGCAGAAGAGTTGCGATCTCGTAAAGAAGGCATCTTGATTTAGATTCCAAAAGATAGTTTAGTTTGTTATTTTAAAAGAAGATTTATCCCTCAGAATAGCTTTCATTTTTCTCCTTTGTCGTTTGGAGTTTTTTAATTTGAATTTTAGCTTTAGGTTTCATTGCTTGACATTTTTAAGTCGATTCATTTTATGCTCCTATTTTTTTTAAGTCAAAAGATTTGGCCTTAATTTTTTGGTCATCCCATGCATGGGCTACATCGAGGATATTTGGTTACAGTACGCCTGTGAATGTAGCGAGTGTAACCGATTTTCATCTCGTCGCTATTAATAACGAGGTCTTGACTGAAAGAAGACATATAATATATATATATTCATTCCCCTTCTATTTTAAGTAAAATTAGACAAAATTTTAACGCCTCCGTCATCCAGCATCGGGTATTTTTGGCTCATACATCATCCGATGAGCATGATGATTGGTATTTTGAATCACCTCGACCGACCTTCAATCCCGTTACACCCTGATGAGCATAACGAGACTTTCAGTCACCTACATAAAAGCAAATATATATGTACATATTTCAAATTTTGGCATTATTCGCATCATTGCGCGTGGGGCTACATAATTATTTTGGCTACCGTCACAGCGTGGCGGTTAGTGTTTTAAAGCACCTCTTTTCAACCCCCAATGAGCATAACGAGGCTTTCAATCACTGCATCATACGATAAACAGGTGTTTCGCGACAACAAAGTCGATTTAATCTCATCACTCTAAAGCATGAGGGCCTTTAATCTATATATATATATATATATATATATATATATATATATATATATATATATATATATATATATATATATATATATATATATATATATATATATATATATATATATATATATATATATATATACGAAAAAAGTTAGCTTTGTTAGTCAGAAAAAAATCTTCCATATGTTGTCAGTACAAAATTTTCGATAGATTACGTAATATACGAGGGAAGAATGGGAATGAATCAGCAACAACAATATATATAGAGTGTAACAATTGCTAGTGGTAGTAGATGATGGTGAATGAGGTCAGCGACCGACGATGATCTGGCGATGGTGAATGGCGGAGATGGGCGATGGTGATGCGGTGGCGCGGTGATCAATGGGCAGCGGTATCTGGCGCGTGGTGAGACGAATGAGATAACCGCGATGGCGGTCGACAACGGCGGCGAAGTTGGCGCAGCAACCATCGCGAATCGATGGCAGCGACATTAGGGATGACCATAAATGATATGGTGACCCGGAGATGGGCGATATCAGCGGCGGAGATAGTGATGATCGGTAATGATTGCCGAAAGCGACGGGTGAGCGGTGGTCATCGCGGTGGTGGCACGATTATGCTTGGAGGATTTTCAAGCTTTAGAGCTCTCCTCTCTTTAGGCCTCCCTCATGTGAAGAATGAGGCTATTTATAGACAGGAGTGACGTTTATAAATACATGCAAAACCTCAACCACTCTACTCCATTGGACGGCTCAAAATGATTCCCTTGATCATCTGATGTATTTTGTGTATTTGAATGCTCAAATGAAGTCAGAATTATGAGATCTTAGGCTTGTTAGATCCGGCTCGTCAAGACGCTTGATTTGACTATAAACACTCCATGTTTAAGAGTTGATTTGATAATAACTGCTTGATCTGGGTTAGTCTTGATTTAGAATCAGATTGCTTTTGACATCAAGATTCATGCTTTGACTAGTAGAATTTAAAGGGTCATATCAGTTGCCCTCCTATTTTTGGATGATATTATCTCAATCATCCAAAATATATACGCAAAATACTTGAAAATAATAAATTCTTCAATGAAATTTGCGGGTCCATTAACCATATATTTTGAGAGAACAAATCTTCATAGGAGCACAAGATTATGATCACGAGTATGTGGATGTACGCGGTATGTGACGCAAAGATTTCGGGATTATGGACCCATCCGGTACTACGGCGCTAGTGACAGCATCGCGCTCCTCGCATGCCGCACGACGCGGCCGGGTGGCGGATCGCGGAATCTGAGCCCGGGCGGACGAGCGGGGTAGGCAGGGCCGATGGGTTCGATTGGCGGGCTACACATCGGGTTTGGCGAACGGGTCGCGGCGAGCGTGAAAATGCCACGGTGCGCCTGGCCGGGTCATGGTCGGGCGTCGAGGAAGCGTATGGTCGGGCGAGTGGACGCGATGCCGCTGTGCATGCATGCGGGCTACTTCAGATGCGCAAATATCTGTTTTTGTCTATTTTGATCCATTTTTAGCAGTTTTTTGCAATTTTCTTTGAATTTTTTTTATCTTTTTTGCCCATTTAGGGGGTTTATAAAAATCCTCCTAGGCTAAGGGAGAAGACACACTCCTCATATTCTCTAATGCTCTTCTTCTTCTCATAAGAAGGTCGTTGGGAGGCGATCAATGCTCGTAGTTCATACGGAGAGACTCCGATTTTTCTCGAGCAAGGTCGTCGACCGGTTGAGGCGATCAAGGCCCGTAGTTCATACAACGATGCTTCGATTTTCCCTCGAAAGAGGCGTCAACTGTCCTCGTCGGACCGATCGGGTTCGGAGGTGATCAAGGTCCGTAGTTCATACGACGAGGCTCCGATTTTCTCGAAAGAGGCATCAATTGTTCTCGTTGGACCGACCGGGTTTGGAGGTGATGAGGTCGAGTACTGGTGAGGTTTTTTCCTCAAAGAGGCATCGTTCTCGGACCAGGCTTGAGCGAGGCCCGTAGTTCATCCGAGGCTCCGCTTTCTCTCGAAGAGGCGTCAACTATCCTCGTCGGACCACCGGGTTCCGGGATCGGGCCGGTTCATACAGCGGTTCCGTTTTCCTGAAAGAGGCCAACCTCGCCGGACCGACCGGGTTGGATCAAGGCTTGTAGTTCATACGGCGTGGCTCCAATTTTTCCTCGAAAGAGGCGTTAACTATCCTCGTCGGACTAACCGGGTTCGGAGGTGATCAAGACGTAGTTCATATGATGAGGCTCCAATTTTCCCTCGAGAAACCGTCCCTCGCCGACCGACCGGTTCGGAGGCGATCAAGGCCCGTAGTTCATACAACGAGGCTCTGATTTTTCTCGAAAGAGGTGTCAACTGCCCTCGTCGGACCGACCGGGTTCGGAGGCGATCAAGGCCCGTAGTTCATACGACGAGGCTCTAGTTTTCCCTCAAAAGAGTCAGCTCTTGTCGGACCGAGGTTTGAGGCGAGGCGGAGTTCATACGAGGCTCCGGTTTTCTCTCAAAAGAGGCGTCAACTATCCTGGTGGACGGCGATCCGCCGACGACGGTGGTTGGCGACGTCGGCACTGTCGAGTGGTCCGCGAGCGTGCAGAGAGGGATAATCCACGATGGCGGTGATAACCGTCGGTAATGATGGGCGATGGTCCGTAGTTCCTACTTCTTCTTATAGGAGATTGGATTTTTTGAAACTTCAATGGATGGTTCAACAATTGATAACTGCCAAGATGGTGGGGAAGCATTAATTATGAACCGTCATTCGAGCAATTTAGAAAGTCTGATAGATAATTTCAAAGTATCATTCTCCATGATGTTACTTGATGCTGTTAACTTGCATGTGAGGGGTAGAATCAAATTCGGAGAATTTTGACCCATCCGAGGTTGTTTATCAAAGTGTTACTTGATGACATTAACCTGCACATAAGAGGTCAAATTGAATACGCTGAGGATTTTTGACCCATCCGAGGTTATTTGTTAGAGTGTTACCCGATGACGTTAACCTGTATGGAAGATGTCAAATTGAATCCGCTGAGGATTTTTGACATATCTGAGGTTATTTGTCAGAGTGTTACTGACGCACTGTATGGAAGAGGTCAATGGATCCGAGGATTTTTGACCTATCCGAGGTTGTTTGTCAAAGTGTTACCTGATGACGTTAACCTGTATAGAAGAGGTCGAATTGAATCCACTGAAGATTTTTGACCTATCTAATGTTGTTTGTCAGAGTGTTACCCGATGACATTAACCTGCATGGAAGTGGTCAAATTGAATCCGCTGAGGATTTTTGACCTATCCGAGGTTGTTTATCAGAGTGTTACCCGATGACGTTAACCTATATAAAAGAGGTCGAATTGAATCCGAGGATTTTGACCTATCCGGTTGTTTGTCGAGTGTTACTGATGACATTAACCTCCATGGAAGAGGTCGAATTGAAGTGAGAGATTTTGACCTATCCGAGGTTGTTTGTTAGAGTGTTACCCGGCGACGTTAACCTATGGCGAGGTAATTAAATCCGTTGAGGATTTTGACCTATCCGGTTATTTGTGAGTCTTACCACGACGCGTTAACCTGTATGAAGAGGAAATCCACCTGGACTTTTGACCTTTTGAAAGCTACGACGGTGGGAGAATAACCGCGGCTGATGGTTGATGATGGAGATTGATGGTGATGGCGACGACGGTGGTTGGCGCGGCAATGGCATTAGTCGGAAGTGGCGACCGCAGCAGAGTCAGCGGGATGACCGCGATGGTGATGACCGGCGGAGATGGCCAACGATGGTCGGCAGTGGTGACAGGCGGCGGTGACCGACAACGATAGTTGGCGGTGATGACCAGCGGTGGCGGCTAACGGCGGCGGCCACGCGTGATTGGCGCGGTCTGTGGGTGGCGACCGCCGAAGTCAGTGACACGATTATGGAGGATTTTCAAGCTTTAGAGATCTCTCTCTTTAGTTTAACCTCCCCCGCGAAGAATGAGGCTATTTATAGATTTGATGACGCGTTCAGAATACATACAAAACCCGAACCACTCCACTCCATCGAATGGTTCAAAACGATTCCCTTGATCATCTGATGTATTTTGTGTATTTGAATGCTCAAATGAAGCCAGAATTATGAGATCTTAGGCTTGTTAGATCCGGCTCGTCAAGACGCTTTCGATTTGACTATAAACACATATTTAAGAGTCGATTTGATAAGCGCTGATTCGAGGCTTGATTCAAAATCGATATTTTAAATCAAGATTGAAACCATCAACATGTTGTAATTTCAGATTCATAAATGGCTTTCAATTTATCAACCAATCCTCTAAGTTCTTTAGTAGCCACTTAACATATTGAAATGGTTTCATGTCTTCTTCTATTTGCTTCAGCTGGTTCTCGTGCTGCATCACGGAAGTTAAGACAATTTTATGCAGCATATGAAGCTGTTTATTCAACTGCGATTGAAACCTCTGCACAATAATTTTGTTCCTCTCTGCCATATTATCTTTGCGCTCGAGTTTACATAATAATTTAGACATATCAGATAGGAACATGACTACATTCTCTCTAGTTGGTTGCATAAAGTAAATAACGTCCATTGCCGGCATTGGCTGCCTTTTTTTGTAAATTTCTTCAACCAATGAAATCACTTCATTGGTGATATTAGGCATCTTGCAAGAACATGATATGGGGCAAATTTTTAAAATAGATATATTTTTAATCGTAATTAGTAATTTAGACATCAAATTTTTTTTTTTAAGAAAATAATAATCGTCGTAGATGGACGAAGACGGGAGAGGTCGGCGAGATCCATCAAACTGACGACTGGCGTATTTTATTTATTTATTTATTTTTGTTTTTGGTAGCACACAGACAGAGAGAGATCATTTTATTTTATTTTTATTTGCGTGTTTTTATATGCATTAATAATTAAATAAATAAATAAATAAATTTTTAATAAATAAATAAATAAATTTTTATTTGCGTTTTTATATGCATTAATAATTAAATAAATAAATAAATAAATAATTTTTAATATATAAATAAATAAGTGTAAATATATATAATTTTTAATATATATATATATATATATATATATATATATATATATATATATATATATATATATATATATATATAAATAATAATTTTAATATATATATATATAAAATTTTATATATATATTTCACATGATTAAAGATGAATTATTTTTTTATATAGTTATATTTTTTATTTATTTTTGTTATTATTATTATTTTAGACTTTTTTCTTTTTTTCTTTTTTTTAATTTATAAATCTTCATAATTTTTAATAACTTTTATATATTATTTTCTTAATTTATAATATCAAAGTTATTAAAAAGTATGAAAATTTATAAATTAAAAAAAGAAAGAAAAAAAGAAATAAGTCTAAAATAATAATAATAAAAAAATATAAAAAATATAAATATTTAAAAAATAAATAATAATTCATCTTAGTCATGTGAAATAGATATGCATTAAAAATTATTATTTATGTATATATATATATATTTATTAAAAATTATATATATATATACTTATTTATTTATTTATTAAAAATTATTTATTTATTTATTTAATTATTAATGCATATAAAAAACATGCAAATAAAAAATTTATTTATTTATATATTTATTAAAAATTTATATATATATATATATATATATCTTTACTCTCTCTCTCTTCTCTCCTTGCAATACTTAAATAAAAAAAAAATGTCAGTCGTCCGTTTGACGGATAAACGGCCTCGTATCCGCATCATCTGTCAGACGGACATGACTATTTTCTTAAAAAAAATTTTTTGATGTCTAAATTGTTAATTACGATTAAGAATGTGACTATTTTTAAAATTTGCCCTCATGATATGACCTTTAATGTAAGCTTATCCATTATAAGTACCTTCCATCTCGTTTTTGAATCTTTTACACGAGTTGATCGAAGCACTTCATGCAATATACGGTCACGAGTTGCTTGCAATTTGTGATAGAACCTCATGACCTCTTCCTGTTCTGAATCTGATGATTTCGTAGGTGTTTGAAGGGTGAGAAGCCTGTGGATTGTTGTTCAAGCTGCAGAACGCATTGGCTTCGTTCCCTAATGAAATTCTCTCGCTCGAAGGATAAGGCGGCTCTGTTCCTCCCAATGTCTCCGATGGAGTATGCGTTGAAACCTCCTCCATGGTTTCCACCGCCGTTCATCAGCGCGTGCTCATTACTCGCATTGCTCCTTGCTTCCATAACTTCATGAGAAGCTCTCGGTTGCTGAATTCCTCCGGCTTCATCTCCAACGTCAGGGAATGCGGCAAGGTGTTCGGAGAGAGAGAGAGAGAGCGTCCATAGAATATAATGCCCCTTGCGGTTTTCTTTGCGGCTTGTCGTTGAGAAAAAGAAGAGGGAGCGGTTAACGGAAGGCGGGATCGGTTTGAAGAAGAGGAGAGAACGATTTAAAGAAGCGACGGGAGCGGTTCCATGCGAACAGTGTGTGCCAGTTTTATTTAGAATTAATAGACTTCTTTTTATTATTTATTTTTTAAATATTAATCAATTTTAAAATGAATTTTATGCTGACATCATTATACGGTCCAATATATATGTTGATTCAAAATTATTTCGATTTTCCGAACATAACGGCGATCCCGGCGTTTGGTTTGGCGACGCACATTCGTTTCTCTCAAAATGCTCGCCGCTCGACAATTCGCAAAACTGCTCAATTGAGCGAAACAGTCTACTTGATAGATTTGAAGCCAATGATGCAATCAATTTCAAGAACGGAGGTCGTTCGGACGTCATCGCAGCTTCTCGATTCTGATATGCGCGTCGACACATTGATAGCTCGAGCATTTAATCGATTGATCGTTACATTTTTCAATATTTATATTCTGATCTATTTCGACGCTCTGAATGCAACAGTGAGGTGCGTTTGTCGATCGGATGTCATTTTAATTGATTTCAGTGACGTTTTGTGCATTTCAGCCTCGATTTACGCGTTGTCACTTCAAATCATTCGACATTTGCATAGACTCGTCCAAATTAAGCGTGGACAGCCTCATTTGATAGTTTTCGATGTTTTGAAGCTAACGACATAATCAATTTCATGAATGGAGGTCATGCGCTCTGTCACTTCAAATCATTCAATATTTGCATGACTCGTCCAATTGATAGTTTTCGATGTTTTGAAGCTAACGACATGATCAGTTTCATGAACGGAGGTCATTCGAACATCGTCGTAGCTTTTCAACTTCGATATACGTGTCGACACATTAATAGCTCAAGCGTTTAATCGATTGATCATTAGATTTTGCAATATTATATTCTGATCAATTTCGATATTCTGAATGCGACGACGAAATCCGTTTGTCGATCGAAGGTCATTTCGATCATTTTCAGGGACGTCCAGTTCATTTTGAGCCTCAATTTGCATTATCACATCCGAAGTCCGTTGAATTTGACATGTGGGCTTGTCTTGATTTATGACACATATATGGAAGTCAACACAGAATAATTCCAAGTGAAATACGAAAGCGTACTATCTCCTGAATTGATTTTTTTCTTTGACCAGGTGAAATAAAGAATTCTTGGTGTTTAGGATTATTGTTAGTTAAAAATGAGTTCAGATATTGTGTGCATAGTTCTATATTAGTTTTTATAGCCAAATCGAGTGCCTTGACGAGCCGGATCTAACAAACTCAAGATATCTTAATTCTCACTTCATTTGAGTATTCAAATACTTAAAATATATCAAATGATCAAAGGAATTATTTTGAGTTGTCCCATGGAGTGATTTGAATTTTATATGTATTTAGAGAAATGTCACTCCTCCAATCTTAAAATACATCAAATGATAGCCCCTCATTCTTCATATGAGGGACCCCTGAAAATTAAAGAGAAGAGAGAGCTCTGAGGCTTGAAGAACCTCAAAGCATAATGTGCCACCATTCGATGGTCGCCGACCACCGCCGGCCGCCATTGCCGCCACCACCGCTGCCGTCGACATCGTTTGGCCACCACTGCCGGGTCCTGCCTAATAGATCCTCAGCGACACCAGGTCACCAGCCAACCACGCAGCACCACCATTGGTCCTCAATTACCGACCACTGCTGGCTTACTGCGCTAACCACCTTCGGCCACCATCGCTGACATCACTCGCTTTACCGCTCCAATTATCATTGGTCACTACACCGACCACCGCTGCCGGCCACCACCGCCACCACTAATTACCAGCCGACCACTATTATTGGTCATCGTCGGCCTCCGTCACCATCGCAAGTCGCCACATACGGCGGATTATCATCGACCATCACCGCCAAACAACTATTATAGCCCAACTACCGAATCCTAGAGTTTTTTTGTTCTCTCTTTAAATATCTATGTGTATGTTAGATTTCTCAACAAAGCTAAGACGCAAAGTTTTATTCTACCGTAACTGGTTTTCTAGCACGCAATAATTTGACATTGTCTGTGAGAAATCAATCTCACAATTGCAATCTTTGATAGGTGCAATTACTATGGCTCGTCAATAATCTAATATCAATAATCTAGTCTAATAAGAACATCATTCTTGAAATTTCAAGAATGAAAATGGATTGAATCTCAATCTATCGTGAATATCTTCTTTTGTTTTGTAATTCTTCTATTCTAGTCAATCAATGCTTTAATTTTTTGTTCTCATATTGAAATGGATTGAGATAGATGATGAATTTATCAATGATGTTAGAACATGTACTTTGTCTAAGTGTTTATTTATTTTCTATCGGTATCTATGGATTGATCACAAGCCGAAGCATGGTTAGAGCACTTATGTGTCTTGAGCTTATATCAATTGAATATAAATCTCGCCACATTTTCCGATATATTTGATAGTGACAATTAAAAGGAGAAATTTTTGCAATCTTTGTTATAGCCATTGCAAGTGAATTTTATTCGCTAGCTATTGTTTCGATCCATCGTAACAGAAAATCAACTCGTATCAATCAATTGAATTTGCTGAATAATTAGTCATAATTCTTCTATTTTCCCATATAAATAAAAATATAAGACTTTTAATAAGACTTTTAAAATATTCTAAAAATATTCTAAATAGAATAAATAGAATCTAATAAATAGAATAAATAGAATCTAATAGAATTAGAATTCAATCGAATAGAATATTCTATTAGATTCTATTCATATTATTTTCTTATTTATTTTCTTATATTTTTTCATATAGATTTATGATTTATAGTTACTAACCTATTCTATCACTAACCTAATAACAAATGTTGAATTATATAATATATCCTGAATTATATTTCTATATTCTATTCTATTTCTAAAATATTAGATTTCTATATCTATATAAATATATAGTAAAATTAGCATGAATTGAATTTGTAAACTCATATTCTCATATTTAATGGTTATTGAAATGGAAATCAAAGTATTTTGGCCCTTTATCATAAATAGAATATTTTATCATAAACAGATTAAAAAATAGATTACTTCTTAAGATTTTTATAAATCATTGATTCGTCAGGTGTCTACAATAAAAATATATGATTTATTTCATTTTCTTATTTTACCAGATTAAAATCTTTTGTGTTCAAAATTGGAATTTATAGACCCAATGTCACATTCAAGAAAGATTTATGATACTTGTATAAGATGTACCCAATGTGTCGAGCTTGCCCCACGGATGTATTGGAAATGATACCTTGGGACGGATGTAAAGCTAAGCAAATTGCTTCCCCAAGAAGAACCAAAGATTGTGTAGGTTGTAAAAGATGTGAATCCGCTTGTCCAACAGATTTTTTGAGTGTCCGTGTTTATTTATGGCATGAAACAACTCGTCACATGGGTGTTTTGCAAAATGCAATCTTTGTGAACACCTGCATTATGGTCTACAGGCGCAGCACTCACAATAACGGAGTCTCTCGCTCCAACTCCTGTCACTCCCAAAACCAATTCTTAAACTAAGAATGCCAAGCTTCTACCTCACTTTCTCTTGATAGGTGTGACCCTATCGGTGAAGGTGCAACAAGAACCTCTCTAGAAGATCGTGTTCGCCGAATGGAAGAGTCTCAAAATGAGATAATTCAACTTTTGCGAGAAACACGATAGCTACCACTACGGCAAACACATCCACCCCAAGATCAATCATTAGCCAGGGAGGTCAAAATCTTGGCACGGGGCCTTCCTGCCATCATGCTGAAGTTCCTTCGCTTTCAGATTGTGATGTTGACCTCATTAACATTGCTAGTTCTACTAATCCATCACTGACAGCTCAACTGATCTCAAACCCACCAATAATTGTAGATGGCATGACACATTCTTGCCATGTTGATTTCAATTGTCATGTTATATGTGCGGAATTACAATGTTTAATGCAAGGAGAATTTCATCTCAAAGATATAAATCATCTACTCTCTTATCGTGGCTATCAGGAGTCTTCACCTTTAGTTGAAGTAATTCTTCAACATCCTATTTCAGTAGGTTTCAAGCTTCCAAGCATCTACTCCTATGATGGGGCAGCCGACCCATATGAACACATCAACCATTACATGACCATTATGCACATCTAATGAGCTCCTGACATACTGCTTTGTCAGGTCTTTCCAATCACCCTCAAGGGTCAGACTTGCACTTAGTTCTACTCCCTTCCAAGGGGATCTATCCATATCTTTGACGAACTCATTAAGATTTTTGTATAACAGTTTATTGCGAATTGAAGGATCATTAAAGATTCCTCTCATATCTCAGAAATTTGTCAAAATAAAGATGAATCACTTAAGGAGTACTTCTAGAGATTCTTCTTAGAACCTCGTCATATATTGAAGAGGCTTTCTACAAATAAATAAGATGTCATAAGAAACTCTTAGGAAAGATTAAAATTCTTCATACAGTCTTCAACTAGACTTCTACTTTTTGGGTAATACTATAATTATGATCTCGAAAGTGTAGTAACGGTCTAAATACAAACCAAAATTTTCATCTTTGATTCTGATACACGTGGTAATCACCTCATTCCAATCAAAGTATAATCAATCCTAAGAGGATTCGATTCGACTCCTTCCATATATGTTAATATCATCAAACAACCTCGGATGAACCAAAAATTCACGAAGGATTTCTTTCAACTTATTCTATACAGGTTAATGTCATCAAGTAACATCATGACAAATTATCTCAGATGGGTCCAAAATTCTTAGCGGATTTGATTCAGCACCTTCCATACACATTAATGTCATGCTTTGACAAACAACCTTAGATGGGTCAAAAATCCTTCGCAGATTCAATTTGACTCATTCCATACAGGTTAATGTTATCATGTAATACTTTGACAAATAACCTTGGATGTGTCAAAAATCATGAAAGATTCGATTCAACCTCTTCCATACAGGTTAATGTCATCAAGTAACACTTTGACAAACAAGCTCGGATGAGTCAAAAATCCTCAGTGGATTCGATTCTACCCATTCCATATAGGTTAATGTCATCAGGTAATACTTTGACAAACAACCTCGGATGGGCCAAAAATCTTCAGCGAATTCGATTCTATCCCTTCCATATAGGTTAATGTCATCAAGTAATACTTTGACAAACAACCTCAAATGAGTCAAAAATTCTTGGCAGATTTAGTTCGACCCCTTCCATACATGTTAATGTAGTCAATTTACTCTTTGAAAAATAACATTGAATGAGTCAAAAATTCTTGGCGAATTTCTTTTGACATGTTCCGTACAGGTTAACGTCATGAAGTAACATTATGATAAACAACTTCGGATAAGTTAAAAATTCAAGATGAATTTCTTTTGGCATGACTCATATCGAGTAAATACCGTAAAAAATGACATTGGATGGATTAAAATTATCAGTGAAAAATTGAAGTCTCGTCGTATGAATTACGAGCTTTGATCGCCTCCAAACTTGGTCCATTCGATGAGGACAGTTGACACCTCTTTCGAGAAAAAACTGAAGCCTCACCGTATGAATTATGGACCTTAATCGGCTCCAAACTTGGTCAGTCCGATGAGGACAATTGACTTCTCTCTCAAGAAAAAATTGGAGCCTCGCCGTATGAACTATGAGCCTTGATCACCTCCAAACTGGTATGTCTGACGAGAACAGTTGATGTCTCTCTCAAGAGAAAACCAGAGCCTCATCATATGAACTACGAGCATTGATCGCCTCCAAATCCGGTCGGTCCGACAAGGATTGTTGACGCCTCTCTTGAGGAAAACCAGAGCCTCGCCGTATGAACTACGAGCCTTGATCACCTCCAAATACTGTCGGTCCGACTAGGACAGTTGATGTCTCTCTCGAGGAAAAATTTGAGCCTCGCCGTATGAACTACAGGTCTTAATCAACAAAGCAAATAACTTTTTTCAAGAAAGTCAGAGCCTTACTAACAAAAGAATTTTTTTTTATTACCTTTAGCCCCTGAAATTTTGCCGAATAATTTCTCATCTAACACAGAAGAACATTAGAGCATATGGGTGAAAACTGTATCTCCTTACTTGATCACAAGGGGGGGTTTATAAATCCACAATAGGGGCAAAAAGGGAATAAATTTTGAGAAAAAATTTAAAAATATTTAAATAAAATTTGAAATTTCTGCACTCAAATATGTCTTTTCTTTTATAAAAGTGAAAAGAAAGGAAAGAAAATAATAAAAAATAAGAAAAAACAAATCTCCCAAACCCAAAATTCAAGGAAGGCTGTGCAGCATGTGCATGGCATAGTTTTGCGACGCCTGGCTGACTCGCTTATGATTCGCACCCATGAAGATCTATTCTATCAAACTATAACTGATGCAAAGACTAAACCTACAAATCTTATTAATATTGAAGAAGTTATTATTTTCAATTATTTGTCATGTATTTTTGGATAACGGAGATGATATCATCCAAGAATAGGGGGGCAACTGATATGCCTCTAAAATTTCAATAAAGCACGAATCATATCGAATCAATCTGAAGAGACAGCACATCAGCTCAAAATATAATTGAAAACTTTAGAATATCAGTCAGATCCTTAAATAGCTCTCAAATATTGAGTGTTTATAGTCAAATCGAGCATCTTGACGAGTCGGATCTAATAAACCCAAGATATCTTAATTCTGACTTCATTTGAGTATTCAAATACTTAAAATATATCAAATGATCAAATGAGTCATTTTGAACCGTCCGATGGAGTAGTTTGAATTTTGGATGTATTTATAGAAACGTCACTCCTCTAATCTATAAATAACCCTCATTTTTCATATGAGAGTCCCCAAAAGCAAAAGAGAAGAGAGAGCTCTCAGGCTTGAAGAACCTCAAAGCATAATCGCCACGCACCGATCGATTGATTACCAGTCGGCCGCCGAACAACTTTGCCGCTGCCACTATTGTTGGTCCTCGCCAGCCGCTTACCATCGCTACAATTTACAGGACAGCCGGATTATCATCATGCTCACACTATCGCCGACCGCCAAAATTGATACTAATTACAGCATGGCATTGTTACTATTTTGACTCATTGTTAGGCTTTCACATACAACTCAGAACTGATGAAAGACTTAAACTTTATACTCCAAAGCAGATATATAGTGAAACATTTTTACTAGGCTAGACCCCGTGATTTTTTCCCTCTTTTTAAGAGTTTTTCCATATAAAAATCCTAGAGTTTCTTGTTCTCTTCAAATATCCGCATGTGTACTTGATTTCTCAACAAGGCTAAGGCGCAAATTTTTATTCTACCTCAACTGATTTTTTAGCACACAATAATATGTATAAAAATATAATTTTAAAAAAATGCTTATATAACATATAAATAAAATATTAAATTTATAAAAAAATTATATGTAATTTTATAATAAAATTTTACACTAATATTCACTTTAAAATATATTAAATTTTACATTTTAAAATTTAAAATTATTAAAATTTGGGAAAAATAATTATTCATCTACTCACATATTATATAAATTTAATAAAAAAATTAAAATTAAAATTAAAATTATTATAAGTATAAAATTTTAACTTTAAATTCCTTCTATTATTATTATTCTTTTAAACATATATAAATTTATACTCATTAATAATAATAAATTTATTTTAAAAGTATCACTATAATTGCATACACAAATTCACATATACTAATATTAACTCTGCATATTTTTAGCTTTTTCACTTAACTAAAAATTATCAAAAGTATAAATGCAATGTTAATTCTATAAAAAACTTAATTAATTTTGTGATAAAACTTAAAATTTGTGAATTAAGATCTATAGAAACTTACTATAATGTTTAAATTATTTAATTTGTTTATATACTTGCAAGTTATAATTTCAGCTTTGTATAAACATGAAAAATATGATAATAACTAAATTTTAAATAGGTATTATTAAGAACTAATTATCATTTATAAATTTCTTCTCACTAATCTCAATTTTTGTAAATAAAAGATGATTTATGAATTTATTTCACTAATAAACTTGTTTGATAAAGCTTAAATGTTAACAAAAAATAACATAAATTTAACTCTCTTTTTTTTTAAAAAATAAAGCATAATAAAAAGTAATTTTAAAGTTTTAGATATTGCATTAAGTGTTTAATGTATTTCACTAATATAAGATTGTATGAACTATGATTATTAACTTCTCATGTTGAGCCTTCCTAAACCTTCTTGGCTAGAAAGGTGTACGAAAGAGGGGTTCGATCTATCGAGTAGTGGTGTTATTCATGTCGATAGGGTGAGTACCGATCTTATCTAAATTTGTTCTGACGAATAGATATGATCTAAACTCAACTCATTTTTCAAATAAATAAAAAATCTTGACTCGAGCTCGACCGATTTTCCTTTTAAAAGGTTAAAATTAATGATATAGTATTGGGATCATTATCCTGAAAATGATTAAAATTCCTGAAACTAATTGACTAGTAATTTGTCTAAATCCAAGATTTATACTTTGATATTAATCACTTGTAACATATAACCACACTACAAATCTTGATCTGATATTACAATAATTGATCATTAGCTAAGAGGCGGCCTGAATGATGCAACTAGCATTATGCTATTTTTTCTTAAACAACAATGAAAATAAGTATGGGAAGATGTAAAAGTTAATTTTTGAGGAATTAAATTTGAGATTGCACCTATTAGATTTTACATAGTAAAGTGCTAATTAAATCAAGATGTTAATTAACGGTCAAATGCCCAGAAATGAAATAAATATAGAACTCTAAAGAAGTGAAAATGCAAATCACCTAAGAGAGTTATTGATGGAGGTTGCTTTTCTTTCATGATTGAGAGTGAGTATTGGAGTGAAGGAATATATGATAACTAACGCCCCACCGGATTGTCAAGGTTTGGCCACCAAGCTCTCAAACCACAAGAATAATACAAAATTTGTACCCAAAAGATCTCCTTCATTCTAATAAGAATATTTATAATCACATTATTCTTTAAAGATTAAACCTCATTATTTATGCCATCCACCCATTTCACATGCTATTATTTTATGTGGATTCAACCACCTCACATGTAATGCTTTGAATTTTTAAAATTTCAAATAGTTTAGAAGAAAATTAAAATTACATAAATAAAAAGAGATGAAATCATAAAATGGGCAAAGGCTAATTAAGTCTTCTTCTTCTTGAATTTTCTTGGCAAGCTTAGATCTTGTAAATGGGCCTTGAGCTCAATTTGTTGACCCTCATGATGTTCTACATCAACTCCCTGCTCAATTGAACTGCCCAGAGTTGAAATCTAAGAAGTTCTACTAATCTGGCTAAAGTCTCTAAATCACGGTCAACCATGTGTCTTCATGGTGGCTTATTCTTCCAACGAACTAGAAAATGATGTTGTTGGATTAATGGGTGCTTCCTCGGGATAATATAGTCAACTTCAAAGGAAGAGGCTACACGATGCTATATCTCGCTAAAGAGTTAGAGAACAAGTGGAGGTTTTCTAATTCCTTCATATGATAATATCTTCAATATTTATAATGGATGAATGAACATATCAGGCAAATCAAGGTGATAAGCATTAGTTCCAATTTTCTTGAGAATTTTAAATGGACCACAAGCTCGTGCATGTAATTTCTTATATTTAGTAGTTTGATAACGCTCAGGCCGAATGCGAATCAATACATAATCACCTTCTTTATATTCTTTCATTGAACGACTATGATTTGCTTTAGAAGCATAATTATCATTATTTGCTTTCTTATATCTTCATGGAGGCTTTGAAAATCTTTATCAAATGAGAACGCTGTATCAGAAAATACATGAGATGGTAGGTTTGCTACATCTATTGGTCGTCGTGGGTTTTGACCATATACTATCTCAAATGGTGATTTTTTTGTAGTTCTAGATATAATACTATTATAGGCAAATTCGGAGGTTGGTAAATGTAAATCCCAATTTCCTAAACTTTTACCTACCAAACATCTAAGCAAATTTCCTACACTATTAACTACTTTTGTCCATGTTTGTGAAGTGAAGAGAATTTTAATTTGGTATCTAATAATTTTCATAATATTTTTCAAAATATGAGACAAACATAACATCTCTGTGAAACAATGGTTAAATGGAGACCATGGAGTCGCACTATTTCCTTAAAAAATAATTTATAAGAAAGCATCATTTGTTTTGAACAAGGTAAGAAATGAGCCATTTTGAGAACCCATCCACTATAACAAAAATATCATCATGTCCTCGAGCTGTCCTAGGTAATCCTAGAATAAAAGCCATTGATAGGATTTCTTAGAATAAAATCCTAGGAAATTCGGAGGTTGGTAAATGTAAATCCCAATTTCCTAAACTTTTACCTACCAAACATCTAAACAAATTTCCTAAGGTACTATTAACTACTGCTTTGTCCATCGGTTTGTGGGTGAAAGTGAAGAGAATTTTAATTTGAATAATAATTTTCATATTTTTCAAAAATATGAGACAAACTTAATATCTCTGTAGAAATAATGGTTAAAGGAGATCATGGAGTCGCACTATTTCCTTAAAAAATAATTTGGCTATATAAGAAGCATCATTTTTTTGAACAGGTAAGAAATGAGCCATTTTGAGAACCTATCCACTATAACAAAAATACCATCATGTCCTCAGCCCTAGGTAATCCTAGAATAAAATCCATTGATAGGTCTTCCCAAGGCCTATAAAACTAAGACATTGTATTCTGCACCTTTGTTTGATAATTAGCTTACAAATTAAACATATTTAATTTTGAACATCTGCTTTTAATGAAGGCCAATAAAATCTATTATCTAATAAACATATGCTTATCCTTCAAAATGACCACACTGATGTTTCGCTGATAAGGAATTCTCTAAGAGAAGATCGAGGAATGCATAATTATTTACAAATTAAACATTGAGCCACTAATTTTTGAACATCTCGTTTTAATGAAGGCCAATAAAATCTATTTTCTAATAAACATATGGTCTTATCCTTTCCAAAATGACCAGTACACCCCAAAGATAGCTGATAAAGAATTCTAAGAGAAGATCGAGGAATGCATAATTATTTTCCTTTATATAAATATCCATTTATTATCAAGAATGTCCCTTGTAAAGTTATTGGTTTATCTAGTGTTCAAGATAAATTAAGTGAAAGTCGCACACAATATAATCATCTTTAATTCTATCAAATCGGGATTCTCAATTCTAAAGAGGAAATCATTAGGTTTACCGGATAAAGCAGTTTATTCTCAATTCCAGCTTATGCTTTAGAACAAAAGAGTAGTCTTGTAAAAAATTCAACCCATTTTGCATACCTATGACTTAATTTTTGTTGAGTATTAATGAATTTTAAAGCATGGTGATCAATTAAGTATAAATTCTATGTGAGAGATAGTAAGCCCTTAAGGATTGGATTACAACATAAAACTCTCTATCATAAGTGGAATATCGTTGTTTAGCTTCATTTAACTTTTCACTAAAGAATGGATGATTCTCTTGACTTAAAATTCCACCTATCTCAATTCAAGCATCACATGTCACTTCAAAGGCTTTAGAAAATCGAAGCAAGGATTGGTGAAGTGATAAGAACTTTAATTTAAGGCCTTTGTGCATTAGAGTCCAACAATTTATCTAATTTTAGATATCATTATTGGAGCAACAATGATACTAAAATTCTTAATAAATCCGATAAAAGTGGCTAAACCATGGAAGCTTCTAACTTTAGTAAAATTTTAGGTGGTGTCCAATCTAAGATTGCTTTCACTTTAGAAGGATCGTTTAAGCCCAAGAGGATATAATAAAGCCTAAAAAGATTACCTCCTTGCAAAAAAGAAACACTTTTAAATTAATGTATAATTTCTCTTGTTTAAGTAGTTCAAAGACTTTTGTAGGTGTTGTAGATGTTCGTTTTCACTTGGACTAAAATCAATATCATCAAAATACACCACCAAAAAATTTACCTATATATATGGTTAAGATTCATTAATCTCATAAATAAGGGAGCATTTGAAAGTCCAAAGGACATGACAAGCCATTCATAAAGTCCATCGGTCTTAAAAGTCTTCCACTCATCTCATCTAATCCAATTTGATGATATCCACTTTTAGATCAATCTTTGAAAAAAATTCTAGATTAAATCTAACATATCATCTAATCGAGAATAGAAACCTATATTTGATAGTAATTTTATTTATTGCTCTTATCAACACACATTCGCCATGTTCCATCTTTCTTTGGAGTTAAAATGTGGATACAAGTAAGGCTAAGACTCTTGAATAAAACTTTCTTAATAATTCCTCAACTTGTCTTTTAATCTCAACATGCTTGGTAGGGTTCATCCTATAATGTGGAAGATTATGAAGTTGAGAAGTAAGAACTCAATAGCATGTTGAATGTCTCTTAGGGAGGTAGTGAAGCTCATGCAATATCGTTAAAATCGAAGAAGAGAAGAGACCACAAGTGTATGTGAGTCTCATTAGAGTCTTATATGACTTCTTTTACATGTAATATGTGAAGAAGAAATGGATCAAAATTTTTTTTTTCGTAAAGTGCCAAAACCTATTATTTCTATATTTGGGGTTAAAGGAGAAAGAGGTGGTGTTTTAAAGTAAGGATCAAAAATGATAGTGTTAGGCCTAACAGTAGGATTTTCTATGATAATTAATTGAAGTTTGACATTTTTTTTCAATAGAGGCTTAGGTTGCAAGTCAAAAGTTGTTTTGTGTGGTGTTATGGATGATGTTTTTTCTACTAACTTTATTAGTAGGAGTTTAATAGTCTTATTATTATGTTTAAAAACATAAGTATTTTCCTAATAACATTCATATTATATAGCCAAGGTCATCCTAAGAGAATATGAGCAATGCCCATAGGAGAACATCACACCAAATTTGATTCTCATAGCTTCCTATTTTAATAGAACTAAACACCGATTGGTGAGGAGATGTATGATTTACCCTAACATGAAATGGTTCAGGGTGAGGTTTAAGTTGAAGTTGTTAAATGTGTTGAAAATTCCTCTCCATCTATAACTAACCATTCTTTTCATTACTACATGCTAAAAATGTTCTTTTTCTCCAATCTTCGCTCATTTTTTTATTAAGACATCTCATCACATTAACATGAGGGTCATCGCTTAATTCCAATTCTTCATCGATAATGGGGTGTCATCATAAACTTCTTCTAGATTATCATCTATTGGATTTTCAACTTCTTCTAAAAAATAAGATTTGAGCTTTGCATTGATTTTGCATATGACCTTTTTATGACATTTAAAACATATTACTTCAATGTTCTTAGAGCTCTTTAATTGAAGTTTTAGGCAAAGGGATGTGCCATTTAGATGGGCTAGTCTAATGATCTATGGGATGAAATGGAAGGTACTTGACTTTTAATTTTAGAGGGATTTTTTTTGTTGTTCGTGATAATGAAATGCTTCCTCTAAAGATTGTGGGTCAAATAATTCAAGTTCATTTTACCAAGTCCAATAACAAATTTATTGCTAATTGTCAATCATTATCAACACAATTAGTTCTAGAAACTAGATCTTCAAAAGTGTTCAAGTATTCAGTTACAAGATAATTACCTTGTCTCAAAATTAATAATTGATTATATAGCTTCTTATCATGATGCCTAAAGATTTCTGCTCTTAACATTTCTTTCATTTCTATCCAAGTGAGGTTTGTCCTAATCTTTGTTCTTTAGCTAAAGTATTTGTCCAATAAATTTTAGCATGCCCTATCAATTTTATGTTAGCAAAAAGTAACCCTTTGGTAATCATCCATTTTATACCAATCAAAGAAGTCATCCATTTGAACTAACCAAAGAAATTTATTTGAATCATGTATACCATCATAAGTTGGCTTCTACTTTAACTCTGAGATGGATCATTAGAGTCTTCTATAGTCTTAAAATAAT
Organism: Cymbidium sinense; assembly: GCA_021442155.1. Lineage (NCBI taxonomy): Eukaryota > Viridiplantae > Streptophyta > Magnoliopsida > Asparagales > Orchidaceae > Cymbidium > Cymbidium sinense. Next base: position 173,878,292 of record CM038221.1, on the reverse strand, counting down.
TTTCTCCCCTTCCACCATTTCTAGCAAGTGATTTTTCTAAGTGGTTGATTTTCTATTTGGATATGAATCTTCTTCATCTATCCCTATTGGCATCAGAATTGAGGAGGAGTTGTTACTCTATTATTTTGTAGATGCAAAAAAGAGTTTGCATTTGTTGTTTAAGTTCTTGCATTTGATTCTTACTTTCTTAATATTTGTTGAGTTTTTAATTCATTATCTTGGATCCTAAGATCAAGACATCAACTAATCTAATCTTCAACTTGATCAGAGATATAATTGTCAATCATTATCAACAAATTAGTTCTAGAAACTAGATCTTCAAAAGTGTTCAAGTATTCGACAAGATAATTACCTTGTCTCAAAATTAATAATTGATTATGTAGCTTTTATCATGATGTAAGATTTCTTGCTCTTAACATTTCTTTCATTTCTATCCAAGTGAGGTTTGTCCTTCCTAATCTTTGTTCTTAAAAGTATTTGTCCAATAAATTTTAGCATGCCCTATCGCTTTATGTTAGAAAAGTAACCCTTTGGTAATCATCCATTTTATACCAATAAGTCATCCATTTGAACTAACCAATCGAGAAATTTATTTGAATCATGTATACCATCATAAGTTGCTTCTACTTTAACTCTTGAGATGGATCATTAGAGTCTTCTATAGTCTTAAAATAATTTTCTCCCTTCCACCATTTCTAGCAAGTGATTGTCTTCTAAGTGGTTGATTTTCTATGGTTTGGATATGAATCTTCTTCATCTATCCCTTGGCACTAGTAGTATGGAGGAGGAGTTGTTACTCTATTATTTTGTAGATGCAAAGAGTTTGCATTTGTTGTTTAAGTTCTTGCATTTGATTCTTACTTTCTTCTAATATTTGTTGAGTTTTAATTCATTATCTTGGATCCCAAGATCTAAGACATCAACTAATCTAATCAAATTTTCAACTTGATCTTGAGATAGATTTTGTAATTGTATCACACAATTAGTTCTAGAAACCATCTTCAAAGTGTTCAAGTATTAAAAAGATAATTACCTTGCAAAATTAATAATTGATTATGTAGCTTATCATGATGCCTAGAACAAGACTTTTCTTAACATTTCTTTCATTTCTATCCAAGTGAGGTTTGTCCTTCCTAATCTTTATTCTTTAGCTAAAATATTTGTCCAATAAATTTTAGCATGCCTATCATTTTATGCAAAGTAACCCTTGGTAATCATCCATTTTATACCAATCAAAGAAGTCATCCATTTGAACTAACCAATCGAAATTTATTTGAATCATGTATACCATCATAAGTTTTTTTTAACTCTTGAGATGGATCATTAGAGTCTTATAGTCTTAAAATAATTTTCTCCCTTCCACCATTTCTAGGTGATTGTCTTCTAAGTGGTTGATTTTCTATGGTTTGGATATGAATCTTCTTCATCCCTATTGGCATGAGTAGGTATTGGAGGAGTTGTTACTCTATTATTTTGTAGATGCTAAAAAAGAGTTTGCATTTGTTTTAAGTTCTTGCATTTGATTCTTACTTTCTTCTAATATTTGTTGAGTTTTTAATTCATTATCTTGGATCCTAAGATCTAAGATATCAACTAATCTAATCAAATTTTCAACTTGATCTTGAGAGATAGATTTTGGTGCCATGAGATTTTTTTTTTAAGAAAGAAAAAAAAGATATATGAAAAGGGACCAATGAAAAAAAATAATAAATATATAATAATTGTGCAATCAAAGCAAAATTTTAAGCTAAGAGAACTTCCGTGAGGAGGGAAGACCACTTAAATCAAGCTTCTGGACATAGGTCTTTTGACAAAGTTCTATTTAGCTTCCAAAATCACCAAGTTTAACACACTTATATTATTATGCATGCATATTTTTTATATATATTTTTAATGTAATGAAATAAAATGCTCAAATTTATCAAGTCTTTTACTTTTTAAGAAAGCAAGTTAACATAAGTTAATCAAAGAAACTTCTAAAATTAACCATAAACATAACAAAGATAATAAAGCAAGTAATTAGGTTTTGATTTAATTAATGTAGGTTGCTTAGGTGATGAACTACCTCACCAAGGTACTTAATTTTTTTCTTTTTTTGAGAGGGAGGCTGCTCACAATAAAAACTAAAATATATAATGAGCTTACTAATTGAAAATTTATGCTATCACCATAAACTTGCAAGCAATATATATCTTTCCAAAATACTAATATGCTTTTAAACTATCATAAAAGAAAATTAATTAACCTCACAAGTCCAAGAAAAACTCACAAGTTTGAAGACAAGTCCAACAGAGTTGCTCCTTTGTTGAAACAAACTTTTCCAAATTTCCTTGGTCGCTTGATAAATTTGATGGAGTGGACGTTCTTTCTTTGATGAGATTGAGAAGCATTTGGTGAAGAAGATATGGATAACTAGCGCCCCACCAAGGATTGCCAAGATTTGACCACCAAGCTCTAAAACCACAAGAATAATAATAAAAATTTATAATCCAAAAGATCTCCTTCATTCTAAGAGGCTATTTATAGTCATTACAAGCATCTTTCAAAAGAAAAGAATTCAAAATATGGAGTGGTGGCCACATTAATGAAGATTAAATCTTATTATTTTATGCCATCCACCCATTTCATATTATTATTTTATGGATTCAACCATCACTTAATTTTAAATACAATTTTAAACATGAAATTTCTAGAAGAAAATTAAAATTAAATAAATAAAAAGAGATGAAATCATAAAATCGCTAATGGCTAAGTCTTCTTCTTTCAATTTTCTTCATTAGATCTTGTAAATGCTCAGTAATGACCCCATGATGTCTACATCAGTTATAAGTGAGATGCAAATTTAAAAATTTAAGCTCGAATTAAAGGTGAGAAAAGCGCTTGAACACATAACACATTGGTTGGAAATAAAGGAAAGAATCTCAAGGTAACGTGTTCAAGTGCTGACCTGCACGAAAAAAATAGTCACAATAAAATTCTCAATCAAACACTTTGTGATGTAAATAATATACTATTTGTGAAGATAAGCAGAGTTTCTTCAAGTTATACAACAATTCTCCCTATCTTATAAATGACAATCTTCAGCACGACTCTTTGGTGACAAGTTATTCAACAATTCTCCCTATCTTATAAATAACAATCTTCAGCTCGACTCTTTTGATGAACGTTGTTCATATCACAGAGTTGATGATCCAGTCCAAAGCTTGAATCTAATGTCAACTTTGTGATTGAATATAATCCCTCCCTCCCTCCCTCCCTCTCTCTCTCACCTTCTCAGTTTGAGAAAAGAAAATTCTCTAGTAAATACGGGAAAACTTGCATTTGAATGAAACTTCTTCTCAGGTTTAAGAAAAAAAAATCATGCTGCAAATACAAATACAGGAAAACTAGTGTTTGAATCAAAGTTCTCAGTTTGAGCAGCAGTTAAAGGAGATAGAAGGCCTAACTACACAGATCATTAGCGCTCATTAAAAAAGAAAAATCATGGGTGTGCGCAGAACTGGGTAACAAGAATTAGCCACATAAGACTACAAATAAGTTTTCAACAGCTGAAAGTCAAAGCTGAGGAAACAGTTAATACTGACAAGAAGATGGAAGTCAAGAAACGATGAGATGAATACAGGTAAGATCAATGGATATCCATTTTAGTCACTTGACTATAACATAATATTCTTTCCGAAAAAACAAGGATCCTTAATGTCAGAGAAATCCTTTTTATTGTTTCAAATCAACAGTCAATAGGGAACACAAGCATGAATTCATATGATAAATTTCTTTCACTCAGAATGAGGCCATAATGATCCCAAAATACCTTGCAGTGTTGCTACATATCAGACCATAAGAAGCTGCCATGGCACCAATGGCATACCTAATAAACAAAAAAATGATATCTTGACTGTCTATAGGGGATACAACAGCATGCTTAGTTCACTTGTATGGAGCAGGTTTGTTAGCATAGGCATCAAACTACAGTTTTTTACCATCACAGTTCTGGAAGAAGAGGATTAATACATACAAATTTAGAGTAATCTGTTTTGAATCTAAATATGCTATCTTTATTTTAGACTCAAGAATAAAAATTATATCATTTTCAACAAAACTCATTAGATAGAGTAAAAAATTTAGCACGAGTAACAATAGGGAACATCTTAAAATATAAAAGGACAAAGATTGTCCAGAGGATTCTCAATAGAATATGAATATGCTAGCCATATTTAAATGCTCATCAGGTGCATATACATTGAGATGAGGCCTTCCTAAAGGAGCTGAGCTACAAATGAAACTTGAGGGAAAGAAATTAGTCACCCATCATAAAGCCCGAGCTATGTTCTTGAACTCATTCAAACAAGACTGTAAGATCTTTTCTCGCTTCTGAAGAGACTGTCGTTCGCTCCGAAGAACATCAATTGCACCAGGTGCCACAAACATGTCCATAAAATTTTCATCTGTCACAGCAAATAGCTCCAAACCGAGCGCCACTATCAACCGTTCTCGACTGCAGATCAAATTAACATGAAAACATGATTATTACGTTTGAATAAGAAGAATAATGAATGCATAAATAGGTTTACTGAATATTGGTGCAGATTTGAAATTGCACTGCTGAATTAAACTTTTGAGGACTAAAATGTTTATTGATAGTTGATCATGCACATTTCAGTTATATTTAGTTTGCATCACAAATAGAGTCTACTGTAAAAGAAGATGGGATATACTAAAAAATGTCTTCAAAACACACCATGGAGTGAGGAAACCAGAATTTAAGGCTGAGGAAACACTCCTCTCAATGAGAACCTCGCGAATTCGTGCAAAGTGCTGAGCTGCTAAAGAGCAAATATTAACATATGATGAGCCAGATTTAGCCATATCTCCGAACACAAGGCCAGAATTCTGGCTTCTGGTAGCAGCATCTGGAATCCTTCCATTGGTTACAGTTCTTGCTTGGCGTTTTCGTCCACCGATATCCAAACAATTCCCATTATCCTTCTTCCTGACCCCTAAGATGGCATCGATTGGCAGATCTGGTGAAGGTGTCTCAGGAATTGTCAACTGACTCTCTTTCAGTACTTCCCTAGACTCCATTGTTTTCCCAGGTGTTGTGTTCTGTTGGTCTTTAGGTGGTATGTTTTCCTGATCCATCTCTTCTTGTGCTGCTGTGGAGTCTGACAGATCAAGGAAGTATGAGATGCTTTGAAGCTGGTTGCCTCTAGAGTATGAATTCGAACCAGAGCTAATCCCACCCAGGAAATCAGGCTCATAGCAGACTTGAGAGTATGGGCTGGTTACAGAATCAAGGTGATGTCGCACTAGTTGCTTGCAATGCTTGGAGAGATCATTAACAAAGCTAATGTAGGAACGTCTTAAAGCAGCATGAAATCCAATGTATCCGTCCATATCCCCATTTTTCTGCCAATCTATACAACAAACAGTTACAAGTTAATATGATGTCATGAAAATGAAGCAAAGTCTTAAAGAGAGAGAGAGAGAGAGAGAGAGAGAGAGAGAGATTGATGAAGAGAATCTGCAACATTATACAAAAGAGCTGCTTACAGTCAGAGTCATGGCTGTGGTTTCGCTCCACGGCCAAATCAAAAAGACTCTTCAACACAAAAGCAAGCCGCTCACAAGCAGTATCCAGAATAGGGGCAAACCATGCTCGAGCAGCTGCTCGGGCTATCTCAGCAGCTGCCTCCACTATTCCTCCACCACCACCTCTGCCAGCATGGGCAAGTAAAATATTTGCAACCTGGTTCATAGTTATGAAGGCTGAATCAAACTTCCAAAAGCATAAAAGAGTAAACTTGAACTCATAAAATATATAATAGCTTATGCTACCTTCTCCCTTGATACCGGAGGGCATTCGATTGAATATGTAGCACAGCGAAACTCGTGCATCACCCTCTCAAATGCTGCACCACCATACAATCTAAGGTTACTATTTGGAGGCTTCACAGCTGCAATGACTCCGGGCCAACTCCCAAAACCACTCTCTCGCTGCTCTTCAACAGTCGATTTGCCCCATTGTTCAGGAGCAGGATCTGCTGCACCATCTATTAATGCACCCTTCGACAAAAATTAAGTTTGATTTCAATATGTAAGTGGTGGAAATAGAGGCAAAACAAGAAGCGGATCTCAAAGCATTCATACCACGTGAGTGCAGATAGAAGCTGCATGAAGCATTGCAGACTTCCGAAGGTGGGAGATATCAGAAGTGGCCTGTAACTTGTAGTCTATTCTACCTAACTCGAGAGAGACTTCACTGCAACGCTGCCCTAGTAATGCTAGTGTTGCTGGAGCAGCTTCTTTGTACCTCCTCTGGAGTTCGCATTCCAGATATTTTCTAAGGCAGCCAAAACCAATAAATGGTTCAAATTTCTCTTCGTTGAATCCTCCTTTGACATTCTGACGTAGATGATGGAGGATGTCGAGGTCCACCTGAGAGATTTGCCTACGGAACTCCTCATTACTAATCATGCCTCTATCCTTAGGAAGTGCCACAAAAAAGGGGTGGGTGTTGTCTCCAAGATAACCATTAGCACTCAAATAGCTATCAACTTCCCAGCTCTCACTGAACTCCTGCGAGCATTTTCATCACTTTTAGTAGAGCTAAGATCAGAGCTCAAAAATTGAAGATTGCTCGAAAAGTGAATCATTGTTTTGCTTAGATTGAGCTCAAATCAAGTCAAATGAGCTAACACACAAGCCAAATTTTTATTCTGTCAGATCTTCTAGCCAATTTTGACTGGGCTCAAACTAGATAGAGCCAAGTCAAGATCGGTTTAAAATATAAATAATAGATATATATATATATATATATATATATATATATATATATATATATATATATATATATATATATATATATATATATATATATATATATATATATATATATATATATATATATATATATATATATATATATAATGTATGTATAATATTTATGTGTGGATGTATGTACACTAAGAATTTAACTTGGAGATAAAAAATTAATCAAGATTGTATCAAAATTAATAACTCTAGCCTGGATTGAATCGAGCCAAATTTTAACCAGACTTGGCTGAGCTTGTCATGGGATCGAATGACTTTGAGTCAATATTGAGCCAAGGACGAATTGACTCGATATCGAATCCTTAGCAGCCCTAACATTTAGCAATCAACTTTTTAAAACAAATAATTTTGAAAAATTATCATCCATATACCTTTAGGCGGTTGTCAAACTTGGAGACAACAATTATGGTTCTTTTGAAAGTGGGATCAATTTCCCTAATAGAGTCTAACCACAGTGAAGAGCACCATTCAACACTGCTCTGTTGGAGGAACAGCAGTAGGCGGTGCGGTGGACTGGCCAAAGATTTCACCATTGATAAAATCTCATCAGGTGTATTTTCTGGCTCACCTTTCTTCGCCTGGAAAAAAAAAAACATCGTTTTTAATACGTAAAAGAAACAAATCCATAGATTGCATTTTATGGTTTTTAATTAAGAGATTCACCTTGAGAACAAAACCAGGAGTGTCGATGATGGTGAGATTGGGACAGTGAGTATACTCAGCTCTCATGATGATTGGCTTCGAGGAAACTGCAGCCTTGATCTTCTTCAAATGTGCCTCAGTGCGAGATCGGATTAGATCCGCAATAGCCGTACCCAAAACCACCGGACTTCCGTACTCCTCGGAGTCCTCATCCTGAAAGAACCCAATCAATCCAAGTTCATTAACTCAAGAAAGGGCACAATCCATTACAATAGGAAAGAAAAGATCAAATCTTTGGACCATATATTCCACCACAAGATCGCAATGAACAAAACCCTAAAAATGGTCACTGTCCAAGAATCTACCACGCATGGTAAAAAACCTATTAAAATGAAAGAAAGTTACCTGGAAGCGGCATCGGGGCTCGAGGCAGGAGGGATCGTGGACCATCTGGATGACGAGAGGGCGACGGGTGCCCATCTCGACCTCGCGGACGTTGAAGCGGAAGCCGAGTAGGGCCTCGAGGAGCGAACTCTTGCCATCGGATTGGCCACCGACTGCAACAATCTCTGGGATCGGAAGCTTCTCCCCGAAAGCGAAAGCTGCGGCCTGAAGTCGGTTGTAGGCTTCAAACCTGGATTTTAAATCGGTGGCGCAGGAGGAAAAATCTGCGTTGGTAGTGTTGCTCGGCTGCGCGACTCTCCTTGTGGCCGTGGAGTGGCTTTTTGAGTTTGGAGTCTTCATGGGTGTATTCGCGGTGAGAGCGTTGGCCGCCATTAGAGATGGCGAGGACAAGAGAGGGGAGAGCGAGGAAAAGAATCGGAATTTGAAATGAGGCGAGGAGAGAGGGCGACAACACTAGCCGTTAGGAACTTCTAAGCCAATCTCAACCGTCTATTAAATACTGAATGAAAATATTAATGATTCTGAAAAATAAAATAAAAATAAATTCAGCCCAAACGACTCCAAATGTAGAAGGTGTAGATGAGAATAATTAAATAATTCATATGTAATTAAAGAGAATTTATATCATCTAACATATATTTACATTAACTAATATTGATATAGTATAATTTTTTATTTTATGATTATTAATCATCCACTCATAGCTATAAATAATTCATTAACCAGAATTCATAAAATATTAAATAATATTGATATAGTAGTCATGTGATCTTGAATCAATAAGCTTATTTATGTTTCAATAAAAGGATCACTAATCAGTTGAACTTTAAATAAATCATATAAAGATTTATTAGCTATTTCATTGAAATATGTTGACCTCATTTTGAATTATGATGTATTTATTAGAGTCATTCTTCTAACCTTATACATAATATAAATGGCTTTGACATATTGTATTATACAAATTAAGTGATATAAATTAATTCTTTTGGACTCAAAACAAAGCAATGATTTAAATAAAATCTTTAGTTTATAAATGCTACCACTATTAGTCACTGCACTCTCCATCATTGGCCGTCTAGTGATTGTCAATAAAATAAATAACTTAAATTGTATGGTGAAATAAAGTAAAAATAAAAAAAATACAATAATAATTATATGGGTAATTTAGAGAAATGATTTGCATTATATAGCACCTCAATGATAGAAATAAGAAAATTTTAATAAGATATAATTATAGTATCTAAGCTATTTTTAAGGGAAAAAGTCATATGATAGAATGACTCACTATATTATTTTTCAAATAGAAATAAATATCTATAATTCAAGTTAATTATGATTTGATCTTGTTTGATTGTATAATAATTTTGAAGTGCTAGAAGATTTTCCATTATGAATGTAAATTAGTCTTAGTTCAATATAAATATTTTACACACATATAGATAAAAATGAAAAGAGACAACAAGATTTTTATATAGAAAACTCAAAAAGAAAAAAAAATATATATATCAAGGTTGGCTTAGTAAAAATAATCACTGTGAGCTCCGAAAATTCACCACCGACCTCTCACATTGAAGAGAGTTTGATTTAATGTCAAATTTCAAGTGAAATAAGTAGAATACTACCTGAGATTTCGCTCATTTTGTGAGGACTTTAGATTCTAGGTTTTCTATATTACAAAAATATAGTTAATTACCCCTCCTAATAAGAGAGAACTCATAAACCGCTAATGCAAGTGTATAAGTATAAACATGTGGAGTTTTAAAATTTAAAATTATGAAATTTTCTCATAACCCATTTATATTCTCATTTATATTCATATATATAAATGAAATATAAATCCAAATAACCAAAAATAAATTCAAAACTCAAGTCCAAATTCAATCAAAATTCAACCTAAGCCTTTCAATTCAAACTTTGAACTTAGCCAAATCAAACTCAAATCAACCAACTTCTTGATTTTTCTTCATGATTCAATCAATAATCATGAATCCAAATATATACATAAACTTCAATCATCAAACCAAAACTAAATTCAAAAAATCAAACCCAAGTCAAACTCATGTTCACCTCTTTGAACCTAAAATTGTCAAGTGGATCAAAACCCATTGGACTTCAAATCACTTGCAATAGATTTATATTTCAATCATAAGTCCATGTGTGAGTTCAATCAAACTCAAATCAAGCTTTGACCAAGCCATTTGACCCACTTAGGCTCACTTGACCCAAAGTGACCTAAAGTATCCTTATGAGCCAAATTCTAATCCCAACCAAATTGGATTGAACTAAGCCCACCTAAGCCTCACATTGTGAGCAACAATCATCATGACACCCAAATTGCATCAAACCAAGTCAAACCTAAGGGTTGACCAAGTCAACACTTAGCCAAAATAAAATCTAAACTAGCCAAAATCCACCATAGGCTAAATTGACTGAAACCATTGATTAAAACTCATTCATAGTCAATGTTTGAACTTGACCAAGTCATCATTTGAGCCTAACCTAGCCAATTCGCTACTTGACCCAAGTTGACCCAACTTGATCTAAAAAGTCAAAATGTGTCAAAATTTGATCTAAGCCAAATTGATTGAAACCAATAGGTTAAGTCCAATCCAAAATGATTGTTGAACTTGACCAAAGCCTCAATTGACCAACTAGGCCCAACCTTGCCAAATTGACCATGAACCCAACTTGACCTAAAAGGTCAAATTGAGCCAAAGCCAAATATAAATCAAATTGGTTGGAGACAAAGATACAAATCTATTTCAAATGACCAACCAAACATAATCTAACCCATGACCTAACCCAAATAGGTCAAATGGGTTAAATTGGTCAACTTGACCCATTTGACTTAAATGAAATCAAATGAAATAAATTCAAATATAAATCAAATTGAACCAAAACAATGATGCCAACATATTAAATGGTCATATGAACTTGACCCAATCATTGGTTTGACTAATTTGACCGCTATCAACTTGACTGTTGACCAATTTTGACCTAAATGGGACAACATGAGCCAAATCATATCAAACCAACTCCAAATTCAATGAAACTTGGCCTAACCCATTTTTTAATCATACCAAACATATTCAAATTGAAATCTAAGCCAAATGACCATTTTACTCGTTGGCCATAGGGTAACCTAAAACCAAAATCACTTGGAATTTGGTCAATTCCTTTTCATGGACACTTAGCATCCTCTTAGTAGACCAAGTGGTCACTAATGGACATGGTGCACATGACCCATTGAGTTTGGGTCAGCCAAACCCAACCCAAGGTCAAAATCGACCACCCCCATGGACATATGCACATGAGATTCCTTCCTCCACTTGATTTAAGCACATGACAAGCTCCTCCACTCCTTCTTTGGCCAAAATTAAATGCCATGCCCCTCCAAACGGCCTAAACAACCCATTGAATAGAGTGTATTGGATCAAAATGACATCTCTAAGCTCAGCCTCCGATTGCTCTACTGGGAGATATACTCTCCTTAATTCCACTTGAATTCAATAGTTCCAATTCGATTGAGCTAAGGGAACTCAGAGGAACCATTTTCAAGTCCCCAAGCTCTCTCAAGCCAATTCAACTTCTCCATTTTTAGATTTTTCAAATCGAGAATGGGGAGTCAAGCAAAATTCACCTCACACACTCAATACCAATCCAATTCACTTTGAAAGCATCAACAGGGAACTCAATCAAATTGATCCAAGTCTTCATCCAAGATCCTAAGATAAGGGAGGTGTGTTATTGATCAAGATCAAGCCCACTTGAAGGTGAACTTGGCCCATAGGAAGATCTATCCAATTTCAACACCTCAAAACTTCAACAAGGCTTCATCTCCAGCTACTTCAAGGAATTGAGCATGGATAGCCTCCAGTAGGTATGCCATTAAACCGAGCTTAAATTAGAAGTATCCTTTATGAAGTGAAGTCCATCCCATGAGAATCTAGCCATTGAATGTGTTCCCCTTTACTCTAGATGGGTTGAATTTGGATTCAACTGAGCTCAATCAACCTTGATCTTCCAAGATGGACGGCCATCCCCGCAAAAAGATCAGGGATAGATCATGGGCCATCCATCCGCATATTTTGAATGAAGGGCCATGATCAAGATACTTAGATCCGTTGTTTTAACTCTTAAGAACTAATTTTGATCTCACCATCCCATCAACAGATGGGGAGAAAGCGCCACATGTGGCACTATGATGACAACTTTAATACCCTCTCATATGTCACGAAAGTGTCACATCACCTCCATGTGGTGCCGATGATTATATTAAGGGATTAATTACCCAATTAATCATGGAAACTTTAAATATTCATATCTAAGTGTAAAAAAATCAAAAAAATATGAAATAAATTGCATATGAAAGATAATTGAATATAGAATATCATAAAATTGATTTTTGATGAATTTTGAATAGTGTTTCTAATTTTTATTGGGAATGTAATTAGGCTAATTACCTTGATTATTAATTAATCTCAAACTTCATGTGTATTTAGTGGGATGACTTCTACCTCCCCTAATTTTCTTGGGATTTATTAATGGTTTAATTAGGATAATTGCTAGATTCATTTCTGATTACCCTCATAATATAATTAAGCCTAATTAAGTGTGTAATGAGTGGTTTAATCCCTTGATTGAGTTAATTAAAGTTTATTTAAATGAATGGGAGGTTTAGGGAATAATTTTGGGATATTTTCCTTAAGTTATTCCTTAAACCCCCTCTTTCTTCCTTAATCCAAATTTAATTAAGGATTAATAAATTACCTACCTAATTAATTTGATAAAATTTTAAAACCTTCTAACTTAACTAATTCATCTTGGGTATAGGTGTTCAATAATTAAGTACATTAAGGAAATCCCAACTCACATGTGAGAGGGGTTATGAAAGTACTTAAATTAAATTTTTTTAATTAATCATTAATCATGAGACAATTGCATTAGGCCCCTTTCTTTCTTAGGTGCATTGCTGATTTAAATTCTTTGTATAGTTTTAAGCCATCCATTGGCTCATTATTATTTGGTTAAGTATGCTAAGGTGGTGTAGGTAAGGAGTAATTAATACACTTAATTCATACCTTAACCCAAATAAAAAAAATATAAAAATCACCTAATGATCTTAAGAACAAACTGAATTAACTTACATATGGGGGAAAAGGGTTAGGACCAGCAAACATTCTTTTTTCAATCAAACATAAAGCAAATTCAAAATAAAAATCACATTAAACAAACTTTGATTCTCTTTGAACTTTCTTATCTCATAGGATTATCTTTAGAATTAATTAGATGAGTTTACATTTTTTCATCACTTTATTTCTTTCATAGCATGCTAAATGTGTATGCCATATAAAAAATCATGCATTCCCTTTTAAAAAATCAAAATTAAAATGAAATATTTCCTTTATGTCAAATTGCATGTTTTGGCTAAAGTAAAATATGAATGGATATTATCACTATTAAATTTAAAATTATTTTGAAAACTTACAAATCAAATATAAAAATTGAAAGGTATGTTACTTATACTTTATTTATAAGCTTGCATGTGAATATAAAAATGTGTCTTATGTTTACTTCCTTTCTTTACTCTTATGGATTTGAATAAGATTTTGTATATCATTTAAAAGAATATAACACTTGCTTAAAATCTACTCTTATCCTCTTCCATGTTATAACTTAAGAAGGATCTTTACATTTACACACATATATTGCATAAACAAACTAAAATTAAATAAACATAAACTTTGCATCTTTTTTTTTTTCCATTTATCTCTTTTGTATATGCATATGTATTTAAGGAAAGTATATTAGTAAACCCGGATGAGGTTTCTAAGTAGTCTACCTAACACCGACTAACAATGACATCGTACTCACTTATGACTTTCATACATACACATGTGCATATGAATAAATGATAATAACCTTTTCTACTGAAAATCATGCATCATAAAGCATCCAAAATTTCTTAAATAACATTTCTTAGCATTCATCAAAAAAGTGTGCTAAATATTTCATTTGTATGTATAGATATGCTTAGGATTCAATGTTATATATGTTGGGAAAGAAATGAAGTGGTGAGTGTTTTGTGATATTATTTCACTTTACCTAATCTTAAAAAACCTTTCTTTTTGAATAAGCTTGTTTAGAGTTATTCTAAACTTAGAATTAACTAAAACAAATAAGAAAACATTCATTGAACAAAATCAAACATGATCTACCTTAGAATTTACTTAGGGTAGGGAAGGAAAAAGAAGTTCTCTTCTCTTTTCCCTTTCTTTACAACATAGTAATTAATTGTAGGATTCACCTAAACCAAATCAAAAATACAAAATAAAATTAACATAAAATAACTTAACAACTTAAATTGAAACCACCCATCTAAGTTGAATATTTTTCATACTTAGAGAATTTAAACTTTAAATCCATAGCTAAGCATACCACATAAACCTTAAATGAAACACACATTAGACTAAGTCACCATTTCTACCTTTAAATTAGGGTGATGCATTGTTTAATGCTTTGCTTTTATTTTATGATGTAATATTTAGTCTGATGTTAGAATAAAATGAATGAATGAGACGATTTAGTTTAATCATTATCTCTCAGGGATTGTGCTATGCTTATAATAAATAAAATATAAATTCTTTCGGAGATGTTTATACCCTCACGATAATCCAATGTTTATGGTTACCCATGTGTGTAAGTCCAATATACATTCTTAAGATTTGTATAGTTTTCTAATTTATTTTGGTTAGAGATTTACTTTTTTTTCATGTTTAATTAGATTTTGGAATGAATGTTATGGGATTATGAGAATCATGAGATTTCATCTTATGTACCATGAAGCCTTTGAGCAACTACATTCAAACCATCTAAAGAAGGAACCAAAAGAAGAAAGAAGAAAAGAAGATAAGAAGAAAGAAGAAGCGAAGAATGAATACCCCCAAAACATGAATTCCTTGCTTAATTGTAATTGATTCATATAATTATGGGTAGAGCTCATAACCAATTTATTTTTTGGTTTGTAGGGTACCACAAATGGCCTTTATTCTCTACATTAGCTAAAAAATATTTGATATTTTTAGTGTATTAGAAATGACATCATTTTCCTAGTTTCTTTAATTTACTTTCTGGAAGACATTAGATCCTAGGAAAAATAAATCTTCTACTAAATTAATCAACTCAAAATTAAAAATAAATGACTCATAACCTCACTTAAAGCCTAAGCTAAAAATCAAGATAAAAGAATTAATAACCCCTTAGCTGGATGTGTACTTTCTTTTCTAACATCATGTATAAAAGCATATTATTTCACTTTTGATTGAAGGGCTTCCACCTTTGCAAGAGAATTTGGCTTGACCTCTGAGAGTCATGGTGGAAACACACCTCCTTATCTTGCTAATTTTGGCTCATAATCTAATTTCTTATGCATTAGGCATAAAGAATCCTATAGCCTAAGTCAAATGATTATCCAAACAAAAATAAAACATTTGAAAAATTTGCATTATATTTAAGTCATGAATTCATGCCCTACATGATCTAGTCTCTTTAGGGAGTGTGTTTAAGGACTTAGTATCATTCTAAATAAATAAAAACTTTGCTATCTTGCATAAATATATGACTTTCCTACATATTTTAAAATCAGAGAGAGTTAGTTGGCCATTGCAGTTAACAATAAAGTTTTATCCTCTCTCAAGGTAAATTGTACTCATTTTGGCTTAGATTTAGATAGTGATTTTGGCCATTACCAGAGCTTTCTAGATTTAGGTTCAGAGGTTACTACTTTCCATTGTGGGCTATGAGAATAAATCCTCACCTCTTAGGCATTTCCATGATCTTGTGTTATGGAACCATAAGCCCTAACATTCTGGTAAAAATTTAACTAAAATATATCAATTCAATTTCAAAAATGTAAAGCCCAACTATAAGATAGTTTGGAATGCTTACTAGGCTTCATAGTATCTGTAGCATCCCCTACTTATTTTCATTTGGCTTCGATAAGAACTCCCAGTTACATATTGCTTTGATCTCATGACTTTTATGTCGATTGATAGTCCTACCTTTCAAAATCTTTGACAATGATCATTTACCTTAATCGAGAGTATTCTAAGGAATCCTATTCACCAGGATGTAATTTTTCTAGGACTTTGCCTACTTTATGTAAAGTAGGGAAAGAATCTACATTCTAAGACCCATAGTCCTTAGGAGTCTTATTGGTGATTGGGTTATAAGGTGGTGATTTCTATCTTTTTAGATAAATCTCACCTATGTATCACTAATAATAATATCTGTGAATCTATGTGACATCCCAACAAGAGACGTTATGTATATTTCTATTTTCATTTATCCTCTTTTCCTGAAAGGGGATAGATGAAAGTAGAATATATATAATTTTCACCATAAATTTTTTTGGAGACTCTGCTCAGGATGATTCCTCTCTCCATCTTTGGTAAATGATCATTGTCTCCAAGTATCAATAGTGGGTTTATAATTTTGTGTGAATCCAAGACTATCTTTCTTTTCATTGGCACTTAGCTTATTTCATTCTTAAGTTAAGCTAGCCAGCATCTTTAGGTTTTAGGACCTCACCCCTGTTGGCTTAATTAGCCTCATGTTCAATTCGATTAATTTTGATGTAACAAATAAATGGTTGGATGTTCTAATGAATATTTTTATGTATTTTAGATATATAAATTGCTAATTACATATCCACATCTTTATAATATGTTTGAGAAATTGCAAGAGTAGAAGAATGAAAAGGATAATGTGAAGCTCAAGATATAATATTTTGGGTTATATGACTATTCATATGAGTTCATTGGCATGAATCAATTTGCTCACAACTTAACATATTATTTTAATGAGGTTAAATCTTTATTTAATTAACATTCAATTATATGTTTCATACATAGCATTAAAATTGTCAAAGTAATAAATGATAAAAACTATTAAGTATAATTATTTTATTTACTTAATATAATTAAATATTTTAATTTAATTTGCTGGTTATAAGATAACTAACATATTTATGATTATATATAAATTATATCATAATTTTAAATGTCACATGTCAAAATTAACAAAATATATAAAATTTTGTATTTTAGCCAAAGTCATTTTCTAATCAAAGAATTCATATCGATTTCATCTCCAATGGATTCCTTGGATTTTTTCCTTTAATTTGAGGTTACATGACCCACTTTGATTAAAATTGAATTTATTATGATTTTCAAACATTAGCTGATTTTATAATGAATGCATGCTACATGCTTTGAATATATTAAGAGCCATATTTGATTACTTTTGACTTGCCCATGTGAATTTGCTCTAAATTTAATATTTATTTAATATAAATTATATTTTTATTGAATATTAAATTATTAGATGATAACATGAGGTTTGCATGATATATTTTTTAAAATATGACCTTCTTGCCTATAAATAGCCTCATTCTCTTCATGAAAGCATTCCTCATTCAAAATTCAAAATCCCTCCAGCAAATCTAAGAGAAAATTCTTAGATTTTCCTTCCAAGTGTTCTCCAAATATTGCAAGATCAAATCCTTGGTTTGGAAGCTTCAACATCTTCAACTAAGCAAGCTTCTCAAATTACTTGAGTTTGTTTTCTTGATCTTAATCTCTTTAGTTGTTCATGCTATTTTCACCATCTATTTATTCTTTCCAATTTATACTTTTTTGGTGGATTAGTCTTTGGATTTTTCACATCAAAGTTTCTCAATCATTTTTTTGTGAAAACTCTTGTGATAGTTTATAGGATCTATTTCAACTTGTTGAAATTTTAACTTCCTACAAATTTATTTTGGTTTCTTGAAATATTTCTTCATTAGTCTTATTTTGAAAGATCATTTATTCTTAGATCTATTTTAGAAGTATATTTTAAGCATTTAAAATAAATTATTATGCTGAAATTATTTTCATATTTGCTAGATCTCTTTTTTAATTAAAAGCTTACTAGCATTTAGATCTATCATATACTCATTTTATTTAAGTATTTTGTGATCATTAGCATTAATTGAAAGAATCTTTTTTGGTTAAAATAAAATAAATTATTCCTTGCTGAAATTTATTTTATTGTGAAAAGAATATTGTGAAATTATTTTGAAATTATTTTAAACATCTTAGTAAGATTTATTTATTAATAATATTGAGCATATTATCTTGCCAAATTTTTAAGTTGTAAGTGATCATTTATAAGTTGTGAGATCATTGATAGCTTGGTATATTTGTGAGATTTATTTTATCAAAATTTATTATTTATTATTTTCTTTTTTTGTAAAATTTATTTTGGGGTTGTACAGCCTTTAGGGAGTACATATTATTGTAGGGTTGTACTTGCCCCATTATAGAGAGTACTATTTGTAAGCTATTTTTGCATTTAGTGGATTCCTATAGGGGTGGCTAGGTGTGGGCGTGCATTTTGGGGTTTTGGCGAACCACAAAATTATTGTGCCTATTATCTCTCTTTACTTCTTGTACTTTTATTTTTCTTTGCATTAAGAATTGTATCTGTCATTATAAAATCAAAATTAATTTTCTACTAAAAATTAAAATTAAGATTTAACTTTTAAAATTTTAATATCACCCAATTCACCCCTCTTGGGTGCTATAGTGACTCACATTGGTATTGAGCCTAGGCTCTTTTATTGGCTTAACATCCAAGAGTAGATCTTTTCACTATGGCACAAGGTTTCCCAAAGGGTTCACTACCGAGGGACAATCCACTCATAGACCTCCACTTTTAGATAGTGTACCATTTGATTATTGGAAAAAAAGAATTAGTACATTTTTAAGAGGTCAAGATGCACACATGTGGTATATGTTGACATATCAATATCATAAACCCATAGTAGAAGTAAATGGCATTAAAGTAGAAAAACTTTTTAAGGAATGGTAGTGAAGAGAACTTGATGAATTAAATGCTAGGGCTTGTAATACTTTACATGTGCTTTATTACCTAATGATTACATGAAAATTTCTATGTTAAGTACAACAAAAGAAATATGGGATAAACTCATTATAACTTATGAAGGAACTAGTGAAGTTAAAGATGCTCACATAAATAGACTTGTTCATGAATATGAGTTATTTCATATGTCTCCTTCAATCTATTTGATATGTATACTAGATTCATGAAAATAATTAACACATTGAATTCTCTTGGAAAACATATAGGAATCAAGACTTAGTCTATAAGATTCTTAAATGTCTTCCAAAAGAATGGGAAGCTAAAGTATTAGTGAAGCTAAGATTTATCTACTTATCCACTTGATCGCTTTTGGGTTCTTTGATAGCACATGAATAGGTTATTGCTCAAAGGGATAAGATGGATAACTCAACAAAAGGGAGAAGGAGAAAGGAAAAGCCATTGCATTACAAGTTGATGATAGTGATGAGCATAACACCTCAAGCTCGGATGGTGATAGTCTGAGGAGTCATGCTATCCAAAAGCTTGGAACTTGCTAAGGGAAGAAGAATCAAAGGTATAAAAATTCTAAAAACTATAAATTTCAAGCTAAAAAATTTCCTGCAGGTGAAGGGTTCATTTGCTACCATTGTAAATAGCCTAGACACATAAGAGGTGATTGTTCATAACTTACTGAATCAAAGAAGAAAGAGATTGATGTGAAAAGAAGAAAAAATATGAAGGAGAAAAAGTACCATAAGAAGAAGAAGAATGACTTTATGGGCCAATTGATTCAAATGAATCAAGTACTTGCTCATCCAATGAAGAGGTCAACATATGTCTTATGACAAATGGAGAATCTGACTTAGATTCTCAAGAGGTATGTAATGATATATCTTATGATGAATTAGATGATTCTTTTAATGATTTAGTTATTGAATATAAAAAATTAAAAGAAAATACAAAACCTTAGAAAAAGAACATAAAAATTTAGATATGCATTTTGTGATTTAAAAAATGAATGTGATAATTTAAAAGTAAAAATACTTTTATTAAATTGTTCTTACTTGTATGTAAACTTGAAAGAGAGAATATCTTGTTAAAAGCAAGATTAGAATTATGTTTGAAATCACAAGTTCATTATAATACTTCATCAAGAAAAATATTTAATAGAAATTATTTGCATCATACACATCCCACTCATATACCTTATAATTATCATGCTAAGTCATATGCAAACACTAATGTTTGGTGCAACTATTGTGATAGAAAGAGCATATTTCATTTGATTGCTATGCATGTAAATTAAAACACTAAGCAATCATCTTATGTATGGGTACCAAAGGTACAAGTACTACACAAACCACACATGCTAGATATCTTGCTTCAAATTTAGAATGTGGACCCAAACATGTTTGGGTTCCAAAGTTAACATGTGAGTTTCTTTTGTAGGAATTCCTTCAAAGCAAAATCAAAGAAGGCATGTGGTACTTGGACAAGTGGATGTTCAAGACATATGATGGAGATAAAGATAAATTCACAACTTTAGAATCAAGTGATGGAGGATTTGTTACATATGGAGATAATGCAAAGGGAAAGATCATTGGCATTGGTTCTATTTGTAAGAATTCTATCACTTTAGATAAAGTTTTTCTAGTAGAAAGATTAAAACATAATTTAATTTCTATTAGTCAATTATGTGATAAAGGTTTGAATGTAGTATTCCATGCATCATATTGCATTATATAAAAAATAATGAAAATGTTTTGTTAGTAGGAAAAGATATAAAAATATTTATGTCATTGATTTAGATAGCTTTCATGATGTGAATTTGAATTTACTTTGTTTTAAAAGCACTCATGATGATATATGGTTATGGCATAGGAGATGTCATATTAACATGCACATACTTAATAAAATTGCCAAACTTGATTTAGTAGTTGGATTGCTTAAATTTTCATTCAAACTATGTTTGTGATGCATGTATTCATGGTAAGCATTCTAGAAGCTCATTTAAAAGTAAAAATATTGTTTTACTTCTAGACTTCTAGAATTTATTTGGTCCTATTAGCACCACTAGCTTAGGTGGAAAAAATTATGGTTTTGTGATTGTTGATGATTTCTCTAGATATACTTGGGTTTTATTTATAACTTACAATGATTATGTTTTTGGTGAGTTTAGAAATTTTTCTAAATATATTCAAAGAGAACAAGGCCTTTTGATTAATAGGGTTCAAACTGATCATGGTGGTGAATTTGAAAATAAATTATTTGAGGATTATTATGATGAACATGTAATTAGACATAATTTTTCTGCACCTAGGACTCCCCAACAAAATGGAGTAGTAGAGAAAAATAGAATATTAATTGAATTAAGTAGATCTATGCTTGATGAGTATAAATTGCCAAAACATTTTTTGGTAAGCGATAAATACTACATGTTATGATGAATAGGATCTATTTTAGACCAATTTTGAAGAAGACACCCTTTGAATTGTATTTTGGAAAGAAGCCTAAGATTGAACACTTTCATGTTTTTGGATGTAAATGCTTTATTTTGAATAATGGAAAAGATCATTTAGGTAAGTTTGATTGCAAATCAGATGATGGTATTTTCTTAGGATACTCTCTTTCTAGTAGAGCTTATAGAGTTTTCAATAAGAGAAAAATGATTGTAGAAGAATCAATACATGTTATTTTTGATGAAAATTTAATTGATCCATTAGAAATGAAGTGATTGATGAAGAGATTGATAATTTTAAGAAAATATCTTTAGAAGATAATGTGGATGATTCATTGCCTAAAGAATGGAAATATAATAAAATCATCCAAAGGAACTAATTATAGGAGATCCTTCAAAAGGAGTTATGACCGACATAGTAGAGAGGTTGTAGATTGACATTTTTTATGAGGTTGAACCTAAAAATTTAGAAGAAGCATTAAATGATAATTTTGGATTATTGCTATGGAAGAGGAGTTGAATCAATTTGTAAGAAATGATGTTTGGGAATTAGTCCCAAGACCCCAAGATCAAAATGTCATTGGAACAAAATGGATCTTTAGGAGCTAGATGATTCAGGTTGTATTGTTAGAAATAAACCAGGTTAGTTGCACAATGGTACACAAGTTGAAGGTATATATTTTGAAGAATCTTTTGCACCCGTACTAGAAGCTATCAGGTTACTCCTTGCTTATGCTTGTTTTAGAAATTTTAAACTTTTCAAATGGATGTCAAAAGTGCATTTTGAATGGATTTATTGACCAAAAATGTATTTGTAGAGCAACCACCTAGATTTGAGAGCCTTGATTGTCCAAATCATGTGTATAAATTAAAGAAAACCTTATATGGTTTGCTCCTCGTGCTTGGTATGATAGGTTAAGTAACTTTTGATAGATCATGGATTTAGAAAAGTAGAGTAGATACCACCTTATTCTTTAAGAGCATAGATGATGATTTGATTAGTACAAGTGTATGTAGATGATATATTATTTGGAAGTACAAATGAATTTGTGCCATGAGTTCTCATCTTTGATGTCTAAAGAGTTTGAAATGAGTATGATGGGAGAACTTAATTTTCTTTGGTCTTCAAGTGAAGCAACAAGAAAATGGCACATTCATCTATCAAACTAAGTATACAAATGAATTGCTTGAGTGGTTTGACATGAAAAGATTTAAATCTAGTAAAACTCTATGAGCCCATCTATAAAATTGGATTTAGATGAATTAGAAAAATCATTGATCAAAAACTTTATAGTATGATAGGTTCACTTTTATACCTACTATAGTAGGCACGATATTATATTTCTTTGCTTGTTTTGTGTGCTCATTTTTTGCCAACCCAAAAGAATCTCATTTAATAGCGGTCAAGCATATCTTTTTTTTGATAGGCACTACTAGTTAGGTTTATGGTATCTAAAATTCTTTATCATGTGATTTTGTTGTGCTTATTAATGTTGATTTTGATAGATAGAAAAAGCATCGGCATGTCATTTTTAGGATCATCACTTGTGTCTTGGTCATCTAGAAATAAAATTTTGTAGCTTTATCCACTTGAAAGTACATATTGTAGTTGTGTTGCTCAGTCCTTTGGTTAAAGCAACAATTAGAAGATTTTGGTATTAAGCAAGATCACATTCTAGTTCTGTGATACTAATGCTATTAGTTTGACTAAAATCCTATCCAACACTCGCAAGCATATAGAAATTAGACATCATTTTATTAGGGATCATGTTTTGAAAGGTGATGTTAATATAATTTCATTAGTAAATATACAAATTGCGATATTTTACAAAAACTAGAAGAACGTTTTGTACTTTAAGATGCATGCTTGGAATGTTAGATCCTAATATTTAAAATTATGTAGTTTGTTCTCACTTTTTGATGTTGTCAAAAGGGGGAGAAGAGTAAAATGTTGGTTAGTATTAAGTCTATTTCATGCATACATTTAGGGGGAGCAACATTATTCATCTCTTATGCATAAATTTTTTTTAAGAGAATTTTTTTTCAAAAACTATGATGAAAGGTCAATTTGCACCTTCATCAAAATCAATACCCAACATTAGTTTGTCATCATCAAAAAGGGGGAGATTGTTGGCTTAATTAGCCTCATGTTCAATTAATTTTGATGATAACAAACAAATGCTTGATGTTCTAATGAATATTTTTATGTGTTTTAGATATATCAATTGCTAATTATATATCCAATACATCTCTAATATGTTTGAGAAAATTGCAAGAGTAGAAGAATGAAAAGGATAATGTGAAGCTCAAGATACAATATTTTGGGTTATATGACTATTCATATGAGTTCATTGGCATGAATCAATTTGCTCACCACTTAACATATTATTTTAATGAGGTTAAATCTTTATTTAATTAACATTCAATTATATGTTTCATACATAACATTAAAATTGTCAAAGTAATAAATGATAAAAATTATTAAGTATAATTATTTTATTTACTTAATATAATTAAGTATTTTAATTTAATTTTTCTAGTTATATGATAAATAACATATTTATGATTATATATAAATTATATCATAATTTAAATGTCACATGTCAAAATTAACAAAATATATAAAATTTTGTATTTTAGCCAAAGTCATTTTCTAATCAAAGAATTCATATATGATTTCATCTCCAACGGATTCCTTGGTTTTTTTTCCTTTAATTAAGAGGTTACATGACCCACTTTTGATTAAAATTGAATTTATTATGATTTTATAAACATTAGCTAATAATGAATACATGCTACATGCTTTGAATATATTAAGAGCCATATTTGATTACTTTTGACTTACCCATGTGAATAGCCAAATTTTGGCTGCTAAATTTAATATTTATTTAATATAAATTATATTTTTTATTGAATATTAAATTATTAGATGATAACATGAGGTTTGCATAATATATTTTTTTGTATGATCTTCTTACTATAAATAGCCCTCATTCTCTTCATGAAAGCATTCCTCATTCAAAATTCAAAATCCCTCCAGCAAATCTAAGAGAAAAGTTCTTAGATTTTTCTTCCAAGTGTTCTCCAAATATTGCAAGATCAAATCCTTGGTTTGGAAGCTTCAACATCTTCAATTAAGCAAGCATTCTCAAATTACTTGAGTTTGTTTTCTTGATTTTAATCTTCTTTTGTTGTCCATGCTATTTTCACCATCTATTTATTCTTTCCAATTTATACTTTTGGTGGATTAGTCTTTGGACATTATTTTTCACATCAAAGTTTCTCAATCATTTTTTTTGTGATAAACTCTTGTGATGTTTGTAGGATCTATTTCAACTTGTTGAAAATTTTAACTTCCTACAAATTTATTTTGGTTTCTTGAAATATTTCTTCATTAGTCTTATTTTGAAAGATCATTTATTCTTAGATCTATTTTAGAAGTATATTTTAAGCATTTAAAATAAATTATTGCTGAAATTATTTTTATATTTGCTAGATCTCTCTTTTAATTAAAGCTTACTAGCATAAGATCTATCATATACTCATTTTATTTAAGTATTTGTGATCATTAGCATTAATTGAAAGAATCTTTTGGTAAAAATAAAATAAATTATTCCTTAGAAATTTATTTTATTGTGTAAAAGAATATTATGAATTATTTTGAAATCATTTTAAACATCTTAGTAAGATCACTTTAAGATATTTATTTCAATATTAAGTGAGCATATTATCTTGCCAAAATTTTTAAATTGTAAGTGATCATTTATAAGTTGTGATATCATTAAACAACTTGGTATATTTGCAAGAGATTTATTTTATCAAAATTTATTATTTTGTATTTTTCTTTTTGTGCTGTAAAATTTATTTTGGGGTTGTACCCCTGTAGAGTACATATTGTTGTAGGGTTTACTCACCCCATTATAGAGTACTATTTTAAGCTATTTTGTATTTAGTGGATTCCTAATATGGGTGGCTAGATGGACGTAGGCGATTTTGGGGTTTAACCACATAAAATGTATCTATTGTCTCTCTTTACTTTTACTTTTATTTTTCTTTGCATTAAGAATTGTATCTGTCATTATAAAATCAAAATTAATTTTCTACTAAAATTAAAATCTAAGATTTAAGTTTTAAAATTTTTAATATCACCCAATTCACCCCCCCTCTTGGGTGCTATAGTGACTCACAACCCTTGTTGGTCTTAAAATCCCCGTTGGGTTTTCAAGGGTGAAAATAACAATCAAATAAAAGAAAATGATCAAAGACTTCCTCTTTATCATTTTTATGGTAAGGAAAGGTTCATTTTAAAAATAAAGATAAATAATTCTTTCATGAAAGTCTTGCTTTTCAAAAGCACTTTTTAAAATACACTTAATAAAATATTTGCACTACATCTAATAAATTTTCACAATTATTACATGTAGAAATATTTCAAAAGTAAAACCAACACCCACATTTTCTAAAAGCACAAAAGAACTTCTTCACTCAATTCATTTTTGATGAAGAATTCATTTCAAAATAAAATTCCAACAATCATCTTTTCAAAAGCATAAAAAGTTTGAAGATGGGCCTTTCCATTCAATACATCCAAATGTGTTGGATGGATATTACATCTTCAAGCAAAATCACAACTTTGAAATTTCACTCAACACACTCCACATGTGTTAAGTTGGAATTTTCACCTTTTCAAAAAGCACATATGAAACCTCTCCATTCAATATACACACATTTATTGAATGGAGGTTTCATTTCCAATAAAAATAAAAAAAAATTCATAAAACACATATGAAACCTCTCCATTAAATATACATACTTTTACTGAATGGAGGTTTCATTTCCAATCAAATTAAATAATAAATTTAAAAAAAAAAGCACATTTAAAACCTCTGCATTCAATATACACATATTTATTGAATGGAAGTTTCATTTCCAATCAAAATCAAAAATAAAACTTTCAAAAGCACATATGAACATCCCCATTCAATATACCCAAATTTATTTAATGAAGATTTCATTTTCAAATAAAATGAAATTATTTTGAAATACCACCTAACATATTCCATATATGATTAGGTTGGAATTTCCTCTTTCAAAAAGTAGTAACCACACATGAAATACCTATTTGAAAAATGAAACATAAGTGATTTCTATCTTACATACCCAAATTTGATAAATGGAAACTCTCTTTTCAAAATCAACAAAAACAAAAATTTTCAAAATACATTTGGAACTTCATTCTAGCATATCCCATTTGCTAAAGTGAAGTATCCCTTTTTTAAAATAAAATTTGAAACACATTTTTGGAATTTCATTTAGTATACTCAAATTTACTAAGTGAAATCTCCATTTTATAAAATTTCAAAATACATTGGAACTTCATTCTAGCACACCACATTTGCTAAAGTGAGATCTCCATTTTCAAAATCAAAATCTCCCAAAAAAAAAAAAACAAAAAAAAAGAAACACATTAGGATTTTCTTAGCATACCAAAATTTGCTAATAGTCTTATTTTCAAAAATTTTCAAAAGAAAAACACACTTGGATTTTCCATTTTAGCACACCCAAATTTGCTAAATGAAGATTCCATTTTTCAAAATCACAAATGATTCACAAAATAAAGAAAACAACAAAAAAGAACAAATTGTTTTAAACACCCCACTTAGCATATCCAAATTTGCTAAGTGAGTAAATTCCAAAAATCTAAAATCAAAATCAAATTGACCCTTTACTTTAACATACCCAAGTTTGTGAAATAAAGGGTCCTCAAAATCAAAATCAAAATTCAAATATGAACCTATGGAAGCATCCCTTCAAAAATATTTGAACTCATTTTCAACATACCCAAATTTATTGAAAGTGAATTCTACCTCCAAATATTCTTCTTTCTGATCAAATCTCAAAATCTATTCTAAATCATTTGAGCCCAACTTAACACTTTCAAGATGTTGAGTATAGGTTCAAATTCTAAATTCAAAATCAACAAAGCAAGAAAATCTGATTCAAGTTTGTTTTCAACATTGCAATTACAGTCAGCTTCAATTAGTTCTCTTCAATCTCAATTCAGTACAGTTTGATCTAATGGCAGCACCTAAATATGTGTTCACTTTTCCCCACAGAATGGATCTAGCCCTGGATCAGGCAAGCCTTCCCCGCTCTGATTATGCCCACCTCATCCACTTTGGATGAGATTTTGAGGGGGCCCAGATTACTTGTGAGGGGGCCTCCCTCATGATTGTTAGTAGTAGCAGAGCGTGGCTGGAGGAGGTCATTCCGGTTGACATGACATGAGATTCCCTCATGAAGAGGAAGGCTATGGTGATTCCCATAGTGTCGGTTCCATCCTGTGCTTGGTTCCCCATGCTACCCCAGTTAGGCTAGCACCCACTCATTAGTTTGCAAGGCTCCCTTGAGGTTGGGTCTCTTACTGCCTACCAAGACCCAAAGAAGGAACAAGAACCACATGATAAAGCGGTACCACACCCATTTTGCTGGGAGATGGAGGCAACCACACAGCCTGTTGGCAAGGAGTTGCCCACTTTGGTTTCCCCACTGGTTTCAGTGAACCCGTTCCATCCTCTCTTTGGGTCGAACAAAGAGGATTCCAGGAGGATCTCTGCTTCACCTCCACCAGCAGTTTAGTTTTAGCCACCAGTTAGTCAGAGTAGGAGGTCATATGCCGGCCTCCCTTTAGTTCTATGCTAGATAGGTGGAGCCTACAGATGATCTGAGTCTAGGGCTCAATTTGATTTGAGATCCGTTATCCCCGTAGTGTGGGGAAGCATCTTAGATAGGAGAAGGCCAGGGAGGCCCATACCTCAATTGATATCACCAGTCAAAAAAGGCAGAGTTTTAGTTGGTAGTCAGCAGCCTATGCACTCATTGATTTTCTTGATCAGTAGGCTACCCACGTCGATCATACCGACAATATTCTGCTCATGGGGACTACCCATCACAGGAGGAGAGCTCCTATTCAGAGAGAGTCGGTGGTGTCTCCACCACACCGCTCTACCCCCATCCAGATCTCCGATCCATGTTCTAACATCTCTAGTTCTACCAAAAGCCATGAAGGCCGTATCGGGGGAGAAGAGGACCCCGTTGATGATCCGGTTAAGGCCGAGAGATCCCATTCTATCTACACTGCCTTGTTGACCTCATTTTTGGAATGAGCTCTCAACCCCTCCATCTTAGACATATGACTTCTCTTAGACTTTAAGAGTTTCTTAGTCTTAAGACACATCTAGTGATTAGATGGACACTTAAACTAATCCTAGAGACTTAGAAAAGTTAGCCATAGGAATAGGGTCATGCGGGGTGTTGGGAAAATTTACTGCCTATAGCTTGAACCAACTCCTCACTTCCTTCCTTCAAGTCAAATTCAAATCAACTCCAAACTCATATCAACTTCAACTCCAAATCAAATGTTGAGTCAATTTCAATGGATTTTCTTAAATCATGGATCAATTCCAAATAATCAAAACCCATAATTGAAATTGAAATTCAAATTCCAAAAATCTTTCCGAAGTCCTTTGATTCTATCTTATGGACTTAGCTCAAATCATATCTAAATAAATTTAAATTCAAGAAATTTTCTCATAACCTAGTTATATTATCATTTATATTCACATATATAATGAAATATAAATTCAAATCAATCAATGAATCAAATTCAAATTCCAAAATCTTTTTTGATTCTATCTTATGGACTTAGCTCAAATCAAATCAAATCAATTCAAATTCACAAAATTTTCTCAAAACCCATTTATGTTCTCATTTATATTTGCAAATATAAATGAATTATAAATTCAAATATCCAAAACCAAATTCAAAACTCAAATTCAAATTCAACCACAATCCAACCTAAGCCTTTCAAGTCAAATTCTTGAACTTAGCCAAATCAAACTCAAATCAAGCCAAACCCTTGATTTTTTTCATGATTCAATCAATTTTCATAAATCCAAATATAAACATAAACTTCAATCATCAAATAAAAACTAAATTCAAAAATCAAACCCAAGACAAACTCATGTTAACCCTTTGAACTTGAAATTATTAAATGAATCAAAACCCATTTTACTTTCTCTTGCAAATGGATTTATATTTCAATCATATCATATTCAAAATCAAAATAAATTCAAACCCATCACCTCATGTAATCAATTGACTTTAAATCAAAGTTAATCAATTTCATGGTTCATCATGCCAAAATAATCAATCAAGCATGAACTGAACAAAAGCCAAATTACCTAAACCAAATTGATTGCAACCAATGGCTGAAGTTCACTCCAAATTGATTATTGAACTTGACCAAAGCCTCAATTAAACCCAATTTGACTAATTGTCCAACTAGACCCAACCTAGCCCAGTTGACCATGAACCCAACTTGATATAAAAGGTTAAATCAACTTGAAATTAAACCAAACTAAAATTAATTAAAATGAAAGCCTACAATATATTCCAAATGATCAACCAAACCCAAAACAAGCCATGATTCAAGATAATTTGATCAATTGGGTCAAATTGGTCAAATTAGCCCAAATTGACCTAAAGAATCAAACTGGATAAAATCTAAATCAAATCTAATTTAAACCCAATTAATTGAAACCAATTGAACTAATATACTCCAAATAGTCATTTGAACTTGACCCAACTCTTAGTTTGACCCAATTTGACCAATTGGTCAACCTAAATTATTTTGACCTGATTTGACCCAAATGGGTCAAATTAACCTAAATTAAACTAAATAAACTTCAAATGACATGAAATTTGGTCCAACTTACTTTTGACTCATTTACAATCTGGCCAAATCAAATTTAATGAAAAATGTTCACTTTTTTCTTGGGTTAAGCGCATCCCATGAGAAAAGATATTTTCCCAAGTGGTCATTTCTCTTCCTTGGCCACTTGACACTCATCCAATGGTCCATATAGGCTCTAAGGATACTGATTTTTTGACCCAAGGAGTGGTTGGGGCAGCCATGACTCATGGGGAGGTGAAATCACCTCACCTCTCCCATTGGAACACTTGACATGAAGGACACTCACACCCCCTTGGCTAGGACACCCATTTGTGCTTCATGACACCTTCCATGCCAACCATAGGAGCCACTTAGGATGATTCTCTTCCATTTCCAACCACCAGCCAAAATGATGAGTTTGGAGCTAAAATTTTAAACAAAAAGTGGATTATAGTTCATTGTCATTCACTTTTCAATAAAAGGTTTTAGAGGCTAAAGAAAACCCCCATTCCTCTCATTATCCTTCTCCTAGAGCTCCCAAAGCCATTGGAAGTCACCCCCACTTCATTTTGGAGAGAAATACTTCAAAACTAAGTGGATTTCGGCAAGAAAATGGTGATCACCGGAAGAAACTTTATTTTGGCAGAGGCGGCTCACTCAAGGCCTCTTACCTCACTCAATGCGTGCGAGTCATCACCGAAAATCATCCCGGTGAGGTAAAAAAAAATGGAGCCTTAGGATCCCTCATTTTGTGATGGTTTTTGCACAATTTTTAAGAATCTACCCTAGATAATCCTGCATTTTTTACTTTAAATCATCCCAATTAGAAAATAGAATTTTTTTAGTATGAATCGATGTGAAAATGACACTATTTAGACAAGTTTTCACTTAGAATCCTTCATTTTTCCAAAAAAATCCCTCGGATTTCACTGTTCACCATCGGTTCAGGTTGGATGACTTCGGATCGCATGGATGCCGATCCCGCGATCACTGTCGATTTGGGCTGATCACGGTTCGCTGGCACCGGTCATGCCGTTCGCGATTGCCTCTAGAATGTGCCTCATCCGATCTGTGATCAGAAGGTCCAGAGTGAACCGTGGGTCGCTCTCTGTGCGTTAACCGGTCTTTCCCACCCATTAGGCTGACGCGACACTATGCGTGAATCACGTGGCGCCACATGGTGCACACGTTCCACGCGACACTATGCGTGAATCACATGGTGCCGCATGGCGGACACGTGCCATGCGGCACCGCGTGTCCAATTGCATGTCGCCGCGTGGTACTACGTTGTCACGTCAGCATCACACGGATTTTTTGATTTAAAAATTAATTTAAATCACTTGAAACTTCAAAATTTATAGAAAATAAAATACTTAACCAAAAATTACAAACAAGGGCTCGTTGGATTTGCCTTTCTGAGAGAAATCCAACAAATCAAAAATCCCCTAATCTTATAGAATATTTTGATCTTAATTTGAATTTTAGTAAAAATAAAAATTTTTTAATTAAACCAAAAATATATGTTAGATTAAGTTAAATTTTTTATAGATTAAAATTGATGTTAAAATACATCTACCATAAAAACTTCAAGTCAAAATGACCTTTGGATGAAAAGATATTAAATTTTGAGTGGCAAATAATTTATTTTAATAAAATAAACTAGCTGAATTAATAAAAATCACTTAAATCAATTAAACTTTCTAAATTCATAACTAATCAGGGGTGGGTGTGCATGTTTTGATTAAAACCGAAAATCCGAACCAATCCAAACCAAATTTTTGAATTCGGATCAGTTTTATAAATTTTTTTTTTGATTTCGGGTTTGGATTTGATAAAATTCGGTTTTTGATTTTTGGTTCGATTTTGTATTATCTTAATCCGATTAAACTGATTAAACTGAAAATAGCTAAAAAATTAATTTTTTTTCATTTTTTTAGAAAATTCCTCTCAAAAAAGTAATTTCAATGATAAATTTGAATATTATTAGTTTCATTTGTTAAAGAGTTATTTAATTTTGTATGAAATGATTTGATAAAATGATGTAATTCTTTGATTAATAATTATTATAGTAATTATATTTTTAATTTTCAGTTTTTTCTAAACCGAATCGAAAATCCAAAATTTTTTTTGGTTTGGATCAGTTCAGTTTGTCCTATTGATTAAACAGATTGGTTTGTTCGTATTCTAGATTTAAAATTGAGCAGTTTAACAAATTTCAAAACCGATCTGTCCAAATCGATCGATTGCACACCCCTATAACTAATTGTAGAAAAATTCAAAAAAAAATACAAACTCAGGTTCATTTTTAAGATAATGCAGAGTAGAATCCAATAGAAATATTTCTAATTGAGTTTGAATAGTAGAGTTTCCCTAATTAGGGTTTATTTAAAAACTTAATAACCCTAATTACTCCTTAATGAATTCATTAATTAATTCCAAACTTCTGAGGCATGTTTAGTGGGATGACTTCTGCATCCCCTAATTTTCTTGAAATTTATTAATAGCTAATTAGAGAAATTATTTAATGAATCCATAATTACTCTCTTAATGTAATTAAGGTTAATTAAGTATGTGAATAATGATTTAATTCCTTGATTAAGATAATTAAACTTTGTTTAAGTGATTAGAGATTTATGGTATGATTTTTTGATATTTTTCTTAAGCTATTCCCTAAACCCCCTTTCTTCCTTAATTGAAATCTAATCAAGGGTTAATCCACTAATGATCTACTTAATTAATCAAATCAATTTTTCAAAACCAAAATTAATCTAGAAACTTAATCAATCATTCTTGGGTAGATACTTTGGTGTTTAATAACCTAAGTAAACTTTAGGAAATCATACCTAACTCATATGTATGGGAAATGTTATGAAAGTACTTAAATTAAATCCTTTCACTTAATTAATCATTAATTATGAGTCAATTGCATTAGATACCTTTCTTTCCTAGGATGCATTGCTGATTAAAATTCCTTCTCATAATTATTTGATTAAATATGTTAAAGTGGTATAGGTAAGGGATAATTAATGAACTTAATCTACACTTTAACCTAAGCAAAACATAAAATTAATCTGATCACCTAAAAATTAAACTAAAAAAATACACACATGTGGGAATGGGTAAGGACCAACAAACCTTCTCACACTTTTCTAATTTTAATTAAACTCAAAGCACAAATGAAAGTCTCTTTAAACAAATTTGATTCTCTTTAAATGATCTTACTTCATAAGATTATCTATAAGAATTAATTAGAATGAATGAAATTACATGCTTACATCACTTTATTTCTTTCCTAGCATGCTAAATGTGTATATCATATGAAAATGATACATTCATGCTTTTCAAAAATCAAATCCAAAATGAAACATTTTCTTTATGGAAAATTGCATGTTTTGGCTAAAGTAAAAATATGAGTGGATATTATCACTATTAAATTAAAAACTATTTTTAAAATATATAAATCAAATACTTAAAATTGAAAGTGTGCTGCTTATAATTATTTATAAGCTTGCATGTTGATATAAATATGAAGATGTGCATAGTGTACTTTTCCTTCTCTTTTCTTTTAGCATAGTTTTAAATAGGATTTGGAAAAGTATATAGTTCATTTAAAAATAACATAACACTTATCATTTTGAATAGGATTTTGAATAGTTGGCAGCCACCCTTAGGCAGTTGTATGTCCAAGCAGTCGGGTGGTTTGTCCTCTCTTGTGGAGGCAAACTGAATACTCATTTTTTTGCCTTAGATTTAGGTCATGCTTTTGGCGCTCGTCAAAGCTCCCTAGATTTAGGTTATAATGTTACTTCTCCCTGCTATGATCCATAAACATAAATCCTCACATGTTAGGCCTTCCTATAACATTGTATTTTTGAATTATAAGCCCTAAACTTCTAATAAAAATTCAACTAAAATAAGTAATTCAATTTAAAAAATGTAAAGCCCAACCATAGGATAGGTTGGGATGTTTACTAGGCTTCCTAGTATCCTAAATATCCCCTACTCACCTCCATTTGGTTTCGATAAGAACTCCCTCCTCTTGATCGATCCCACTTGATTTGCCAAAAAATAAACTGATTGATTGATAGTCTTACCTATTAAAATCCTTAGAGACAATGATCATTTACTTTAATCAAGAGTATTCTTGAGGAATCTCATTCCTTAAGATGTAATTAACTATAAGGGCTTGCCTCCATAGGGAACTTAACGAACTTGGTTTAAAATAAACTTTACTTTTCCATGTAAAGTAGGGTAAGAATATATGGTACATATGCAGACCCATTGTCATTAGAAGTCCTTATTGAGGTGATTAGGTCCATTATAGAGTGGTGAATTTTATCTTTCAAGATAGTAAACCTCTCCTCAATGTCATACCCGATCACCCTAATAAGAACATCTGTGGAGCTCCATGGTGTCCCAACTAAAAGGAATATATTTTTGTGTTCATTTATCCTCTTTAAAAGGATAGATGAAGGCAAAAATATTTTCACCATGCACCTACTGTGGCAAGGTGAGCTCTCCTGCTTGACCTTCTGCCTTAGTAGTGGTGAAGAAGGAGTGGAGACCTCAAAGCATAATGGTTGTCCCTTAACCACCACCACATGGGACATGAGATGGTTGCGAGGTTACAAGGGTGAAGGTGAGTTGATTACCTATGATGACAAAGCCTCCTATGAGTGCCACCCCATGAAGATTTAGTGATAGTTAGGAGCATATTTCTTCTAGTGAGTATAACCCTCATAGGGTTGACTCTTCTATAGCAGGGGAGGTCCGGTGCCTCACAGTACATGATAGTGATCCCATCACCGGTCAACCAAAGTCATTTGTGCCAGTTCAGATGGATCATTCTCTAGATGACATAGTAGCCCATTATTTCATGGAGAAGAAAGAGATCATAGGATCTGATTGGTCTGATAAGGAGAAGTTCATTGATCACAATGAAGATGATTTGTTGGAGACTCAACAGGGGTTTGCATGGTAGATACCAGGGGATCCCTCCTTAAAGAGTAGTAGCCTATGGAAGGTGCTGAAGCTGAGCAGGAAGACACAACCTACTTAACCCAACACCTCCTAGCACAGATAAAATAGAAGGATGAAAAAATAGATTGGATTGAGAAGAAGCTCAAAGATCTGTTAGCATCTGTCTTAGCATTGTAGAAGCAATCATTGATAGTCCATCCTACTATAGCTGAGACTAGTCAGCCAGAGTTGGTGAATGTCTTCGATCTAGCCAAGACTTTACCTCCAGTAGAGGAAGGTAGCAACAACATGTATAGGAAGGTAGTGGATAGTACCTCCATACAATAAAAAATATATCAAGAGCATGATCGAGCAGCAAGTGAAGGAAGCATTGGCTTAAACCCGAGGAGGATCATCAGTTCCAAAGGGTAGACCCTACCCGGAGGAGTTCGATGCAATCCAATATCCTAAGGGTTTCGTGCCTCCTTCTTTCAAGAGTTTTGATGGCAGTGGAACCTGAGGCAGCATATTATGAATTCCAGAACTAGTTGTTACAATGCTGGTGGCAGTGACGCTTTACTCTTTTGTCTCTTCGTTAGTAGCTTAGCGGGTATAGCATTTGACTGGTATGCTAAACTTTCCAATAGTTTAGTGAAGACTTTTGTTGAGTTGGAGCAACTCTTTATCAAGAGGTTTATTGGAGCTCAGCAAAGGGTCACTATTGGCCACCTCATTGTGGCTCAACAAAATCTTGGCGAGTCCTTCATTGATTACATTCTTAGATGACATAATTTGAGTATGAAATGAGAACCACAGTTGTCTGAATAGCATGCCAATGAGATTATGCTTAAGAATATCCATGGCCCGGTCTCCTTCATGCTTAAAGGTTTCACCATCAAAGCCTAGGATGGAGAAGAGGCTCAAAGAAGCCTGATTTTTAGCTACTCGAGCTTTGGAGACCAGAGGAAGTGGGCAAAATCCATGATCTTAATTTTTTCCCCGACCACCATATGTTAGATCATATTTTGGAAGATTGCTTCACATTTAAGGTCTGGCTTGAACATAGCTTCAAGACCGGTGCCATTGTCATCTCGAAGGAATACTTTATGGAACAGCCATCCAATTTTATTAGGTTAATCCTTGGGGATATGTGTGATCCTCCTAAAACCAAAGAAGATTGGGATATCTTCTTATCCAAAACCTCTAAGAAATTATATCGAAGATCAAGAAACTTTCCTGGAAGATGCCGAGTCAGCTCAAACCCTAAACATTAAGGAAGGTTTGCAAGTTGCTAGAGCCAACTCAGGAAAAGGGGGAGCTTAGTAGCAGCAGCATGTGCTAGCTCGAGATAGCTTAGTGGCACAAACCAGTTCGACCTCCTCCAGATTCTACTACCACATCACTATCACTACTTCACCTAGTTCTTCTTCTTTTAGTAGATATCTTGTATCAGAGGATGAGGGCATCAAATCCCTCACCCATCTTATTTTACTTGATTTCTACTTTGTACCTCTTATCAAATCCAAGAAATTGAAGAAGAATAAAGCTAGCTTATATCGTCACAATGGGTTATCTGAATCTATTCCTATTAAGTCTTCAAGTTTAAACAACAACTATAACATTTTCGATCTTCCTCTTTCAGATTCAGAGTTGGATCTTCCTTCTTTGAATACTACTGGTTCACCACTTGAGATAGACTTGGAATCATCTGATTCTGAGGGTCCCATAGGAGAAGCTATAGGCGAGCCTGATGTGCAGGTAGAATCTTCCATTATCCCACCGTAAGAGATCACTGAAGTCAACCTCTGTAATGGCATGGTTCTACCTCCTAGGGCAGCACCTCGAGATGGAGGGAAATAAGTCATTAGTTTAGAGGATTGAGAAACCCCTCCATAAGATGCTCCACCCTTGGATATGCTTGTCGAGGATTAGCCCAAGGTGGACTATAATGTCCTCTCTTACATAAGAAAGTTGCCATCTAAGCTAAGCATATATGATGCCCTTATCTTATCCAAAGAGATGAAGGAATTACTAATCAAGGCTCTCCTTAATCCTGCGATATGCTTAGCTCAGCTGATCGATATTGGAGAGGAGGTACATTATTCTAGAGAAGCTCAGGGGATTACCTTCATAGATGGAGACCTTCTTCTAGGGGACATGGAGCATAACCGTCTCCTCTACATTCCATCCTCCACATCGATTGCATCAAGTTTAAGAGGATGAGATTAGTCTTGTGTCAAAGGAGATGAAAAGCCATTTTAGGTTAGAGATATGAGGAATGCGACTACTATCTTACTCAAAACACCCTTCCTCATGAACTTGGGCAAAATTCAAATTCAAAAGAAAAATAAAATGAAGAAAAAAATAAAAGAAAAAGAAAAGAAAAATGAAAATCCAAGTGAACAAGAAAGGAAAATTGAAGAAGAAATAGATCCGTATATCACATTGCACCCATAGTTCATTCCATCATATGGATATGTGGGTAGGATGACTCGACCTCCACTAGGCAGAGGCAGAGGTAGAAATAAAAGCAGTTCCAAAGGTGGAAGACCCCCTGGTTGGCCATCAGCCAATAGGGGTTATGTTCCAGTTCATAGGAGTACCCCTACTATTCATATAAACTTGGAATCTAGCTCGGAGGATGAGTCTAATGTGATTAGCACACCAGCCAACCCCTGTTAGTGGGTTTTATTGGAGGTGACACTCAAGCTAGACAACGATGAAGATCAGGTCTCCAGATAAAGCAAAGTATTTGAATCAGATGTATGTAAAATTATTAAGCAATAGTTAGGAATCTTAGCTCAAACTTCACTTTCATCTCAAAAAGTTGAAGGTTTAGTAGTTAAAGAAGTTCCTAAGTCTTCCAATGATATGAAGCTGAAGAGATTCTTTTTGGGATCATCCTCCTTAAGTCTTGAAGTTGATGTAGAACTTGAGGAGAATTCATATAAAGAATTAATGGAATTACCTTTTGATTGGTACTCACCTTGTGTTATTAATCTTGCAAAGAAGGGTTTGATTCCTTATTCATGGTCTAAGCACATGTCAAAATACTTCGAAAAGCTATGAAACAACATAGGTAGGGATGCTTGATCAAGATCAAAACTAAGATTCGGTATAATGGGTCCAGTCAATGATGATGATTATTGTTTAGTTGTCACGAACCATCTAGAGTCTAATAGGTTCTTTTCATACCAAACCTCTTATGAGGAAGTGTGTCTAGAAACCTCAGATGATCTAGATGATCTCCAAATCAAAGATACACTACCATAATTTGAAGAGGAGATTCATTCAACAAATGACAAGATTAAATAAATCAACCTTAGGATGAATGAAGAAAAACATGACTTAGTTGGACTGGTTTAAGGACTTTGCATGGAGTTATGAAGAGATGCGGGATTATCTCGATAGCAGTCCACAAACTAGTAATAGATCCTAGCATTAACCCTATCAAGCAAGCTCCTAGACGCATGCAATTAGAAATTAAACAACATGTCATTTATAAAGTCAAGAAACTAATAAGTGCTGGTTTTATCAGGGAAAAAAATATCCTACCTGGTAGCCAATGTTGTCCTAGTTAAGAAGAAGAATGGACAAATTTATATATGCATCAATTTGAGGGATTTAAATAAGGCATGTCCTAAAGATGAGTTTCTTATTCCTAACCCAAAATTAATGGTGGAGATTGCCTCATCTCATGCAATTTTCTCCTTCATGGATGGGTCATTTAGCTATAACTAAATCAAGATGGCCCTCGAGGATGAAAGAAACACTGCCTTTTGAACCCTGATCAGAATCTATTGTCATAGGGTCATGCCTTTCGGCCTTAAAATTACTAGTGTTACATACCAACGGGCCATGACTCAGATATTTAACAAACTCATCCATCATCAGGTTGAGTGCTACGTTGATGATCTAGTAGTCAAGTGCAGAGAAAAGAAAGACCTTCTCTTTGACTTGAGAGTAGTTTTCGAATGGTTAAGATAATATAACCACAAAATGAATCCCCTAAAGTGTGCATTCAGAGTAGCTTCGGGAAAATTCCTTGGGTTTTGTTGCATGACACCGGGGAATAGAAATAGATCCAAAAAAGATCAAAGCTATCTTAAAAATGCCACCTTCTAAGAGTTTAACTCTACTTAGATCTTTTCAAGGATGATTGGCGTATCTAAGATGCTTTATCTCCAACCTATCGGGGAGATGCAATCCATTCTTAGCACTTATCAAGAAGGATGCCAAGTTCAAATGGGATGAAAAATGCCAGCATGCCTTTGAAGATATCAAATAGTAGTTGGTGAAGCCGCTAGTTCTAGCAGCCCCCATTCCGGGAAGGCCAATCATCCTTAACACTGCTGCATTGTATGACTCTCTCGGTGCTTTGTTTGCCCAAGCCAATGATGAAGGGAAGGAGAGTGCTCTCTACTACCTTAGCCGTCGTCTGATTCCCGCTGAAGCAAACTTCCCACCTATTGAGAAACATTGCCTAGTTTTGATCTTTGCCTCCCAAAAGCTACGACACTATATGCTTTCTCATAAGGTGAACTTGATTTCCAAAACCAATCCATTACAATATCTCATAACATGACCAACACTATTCAGATGTTTAGTACGATGGTCCATGATTCTCTCGTAGTTTGATATCTCATTCGTACCCCTCCGTGCAGTAAAAGGACAAGCACTAGCATATTTCTTATCAGCACACCCACTTCCTACTGATTCTCTACTTAGTGATGATCTCTATGATGAATAGATCATGAACTTAAGGGAGGTTGACAACCACCGATGGGAGATATATTTTGATGGTGCAACTTCTTTTCATAAAGGGGAAGCACCATGATCTACTCTTCTAGGAAAGGCAGGGATAGGAATAGTTCTTTTAACTCTAGAATGCGATATGATGAGGTTCTCATACTATCTATCCAACCCTTGTACCAACAACGAAGCTGAGTATGAGGCTTTGATTACAAGTCTGGGGTTAGCTACCACAATCAGTGTCAAGAGCATCAACATCTTTAGGGATTCTCAGTTGGTCATCAACCAGATTGCCGAGTCCTACAGGGTTCTCAAACCCAAGCTTCATCATTACCACGAATATAACATGATGCTATTGGCCCAAATCCCTGAAGTCACCATCTACAAGGTTCCCCGAGTAGAGAACACAGTAGTAGATGCTTTGGCCAAACTTGCCAAAAAATTGGCATGTCCAGAAGATGAGTCCATTCCAATAATGGTCCAAAATAGATAAGTCCTATCCCTTATTGATGCTAAACTCATAGAGAAACTTTCTTTTGAAAGGGAGGTTGCCGTCACTTATAAGGACAAGGAGCTAGATTGGAGGTAACCTTTCATAGATTATTTGAACACTGATAAACTATCTCAAGAAAAGTCACAAGCCCATTAGGTGAAATAGAGAGCTCTCTCCTATGCTCTCATTGATGGAACCATGTACCGATGGTCCTTTGATCAAATATGGTTATGTTGTTTAGACAAACATGAAGCCCATGGCATTATAACCAAGATATTTTCAGGTCTATGCAAAGCACATCAATCCGGATGAAGACGAAGAACAAGAGATTAGGAAACTACTAGCCTTCGATGATTACAGACTGAATGGATGTAGCTTGGAGATGCCATATGTACCAGGTACACGGTGTGGTCCTACATCAATCACCCAACATTCTATACCCTACATTGGCCTCATGACCATTTGAGTGTTGGGGTATCGATATTATGGGTCCTCCCAATCCTCCTTCTTCCAAGGGTCATCGGTTTACTTGGTAGAGGCAATCCCACTGAGAGGTAATGCTTGTATTTTTAGGAACCATATATATATAAGTTTGAGGTGCCTTAATTATTTGATAATGACATTCAAAAAGCACCAAGATCAATACCTTCGCCAGAAGATATGATATAGATTGAAGATACTCTATCATCTACTACCCCATACCAAATGGCTTAGCAGAAGCATTCAACAATCCTCTCATCCAAATACTAAAAAAGACTCTTAATGATAACAACCAATAGTGGAATGAGCAGTTGGTTGAAGCTTTGTGGCCTACCGCACCACATACTGAACTCCAACTCAATCTACCCTAGTTTCCTTAGTGCATGGGTTCAAAGCTGTTCTACCTTTAGAAGTCCAACTCCCATCACTAAGGATAGCATGGGGTAACAAGCTCATTATAGAGAAGAATGTAAAGTTATGGTTAGAAGAGCTCGAAGGTTTGGAGGAGAGTCACCTACGGGCGTGCCAAAACCTCAAGTTATATAAAGCCAAAATGATTCAAGCTCACAACAAGTTGGTCCGACCTAAGTCTTTCCAAGTAGGAGAACTTGTGTTAGTCCTAAGGAGACCAATTGTTGCCCGTCGGAAGATGAGAGGTAAGTTTGAACCCACTTGGGAATGCCCCTATGTCATAGAGATGGTTTACCAAGGAGGTTCTTATTACCTTGTTGATTGTAAAGGGAAACACCTGATGTTTCCAATTAATGGGGTCTATTTGAAGAAATACTTCTCATAAAACATGTTTGAAAATAATTATCAATAAAATGACAAAAATCTAATTTCATTTCATCAAAATCTTCTCTTCTTTTGAAGCGTTGTTGACTTGTCTTGCGAATCTGCCATGACGTGTTTAGGTTAAGTGTAAGAGTCTCCCAGAGGCATTCTATCCCTCTTTCTCAACATAAACAAAATCAAACACAATCTCCTGGCACTATTAGAATAGGTATGAGAGAACCTAAGAGGCATCATATTTTGATTAATACAATTGAGTTAGGTGTAAGAGAACCCAGGCATCATCCTTTCTTGGTGAGAATCCCGGTTGCCATCCATGGAACCATTTCATCAAATCCCCAGTGTGTTTAAGTAGGTGTAAGATAACCCAAGCGGCATCCTATTCCCTTTAACATGAGCACAAGCACAAACACATATTTGTTGTCTTGGGCTACATTGATGTAGGAGCAATCCCCTATAGCACTCACTCATTAGCTGCTTTAGATCGGGTCTACATGTTTCCTCGCTAGCATGTCACTCCAGTGGTCACTTATTTGAAAGATGTGAGTCCCCACACTTTCTTCCTAACTTGACCATTGCGAACCAACGAGCACCTTATTAGTATGGTAGACTTCACTGCCCAGCCAGTAAGCTACCTCATGTTGATTTTGTTTAAGAGAATGTGAGTACTCGAGCTTTCTTTTTGAATTAATCATTATGATCTAACTAGGTCGAGTATATTTAAGATTTAGGATAAGTCTGCTAGAGACCCCTTTCCTCTAGACTACATTTGAGTTGATATAAGTCCTCCAATGGCATTCACTCAGTAGTCTCCCTAAGTTGTATGGCATTTGTCGAGCCAAAGGTAGACTATCCTAGCAATCAGTTCTGTTATAGGAAGATGTAAGTCCCCAAGCTTTCTTCTTAAGTTGATTGTTTTACCGATAGGTTGGTTGATGTTTTGCTATCGACGGCATTCAGTGGATACACCACTCTTGGCAGATGTGAGTCCCCGTGCTTTATCCTTGAGTTGGCCACGATTACCTATTTGATATATGACTAGTCATGTCATCTTCTCAAGGGTTTTGGATCAAGCCCTTAGCAGCCCCTCTCCCTGTGGGCACTCTATCTAGATCACGTCTTTTGTGACCCCATTTAGACACTACATGGGTTACTCTTGGATTGGACAGTCCCCTTTTCCTGGTAGCCACCCTTGTGATTGGAGAATTTATTCAGTAGATATGCAGATTCTCCCTTGATTTAGTAAATCTGACATTGGTCCAGACTGATATAAGCTCCTTCTCAGTTTGATCCCTCACAAACCAACATGGTCCATGATAAATAATTGAACAAACAAATAAATTAATTTGCTTGTGGATTAGGAATTTAAGCCCCCAAAAGTCTCCTTTTTCTAAGCAGACATCCTATCTTTAGGGCAGTGTCAACAGAACTCCTTATAGAAATTTCTTGACTACCTGAGTTGAGATAAATCCCCGGGTCGGTACTCACTCTGTAGTCGCCCTTAGATAGAGTTCAATTTATTTTGCCATAAGTAGGATACCCCGACAGTCATTCCACTTTAAAAGATGTAAT
This sequence comes from Cymbidium sinense, assembly GCA_021442155.1. Taxonomy (NCBI): domain Eukaryota; kingdom Viridiplantae; phylum Streptophyta; class Magnoliopsida; order Asparagales; family Orchidaceae; genus Cymbidium; species Cymbidium sinense. Next base: position 173,835,245 of record CM038221.1, on the reverse strand, counting down.
ACTATGACGCATTCTTTCTAGCATTACCGTCGCAAACTGATGGGTAGCCCTAGGTCGAGTTTGATTTGTTGCCCAAAGCAACCAATGTCTTTTGTAGTGGAAGATGTGAGTCCCTGAGCTTTCTTCCCTTAAATTGATCATTTCAAACTGAAAGGCACTCCTTTGATCGGATAGTTCTCCCATATGCCAGGAAGCTACTCTATTTGGTTTAGTAAATCTAAGATAGGTCTAGGTTGATATAAGTGCCTTCTTAGTGTGATCCATCGCAAACTAATAGAATCCATCAAAATAAATTAAAGAATGAAATTAATCTTGGTTATTTTTGAGCTGATTTAAGTCCTCTAGTGACTTATGATGCATATGTGGAGGTCAACAATCACTTATGTAAATGAAGTTATAGAGTTCCATTTTTCTCCCAAAATAGAGAAGATGTGATTATAAAATTTTGAAATATTTGTCCGTTTATCTATTATATAATGGATAGGTAACAATAATCAAGAAATGATAAGACTACAATGCCTATATGGTGGTGATCGAACTATGATAACTAACGATAGTGGTCAGTAGCGACTAATGGTAGTTGCCAGTTTCAAGTTCTCAGGCTTATTATTGATGCTCTCCCTCTAATACGATTCTATTTGTAGAGTTTTAGAAGGAGCATTTTGATAAATTTAATTAAAATCACAAAATACTCCATCATCAATTCATATTGATTCTTTTGATCTCAGAATTAAGTGAATTTAGGCTTGAGCTAGTAGATTTAACTATAAATATATTAAATTCAGAGATTATTATTCCAAAATTTAAATTTTACTCTAAGTGGTTAATTCGAGTTCATTAGACTTGAATCAAATCACCTTTGGTGTTGATGAATTTGCCACATCAACACATTTAATCTACTTAAAATCATAGTCCAAATGATCTAGAAATTGTTTCCAAAAGATTCCAATATATATTGTGTGGAGATCTTTGTCAAATAATTAGATTTTTTAATGATATATTAATAATAAAACTTGAAAAATTCTAAAAAAATGATTGAAAAAAGATAAATGACAATAAAACTAGCTGAATACTAGTGATAAAATTATAAAAATCATGAATAATATAAAAATAATTCTCTTCAAATTGCACAACCCCTCACAAATAAAATAAAAAATATAATTAATCAATTCTCTATTAATATCAACATTAATTCGACCAAATTCAGATTTTCAGTATTTATATTATTAGTTTAAAAACTAAAATATTGAAATACTTCCCAAAGAAAATGGATTGCTGCTGGCGACACAAACTACAAAATATGTTTTAAAAATATATTTATTTGAGTGGCTAGAAATAGTGTTTTCTCATCTATAAATTATTAGAAAATAAAAAAAAAATTTATGTTAAGAGTGACATTTCAAACTATAGTCTTAGAGATAAATCCACTCTTATTTCCACTACAATCAAACAATAGTCCAGACATCATTCCCATTGATCTTTAAGTTGATTAATATAAATATTACTTTACGTCTCATAATAGCACACCAAATTTGAAAATTAGGTTAAAATTGTGTGTGTGTGTGTATATATATATATATATATATATATATATATATATATATATATATATATATATACATACATACATATTGCATACTAAAAAACTAGTTGCGATAGAATAAAACTTCACGTCTTACCTTGTAGGGAAATCCAACACACACCCAGATAGTTGAAAGTAGAATAAGAAACTCCAGAATTTTTATGTAAAAAATCCCAGAAAAAGGAGAAAACATCACGAGGCCTAGCCCAGTAAAATGCTCAACTATATATCTAATTTGGAGTACAGAGTTTAAGTCTTCTCGATAGCGGGATTACAAGATTGTATGTGAGAAATCTTAATAATGAAAATTCCAGAATCAGGTTATAATATCTATAGTTGAGCATGTTTGTTGGTTGGTTTAATAGGTGGCGATTATGGTGATGACAAACTTTAAACTTCTACCTCTCTCTCAGCTTTCTCTCAAGTTTGCTTCTAGCTCCCTCTCTCCCTTCATGATAAGAATAGGGTTCTATTTATTGGATTTTGAAAGGAATATTTTGGTCATTATAGCCAAAATCCAAAAACACTCCATCGGACGGTGTATATTGGTTCATTTGATCATAGATAGATTTTTTTGGTGATTTGATCATTCAAATGATCTTTGATTTAAGTGATCTTAGACTTGTTAGATTCATCTCATCGGCTGCTTGATTCAATAATAAGCATGCTAAATTTGGAAGTCATTTGATTATCCAATCAGTGTTTCAAATTTTTATGTAGCTTTTGGGCTTGATTTGAGCTCATTTGGGCTCGATTTGGCTTTATTCTAGTGTTGTTGAACTCATCCCACTAAGTCGATTTACATACATGCTTTAACTTAAGATTCATGCTTAATTTATAAAATTTAAATAGATATATCATTTGCTTCCCTATTTTTGTATGAAAAATCTCATTTCATCCAAAATATATTAAATAAAATTAGTTTAGCTAAAAAGTTATTAGGATTTATAATTATAATATATATATATATATATATGAAAGAAGGGGCCACGGGCCGACAATTACGTGTTTTAAACCGTGAAAAGAGAGAGAGAGAGAGAGAGGGAGAGAGGAATTTGTTTAATTAAATGACTAGCATTTTGCTATCCATAATGAGAAGATGGGGGGGGGAGGGATGTGCTCCTCACCTTCTTTTTTTGGTAGCATCCACTTTGTATAACGGTGCAGAATCCCCTCATAGGCTTCAATTCTCCATGATCTCGGGGTTTTCAACTGACCTGGTTATGCGATGCGCATCCCAAATTCAGGCTTCAGTGTGATTCCACTTTATTCTCTTTTGGTAGCCCCCATGTGCTCCAGTTCTCACCGATCTCAAGGTTTCCAATTGACCTGGTTAGGCGTGTATTTAGGCTCCGGTGCTTTTACTTTCTCTTTTTTTCCACTAACAGAGTGGTGTTGGCCCCTTGTTGGCTCCAGTTCTTCTTGATCTCATGGTTTCCAACTAACCTGGTTAGGCGACACGCATCCCGAATTCATGCTCTAGTGTGCTTCCACTTTCTTTTCTTTGGTAGCTTCTACTAACCTGTATAATGGTGCCAACCCCCTCTCATAGGCTCTAGTTCTCCCCGATCTCGAGATTTTCAACTGACCTGATTAGGAGAATGTTGACCACATTTTTAGGATGAGCTTCAACCCCTCCATCCTAGACATAGGACTTCTCTTAGGCTTTAAGAGTTCCTTAGTCTTAAGACACATCTAGTGATTAGGTGGACACTCAACCTTGCCCTAGAAACTTAGAAGAGTTAGCCATAGGGATATGTCATGCCTTAGGGATGTTAGAAGATTTGCCTATCCTATAGCTTGAACCAAATCCTCACTTCCTTCTTCCAAGTCAAAACTCTAAACTCATATCAACTCCAACTTTAACTCAAACCTTGAACCAATTCAATGGATTTTCTCAAATCATGAATCAATTCAAAATAATTGAAACCTATGATTGAAGCCCATGATTGGATTCCAAACTTCAAAAATATTTCCTAAGTCCTTTGATTCCCTATGGACTTAGCCCAAATCTAATCTAAATCAATTCAAATTCAAGCAATTTTCTCACAAACCATTTATATTCTCATTTATATTCACATATATAAATAAAATATAAATTCAAATCAATCAAACCAAAGTCAAAATTCAAATCCAAATCAAAAATATTTCTTAAGTCCTTTGATTCCCTCTTATGGACTTAGCCAAATTTAATCAAAATTAATTCAAACTCAAAAAATTTTCTCACAACCCATTTATATTCTCATTTATATTCACATATATAAATGAAATATAAATTCAATAGATCAAACTAAACCCAAAATCAAATCCAAATTCCAAAATCTTTTCCTAAGTCCTTTGATTCTCTCTTATGGACTTAGCTCAAATCAAGTTCAAATCACTTCAAATTCATGAAATTTTCTTATAATTTTTATATTCTCATTTATATTCACATATATAAATGAAATATAAATTCAAATAACCAAAAATAAATTCAAAACTCAAGTCCAAATTCAATCAAAATTCAACCTAAGCCTTTCAAGTCAAACTCTTGAACTTAGCCAAATCAAACTCAAATCAAGCCAAATTCTTGATTTTTCTTCATGATTCAATCAATCCTACAATCATGAATCCAAATATAAACATAAACTTCAATCACCAAACCAAAACTAAATTCAAAAAATCAAACCCAAGTTAAACTCATGTTCACCTCTTTGAACTTAAAATTGTAAAGTGGATCAAAACCTATCTTACTTTAAATCACTTGCAAATAGATTTATATTTCAATCATAATTCCATGTGTGAGTTTAATCAATCACAAATCAAGCTTTGACCAAGCCAATTGACCCACTTAGGCTCACTTGACCTAAAGTGACCTAAAATTCTCTAATGAGTCAAATTCTAATCCTAACCAAATTGGATTGAACTAAGCCCACCTAAGCTTCACATTATGAGTAACAATCATCATGAGATGATCAATCACGCAAATTGGGTCAAACCAAGTCATACCTAAGGGTTGACCAAATCAACCCTTAGCTAAAATGAAATCTAAACTAGCCAAAATCTACCATAAGCTAAATTGATTGAAACCATTAATCAAAACTCATTCATAATCAATGTTTGAACTTGACCAAGTAATCATTTGAGCCTAACCTAGCCCAATTGGCCACTTGACCCAACTTGATCTAAAAAGTCAAAATGTGTCAAAACTTGATTTAAGCCAAATTGATTGAAACCAATGGCTCAAGTCCATTCCAAAATGATTGTTGAACTTGACAAAAGCCTCAATTGGCCAACTAGACCCTAGCCCAATTGACCATGAACAACTTGACCTAAAGGTCAAATTGAGCCAAACCGAAATATAAACCAAATTGATTGGAGACAAAGATACCAATCCATTTCAAATAACAAACCGAACATAAACCATCCCATGACCTAACCCAAATAGGTCAAATGAGTCAAATTGGTGAACTCGACCCATTTGGCCTAAATGAAATCAAATGAACCAAATTCAAATATAAATTAAATTGAACCAAACCAATGATGCCAACATATTTCAAATAATCATATGAACTTGAACCAACCCTTGGTTTGACCCAATTTGACCAATTGGTCAACTTGACCCAAGTTGACCCATTTTGACCTAAATGGATCAACATGAGCCAAATCATATCAAAACAACTCCAAATTCAATGAAACTTAGCCTAACCCATTTTTCAATCATACCAAACATATTCAAATTAAAATCTAAGCCAAATGACCATTTTACCCCTAGGCCATAGGGTAACCTAAAATAAAAACTTCTTGGAATTTGGTCAATTCCTTTTCATGGACACACGACCTCCTCTTAGTGGACCAAATGATCACTAATGGACATAGTGCACATGACCCATTGGGCTTGGGTCAGCCAAACCCAACCCAAGGTCAAAACTGACCTCCTCCATAGGCATATGCACATGGGATTCCTTCCTCAACTTGAATTAAGCACATGGCAAGCTCCTCCACTCCTTCTCTGGCCAAAATCGAATGCCATGCCCCTCCAAATGGCCTAAAAACCCATTTAATAGGGTGTATTAGATCAAAATGGCATCTCTAAGCTCGACTGCCCGATTGGTTTAGGGGGAATATACTCCCCCTTATTCCACTTGAATTCAACAGTCTCCAATTCAATTGAGCTAAAGGAACTTAGAGGAACCATTTCCAAGTCGCCCCCCAAGCTCTCTCAAGTTAATTCAATTTCACCATTTTTGGATTTTCTCAAATCGAGAATAGGGGAGGTCAAGCAAAATTCAATCTCACTCCACACTCAATGCCAACCCAATTCACTTTGTAAGCATCATCAAGAAACTCAATTGAATTGATCCAAGTCTTCATCCAAGTTCCAAAGGAAAGGGAGGAGTGTTCTTAATCAAGACTGAGCTCACTTGAAGGTGAACTTGACCCATAGAAAGATCTATCCACTTTCAACATCTCAAAACTTCAACAAGGCTTCATCTCCACTAGACGAAGCTATTTCAAGGGAATCGAGTGCCTGTACTAACCTCTGGTAAAACATGCCATTAAACTGAGCTTAAATTAGCCATAGTGTGGTCCTTTATGAGGTGAAGTCTCATCCCATAAGAATCTAGCTGCTGGATGTGTTCCCCTTTACTCTTAGATGGTATGAGTTGAATTTGGATTCAATCCGAGCTCAATCGAGCTCAGATTTTCCCCTAGAAGATGGATAGTGGCCATCTCCCTCAAGGAAGATCAAGGATAGATCATGGGCCATCCATCTACATATTTTGGATGGACAGCCATGATCAAACATGTAGATTCATCATTTTAACCCTTAAGAACTACGAGCTTGATCTCAACCGTCCGATCCTTGATTGGACAGACGGAGAGAAAGCGCGTAGCACCGCTATTGATGCGACACTATGATGTGATAACTTTAATAGCCTCTCTCATCATGCCACATGAAAAGCGCATGCCACGTCAGCCTCCACATGGCGCCGACAGGATTAGCTATTTAATTAGGGGATTAATTATCTAATTAATCATAGAAATTTCAAATATTCATATCTAAGTGTAGAAAAATAAAAAAAATATGAAATAAGTTGCATATGAAAGATAATTGAATGTAGAATATTACAAAATTGATTTTGATGGATTTTGATCAGTGTTATTTTCGAAATTTGGGTTTTATTGGGAATGTAATCAGACTAATTACTCTCTGATTATTCTATTAATTAATTTCAAACTTCTCATGTGTATTTAGTGGGATGACTTTTGACTCTCCTAATTTTCTTGGGATTTATTAATGGTTTAATTAGGTAATTGCTGGATTCATTTCTAATTTCCCTCCTAATGTAATTAAGCCTAATTAAGTGTGTAATGAATGGTTTAATCCCTTGATTGAGTTAATTAAGGTTTGTTTAAATGAATAGGAGGTTTAGGGAATAATTTTGGGATATTTTCTTAAGCTATTCCTTAAATCCCCTCTTTCTTCCTTAATCAAAATTTAATTAAAGATTAATCCACTAATTACCTACCTAATTAATTTGATAAAATTCTAAAACCTTCTAGAACTTAATTAATTCATCTCAAGTAGGTGCTTATGTGTTAAATAATCTAAGTACATTAAAAAAATCAAAACCCAACTCACATTTATAAGAGGGGTTATGAAAGTACTTAAATTAAGCCCTTTAGCTTAATTAATCATTAATCATGATCGAATTGTATTAGGCCCCTTTATTTCTTAGGTGCATTGCTGACTTAAATTTCTCATGTGATTTTATGTCATCCATTGGCTCATAATTATTTGGTTAAGTATGCTAAGGTGGTGTAAGTAAGGGGTAATTAACACACTTAATTCTTACCTTAACCTAAACAAAAAAATAATATAAAAATCACCTAATGATCCTAAGAATAAACTAAATTAACTCACATATGGGGGAAAGGAGTTAGGACCATCAAACATTCTTTCACATTTCCTAAATCAAACATAAAGCAAATTCAAAACAAAAATCACATTAAACAAACTTTGATTCACTTTAAACTTTCTTATTTCATAGGATTATCTTTAGGAATTAATTAGGGTGAATGAGTTTACATTACTTTCATCACTTTATTTCTTCCTAGCATGCTAAATGTGTATGTCATATGAAAATCATGCACTCATTCCTTTTAAAAATTAAAATTAAAATGAAAGGTTTTCTTTATGTCAAATTGTATGTTTTGGCTAAAGTAAAAATATGAATGACTATTATCATTATTAAATTCAAAATTATTTTAAAAAAATATAAATCTAATATCAAAACTGAAAGGTATGCTACTTATACTTTATTTATAAGCTTGCATGTGAGTATAAAAATGTGTCTTATGTTTACTTCCTTTGTTTCCTCTTAACATGGATTTGAATAAGATTTGCAAAGTGTATAGTTCTTTTAGAGGAATATAACACTTGCCTAAAATATACTCTTATCCTCTTCATACATACACATGTGCATATGAATAAAGGATAAAAGAATAACCCTTTTATACTTAATGAAAATCATGCATCATAAAGCATCCAAAATTTCTTAAGCAACATTTATTAGCATTCATCATAAAGTGTGCTAAATATTTTATCTGTATATATAGATATGCTTTGAATTCATTCATATGCATGTTATATATGTTGGGAAAGAAATGAAGTGGTGTGTGTTTTGTGATATTATTTCACTTTACTTAATATTAAAATATCTTTCTTTTTGAATATTCTTGTTTAGAGTTATTCTAAACTTATAATTAACTAAAATAAATAAGAAAACATTCACTAAACAAAATCATGCATGAATCTACTTTAGAATTTACTTAGGGTAGGGAAGGACAGAGAAGTTCTCTTCTCTTTTCCCTCTCTTTACAACTTAGCAATTAATTGTAGGATTCACCTTAACTAAATCAAAAATACAAAATAAAATGAACTTAAAATAACTAAATATCTTAAATTGAAACCACTCATCTAAGTTGAACATTTCTCATACTTAAAAAATTTAAACATTAAAGCCATAGCTAAGCATACCACACAAACCTTAAATGGCACACACATTAGACTAAGTTATCATTTCTAGCTTTAGGTTTGGGCAGTGCATGGTTTGATGCTTTGCTTTTATTTCATGATGTAATATTCTAGTTTGGATGTTAGGGTGAATGTGTGGAGAATGAATGGTAGGACGATTTAGTCTAATGATTGTCTTATGCAGGGGATTGTGTTTAAGGGGTGTTGTAATAAATTAAAATATAAATAATTTTACTGTGCAGGTGCTTATACCCCTAAGCATAATCCAATAAGCTAGGTGGACTTGGTTGCTCATGTGTAGGGTGCTAAGTCTAATATACATGCTTGGGATTTGTATGGTTTGTCTAACTAATCTCTATTTTGTAGGTGTTAGTTAGATTTACTTTTTCTTTTCATGTACTCTTATAATTAAGATTTTGGAATGATTGTTATGGGGGATTAGGATGAGCATTGGTCATGAGATTTCATCTTATGTACTTGTGAAGCCTTTGGAGCAACTACATTCTAACCATCCAAAAGAAGGAACCAAAAGAAGAAAGAAGAAAGAAGAAGTGAAGAATGAAGAGCCCCATAACATGAATTTCTTGCTTAATTGTAATTAATTCATTTATAATCCAGGTTGTATAAGAGTAGAGCTCAACTACCCAATTTATTTTTGGGTTTATGTGGTGGTGCCTAACCATAAATGACCTTTTATTCTTTTGCATTAGCTTTATAAAATATTTGATGTTTTGTTTAGTGTGCATTAGAAATGAGATCCATTTCTTAATTTCTTCCTTACTTTGATGTATGGTCTGGATGATGATTAAACTCATAGGGAAAAATAAATCTTCAACCAAATTAATGAACTCAAAATTAAAAATGAACAACTCATAACCTCACTTAAAGCCTAAGTTAAAAATCAAGATAAAAGAATTAGTAACCCCTTAGCTGGATGTGTTCTTTCTTTTCTAACATCATTCATAAAAGTCTATTATTTCACTCTTGATTGGAGGGCTTCCACCTTTTCTAGAGAATTTGGATTGACTTGTGAGAGCCATGGTGGAAACACACCTCCTTATCTTGCTGATTTTGGCCCATAATCTAATTTCTCATGCATTAAGTATAAAGAATCCAATAGCCCGAGTCAAATGATTGTCCAAATAAAAATAAAACATATGAAGAATTTGCATTAGATTTAAGTCATGAATTCATGGCCTATTTGATCTAGTCTCTTTAGGGAGTGTGTTTAAGGACTTAAGTCTCATTCTAATTAAATAACAACCTTGCTATCTTGCATAAACATATGACTTGCCTACATATTTTAAAACCATAGGAGGAGTTAGTTGGTGGCCACCCCAGGCGGTTGTAAGTCCAACAGTCGGGTGATTTATCCTCTCTTGTGGAGGTAAACTGAATACCCATTTTTGCCTTAGATTTAGGAAGTGCTTTTAGCCCTCGCTAGAGCTCTCAAGATTTAGGTTCAGAGGTTACTACTTTCCTTTGTGGGCTATAAGCCTAAATCCTCACCTCTTAGGAATTTCCATGATATTGTGTCATGGAATCATAAGCCCTAACATTCTAATAAAAATTTAACTCAAACATATCAATTCAATTTCAAAATGTAAAGCCCAACCATAGCATAGTTTGGGATGCTTACTAGGCTTCTTAGTATCTGAAGCATTCCCTACTTATTTTCATTTGGCTTTGATAAGAACTCCCTCCTCTTGATCAAACCCACTTGACTTTCTGAAAATAAACCAATCGATTGATAGCCCTACCTTTCAAAATCTTTGGAGACAATGATCAATTACCTTAATTGAGAATATTCCTAAGGAATCTTATTCCTTAGGATGTAATTAACTATGGGGGCTTACCCCTGTAGGGAACTTAATGAACCTGGTTTAAAATAAACCTTGCTTTACTTTCCCATGTAAAGTAGGGGAAGAATCTGTGGTATATTCTGAAGACCCATAGTCCTTAGGAGTCCTTATTGAGGTGATTAGGTCCATTGTTGGGTGATGACTTCTATCTTTTTGAGATAGAACACCTCTCCTCAATGTCATACCTAATCACCCTAATAAGAACATCTATGGATCAACGTGGAATCCCAACAAGAGATGTTATATATATATTTCTATTTTCATTTATCTTCTTTTTCTAAAAGGGGATAAATGAAGGCAGGAATATATATAATTTTCACCATAGTGGCGCACATCTTGAATTCAGGCTCTAGTGTGCTTCCATTTTCAATTCTTTGGTAGAATCCACCAACCTGTATAACGGTGCCGACCCCCCTTGTAGGCTCCAGTTCTCCCTGATCTCAAATTTTCCAACTAACCTAGTTAGGCGGAGCACATCCCAAATTTAGGCTCTAGTGTGCTTCCAAACTTGAAAAATAGAGAGTATTTTTTTATGGGTGAGCATCTTTCCTTAGATATCCCAATGTTTAAAGATTCCTGAGCAAATCTTGCACAAGATGATGGGTTGAGGAAGCTTCAGAGGATAGTGAGATCAGACGATTTAACAGCACTATCAATAGTGATACTTTGATAATCTTTAGAAAAAAGTTTCATTTTTCAAATGATTTCATGGCTATTTCTCTTAAAAGATCACATCAAGCTTATTCTCTTCTGTCGGGGTACCTTACTATTTATGTGATGAGCTTACTTGAGGGTCTTTGATTTCCTTTGGCTCATGAGTTGATCATTATTTTATTAGCATTTGAGATTTGTTTATCTCAATTTTCTTCTTGATCTATGAAAATAATTATTGGGTTAATTATTTTCTTTAGAATGTGTGGTGCGACGCTTACTCTAGAGATTTTGGCGAGGATGTGTAAATTCACTTGTGATGTGCATGGTCGAATATCTTGTAGAAGTAAATGGTTAGATTATTGTACAAAAGATCCTCCAAAAATTGGGTCAATAGATTTTTCTTTATATAAAATGAATGGGGCTTCTTGAAAAGTGGGAAAAATTAAAAGAGATGTCCTTCTCTTAAGTGTTTGAAGAGGATATACTGAAGGCTCTTAACAATGTGAAAGTCAAAGATCTTCAACATGAGACCCACTATATTAATCAATATGTGAAGGAAGAACTCTTATTTAAAGTTAGTCTTTCAATTCAAATTGGGAGATCCCATGCTCTTATGTTGAAGAAGTCTGATGAAGGTAAGTAAAGATCTGATCCCATTCCCATGGTAGCCTCCAATTCTTTCCAAGAGGAAAAAGTCGAACGACCCAAATATCAGATCCTTTAATAAGAACTATGAAATGATCCCTTCAAAAATTTCTATTCCAGAAGAAGTGTTAAATCACATATTTAATGGGCCCCAATGTGTTCGAGTTGGTAAGAAATTTTCATAATTTTTTCATTTTTTAAGCTTTTATCTCTCTTTCTTTTCTCCTCATCTTCTTCCTCTTCCTCTTCTTCTACTTCTTCTTCTTCTTTTTTTTGGATATTGAAGAAGGTGAGTACAATCTCAAATTAGATGATACCTCAAAGGCATGGAATACTGAGTTTGTGAAGATCAAATATCTCCATGGTAAATATGTGTGACGATACAAGTTTAAGGTTAAAGAAGTTATAACCTTAGAGGATCGGTTGGCCTAGTGTAGGGCTGAATTGACCATGGTGACTTCCCTTTTATTTTAGCATTAGGAGGTTGATAGGACTCGAGGTGAGCTAGTGGATGCATGAGCTGAAATAAATCAAATTATGAAGACCTTAGAAGTGGTCAATGCTAAGATACATACCTTAGAGGCAGAGAATAAGGCATTACTAGCATAGATCTCAGAAAAGGAGAATCTGAAGTTGACACCAACTTGAAGATTATAGAGAGCTTCAAAAATTCCATGGCCTTCAAGAGTATAATTCAAGATCGAGTTCAGGAAGCTCGCGATCAAATCTACGATACTAAGGTGAAGGATTTGAAATGTCAGCTTCTTGAAGATGGTTTTATTCATGGTTTTTTTGAAAGGGACTCATCTTGTTCATCGCAAGACAAGTGCAGATATTGAAGGCCTTTCATCGAGTCAGGTTTCTGAAGATTCATTTCCAGGTTAAGATGCAGAGACAGCTTCCTCCTCCTTTTTTGGTGGTAATAGTGAAGATGTAGATGTCATTTGATTATTATTATTTTATTGTATTTGTATTTCAATTTGAGATCTTTTTAGTATATGACATATGATCATATTTATGTATGTGTGATTTATTTTAAATAATACATTTGATGTTTAAAGTGATTTATTATTGATTTAGGTTGTATGTTAGAAAGTTATTTAGTGATGTTAGCCTGTATATTTTAAGAGAAAATCAAGCAAGGATTTCTAATCCATATAAGGTTGTTTATTAGAGTTTCACTCGATGACATTAACATATGTAAAGTAGGTATAATTGACCTATCCGTGGTTGTTTGTCAGAGTTTCATTCGATGACATTAACCTGTGTGGAGTAGGTACAAAGTTTTGACCTATCTGAGGTTGTTTGTCAGAGTTTTGCTCGATGATATTAACTTGCATGGAGTAGGTACAATCAAAACCACTTAGTATCAATTTTTCTCTCTTGTTATTATTATTTTGATATAACATTTTTCAAACAAAATTATGAAACATCAAAAATATAGAGTTTAATTCAAATATTCTATCATAAATTCATTGATAATATCTTCGTAAGTTCTCATCATTTAAAGTGTGCGAAAGAATTTTTCCCTTTGAATCTTTGAGCTTGAAAGTCCTGGTTTAACAATTGCAATCACTACATAAGGTCCTTCCCAAAGAGTTGAAAGTTTATTACACTGTGGTTCTTTTTTCGTAGATACCAAAATTTGTAGAACTAGATCTCCAACATTGATAGGTATGGGCTTCACTCTCTGATTGAAGTGACGTGCGATCCGTTGATGATAGGCATCATTTTTGATTGAAGCTACTTCCCTTATTTCAGGCAATAAATCAAGGTGATATCAGAGTTTTTCTTCATTATTTGTTGCATCAAAAATCTGGACATGGGGATACCGATGTCAACCGGAATAATCACCTCCACATCGAAAGAAAAATTATAAGGTGTCTCACCAGTTAGTGTTCTTGTAGTTGTACGGTAAGCCCATAATACATTAGGGAGTTTGGCCAACCATTGCCCCTTAGCCTTATCCAAACATGTCTTCAAGCCTTTTAGTATAGTTTGATTTGTAACCTCAATTTAACCATTTGTTTGTGGGTTTCCTATAGCTGTATGAACCAATTGAATGTGTAAATCTTAGTAGAATGAAGTGAATTATTTTCCCATGAATTGAGTCACATTATCTGTTATGATTTTAGCAGGAATTCTAAAATGACAAATAATTTTTTTCCAAATAAATTGTTTAGCATTAGCTTCTATCATTTTTGCTAATGGTTCTGCCTCAACCTATTTAGTGAAATAATCTATTGCCATAATGATGAATTTTGGTTGTCTAGTTACAATAAGGAATGATCCCATAATATCTATTCCCCATTGAGCAAAAGGCTAAGGGTTTTGGAAAAATGAAAGTTCGATCAGTGGAATATGGTTGAGATTAGAATGCATCTAATAATTGTTATACTTTTTTACATAATCTAATGCATCATTTTTTATTGTAGGCCAGTAAAGCCCTTGTCTTAGGATTTTGTGGGCAAGTGCTCTGCCCCTCAAGTGTTCTCCATAAATACCTAAATGGACTTCTCAAAGTGCATACTCTATTTTGGATGGTAGAAGACATTTGCGATATGGTCTTGTGAATGATCTTTGTATAATTCATCACCGATAATGCTAAAGTTTGCGGCTTGTCATGAATACGGATGATGATAATTGGATCTTCTGGTAGAGCTCCATCATGTAAAAAGGCAAATATAAGATCTATCCAAGAAACTTGCCCTGATTCATCAATGGACTGTATTTCACAAGGACCTTGTATGTTGGGAAAATGAATGAATGTCTTCTATATACTTTCTCTTGTAAATGTCAAAGGATGTTGGAGTGGTCAATTTCGAAAGAGCATGAGCTCTAGCATTTTGATTTCTTGGAATGTGAGTGATTTGATATTTACTTATTTGAGGGAGAAGATATTTTACTATATGAAGGTATTATGTTAGATGATGATTATGAGTATTGAAATCTCCTTCAACTTGAGAAACCACAAGTTACGAATTAGTGTAAATTATAAGATTTTAAACTTCACAATCAATAGCCAATTTTAACCCTGCAACTAAGGCTTTGCATTCTGCAACATTATTAGTAGCTGAAAACTTTAAATGTAGTCCATACTCAAAAACATCCTGTTGAGATGAAATGAGTAGAATTCTTGCTCCAACATGAGAGTTTAGATACTCCATCAAGAAATAAAGTCCAATGTTGTGATATTGAATGAGAAGAATTTGTTTTAATTGAATATAGGATGGTGCATTCAATAATAAAATTTGCTAATACCTGAGATTTGATATCTCGGCTGCAAAAAGTGAATATCGAATTCTCCCAATTCAACTGACCATTTAACAAATTTGCTAGAAGCTTCTAATTTTTGGAGGATAATTTTGAGTGGAAGTTGTGTATAAACATCGATAGAATGAGCTTGAAAGTATGGGTGTAGCTTTCTTGCTGAGAACACCAATGTTAAGGTAGTTTTATCTTGCAAAGGATGATGTCCTTCTACGTTAGTAGAATTTTACTAATGTAATAAATTGGTCATTGCCCCCAGCCTATTCATAGACCAACACTGAGCTTATGGGATGAGGCGAGATAGCAAGATACAAATAAAGAATTTCTCTCGGGATTGGTTTTGATAACAATGGTGGTGAGGACAAATATTTTTTGAGCTGCTCGAATACAGTTTGACATTATCAGTCCATTGAAACCCATTATTTTGAGTAATCTTGAGTATTCTAAAGAACGATAAAGATTTGTCTCTCATTCGAGCCAGGAATTGTGATAAGGCCACCATCCTCCCATTCAAGCGCTACACCTCCTTTATGCTCTTTGGGGGTATCATATCTTGTATAACCTTAATCTTTTTTGGGTTGGCCTCGATCCCTCGATGAGTGACCATAAATCTTAAATTTTTTTCAGATGTAACTCCAAAAGCACATTTGGGTTTAAGGGTATATTATACTGTCAAAGAAGCTTGAAGCATTGCTTAAGGTCATTTAGTTGTTTTGATCTTTCAGTACTTTTAACCAACATATCATCCATATATACTTCTTATGGGATTCAAAAATTCACTACTGACCTCTCAATTAAGAGAGGATGATTTATGTTAGTGAAATTTTAGAAAGTAGATGAAATAGTATATAAGACACTACCCAGAGATTTCACCCTCATTTTATGAGAACTTTAGATCTGATTCCAAGTTTCCTATAGGCACAAGCACCTATAGTTAATTATCCCTCTCAATGCTGAGAGAGAACTTTTGATTAAGGTTAGTCGTTAGATCGCTAAATACATAGCGTATAGTAGCAGCATGTGGAGTTTTAGAATTTAGATTTATGAAATTCATCATTCTTTAACTTGAAGTGGATGGTTGGGGAATGATGATGTGCCCGATCAAGATCCCATGGTTTCGTATTCTTGGGTTGTTGTGGTCCCTAGTCTACTTAGTCAAAGGAGGTAATCGACCCATCCTGATTGAAGAATTCTTGTCAACAATCATGGATTGTGTCGTTCAAGGCAACCTTATAGACCTAGGGTGGTGTTTGTCTAATGAGATAAGTTTAAGTCCACCTTAGGTGACAAAGGGCTTTTTTCCTTATCAGGTGCACCCTATGATTCACATCTCAAAGGGTAAAGCCATTGGGGAACATACGGGCTATAGTCATGACCATAATATAATGGTGCCATTTAGCGGCAGCCACTCGATCAGAGGACTCTGGTTGTAATCGCATCATATGTAGAGCCTACTGGCCAAACCATGCAGTCAAAGGACATGGGACACGTCTTTACTAGCATGATATTGATTGTGAGTGAATATAGTTGTGTACTTGATTTGACATTGACTCTTTTATGAGCTAAAGTTTTCATAATTTATCATTTCCGACAAACAATTGCGGAAGGTGGGTTGAAGTTTTAGCTTTAAGTTTTTAAAGATTGAATTTTATTTAACCATTTAGATCTTAGTGATTTGTCTGATTTTACATTTATATTGATAATTAATTTAGATTAATTTAATTTGAACTTACAAGAGAATTTTGATGGCAAGTATCCCTTCTAGTTGAAATCTCCATTCAACACAGCCATCATTGGGGTATATCAGTTTGCTTGATCTTTTAGTTTATTATTTCAGATCATTAATTTAATAATAGAGGATCAAATCTGCTATCATATGATAGAATTAGCTTTTCAGATATTTTAATAAGTTGAGATTCTGATAAAATTATTATTAAATTTTTATGTTTTGTTAACTAGACCAGTCAAGACCCAATAGAATCAAGTAGCATCCTCGGTACTAAGGTTAAGCATTCAGTATAGTATTAGGATCCATGCAAGTGTATTTAAGATGCTTGCACACTTTTGAGGTATTGAATTTGAGTTTTAATCATGTCTTATGATATGTGCAAAACTCATCACATTAAGTCATATGCATGTATTTTAATTCCATAAATTTAAGCATGTTATTGCCTTATAATATGTGCACTGCTTGTTCCATTTAAAGATTTATACTTATTTTCATGCATTTTGCCATCATGAATTCAAATGCAAGGCCACTTAAAGATGGTTTGTTAACACATTCTATTCGCTTATATGATGTATTGCGAATTCGGTGGCGTTAGGTGTTTCACATCCTATTTAATTATTTAGATTAATATTCATTTGTTTGCATTGAATAGACATCTAATTTGTTGTAGACTATTATCAATCAGATAATCATAAGCCTAATCTTATCTTAGTAGCTTAGTATATTGTACTTAGTTCAATTTTTAGTCTTATTAGTCATTAAACTTCAAATATTTTTCCTTAACTATTTCAATTTTTTTAATTATTAATCTCTATTTTGATGAAATTTTGATAGCTTCCCGACGTCGTCCCTATGTAGGGGGCTACATCGGGAGTGTTAAAGCCTTCCTACTATGCTTAAGAAAGTATGCATAGTTAGTGTCTTGTGAGACAGTGACTTAGAGAGTATTCTAAACCCACAATGCTTAAGAAAGCATGCATGGGTCTTCAATACATAAGTGTTTGGAATGAAATTCGATAGCCTCCTAGCTCATCCCCATGTAGGGGGATACATCAGGAGTACTAAGGCCTTCCCAGCATGCTTATGGGAAGCGTGCATGGTAGGTGTCTTGCAACACCCTAGCTTAAGAGGTCTTTCAAACCAACCATAAGAAAGCATGCATAGGCCTTCAATATCTATGTAAGAGACATTTGAAATGAAATTTGGCCTCCCAGCATCATCCCTATATAGGGGGCTGCATCAGGAGTACTGAGGCGTTCCCACGATGCTTATGAGAAGCGTGCATGGTAGGTGTCTTGTGACATCACGAGTGAGTGATTTTATGTACCAACAACACTTATGAAAAGCATCGCATAGGCCTTCAAACCAGTATAAAAGATATTCTGGTTTCCTCGTCATGCTGAAGCAACATGGACGAGTACTTATATATAGCAAATTTTCCCGCCGCATTGAAATAATCATGAGTGGGTACTTAAGACTTTTGGCATTCATTATAATTTCTTCTTTACATATACATGAAGGAAAAATGATAGGACATAAGTGCGATCACTCTAGCACACATGTCTCTATCTCATCCACTTTTTGTCGCATGAATACCACAGAAACATATACTCCACTTCACCATTTTTATACCAAAAATCAAAGCATTATTATGAGGGAAGGCTAAAAAATAAAAATAAAAATAAAATAAAAAAATAAAAAATATTTTTGGTGATTTAATGCCCTTGCTACAGTAGATGTGCTACAGTAAAATGCCACAGTAAAATCATAAGCCTAATCTTATCTTAGTAGCTTAGTATATTGTACTTAGTTCAATTTTTAGTCTTATTAGTCATTTAAGCTTCAAATATTATTCCTTAACTATTTCAATTTTCTTAATTATTAATCTCTATTTTGATGAAATTTTGACAGCTTCCTGACATCGTCCCTATGTAGGGGGCTGCATCGGGAGTGTTAGAGCCTTCCTACCATGCTTAAGAAAGTATGTATACTTAGTGTCTTGTGAGATAACGGCTTAGAGAGTCTTCTAAACTCACAATGCTTAAGAAAGCATGCATGGGTCTTCAATACATAAGTATTTGGAATGAAATTCGGACCTCTAGCTCAACCCATGTAGGGGCTACATCGAGTGGCCTTCCCGATGCTTATGGGAAGCGTGCGGTAGTGTCTTGCTTGCTACACTTAAGAGGTATTCCAAACCAACCACGCTTAAGAAAGCATGCATAGGCCTTCAATATCTATGTAAGAGACATTTGAAATGAAATTCAGTCTCCCAGCATCATCCCCATATAGGGGACTGCATCAGGAGTACTGAGGCCTTCCCACCATGCTTATGAGAAGCGTGCATGGTAGGTGTCTTATGACATGGTGACTGAGTAATTTTCTTGCACCTACAACACTTATGAAAAGCATCGCATAGGCCTTCAAACCTGTAGAAGAGACATTCTGGTTTTCTCGTCATGCTGAAGCAACATGCACGAGTACTTATATATAAAAATTTTCCATATGTTGAAATAATCATGAGTGTGTACTTAAGACTTTTGGCATTTATTATAATTTCATCTTTACATATACATGAAGGAAAAATGATAAGACATAAGTGCGATCACTCTAGCACACATGTCCCTATCTCATCCACTTTTTGCCACATGAATACCACAGAAACATATACTCCACTTCACCATTTTTATACCAAACATCAAAGCATTGTTATGAGGGAAGGCTAAAAAATAAAAATAAAAATAAAAAATAAAAATAAAATAACTAAATAATAAAATAAAAAATATTTTTGGTGCTTTAATACCCTTGCTACAGTAGATGTGCTATAATAAAATGCCATAGTAAAATCATAAGCCTAATCTTATCTTAGTAGCTTAGTATATTGTACTTAGTTCAATTTTTAGTCTTATTAGTCATTTAAGCTTCAAATATTATTCCTTAACTATTTCAATTTTCTTAATTATTAATCTCCATTTTGATGAAATTTAGACGACTTCTTAGTCCACATGTATGCATCGGAGTGTTAGAGCCTTCCTACCATGCTTAAGAAAGTATGCATAGTTAGTGTCATGTGAGATAGTGGCTTAGAGAGTCTTCTAAACCCACAATGCTTAAGAAAGCATGCATGGGTCTTCAATACATAAGTGTTTGGAATGAAATTCGGCAGCCTCCTAGCTCATCCCCATGTAGGGGGCTACATCGGGAGTACTGAGGCCTTCCCAGCATGCTTATGTGAAGTGTGCATGGTAGGTGTCTTGCAACATCACATCTTAAGAGGTCTTTCAAACCAAGCATGCTTCAGAAAGCATGCATAGGCCTTCAATATCTATGTAAGAGACATTTGAAATGAAATTGACCTCAAGATCATCCCCATATAGAGCATGCATCAGAGGCCTTCCCACCATGCTTATGAGAAGCGTGTATGGTAGGTCACTTGTGACATCACGACTGAGTGATTTTCTTGCACCTACAACACTTATGAAAAGCATCACATAGGCCTTCAAACCTATAAAAGAGACATTTTGATTTCCTCATCATGGTGAAGCAACATGCAAGAGTACTTATATATAGCAAATTTTCTCGCCGTGTTGAAATAATCATGAGTGTGTATTAAGACTTTTGGCATTCATTATAATTTCATCTTTACATATACATGAAGGAAAAATGATAGGACATAAGTGTGATCACTCTAGCACACATGTCCCTATCTCATCCACTTTTTGCCACATGAATACCTCAGAAACATATACTCAAGTTCACCATTTTTATACCAAAAATCAAAGCATTGTTATGAGGGAAGGCTAAAAAACAAAAATAAAAATAAAAAATAAAAATAAAATAAAAAAATAAAAAATATTTTTTGTGCTTTAATACCCTTGCAACAGTAGATGTGCTATAGTAAAATGCCACAGTAAAATCATAAGCCTAATCTTATCTTAGTAGCTTAGTATATTGTACTTAGTTCAATTTTTAATCTAATTAGTCATTTAAGCTTCAAATATTATTCCTTAACTATTTCAATTTTCTTAATTATTAATCTCTATTTTGATGAAATTTTGATAGCTTCCGATAGTCATGTAGCTACATGAGTGTTAGAGCCTTCCTACCATGCTTAAGAAAGTATGTATAGTTAGTGTCTTGTGAGATAGCGGCTTAGAGAGTCTTCTAAACCCAAAATACTTAAGAAAGCATGCATGGGTCTTCAATACATAAGTGTTTGGAATGAAATTTGGCAGCCTCCTAGCTCATCCCCATGTAGGGGCTACATCAGGAGTACTGAGGCCTTCCCAGCATGCTTATGGGAAGCGTGCATGGTAGGTGTCTTGCAACACCAGCAGGCCTTTCAAACCAAGCAGCAAGAGAAAGCATGCATAGGCCTTCAATATCTATGTAAGAGACATTTGAAAAGAGATTAGGCCTCCCAGCATCATCCCCATATAGGGGGCTGCATCAGGAGTACTGAGGCCTTCCCACCATGCTTATGAGAAGCATGCATGGTAGGTGTCTTGTGACATCATGAGTGAGTGATTTTCTTGTACCTACAACACTTATGAAAAGCATCGCATAGGCCTTCATATAGACATTCGGTTTCTTAGTCATCTTTAAGCAACATGCACGAGTACTTATATATAACAAATTTTCCCGCCGTGTTGAAATAATCATGAGTGGGTACTTAAGACTTTTGGCGTTCATTATAATTTCATCTTTACATATACATGAAGAAAAAATGATAGGACATAAGTGCGATCACTCTAGCGCACATGTCCCTATCTCATCCACTTTTTGCCACATGAATACCATAGAAACCTATACTCCACTTCTCCATTTTTATACCAAACATCAAAGCATTATTATGAGGAAGGCTAAAAATAAAAATAAACATAAAAAAATAAAAATAAAATAAAAAATAAAAAATTTTTGGTACTTTAATACCCTTGCTACATGATGCTATAGTAAAATGCCACATAAAATCATAAACTAATCTTATCTTATTAGCTTAGTATATCGTTTCAATTTTAGTCTTATTAGTCATTTAAGATTCAAATATTATTCCATACTATTTCAATTTTCTTAATTATTAATCTATTTTGATGAAATTTTGACGACTTCAGATGTAGTCCCTGTATGCATTGGTAGTGTTAGAGCCTTCCTACCATGCTTAAGAAAGTATGCATAGTTAGTGTCTTGTGAGACAGTGGCTTAGAGAGTCTTCTAAACCCATAATTCTTAAGAAAGCATGCATGGGTCTTCAATACATAAGTGTTTGGAATGAAATTCGGCCTCCTAGCTCATCCCCATGTAGGGGCTACATCCATGAGGCCTTCCAGCATGCTTATGGGAAGCGTGCATGGTAGGTGTCTTGCAACACCACAACTTAAGAGGCCTTTCAAACCAAAGCCAAAGAAAGCATGCATAGGCCTTGAATATCTGTCGAGACATTTGAAACTAAATTGACCTCCGATCATCCCCATATAGACGAGTCTTGAGGCCTTCCCACCATGCTTATGAGAAGCGTGCATGGTAGGTGTCTTGTGACATCATGACTGAGTTATTTTCTTGCACCTACAACACTTATGAAAAGCATCGTCTTCAAACATAAACATTCGGTTTCCTGTCATCGCAACATGCAGTACTTATATATAACAAATTTTCCCGCCGTGTTGAAATAATCATGAGTGGGTACTTAAGACTTTTGGCGTTCATTATAATTTCATCTTTATACATGAAGAAAAAATGATAGGACATAAGTCGATCACTCTACATGTCCCTATCTCATCCACTTTTTGCCACATGAATACCACAGAAACCTATACTCCACTTCACCATTTTTATACCAAACATCAAAGCATTATTATGAGGGAAGGCTAAAAATAAAATAAAAATAAAAATAAAAATAAAATAAAAAAATAAAAAATATTTTTGGTACTTTAATACTTGCTACAATAGGTGTCTTCAAATGCCACAGAAAATCATAAATCTTATCTTATTAGCTTAGTATATTGTACTTAGTTCAATTTTAGTCTTATTAGTCATTTAAGCTTCAAATATTATTCCTTAACTATTTCAATTTTCTTAATTATCTATTTTGATAAAATTTTGGACTTCGATGATCCATAGATCATTGGGAGTGTTAGAGCCTTCCTACCATGCTTAAGAAAGTATGCATAGTTAGTGTCTTGTGAGATAGTGGCTTAGAGAGTCTTCTAAACCCATAATGCTTAAGAAAGCATGCATGGGTCTTCAATACATAAGTGTTTGGAATGAAATTCGGCAGCCTCCTAGCTCATCCCCATGTAGGGGCTACATGGAATGAGGCCTTCCAAAGCTTATGGGAAGCGTGCATGGTAGGTGTCTTGCAACACCACAACTTAAGAGGCCTTTCAAACCAAGCACGCTTAAGAAAGCATGCATAGGCCTTGAATATCTATGTAAGAGACATTTGAAACTAAATTCGGCCTCCCAGCATCATCCCCATAGGTCATCGAGAATCTTGAGGCCTTCACACCATGCTTATGAGAAGCGTGCATGGTAGGTGTCTTGTGACATCATGACTGAGTGATTTTCTTTTCTGACACTTATGAAAAGCATCGCATAGGCCTTCAAATGTATAAGACATTCGGTTTCCTGATGTCTTGAAGCAACATGCAGTACTTATATATAACAAATTTTCTTATGTTGAAATAATCATGAGTGGGTACCTTTTGGCATTCATTATAATTTCATCTTTACATATACATGAAGAAAAAATGATAGGACATAAGTGCGATCACTCTAGCGCACATGTCCCTATCTCATCCACTTTTTGCCACATGAATACCACAGAAACCTACACTCCACTTCACCATTTTTATACCAAACATCAAAGCATTATTATGAGGGAAGGCTAAAAAATAAAAATAAAAATAAAAAATAAAAATAAAATAAAAAAATAAAAAATATTTTTGGTACTTTAATACCCTTGCTACAGTAGATGTGCTACAGTAAAATGCCACAGTAAAATCATAAGCCTAATCTTATCTTATTAGCTTAGTATATTGTACTTAGTTCAATTTTTAGTCTTATTAGTCATTTAAGCTTCAAATATTATTCCTTAACTATTTCAATTTTCTTAATTATTAATCTATTTTGATGAAATTTTTGACTTCAGACATATGTCCATGTAGAGTGCATCGAGTGCTAGAGCCTTCCTACCATGCTTAAGAAAGTATGTATAGTCAGTGTCTTGTGAGCATTAGAGAGTCTTAAACCCATAATGCTTAAGAAAGCATGCATGGGTCTTCAATACATAAGTGTTTGAATGAAATTCTGACCTCCTAGCTCATCCCCATGTAGGGCTGAATCTTGAGGCCTTCCCAGCATGCTTATGGGAAGCGTGCATGGTAGGTGTCTTGCAACACCACAACTTAAGAGGCCTTTCAAACCAAGCACACTTAAGAAAGTATGCATAGGCCTTGAATATCTATGTAAGAGACATTTGAAACTAAATTGACCTCTGAATCATCCCATATAGTGCATCAGAATCTTGAGGCCTTCCCACCATGCTTATGAGAGGCATGCATGGTAGGTGTCTTGTGACATCACGAGTGAGTGATTTTCTTGTACCTACAAAACTTATGAAAAGCATCATAGGGCCAAATGTATAAAGATATTCGGTTTCCTTGTCATGCAACATGCGAGTACTTATATAAAATTTTCCCGCATTGAAATAATCATGAGTGGGTACTTAGAATTTTGGCATTCATTATAATTTCATCTTTACATATACATGAAGGAAAAATGATGGGACATAAGTCGATCAAGCACATATCCTATCTCATCCACTTTTGCCACATGAATACAACATATACTCCACTTAACCATTTTATACAAAACATCAAAGCATTGTTATGAAGGAAGGCTAAAAAAATAAAATAAAAATAAAAAATAAAATAAAATAAAAAAATAAAAAATATTTTTGGTGCTTTAATACACACTTCTAGGTAGATATTATATAATGCCAGAAATTATAAGCCTAATCTTATCTTGGTAAGTATATTGTACTTAGTTCAATTTTTATTATTAGTCATTTAAGCTTCAAATATTATTCCTTAACTATTTCAATTTTCTTAATTATTAATCTCTTTGATGAAATTTGACTTCCTTCGTCCTATGTAGGAAGGTGCATGGAGTGTTCTTCTACCATGCTTAAGAAAGTATGCATAGTTAGTGTCTTATGAGACGGTGGCTTAGAGTCTCTAAACCCATGCTTAAGAAAGCATGCATGGGTCTTCATAAATGTTTGGAATGAGTGATAGCCTCTAGCTCATCCCATGTAGAGGGATACATCAGAGTCTCTTGAGGCCTTCCCACTTATGGGAAGCGTGCATGGTAGGTGTCTTGCAACACCGCATCTTAAGAGGTCTTCCAAACCCACCACATAAGAGAAAGCATGCATAGGCATTCAATATCTATGAGAGACATTTGAAATAAATTTGGCCTCGACATCATCCCCATATAGGGGTTGCATGAATCTTGAGGCCTTCCACCATGCTTATGAGAAGCATGCATGGTGTCTTGTGACATCAGTGAAATTTTGTACTACAAAACTTATGAAAAAACTGCATAGGCCTTCAAACTATATAAAAGATATTACGGTTTCCTCGTCATCAGCAACATGCACGAATTACTTATATATATAAATTTTCCAGCATTGAAATAATCATGAGTGGGTACTTAAGACTTTGGCATTCATTATAATTTCATCTTTACATATACATGAAGGAAAAAAATAGACATAAGTCGATCACTCTACACATGTCCCTATCTCATCCACTTTTGCCGCATGAATACCAAACATACTCCACTTCACCATTTTATACCAAACATCAAAGCATTGTTATGAGGAAGGCTAAAAATAAAAATAAAACTAAAAAAATAAAATAAAATTAAAAATAAAAATATTTTGGTGCTTTAATACCTTACTCTGATGGGTGTGTTACTAAAATGCCATAGTAAAATGCTACTTCATCCCCTATAATAGTGCTATAGTGTTTTTTTACTCTGATATTTCCACGGGATGCAAGAATCGAGTGGATGGAGTTGCATGAATTGAGGCAAAAGGTCAGTAAAAAAATATGAGCAATGTCCGACTTCTGTGTGTCCAACAAAGTTGAGAGAGAGAGAGAGGAGATTGATGAGAAAGGTTGGCTCGGCTTGCTGTTCGACCGAGAGGAAGGATGGAACAGACAGGAGATCAATCCAGCTTGTAGTCACGGTGAACGGGAAAATGGGAGGGAACACTTCAGTTAGGAGTTCAAACTAGGAGATATCCTTATTTGGCTAAAAGCCCATCTTGTGCAGCATGTGGAAAAGGAATATTAGGCTGTAAATAGTGTTCTCTAGGTTTAGGTATTAAAAGGGGTTGTTGATCTCATTTTTAGATTGAGCTCTCAATTCCCCCATCTTAGACATAGGACTTCTCTTAGACTTTAAGAGTTCCTTAGTCTTAAGACACATCTAGTGATTGGATGGACACTCAACCTAGCTCTAGAGACTTAGAAGAGTTAGCCATAGGAATAGGTCATGCCTTAGGGGTGTTAGGAAAATTTGCCTACCCTTTAGCTTGAACCATTCCTCACCTTCCTTCTTCAAGTCAAACTCTAAATCAATCTTATTTGATTTTCTCCAAACTCCAATCAACACGACATGATTGAAATTCATGATTGAATTCCAAGTTGAAATTCCAAAAGTTCAAATCTTGCTTAAGTCCATAATTTTTCTCTTAAGGACTTAGCCTAAATCATGATCAAACCAATTCAATTCCTTAAGATTTTTTCATAATTCATTTATATTCTCTTTTATATTCACATATATAAATGAAATATAAATTCAAACCAATAAAATTAAACTCAAAATTCAAAATTAATTCATAAAATTTTCCTATGTCCTTTTAATGTTCCTTCATGGACTTAGCCAAAATCATGATCAAATCAATTCAAATTCATGGGATTTTCTCATGAATCATCTATATTCTCATTTATATTCACATATATAAATGAAATATAAATATAAATCAATCAAACCAAATTCAAAAAAAAATTCAAACTTCAAACTCCAAACTCCAAAATTTCCTAAGTCCTTTAAACTCCTCTTAATGGACTTAGCCTAAATCATGATCAAACCACTTCAAATCCTTGAAATTTTCTCATGATCAATTGATATTCTCATTTATATTCACATATATAAATGAAATATAAATTCAAACAATCAAAACCAATTTCAAAATCAAACTCAAATCCACTCAAAATCCAACCTAAGCCTTTCAAGTCAAAATCTTGAACTTAGCCAAATAAACTTCAAACCAAGCCAAACTCTTGATCTTGCTTCATGATTCAATCAACTCTACAATCATGAATCCAAATATAAATACAAACTTCAATCACCAAATCAAAATCCAATTCAAAAATCAAACCCCAAATCCATTCATATTCTTCCTTTGAATTTGAAATTATCAAATGGATCAAAACCCATTTGACTTCAAACCACTTGCAAAATGGATTTATATTTCAATCATAAGTCCATATACAAGTTCAATCAAACTCAAATCAAGCTTTGACCAAGCCATTTGACCCACTTAGGCTCACTTGACCCAAAGTGACCTAAAGTACCCTTATGAGCCAAATTCTAATCCTAACCAAATTGGATTGAATCAAACTCACCTATGCCTCTCATCATGATCAACAATCATCATGGGATGATCAATCAACTAAATTGGGTCAAACCAAGTCAAACCTAAGGGTTGACCGTGTCAACACTTGCCAAAAATAAAACCTAACATAACCAAAATCCACCATAGGCCAAATTGATTGAAACCATTGATCTAAGTTCATTCATGACCAATGTTTGAACTTGACCAAGTCAACATTTGAGCCTAACCTAACCCAATTGGCCACTTGACCCAAGTTGACCCAACTTGACCTAAAAAGTCAAAATATGTCAAAACTTGATCTAAGCCAAATTGATTGAAACTAATGGGTCAAGTTCATTCCAAATCACTTGTTGAACTTGACCAAAGCCTTAATTGGCCAACTAGACCTAACCTAACACAATTGACCTTGAACCCAACTTGACCTAAAGGGTCATGTTGAGCCAAATTCAAACTTAACCAAAATTGATTGGAAACAAAGATATCAATCCACTTCATATGACTAACCAAACCTAAACCTACCCATGACCTAGCTCAAATAGGTCAAATGGGTCAAATTGGTCAACTTGACCCATTTGACCTAAATGAAGTCATATGAGCCAAATTCAAAGCTAAACCAAATTGAATCAAACTAAAGGCACCAAAATATTTCAAATGGTCATATGAACTTAACTCAATCCTTAGTTTGACCCAAATTGACCAATTGGTCAACTTGACCCAAGTTGACCCATTTTGACCTAAATGGATCAACATGAGCCAAACCATATCAAATGAACTCCAAATCTCATGAAACTTGGCCAAACCTATTTTCTCTACATACCCAACATATTCAAATTCAAAGGTAGCCAAATTACCATTCTACCCCTAGGCCATAAAACAAATTTTTGGTCTAATCCATGGATAATTTGGTCAAGTCCTCTTCATATCAACTTGATACCTTCCTAATAGGTCAAGTGAACCATATGGAGGGTGGTGCACCCAACCCAATGGGTTTGGGTCAAATGGACCCAAGGCCAAACGACTTTGGCCAATTTAAAACCTCCTCCACTTAATTTGAAGTGCATGGAGGTTACCAATGCTCAAACTATGTGCCAACTTCAAATAGCCCAAACAACCCTTTCCATATGGTCAATTGGATCAAAATGATAACCCAAGCTTGATTGCATAGATATACTAATTCCATTTGAATTCAACACCCTCATTATCGATTGAGCACTAGTGAGTGTTAGAAGCCATCAGAGAGCATTCCTAAGCTTCTAAGTGGAATTTGAATCTTGCATTTCTCAGTTTTCTTCCTTAGAAAATAGGGGAGCTCCTCTCATTTCCTAACTTCTTCCACACTACAATCCACTTCAATTACCTTTGCACACTCTCTCAGGGGATCAAGTTGAGTGCACCCAAGCATTCACATCAAGTTCCCAAAGCAAGGAGGAGTTGAATTCAATCAAAGTTATAAGCAAGAAGAGGAGGTGCTGGTCCATAGAGAGATCTACTCAACCCCAAGGCTTTAAACTTTCAACAGGGCTTTGTCTCCACTAGACGAAGCTACCTCATTGAATTCGAGCACTGGTGATCACCTCTGGAGAGGTATGGAATTTTTTGACCATTAGACTTAAGAGGTGTTGGTCCTTTGTGAAAGAAATTATCATGGTATGGGTCCATTAGCATAAGATGGTGTGGGTAAATTTTTATTCCAATTTGAGCTCAATCGAGCTCAGATCTTCCCTTAGATCATGGACAATCTCCATTGATCCTCAGGGAAGAACTAGGGTAATCCCGGCCATCCATCTGCACATTTTGGATGGACGACTGAGATGAAACACACATTTTAGAATTGATTTATCCCTTTAGAAACCACAGGATGATCCCTGGACGTTCGATCCTTGATCGAATGGCGGGGATCAAACTGCATCCCACCGCCATGCCGCCTCTGTGATGCGATGTGTAAAGCGTGTTGATTTCCATCGTCGCGTGTCGTGCTGTGAGCTAAGGGGATTAGTTAAGGTTTTAATTAATTTAATTAATCCCTTAAACTTCAAAAATTCATATCTCCCTAAATAAAAATAAAAAAAATATGAGGTAAATTTCTATGGAAAGATAATTCAATCTAAAATATTCTAAAAATGTTTTTAATGGATTTTAAATTATATTTTTCTTTGATTTTAGGTTTTAAGAAAAATGTTATTTTGTTAATTACCCCTTAATTAATTCTCTGATTAATCCCAAACTTTTTGAGTATGTTTTGGGGGATGACTTCCTTCTTTTGTAATTTTCTTGGGATTTATTGAAGGGTTAATTAGGGGAATTGCAAATGAATTTTCTAATTTCCCTCCTTAATATAATTAAGGATAATTAAGGGTTGGATTAGTGTTTTAATCCCTCATTAGAGTTGATTAAGGTTAGATCCAATGAATACGAGGCTTAGGAAATAATTTTGGGATATTTCCCTTAAACTATTCCCTAAACCCCCTTTTCTTTCCTTAATCCTTTCTTAATTAACTAATTCATTAATTACTCTCTTAATTAATTTCTAAAAATTCTAAAACCTTCCAAAACTTAATTAATCTACTTTGGGTAGATGTTTAGGTGTTTAAGAGCCTAAGTTTAATTAAGAAATCAAACCCAAACTCATATGTGTGAGGGTGTACCCTTTAGCTTAATTAACTATTAATCATGAGCCAAATTGCATTAGGCCCTTTTCTTCTTAGGTGCATTGCAAGTTTAAATTCCTTGTGAGTTTTTATGTCATCTCATTGGCTCATAATAATTTGGTTAATTATGCTAAGGTGGTGTAGGTAAGGGTTAATTAACTTATTTAATTCATTCCTTAACCTAATCAAAATTTAAAATAAATCTAATCATCTAAAAATTAAACAAAAATGTCAAACATATATGGGAATGGGTTAGGAACAACAAACTCAACTCACATTTTCAAAATTAAATCAAACTCTGAATCAAACAAAAATCACTTAAATAAACTTAGATTTATTTTAAGCTTTCTTATTTCATAAGATTGTCTTTAGGATTTAATTAAATGTGTGCTTCCATTTAATTCTTCCCAACATGCTAAATATGTGTGTCATGTGGTTTCATGCATTCCTACTTTTCAAAATTCAAATTTACAATGAAAATGATTACTTTATGTCAAATTTGCATGTCTTGGCTAAAGTAGAAATATGAGTGGGTATTATCACTATTAAATTCAAATTATTTTCAAAATATATGAATAAATTATCAAAATTAAAAGTGTGTTACTTATATTTTAATTATAAGCTTGCATGTGAGTAAGATATAAGGATGTGCTTAGTGTAGGTCTTCATCCTCTTTTCTTTTAGTATAATTTTGAATAGGATTTGATAAGATGTATGGTTCATTTGAAAAGAACCTAACACTTGCCTAATTCCATATCCTATTCATCCCTATGTTATCACTTTAAGAAGGATACTTATGCTTACACACATAAATTGCATAAACAAAATGAATCCTCTTTTCCATTCATTTCTTTTGTACATAAATTTGTATTTAAGAAAAGTGGTAAATTAGTCTAGACAACCCCTAGGTTGTGAGGCTTTAAGTAGCCCTAAGTAGATCTTGTACCTTACACCTCAGTTAACAATGGTGTTGTACTCACTTATGCCTTTCTTACTTTCATGTGTGCATGTGAAAATTGGATAAGAAATCCCTATTATACTTAATGAAAATCATGCATAATAAACTTCCAAATTTCCTTAAATGAATTACTTAGCATGCATCATAAAGTTGTGCTAAATATTCTCATTTGTATGTATAGATATGCTTAGGACTCATTCATATGGATGTTATACATGTTGGGAAAGAAATGAAGTGATGTATGCTTTATAAATTTAGTTCATTTTATTTAATCTTAAAATGCCTTTCTTTTGAATAGGTTTATTTAGAGTTCATCTAAACTTAGGATTAATTAAAACACTTAATCAAAACATTCACTAAACAAAACTAAAACATGAATCCACTTTAGAAATTACTAAGGTTAGGGACAAAAAAGAGAAGTTCTTTTATCTTTCCCTCTCTTTATAACTTAGTAATTAATTGTAAGATTCACTTGAACCTAATTAAAACATAAAATAAAATCAATCCAAAAATAGTTAAATCACTTAAATGAATCCCTCCTCTAAGTTGAATATGCTTCACACTTAGAAAATTCTAACTTAAAGCCATAGCTAAGCATACCACACAAACCTCCAAAGCACACACATTAAGCTAAATCACCACTTCTAGCTTTAGGTTAGGGAGGTGCATGGTTTGATATTTTTTTGTTTTGTGATATATGTTTTAGACTGGATGTTAGGATGTATGTGCGTAGAATGAATGATAGGGTGATCTTAGTCTAACCATTATTTTCTGTAGGGGATTGTGCTTAAGGGGCTATAATAAAAAAATAAATGCTTTTGCTTGTAGGTACTTATTCCCCTAAGCATAATCCAATAGGACAGGTTGACTTAGTCACCCATGTGGGGTGATAAGTCCAATATACATGCTTGATTTGGTGTTTTGTTTAGCTAACCTTTGTTTTGTGTTAGTAGATTTACTTTTTTTCCTTTTCATGTAAATTTTGTAATTTGGATTTTGGAATGATTGTTATGGGAATTAGGATGAGCATTGGTCATAAGATCCTATCTTATGCACCATGTGAAGCCTTTGGAGCATCCACCTTCCAACCATCCAAAAGAAGGAACCAAAAAGAAAGAAGAAAAGAAGAAGAAAGAAGAAAAGAGAATGAAGTGAAGCTTGAAGACCCCCATAATAATTAATTCCTTGCTTAATTGTAATTTAATTTGTTTGTATTCTAGGTTGTATAAGGGTAGAGCTACCCAATTTGTTTTTGGTTTGTGCGGTGGCACCCAACCACAAACAACTTTTTATTCTTTTTGCGATTAGCTTTATAAATTGATTGATGATTTGTTTAGGTGGTGCATTAAGTGGTATCTTTTTCCTAGTTTCTTCCTTGCTTTATGTATGGCTTGGATGTGGATTAGGCTCTTTAGGAAAAAAATAAATCTTTTACCAAACTTAACAACTCAAAACTATAAATAAAAAATTGATAACCTCACATAAATCTTAGGTTTAATATTAAGATAAAAGAATTAGCAACCCCTTAGCTGGATGAGTATTTATTTTATAATATCATGCACAACAACATCTTATTTCACTCTTGATTGGAGGACTTCCACCTTTCCGAGAAACTTGCTTGACCTTTGATATGGAAAACACCTCCTTCCCATTGATTTTGGCCAATAACTTTATTTTCTCATGCGTATATGAATCCTATTAGCTTGAGTCAAAATAATTATCCAAAAATAAAAATAAATAAAATTTGAATTGCATTAGATTTAGGTCATTTGAAGCATGCCCTTACATAATCTAATCTCTTTAGGGAGTGAGTTTAAGGACTTAGTCTCTTTCTAAATAAATAGCAGCCTAGCTATCTTGCATAAGCATAAGACTTGCCTACATATATTTAAAATCATGTAGGAGTTAGTTGGCGACCACCCAGGAAGTTGTAAGTCCAAGAGGGTTGTCTGTCTTATGAGGCAAACCAAATACCCATTTTCACCTTAGATTTAGGTTGTGCTTGGCCCTCAAAGCTCCCCAGATTTAGGTTTTGAGGTTGGTTCTCCCCTTTGTGGGCAATAAAATTCCTCACCTCTTAGGCATTTCCTTAATCTTGTGTTATGGAATCATAAGTCCTAAATTTCTAATAAAAAATTCATCTCAAATAAACTAAATCAATTTTAAAAATGTAAAGCCCAACCATAGGATAGTTTGAGATGTTCACTAGGTTTCCTAGCATTGTGGACATCTCCTACTTATCTTTCTTTTAGCTTCGATAATAACTCCCTCTCTTTGATCAATCCCATTTGATCTTCAAAAAAATGAACTAATTGATTGATAGTCCTTTCCTATTGAAATCTTTGAAGACAATGATCATTTACCTTAATCGAGAGTATTCCTAAGAGATCCAATCCCTTAAGATGTAATTATCTATGGGGGCTTGCCCCTGTAAGGAACTTAATGAACTCGATTTAAAATAAACCCTACTTTACTTTTTGATGTAAAGTAGGGGAAGAATCTCTGGTACATATGAAGACCCATTGTACTTAGGAGTCCTTATTGAGGTGATTAGGTCCTTTAAAGGATAGTGACTTCTATCTCTCAAGATAGTACACTATTCTTTGATGACGTACTCGATCACCTGAATAAGCACATATGTGGATATATGTGGCATCCCAAAAAGATGAATTTTTATATTATTGCCTTTTTCTCCATAGATGGAAGGTGACCATATATAGAAAATTTTCACCACAGGGGTATATATAAGTAGGCTTCCATTTCTTATTCGAGATAAAATAAACTCCAATTTTTACTTTTCATGATTGTATTCGCATATAGGCAAATTAGATATAAATTTTAGGTTACTTCGATGTTCCAGATGTAACAACATAGTGCATTTCACGAACAGAGGTTGTTTGGTTTGAGTCAGCATCGAATCAGGTCAATTTTAGTTTAAAATTATGCACCGTCACTTCCAACCACTTGACATTCATGCAGACTCATCTGAATTGAGAACGGACAGCCTCATTTGATAGGTTTTGACATTTTGATACTAACGATGTGATCAATTTCATGAATGGATATCGTTTGAGTATTGTCACAGCCTCCTGACTTTGATATGCATGTAGACACATCGATGGATTTCCTTCTTAATTTGTTGATCGCCAAACTATGCAATATGTATATTATATTTAATTTTGACATTCTAAACATGATGGAAAAGTATGTTATCAATCATAGATCATTTTGATGAATTTTGTTGATGTCGAGTGTATTTTAGCTTTGATTTATGCACCGTTGCAACCAAAGCCTGTTGAATTTGGCTCGTGAGCTTGGCTCGATTGATGTGACATACATGGAGGTTAACAAATGTCCCCCAACAAATGTGATTCATGCATAGAGTGAGTCATGCTTGTTGAAAATCTTGTTGACCCTTTGTGTTGACCATGAATTACTTCAGCTTTGATGGGCTCGTTGAAGATCTACTTCCACCATCTACTCTCTACTTCAATGAATTTATTGAAGGTCTCTCTTTTTGTGTCATTGTAGATTTAGGTTTCCCCTAACCCTAGCTTCATGCTTGATTGGGTTTGATGGAGGAATTGATTTATTTTATTTAGGATTTGAAATTCTTTGTCATATCTTTAAACTTGACAGACTTGATGAAGGATTGACCATATTTGTCCATATTGACTTGTCAAGAAGTGAATGTATACCTTGAACCCTGTGCATGCTATTTTGATAGATTTGTTGAAGGGTGCATATAGATGACCCAGCCTTCTAGCTTATATTAGGTCTATAATATTGGGTTATCAGTCTAACAATGAGTGCTTTAACAAACTGAATAACCATGAAATTCTTTTAGTTCAACCATTACCTTTATATGAATTATGAAATTGCTTCCTCGGTCATGAGCTTTTTACTATGATAGATTTGATGAGAAAATTGGCTTTGATGTGTGCTTTGTGCTTGATCAATCATTTGAAAATAGATTGAGATATCACTCTTTAGTCAATATGGAGATTGATTTGAGGCTATGGACTAAGAGTTATTTCTTCAAAATGTATTGATTCATCGATCAAGTAGAAAGATCTCTTGAATTTTAGTTGCTTGTAGTCACTAAGCTGAATCTAGTTTGAGATTGAATAGCTATCATCATTGGACTGATGAGCAAGGGCTCTTTCACTAGCCTTTTCTTATGGATTGTTTAGTGATGAGAAACAATGACTCGACCATTTGTGGGCTTGTTGAGTCCATCTTTTAGAACCTACTTGAGTCATTGACTTAAATTGTGATGGCTTGGTGGTTTGGTCATCAGATAAATGAACGGGGGCTCTTTCACTATAGTCTTTTCTCATGGCTTATTGAGTGAGGAGAGCATCAGCAACTTGGCCATTTATGGGCTTGTTGAGTTCTATATCCTAGAGTTGAAGATGTATAGGTTGATGTTTTTCCAACTTAGTTGATTGAAGATTCCATAATTGGGAGTTCTCCTAACTTGATCTTCAGAATGTGATAAATTTGGAGACAAACTTTTGATATTTAGGGTTGTCTTTTCATGTATAGAAATAGATTCTTTTTATTCTTGCAAGAGTCTGCAAATTTTACCATAACAGTTATAAATAAATTTAGGGATCTCGGCATAAAGCTTGATGTCAACCTGAATATATGCATGAACACCTCTTATTTTGCAGGAGAAGGTTGAACAACCTTGATCATTAAAAAAAAGGCTCCTGTATAATAGGGAGATTGCAGATTAGTTCAAAAATATATTACAAGGTTTGATTTTCTTTATTGCAAAAATAGACATGATATGTTTTTCAATCATAATATGTATCTATCTAAGGATCTCGGCTTAAAGCATAATGTCAACTTAAATAAATATATAAAAATACCCCTATCTAATAGGGGGCTTTTGCAGTAACTGTTGATAGAATTTAGAATATCATTGATCATATGCATTATGTTTTTATACTTATTGAAAACTTTCTCTTGAGAGTTTGAAATTTATATCTTTCTCCTGTCCTAGCTTTGTGCCTTGGTAGACTTAATGGAGTTGATGATTTGTTGCTGTGATGAGAACATCTTCGATCCTATGCTTGGTTTTGGATGGACTTGTTGAAGAGTCAATCTTAAAATTTAAATTTATATTTTCCTCCTGTCCTGGCTATGTGGCTTGGTGGACTTGATGGAGTTGATGACATGTTGGTGAGATGAGAACATCTTCGGTCCTATACTTTGTGCTTTGATGGATTTGTTGAAGACTTCATCTCAGAGATTCATATCTTGTATTTTTTTTATATCCTGGCTTTGTGCCTTGATGGACATGATGGTGGAAAATCTTGAATTATTTTGAAGCTTGTCAAGCGATATGAAATTACCTTCTATGCCAGCTTTATACTTTCGTGGGCTTATAGAGGGATGTCTACCACTGACCTAGTCCTAAGAGCTTGTGTTGGGTCAATGGTGAAGAGCCATCAGTCCTATGCTTTATGCGTAATGAGCATATTGATGACATAACTCCCTGAGTTCATCCTTCAGCTTTGTATGAACATTGGGATGACTTCTCCAACCTCTTGCTTTTTGCTTATTTGGATTTGCTGAAGAAGAGTTTCCTTTCGGTATTTGCTTTCTACTTTAACAGACTTGTTGAAGGAGTTTACATTTCTTATTTGATATTAATACCAAACTCAGCTTAGTGCCTTCTCGAGTAAGGATCTTTTTGTTGGATTTTAAAAAATGACTTACGACCATTAGGGATGATCTCCTAGTCTGGGCCACTTGAACTCACCAAGTTGGAAGGATTTGGGGGTTTTTGGATGCTCTTATCTTTGAACTAATGAAGTAGGAGGATCCCTTACTGCGAGATTTATGGAATATTGATTAAGTAGACCTGCCAGCAACTTGATCATGTTTGTGCATGTTGAGTCTGACCTTATGCAACCACTTGAGTCTTAGACTTGAGCAATTAATGGAGGATTTTATCATCAGGCTAATGAGATGGGGGTATCTTATTATAGGCTTTGTGGCATGTTGAGTAAGCAGATCTGCCAGCAACTTGACCATATTTGGGTGTGTTGAGTCTGACCTTTTGTAATAACTTGAGCCCTAAATTTGATGTATGGAGTGATGATGTGTTTCCAACTTGATTTATTAAAATTTGTGGACTTGAAAATTTCTCTTTTGGTCTATAAGAATTTAAGACTTGAGAACTTTAAATACATAGTTTCAACATGTATATGGGTATTTTGGTCTTAAGCATGATGTCAACCTAAATACAAAAGGAGACCCCTTGTCTTACCAGGGAAAGCTTAGCATTTTATTATAAAAATTTAAAATGCCCCCTGTATGACAGGGGGATGTTTGCTTTATTTCAAAAATGCATTCTTGTGTTATAAGAGAATTTTCAAACAAACTTACACATGTAACGATGGTGAGGAATAATTGGTATTCTCAACACCAGGACTCATTCTCCTTCTTGAAAAGTTCAAGGACGTACCATATGATCGAATGCATGCTTGTGATTATATTTTTATGTGTTATATTTTTTCACATATCGACTATTGATTAGCGGCATTAGTCTTTCACCTTTGAAATCAATTAGCTAGTACACTCCTCCCTGATATACTTTCTCAATGATGAAGGGTCCTTCCCAATTAAGCTCAAATTTATCACTAATTTTACGATGAGAGATAATTGATATTCTCAGCACTAGGACCAATTCACCTTTCTAGAATGTCCGAGGACATACTAAACTATTTAACGCTTTAGACATTTTGGCTCGATAGATTTCTAAACTTTGTTAAGCTTGGAGTCTAACTTTGTCAAAAGCATCAAGCTCTTTCATCCGTAGACGGGCATTCTCATCTTGGGTAAGATCATGTTGAATGGCTACTCTGAGAAAATGTAGTTCAACTTTGAGTGGCAAGACTACTTTAGCTCCAAATACTAGCACATAAAGAGTGGATTTTGTGGGAGTACAGTCCAGATGTCACGTCATTATCTTTCTTTAAGGTAGTTTCTCTTCAAGGCTTTGGCCTCCAAATTTGCTTACCTTTTTGCTGAGACATTTCGACGGTGGATTCTTGGACCTATGGTCCAAGTGTCATGCCCTGGTGTTCACTATGCGGAACTTGAATTGGTTGACATCTTATCGGGGTTGTAGAAGGTCTCCTTGTATGAGCAACTCTAGCCTCCCTGATGATGAGACTTCAATATTTTCTTTCATCAGTCCCTTCTCCTTATCAACTTTCAGGACCCAATGCATTATTGTATATACAGTTTCGAGTTTCCTCATTGAAGAAGTTGGAACTTAAAATTATCGGGTCCGATGGACTATTTGATTTGACCAGTAGAGTTGT
This sequence comes from Cymbidium sinense, assembly GCA_021442155.1. Taxonomy (NCBI): domain Eukaryota; kingdom Viridiplantae; phylum Streptophyta; class Magnoliopsida; order Asparagales; family Orchidaceae; genus Cymbidium; species Cymbidium sinense. The sequence goes on along the minus strand of CM038221.1, from coordinate 173,796,846 downwards.
TCTACTTTACCCATCTTAGGTTGTCAAACCTATTATGGGTTGAAATACTCACTTCGAGTTCCATAACTAGTTGTACAATTTTTTGTTTGAACAATGGCTGTTGAGCATGCAGTTCAACATTTCTCTTTCTCTACTGCCTTTGTGTTAACTTGCTTGTCGCTACTTCTTCTTGAGGCTTCGACCTCCATATTTATTTTACTTTTTTTTTGGGACCTTTTGGCGATGGATTCCTAGACATGCGATCTGGTGTCACGCCCTAATGCTCACAGTGCAGGGCATATTTAGAACAATCTTGAGTTCTTATTACCACTTATGGTAGCTTTTGTAGTGGAGCATTTTTGGCTTCTTTGATAATTGGCATTTAATACCTCTTCTTCATAAGACTTTTTTCCTTAACAACATTCAGGACTCTATGTGCTTGAGTAGATAGAGTTTCATGTTGTTTCTTCTAGAAGGGTGAAGCTGGCTGCTGTTGAGCCTAAAAAGATTGCTTAACATCACTAGTAGAGCTATTCCTTTTCACCCATCTCAAAAGTTTCAAATTTATTGTGGGGTAGAAATACTCGCTTATGGTTGTATGACTGGTGATTCATACAACAATTACTAACCTTACAGTTCAACATTTCTTCTCCTTCTTTGCCTTATACTCAATTTTCCTCCAGAAGAGGAGGCTTGAGCATCATGCCTTCCTAGTGTGAAAGGTTCAACTGACAGAGTGGTCGCATTCACAGGTATGACTAAAACTTTCTGCCCAGTGATTGTTCTTTTCATTACTGGCACCTCAGAATGACCCAATCTTTTGAATACAAAGGCTCTCTTTTGAAGAACCTCAGTAGCAACAATAGCCATTCTAGTCATCCTCCTCCCATCCTCAAGTTGGTGTGTACAATATGCAGGTGCTTTAAGTAAAGGATTATTTGCAACAGCAATGACTGGGAAGTCTACACTACCAAATTGAATAGTAGCTCCAACATCCCTAATATTGATAACAACATTAGCGAGATGGATATTGGTTCCACGACCTAGCTACATGAATGGTGTGTTCTTAAGATCCCTCGATATAAAGAATAAGTAGATTAGTCATAAGAATATAATTGATTTAAATTTAATTTTATTGATAATTGATTTTAAATTTTAATTTTTATCATGTTCCACTGCTATTAGCTTAAATTGACTAGCCAGATTGAAAGAGAAAGAAACAAGCAGAGTGCCAAAATAAGGGCTCCAAAATTCCTATGGATCTCTCAATTAAGAGAATACGATTTATGTTAGTGAAATTTTTAGAAGGATGATTGAATATTGGATAAGACACTACCCAGAGATTTCACTCTCATTTTATGAGGACTTTAGCACCTATAGTTTAGTTTCCTGTAAGAGAGAACTTGTGCTAGATCGCCAAATGCATAAGAATAACATGTGAAGTTTTAGAATTTAGATTTATAAAATTCATCATCCTTTAACTTGAAGCAGACGGATGGGGGGATGATGATGTGCCCAATTAAGATCTAATGGTTTTATCATCACCATCGGTCCCTAGTCTACTTAGAGGAGGTAGTCACAACCCCAATCAAAGGATCCTTTAAACCATGGTTGTTGTTGTTCAAGGGAACCTTGTGGACTTGGGGTGGTGTTTGTCTAAGGAGACAATTTTAAGTCCACCTTAGTTGACAGAGAACTTTTTCTCTATCAGGTGCACCCAATGATTAATATCTCAAAGGGCATAGCCATTGAGGAACATACGGGCTACAGTCATGACCGTAATATAATGGTGTTATTTGGCGGCAGCCACCAAATCAGAGGACTCTGATCATAACCACATCATATGTAGATCTTATTGGCCAAATATTGACCTCACTTTTAGAGTGAGCTCTCAACTTCCTCATCATAGATCTAGGACTCTTGTAGATATTAAGAGCTCCTCAGTCTTAAAACACTTCTAGTGATTAGGTGAACACTTAACCTAAGCCTAGAGACTTAGAAGAATTAGCCATGAAAATAGGTCATGCCTTAGAGATTTAGGAAGGCTTGCCTACCCTATAGCCATAAACCCAATCCTTGCTTCCTTCCTCAAACCAAACCTCAAATTCAAATTCAAATCATAAATCAATTCCAAATCAAATTATTGAAACCCATGATTAAATTCAAATTCCAAAATCCCTTCCTAAGCCCTTTGATTTTATCTTATGGACTTAAACTTAACCAAATTCAAATCAACCCCAATTCAATTGATTTTAAAATATCAAATTCAATCTCAAATCAAATCCCAATCCAAATCATAAATCAATTCCAAATCAAATGATTGAAACCCATGATTAAATTTAAATTCCAAAATCCTTACCTAAGCCCTATGATTTTATCTTATGGACTAAGCCTTAACCAAATTCAAATCAACCCTAATTTTGATTTCAAATATTTTATCAAATCAAATTCCAAATCAACCCAATAAATGATTGAAATTGATGATTAAATTCAAACTCCGGAATCCCTTTCTAAGTCATATGAACCACCTTCATTTGCTTAGCCAAAACTTCCTTTAAACCAAATCAAACTTGGTTAATTTCTTTATAAATCAATCATTCCTTCATTTATATTCATAAATATAAATGAAATCCAAATTTGAACCATTCAAATCAAATCAAACTAAATCAAACCAAATCAAAATCTTTCTTAAGCCATATGGACTACCCCCATAACCTTAATCAAATCTAAATTAAAATAAACCCAACCTCAATTGATTTCCTTACAAATCAATTATTCCTTCATTTATATTCACAAATATAAATGAAACCCACCCTCCAATGATAAAAGATAAATCAAACTAAATAAATTCCCTACTTAAGCCCTTTTGACTTACATCCTTAAACATGGTCAAATTTGCTTTCAAATCACTCCAAACTCAAGTGATTTTATCATAACTCATTTATAACTTCATTTATATTCACAAATATAAATGAAATACAAATCAAATGGCCAAAACCAAACCCAAATCAAATAAAATTTCCAATTTTAGCCCTTTTAGCCAATTTCTTGAACTTAGCTAAATGATACCCAAATAAATTCAAAACCCATGGATTTCTTCATGATTCAATCATTCCTTCAATCATTGTTCCAAATATAAATACAAACTACAATTATCAAACCAAATTCAAGTCAACTCAAGTCAAGCCCATGTTGACCCCTTTTGACTTGAAATTGTCATATGAACCAAAATCCATTTGACTACAAATCAATTGTAATTGGATTTATATTTTCATCATAAATCCATATGCGAGTTCAACTAAACTTTAATCAAGCCAAAACTAAACTACTTAGCCCATTTAGGTCCACTTGACCCAAAGTGACCTAAAGATCCTTTTTGAGCCAAGTTCTAATCCAACCCAAATTGGATTGAACTAAGCTCATCCAAACCCCATATCATTATCAGCAATCAACCTAGGGTGATCAACTACCTTGAATTGGGTCAAACCAAGCCAACTTGGTTCTTTGACCAAGACAACCTTTAGCTCAAATGAAACCTAAACAAGCTAAAACCCACCATATACCAAATTGATTGAAACCTTTGATCCAAACCAACTCATAATCAATGATTGAACATGACCAAACCCTCAATTGAGCCAAACTAAGTCCAATTGGCCATTTGACCTAAGTTGACCCAAATTGGCCTAAAAAACCAAAATGGGTCAAATCATGATTTGATCAAAATTGATTGCAACTAATGGCTCAAGTTCATTCCAAATCACTTGTTGAACTTGACCATAGCCATGATTGATCTCAATTTGACCAATTGGACTACTTGACCCAACCTACCTTAATTGACCTAAATGGTAAAATTGGCCAAATTCTAAATTAAACTTAAATTAAACCAAACCAAAGCCTACAATCATTTTATATTAACCAATTGAACATGAACCAACACCTAACCCAACTCAATTTGGTCAAATTAGTCAACTTAACCCATTTGACCTATTTGAATCCAAATGAGCCAAAATCAAACCTAAGCTAACTTAATCAAAACCATTTGAACCGAAACTCTTCAAATCATCATTTAAACCTAACTCAAGTCTTGATTTGACCTAATTTGACCGATTGGTCAACCTAACCCAACCTAACCCAAATGAGCCTATTTTGACTATATGAAGCCAAATCACCCAAAGCCAACACATGGGACCTAGGACCTGGCCTAACCTAACCCAAACTAGCCCAAATCTATAATGGGCCCACCCAAGCAATGAGCCATTAGACAAACCTTCTTTCCATTGGATCCTAACATTAACAAGCAAAATCAACTCCCCCATCAGCATGGCAGCCCCCAAGCACTCAAGTGAGGCTCCACCAAGCCCACCTGGCTCACCTAACCCATCCTAGGTTGGTCAAGGACCAAGGGAAGTTCACTTCTTCATCACTTAAGCCAAAATTGAAAACTCATGGATTCAAGCAAAGAGGTCTTTGCATACAAACCTTGGGCAGCCTCCCATTGCCTTCTCCACTCAAGTCAAGCCATGTGGAGTTGGATATGACCTCTCCGATGCCTTGATGATAGCCAGCTAGCCAAAATAAGCCAGTCCATCCCATCCATCCATCAAGCATGATTTTGGGGTATACTCCCACAATTTGATTTGAAAGAATTCACACTGTGAGAGTTCCCTAAGCCATTTAAAAACTCCTCAGAGCTTTTCCAAGCATCCCAAAGCTCCCTCAATTGGCCCTTGCTCTCTACATGCAAAACTAAAATAGGGGAGCCCTTCTCTGATTCAAACTCCTGCACTCAACCAAATCTCAATTAAATTTACACACACCTTCACCACACCTAATCGAATCTAACCAAATCATTTCCCAAGCTTCCAAGCTGTCAGAGATAGGACTTTGATCAAGATTGAATGCCAAATCAAAGGAGCTTGGTCCATAAAGAAAACCACCTCAAATTAAGGCTCGTGTGACTCAATAAGGCTTTATTTCTACCAGACAAAGCTACCTCAGTCAATTACACCGCCAGACAATAGCTCTAGTGCGGTAATTCCTCAAAATCGTCAGCTTAGGGAAAATGTGTTGGTCCTTTTTTTTATGCTATGCATTTTTGACCATTGGATGTGCTTGCCTCCTCTCTTTGATGGTGTGGGATCAATTTGATCCCAATCCGAGCTCGGGTGAGCTCCTTCACGAATGGAGAAAGATGGACGGTATCCATCTTTCTCCATTCGTGAAGGAGATTGATCATGGCCTGACCATTTTGTGTAATTGGAACAGATGGTCCTAATCGGATCACACATAGATCTCTTGATTAATCCTTTAAAACTGCGATTATAATTGTGGTCATTCGATCTTAGATCGGATGATCCATGGGAAAATGCATCTGCCATAATTCAAGTTAGCCTCATGATTTGACAACTTAAATACCCTATCCCATAGCGTGATGTGAAAAGTGTACGCCGCATTAGCAGTCACGTGGCGTCGATGGGATTAAGGGTTAATTAAGCTTTTTTAAATTAATTTTTAAGGCTAAATCTTTCTAAAATCATAACTAATCTTTAAAAAAATCCAAGGAATACAAACGAGGGCTCATTTTTGAAGATATTTCAGAGTAAAATCCATTAAAAATATTATTTTATAATTTTGAATAATAATTTCTACTTGATTAAAGTTTAAATAAAAGTTAATTAGCCTAATTACCCTCTGATTAGTTGTCCAATTAATTTCAAAATTTTTAGAGATGTTTAGGGAGATGACCTCTGCCTCCCTTATTTTTCTTGAAATTTATTGGATAGTTAATTATGAAAATCAATAGAGTAAGCCTTAATTACTCTCCAACCTTAATTAGTGATAATTAAGCAAATGAATAGTATTTTAATTAATTGAATAAGCTTATTGTCCTTTGTTAATAGTGGGGAGCTTTAGTGAAATGGTTTGGGTTCGCTCCTTATAACCATTTCATTAAACCTCCTCATTTGTTTCAAATTAGTTAAAGCTTAATTAATTAATTAACCACATAATTAATCAATTAAAATAGAAAAGATGTATAATTGCTTTAGAGCCTCATTAGATGTTTAAAATGACTTAAGGATTAGGATTAAAGCTTCTTCTTTGATTTTTTTCCCTAAGTTAATTTCATTATCCTAATTAAAAGATTTAATTAACCAATTAAAGGCTTAATTAAATTAATTTAAAATCCATTCATTCACAACCTTACTTTATTTAATCAATCTAACAACCTAAATAGATAGAGCTAATGAAATCATGGTTAGCTCACTTGTGTGAGAAAATTGTGAAAGTAATTAAGTGAGCTACTTAAGCTTAATTAACTATTAATTATGAGCCAATTGCATTAGGCCCCTATGGTGAAAAATATTTAAATCATTTTCTAAATATGTATATTTCCATCTTCAATCTATGCAAAATAAAATGAAGATAAAAATATACTCTTTTTGCATTTGGACACCACGTAGATCCGCAGATATTTTTATTAGGGTGATGGGTATGACATTAAGGAGAGTTGTACTATCTTGAAAGATAAAAGTCACCACCCTACAATGGATCTAATCACCTCAATAAGGACTCCTAAGAAAAATGGGTCATCATATGTACCAAAATTCTTCCCCTAGTTTATATGGAAAAGTAAAGTAGAATTTATTTTAAATTGGGTTCGTTAAGTTCCCTATAGAGGTAAGCCCCCATAGTTAATTATATCTTAAGAAATGATATTCCTTAAGAATATTCTCGATTAATGTAAATAATCGTTATCGCCAAAGATTTCAATAGGTAGGACTATCAATTGATTGATTTATTTTTAGAAAATCAAGTGGGATTGATCAAGAGGAGGGAGTTCTTATCGAAGCTAAATGGAAATAAGTAGGGGATTCTTAAGATACTAGGAAGCCTAGTAAACATCCCAAACTACCTTATAGTTGGGCTTTACATTTTGGAAAATTGAATTAATTTATTTGAGTAGAATTTTTATTAGAATGCTAGGGCTTACAATTATATAATACAATTCCATGGAAATGCCTAAGAGGTGAGGATTTATACTTATAGCCCATAAAGGCGAGAAGCAACCTCAGAACCTAAATTTAGGGAGCTTTGGTGAATGCCAAAAGCACAACCTAAATCTAAGGCAAAAAATGGGTGTTTGGTGTACCTCCATAAGAGAGGATAAACCACCTAACTGTTGGACTTACAACTGCCTGGGGGTGGCCGCCAACTAACTCCTCCTATGATTTTAAAGTCATGTAGGTAAGTCTTAAGCTTTATGCGAGATAACTAGGCTATTATTTATTTTAGAAAGAGACTAAGTCCTTAAACTTACTCCCTAAGAGACTAGATCGTGTAAGGGCATGAAAAATGACCTAGATCTAATGTAAAACATATTACATTTTACTTTCATATTGGGATAATCATTTAACTCAGGCTTATAGGATTCATATGCTTAATGCATGAGAAATAAGATTATGGGTGAAAATCAGGGAGAAGGGGAGGTGTGCTTCCACCATGGCTCTCAAAGGTCAAGCCAAGTTTTCTAGCAAAGGTGGAAGCCCTCCAATCAAGAGTGAAATAATATGCTTTTATGCATGATGTTAGAAAAGAAATACTCATCCAGCTTAGGGGTTGCTAATTTTTTATCTTGATTTTTAGCCTAAGCTTTAGGTGAGGTTATGAGTTGTTTAATTTGGTAGAAGATTTATTTTTCCCAAAGAGCCTAATTACCATCCTGGCCATACATCAAAGCAAGGAAGAAACTAAGAAAACATGCCATCTTAACGCACAAGCTAAATAAAACATCAAACATTTTATAAAGCTAACACAAAAGAATAAAAGGCCATTTTTGATTGGACACCATGGCACAAACCTAAAAAATAAATTGGGTAGCCGAACTCTACCCTTATACAACCCGGATTACAAATGAATTAATTTACAATCAAGTAAGGAAATTTATGTTAATACTTCTTCTAATTAGAGTTTCAAATTTGAAACTCTAATTTGCTTCCCTTATAGATATGTGGGTCTTCATTTTTTCATTTCTTTATTCTTCTTTCTTCTTTCTTCTTTTGGTTCCTTCTTTTGGATGGTTGGAAGGTGGCTGCTCCAAATGCTTCACATGGTACATAAGATGTAATCTTAAGACCAATGTTCATCCTAACCCCCATAACATTCATTCCAAAATCTTAATTATAAAAGTACATGAAAAGGAAAAGTAAATCTAACTAACACCTACAAAATAGAGATTAGCTAAATAAACCACTACAATTCATAAGCATGTATGTTGGACTTAGCCCACACATGGGTGACCAAGTCCACCTAGCCTATTGGATTATGCTTAGGGGTATAAGCACCTGCATAGCAAAAGCATTTATATTTTTTTATTACGGTGCCCCTTAAGCACAATCCCCTGCAGAAAATAATGATTAGACTAAATCGTCTTACCATTTATTCTAATTGCATTCACCCTAACATCTAGACTAGAAATAATACATCATAAACAAAAGCAAACATCAAGCCATACACCACCCTATCCTAAAGTTAGGTATGGTGACCTAACCTAATGTGTGTGCTATTTAAGGTTTGTGAGGTATGCTTAGCTATGGCTTTAAGGCTTAGATTTTCTAAGTGTGAAATTGTTTAACTTAGATGGGTGGTTCCATTAAAGTGCTTAGTTGATTTGGGTTAATTTTATTTTTGTATTTTGATTTGGCTTAGGTGGATCCTACAATTGATTATTAAGTTGTAAAGAGAAGGAAAATAGAAGAGAAGTCCTCTTTCCTAACCTACCTTAAGTGGATTCATATTTGATTTTATTTAATGAATTTTTTATTATGTGTTTTAATTAATCCTAAATTTAGATTTTCCATAAACAAACCTATTCAAAAGAAGGACATTTTAAGATTAAGTAAAGTGAACTAATATCACAAAATACACATCACTTCATTTCTTTCCCAACACGTATAACATGCATATGAATGAATCCTAAGCATATCTATACATACAAATGGAAATGTTTAGCACACTTTATGATTAATGCTAAGAAATGTTACTTAATAAAATTGGAATGCTTTATGATGCATGATTTTTATTAAGTAGAAAAGAGGGGTTTCTTTTATCCATTATTCACATGCACATGTGTATGTATGAAAAGCGTAAGTGAGTACAACGCCATTGTTAGCACCAAGGGTGTAAGGTATAATACCTACTTAGGGCTACTTAAAGACTCGCAATCTCGGGGTTATCCAGACTAATATATCACTATCCCAAATGTACAAAAGAAATGAATGGAGAAAGAAAGATGCAAAAAAAAGTTTGTATTTGTTTGTTTTATTTATGCAATTTATATGTACAAGTGTGGATGTCAGTAGGTAATATCATAGGAATGGATAGGAATGGGGTTAAGAAAATGTTGTGTTCTTTTCAAATGAACTATACACTTTGCCAAATCTTATTCAAAACTATGCTAAAAGAAAAGAGAGAAGGAAAGCCACACTATGCATATCTTCATATTTATATCCACATGCAAGCTTATAAATAATTATAAGTAGCACACTTTAAATTTTAGGTGTTTAATTTATAGATTTTGAAAATTGTTTTGGATTTAGTAGTGATAATAGTCATTCATATTTTTTACTTTAGCCAAAACATGCAATTTAAAATAACAAAATATTTCATTTTAAATTTGATTTTAGAAAAAAGTATGAATGCATGAATTTCATATGACATACACATTTAGCATGCTAGGAAAGAAATAAAGTGATGAAAGTAATATAAATTCATTCACCCTAATTAATTCCTAAAGATAATCTTATGAAATAAGAAAGTTTAAAATGAATCAAAGTTTGTTTAATGTAATTTTTGTTTTGAATTTGTTTTATGTTTGATTTAGAAATGTGAATGGTCTACCGATTTCCTCTCTATATATGGCATTTCAGTTTAATCTTTAGATGATTAGATGATTTTTATATTTTGATTAGGTTAAGGTATGAATTAAGTGTGTTAATTACCCCTTACCTATACCACCTTAGAATATTTAACCAAATAATTATGAGCCAATGATATGACAAAAAACCACATAAGAAATTTAAATCAGTAATGCACCTAAGAAGAAAAGGGGCCTAATGCATTTGCCTCATGATTAATGATTAATTAAGCTAAGGGGTTTAAGTTAAGTAATTTCATAATCCTTCTCACACATGTGAGTTAGATTTTGATTTTATTAATGTACTTAGGTTATTGGATACCTAGGCATCTACCCAAAATTGATTAGTTAAGTTCTGGAAGGTTTTAGAATTTTATCAAATTAATTAGGTAGGTAATTAGTGGATTAACCATTAATTAAATTTAGAATAAGGAAGAAAGAGAGGGTTAAGGAATAGCTTAGAGAAAATATCCCAAAATGATTCCCTAAACCTCCTATTCATTTAAACAAACCTTAATTAACTCAATCATGAGATAAAACTTTACTTCACAAAGGACTAGATGACATCTAATTTAAGCTCGATTTCATGGCTTACCTCACTGGAGGCTATCACAGGTGCTTAATTCCCTTGGAGAAGCTTTGTCTAGTGGAGACGAAGCTTTGCTGAAGTTTTGAGGTGTTGAAATTGGGTAGATCCTTCTAGAGGCCAACTCCACCTTCACTTGAGCTCTGTCTTGGTTGAAGTAGCACCTCCCTTTGGAGCTTGGGAAAAGGTCTAGTCAAGTTTGATTTGATCCTCTGAGGGAGGTTGCAAGAGGAATTAGCTTGGTATTGAGTGTGAGGTGTGATTGATTTCAATGGAGCTCTCCTATTTTCGATTTGAAAAAATCTAAAAATGGAGAAGTTCAAAATGGCTTGAGAGAGCTTAGGGAGACTTAGAAATGGTTTCTCTGGCTTCCTAAGTTCAATCTAGTGTGCTAGAATGAAATTCAAGTGAAATAAGGGGGAGTATTTCTCTCAGTGCAATGTTCCACGAGAGAAAGGAGCTCCTTGTGGGTTTGTTGTTTGATGTGTCATTGCATTTTTTTGGCCAAAGGGAGGTAATGGAAGTGTGCCATGTGCTTGAAATGGGCGGAAGAATGATTCCCATATGGTCATGTTCAAGCAAATGGTCAATTTTGACCTTAGGCTAGGTTGGGCTGACCCAAACCCATTGGGTTAGGTGCACAACACTCACTAGTGTCCACTTGGTCCACTAGGAGGGTGCCAAGTCATCATGAAGAGGATTTGACCAAATTCCATGTGAATTTTGCCAAAATTTACCCTATGGCCTAGGTGTAAAATGGTCATTTAGCTTGGGTTTCAATTTGAATATGTTTGATATGATTGAAAAATGGGTAAGACCAAGTTTCATTGAATTTGGAGTTGGTTTGAAATGATTTGGCTCATGTTGACCCATTTAGGTCAAAATGGGTCAACTTCAAAAACCAAGTTCTATATGACCATTTGAAATGTTTTGGTTGCTTTGGTTTAATTCAATTTGGTTTATATTTGGTTTTGGTTCAATTGAGTTCTTTTAGGTAAAATGGGTCAAGTTGACCAAATTGTCCCATTTGACCCATTTGGGTTAGGTCATGGGTTGGTTTATGTTTGGTTGGTCATATGAAATGGATTGGTATCTTTATTTCAAATCAATTTAGTTTATATTTGAGTTTAGCTTAATATGACCCTTTAGGTCAAGTTGGGTTCAAATTGGGAGTTGGCCAAGAGCTTTAGTTCAAGTTCAATCATTTTGGAATGAACTTGACCTTGGTTTCAATCAATTTATCTTAGATGAAGTTTTGACACATTTTGACTTTTAGGTCAAGTTGGGTCAACTTAAGTTAAGTGGCTAATTAGGTTAGGAGCTCAAATGTTGACTTGGTCAAGTTCAAGCATTGATCATGAATGAGTTTTGATCAATGGTTTCAATCAATTTGGCCTATGGTGGATTTTGGCTATGTTGGGTTTCATTTTAGTGTTGACTTGGTCAACCGTTAGGTTTGATCCAATGTGATTGATTGATCACCTTATGATGATTTTTTTTCACAATGTGAAGCTTAGATGTGCTTAGTTCAATCCAATTTTGGTTAGGATTAGAATTTGGCTCATCATACTTTAGGTCACTTTGGGTCAAGTGAGCCTAAGTAGGTCAAATGGCTTGGTCAAAGCTTGATTTGAGTTTGATTGAACTCACATATGGACTTATGATTGAAATATAAATCCATGTGCATGTGGTTTGAAGTCAAATGGGTTTTGATTCATTTGACAATTTCAAGTTCAAAGAGGCGAACATGAGTTTGACTTGAGTTTGATTTTTGAATTGAGTTTTGGTTTGGTGATTGAAGTTTATGTTTATGTTTGGATTCATGATTGAAGGATTGATTGAATCGTGAAGAAAAATCAAGAGTTTGGCTTGATTTGAAATTGATTTGGCTAAGTTCAAGATTTTGACTTGAAAGGCTTAGGTTGGATTTTGATTGAATTTGAGTTTGATTTTTGGAGTTGGTTTTGGTTGTTTTAAGTTATATTTCAATCATATATGTGCACATGAATGAAAATCTAAATAGGTTATGAGAAAATTTCATGGATTTGAAGTGATTTAACTTGATTTAAGCTAAGTCCTTAAGAGGGAATCAAAGAGACTTAGGAAAGATTTTTTGATTTGGATTTAGTTTGGTTGATTTGAATTTATATTTTATTTATATATGTGAATATAAATGAGAATATAAATGGGTTATGAAAAAATTTCATGAATTTGAATTGATTTGGATTTGATTTAGGCTAAGTCCATGAGAGGGAATCAAAGGACTTGGAAAATATTTTGAGCTTGAAATTTGAATTTATAAGCTTCAATCATTTGTTTCAATCATGGATTTCTATCATTTGGAATTGATTTGGATTTGGAGGAAATAAGTTAAGTGGGAATTGATTTAAGTTTGACTTAGAGGAAGGAAGAGAGGAATTTGATTCAAGCTATAGGGTAGGCAAATTTTCCTAACACCCCCTAAAGCATGACCTATTCTTATGGCTAACTCTTCTAAGTCTCTAGGGTTAGGCTGAGTGTCCACCTAATCACTAGATGTGTCAAAGAGGTGTCTTATGTATAAGATGGAAAGGTTGAGAGCTCATCTTAAAAATGAGGTCAACAACCCCCTTTCATTTCTTAGGAGCATTACTAATTTACTTTTCATGTGATTACATCTCATATTGGCCCATCATTATTTTTTTAATTAACTTAAGGTGATGTAGGTAAGGGTTAATTAATTAATTTAATTCATATCTTAACCTAATTAAGACATAAAATCAACTAATTGTTCTTCATTAAACTAAATTTATTCACACATGGGGGATAGGATTAGGATTAGCAAACCTCTTTCACATTTCCTTAAATCAATCAAACATAAGATCAAAACGACTTCAAGAAACTTTGGTTTGATTTAAATGAGTTTGTTTAATACAATTGTCCTTAGGACTTAGTTGGATTGAATAAAATTACATGCTTGTGTTTCTTTATTTCTTTCTAATCATGTTAAAATGTTGTATGCCACTTATATTCATGCATTCATTTTTTTCAAATTAATCAAAGAAAAAATGATTTCCTTTATGTTAATTTGCATGTGTTGACTTAATTAGAAATATGTGTGGCTATTATCACTATTAAATCTTAAATGTATTTTTAAAAGCTTATTAATGAATGATAATATATATTGTGACTTTAGTTATGTATACATAGAAGATGCATGTGAATATAAGCTTAGTGTATGCCGTGAAGTCTCTTTCTTACATTCATGTGTTGATTTGCATAAGCTTGAATGTTAATGTATATATTAGTTTGGACATTCCAGGGATGAATGACTATAAGTAGCCCCAAGGGGTTCCTACCTCACTCCCCTAGTATAGAACAATGGTGACGTACTTGTTTGATTTCATTTTTATGTATCTTAACATTAGAATTTAGATAGAGTTTTAATTCATTTACACAAATAAATCAATTCAATTAAATGCTATTTTTCCATGGTTTTTCTATTCTTATAGTTGTTTATATATCTATATGTATTTAAGAATATTGGGTATATTAGTCTGGACATTACGGGGATGCACAACTTTAAGTATCCCCAAGGACGTTCCTACCTCATTCCCCTGGTGTAGAACAATGACACCGTACTTGCTTAAAAATTTTATACATTTGAATGCGTATTTAGCTAATGAATGAAAACACCAATTTTCTATTAAAAAGACATGAATCATACTTTGTTCAAATGGTTGAATTAATTAATCATATGATTTAGGGCTCTTTTCTTATATTTTTTGTATAAGAATTTAGATAGAACTTTAAATTAATATGACAAAAATAATTCAACCAAATAAAACATCAATTCTGAGTATATTTACTTACATTCATGATTTAAATGTGTTAAGATACAAATTGTATGTATAGGTATATTTAGGACTTAACCATATGCATGCCATATATATGATGGAAAGAAATGAACAAATATGTGTTATGTGATAGTAATTCATTCCAACTAGTTTTAAGATGCCTTTCTCATTGAATGAGTTTATTTAAAGTGAACCTAAACTTAAGATTAACTAAAACATGTAATAAACTATTCACTAAAAGGAATTGATTAATTAATTTGTTTTAGATGTGACTTAAGGTAGGGATAAAAGAGAGTGATCCTCTCTTTCTTTCTCTTCATTACACTTAGTTGTTTAGTGTAAGTCAAGATGAAATAAAAGAAAAATATCAAGTAAAATTCATAAATTAACTAAGCCACTTAAAGTGAAACCCTCATTTAAAATTAAATCTCTTCATACTTAGAAAATCTAAACTCTAAAGCCTAGCTAGGACGTACCACACAAGTCATAACACACACATTAGATTAAGTCACCACTTCTAGCTTTATGTTAGGGTGGTGCATAGTTTGATATATACTTATTTTATGATGTACTATTGTAGGCTGGATGTTAGGGTGTATGCTTTATAGACTAGTTGTTAGGTCGTGATTAGTGTAATCATGTTTTTTTAGGAGATTATGCTTAAGAGAAAATTAAAATAAATATAAATGCTTTATTTTGCATGTTGCTTAACCCCTAAGCATAATCTACGTTTGGATATGTGGACTTGGTTACCCATGTACATGATGCTAAGTTCAAATTTTACATATAACTACTTGGGTTGTATGATATGTTTAGATAACACTTGTCTTGCAAGTATAATTAGATTTAATTTTCTTACTTTTAATGTAATTGTACATTAGGAATTAGAATTAGTGTTATGGGGATTAGGATGGGTGGTGGCTAGAAGGCTTTATCCTCGGAGGCCTCGTGATGCATTTGAAGTAAGTAAATCCAAATGAAGAAATAGAGCAAAAGCAAAGACATTAGAAGACATGAAGACATGAAGAATGAAGACCCCCATAGAATTTATTTTGTGAAAATTGTAATTATTCTTTAATATACTAGAATGTATAAGTGTAGAGCTCTGCTACCCTCATTTCTTTTCGAGTTGTACAGAAAAACTTGACTGCACCGGCCTGTTATTCTTTCACGTTGAGTTTATAAATTGTTTGATGATTTGTTTACATTGTGCAATAGAAATGGTATGCATTTTTAAAGTTTCTTCATGTATGATGATTTAATGTGTGGCCAGGATTCACTTAGGCTCTTAGAGGAAAATTAGCTTTTTTACCGCAATCACAACTCATAACTATATTTTCTAAAATAACTCATAATCTCACATAAAGCCTAGGTATTAAATTAAGATAAATAAAAGATTTAATAACCCCTTAGCTGAATGTTGTATGTCTAATATCATGCATGTATCTTCTACCACTATTATAAAATGAGGGCCCCCGTTCTTGCACATATAGGAAACACTTGACCTATGAGAGCAACTCCTACTAACGGGGCGTCACCCTCTTCTTTCTTGATTTGGCATATAACTTGTTTCAACATGCATTTAGGCATATAAAATCCTTTGTCCCACGTCAAAATAAAGAGTCAAAATTAAATAAAATTTGATAAGATTTGCATTAGACTAAGTCATTATTCATACCACTCATGCTCTAGTCTCTTAGGGAGTGGGTTTAAAGACTTTAGTTTATTTCCAAATAATAACATCCCAACCATCTTACAAAACATATGACTTGACCACAAGGTTTTAAATCGTAGGAGGAGTTAACTGGCTGCCACTCCAGACAATTATAAGTCCAATAGTCGGGTGGTTTACCCTCTCTTATGGAGGTAAATAATTTACTCATTTTTGCCTTAGATTTAGGTCGTGCTTTGGCCCTTATCAAAGCTTTATAGATTTAGGATATGAGGTTGATGTTTCCCTTTGGGGATACGAGCATAAATTCTCACCTCTTAGGCATTTTCATAATCTTGTATTATGGAATTATAAGTCCTAGCTTTCTAATAAAATTTTAACTCGAATACATAATTCTCCTCAAATTCATACGTATAAAGCCCAACCATAGGATAATTTGGGATGCTCACTAGGTTTCCTAGTATCATGAGCATCCTCTACTCATCTCCTTTTTGCTTCGATAATAAGTCTCTCCTTTTGATCTATCCTACTTAATTTTCTAAACATAGACATTTTATTGATAGTCCTATCTTTGAGTTCTTTGGAGATAGCAATTGCTTTCTTTAATTGAGAGTATTCATAAGGAATTCACCTTCTTTAGGATATAATTAACTATGGGGGCTTGTCCTCATAGGGAATTTTAGAACCCGATTTAAAAAACTCTACTTTATTCATTCATGTAAAGTAAGAGAAAAATCTATGGTACATACGAAGACCCATCATGTCTTAGGAGTCCTTATTAGGTGATTAGGTCCATCATAGGGCAGTGATTTCTATCTTTCAAGATAGTGCACTATTCTTTGATGTCGTACCTGAGCACCTTAATAAGTACACCCTTATATCTGCATGGTGTCCCCCCATACACACGCATCACAAACCAAAAATTAACACCATAAATTTTTCTAGCGACTCCGTTGGGGAAGGTTCCTCTCTCCATCTCTAGTGGACAATTGTTGTCTCCAAGCATGAACCTCCTTACCACTAGCTTGGTGAGGTAAGGTTCATCTTAATGATTAAGAAAATAAACTCTTTTGTAAAGTGCTACTTTCAAAAAGCACCTTTTTCAAAACTGACATAATAAATAATTTTGCACAAAATTTTCAAAAAGCACAAAACTCATGTAACCAAATCCCATTTAACAATCCCTATGAATGCTACATGGAGGTTCTTTTCAAAATCATAATCAAAATCATTTTTAAAAGCACATTTTTGACAATAGCTACTTCATTCAACATACCCAAATTTATTAAATGAGGATTCTATTTTCAAATAAAATTATAGCATAAAATTGAAACTCCACTTAACATATTTCACATATGTAAAGTTGGGGTTTCGCTCTTTTTCAGAAGCACACTTCCGAAAATGAGCTCCTCCATTCAACATGCTCAAATTTGTTGAATTAAGATTCCATTTTCAAATAAAATCATAGCATAAAATTGAAACATTTTTCAAAAGCAAGAAATCACATATGAAAGTAAGACATATTATTGAAATCTATTTAACATACCTAAAATTGTTAAATAGATTTCCCTTTTTCAAAAATAATATAAATTTGACTCTCACTTAACATACTAAATTTGTTAAGTGAGAGTCTCATTTTCAAAATATAAATTTGACTTTCACTTAACATACCAAATTTGTTAAGTGAGGGTCTCATTTTCAAAATATAAATTTTACCCCCACATAACATACCAAATTTGTTAAGTGAGGGTCTCATTTTCAAAACATACATTTGGCTTTCACTTATTTTACCAAATTTGTTAAGTAAGAGTCTCATTTTCAAAATATAAATTTGACCTCCACTTAACATACCAAAATTTTTAAGTGAGAGTCTCATTTTGAAAAACACAAATCATACCACATGTGGCTTCCAAACATGCACAATTTGTGAAGTGAGAGTCTCATTTTTCAAAACATACATTTGACTCCCAACAAAAAAAAAGTGAGAGTCTAAAAATAAATTTGACCTCCACTTAACATACCAAATTTGTTAAGTGAGGGTCTCATTTTCAACATATACATTTAACTCCCACTTAACATACCAAATTTGTTAAGTGAGAGTATCATTTTCAAAACATAGATTTGACTCCCACTTAACATACCCAATTTGTTAAGTGAGAGTCTCATTTTCAAAACATACATATGGCTTTCACTGAACATACCAAATTTGTTAAGTGAGAGTCTCATTTTCAAAAATACAAATCTTATCACATGTGACTTCCACTTAGCATACCCAATTTGTTAAGTGAGAGTCTCATTTTCAAAACACAAGCCATATCACATTTTGACCTTCACTTAACATACCAAATTTGTTAAGTGAGAGTCCCATTCTAAAACATGAATCAAATCACTTTTGGTTCATACTTAACATGCCAAATTTGTTAAGTAAGCGCCTCATTTTCAAACTAAACAAACACATTTCAAACACACTTGGTTTCTACTTAGCAGGCCTAATTTGTTAAGTAAGAAGCCCCATTTTTAAATCACATCAACACATATCACACACATAATCAATCATCACAAGCAAAGATTTTTCACAAAATGTCTAAACATACAATCACAATCTTCCATTTGCATACCTAAATTTGGTACGTAAAGTTCTTCAAAATCAAAATTTTCAAATAAGATAATAACACAAACATCTTCAAATATCTGAACCCCACCCAACCTACTTAAATTGGTTGAGCATATGTTCTAAATCAAAATCAAATGGCAAAGACTCTCCTCACATATCAAAATCTCTCCAATGAGGCCCAACATAATTAAATTTGTTGAGTGTGGGTTCAAATTTCCAAATCAAGTCTAGAATTTATTTTGAAGGTGAATACCAAGGTAAAAGGAATTGAGTCAGTTATTTTTTCAACAAATGTGAGCCAGACAGCCACTGTTCACCGGTACACATGGCTCCTAGCAAGTTTGTGTTCTCCTTCCAATATGGCCTTGACTTGGCCCTGGATCAGGCCAAGCTCACCTCACCCATTATGCATCTGATTCAGTGATCATGGATTTGAGGCTATGTGAGTTACTTATGAGGTGATAGTCCTCACAAAAGTTAGTAGGGAGGAGGTGGCGGGGCAGACGCCACATGCATTTTAACTCTGAGTTTCCTCCACTAAATAAGAAGGTAGTAGAGGTCCCCACAGCGAGAGCAGTAGCTTCCGCACGATCAGTTTTTTAGTGATAGCACCAATAGTGTCAGTGGTTCCCCTATCTATTCTATCAGTTGTTCATTCTGTCGCCCCGATGATGGCTGACACCTCCTCGTTGGTCCCCTTAAAGGGGAAGGCTGTCTTGGTCTCTAAGATAGTCTCCCACCTGAGTAGGTTCTCCCCGACTTACCCATACGGGGCACAATAAGAGCTGGAAAGAGAATCACTAGCGCAGAGTGAGGGTAGCATCCCATGTTGTAGATGACAGTTCACCTCGGGAGGTTTTCCCTTACTTAGTGGTAGTAGTTTCCATCCCATCTTAGGTTTAGATGGAGAGAAGGATTACAGGAGGATTGCAGCATCACCTCCACCACCAGCCATTATCAGGTACCAGCTAGAGAGAGGAGGAACCCCTATGTCAGATTATGTTCAGTTATTCACTATATAGGTGGAGCCCACAGATGCTCGGAGTCTTGCACATTGTTCAACTTAAAGTCTTTCATCCCTAGGAGTGTTAGGGATCAGATACATAGATCCAGGTATATAGAGGCCTGAGTGGCAGTGCGGGTAGATAGGAGAGAGAGGAGGAGGTATGCTTGACAATCGACAACCTTCGCTCTTGTGGATTTTCTGGGTCTATAGGCTAATAGAGCCAACAATACCGACAGTATAGTACTCATGAGCACAGTAAGTAATAGGAGGAGAGTTCCTCCTGTGTAACAGCCGGTGTCTCCACCACATCGTGCAACTCATCGTCCACCTTCACTGGCACATATTCCAGCATCCCCTATGTCAGCTGAAGCATACAAGGCAGCATCGAGGGAGAAGAAACTCCCATTGGTGATCCGATTATGAACTCAAGGTCCCAATCCAACTACTCCACCCATTGAGTTAAGGTGACCTTCTACTTTAACTATGATGAAGAAGGAACGGTGACCCAAAAATGACCCCACCACCACCAGTTGGCGGTGGCGGCAAGTAGTAGGAGGGAGGCAGTTCCAGCTCCCATGGCGTAGACCCTCGAGACAACACTCCAGCGATATGAAAATCATGAGCATGTATCTTCTATATAGTATAGATAACACGATGCACGACAGTGAGATGTACTGCGAGTTAGCCACGAGTGTTTGTATCGACACAATTAGATCGTTCTTTTGATGACATTCTAGCATAGTTTTTTGGGGAGAAGAGAGAATTTTTTGGAGTGATTGCTCCAATCAGGATGAGGGTAAGGTCAGTTTTGACCCCGATGAGGATGATTTGTTGGAGGACTCGACCGAGGTCCACATGATCGATATTGTGGTTGAAGAGGACGATGTCGTCCATTCAATGTAACACCTCCTTCAACAGCTTAGACAGAGAGATGATCATATTGACAAGATGGGGAAGAAAATTGAAGAGTTGATGGCAGTGGTTTTAGCATTACAGAACTCAGCCCTAGTTTTATAACCTTCTCCCATAGTAACCGACATAGTAGAGTTGGTACAAACCTCAGATCATCCAAGGTGCATTCTCGTAGAGGAAGATAGTAGTAGCTTGCATAGGAAAGTGATGGTTAGTACCTCTTTGCATGAGAAGGATATCAAACACATGGTGGAGCAATAGGTGAGAGAAGCACTGGTGCAAGCGATGTGGCTCATCTGTTTCGAATGGAAGACCCTACTTAGAGGAATTTGATGTGGTCCAATACCCTAAGGGTTTTGTGCCCCTTCTTTCAAAATCTTTGATGGCAACGAGAACCCTCACCAACACATTTCCCATTTTAGGGCCAGTTGTTGCAACACCGGTGGTGGTGGCTTTTTTTAGATTATTTGTCAGCAGTTTAGCGGGTGTTACGTTTGACTGGTGTTGACCTCAGTTTTGGAGTGAGCTCTCAACTTTCTTATCATAGATCTTGGACACTCATAGACACTAAGAGTTCCTTAGTGTTAAGACACTTCTAGTGATTAGGTGAACACTTAACCTAACCCTAAAGACTTAGAAGAGTTAGCCATAGGAGTAGGGTATGCCTTAGGGATTTATAAAGGCTTGCTACTCTATAGCCTAGACCCAACCCTTGCTTCATTCTTTCAAACCAAACCTCAAATTCAAATTCAAATCAAAATTTTAGACAATAAATCAATTCCAAATCAAATGATTGAAACCCATGATTGAATTCAAATCCCAAAATCTTTCCTAAGCCATTTGATTTATCTTATGGACTTAGCCTTAACCAAATCCAAATCACTCCAAACTCAAATAATTTTCTCATAACCCATTTACATCTTCATTTATATTTACAAATATAAATGAAGTATAAATTCAAATAGCCAAAACTAAACCCAAAATAAAACTAAAATCTAATTTATACCATTTTAAGACATATCCTAGAACTTGGTCAAATCCTATCCAAACCAAATTAAAACCCATAGATTTCTTCATAATTCAATGATTTCTTCAATCATTGTCCCAAATATAAACACAAATGACAATTATAAAACCAAACCCAAGCTAACCCAAATCAAGCCCAAGTTAGCACTTTTGACTTGAAATTATCATATGATCCAAAACCCATTTGGCTCTGAACCACTTGCAATTAGATTTATATATCAATACTAGGCTCATGTGTGAGTTCAACTAAACTTGAATCAAGCCAAAAAGTTAACCTATTTAGGCTCAATTGACCTAAAGTGGCCTAAAGGACCTTTTTGAGCCAAGTTCTAATCCAACACAAATTGGATTGAACTAAGCTCATCGAAGCCTTATAACATGATCAACGATCATCTTAAGTTAATCAATTATCTTAAATTAGGTCAAACCAAGTCAACTTAGCCCATTGACCTAGTCAACACTTAGCCCAAATGAAACCCAAACTAGCTAAAATTCACCATAGGCTAAATTTATTGAAACCATTGACTCAAACCCACTCATAATCAATGATTGGGCTTGACCAAACCTTCACTTGAAAAACCATTTGATCATTTTACCCAAGTTGGCCCAAATTGACCTAAAGGGCCAAAATAGGTCAAATCACAATCCAACCTAAATTGATTGCAACCAACGGTTCAAGTTCATTCCAAATCACTTGTTGAACTTGACCAAAGCCATGATTAAGCTCGAATTGACCAATTAGTCAACTTGACCCAACTTAGCCCAATTTGGCCTTAAGGGTAAAATGACCCAAAATCCAAATTGAATCCAAATTAAACCAAACCAAAGCTTGTAAGCATTTTCAATTAGCTAATTGAACTTGACTCAACACCTAACCCAACCCAATTTGGTCAAATTGGTCAAATTGGTCAACTTGACCCATTTTACCTATATGACTCCAAATGAGCCATAATCAAATCCAAAGCAAATTGAACCAAGCAAATGATACCAATACACTCCAATTGGTCAAGTGAACTTGACCCAACCCTTGGTTTAACTCAATTTGACCAATTGGTCAACTTGACCCAACCTAAATCATTTTGAACTAAATGGGTCAAATCAAACCAAATCAAATCAAATAAACTCCAAATCACTTGAAATTTAGGCTAACCCACTTTTAACCCATTTCAAATGTGCCCAAATCAAATCCATAACCAAATAATTATTTTGCCCTTGGGTTTAGGGCATCCAATGAGATAAGACACATGCACATTATGTCATTTTCTTCTCCTAGCCACTTGGCATCCAATCATAGGTCCACCTAGACACCTTGGACCATGCCTAACCTGACCCAATAGTGGTTGGGTCGGCTATGATCCATGGGGAGGTGACCATCCCTGTTGGAGCTTGCCAAATTGCTAAGGACATGCACCTCCTCCCTTAGCAGCCACTCTCACACCCTCCTCCACTCAAGGGAAGCCAACATACATGATTCCCTGCCAAAATTGAACTCCCATGGTGACCCCTTGATCAAAGAATCCAAATCACCATGGCGTCGATCCAGGAATGGGGGGTATACCCCCTCATTCTTCTCACTCAAACTCAAAGACTCACCTTGATTAAACCCTAATATGAGAGAGGAATCCCAGAGCCATTTCCAAGCTTCCCCAAGTTCCCCAAAATCTCCATTTTTAGTTTTGCGTGAAACTGAAATAGAGGAGAAAACCAATGAATCCCATTTCTCTATTTTGCAACCAAAGTGCAATTAACTTTGCACACACCTTCCCTGGAGTGAGTTGAGCAATAATGAATCCTTTCCCAAGCTTCCTGATGGCCGGAGGGTGGAGTTCGATCAAGTTCATGCGACTCAACAGGGCTTCGTTTCTACCAAATGAAGCTTCCTCAATTATTGGAACTGCCGGTCACAAGCTCTAATGAGGTATGCCATTGAAACTGATGCTTGAATGAAATTAGTTTGTTCTTTTGTGAAAGGAATTTTCATGGCATATTTTTTCCACCATTGGATTTGATTGTCTCACTTCCCAAAGGTGTGGCATCATTTTCATCTCCATCCGAGCTCGAGTGAGCTCGTATCGAGCAATAATTGATGGACGATATCCATCCTTCATTGTTTAGGAAGAGATAGATCTTGGATTGTCCATCTCGCATGATAAGAATGAACGGTCCTGATCAAATCATGCTTAACCCCCTCTGTTTAATCCCTCAGAACCATAGTTTTGATCGTGGCCATAAGATCTTAGATCGTACGGTCCACAGAGATGACATGTGCAACGTCATCCGAGCTAGCACTTGGATGTGACAACTTTAATAGTGAATCTAGTCACGCCACATGGAAAGCGCATTGTGTCAATCACCACATGGCCCGATGGGGTTAAGGTTCTAAATATGGTTAATTAATTTTATTTTCTAACTAATTAATTATAGAAAAATTTAAAAAAAAACACAAACTAAGGTTAATTTTAAAGATATTTCAGAGTAGAATCTAGGAAAATTATTTATTGATCTCACTTTTGGAGTGAGCTCTCAACTTCTCCATCTTAGGCATATGACTCCTTTAGACACTAAGAGTTCCTTAGTCTTAAGACACTTCTAGTGATTAGGTGAACAACCTAACCTAGAGACTTAAAAAGAGTTAGCCATAGGAATAGGTTTTAAGAAAACTTGCCTACCTTATAGCTTAAATCCAATCCTTGCTTCCCTACTTCAAACCAATCTAAATCAAATCTTAAATCAATTCCAACTCAATTGATTTTCTCAAATCACAAACTAATTCCAATTCAAATCTTAAATTAATTCCAACTCAAATGATTTTCTCAAATCTTAAATCAAATCTTAAATCAATTCTAACCCAATTGGTTTTTTGAAATCATAAATCAATTCCAAAATCTAAATCATAAATTATTTCCAAATCAAAATGATTGAAACCCATGATTGAATTCAAATCCCAAAATCTTTTCTATGCCCTTTGATTCCATCTTATGGACTTAGCTCAAATCAAATCCAAATCAGTCCAAACTAAAAATATTTTCTCATAACCCATTTATAATCTCATTTATATTCATAAATATAAATGAAACATAAATTCAAATAACCAAAACTAAATTCAAAACTTAAATCGAAATCCAACTTAAATCCAGCTTATACTCTTTCAAGCCAAATTCTTGAACTTAGTCAAATCATTCTCAAATCAATCCAAACCTTTGGATTTTCTCTTCAAACTATAATTCCTTCAATCACATGCCCAAATATAAACATAAACTGCAATCACCAAATAAAAATTAAACTAACCCAGGTCAAACCCATGTTCACCCTTCTGACTTGAAATTATCAAATGAACAAAAACCCATTTGACTCTAAATCACTTGCAATTGGATTTTATTTTCATCATAAGTCCATATGTGAGTTCAACCAAACTTAAATCAAGCCTTGATCAAGCCAATTCACCCATTTAGGCTCACTTGACCTAAAGTGACCTAAAGCACCTTTTTGAGCCAAATTCTAATCCAACCTAAATAGAACTGAACTAAGACCATATAAGCCTCACATTGTAATCAAAAATCATCCTAGGATGATCAATTCAAAACTAAGTCAAAGTCAAACCTAGCTTTAGCCCAAATAAAACCTAAACAAGCCAAAATTCATTATAAGCCAAATTGGTTGAAACCATTGATCTAAACTAATTCATAATTAATGATTAAACTTGACCAGGCCATCAATTGAGCCAAACCAAGCCTAATTGGCCACTTGACCTAAGTTGACCCAAATTGACCTAAAAAGTCAAAATGTGTCAAATCTTAATCTAAGCCAAATTGATTACAACCAGTGGGTCAAATTCATTCTAAATTGATTGTTGAACTTGACCAAAGCTTCAATTGACTAATTGGTCAACCTAACCCAATTTGATCCAATTTAACCTAATAAGTCAAATTGAACAAATTGAAACCAAATGAACTCCAAATTAGTTGAAATTTGGCCCAACCCATTTTTGAATAATTTCAAATCTGCCCAAATCAAAATCATGGCCAAATGATCACTTTGCCTTTAGGTCAAAGGGTATCCCATGGCCAAATTCACTTGGAATTTGGCCAATTCTTTCTCAAAGCCACTTGGATACCAAGGAGGGTGGTGAACATGACCCAATGAGCTTGGGTCGGCCATGACTGAAGCCAAGGCCAAACCAACCCCTCCAATGGAAATTGAACACTTAGATCACCCAATGCACTCACCTAGCACATGGGAACTCACTCTCCTCCACTCCCCTGCCTAAAATAACTCACATGGGATGGATGGCAGTCCAAACTGATCAACCAATTTGACCCATTGATCAAAAATGGCAAAACTACTCTTCATCGATCCAAGGAGGGTGAGATATACTCCCCTCCTTCATACTCAAACCATAACCATTCATTTCCATAGAGCCAAGGAGAGTGAGTTGAAGCTCCCCATGCTTTTCCAAGCCCTTCCTAAGCTCCATTGATTTCTCCTTCTCGGTTTTGCTCAAAATCGAAATAGGGGAGGTCCATCCCAATCCCAATTCACTCAATTCCCCATCAAAACCAAATTAACCTTGCACACACCCTCAGGACCTTAAGCTCAAGTCATTTCCAAAGCCAAGCATCACCTTGATCAAAGCCAATTTCCATTGAAGGGGAGCTTGGTCAACCGAGCCATCCACCTCAAATCAAGATCTAATATATTCAACAGGGCTTTGTCTCTACTAGATGAAGCTACCTCCTCCGTTGGAAGTGCTAATGATAGCCTCCGGTGAGGTAATTGCCCAAAACTGACCTTATGATTAAAATTGCTTTGTCCTTTTTGAAGGAAATTGTAATACCATAAAATCTTGACCATTAGATACACTGCTTGTGCTTCCCCAAAGGCACGAGGTGAGTTTGAACTTCATCTGAGCTCGGGTAGCTCGGATCGAGTGATGATCGATAAACGACATCCGTCTCTCGCCGCTCGGGAGGAGACAGATTACACACCATCCATTCCGTGTGACTAGAATGGACGCTTGTGATTAGATCACGATAGATCCCCTCTGATTTAAGCCTAAACCATAGGATTAATCTTGGTCGTCCGATCTATTGGAGGCCCGTGGAAAAAGAGGGTTCGCAGCCGGTTGACTCCGTAGGCGATTATGACAACTTAAATAACTTATCTCGTCGTGCCATGTGGAAAATGCGCCACGCCGGCCGCCATGTGGCCCGATGGGATTAAGGGGTTAATTAAGCTTAATTAATTTGATTTTAATGCTGAAACTTCCAAAATTCATAACTAATTATAGAAAATCCAAATAATACAAATAAATACTCATTTTAAAAATAATTCAGAGAACAATAATAGAAAATTAAAATTAATTAATTTTGAATAGTAATTTTAACTCAATTTTGGTTTTATTGGAAATTTAATTATGCTAATTACTCTTTAATTACTTCAGTAATTAATTCCAAATTTTCTAAGGTTGATTAGTGGGATGACCTCTACCTCCCATGATTTTCTTGGAATTTATTATTAGATTAATTAGGGGAATTTCTTATTTCATCCTTATTCACTTTCTTAATTAATTAAATGATTAATTAACCTATTAAATAGTAATAAATTCACTAATTAAGCTTTCTAATCATCATGAAATAGTGAATGGACTTAGGGATTGAGATTAGGATTTCTTTCCCAATCTTTTCCCATAAGTTTACTTCATTTAGATGAACACTTAATTCATTTGCAAATTGATTAATGATTTAATCACCTCATTAACTAATTCAATTAATCAAACTCAAAACTAAATCACTCAAGAACTTAATTACTTAATTCTTGGGTGGATTCTTAGGTGTTCAATAACCTAAGAGGATTTCAAAGGAAATTATAATCAAACTACATGTGTAGGATGGTTATAAAAGTACTTAATTAAACCCTTTAGCTTAATTAGTCAATACTTATGAGCCAATTGCATTAGGCCACCTTTATTTCTTAGGTGCATTGCTGATTTAAATTCTATGTGATTGTATATCATATCTTGGCTAATAATTACTTGTTTAATTATATTAAAGTGGTGTAGGTAAGGGGTAATTAATGGATTTAATTCACACCTTAACCTAAACAAAACATAAAATTAATCTAATTATTCTAAAAATTAAACTAAACTAATTCATATATGTGGGAAATGGGTTAGGACCAGCAAACCGTTCTCACATTTCCTAAGTCAAATCAAATTCAAAAAAAATAAAAATCTCCTTAAAGAAGTTTGATTCACTTTAAATGATATTATTTTATAGGATTGCCTTTAGGAATTAATTAGGGTGAATTAAGTCATAAGCTTACATCACTTTATTTCTTTCCAAGCATGCTAAATATTGTTTGCCATATGAAATAATGCATTCATATCTTTTGAAAAATCAATTAAATAAAATATTTCCTTTTATGTAAAATTGCATATTTTGGCTAGAGTTAAACATATGAATGGCTATTATCACTATTAAACCAAAAATTATTTTCAAAACATATAAATCAAAGATTATGAATGAGGTGATGCTACTTATAAGTATGTTGGCCTCATTTTTAGAATGTGCTCTCAACCCCTCCATCTTAAACATTGTATTCCTCTTAGACACTAAGAGTTCCTTAGTCTTAAGACACTTCTAGTGATTAGGTGAACACTTAACCTAATCCTAGAGACTTAGAAGAGTTAGGAAGGTCCACCTTAGGGTCTTAGGAAAACATGCATATCCTAGCTTGAACCAACTTTTTTTCTTTCAAGTCAAACTCCAAATCCAAAATAACAACCTCAAACTCAAATTCTTCAAACAAATTTCCAATCAATGGATTTTCTCAAATCATGAATCAATTACAAATGATTGAAACCCATGATTGGATTCCAAATTCAAAACTCTTTTCTAAGCCACTTTGATTCCATCTTATGGACTTAGCTCAAG
Source organism: Cymbidium sinense (assembly GCA_021442155.1). Classification (NCBI taxonomy): domain Eukaryota; kingdom Viridiplantae; phylum Streptophyta; class Magnoliopsida; order Asparagales; family Orchidaceae; genus Cymbidium; species Cymbidium sinense. The sequence goes on along the minus strand of CM038221.1, from coordinate 173,768,370 downwards.
TCAAATCCAAATCAATTCAATCTCAAGAGAATTTCTCATAGCCCATTTATATTCTCATTTATATTCACAAACCAAATCTAAAACTCAAACCCAAATCTAACCTAAAACCATCCTATACCCTTCCAAGTCAAATTTTTGAGCTTAGCCAAATCAAACTCAAATCAATCCAAACTCTTGGATTGTCTTCATGATTCAATCAATCCTTCAATCATGAATCCAAATATAAACACAAACTTTAATCATTAATCTAAAACTAAATTCAAAACTCAAACCCATGTTCATCATTTGAACTTGAAAATTGTCAAATGAATCAAAACCCGTTTGACTCCAAATCGCTTGCAAATGGATTTATATTTCAATAATAAGTCCATATGTGAGTTCAACCAAACTTGAATCAAGCCTTGATCAAGTTAATTGACCCACTTAGGCTCACTTGACCCAAAGAGACCTAAAATACCCTTTTGAGCTAAATTCTAATCCAACCCAAATTGGATTGAACTAAGCCACCTAAGCCTCACATTGTGAGCAACAATCATCATGAGATGATCAATCACTCAAATTGGGTCAAACTAAGTCAAACCTAAGGGTTGACCAAGTCAACACTTAGCCAAAATGAAACCCAAACTAACCAAACTTCACCATAGGCCAAATTGATTGAAACCAAAGATCTAAACTAGTTCATAATCAATGTTTGAACTTGACCAAGTCATCATTTGAGCCTAACTTAGCCCAATTGGCCACATGACCCAAGTTGACCCAACTTGACCTAAAAAGTCAAAATGGGTTGAATGTTGATCTAAGCCAAATCAATTGCAAGCAATGGATCAAATTCATTCTAAACCACTTGTTGGACTTGACAAAGCCTCAATTGGCCAACAAACTAGCCCAATTGACCATGAACCCAACTTGAGGGTTAAATCAAGCCAAAATTAAACCAAACCAAACCAAAGCTTGCAAATATTTCAAATGACCAACCAAAACCCATGACCTAATCCAATTGGGTCAAATGGGTCAAATTGGTCAGCTTGACCCATTTGACTTAAGTGAACTCAAATGAACCAAAATCAAATATAAATCAAATTGAACCAAACTAATGATACCAAAGCATTTCAATTGGTCATATGAACTTGAACCAATCCTTGGTTTGATTTGACCAATTGGTCAACTTGACCAAGTTGACCCATTTTGACCTAAATGGGTCAACATGAGCCAAATGATATCAAATCAACTCCAAATTTCATGAAATTTGACACAACCCAATTTCAAATTATTCAAAATTTGTCCAAATTGAAATTTAAGCCAAATGACCCTTTTACCCCTAGATCAAGGGGTAACCTATGGCCAATTCCACTTAGAATTTGGTCAAATCCTTTTCATGGCCACTTGGCACCCACTTAATGGACCAAGTGGTGGACACTAAATGTGGTGCACATGATGTGGGTTAGCCAAACCCAAGGCCAAAACTCACCACCCAATAGGAATTTAGCATATAGAATCACTCCATACTCTTAAACAAACACATGTGCAACTTCACCACTTCCCGCCTCTACCAAAATGGAATCACATGACACTCAAAACTACCTAAAAACTCATTCCATGTGATTAATTTGATGAAAATAGCAAGGAAAACCTCGGCTGTCCAATTCAAGTAGGGGGAGATATACTCCTCCTAATTCCACTTCTTTTTATTGCACTTGCTGTCAATTGAGCCATAAAAACTTAGAGGAAGCATTGCCAAGCTTTCCCAAGCATCATAAAGCTCTTTCCAATTCTCCATTCTTGGTTTTGCATAAATCAAAAATAGAGGAGGTGAGTGAGAAATCCACCTTGCTCAATTCACAACTAAACTCCAATTCCTCTTGCAAGCATCATCAAAGGACCCTATCAAGCTCACCCAAATCAAATCCCAGCAACCAAGCCATAGGAAGGGGGAGTTTGATCAAAGTAGCAAATAATTGAAGCTCACTTTGGCCAATTGGAAGATCCACTCAATCTAAAGCGTTCAAACCTTCAACAAGGCTTCGTCTCCACTAAATGAAGCTACCTCAATTATTGGGAGCAGCTTCCGGTGAGGTATGCTTCAAAATTGAGCTTAGGTGTAGAATTCTTTTGTCATTTGTGAACGAAAGTATCATTCCAATTGAAATTATTCATTGGATGTCTTCCTCTTTGCTCTTAGATGGTGTGTGTTCAATCCCTACTCAATCTAAGCTGAAGTGAGCTCGAATCAAGCCTTAAAGGATGGATGATCACCGTCTCCCGTAGGCCAGGGCAGGATGAATCAATGACCATCCATCATGTGTGTTTTAGATGGAGGGTCCTGATTAATCCAATCAGATCCTCTGATTAAATCTTTAAAACGCTTGGGGCTTGATCATCCATCTTTGATTGGACCGTGGAAAGCATGTAGCACGGTGGTACCATTTGATAACTAAAATAACCAATCCCATCACACCACGTGGAAAGCACGTGCTGCGTCAATGGTCCACATAGCACAGATAGGATTAGTTATATAATTAGGGTTATTTAATTATCCTTAATCATTAAAACATCAAAAATACATAACTAAATGTAGAAAAATTAAAAAAAATATGAATGATGGTGCATTTTAAAAATAATTTGGTGAGAAATAATATAAAAATATTTCTAATTGATTGACAAGATTAGTTATATAATTAAGGTTATTTAATTATCCTTAATCATTGAAACTTCAAAAATACTTAACTAAATGTAGAAAAATCAGAAAAATATGAATGAGGGCTCATTTTAAAAATAATTCGGTGAGGAATAATATAAAATTATTTCTAATTGATTTTAAATAGTGATTTTTTTTCTTAATTAGGGTTTATTTAAAATCTTAATAACCTTAATTACTCCCTAATGACTTTATTAACTAATTCTAAACTTTTTAGGCATGTTTTGGGGGATGATCTCTACCTCCCCTAATTTTCTTGGAATCTATTAATGGGTTAAATAGGGAGATTAATTAATGAATACCTAATCACTCACTTAATGTAATTAAGAGTAATTAAGCATGTAAATAATGGTTTAATCATTTAATTAAGGTAATTTAACATTGTTTAAGTGATTAGGATGTTTATGGAATAATTTTGGGATATTTTTCTTGAGCTATTCCTTAAACCCCTTTCTTCCTTAATCTAAATCTAATTAAAGATTAATCCACTAATAATCCTCTTAATTAACTTAACCAAATTTTCAAAATCAAACTTAACTTAATCAATCCTTTGCTAGATAGATACTTAGGTGTTCAATAACCTAAGTAAGCTTAAGAAAATTATTTTCAACCCACATATGTGGGAAGGTTATGAAAGTACTTAATTAAACCCTTTAGCTTAATTAATCAATAATTGTGAGCCAATTGCATTAGATCCTTTCTTTCTTAGGGTGCATTGCTAATTTAAATTCAATGTGGTTGCATATCATATGTTGGCTCATAATTTTTAGGTTAATTATGTTAAGGTGGTGTAGGTAAGGGGTAATTAATGAACTTAATTCACACCTTAACTTAAGCAAAACATAAAATCAATCTAATGGTTCTAAAAAACTAAACTAAAATAACACACACATGTGGGAGATGGGTTAGGATCAACAAGCCTTTTCACATTTCCCCAAACAATCAAATCAAACTCAAAATTAAAATAAAATCTCTTTAAACAACTTTGATTCACTTTAAATAATCTAATTTCATAAGATTGTCTTTAAGAATTAATTAGGGTGAATGAAGTTACATGATTCAATTACTTTATTTCTTTCCTAGCATGCTAAATGGTGTGTGTCATATGAAATCATGCATTCATGTCTTTTAAAAATAAATTAAAATGAAATGTTTCCTTTATGTCAAATTACATGTTTTGGCTAAAGTAAGAACATGAATGCATATTATCACTATTAAATCCAAATTTATTTTCAAAAACTATAAATCAAAGATGACAAATGAAAGGTATGCTACTTATAATTACTTATAAACTTGCATGTGAATACAACATAAGATGTGCATTATGTGGCTTTTCCTTCTTTTCTCTTTTAACATAGTTTTGAATAGGATTTGTAAAGTGTATAGTTCATTTGAAAAGAACACAACACTTGCTTAAATCTATCCCTATGCATTCCTATGTTAACCTTTAAGAAGGATCTTCACATTTACATATGTAAATTGCATAACCAAATCAAACATAAAAATCTTTTATATGACTCTTTTTAAATTCATTTCTTTTTGTACATGCACATGTATTTAAGAAAAGTAGTATATTAGTCTGGACACCCCAGGGTTATGAGGCTTTAAGTAGTCCCAAGTAGGTCTTGCATCTTACACCCCTAGTGTAGAAAATAATGATGTCGTACTCACTTATGTCTTTCATACATGTAAATGTGCTTTTGGTTAATGGATAAAAGAATCCTTCTCTTTTCTACTTAATAAAATCATGCATCATGAAGCATCCAAATTTTCTTAAATAATATCCCTTAGTATTCATCATTACGGTGTGCTAAATATTAGTATTTTCATGTATAGATATGCTTAGGATCATTTCATATGCATGATACACATGTCAGAAAGAAATAAAGTGTTTTGTATTTTATTATAGTAATTCACTTTAATTAATCTTAAAAATTCCTTTCTTATTGAATAGGTTTATTTAGAGAAAATATAAATTTAGGATTAATTAAAATATATAATAAAATATTTACTAAAGAAAAATCACTAATGAATCCACCTTAGAAATTACTTAAGGTAGGGAGGAAAGAGAAGTTCTCTTCTCTTTTCCTCTCTTTACAACATAGTAATTAAGTGTAAGTTCATTCAAACCAAATCAAATCATCAGATAAAATTAACCAAATAAATTAAATCACTTAGATGAAACCACCCTCTAAGTTGAACCCTTTCATATTTAGAAAACTCTAACCTTAAAACTTATCTAAGACATACCACACAAGACTTAAATGATACACACATTAGGCTAAGTCACCATTTCTAGCTTTATGATAGGGCAGTGCATGGTTTGATGCTTCATTTTTTTATGATGTGATGTTTTAGATTAGATGTTAGGGTGTATGTGTGTAGACTGAATGGTGGGGTGATCTTAGTCTAACCATTGGCTTATGAAGGAGATTGTGCTTAATGGGTGTTGTAATAAAAAAATAAATGCTTTTTACTGTGCAGGTTGCTTATACCCCTAAGCATAATCCAAAATAGGTCAGGTGTACTTGGTTACCCATGTGTAGGGTGCTAAGTCCAATTTATTCATATACATGATTGGGATTGTGTGGTTTATTTAGCTAACCTCTATTTTGCAGGTTTTAGACAGATTTACTTTTTTCCTTTTTCATGTAATTTTCACAATTACAATTTGGAATGAATGTTATGGGTGATTAGGATGAACATTGGTCATAAGACTATGTCTTATGTACCATGCAAAGTCTTTGGAGCAACCACCATCCAATCAACCAAAAGAAGAAAGAAGAAAGAAAAAAGAAGGAAGGAAAGAAGAAAAGAAGAAATGAGAAATGAAGAATAAAGGCCCCCATAACATGAATTCCTTTTTGATTGTAATTAATTCATTTATAATGTAGATTGTATAAGGGTAGAGCTTGGCTTCCCACATTTGTCTTTTCGAGTTTGTGCAGTGGAGCTTGGTCACAAAATATCTCTTATTCTTTTGCACTAGATTTATAAATTATTTGATGTTTGTTTAGTTTGTGCATTAAGATGGCATGTTTTCTAAGTTTCTTTCTTGTTTTGATGAATGGCCTAGATGCGATTACGCTCTTAGGTAAAATAAATTTTCTATCCAATTAATATACTCAAAAGTAAAAATAAACCACTCTTAACCTTACTTAAAGCCTATGACATAAAATCAAGATAAAAGATATAGCAACCCCTTAGCTGGATGTTGTATATTTTCACATCATGCATAAAAAGTATCATACTTCACTCTTGCTTATGGAGGGCTTCAGGAAACTTGGCTTGAACTTTAAGAGCCATGGTGGAAACACACCTCCTTCTTTCTAATTTTGGCCTATAATCCAATTTCTAATGTATTACGCATATGAATCCCATAGCCAGTGTCAAACTAACTGTCCAAAAATAAAAATAAAACATAATAAAATTTACATTAGATTTAAGTCATTAAATCATACCCTACATGAACTAGTATCTTAGAGAGTGTGTTTAAAGATTTAGTCTATTTCTAATAAATAATAGCTTAGCTATCTTTGAAAAGCATATGACTTGCTTATATGTATTTAAAATTATAGGAGGAGTTAGTTGGCAGCCGCCCCTAGGCAGTAGCAAGTCCAAATAGTCGGCTGATTTATACTCTCTTGTGGAGATAAACTAAATACTCATTTTCTTCTTAGATTTAGGTTAGCCTTGGCCTTCGCCAAAGATCCCTAAATTTAGGTTCAGAGGCTGCTACTTCCCTTTGTGGGCTACAAGAATAAATCCTCACCTCCTAGGCATTTTCACGATATTGTGTAATGGAATTATAAGCCCTAGATTTCTAATAAAAATTTAACTCAAATAGATAAATCACCTCAACTTCAAAAATATAAAGGCCAAGTTTGGGATGTTTACTAGGTTTCCTATTATCATAAGCATCCCTTACTTATCTTTCTTAGATTTTGATAATAACTCCCCCCTCTTGATCAATCTCATTTGATCTTCTAAAAATAAACTAATTGATTGATAGTCCCATCATTGAAATCTTTAGAGACAATGGTCATTTACCTTAATCGAGAGTATTCCTAAAGAATCTCATTCCTTAGGATGTAATTAACTATGGGGGCTAGCCTCCATAGAGAACTTAATGACTTTGATTTAAAATAAACCCTACTTTACTTTTCCATGTAAAGTAGGGGAAGAATCTCTAGTACATACGAAGACCCATAGTCCTTAGGAGTCCTTATTAAGGTGATTAGGTCCATTGTAGGATGGTGACTTCTATCTCTCAAGATAGTACATCATTCCTCAATGTCATACCTGATCATCCTAATAAAAACATCTATGGATCAACGTGGTGTCCAAATAGTTATTATTTTTATTTTTAGTTATCCTCTTCAAAAGATAAATTAAGATAGATAATAAATTTTCACCACAAAGTACTTATAAGTTTGCATGTGATTATAGTATAAAATGTGTTTTGTATTGTTTTCTTCTCTTCTCTTAACATGGACTTGCATAGAATTTGGAAAGTGTATAGTTCATTTGAAAAGAACATAATACTTACTTAAATCTATTCTTATGCACTCCTATATTATGACTTAAGAAGAATCCTCACATTACACATGTAAATTATACAACCAAATAAAACACAATTTTTTTTCATGATTCTTTATCCATTTTATCCTTTTTGTACATTTATATGTATTTAAGAAAAGTAGTATATTAGTCTAGACATCCTAGGGCTATGAGATTTTAAGTAGCCCTAAGTAGGTCTTGTACCTTATGCTACTGGTGTAAAAAATAATGGCACCGTACTCACTTATGTCTTTTATACATGTGGATGTGCATTTTATTAATGGATGAAAAATACCCCTTTTCTACATAATTAAGACATGCATCAATAGAATATTTAAAATTTCAAATCATATCTCTTATCGTTCCTCATTAAAGTGTGCTAAAATTTGCATTACATGTATAAGTATGCTTAGGATCATTCATATGCATGATATACATGGTGGAAAGAAATAAATGATTGTATCATGTGTTAGTAATCCACCTTAACTAATCTTAAGATACCTCTCTTATTAAATAGGGCTATTTAAAGCAAATCTAAACTTAGGGTTAATTAAAACACATAATAAAATATTCACTAAAGAAAATTAATTAATCAATCTACCTTAGAAATGTTTTAAAATGAAAGAAGTTCTCTTCTCTTTTCTTCTCTTCACAACATTTAGTAACTAAGTGTAAGTTCATTCAAACCAAATCAAATCACCAACTAAAATTGATAAATCAACTAAATGACTTAAAATGAAACCACCCTATAAATTGAATCCTTCACACTTAAAAATTTCATTAAATAGCTAAACATACCACACATCTTAAATGGCACACACATTAAAATCACCATTTCTCATGTTATATGGTTTGATGCTTGATTTTATTTTATGATGTAATATTTTAGATTTGATGATAATGTCAAATCATGTTTACATCTTAGCCTAATCATGTCTTTTGCTTATGCTTTCATAATAAAAATATAAATAATTTTGTTATGCTTTCTTCAAAGCATAACCCAAATTAGACATGAACTTTTGTTACCCATGTGTGAGGTGATAAGTCCAAATTATTCGTATAATTGCTTGGGTTGTGTGGTATGTTTAGCTAATATCTATTTTTCAGATTTTGTTAGATTTATCTTTCCCTTTCTGATTTAAATTTTGCAATTTAAATTTGGAATGAATGTTATAATTAATGAACATTTATAAGACCATATCTTATATACCATGTGAAGCCTTGGAACTACATCAAATCTCAAAAGGAAGAAAGAAATGAAGAAAGGAAGAACAAGGATTGAAGAATGAAGATCCCACATAAAATGAATTTGTTTTAATTGTAATCATCCATTTGTAATCCTTGTTGTATAAGGGTAGAGTTTGGCTACCCATTTTTTCCTTTATTTGTTACCCACATTATATTCTTTTACTAGTTTTTTTTTTTAAGATTGATGTTTTGTTTATGATAGTGCAATTAGGATGGCATGATCATCGTAGTTTCTTCATTATTTAATGAATGACTTGGATGCGATTAGACTCTTAGGAAAAATTAAACTTTCTATCAAATTAATAAACTCAAAATTAAATTGAACAACTCATAACCTCATCTAAAGCCTAGGACATAAATCAAGATAAAAAGAGATTTAGCAACCCCTTAACTGAATGTTGTATATCTCACATCATGCATAAATCATATTGCTTCACTCTTGCTAATGGAACCTCTAGAAAATGACTTGACCTTTGAGATCCATGGTGGAAACACACCTCTTTCTTTTTTTATTTCATAATCAATTTTCTCATGCATTAGGCATATGAAATCATCTTTTTAAAAAAAAAAAAAATGAAAATAAAACTTAACAAAATTTGCATTAGATTAAGTGATTTATTCATGCCTTCATAATCTGTATCTTAGTGTGTTTACTTAGTCTCCTTTCAAAACAACATCATCAAAGTATAAGACTTCTACATGTATTTAAAATAGTAAATTAGTTCAAATTGTAAGTCCACATTATGTTTATCCTCTTTTTGTAAAATATACCATTTAGATTTAATCTTTACATCCTAGATTTGGATCATTCTTTTTTTCATAAGCATAAATCCTCACCTCTTGATACCCAGATTTCTAATAAAATTCATCAAACATATAATCCTCTTCAAATTTCAAAGTATAAAGCCCAACCATAATTTATGCTCACTTTAGTATTGAGCATTCCCTACTCATCACTCTTTGGTTTCAAAAATAACTCCTTCCTTTTGATCAATCCCACTTGGATGGTGGTTTCTTTTTTTTTTTAAAAAAAATCACACCACTTGAAGTTCTACTCAACACATTCTACGTGTGTTAGATTGGAATTCCCTTCTTTTCAAAAAGTAATAATCACACATAAAAATTTCATCTTTGAAAAATAAAATATGATTGACTTCAATTTTACATACCCAAAATTGTTAAATGGAAATCTCCTTTCAAAATCATAAAATCAAAATACATTGAATTCTTTAACATATCAAATTTGTCTAAAAGTTTCCTTTTTTTAAAAAAAATTGAACATAAATTGGTCTATTTAACCTACACATTTGTTAAATAGAAACCCCATTTTCAAAAATCAAAACAAAATCAAACATTTGACATTTTATTTTATTTAAATTTGCTAAGTAAATATCTCATTTAAAAACAAAACACATTTGGACTTTATTTAGCATACCCAAATTTGCTAAGTAAAGATCCTCTTTTCAAAATCAAACACATTTGGACTTTATTTAGCATACCCAAATTTGCTAAGTAAAGATCTCATTTTCAAAAATCAAAATACAAAAATCAAACACATTTGAACTTTATTTAGCATACCTAGATTTACTAAGTAAAAGATCCCATTTCCAAAATTATTTTCAAACAACTCATTTAGCATACCCAAATTTGCTAAGTGAGTAATCCTAGAAAAAAATCAATTGACCCTTACATTTAACATACTCAAATTTCATAATTGAAGGGTCCCCAAACATAAAAATCAAATTCAAATATGAACTAATGGAAGCATAAAAAAAATCTCTTTAAAATATTTGAACTCATTTTCAACATTCACAAATTTGTTAAAAGTGGATTCAAAACTCAAAATCTCCTCTCTAACTCATGTAAAATCTCTCTCCTAAATTCAATGAGCCCCACTTAACATATTCAAATTGTTGAGTGTGGGTTCAAATTCTCTTTCACAATTAAAAAAGTTAAATATCAAGATGAAAAAATCATTTGAGTTTGTTTCCAACAATTGTAGAGTTCAGTTCAGTCGTTTTATCAAGCTGTCTGCAAATGGACTCAGTATGTTCACCTTCCTTTGGGATGGATTTGGCCTTGGATTAGCCAACCTCCCCCCGATTCTCTCATTTTGATGGCGGCGAGATAGTCTCCCTACCTTGAGATAGGAATGTTGTTCCCAGCGTTTACTCCACATGAACTTAACTTTGATAGAGCCATAAGATGAAACAACATCATGTATGCATTGCTAAGGAGATGGAAGCAGTCTGCCACATTACAGTAGAGGAGTCACCCAGGGTAGTTTCTCCTTTGATTACATAAAATAAGTTCCATCCTCTTTGGATTTGATGGGGAGGAAGATGTTAGGAGGATTACAGTGTCACCTCCACCTGCAGTTCATTATGAGGCACCTATTTGAGATATGAGGATGTCGTATGCTGGCCTCAAGATAGTTCTACAATAAGTTGGTGGCTGGATGTCGAGTCTAAGCCGATTTTGATCTACGATTTATCCCCAGTGTAGGCAAGCATATTCATCAGGAGAGGGCTAGAGAGGCCCATGTATCAGTTTATATTGCTAGAAGAGAGAGGCAACGGTATGCCAGGCAGTTAGCATCCTTCACCCTCAAGAATTCCATGATTAGCGTGCTACCCGCTTCAGTCACATTGATAGTATTCTATTGGCTGGTACTACCCATCATGGGAAGAGAGCCCCAACATAGAGGGAGTCAGTGTTGTCTCCATCACATCACTCCACTCCATGTCTGCCATTGCCAGTGCAGGTTCCATCTTCCACAGTTCCATCTAAAGCCATGAAGGCAACATCAGGGAGAGTAAATCCCCACTAGTGATCCGGTTGTGACCAAGGGATCCCATTTCATCTACGCCATAGACGGAGGTGAGGCCAAGCTCTCCTACTCGACCTCCTAATTCAATTATGGTGAAGAAGGAGTGGAGACCTCATAGCATCGTAGTCATGCCATCACCACCACCACCTTAGCAGATCATGGATATAGTAGCAGCAGAGGGAGAAGGAGATAGTTCCATTGTCCCCATAGTGATAGATCCTCCTAGGAGTAGCACTCCACCCATGATAGTTGACAACCATGAGCATGTGTCCTCCAGTGAGTGTAGCCCTCACAACGTTAGCATTTTAGTAGCAAGGGAGGTCATATGTTTCTCTGTTCATGAACATGATCCCACCACTTAGCTACAAGCATTTTTTCCTGTGCAGCTAGACCACTCCTTAGATGATGTCATAGCACAGTATCTCACTAAGAGGAAAGAAATCCTGAGGTATGATTAGTCTGACCTCAAGGAAGAGAAGCTTAGCTTTGATCCCAATGAAGATGATTTATTGGAAGACTTAGCATAGGTGCATATGGTTGATACCAAAGGTTCTCTTCTTTGGGATCAGCATGGTTCGAAAGGTGTTGCAGCCGAACAGGACAATACAACCCATTCGACCCAACACCTCCTTCAACAATTAAATAAAAGGATGAGCAAATTGACAAGATGGGAAAGAGGCTTGAAGATTTATTAACATCAGTTCTAACACTTCAAAATCAAGCTCTAGTAGCACATCTTACTATTGTGGAAATCGGTCAGCTTGAGTTACTGGATGTCTTAGATCAACCCTATAGTTCACCTCCAATAGAGCAGGGCAGCACTAGCTTGTATAGGAAGGTAGTGGATAGTACATCCATACAAGAAAAAGATATCAAACTCATGGTTGAACAATAAGGAGGGAAGCTTGGTGCAAGCGAGGTGGATCATCCCAAAGGTAGACCCTAGAGGAATTCAATGTTATCCAGTATCCTAAGCGATTTGTTCCTCCTTCTTTTAAGAACTTTGATGGCAGTGGGAACCCTCGCCAGGATATAGCGTACTTCAGGGCTAACTGTTGCAACACTAGTGGAAACATTGCATTATTGTTCCATCTCTTTGTCAGCAGTTTAGTGGGTATAACTTTTGATTGGTATGCTGAACTCCCCAACAATTCAGTGAAAACTTTTCGAGTTGAAGCAACTCTTTATTAAGAGGTTTCGGAGCTCACAAAGGGTGACTTGTATCTCGTTGTAGCACAATAACACCCTAGTGAGTCCCTCATTGATTATATTCTGAAATGGTATAATTTAAGCATGAAATGTGAACCGCAACTATCCGAACAACATGCTATTGAAATTATATTAAAGAATATTCATGGCCCGGTTGCCTTCATGCTTAAAGGTTTCACCATCAAGATATTTGAGAAGCTAATCAACAAGGCTGTTAGTCTATAAGAAGAGGCCAAACAGTTGCCTTTTCAAGACCAATCATCAAAGTCAAAGCCACATAAAGCCTATAAAAAGAAGCCAGGGGAAGTAGTAGCAGTGGAAAAGGAGAAGTAACCAGCTAGAGATCATTATGAGAGACCTCGAGCTCCATAACCATTGCTTCCACCTCATTTATCACCTCCTCGACCATCTTATCAGCCTCCATGATAGCCTCCATGGCCTTCAACACCTTTTCCTTTGCCTTACTCATAGTAGTGGTACACGTACCTGCCCCTAGGTAGCTATCATCCACCTACTCTTTTGGATAAAATAAACAAATCTTATTCATTTAAGAGGAGGTAGTCGAAAAATCTTTAAGAACCTCTTAAAGAAACTAATTTTCACTACAGCCTAGAAGCCAGGAAGTGGGCGGGACCAATGATCTTAACTTTTGCCCTACACATGCTAGGCCATATTTTGGAAGATTGCTTTACATTTAAGGACTGGCTTGAGCATAGCTATAAGTCGGGTGTTATAATTATCCTTACGGAATATCTAGTGGAACAACCATCCAATTCTGTTAGGATAATCCTTGGGGATAAATGTGATCCTCTAAAAATAAAAGAAGGTTGGGATATCTCTTTATTCCAAACCTCTAAAAAGATTATTTCTAAAATCAAGAAACTTTCTTTACAGGTGTGTGAGGCAGCTCAAACCTCCAACATCAAGAAAGGTTCTCAATTTACTAAAGACAACTTGGGGAAAGTAGGAGCTCAACATCAGTAGCAGCCCATACTTTCCCGGGATAGCCAAGTAGCGCAACCACTGACAGAGTCCAACCTCCATTCCACCATTGCAGCTACTACTTCAGTCGGCATTCCCACTTCAGCTAGTTTTCCTTGTAATATACATCTTGTATTGGAGGATGAGGGCATCAAATCCCTCACCCCACTCACTTTACTAGATTTCAACTATGTACCTCCTTTTAAATCTTAGAAATTGAGAAATAAAGTTGGTTTGAATTACATTTGTGCCACTTCTGATGGGTTATCTGATTCTACTCTTTTAGAAAATACTTCAAGTTTTAATAATTATAACAACATCGATCATCCTCTTTTTGATTCAGAGATGAACTTTCTTCTCTGAATAATGAGGATTCACCTCTTGAGATAGACTTGGAATCATCTGATTCTGAGGGTCCTATAGGAGAAGCTATAGGTATGCCTGATGAGAAGGTAGAATCTTCCACTAACCCACCATATGAGTTCATTGAAGTTAACCTCCGTAGTGGCACGGTTCTACCCCCTAAGGCAGCACCTCAAGATAAGGGAAAACTAGTCATTGGTTTGGCCTCCACCCATGGATATGCTCCATGGATATGCTTTATTACCTGTCCTCACCTAAGAAAGTTGTCATTAAACTAAGCATATATGATGCCCTTATCTTATCAAAGAGATGAGGGAATCATTAATCAAGGCCCTTCTTGATCCAGAGATATGCTTAGCTCAGCTGACCGCTATTGGAGAAGAGACACATTATTTAAGAGAAGCCCAAGAAGTCACATTCACTGATGAAGACCTTCTTCTAGAAGATATGGGGCACAACCATCACCTTGACATTATAGTGGATATGGGTAGATTCAAGCTTTCTAAGGTGTTGGTTGATCCAGGTGCATCAGTGAACATTATGAGTCTGAAAACCCTTGCCTACTTGAGGATTGACATCTCTAAGCTCTGAGGAGATCGGATGATATTGAGAGGATTCAATGACCAGGGCGAGAGGGCTTTAGGCTCCATAGTGTTACCTTTGGAAATAGGCGATTGGAAGACTGAAGCCAAGTTCTATATAATTGATTTGAATACATTATTTATTGCTTTGCTAGGTAGGCCTTGGATACACCAAAACAAGATGATTCCATCCTCTCTTCATCAGTGCATCAAGTTTTAAAGAGATGGAATTGAATATTATATCAAAGGAGATGAAAAGCCATTTTTAGTTAGAGAGGTTGAGATATATGAGGATGTGACCTACTATCTTCCTCAAAATTAAAAAACCCATTCTCACGAATTTGGTCAAAATTTAAATACCAAAGAAAAGAAAAAAAGTAAAAAGAAAAAGAAAAGAAGAAAGGAAGTACAAATGAGCGCGAAGGGGACACTGAGGAAGAGGTAGAGTCTTATGTTACATTCCACCCACAATTCATTCTACATACGGACACATGGGTAGGATGACTCGACCTCCACCAGGCAGAGGTAGAGGCAGATACAAAGGTAGTTTCAGAGGTGGAAGACCCAGTTGGCTTGAACCAATAGGGATGTTCAGTTCACGGGAGTTCTCTATTCACATAGACTTGGAATCAACTCGGAGGATGAGTCTCATGTGATTAACACCGACCAACCTCTTAATGGATTTCATTAGAGGTGACACTCGAGCCAGATAGCGATGAAGACTAGACATCCAAGCAAAGCACGAGTGTATTGAAATTAGGATTATGTAAAACCATTAGGCAGTAGTTGGGAACTTTAGCTCTAACCACACTTTCTTCTCAAAAAGTTGAAGGGTTGGTAGTTGAGGAAGCCCCTAGGTCTTCCATGGATGTCAAGACAAATAGATTCCTATTGGGATCATCATCTTCAAGTCTAGAAGGCGATGTAGAACTTGGATAATTCATAAAGATTTAATGGAATTACCTTTTGATTGGTACTCTGTGTTCATAATCTTGCAAAGAAAGGTTTGATTCCTTTATACATGGTCAGCAATTCGAGTATTTTGAGAAGGTGTGGAACAATAAAGGTAGGGATGCACAATCAAGACCAGGACTAGGATTGGTCATATTCGATGATGATGATATTCTTTGCAATCATGTGTCAGTCGATAGGATCTTCTCAAACCACACTAACTCTTATGAGGATGTGTGTTTAGAAACTTCAGATGATCTTGATAATCTTCAAATCAAAGATGTACCTCCAGAATTTGAAGTGGAAATCCATTCAACTATCGACAAGCTCAAAGAAATCAACCTCGAAATAAAAGAAGATCCACAACCTACATACATAAGTTCTCTACTAAACAAAGAAGAAACTAATGACTTAGTTAGGCTATTGACTGAGTTTAAAGACCGCTTTGCATGTAACTATGAAGAGATGCCCAGATTATCTCTAATGTAGCATTCCACAAACTAGAAATAGACCTTAACATTAACCCTATTAAGCAAGCTCCTAGATGCATGATTAGAAATTGAACAGCAAGTTAATTCTAAAGTCAAGAAATTGATCGATGCTAGTTTCATCAGGGAAGAAAAATACCTACAGTTGTTGTACGTTAAGAAAAGAATGGCCAAATTTGCATATGCATCGATTTCAGGGACTTAAATAAGGCATGTCCTAAGGATGAATTTCCACTTCCTATACCATAATTAATGGTGGACATTGCCTCATCTCATGCAGTATTCTCCTTTATGGATGGGTCATCACAACTCAAGATGGGGATGAAAGAAACACTACTTTTCAAACCCCGGTTGAAATCTATTATTATAAGGTCATGCCTTTTGGCCGTAAAAATTCCAGTGCTACATACTAGCGGGCCATGACTCAGATCTTCAACGAACTCATTCATCATCAAGTTGAATGCTATGTTGATGATCTAGTAGTCAAAAATAAAGAAAAGGAAGACCATCTCTTTGACTTAAGAGTAGTTTTTGAATGGTTAAGATAATTCAATCTCAAAAAGAACCCCTTGAAGTGTGCATTCGGAGTAGCTTCAGGGAAGTTCCTTGGGTTCATTGTCTGACACTAGGGAATAGCAATAGATCTATAAAAGATCAAAGCTATCTTAGAAATGATATCCCCTAACAGTTTAACTCAACTTAGATCTTTCCAAGGGCTGTTGGTGTATCTAAGATACTTTATCTCCAATCTATTGGGGAGATGCAAGCTATTTTTAGCACTTGTAAAAAAAGATGATAAGTTTAAGTGGGATGACAAGAGTTAGCATGCTTTTGAAGACATTAAATAGTATTTGGTGAAGCCACCAGTTCTAGTAGCCCCTATCCCGGGCAAGACACTTATCCTCTACACTGCTATATTGGATGACTCCCTTGGCACTTTGTTGGCCCAAACCAATGAAAGAGAGGAGAATGCTCTACTACTTCAATCATCGATCCCTTGAGCAAACTACCTATTGAAACATTTCCTAGCTTTAATCTTTGCATCCCAAAATCTATGACACTACATGCTTTCTAAGGTAAACTTGATTTCAAGAATTAATCCACTAGTATCTCATGACACGATATTATCGGATAGTTGGAACATTGGTCCATGATTCTTTCATAGTTTGATATTATATTCGTACCTCTTAGATTATTAAAAGGATAGGAACTAGCAGATTTCTTAGTAGCACACCCAGTTCCTACTGATTCCCCGCTTAGTGATGATATCCCCGATGAATAAATCATGAACTTAGGGGAGGTTGATAATCGCTGCTAGGAGATGTATTTTGATGGTGGGGCTTCCTTTCACATAGGAAAAGAACCATGATCTACTCTTCCAGGAAAGGAAGGGGTAGAAATTGTCCTCTTAACTCCAGACCACAATGTGATGAGATTCTCCTACTATCTCTCTAATCCATGCACCAATAATGATGAGTAAGTTACGTATGGAGTTAGCTATTATAATGTGTGTTAAAAGCATCAACATCTATGGGATTCTCAGCTGTCATCAACATTGATGGGTTTATAAGACTAAAAACTGTCATGAGTACACCATGAAACTATTGGCCCAAATCCCTAAGGTCACCATCTACAAGGTTCCTCAAGGAGAGAACACTATAGAAGATGCTTTGGCCAAACTCGCCAAGGAATTTGCATATCTGGAAGATGAGTCCATTTCAATAATGGTCCAAAATAGACAAGTCCTATCCTTTATTTACACTGAACTCGTCGAGAGACTTTCTCTTGAAGGGGAGGTTGTTATTGCTGAAAAAGATGAGGAGCTGGATTGGGGGCAACCATTCATAGATTACTAGACTAAAGGAAAACTACCTTAAGAGAAATTGCAAGCCCATCAAATGAAAGAGACCTCTCTCCTATGCTCTCATGGATGGCACCTTATACCGATGATCTTTTGATCAAAAGTAGTTACGGTGTTTAGACAAACATGAAGCTCATAAGATCATGACTGAGGTACATTCAGGCCTATGTGGAGCACATCAATCTGATCCAAAGATGAATGCCAAGATCAAGATACTAGGATACTACTGGCCTTCGATGATTACAAACTGCATGAACGTAGCTAGAAGGTGCCACCAATGTCAGCTACATGGTGTGGTCCTACATTAACCACCAAACATTCTACATCTTGCATTTCCTCATGGCCATTTGAGTGTTGGGGTACCAACATAGTGGGTCATATCGATTCTCTTTCTTCCAAGGGTCATTGATTCATCTTAGTTGCCACCGACTACTTTTCTAAGTGGTGAGGCAATCCCCACAGGTCGACATGTGCTCCAATTTTTTAGGAATCATATTGTATATAGGTTTGGGGTGCCTCAACGAATTATATATGATAATGGTATTGCACTCAAAAGCACCAAGATCAATAGCTTTTCCAAGAGACATAATATAGATTGGAGATACTTCATCATATACTATCCCAGGGAAAATGGTTTAGCAGAAGCATTCAACAAAACTCTCATCTAGATACTAAACAAGACACTCAATGACAATAAGCGACAGTGGCATGAGCATCTAGTTGAAGCTTTATGGGCATACCGCACTACGTACAAAACTCCAACTCAATCTACCCCATTCTTTTGAGTGTATGGGTCTGAAGCCATTCTACCAATAGAAGTTTAGCTCCCATCACTAAGGATAGCAATGGGTAGTAAAATCGCTACAGAGCAGAACACTAAGTTGAGGTTAGAAAAGCTCGAAGGTTTGGAGGAAGCTAGAACCTCAAGTTATACAAAGCTAAGATTATTCAAGCTCATAACAAGCTGGTCCGCCCTAGAGCTTTTCAAGTAGGAGAGCTTATTTTAGTTCTAATGAGACCAATTGTTGCCCTCGAAAGATGGGAGGCAAGTTTGAACCCACTTGGGAAGGCCCTTTTGTCATAGAGAAGGCCTACCAAGGAGGATCTTATCAAATTATTGATTGTAAAGGGGAACATTCGATGCTTCCAATTAATGGGCTCTATTTGAAGAAATACAAAATACTACCCATAAAATCATGTTTGAAAATAGTTATCTTTAAAAATTCTATTCCAATTCATCAAAATATTATCTTCATTTGAAGCATTGTTTGCTTGTTTGCGAATTTGCCACGATGTGTTTAGGGTAGGTGTAAGAGAACCCAAGAGGCATCCTTTCCTTCTTTCACAATGCGAACACAAATTGAACATGATTTCCCAACACTATTAGAATAGGTGTGAGAGAACTCGAGAGGCATCCTATTTTGACTAGTACAACTAAGTTATGTGTGAGAGAACCCAAGCAGCATCCTTTCTTGGTGGGATCACAGTTACCACTCATGGCACATTCCATCAACTTTTAAGCATATTTTAGGATAGGTATGAGAGAACCCAAGTAGAATTCTATCCTCTTCAAACATAAACATAAATAGAAACACAAACACATATCTTTTATCTTGGACTATTTTGATGTGGGAGCAAGCCCTCTATGGCACTCACTCATTAGTTGCTCTAGGTCAGGCTGACATGCTACCTTGCTAGTGTGTCACCCTAGTGGTCATTTGTCTAATGAATGTGAGTCCCCTTGCTTTCTTCCTGACTTGACCATTACAAATCGATGAGCACCTTGTTAGTTTGGTAGGCCTCACTATGTAGCCAGTAAGCTACCTCATGATTGACTTCATTTAAGAGGATGTAAGCCTACACATTTTCTTCTTAAGCTAGCCATCATGCACCGACTAGGTCAAATATATTTGAGGTTTAGGATAAGTCTCCAGCGGCTCTTTTCATCTTGACTACTTTTGAGTTGATATAAGTCCCCTGGCATTCACTTTCAGTTGTCTTAGGTCGGATAGACGAGCCTATCCGACAATTAGTTCCACTATAAGAGGATGTTAGTCCCCAATGCTTTCTTCTAGGTATTTATAAAGCGGCACTTTAGGTTGGTTGATGTTCTCCATCTTTGTGACTCACCAGTGGAATGTGAGCCGTGATGCTTTCTCCTTGAGTTGGCCACCGAATACCTAAAGACATTAACTTCTTCAAGATTTTGGATAAAGCCTTTAGTGGCCCCTCCCCTACGAACACTCTACTTGGATCACGTCCTTAGTGACCCTATTTAGACACTACCAGGGTTACTCTTGGATTGGATGTCCCCTTTCCAGTAGCCACCTGTGGCACTCACTCATTTGTAGGTTGGTGACATACTACCTTTGTGTGTCACCCTTCTCTTCCTAAAACCATTGCAAACCAATGAGCTTCTTGTTAGTTTGGTAGGCCTCACTACATAGCCAATAAGCTACCTCATGATTGACTTCGTTTAAGAGGATGTAAGCTTACACACTTTCCTCTTGAACTAGCCATTATACATTGACAAGGTTGAATATATTTTAGGTTTAGGATAAGTCCTCCAATGGATCCTTTCCTCTTGACTACTTTTGAGTTGATATAAGTCCCAGGTGGCATTCTTTGTCACCCAAGGTTGGTTCACTATCTAGCCAAAGAACTATCGGCAATCTTCAGCTATAGGATGTGATTCCCTTGCTTTCTTCTTAGCTAATGTCTCGACACTTTAGGTTGGCATGTTTGCTATCTTGACAACCACTCAGTGGATATGACCCTTGGCAGATGTGAGTCCCAAACTTTCTCTTTGAGTTGGTACCAATACATATAAACATTATCTTTGGTTTTGGATAAACCCTCTCCCTTGCACTCTTGGTTCACATGACCCATTTAGACACTACCCGGGCTAGTATTAGATTGCACAGTCCCCCTTTCCTAGTAGCCACTCCTGTGGTCAAATAATTTTTTCAGTGGATGCATAGATTCTCCCATGGACTATCAAATCTGAGGTAGGTCTAGGCTGATATAAGCTCCTTCTCAGTATGATCCCTCACAAACTAACAGGGTCTATAATAAGCAAAAAAACCAAACAAATAAATCTATTTTCTTATGGATTAGAAATTCAAGGTAGACCCCTTTGCGGGCATCCTATCTTTAGGTAGTGTCTGAGAACTCCTATAGGAATTGTTTGACACTTGAGTTGAGATAAGTCCCATGCACTCTCTCGTAGTCATGGTCGTTCAATCTATTTTTCCATAGTTGCCCGATAATCATTTTTCTTTAGAAGATGTAAGTCTACTACGCATTATTTCTAGCATGACTGTCACAAATCGACGGGCAGCCTTAGGTCAAGTTGATATGTTACCTTGCTAATGTGTCACCCCGATGGTATTTTATTCAAGAAAGATGTGAGTCCCCGTGCTTTCTTCCCTAAATTAACCATTGCAACTGAAAGGTACCCCTTTGGTTGGATAGTTTTCCCCTCGGCTGGCAAGCTACTCCCTTTGGATTGATAAATCTGAAGTAGGCCAACACTGACACGACCCCTACTCATTGCAGTTCATTGCAAACTGATGGGATCCACCAAATATAATTAAAATGAAATTAATTTTTACTATCTTTGAGCTGATTTAAGTTCCCTAGTGGCATTCACTTAGTAGTCAGCCTAAAGTTGGTTTGAATCAATTGATCACCCAAAGGATCCCACTTTAGAGGATATAAATCTACTATGCTTTCTTCTTCCCATTGAAGGTAACCTCTCATTGGATAGCCTTGCCATGTGGTTGGTAGACTACCCTTTGATTGGTAAATCAAGCGGCCAGCCCACATATTTTCAATCGGTCCATCTAGGATCCATCTCAAAATTCAAAATTTAAAATCTAAAACAAAATTAACCCTCCTTCCCAATGGAGCTAAACTAAATAAACAAATCAATCAGCTTCTCCTCAGTGAGAGGAAAATATTTCCAATCTTTCTAGTGGAGTCAATTCAATCCAACCTGAACTTGCTCCCTTAGTGAAAGTTCACATCTTTTATCCTAAGTGGATTCCAAATTTTACTCCCCCAATGGATTTTACAACCTCTTATCCCTTAGTGGATGACTTGAACCTGCTTCCCTAGTGGAAGGTTTACATACTCCATCCCTAGTGGATTCCCCCTTCGTTCTCTCATACGACATAAGTAAAGTGCATTACTTTGATTCATTATATACCACACTTAGGGTAGATCATTTTATCGCTTTGCAATCATTGACGTTGTTGATCATCTCTCACACCAATACGTCGGTATGCCTTCAATCACACCACTCCTATTCGCCCTTTGTTGACCTCACTTTTAGACAACTTCTCCATCTTAGACATAGACTCCTCAAAACACTAAGAGTTCCTTGGTCTTAAGACACTTCTAGTGATTAGTGAACACTTGACCTAACCCAGAGACTTAGAAGAGTTAGTCATAGAATAGGTTATGACTTGGGGTATTAGAAAACTTGCCTATCCTAAAATCCTTCTTAATACTTCAAACCAATCCAAATCAAATATTAAATCAATTCCAACTCAATTATTTTTCTCAAATCACAAACCAATTCCAAATCAAATCTTAAGTCATTTCCAACTCAATTGATTTTCTCAAATCACAAATCAATTCCAAATCAAATCTTAAATCAATTCCAACCCAATTGATTTTCTCAAATCATAAATCAATTCCAAAATCCAAATAATAAATTAATTCCAAGTCAAAATGATTGACACCCATGATTGAATTCAAATCCCAAAATCTTTTCTATGACCTTTGATTCCACCTTATGGACTTAGCTCAAATCAAATCCAAATCACTCCAAACTCAAAAGATTTTCTCATAATCCATTTATATTCAGAAACATAAATGAAATATAAATTCAAAAAACCAAAACAAAATTCAAAATTCAAATCCAAATCCAACTTAAATCCAACTTATACTCTATCAAGCTAAATTCTTGAACTTAATCAAACCATTCTCAAATCAATCCAAACCTTTGGATTTTCTCTTCAAACAATCATTCCTTCAATCACATGCCCAAATATAAACATAAACTACAATCACCAAAAAATCAAACCCAGTCAAACCCTGTTCACCCTTTTGACTTGAAATTATCAAATAAACCAAAGCCCGTTTGACTCCAAATCACTTACAATTGGATTTATATTTCCATCATAAGTCCATATGTGAGTTCAACCAAACCTAAATCAAGCCTTGATCAAGCCAATTCACCCATTTAGGCTCACTTGACCCAAAGTGACCTAAAGCACCTTTTTGAGCCAAACTCTAATCTGCCCCAAATTGGATTGAACTAAGCCCATCTAAGCCTTACATTATGGAAACAATCATCCTTGGATGATCAGCCACTCAAATTGGGTCAAACCAAGTCAAACCTAGCTTTTGACCAAGTCAACGCTTAGCCTAAATGAAACCTAAACAAGCCAAAATTCACTATAAACCAAATTGATTGAACCCATTAATTTAAACTAATCTATAATCAATGATTAAACTTGACCAAGCCTTCAATTGAGCCAAACCAAGCCTAATTGCGCACTTGACCTAAGTTGACCCAAATTAACCTAAAAAGTCAAAATGGGTCAAATCTTGATCTAAGACAAATTGATTGCAACCAATGGGTCAAATTCATTCTAAATTGATTGTTGAACTTGACCAAAGCTTCAACTGACCAATTAGTCAACCTAACTCAATTTGACCCAACTTGGCCTAAATGGGTCAAATTGAACCAATTCAAATCAAATGAACTCCAAATCACTTGAAATTTGGCCCAACCCATTTTTGAATCATTTCAAATTTTTTTAAATGAAAATATGGTCAACTGACCATTTTGCCCTTAGGTCAAAGGGTATCACATGGACAAATTCACTTTGAATTTGGCTTATTCTTTCTCAAGGCTACTTGGCATCCTTCTACTAAGGAGGGTGGTGAACATGACCCAATGAGCTTGGGTTGGCCATGACTCAACCCAAGGCTAAACCGACCCCTCTAATGGAAATTGAACACTTGGATAATCCAATGCACTCACCTAGCACATGGGCACTCACTCTCGTCCATGCCCCTGCCTAAAATGACTCACATGAGATGGTTGGCAGCCCAAACTGATCAACCAACCACACCATTGATCAAAAATGGCAAAACTACTCTTCACTATCTGATCCAATGTGGGGAGATATACTCCCCCTCATTCCCACTCAAACCACAAGCATTCATTTCACAATGCCATGGAGAGTGAGTTGAAGCTCCCCAAGCTCCATTAATTTCTCCTTCTCAATTTTTCTCAAAGCTGAAACAAGGGAGGTCCATCCCAATCCCAATTCACTCAATTCTCCATCAAAATTAAATTAACCTTGCACACACCCTTAGTGGACCTCATCGAGCTTAACCAAGTCATTTTCCAAGTCTCCAAGCCATGGGAAGCATCACCTGGATCAAAGCCATTGAATGGGAGCTTGGTCAACCAAGCTATCCACCTCAAATCAAGATCCAATACCTTCAACAGGGCTTAGACTCTTCTAGACGAAGCTACCTCCTCTGTTGGAAGCACCGGTGATAGCCTCCGGCGAGGTAATTGCTCAAAATCGACCTTAAGATAAAAATTTCTTGGTCCTTTTTGAAGGAAATTGTAATCCCATAAAATCTTGACAGTTAGATACATTGCTTGTGCTTCCCTGAAGGTGTGGGGTGAGTTTGAACTCCATCCAGCTGAGTTAGCTTCGGATCAGCGATGATCGATGGGCGGCATCCGTCTCGCCCGCTTGGGAGACATGAGATCACATCGTAAGTTTTGCATGATTGTAAAGTATGGTTGTGATTAGATCACAATAGATCCCCCTTTAATTTAACCCTAAACTATGAGATTAATCTCGACCGTTCGATCTTAGATCACACGACCCTTGGACAAAGCGCATCCCTCGCCGGCTGACTAAGCAAGCGGATATGACAACTTAAATAACATATCCCATCGTGCCACATGGAAAGAAGCGCGTAGCCCGTGGCGAAGGATTAGTTAATTAAGCTAATTAATCATTTTAATCAAAACTTCCAAAATTCATAACTAATTATAAAAAAATCCAAAAATACAAATAAACACTCATTTTAATGATAATTCAGATAAGAATAATAGAAAACTAAAATTAATTAATTTTGATCAATTTGGATTTTATTGGAAATGTAATTAGGCTAATTACTCCTTAATTACTTCAATAATTAATTCCAAATTTCCTAAGGTTAATTAGTGGGATGACCTCTGCCTCCCATGATTTTCTTAGAATTTATTGTTGGATTAATTAGGGGAAATTTTTAATCTCTAATCATTTTTTAATTAATTAAATGATTAATTAACATATTAAATGGTGATAAACTAACTAATTAAGCTTGATAATTATCATGAAATAGTGAATGGACTTAGGGAATGAGATTAGGATTTCTTTTCCAAACTTTTCCCCTAAGTTTACTTCATTTGGATAAACACTTAATTAATGTGAAAATTGATTCATGACTTAATCACCTCATTAATTAATTCAATTAATCAAACTCAAAACTAAATCACTCAAAACTTAATTACTTAATTCTTGGGTAGATTCTTAGGTGTTCAATAACCTAATAGATTTCAAAAGAAATTATAATCAAACTACATGTGTAGGATAGTTATAAAAGTACTTAATTAAACCCTTTAGCTTAATTAATCAATAATTGTGAGCCAATTGAATTAGGCCCCCTTTATTTCTTAGGTGCATTGCTAATTTAAATTTAATGTGGTTGCATATCATATGTTGGCTCATAATTACTTATTTAATTATGTTAAAGTGGTGTAGGTAAGGGGTAATTAATGGATTTAATTTACACTGTAACCTAAATAAAATATAAAATCAATCTAATTATTTTAAAAATTAAACTAAACCAATTCATATATGGGGGAAATGGGTTATGACCAGTAAAACTTTCTCACATTTCCTAAGTCAAATCAAATTCAAAAAAATAAAAATCTCCTTAAGGAAGTTTGATTCACTTTAATGACCTTATTTTATAAGATTGTCTTTAGAAATTAATTAGGGTGAATGAAGTCATATGCTTTCATCACTGTGGTGAAAAATATTACTCATCTTGATCTATCAATTTGAAAATAATAAATGAAGACAAAAATATACGCTTTGGTTGGGACACCACATAGATCAGATATTCTTATTAGAGTGATCGGGTACAACATTGAGAAAATGTGTGCTATCTCGAAAGATAGAAGTCACCACCCTATAATAGACCTAATCACCTGAATAAAGACTCCTAAGGACTATGGGTCCTCATTTGTATTAGAGATTCTTCCCCTACTTTACATAAAAAAGTAAAGTAGGATTTATTTTAAATTAGGTTCGTTAAGTTCCTTATAGAGGCAAGCCCACATAGTTAATTACATCCCAAGGAATGAGATTCCTTAAAAATACTCTCGATTAAGGTAAATGATCATTATCTCCAAAGATTTCAAAGATAGGACTATCATCAATTGGTTTATTTTTAGAAGATCAAGTGGGATTGATCAAGAGGAGGGAGTTATTATCAAAATTAAAGGAAGATAAGTAAGGGATGCTTATGATACTAGAAAGCCTATTAAGCACCCCAAACTATCATATGGTTGGGCTTTATATTTTTGAAGTTGAGGTGAATTATTTGTTTGAGTTGAATTTTTATTAAAAATTTAGTACTTTCAATTACATGACACAAGATCATGGAAATGCCTAAGAGGTGAGGCTTTATACTTGTAGCCTGCAAGGGGAAGTAGCAACCTTTGAACCTAAATCTAGCTTTGGCAAGGGCCAAAGAATGTCCTAAATCTAAGGCGAAGATGGGTATTTGGTTTACCTCCATAAGAGAGGATAAACCACATGACTGTTTGGACTTACAATTGCCTGGGGGTGACCACCAACTAACTTCTCCTATAATTTTAAATACATGTAGGCAAGTCATATATTTTTGCAAGATAGTTAAGTTGTTGTTTATTTAGAAAGAGACTAAGTCCTTAAACACACTCCCTAAGAGACTAGATCATGTAGGGCATGATTAATGACTTAAATCTAATGCAAATTTTGTTATATTTTATTTTCATTTTTGGACTACTGATTTTACACAGGCTTAAAGGATTCATATGCCTAATGTTTGAGAAATTGGATTATGGGCCAAAATCAGTAAGAAAGAAAGTGTGTTTTCACCATGGCTCTCAAAGGTTAAGCCAAGTTCCTTGGCATAGGTGGAAGCCCTCCAAAATAAGAGTGAAATAAGATATTTTTTATGCATGATGTGAAAACATACAACATCCAGCTAAGGGGTTGCTAAATCTCTTATCTTGTTTTTATAACCTAAGCTTTAAGTGAGGTTATAAGTTGTTAATTTTTAGTTTTGAGTTGATTAATTGGATAAAAAATTTATTTTTTTCTAAGAGCCTAATATCATCCAGGCCATTCATCAAAGCAAAGAAGAAACTAAGAAAATATGTCATCTTTATGCACAAGCTAAACAAACACTAAATACTTTATAAAGCTAGTGCAAAAGAATAAGAGGCCTTTTATGGTTGGGCTCCATAGCACAAACCTGAAAAAAATTGGGTAGGCGAGCTTTACTCTTATACAATCCAGATTATAAATGAATTAATTACAATAAAAAAGGAATTCATGTTATGGGGGTCTTCATTCTTCATTCTTCATTTCTTTTTTCTTCTTTCTTCTTTTTTATTTCTTTTTTTGGTTGGTTGGAATGTGGTTACTCCAAAGGCTTCACATGGTATATAAGATATAGTCTTATGACCAATATTGACCCTAATCCCCCATAACATTCATTCCAAATCCTAATTGCAAAATTACATGAAAATGGGAAAAGTAAATCTAACTAAAACTTGTAAAACAGATATTAGCTAAACAAACCAAACAACCCCAAACATGTATATTGGACTTAACAGCCCACATAGGGGTAACCAAGTCCACCTTGGCTATTTTTGGATCACCCTTAGGGGTAGAGGCAACCTGCACATCTAAAGCATCTATATTTTTCTTACAACACCCTTTAAGCACAATCACTTGTAGAAGATAATGATTAGACTAAGTTCATCCTACCATTCAGTCTACGCATATTCACCCTAACAATTAGACTAAAATATCACACACAAAATAAAAGCAAACATCAAACCATGCACCACCCTAACATAAGACTAGAAGTGGTGACTTAGCCTAATGTGTGTGCCATTTAAGGTTTGTGTGGTCTGTCTTAGTTAGGCTTTAAGATTAGAGTTTTGTAAGTATGAAGGATTCAACTTAGAAGGTGGTTTCATTTAAGTGATTTAGTTGATTTGGTTAATTTTATTTTATGATTTTATTTGGTTTAAATGAACCTTACTAAGTGTTGTAAAGAGAGAAAAGTGAAGAGAACTTCTCTTTCCACCCTACCTTAAGTAATTTCTAAAGTAGATTCATTATTGATTTTTATTTAGTGAATATTTTATTATGTGTTCTAATTAATCCTAAGTTTAGATAGACTCTAAAAAAACATATTCAAAGAGAAAAGAATTTTAAGATTAATTAAAGTGAACTACTATTACAAAATACACAACACTTTATTTCTTTCCAACATGTGTAACATGCATATGGATGAACCCTAAGCATATCTATACATGAAAATGGAGATATTTAACACACCTTAATGATGAATGCTAAGAGATATTTGTTTAAGAGAAATTTGAAATGTTTCATGTATGCATAATTTTGTTAAGTAGAAAAAGAGAGAGATTCTTTTATCCATTATTCATATGCATATTTACATGTATGAAAGACATAAGTGAGTACAATACCATTATTTTCTACACTAGAGGTGTAAGGTACAACACCTACTTAGGGATACTTAAAGCCTTACAACCTTGGGGTGTCCAGACAAATAAATCACTTTTCTTAAATACATGTACATGTACAAAAAGATATGCATGGAAAGAGAATCATGCAAAAGGTTTATGTTTGTTTGTTTGATTTAGGTTGTTTAATTTATATGTGCAAATGTGAAGGTCCCTCTTAAATAATAACATGGGAATGAATAGGAATGGATTTAAGCAAGTGTTATGTTCTTTTCAAATGAACTATACTTTGCAAATCCTATTCAAGACTATGTTAAAAGAGAAGAGAAGGAAAAGTCTCATAATGCACATCTTATATTATACTCACATGCAAGCTCATGAATAATTATAAGTAGCATACCTTTCATTTGCAATGTTTGATTTATAAGTTTTGAAAATAATTTTGGATTTAATAGTGATAATAGCCATTCATATTCTTACTTTAGCCAAAACATGCAATTTGACATAAAGGAAACATTTCATTTTAATTTGAATTTTCAAAAGACATGAATGCATGATATCATATGACAAATAATATTTAGCATGCTAGGAAAGAAATAAAATGATGTAAGCATGTAATTCCATTCACCTTAATTAATTCCTAAAGTCAATCCTATGGAATAAGATTATTTAAGGTGAATCAAAGTTGGTTTAAGGGCATTTTGATTTTGTTTTGAGTTTGATTTGAATTTAAGGAATGTGAAAAGAGTTTGTTGGTCCTAACCCATTCCCCTATGTGTGTATTATTTTAGTTTAATTTTATAACCATTAGATTGATTTTATATTTTGTTTAGGTTAAGGTATATTAAGCCCATTAATTACCCCTTACTTATACCACTTTAACATATTTAACCAAATAATTATGAGCCAATGTATAACATAAAATCACAAGGAATTTAAATCAGCAATGCACCTAAGAAAGAAAGGGGCTTAATGCATTTGGCTCACAATTAATGATTAATTAAGCTAAAGGGTTTAATTTAAGTACTTTCATAACCCTTCCCATACATATGGGTTAGATATGATTTCCTTAAGCTACTTAGGTTATTGAACACCTAAGTATCTACCCAAGAAGGAATTGATTAAATTCAAATTGATTTGATTTTAAAATTTTGATTAATTAAGCCATTTAATAAAGTGATTAAACTATTTAATTAATTTGCACCTTAATTAGATTTTTATCCCAAATGAAATAAACTTTGGGGAAAAGATTTGGGAAAGAAATCCTAATCTCATTCCCTAAGTCTATTCATTCTTCTAAGGTAATTAACAAACTTAATTAATAAATTTATCACTATTTAATATATTAATTAATCATTTAATTAATTAATAGAATAATTAGGAGTGAATCAAGCAATTCCCCTAATTAAACCATTAATAAATCCCAAGAAAATTAAGAAAGGCAGAAGTCGTCCTGCTAAACATACCTGAGAAGTTTGAAATTAATTAATGGAATAGTTAGGGAGTAATTAATATAATTACATTCCCAATAAAACTCAAATTGCATGAAATTTACTATTCAAAATCAATTAAACTTAGTTTTATATTATTCCCCTTTGAAATATCTTCAAAATGCATTTGAGTTTGTATTGTTTTGATTTTTCTATATTTAGTTATGTAATTTTGATGTTTTTGTGATTAAAACTTAATTAAATCCCTTATTATATAACTAATCCCGTCAGCACCACATGGATCACTGATGTGACACCCGCTTTCTACGTAGTGTGATGAGATTCATTATTTAAGTTTTCACATCCTATGTCACATCAGCCAGCGATGCTACATGATTTATCCCTTGACCGTCAGGATTAAACCTACGGATCTAATAGGATAAATCAGGGGATCTCACAAATTTTAATCAGGACTGTCCATCCAAAACATGCGGGATGGACGGTCCTTGATTCATCCTTTCCCTCGCCTACGGGAGATGGCAACCATCCATCTTCCATGGCTTGATTCAAGCTTGATTGAGCTTATATTGAGTGGGGATTGATCACACACCATGAAGAAGGGATAAGCAATACATCTAATGGTCAAATTCACTTGAGGTCACACTTCTCTTCGCAAAGGACCAAAAAAAATCTAGCATAAGCTTGATTTTGAGTAGTACCTCATCGAAAGCTATCACTAGTGCTCCCAACCATCTAAGTAGCTTTGTCTAGTAGAGACGAAGCCCTATTGAAGGTTTGAGGGCTTGAGGTTGGGTAGTTCCTCCAATTGGCCAAAGTCCTCCTCCTAGGCTTGCGACATTGGTCTAGCTCCCTCCTTCCATTCCTTGGATGCTTGGAAGAAGCATTAGATCAACTCGATTGGGTCCTCTAAAGGTGCTTGCAAGAGCAATTGGCTTTTGGTTGAGTGATGGATGAGTTGGAATTTTCAATGAGCTCCCCTATTTTCGGCTTGAGGTTCTGAAAATGGAAAATTTAAAAAATGTTGAAGAAGCCTGGAGGAGCTTGGAGAAGCTTTGCTCTGGGTTCCCTAAGCTCAATCGAGTGTCAATGAATGCAAACGAGGTGAAATTAGGGGGAGTATATCTCCCCCCACAAGGATCGGATGGTCGAGAGGTGTTTTTTCATTTTGATCAAATTGATCCCATGGAGTGAATTGGTTAAGCCATTTTCAGTGGCATGTAATTTAGTTTTGGTAGAGGAGTGGAGTTATGAAGCTTCCATGTGCTTGAAATGAGAGTGGGAGTTATTCCATGTGGAAAACTTCCCATTGGGTGGTCAATTTTGGCCTTGGATTGGGTTTGGCTGACCTAAACCCATTGGGTCATGTGCACCACACTCATTAATGTCCACTTGGTCCACTAAGAGAGTGCCAAGTGGCCATGAAAAGGATTTTACCAAATTCCAAGTGGAATTGGCCATGGGTTACCTCTTGACCTTGGGGTAAAATGATCCATTGGCTTTGATTTCACTTTAGACAAATATAGATTAGTTTGAAATTTGGTTGTGTCAAATTTCAGGGAATTTGGAGTTGATTTGATATCATTTGGCTCATGTTGACTCATTTACGTCAAAATAAGTTAACTTGGGTCAAGTTAACCAATTGGTTAAATTGGGTCAAACCAAGGGTTAGGTCAAGTTCATATGACTATTTTAAATGTTTTGGCGTGATTGGTTTGGTTCAATTTAGTTTATATTTAATTTTGGTTCATTTGATTTCATTTAGGTCAAATGGGTCAAGTTGATCAATTTGACCTATTTGACCCATTGGGTTAGGTCATGGGTTGGTTTAAGTTTGGTTAGTAATTTTAAATATGTTGTAAGCTTTGGTTTCAATTGATTTGATTTGATTTTGGCTCAATTTGACCTTTTAAGTCAAGTTGGGTTCATAATCAATTGGGCTAGGTTGGGTCTAGTTGGCCAATTGAGGCTTTGGTCAAGTTCAATAAGTGGTTTAGAATGAATATGACCCATTGGTTGCAATCAATTTGGCTTAGATCAAGATTTCACATATTTTGACTTTTTAGGTAAAGTTGGGTCAACTTGGGTCAAGTGGCCAATTGGGCTAGGTTAGGCTCAAATGATGACTTGGTCAAGTTCAAACATTGATCATGAATTAGTTTTGATCAATGGTTTCAATCAATTTGGCCTATGGTGGATTTTGGATAGTTTAGGTTTTATTTTGGCTAAGTGTTAACTTGGCTAACACTTAGGTTTGATTTGGTGTTGGTTAAAAATTTCTAAAGGGAGTCGCCTTTCAAATCTGTGGGGAGAAAGTAAAGGCAAGACACTATAAAAATTTATCTTGGTAAGATGCCATGCAGATGTACTCATTCAGGTGATTGAGTACGTCAAGAAAATAGTGTACTATCTCGAAAGAAGTCACTACTCTTTAATGGACCTGTCACCTCAATAAAGACTCCAGGATGGGTGCATATGTACGAGATTCTTTATCTACTTTACATGGAAAAGTAAAGTAGGTTTTTATTTCAAATGGGTTCATTAAGTTCCCTGGGGCAAGCCCCATAGTTAATTACATCCTAAGGAATGGGGATTCCTTAAGAAAACTCTCGATTAAGGTAAATGATTGTTGTCTTTGAAGATTTCATTAAAAAAGGACTATCAATCGATTAGTTTATGTTTGAAGATCAAATGGATTGATCAAAAGAGAGAGTTAATATCGAAGCCAAAATGAAAGATAAGTAGGAGATTCCCATGATGCTAGAAACCTATAGCGAGCATCTCAAACTATCCTATAGTTAGGCTTTACATTTTAGAAACTGATTTAGTTTATTTCAGTTATATTTTTCATTTGAAATTTAGGACTTAAGATTTCTTAACACAAGTTTAAGGAAATGCTTATGGTCCACAAAGGGGAAAAGCAACCTCGAACCTAAATCTAGGAAACTTTGGCGAGGGTCGGAAGCACAACCTAAATTTAAGGCGAAAATGGGTAATTAGTTTGCCTCCACAATTGAGGACAAACCACCTGACAGCTTGGACATACAACTGCCTGGGGGTGGCCGCCAACTAACTCCTTCTATGATTTTAAATATATGTAGGCAAGTCAATATGCTTATGCAAGATAGCCAGGTTATTTTTATTAGAAAGAGACTAAGTCCTTAAACT
Organism: Cymbidium sinense; assembly: GCA_021442155.1. Lineage (NCBI taxonomy): Eukaryota > Viridiplantae > Streptophyta > Magnoliopsida > Asparagales > Orchidaceae > Cymbidium > Cymbidium sinense. The sequence continues at coordinate 173,735,129 of CM038221.1, read as the reverse complement.
CACTTCCAAAAGAGACTAGATCATGTAAAGGGCATGCTTCAAATGACCTAAATATAATGCAATTCAAATTTTATTTTATTTTCATTTTTGGACAATTATTTTGACTTGGGTTAATAGGATTCATATGACTAATGCATGAGGAATAGAATTGTTGGCCAAAATCAGCAAGAAGGGAGGAGGTGAGTTTCCACCATGGCTCTCAAAGGTCAAGCCAAGTTTTTCTAGCAAAGGTGAAAGCCCTCCAATCAAGAGTGAAATAAGATGTTGTTATGCATGATATTACAAAATAAATGCTCATTCAACTAAGAGATTAATAATTCTTTTATCTTGATTTTAAACTTAAGCTTTAGGTGAGGTTATGAGTTGTTTAATTTGAATTTGAATTGTTAAGTTGGGTAAAAGATTTATTTTTCCCTAAAGAGCCTAATCCACATCCAGGCCAAACATAAACCAAGGAAGAAATTAGAAAAATCATGCCACTTAATGCAAAAGCTAAACAAATCATCAATCAATTTATAAAGCTAATCACAAAAAGAATAAATGATCGTTGTGGTCGGGCACCACCATACAAACCTGAAAATATCAAATATGGGTAGCTAAGATCTACCCTTGTACAACCCAGATTACAAATGAATTAAATTACAATTAAGTAAGGAAATCATTATTATGGGGTCTTCAAGCTTCATTCTTCTTTCTTCTTTATTCTTCTTTTCTTCTTCTTCTTTTTGTTTCTTCTTTTGGTTCCTCCCTTTGGATGGTTGGATGGTAGATGCTCCAAGGCTTCACATGGTACATAAGATAGGATCTTACGACTAATGTTCATCCTAATCCCCATAACAATCATTCCAAAATCCTAATTATACAATTTTTTACATGAAAAGGAAAAGTCAAAATCCAACTAACACCTACAAAATAAAGGTTAGCTAAAAATAAACCACACAAATCCCAAAGAATGTATATTGGACTTATCAACCCACACATGGGTGACTAAATCTCACTTGGCCTATGTATATGCTTAGGGGTATAAAGCCCCAAAACAAAAGCATTTATATTTTTTATTTATGATAGCTTAAGCACAATCCCTATAGAAAGAAACAGTTAGACTAAGAACATCCTACCATTCATTCTAAAGCATACCCTAACATCCAGTTTAAAACATACATCACAAAATAAAACAAACATCAAACCATGCACCGACCTAACCTAAGGCTAGAAATGGTGACTTAGACTAATGTGTGTGCTTTGAAGGCTTATCTCGTATGCATATTTATGGCTTTAGGTTTAAATTTTCTAAGTGTGAAGAACATGTTTAACTTAGAGGAGGGTTTCATTTAAGTTGTTTAATTATTTTGGGTTAATTTTATTTCATATTTTGATATGGTTTAAGTTGATCATATAATTAATTACTAAGTTATGAAGAGAGGGAAAGAGAAGGGAACTTCTCTTTCCTTCCCTAACCTAAGTAATTTCTAAAGTGGATTCACATTTTAGTTTCATTTAGGTGATTGTTTTTATTACATCTTTTGATTAATCCTAAGTTTAGATAAACTCTAAACAAACCTATTCAAAAAGAAAGGCATTTTAAGATTAAATAAAATGAATCAAAATTCACATAACACACATTACTTCATTTTTTCCCAACATATATATAACATGCATATGGATGGACCCTAAGCATATCTGTACATAATGAGTATTTAACACTTTATGATGCATGCTAAGTAATCATTTAAGAAAATTTAGAAGTTGAATATGCATGATTTTTCTTAAGTAGAAAGGGTTTTCCTTATCCAAATTTCACATACATACATGAAAGTAAGAAAGGCATAAGTGAGTACAATGCCATTGTTAGGTGTAAGGTACAAGACCTACTTAGGGCTACTTAAAACCTCAAACCTCGTTGTCTAGACTAATATACCACTTTCCTTAAATACAAACATATATATAAAAGAAATGAAATAGAAAAGAAGAATGCAAAAGTTATTTAATGGATTCATTTTATCTTATGAAATTTATGTATGCAAGTATAGGCAACCCTTCTTAGGTGATAGCATAGGGATGAATAGGGTATAGAATTAAGTAAGTGTTGGGTTCTTTTCAAATGAACCCTACATCTTATCAACTCTTATTCAAAACTGTGCTAACATAAGAAGGAAAGGAAACCTACACTAAGCATGACTTTATAATCTATCACATGCAAGCTTATAATTAAAGTATAAGTAGCACCATTTTAGATTTAGTATTTGATTTATGTATTTTGAAAATAATTTGGATTTAGTAGTGATAATAGCCACTCATATTTCTACTTTAGCCAACACATGCAAATTTAACATAAAGTAAACAATTTCATTTTTAAAATTTGAATTTCAAAATTATGAATGCATGAAATCACATGGCATACAATCTTAACATATTGGGGAAAGAATCAAAGCAATGAAAGCATGTAAAAAAACTCACTTTACTTAAATCCTAAAGACAATCTTATGGAATAAGAAAATTTATAATAAATCTTAGTGAATTCAAGGAGTGGATTGACAACCTCCCATGTGCCTTAATTTGAGCTTAAGAGGGAGTTTGAAATTTCAATTTTGAGCTAGGGGTGGGGTTTAGTCTAGAGGCCAAATGGCAAACCCCATTGGGTTGGTGCACCACTCATCACTAAGTCCCTGAGCTTTTAGGAAAGCCCAAGTGATTGTGAAGAGAGGTATGACCAAATTATAGGTTTGGCAAAAATTTGTTCTATGGCCTAGGGGTAGGATGGTCATTTGCTATTTTTCCAGTTTGGACATGTTGGGTATGTGGAGAAACTAGGTTTGGCCAAGTTTCGTTGAATTTGGAATCCATTTGATAGGGTTTGGCTCATGTTGACCGATTTTGATCAAAGTGGGTCAACTTGGGTCAAGTTGACCAATTGGTCAAATTGGGTCAAGTTCATATGACCAATTGAAATGTTTTGGTGGCTTTGTTTTGATTCAATTTGGTATATATATGGTTTTGGCTCATATGACTTCATTTAGGTCAAATGGGTCAAGTTGACCTATTTGACCCATTTGACCTATTTGAGCAAGGTTAAGGTAGGTTTAGGTTAGTTTAGTCATATGGAGTGGATTGGTATCTTTATTTCCAATCAATTTGGGTTAAGTTTATTTTTAGCTCAACATGATCTTTGGTCATGTTGGGTCTTTAAATCAGTGGGCTAGGTTGGGTCTAGTTGGAGTGAGGCTTTGGTCAAGTTCCACAAGTGATTTGGGATGGACTTGACTCATTGGTTTCAATCAATTTGGCTTAGATCAAGTTTTGACACATTTAGCCCTTTATGTCAAAATGGGTCAACTTAGGTCAAGTGGGCCAATTGGGCTAGGTTAGGCTCAAATGTTGGCTTGGATAAGTTCAAACATAAGTCATGAGTGAACTTAGATCAATGGTTTCAATCAATTTGGCCTATGGTGGAATTTGGCTATGTAAGATTTCATTTTAGGTTATGTTGACTTGGTCAACCCTTAGGTTTGACCCAATTTATTTGATTGATCATCCCATGATGATTGTTGATCATGATGAGAGACAAATATGAGTTTGGTTCAATCCAATTTGGTTAGGATCAAAATTTGGCTCCTAAGGGCACTTTAAGTCACTTTGGGTCAAGTGAGCTTAAGTAGGTCAAATGGCTTGGTCAAAGCTTGATTTGAAGTTGGTTGATCTTGTATATGGATCATGATTGAAATATAAATCCATTTACAACTAGTTTGAAGTCAAATGGGTTTTGATCCATTTGAAAATTTCATATTCAAAGGAAGAATATGAAGGGGTTTTGGGAATGATTTTTGGACTTTGGTTTTGATTGAGTGATTGAAGTTTGGATTTATATATGAGCTCATGATTGTAGGGTTTATTGAACCATGAGAGAAAATCAAGGCTTTGGCTTGATTTGAAAATGATTTAGCTAAGTTCAAGATTTTGACTTGAAAGGCTTAGATTGTATTTTGAGTTGATTTGAGTTTGATTTTTGGAATAGGTTTTTATTATTTGAAGTTATATTTCATTTATATATGTGAATATAAATGAGAATATAAATTGATCATGAGAAAATTTCAAGAATTTGAAGTGATTTAATCATGATTTAGGTTAAATCCATTAAAAGGAATTTAAAATATTTAAGGGGATTTTTAAATTGGAATTTAATTTTTGAATTGGATTGGATTGATTTGTATTTATACTTCATTTATATATGATAATATAAATAAGAATACAAATAAGTTTTGAGAAAATCCCATGAGTTTGAATAGTTTTGATCATGATTTAGGTTAATTCCATTAAAGGAAATTTAAAGGATTTATGGGAATTTCATGAATTGATTTTGAATTTTGAATTTGATTTAATGGGTTTGAATTTATATTTCATTTATATATGTGAATATAAATGAGAATATAAATGGATTATGAGAAAATCTCAAAGATTTGAATTTGTTTTAGATCATGATTTTGGTTAAGTTCTTAAGGGAAGATTAAGGACTTAGGCAAAATTTGGACTTAGGAATTTTTGATGGATTTTGATCATGAGTTTCAATCATGGAATTTGAATTGATTTGAGTTTGGAGAAAATAAATCAAGATTGATTTGGGGTTTGACTTGAAAGAAGGAAAGTGAGGAATGGTTTAAGCTAAGGGTAAGAAATTTTCCTAATACCCCTAAGGCATGACCTATTCCTATGGCTAACTCTTCTAAGTCTCTGGGATTTGGTACCTAATCACTAGATGTCTTAAGACTAAGGAACTCTTAAATTCTAAGAGGAGTCCTATGTCTAAGATGGGAGGGTTGAGATCTCATTCTAAAAATGAGGTCAACAAAGGGCGCCTAATAGGTGTGGTGTGACAAATAAGGAACACATCACATATTGGTGTTGACCGAAATGATCAACAACATCGAGCGATCAAAAGCACTAACAGAAATAATATTTCCTTAACCCAAGGAAAAGAAACAATCTAGAGCTTAGTGCAATGTGGCTTTACTTATCTCCAAGACATAAGAGAGAGGGAAGAATCCACTAAGGGATAGAGTGTGAACCTTCCACTAGGGAAGCGGGTTCAAGTCATCACAAGGGGATGAGAGGTTTGATTTGATTTTTGATTTGATTTGAGTCTCTAGGAGAAAAGATTTGATTTAAGTTCCACTAGGGAAGAGGGTTGAATTTTTTTAATTTTATTGGTTTAATTTTTTAGGATGAACCTATTGGTTTGCAATGGGTTGTAATAGGAGCCATGGAGGCTAAGACCTAACTCAATTTACCAATCCAAAGGGGATGTCTACTAAGCACATAGACTAGCAACCAAAGGGATGCCTTTCAGATATAGCGGTGTTAGGAAGAAAGCATTGTAGAACATCCTCCAAGTAAGGACCATTCTTTGGGGTAATCTATTGGCAATAGATTGAACCCAACCAGGGCTAACTATTAAGTGAATGCCACTGGGGACTTACATCACTCAAAGATAGTCAAGATTAATTTATTTTCTTTTAGGTTTGTTTTATTATGATGGATCCTAGGTTTTGATGAGCGCACAGTAGGGCCATGGAAGCCTAGACCTAACTCAGATTTATCAATTCAAAGAGAGTAGTCTACCAACCACAAGGTAGAACTATCCAACAAAGGGGAGCTGCCTTTTGGTATATAATGGTGAAGTCTTAAGAAGAAAGCATGGGTACTCACATCTTCTAGAAGCAAAGAACCACTAGGGTGATTGGTTACTTTGGGCAACAAATTAAAATCGGCCTAGGGCTGACTATTGAATAAATGCCACTGGGGACTTAATTCAGCTTAAGGATAGTCAAAATTAATTTTATTTTTAAATTGTTTTGGTGGATTTCGTTGGTTTGCGATGGATCATACTGAGAAGGAACATGTAGAAGCCTAAACTTATCTCAGATTTACTGAACCAAATAGAGTAGCTTCCCGACCGATGGGAGAACTATTTGACCAAAGGTGCCTTTCGGTTTGCAATGATCAATTGAAGGAAGAAAGCTGGGGACTCACATCTTCCACTAGAAAGACCACAGGTGATATTGCTTTGATCAAATTCAACTCGACTTAGGGGAGTTTTGATAATCATGCTAGAAAGAATGCATAGTCTTATATCTTCCAAAGCGAATGATGTTGGGGTAACCCTTGTGAAAAAAAAGATTGAACCCGACCTGGGATGACTATGGAGTGTACCCAGATTTATCTCAACTCAGTGGAAATTCTATAGGGAGTTCTCGACCGCCCTAAAGATAGGATGCCTGCTTAGGAGAAGGGGCCCTTTGGGGGCTTGAATTCTAAATCCATAAGCAAATTAATTTTTTTTTTATTTTAGTTTGAGTTTATTTTATCATGGACTCTGTTAGTTTGAGAATGATTAAACTGAGAAGAAGCTTATACCAGCCTAGACCTATCTCAGATTTATTGAACTAAGGAAGAATCTATGCATCCGCTGAACAAATTCTCCAATCACAAGGGTGGCTTCTAGGAAAGGGGGACTGTCCAATCCGAAAGTAACCAAGGTAGTGTCTAAATGGGGTCGCAAAGGACTTGATCTAAATAGAGTGCCCACAGGGGATGGGGCTAGTAAGGGCTTAATCTAACACCCCAGACAAAATGACTTGGCTAGTCATATATCCAATAGGTATTCAGTGTCCAACTCAAGGAGAAAGCTCGAGGACTCATATCTATCAAGAATGGTGTACTCACCGGGTGAGCCACTGTCAACATAGCAAACATCAACCAACCTAAGGTGCCCATCGATTTGCAACAATCAGCCTAGGAAGAAAGCTCGGGGACTCACATCCTATAGTGGGGATTGTGGGATATTTTATCTTGACTCGACGTTATCGACCTGACTCTTGAGTGAATGCTACAAGGGACTTATATCAACTCAAAAGTAGTCGAGGAGAAAGGAGCCTCTGGGACTTATCCAACCTCAAATATACTCTACTTAGAACATGATGGCTAGTTCAAGAAGAAAGCACGGGGACTCACATCTTCTAAAATGAAGTCAACATGAGGTAGTTTACTGGCTGGAAAGTGAAGACTACCATACTAACAAGGTGCTCATTGATTTGCAATGGTCAAGTTAGGAAGAAAGCGTAGGGACTCACATTTCCAAATAAGTTACCATTGGGTGACATACTAGCGATGCAGCAGGTAGACCTGACCTAGAGAAGCTAATGAATGAGTGTCACAGGGGGCTTGCTCCCACATCAAAATAGTTCGAGATAAAAGATTTGTGTTTGTTATTGTGCATGTGTTAAAAGGAATAGGATGCCTCTAGGGGACTCTTACACCTACCTTAAAATATGTTGGGGAATTATGAAATGATGCCACGGGTGGCAACAAAAATTCTCACTAAGAAAGGATGTCTCTTAGGTTCTCTCACACTTAACTTAGTTATGCTAATCGAAATAGGATGCCTCTTGAATTCTCTTACACCTATTTTAATAGCGTTGAGAGATTATGTTTATGTTGTGAAAGAGGGATAGGATGCCACTGGGGACTCTTACACCTACCCAAATATAGACAAATTCAACAAACTTGAAAGAAAGAAGATTTGATGAATGGAATTATTTATTTTTTATTAATTATTTTCAAACATGATTTATTTCATGGGTAATATTTCTTTAGGTAGAGCCCATTAATTGGAAGCATTGGGTGTTCTCCTTTACAATCAATAAGCTGATTAGATCCTCCTTGGTAGGCCTTCTCTATGACATAGGGGCCTTCCCAAGTGGGTTCAAACTTGCCTCCCATCTTTTAACGGGCAACAATTGGTCTCCTTAGGACTAACACAAGTTCTCCTACTCAAAAAGACTTAGGCACTGCTTGTGAGCTTGAATCATTTTGGCCTTGTACAACTCAAGATTTTGGCACTGCAAAGCTAATGTTGTAAAATTTGGTTGGTAGGACCACACGTGCATAGCATCTCTTAGCTACTTTATTGTGATCCTAGAAGTGAAGTAGTATCAAGTCTTTTAATCTTCATCTTTATCTTGATGGATTATGAGCTCCATAGAATGTGTACTGGTTAATGCCATGAGCTTCATGTTTGTCTAACAATGTATCATTTGGTCAAGGACCAGTGATCTGATGACTTTTCTTGATGGATTTGTGAGATTCAAGTAATCATGAGGATTCTAATGATCCTTGTCCATTTTGAATGGTAACCTCCGCTTTGGAAAGTCTCGATGAGTTAGCTCATAAGATAGGACTTGTCTATTTTGGACCCTTATTAAAATGGACTCATCTTTCAGAAATGCCAATTCTTTGGCAAGTTTGGCTAAGGAATCTGCTACTGCATTCCCTTCTCGAGAAACCTTGTAGATGGTGACATTGAGAATCTGGGCCAATATCTTTATAGTATACTCGTAGTAATGATGAAGCTTGGGTTTGAGGACCTGGTAAGACTCGATAATTTGGTTGATGACCAACTGAGAATTCTCAAAGATGTTGATGCTCTTGACCCTGATAGTGATGGCTAACTCCAACCGATAATCAAAGCCTCTTACTCGGCTTCATTGTGGTATAGGGTTGGAAAGATAGTATGACATCATCCTGTTTGTTAGAAGAACTATTCCTATTTTCTGAGTAGATCATGGTGCTTCACCTTTAAGAAGAAGCACATCAAATACATCTCCCATCTGGTTCTAGCCTCCCCAGTTCATGATTTGTTCATCAGAGATCATCAGCGGAATCATGGGAGTGGGTCTTTGCTAAATCCAGTACATCATTTACCTCAGGGAGTAATGCAGTAATGATATCAAACTGTGAGGTATCATGGACCAATGAGGACATTTGAAAACATTGGTACCTGAAGTAGTGGATTGGTTTGAGAGATCAAGTTGAGATGAGCATGTAGTGTCAGAGATGAGATCAAAGCTTGGAACTATTTCTCATAGGTGGATGGTTTGTAGTGATGGACATGTGAGGTAGTAAGAACTTTCTTTCCCCTCATCAAGCTTGGAGTAGACAGAGTCATCCCGTAATGTAGATGAGTGTGATAGGGATCTATAATTGGCAACTTCCAAGTACTCTTTGATGTCTTTGAAAGCTTGGGCATGCAATCATCCACTTGGCATCCTTTTGATAGTCTTTGAGATTGCATCTCACATAGATTTGAGATATCTTAGATATATAACCATCCTTGAAAGGATCGAGTTGAGTTAAACTTTTTTGAGGTGGAATTTCTAAGATGGTTTGATCTTTGAACTATTTCTATTCCTGTCAACAACAAACCAGAATTTTCCGGTGACTTATACACTTGAAGGATTCATTTTGAGGTTATATTTAACCATTCGAAAACTTCTCTCAAGTCAAAGAGGTGGTCTTCCTTTTCTTTGCTTTTGACTACTAGATCATCAACATAGCACTCAACCTAATGATAGATGAGTTTGTTGAAGATCTAAGTCATGGCTCTTGGTATAAGATATTTTTAAGAATTTGAAGACATGACCTATAATAGAAGATTGATGGGGTTTGTAGTGTTTCTTTCATCGAGACATCTTGATTTGGTTATAGCTAGAAGATCTATCCATGAAAGATAAAATTGCATGAGATGAGGCAATGTCCACCATTAATTCTAATTTGGGAAGTGGAAACTCATCCTTAGGACATGCCTTGTTTAAGTCCCTAAAATTGATGCAAATGCAAATTTGGCCATTCTTCTTCTTAACTAGGATGACAGCTAACTAGGTAGGATATTTTTTTTTTTCCGATGAAACTAGCATCGATTAGTTTCTTGACTTAAATGACCTTTTTGATTTTCTAAATCCCAGGAGCTTAATAGGGTAATAGGGTCATTGTTGTGGATACGTCGAGATAATCAGCATTTCTTCATAACTCCATGTGAAGTTGTCTTTAAACTCGGTCAATAGCTAACTAAGTCATTGGTTTCTTCTTTATTGATAATGAACGATGTATGTTGAGCAAGGATTTTCTTCAGTCCCGAGGTTGATTTCTTTAGCTTGTCGATAGTTGAATGAATTTCTTCCTCAAATTTTGGTGGTGCCTCTTTGACTTGGAGATCATCTAGATCATTTGAAGTTTCTAAACACACATTCTCATAAGAGTTTGGGATGTGTGAAAAGAACTATCGATTGTGGTTGAGTATAGGCAATAATCTTTGTCATCGATCGACCACTGCAAAATCCAGTCCCTCTTGATTATGCTTCGCTGTATTGTTCCATAGATTTTTGAAATATATTCTATGTTTGGACCATGTGTAAGAACTAAACCTTTGTATAAGATTTTGAACACAAGGTGAGTAAAAGTCAAAAGGTAATTCCATTAATTCTTTAAAAGTATCTTTCAAGTCTACATCTTTCAAAGTTTGAGAGGTAATCCCAAAAGAACTTCTTCAAGTCTTTGGAAGACTTAGGGACTTCCTTAACTACTAAACTTCAACTTTTTTTGAGATGTAAGTGAGGTAAGAGCTAAGGTTCCCAACTAATAGTTTCACATAAAGATTGAAACTTTGCTTTGCTTGGAGGCTGGTCTTCATCTCATGGATCAAAGTCACCTCCAATGGAACCCGTTGAGGGTTGGGCGGTATACTAATCACATTGGACTCATCCTAGTTTATTCCAAGTCTATGTGAATAGTAGTACTCATAACTGAACACTGACCTCATTGGTGAGAACTAGGGGTCTCCCACCTCAAGAAATGCCTCATTTACGCCTCTACTTGGTGGAGGTTGAGCCATCATCACATGTATGATGGAAGCTATGGGTAGAATGTGATATGCGGATCTACTTCTTCTTCAATTGCCCTTTCTTGCTCACTTGGACTTTTTTTCATTTTCTTTTATCTTTTATTTTGCTTCATTTTCTTTTTTATTTTTATTTTGCATTTGAATTTTGTCCAAGTTCATGATAAAGGCTATTTTGAGGAAGATAGTAGGTCACATTCTCATAAATCTCAACCTCTTTTCATTCTGATGAAGGGAGGATGGAATGATCTTATTCGATGTATCCAAGGCCTAGCAAAGTAGTGAATGAAGTATTCAAATCAATGATGTAGAACTTGGCTTGATCTTCGGTCCTTGATCTCCAAGTAACACTATAGAACTAAGCAGCTCACCTTGATCATTGAATCCTCTCAACATCATATCTCCTGGTGTAGAGATGTCGATCTTCAAATAAAGGGTCTTTAGACTCATAATGTTCTTGATACACAGAATCCATGAGAACCTGATGAGTCTAAATCCATGTCGTGTGATTATGATGTAGGGACGGTTGTGCTCCAAGTCCCCGAAGAAGGTCTTCATCTGAAGGTGATCCCTTGGGCTTCTTTTCATAATGTGCTTCCTCACCTATAGCGTCAGCTAATAAGCATATTTAGGATCAAGAGCCTTGATTAGTGATTCCTCATCTCTCTTTGGATAAGACAAGGGCATCATATATGCTTAGCTTAGATGGTAACTTTCTTAGATGAGAAAGGATGTTGTAGTCCACCTTGGTCTTAGAGATGTTGATCTTCAAATAGGAAGGGTCCTAAACTCATAATGTTTCTTAATCACTTGAATCTTGAATTCATCTAAACTTGTCAATGCCATTATGGGTGAGGTGGTTTTTAAGTCTGAAGGGTCTTCATGAAGGTGATCCCTTGGGCTTCTTTTTCATAATTTTTCTCCTCACATAGGGTTAGCTAAGCTCATATTGGGGATCAGGAGAGACTTGATTAGTGATTCCTCATCTCGGATGAATAAGGGCATCATTGTTATTTTATTAGATTTTCTAGATAAGAAATGATGTTGTAGTCCACCTTCAAAGTGTGAGATGTATCTTCAAATAGGCATGGGTCTTAGACTCATAATATTTCTTGAAGAATCCATACCAGTGAGTCAGAAAGTGATGTTGATTGTGATGTAGGGGATGGTTGTGCTCCAAGTCCCCAAGAAGGTCTTTATCTGAAGGTGATCCCGGGCTTCTATTGCATGTGCCTCCTCACTTATAGCGTGGTTAAAATTTAAGCATATTTAGATCAAGGAGAGCCTTGATTGGTGATTCTCTCATCTCTTTGGATAAGACTTAAATATGTTTAGATGGAAACTTTCTTAGATGAGAAATTGGTCCACCTTGGTGTAGATGTCGATCTTCAAATGGCAAGGTCCTTGTCTCATGTTTACTATTCACAAAATCCATGAGAACACTGAGTTTGTATCCATGTCTGTGATGTAGGGGCTTTGTGCTTGTAGAAGAAGGTATTCATTTGAAGGTGATCCCTTGTCTTTTGCACAATGTGCCTCCCTCTATAGGATTAACTAAGCTAAAAATATTTTAGGATCGGAGAGCCTTTATTAGTGATTCCCTCATCTCTTTGGATAAGACAAGGCATAAGATATATGCTTTAGATGGATTCTTAGATGAGAAAGGACATTGTAGTCCACTTCTAGTCATCCATAAGCATATCCAAGGGTGGAATATCCTGTAGAAAGGCTTCTCGATCTTTAGTACCAATGACTTATTTCCCCATATCTTGAGGTGTTTTCCTTAGGTAGAATTTTTCTCTTGCATTGAGGTGATCTCTTGGCAAGGTGGTGGAAGGTTCTTCCACTTCAGCTAGCTAGCTTCTTATCAAGAAAGATTCTGTTCTCAAGAGGAGAACCCATATTTAAGTTATGTCTTTGAATAAGAGGAAAATCAAAATTATTGTTAATTAGACAGAGTTATGGTTATGAATGAAGAAGATCTCATGAATAAGGTTTCACATGTAATTCAAACTAGCTTTATTCTTCATTTCTTAGAATTACTTGTTGTAGTCATAAGTTATAAGAGATTTAATGCTCCCCTTATTGCTAATAAGTTCTCTTAGTAGAAGAAACATAAGAATACTAAATGGTAGAGTCTTCTTAAATCAAGCTAAGGCTAAGCTAACTTTGGGATAAGGCTATCCTGGGAGGCCTTGTCTTTCTTACTATTGGTCCCCACTTTCTAGAGGTTGGCACTTTCAACTTCAAAACCTTCCTGAGGTTTGCTCTCAAGCAATGAAAGCTTCCTCTTGATTATTTTCTAGATTTTTAGACAAATACTTACCTTCTTTTGGTTTTGGTAGATCACTTATATCTAAGGATTATCATAATGTAACTAGAAGGTTGACCGATATTCCTTTGGGATAACTACAACACCGCTTGAAACTATATTCAAGCCATCCTGAATGTCAAACCACCCATGTGCTTATGGTGGTAAGGCAAAAGTTTGGTCTGATTTTCCTACTTCTCCTTCATGGCTTTGCTTTCTTTAAGATATTGAGAGATCTTGATTACCTCCCTCTTAAAATCAAGAAATCTTCATTGGGATTGAAGCTGACTCTCTCTTCATCAGACCAGACTTACCCTAAGATCTCCTTCTTCTCCATAAAATAGTGTGCAACTATCTCATCTAAGGAATGATTTAACTCAATAGGTATAAATAATTTAGATGGATCGGTGTGATCATTCTCGTACGAGAGGCACCACCTCTCACTAGTCAATCTTGTGTACTCACTAGAAGAATGATACTCGAATGATATTACTATAATAGGGTAACAATCTAGGATGATCCTCATCACTACTACTGAACTATCATTTGAAATATTTGTGATAACTGTCACCATCTCCGCATCTAGATATATATGCGAAGTTGGTGAAGGGATGACCATAATGCTTTGGGGTCGCCATTCCTTCCACACAACTATTGGGGCAGAAGGTCGAGTAGGATCACTTGGTCATAGCCGGATCACCAACGAGGTACATTTTTCCTCGGATGTAGCCTTCATGGCCTTAGATGGAATGGGAGATGTTGGAACCTACGGTGATGGTGCGGGTGGGGAGTGGTGGGGTGGAGACACCCACTCTCGACCCTCTATGGTGGCTAGTCCCCTGAGAAGAATAGTATCTATGGTTGGTGGGTAGCTTGAGCTAGAAAATCAATAAAGTAGCGATGCGAACCTCCATCACTCTCTAGTAGTGTGATGTATGGGCCTCATGGGCCCTCTCACAGATCGCCTCCCATGCTAGGGGATAGATCAAAGGTCAAGCGTGACTCAGCGTCATATGCTCCACTACTTGGTGTAGAAGATGGGGCGGCATACAACCTCCTGTTGGTACAAGTGCACCGGAGGTGATGAAGATCCCTCATCCTCCTCTTACCAGAGAGGATGAAACTAGTTTTCTATAACCAGTGGTGAAGTGATGATGGGAGACTCATCCATGACTGATCGAGCTGCTGCCTCTAGCTCCCTAGCTATCTGAGTGTGGAACTGTTCGATCATACGGTTCTTGTTCCTATCTTTGGGTTGAGGATGGGGAGTGGGAGTTAGACCCATACTCAAATGTGGGGAGGCAAGTCTTGAAACTAGGGGAGCCTTACCCTTGGAGGGTATAGATGATAGGGTGCTAGCCTGCACTGGGGCAACATGGGAAACTCTGGGACAAATTGCAATTGGTACAGTCGATACTGCTGAAACTATAATAGTTGAAGTCTGTGGTGCTACCATAGCTTTCCTCTTCAGTGAGGAGACATCAGAATCAGATGGTAAGTCTATCGATGATCTTCTACCTCACTTCTCCTCTTGACTATAGTGAGGGAATGCCCACAAGTGATCTTGCCCCTCAAATCCCACCAAAATGAATCGTGGGTATGGTCAAGGAAGTCACCGATCTAAAGCTAGATCCATACCATGTGGGAAGGTGAAGACAAATTTGAACTCATTTCACTAGTAAATTGAAACTTGTCTGCCGAAAAGAATCTATAATGAGTAATAAACTTGTATCCGTTTTCTATCTCCATAGATTTTTTTGAATTTTGGATTTTGAAAATTTAAACCCACATCCAACAACTTGGAAGTGTTAAGTGGGGTTCAAATAGATTTAAGAAGATTGATTGAAAAAGGAATTTGAATATGAATCTAAACTTCAACAAATTTGAGTATGTTGAAATATGGATTCAAAATCTCTGATAGGATACTTCCATAGGTTCATTGATGTTTAGGACCCTTTCTTTTAACAAATTTGAATATGTTAAAGTAAGGGTCAAATGATTTTATTTTAATTAAATGTTTTAGAATTGCATTTACTTAGCAAATTTAGGTATGCTAAGTAAAGTGTAAGTGATTGTTTCTTTTTTTTTTAAATTTTGGAAAATTTTGGAATTCTTACTTAGCAAATTTAGGTATGCAAAGTGAAGAACCCAAGTGTATTTTGTTTGATTTCTGAAAATAGGATTCTTAGCAAATTTAGGTATGCTAAGAAAATCCTAAGTGTTTTATTTGTTTGAGATGTTTTTTTTTTTTTTTTGAAAAGGATATGATCCTTAGCGAATTTGGTATGCTAAGGGAATCCTTAAGTGTTTCATTTTCTTTTTGATGTGTTTGAAAGTGGAGATTCAACTTTAGCAAATTTGGTATGCTAAAGATGAAGTCCCACTTAGTTTTGTGAAATGGAAATTTCACTTAGCAAATTTGAGTATGCTAAATGAAATTCCAAATGGTGTGTTTAAAATTTTGATTTCATTTTTTTTTTTTTAGTTTTGAAAAATGGAAATTTCTCCTTAGCAAATTTGGTATGCTAAGGGAAGAGTTCCCAAAAGTATTTAAAGATTTTTGTATTGACTTTGAAAACTTCACTTAGCAAATTTGAGTATGCTAGGTGAAGTTCCAAATATGTTTTGAAAAATGTTTGATTTTGGATTTGGAAACTTTACATAGTAAATTTGAGTATGTTAAATTAAGTTCCAAATATGCTTTAAATTTTTGAATTTTTGAATTTTTGAATTTGAATACTTCACTTAACAAATTTGGGTATGTTAAATGAGGTTCCAAATGTGTTTTGAAAATTTTAAAATATGATTGTTGATTTTGATTTAGGATTTGGAAACTTCACTTAGCAAATTTGATTATGCTAAATGAAGTTCCAAATGTGTTTGAAAATTTTGAATTTTGAATTTGGAGACTTCACTTAACAAATTTGGGTATGTTAAGTGAGGTTCCAAATGTGTTTAGAACATTTTGAAATATGATATTGATTTTGATTTTGGATTTGGAAACTTCACTTAACAAATTTGGGTATGTTAAGTGAAATTCAAAAATGTTGTTTGAAAATTTTTTTGGATTTTGGATTTGGAAACTTTACTTAACAAATTTGGGTATGTTAAATGAAGTTCCAAATGTTGTTTGAAATTTTTTTGAAATATGATTGTTGATTTTGATTTGGGATTTGGAAACTTCACTTAGCAGATTTGATTATGCTAAATGAAATTCCAAATATGTTTAAAAATTTTGAATTTTTGATTTGAATACTTCACTTAACAAGTTTGGGTATGTTAAATGAAGTTCCAAATGTGTTTTTTATTTTTTGAAATCTTTTTAAATATGATTGTTGATTTTGATTTTGGATTAGGAAACTTCACTTAGCAAATTTGAGTATGCTAAATGGAGTTCCAAATTTATTTTGAAAATTTTTAAAGTATGATTTGTTAAAATTTTAATTTTTGAAAATAGGACTTCCATTCAGCACACTTAAGTATGAAAAATGGAGATCAATCTCATTTTTGAAATATAATTTTTTTTTTTGTGTGTTATTGTTGCTTTTTGAAAGAGAGGAACTCCAACTTAAAACATATGTGAAATATGTTTAAGTGGGATTTCCTAAATGATATTTTATTTTTAGTTGGGAATGAAATCTTCATTTAATAAACTTGAGTATATTAAATGAAGGTGTTCATGTGTGATTTTAAAAAAAAAAAATTATTTTGTTTATAAATGAACTTTCTATTCAATAAGTGTGAGTGTATTGAAAATAGAAAGATTCATGTGTGCTTTTGAAAATTTTATGATTATGATTTTTTGAAAAGGATGATTGTTCATTTTAATTTGAAAATGAAATCTTCATCAAAGTGAATTGAAAGAAGATATTCATTTGTGCTTTTGGAAAATATTATTAGTTTTATTTTTGAAAATCCCTACATGTAACAATTATGAGAATTGTTAAATGAGGGTGATAAAATTTTGTGGAAAATATTTTATTAAGTGCATTTTTGAAAAGGTGCTTTTGAAAAGCAAAGTTCTTTATGGAAGATTTATTATTTTACGTTGAACCTTTCCTTACCATGAAAATGATAAGGAGGAAGTCTTTAAGATGTTTTCTTTTTATTTACATCTTTTCATTTTTCCCATTGGAGAACCCAAAGAGGGGTTTTAAGACCAACAAGGAATGTGGTCCTAAAACTTAAAGATGTTGGCTAACTCAACTCAAGAATGAAATGAGCCAAGTGCCAATGGAAAGAAGGATAGTCTTAGATTCATACCAAAGTACAAACCCAATATCG